>CM066727.1:118634433-119884433 GCA_033961575.1 Aselliscus stoliczkanus | reverse complement strand
ATTTGAAGCCTCCAGTGAAAATAAACATTAACTGCTTATCTCTTTGGACCAAAGACCTCGCGTTCCTGAAATCACAACCACACTTCACACTTATCTCCATGTAGAAATAGGTGACCACTGTTGAATTCTAGTGAGAATGACACCTCTGAAATCTCTCAGCTTCACAACTCCTATTAAAGCCCTTAGAGAATCTTCTCACATAGCGCCAAACAATAATTTTAGGAGGTGATGTTCCTAGAGTGAATTGAGTTCTAAAATTAAAAGGAAAACAGTTATAGGGACTAAGAAAGGGTGAGGTGATGATCCACAGGAAGGAAAGGCTAGTGCTAAGGAAAAACAAGAGACAGCATAACCTTCTACAAAGATGGTCCAGAAACTCCAGGAAATGCAGGAAGAAATAAACAATTTGCATTTGAACCACATTATTTGCCCTAGCCCATATAATGATGACTTTTATGCAAATTTCCTAGCAGAATTATTTATGACTAAAATGGTGGTCTTCTCAGTATTTGGCGTATGAGCTAGGAAGAGCAACAATCCCGTTCGTTGTACCTGGGACTGAAGAAATTCCAGGGATTGGAACATCCAGCATTAAAACCAAGGAAGTCCCAAGCAAACCCAAATGAGTTGGTCTCCTTACATGAGCCTACCCAACTAGGAGGCTGAGAAATGCTTTCCCAGGCTCTCAAACAAGTTCCTCTGCTGCTCACTAAAACTTCCCTACTCAGGTTGGGCAAAGGCTAAATTGAGACAAGAGTGAATGCTTCGTTGATGTTTCTTCAGTTCCCTTCTTTGGCATCTGTTCCTTCTTTTCAGTACCCCTGTTTGTTGAGAGACCCAACGTTCTTTTCCTTCCCTAGAGCTGTTCAAGATGACTTTTCTTTTAGCTCTTTTCCACACTACTTCTAATATGTCAAAGTAGAACAGTCCTATGTCACAATTGCTCACAGCCTTGTTTCCTGCTATGTGAAGATAGGATCAGCTCCTCTTTCTAATGTGTGGCTAGATAAGA
Source organism: Aselliscus stoliczkanus (assembly GCA_033961575.1). Taxonomy (NCBI): domain Eukaryota; kingdom Metazoa; phylum Chordata; class Mammalia; order Chiroptera; family Hipposideridae; genus Aselliscus; species Aselliscus stoliczkanus. The sequence goes on along the minus strand of CM066727.1, from coordinate 119,883,421 downwards.
AGCACCCTGTCCTAGGTAACAAAATGCTACATGGAAAAAAAATTACCTTTGTGGTAGTCCTCAAGAAAAAAACATTTTAGCAGTATGATAGAGGTGATGGGAAGGAGAGAACGTTTGGTAAGATAGGATTTACACCGCCCTCAGAACAATTGTCTAACTGTTACCTGCATACCTTGCATAGTATTGCAATACCAGCAATACAGAGGATGGATATACAGATAAACGGCAAGTTTCACAATGGTTAGATTCATAAAAAAGGTATGCTTCAGACCTTTGTGAGAGTCTCCAGCTTTCTTCCACTCCAAATACGTGTCTATTATAAATGGACCTCAAAAACATAATTGCCAAGAAAGTCTATGTGCATGAATATTTCAATGTCTCTCATGAAATGTGCTCTCATCATTACCCACGTTATTGTATGTATACTATTCTGTACAAACTAGGCACTCAATAATTATTGATTGGTCAATGAAGGGTCATTACCTAATGCACCATGATCATTTATGCAAAGGGCCCACAGGAATCAATGTGATAGCATTCTTTTCTTTCTTTCTTTCTTTCTTTCTTTCTTTCTTTCTTTCTTTCTTTCTTTCTTTCTTTCTTTTTTTTTTTTTTTTTTTTTTAGAAAGGGGATAGGATATGAAAAGAAATGAGATAGCAGCATTAGGTAGGGGCATAGGACAGGAAAGGGAGGAAAAAAAGACAACATCAAATCCGAGGCAAGCAAATCAAACCTATTAAAACCTGAGAATTGTTTTTGTACTAAAATGCACATATATTTAAGAAAAAAGATTCTCAGCAGCAAGGCCTCTCTATTCTTGGAGGCAAAATATTCACCGCCATGGCCAAACAGCCTTAGGAGATGAATAGTAGAGTCAAACCTAAAGCACCTGAAATTTAAAACAAAAACCAATTTACATTTCATTTAAGAGAAACAAACAGATGGGCCAGACAATCATTTCAAAATTTAGTTTACAAGGAGAAAAACAAATCTGGAACCCAAAGTCAAATGAGTTTGAAATAATAAGCAAAGCAATAAAAAGAAATGAACATGTACAGAAGCTACACTACCTCCCTCATTCTATGCAATTCTGGAACTTCTCTTTCTCCCCAGCTTCTTCTGACATCCAGGGCAGGGGCAGGCTGAATGCTTGAAGGATTATGACTTTCCCAGATGGTCATAAATCACAAATTCCAGGGGAATGTCAGAATCTCAGTTAACAGCCAAAGTTCTCCTTGGTCTCCAACACGGACTTTAAAACAAAACCAAAAGTTTGCTTGAGAATATCTACATTTCTATTAGCCTGAACCATATTAAATGACAGTTTTTTGTTTTGTTTTGTTTTGATTTTTTTGAGGGCAGTGTCAGTGGCCCTCAGATGTGGGACCCGAACTGGGGCTGCTGGCTTCCCAAGCCAGCACTTAACCACCACGCCACTCAGCCGGACCTAAATGACAGTTTTTATAGATTAAAAAAAGTGAGTGCATATTGGCAATTTCAAATGATTGAACCTAATACATTATAATTTTGATATAGAAATATTAAGATCTTCAACATATGCAGCCAAATATAAAATTAAGTATATCACTTCATCTGTACTTAAATAAAGATAGTTTCCTTTGGTCACTGATTATTCTGACACAAGTATGGAGTCAAGTTCAGGAGCCCAACAGGACCAGGTCCGGGCTGCTTCTCCACCTCTCACTTGGTCTGTTGCCTTGGTCAGTTAACAAGATTCTCAGTTGTCACATGAAATATCTATTGTGGTTCCACTTTTTCTGGTTGCAGTGGTCTCCATCCTTGGAGCTTCACTGGCTTTATTCATATGCTTTATACACTGTTTCTATTTTCCAAATTAGTATGTTTGTTATATTACTACCATTGCTTTCCCATGTTTCACATCTTTCTTCTACTCTCTCTCAGCTTTATTTTCCTTGCATTTTCTTCCATGCTGTCATCAGCATCTTGTAAATGCTGCCTACAAGTGTCTTACCTTTTTCTCCTTGGTACATTTCCTTTGCTGTTTTTATGTATACAGAGATGACTCTTTATTTTTTCCCCTGAAATATCATAGTTTGGGAGGTAAAACTTTTAGCAAGGCCATTGAGGAGAGAATTTCCCCAATAAGGGAAATAATGTCACTAGTTCTATTTCATAGTTTCTAAAACCAAGACCTAAAGAGCTCACTGCCTCAGCATTTTTAGCTGAAGTTTAAGTTTAGGTTGATCTGAGGTAATCAAACTGAACTTTTGAGTGCTGATTGAAACCTTTGGGTATCTATAAATCAAGCAGACAGACCATTTACAAGTCTTTACTGTCGAGTATATAAAGAAATAAAGGGTCACTAATCAGTTGGTCTATATGTTACAGTTCATATCAATTTTAGTTCAAAATTCAGGGTTTTGATTAAACATATGTGGAGATGGGAATGTAAATGGGGTTATCGTCCTGCTCCTTGGGAATGGAGTGTCAATTGGGATAAACCCAGGCCATCAGCCTGTGGCGTCAACAGTTCAACAAGAATATTTTATGGCAAAAAAAAAAAATCTCTCAAAAATTGTGAATTTTTTTTCTTTTCTTTTCTTTTCAAGAAATTTTATTGGAAAAAGTGTGTTTTTCCAGGACCGATCAGCTCCAAGTCAAGTAGTTTCCCCTAACTGTCCACCCCAAAATTCTTTTTCCAATTTCCATTTCTTTATGACAGATGACATTTGATGGACAAAATTGGGATGAGCAGGATTACTTAAATATTTTTGATCTTCATTTCTAGTAGGCAGTGGGGCTCCACATTCAGGGCCATAGGAAGCTGTGGTCTAGCTAATACAGGACCACACTGCCTGTAGAAAATCTGAAAACAATAATAATCCAGTCTGTTACCATTATCACCATTCATCACAAACAATATCAGTGGTAAAATACTCCTCCCTGGAAAAAAAAATATTTTCTTAGTCTACATTCTAAATAATTGTTGTGGTAACCACTGAGTTGTATAGTACATGTATAAGTTTCAAATGAGCACAGTTTTATTACTTATCCTTTAATGAACTTTAAATCTTACATGAAAATTATTTTGGAAAATGTCCAGGTATGTAGTGAGTTCCCAACTCACACAGACTCAGCTAAGTGCTTGGGGTACTTAGTCTGTGTGGTACTGAGGTACCATGTATTCCTGCTTTAAAATCACAGATTCAGCAGCAATGAGAACCACACAGTAATCGTGAAGACAAAGAAACTGAACTGGAGTTGTTTCAATTCTATCACTCTTTGGGATAGAATCTTGGGATCTTTATTTGTGTGAACTGCAAGTTGTAATATTTTTGTTTTTTATGCACAGATTTTTAATACATGAAGTATTTTTTCAAGCTTAAACAGGATCATTAAAAGTATATATATTTTTCTTCTTAAAATTGGTGTTTGCATGAAAATTAAAGAACTAATCAAGGAAAGAATAATTATTACAGATTATTACAGGATTATTATCGAAAATAAATTTGTGGAATGGAAGAGGAGTGTGGTGAAATGTTCCTGCCTGGATGTCAAACTCACCAGTTTGCCACATCCAGGGACTGCTGGAGAGAGCGGGGAGCTCACTTTCATTTTCACCCTTCTAAGAGGTTCTGTGACAGGTGGCAGGGCTCAGGCCACAGGAGGCCACTCTGAGCGCTGAGACCCAGGCTCCACTGACACTTAAAGGGGAACTCGCTTTGGTTTTCATTAGCACAGTCTTCAGAAGCCACAGTGGCAAGACTATGAGGTAAATCTCTGGTTTTTAAAAATATTATATCTTTGGACATTATATGCCCCTGGACTTTAAATGATGCAGAGGAGAATAGGGCTGGCTGTTCCTACCTGGATATCTGAAGGACAAAGAGGCAACAGAGTGCTGTGAGAAGAGCGAGGGTTCTGGCCTGCGAGCGCCAGTTCCCTATGGCAGGCCCACTGCTGCTGGGCTGGGAACAAGTATGAGCATCCAACCTCTCCACGTCTGTTTCTCAACTCTAAGTCATTCTTACCTCGCAGTGTTGCTGGGAAGATGCAATGAGACAGGATAAAGAAAAAGGAGTGCCTGGCACCATGATGTAGTCAGCTGTATACAGGCAAGAAAGAGAGAAGGCGTCTAGAAAGCTCTCTTTTTCTAAAGATGATGAAAGGCAGAAGGCAGGTGTGAAGAACCCAGAAGGACTGATTCAGGCATGGGGTGTCCACAGGTCCTGATCTGCCAGGAACAGTCCTAGTTGAGGCTGGCTCCCCCATGTGATTAGCAATACTCCTTCTTTGTTCTCAAAAGTGTCCCAGTTTGCATAACATCAGAAAGGATTAAGTAGTAGAACTTTTTCCATTTCATCAAGGAGGAAAAGAAGCCCAAAAAGCATGAATGCTTTATTGATGATGGCATGTAGTAATTAGCAGAACCTTCAGTCTCATCCTGAAATCTTTGTACTGATCGTATAGCTGCTCAGGGTGGAAAGAATCTCCTAATAATCCTAATTGTTCATATCTTGCTCCAGGCAGTACTAAATTATGTGTAGCTCTGTAGATTCTCTTTTCAGCTACAGTTGAGTCCTAGATAGCCATAATCTTAGAGCCACCATGCAAAAAATAAGAAGCCAGAGAACAAGCAAGCCACTCCCCTAAGGTCAGGATTCGGTTGGTGGTTTTGTTTCGTGGTGTGATTGTCTCAAAGCATGTAGCCATGTGCATCCCAAGCCATCAGTTAGCTAGATCTTTTTGTTCCATTTCTTTTGACTGATTTCTTGCCTACCAGTCCTGATGTCTTCCCTTAGTGTATTATCAGCTGTAAGTGATATAAACCTAGATCGATTTGCAAAACAACTGAGAAGTCAGTCCATGAGTAAGAATGGCTTCAGAACTACCTGGATTCAAAAACCAGGCAACGTTACAGAACTTGGTTCCTCATTCCTTACCTCTTTAATGTGCTTTTTATTCTATTGTATTTCTTTTCAGGCAGGTTCTCCCCCAGGGATGTGGCAAATCAGCTTCCCAGACTCAAATAGTGCCATTTTAGTACTATCAGAAAGGAGAACTTCTCTCTCCCCATGGTCCAGCCAAAGGTCTGACATTACATTTCATTGGACTGACCTGGGTCAGGTCCCCATCCTTAGGCAGGGCACTAAAATGCTCTGAACTGACCAGTTCTGGTTATTTGGTCACTCTGGGAAGGATGTTAGTTCCACTCAATCTGAGAAGTCACAGAGAAAAAGGGATGTTCCCCAAGGCAAAATCAAGGCACCATTAACAGAAAGGGAATGGATACTAAACAGACAAAAGTAATAATAGGTTTCTTTGCACAAACCTACTCAGATATGCAGTGTCTCTGATTTCTGTCATGACTTTATGGGGTCTCTTGGGCTGGAATTCCTTAACCCTCACACTTACCCTTAAATTGCTGACCCCAGCTCTGCAGGATCCATCTTGACCAGCACCTACTGTGTGAAACAGGAAAATCCTTTAAAAAGCAGAGCTAAGAAAGGCTCAGAGGTTCCACAACCATTTTATGTAAAGAAGGCTACAGAAACTCTTGTGGAATCTGACACAGGGTATCGCTACTTTTTAAGTTCTCCCAACATGATTACTGGGAAGAGCCCTGAATTCAAAGAGTGAAAAATCTTGAGGAAAGAAAAGCAGCTAATTCTGTGAGGGCTAAAGAAAGGAGGCCTGGGTGGAAGAAAAGTCAGGAACTCTTTACCCATTCCTACAAATGACTAGTTTTTATGGTGAGTGTTTATAAACACAGGCCAGAGAACATTTTTGTCAGTAATTCTAAAGTCAAACTAAGTTTGTCTGTATTGAACAGTAAGACAATTGTCAGAACATCCTATCCCTGAAAACCTTGAAAGAAAAAGCCTGTCTCCTCTCAGAGAATCGATTATTATCAAATTCTTGGAAAAGTAAAAATATCAAAAAATATCAAAAACATCAAAGCACATTGAAATGTTAACAATATTTATAAAATAAAAAAGAATTCACAAATATTTGGTTAAATAGTGTTTCATTTTCTAGATGTGGAAAATAAAACAACACATAAAAAAGGCCAGCCTTTTTTATAGTAAATATTAATAGTAAATATTAATAGTAAATATTAACTTACTTCTACCCTGAATAGAGTTTAAAAGAATAATATCTGTGGGCTTGGGCTGGCAGTGGCCAAAGTTAAAAATGAGATGCCCACATTTAAACCTTAAAATGTGCAGAAAGGCCTGTCCCGTGTCTCAGGTTGTTAAGTGTCCCATCACCCTTTTATACTGATTCTGTGACCTCCTCAAAGAAAACCCTCAAATGTCACTATATCTGAGAAGCTGAACACCCAATCTCTATCCCTTTACACAGCTTTATTTTTTCTTCGTTGAATTTATGACTTCCTGATGTTATATTACATATTTTATTTATTTATTTATTTATTTATTTATTTATTTATTTATTTATTTTTAAAGATTTTTATTGGGGAATTGGGGGAGGGGAACAGCGTTGGGGAATTGGGGAAGGGGAACAGACAAGTTGCTGTTCTTTTTTGTTCTTCAGTCTAGTTGTGGAGGATGTTGCTTCACTGGCCCATGCACTCTTCCAGGGTGAGGCAGATTGGCTACCGGCCTCTGGATGTCCGCTCACGGCGACTCTTGGCTGCTCATGCTGACTGTCGGCCACTCACTGTAGCCTATGGCAGCCCACTGCAGCAGAGGTTGCAGCCCACACCATCACCGGAGACTCATAGTAGCACAACTCCAGGTGGAGCTGTTGTTCACCATCTTAGCATAGAAGACAATGTCACTGGCCCTAATGTGGGATCCAAACCGGGGGCCCTCCTGCTCAGAGCTGGCATCCCAAGCCAGCTCCTAACCAACGCACCACTCAGATGGCCCCATATTTATTTTTTAATTTGTTCAATCATCTGTTTGCCTCAGTGAAATAGAATCTCTAATAGTCAAGTTGTCTGCTCCGTTTACTACTGCATTTCGGGGGCCTCCACAGAGCTTGGCACAGAGTAAGTGTCAACAGCCATCTGTTGAAAGAATTGTAGAATGGACATCTGCAGTATTGATACCCAAATTTAACAGTTAAAAAGGATAACATCCGTAATCACTTTTTTATCACTTTAATTTTGAATAAAGAATAGAGTCTGGTAGAAATTTTTACCAGTTTCTCAACCTACAAAACTCTGACTTCATGCTGCTGAATATGACCATGAACACAAGTGTTTTTGGGTGAAGGAACAGCTGTTGGTATCTATTTTCTCCATTGGTTATCTCATTGTTGGACCATTCTTTAGACACTTTAAAAGAAAAAAAATCAAACAAAAAAATCCAAACCTTCCAACTTTTAGGCACCATGAGAAAACCTAATTTTATTGTGAATAGATGGAAAATTATATTTTGGGAGAAACCCTTTCAATAGCTCAACCACTAGGTTAGTCATTATCTGTTGCTTTATAATCCCATATAAAATACTAATGAAAAATACTTTTAATTATTGTTTTCCATTGACTTTAGTACTTTTTAGCAGATACTATATAACATGCAATGTATATAGTTAAGAATCAGACTTTTGGGTTAGAATCAGACTTTTGGGTTAAGAATCAGACTTTTGGGTTAGAAATATGGATCCACTGTTTGATAGCCATGTATGTTTGGGCAAGTTATCTGCCCTCTGAAATCCTGTTTCTTCACCAGACAAATGGGGAAGATAACAAAAATTATAGCCTCAAACTCATGAGAGCAAATTAAATGATTTAAAACTAATAAACAACAATAAAAAGTCGCTTTAAGAATCTTTTTAAAAAGGGCCTGGTGTTGAGTAAGTACTTGCTAAATATTTTTTATTAACATTCTTCTGTTATTTATCCTAGGGTGTTTTGTCTTCCAATAGTTTAAAATTTCAACTTTTTTGTGTGTTGGTTACTTGAATGAAATTTACCACAGTTTTTCTGCTTAAAAATCCAAGCTCCTGTATGTAAAACATAAACTTCACATCAATTAGGTCACATGCAAACCAAATTATACGAGATATTACAAACTAAGCAAAACAAAACAATATTCACCACAAGATGAAATGCATTTTAAAAACGTGTGTGTGTGATATCCTTTGGTTGTCTATATAAACTGTCTGTCACGATTAATAAGACTAAGTTTTCTAAAGAAAATGAAGTAATAACGAAAGACCTTTTCATGCTTAACTTTTGTCAGGGGCAAAGAATCAGACAAAACAGCATGAAATGATGAGACCAAGTGATGAAAATTCATTCACAATGATTACTTTCAAGAGTAATTTCTCTCGGGTAATTCATCAGCCTGTTCCTATGGCTCTCCAGAGTGATAGTATATGTAAATGAAACTACTAAAAGTGGATTATCATGGTAAGAATATACTCAAGCAATAATGCATTAGAAATCTATCCAAAGCAATTGAAGGACAATTCAAGAGAAGAAATCTCTTCTTATTTTAAATTTATTTTTTATTAAGTTAATGGCTACAACACACTTCTTCCCTGACTAATAACCAGCAAGCATTAAAAATATCAAGCCAGGAAGAAGGAAAACAACTTATTTGGATGAAATAAGACCCGACCTAGGTTATCAGTATCCGTTTAGTCCCAAGACTCAGATTCTGAGCCAGATTCTTCGTGAGATTGTGGCAAACGTATCAAATTATTTTTGCCAACTTTTCTTTATATTAGAAAAAAATAGTGTTTCATTGATGGGTGTCAAGGAATCTAAAATTTATTAATTTCTAAAACCTTTCTTGCAGATATGTGTGGCTCTCTCAAGGTTTTGATGGCGGGGGGAAAATAAGTACCATGTATCATGAAAAATTTTAAAGGACACCGTCTTTCACAAGCTCATGCAAATAGTCTTTGGAATGCCCACGTTGAGTAGCTGTTGTTTTTGCTCTCTAGCTACCTATGCTTTGGTGATTATAACTAGATTGGTTTTAGAAGAGCTATGATTACCACTCTGCCTGGAAATATTCATTGAGACAATTGGTTTACTAGGTTAAATGATGACTCTAAGGGAAGGACTGAAGTGGGAAGCAGTAGATAGGAGACAGCTGCAAGTTGTGTTTAGAAGAGCACCCAGGGAGTGACACGCAAAAGAAGACTAACTTGAAGGTAGACTTTGCATGAGCAGAAGAAGTGGGTAATTCTATGTAGGGCAGAGCCTCTTGTTTGGAATGACAGATGCAGAAAAGGGGATGCAAGAGGAATTATACTTTCCATAGAACAAATGTGTGCTTACAAAGACTGATTAAGAGAAAGGAAGTCACTTTGGCTGAGGCTCATTGGCAGAGAACTCTGAAACCAGTAAACTAGTAAACTAGTAAAGAAATTTAACTAGGTTAATTACATTAATGACAGGAAGAGGCATCATGCACCATAATCCAGAAATCACTGGGGTTTAATGTTAGAAGCTATTTCAAAACTATTCCATTTGAAAGAAGAAAGCACCTGACATTCTTTAAATTCCTTTCAAAGGATTAAACCAACCTATGAGTTGATTCAGAAAAACTTTAAAAGTATTGTAGCCCTAGTCAAACTTTTATCTAACTGCTTCTTTCTTCTTACTCCATGATGGAATGGCATACATGATGTTTTTCAGACCCAAGGCAAGACACCTGCTTCAGCAGAGCTGTGTTATTGACATGTTGTATGGAGAGATGGTTAATTGCTTGGGCTCCTGTGGAAGGCAGCCTCAAGATGTCTCCACAGGAGTGAGCTTTTCTGTGTTCCCAGCTTCTTCATTGTGCTCCCTCTCCCCTTTTCCATTGTTGGTCATGACCATGTCTCCCCTTCAGCCCTATGAGGTCCTTCTCCATTTATTAAAATGTGCTTTCAGGGAAAATTTTGAAAACATGTCCAGTAAAGCCTGATTGGCTTCCTCTCCGAGAGAAGAGGCTTGTGCTAGAAGGAGGAAGCTAACCTGGGGGACTTCCAAGCATCAGTGAGCCAGAAACTTATGAATCAACATCAAGAGTTATCACTTATTGATCACCTAGTATGTGCAGGCACTGCCCTGTTATGTGGACAGGGAGAGTGGTGGCATAGGTTGGGGTGAGGAGGGCATGTCTCTTAAGGAGGTGCTGCCTTAACCTATATAATCACATAATTCAAGAGAATCAGGCATTGTCTTTGTTTGTGTCCAGTGGATTACAATATACAGTAGAAGATCCCAAGGGTCAAATAGAAATATGCTAAACATTTTAGGGTAAGGGATATCAACATCAGGAAAAATAGAACCAAGTCATAAATATAAGCTAGGCAAACACTGGCAGCATAACCTGGTAGTTAAGAACCCAGACTCCAAACCAGACTGCTGGGTTTATCTCTTGGTTCTGTTGCGCACCAGCTGTATGGTCTTGGGGTATTTCTTAAGCTCTTTGTGCCTCAATTTGCTCATCTGTAGGAGAGGGATGATGATGACATTAGTATCTACCTTATAGGCTTATTAAGAGCATCAAATGAGTTAATATTTGTAAAGTGCTTAAAACACTACTCCCTAAGAGTTTGTTAATAAAGATCTCAAGAACCGATCTACTCCCCCTCTAAACTGACAGCTCTCAGGCACTGGAAATGTTCGAGCACAAGTCCTGGAACACAAGCAGACTCCGTGAAAGCAAGGATGTTTGTCTCTTTTCTTCAGCTCATTACCTAGATTAATATCTGGTATAGATCATGCTGAAAAAATGTTGAATGAATAAATGAACCTACTTGGTAGTCATATTGAAGTTTTGTGTGACTCTAAATTTGGACAAAGTGATCTCTGTGGAATTTTCCACCTTTAGATTTGGTGATTTCTTTAATGAACTAATGCATTGGAATGGTACAATATTAAAAATATGTCCAGATGATTTGAGACAAAATCTTTCCCATTTTTCTTTTTCTTTTTTTTCCCTCCCTTCCTCTTTCCCTCCTTCCCTTCTTTCTTTTTCTTTCTTTCTTTCTTTCTTTCTTTCTTTCTTTCTTTCTTTCTTTCTTTCTCTCTGCATCTATTAAATAAGTGGGGTTTTTTCTAGTTAAAAGGTTACACAGGAACATAAAGTATGCTATCAAGGGTTTCCAGTCATCTCCACATGTGTCTACTCATTATATTCTTTTACAGTTTCATATCTCCAGGCTTTTCAGTCAGGTCAGGTTGGCATTTCACTGCCCTTTATGTGTGTGACAAGTGAAAACAGCAAAAGAAAAGAATCTGAAATGAAGAAAACCAGAAATCAGCAGAGCAGTTTGAAGGTGCTGTTCAGCCTGCCTCATCAAGCCCCCAGCATTCATCTCTTCACTCATCTCACACCCCGTATGTGGTAACAGGCCTCCAATTCCTTTCTCAGAGATAGTCTCTCCCACACTCTGGTCATCACACTCCTCCCCTCCCTCGTCCCTACTTGAACAGCTAGGCAATCAATACCCACAAAGCTGACCTGCCTCACCTGGGAGCTGAGATGAGCTCTGATTCCACAGCTCTCACGCTGAGGATGGAAGCCTCCCAGCAACAATACCAAAAGAAAGTAGAGGCCCCCGAAAGCTTTCTCCTAGAATCTGGTTCTCATAAGAAATCAGAATGTGACTGCTCACCTCTCCAAGAAACTGAAACAGTCGGTTTAGCTACTTGGATCAATTTTTAAAACCTCAACCCCCACAATATTTCATCATTTTGGCCGATGAAATAGCTAAGGAACGATGAAATAACTAACTTGCTGACAGCTGCTTGGATTATCTGTAGACATGGGAAAAAAATACTTTTAATCAGGTCAAGTCACTCCGCTTTTGGGATTGTAAATTTACTCATAGTCTCAAATAAAAATGTTCAATTACAGTAGGGAAAATATGATTATTCTTTTAGATCAATAAGCAACCAAGAGTTCTTTCTTCAAATTTTAACATTTAATCTATCACAAATCGGTTTTGGAAAACTGTTTCCTATGAAGCCATCTCTTCCTGTAGGGTTTTTCTTTAAAAATCTGGCTGTAGGAGGAAATTCACAACCTGGACTTTGATTGACCATTGATCCCCACCTGTGTCTTCTCCCTAGCAGAAGCTGTTGCCTCTGTTTTTCCTTTATGTACAAGTTATGAGTTTTTGTTAAAATAAAACAGTAAACATCCATTTTCTTTGCCTCTAATTATATGACCCCCTAAATTTGGTTCTAATTATAAAAGATTGGCAAAACTTTATTTTGGGGGGAGGGGCTGTCAAATGATCTTTAATTAAAATATTTTTCTATGTAGTTATTAACTAGCTGGCATTCCACTGCACCACTGCTGATGTCATGAGGGTGGCAGCCATCAACATTGCAGCACACAAACTGGGCAGTCCCCAAGGTCTCTTTAATGGTCCCAGAGAATTCTCTAGCTAAAGATCAGTGCCACAACTGTTGGACAATGTTGACAACCTCATAAAAGTGGTATTTCCACTGTGCTTAATGGTTTTTTGCTTCTTTCTGTCTCTTGGTGGTTCTTTGAGGGCCAGGGCATTGGCAGAAGGTACTGCCTCAATCTGGGCCTGTTTGTTCTGAATGGTCAGTTTCACTGTAGTCCTCAGACTCTTCCAATCACAGGTTGTTTTGGTGATGTCTTCACCAGCCTTTTTTGGAGTCAGACCCAGGGGGCCACTCTTGGGGACCAGGGCAGACATGGCACCAACTTCCCCACCAACGCACCTCAGATATACAACTTGGATCTCATTGGGGGTTGAACGTAAGTGGCATGGTGGAGGCAGCTGGTGTCAGATGAACTTGGATACTGGATGACCAAAGAACGCTGCACCATGGCCTCCTCCAAGCTGAAAGCAAGATTTGTAAAACTTTTAAGATATTAACAATATTTCGTTTATGTGTCAGTGTCTTAGCATTTATCAATTAAGACTGAGGTCTTACTATTCCCTCTGAGTCAAAGCAGTTAAGAGATTCTCCCATGACCGAACATAGGTAACAGAGGTGGGTTACCTAGTTCAGATCTGTCTTCTAAAATTCCCATGTATTCTATTTATGACATATTATGGATTCAGTAAGAGAGGGATCTTCAGTGATCTAACTCAGGAGTCAGCAAACTTTTTCTGTAAAGGACCAGATAGTAACATGTTAGGTTTTGTGGGCCATGTGGTCTCTGTCGCAACTACTTAGCTCTGCAGTATAGTAAAGGCAACCATGACAAAACATAAATTAACAAGTGTGGCTGTGTTTAAAAACAAAACAATACTTTATTTACAAAAGCAGGGGGCAGGTCAGACTTGGCCCAGGGACCATAGCTAGCTGATCTCAGTAAATCTGGCCTTTAAGGACAAAATGTAAACCATGGTCTGTTTAGTAGGAATAAGAGGTTCCCTCAACTGAAGGTAAAAGCTAGAGATATGGAGGTGAAGAGGTTCTCTGGTGTTAATGGCAAGTGGAAAAATTAATGTAGAAAATACAATCATAAGAAGCAGAGAAGCATAATGGCTATGGACTATGGACTGTCTGGGTCACAGGTTCAGAACCTCCAGCTATATGCCTTTGGTCAAGTTACTTGGTCAACTTCTTCATGCCTCTGTTTCCTTATCTATTGAATGGGAATATCAAAGTTTCTCCTCATAGAGTTGTTATGAAAATGAAATGAATTAATACATGTAATACACATAGAATAGGGCCTAACCAATAAATGCTATATGTATGTGTAGATAGATAGATAGATAGATAGATAGATATAGATATAGATATAGATATAGATATGCTCTGTATTTTCACTGACTGTCATCAATCTTTGGCATCATAAGGATGGAGTATCACCTGGCACTGATTAAGTTTAGGAAAGGAGTGAACAGAAATTAATATTGAGGTTAATGTATCTCAAGTTTTATATATATATATATATATATATATATATATATATATATATATATATATGAAAAGAGAAACTGTTTCTTTTACTATTGGTAGATATCAAAACATCCTGAATTTAATTGCATAAAGAAACAACAGTAGTTTATTCTGCAAACAAACCTGCAGTTTGGGCAGGGTTTGTCTGCCGAAACTTGTCTCTGCTTCATGTGGCAGCAACTTGACAGAGGCCTGGAGCTTCGCTTCCAAAGAGTCTCACTCATATGGCTGACAAGTTGGTGCTGGTTGTTGACTGGGAGCTCCATTGGGGCTGAGGGTTGGGCCTTGGTTTGTTTCCATTTGGGACTCTCCATTTAGCCTGGGCTTTCTCACAGCAAGGCTGGGGGGTTGCAAAGATGAGTGTTTCAAGAGAGAGCTAGGTTGAGCTGTTACTTGTTTTAAGACCTGGGCTTGGATTTAATGTTCCAAGGGACAGGAATTAGAGTCTAATTCTTGATGGGAGGAGTGTTAAAAAAATTATGAATGTGGGCCTGCTGAGTGGCTTAGTCGGTTAAGAGCTTGCTTAAGAGTGCGAGCTCTGAGCAACAGGGTCACCAGTTCAGTTCCCATGTGGGCCAGTGAGCTCCACCCGAGCTGAGCTGCTGCTGAGCTGCCAACAGGTGGCAGGATGGATCAGCTGGTGAGAGCATGTGCTCCTAACAACAAGATTGCCTGTTCCAGATGATGCGCTATGCCCACCCGCAACTAAAGACTGAACTAGGCACCTTGAGCTGAGCTGCCCCCCAGATGGCTCAGGGGAGAGAGCACGCACTCTTAACAACAAAACTGCCGGTTCGACTCCCACATAGGTTGGTGGCTACGCCCACCCACAACTAATTGAACACAGCACCTTGAGCTGATGACACAACTGGACTTGGAGCTAAACTAGCTGTGCCCTCCACAACGAAGATTGAAGCACAACAACTTGGATGTTCCCCTTCCCCAATTCCCCAACACTGTTCCCCTCTCCTAATTTCCCCAGTAAAATCTTTAAAAAAAAATTGTGAACGTATTTTCAAATTACAAAGTGTGCCCACTGGCCACAAATTATTTGCATTTCTCTTACATGCAAAAAACATCCATAAATTCACCCCTTCCAGGACTCCCCAGTGTCTCATCAGGCTTAGGTTGAAGGTTCAGAATCTTATTATCAAATCAGATCCAGGTACAAATGAAGATCCTTGGGTGAGGTTGTGTACCCTTTCAATCTGAAGACCTGTGAATTAAGACCTATATACCCAACATGCAATGGTGTCCTATGCATCAGTTAACCACTATAGACATTCTTGCTGAAACTAGAGGAAAAGGAAAGCTCACAACAGTAACTGGTTCATAGTAATTTTGAAATCCAGCCAGCCAGACATCACTGCTAGTTCCTTTTTCAGGTCTCGGTCCTACTACCTAGGAAAAAATTCCCCATTGCTCTTGGATCTCCCCTTCAGTTTCTCGGTTGTCTCTTTTAAATGATCTTTCCTTTTATGTAAAAATGTGCCCTGTATGTGAAGATGAAGAGTTTTGTGATTCTGCTTCCTGCCCATGGAAATTCTGGAGTCCAAAGACCATTTTATTTCATACCATTTCTGTCCCTTTTAGTCTGCTCTGACAAAATATTAATTAATACAATCCTGTAGTTGCATTTTTTGTTAAAAAAGAATGCAACTATGTGTGGTGATGGATGCTAACAAGACTTGTGTGGTGCTCATTTCAAAATATACACAAATATCTACTCATTATTTGGTACACCAGAAACTAATATAATGTTATTTGTCAATTATATCTCAACAGATACCAAAACAAACAAACCAAAAAACCTCTGTGGACTTCCTTTCATTCTTATTGGAGTATATTCCATTTGACAAAAGCCCTGCCTGCAAATCTCCTTAATATAACCCTTTCTCCACCTTAACATTCCTGTAAAGCTGTTATATGGGACCACAATTTTAAGATTATTAGAAGTGTCATTGTTTAATTGAGAGAGTCTGTCTGATGTCCTTAAGATCCTTAGAAGAACTTTGTTTCAAAGTTCTTCTATGAAGAACTATGAGACATTATTACCCTAAATCTTTCCAAGGTATTAACTAAGGCTCTTCAGCTTTTCGATTTGATCTTTGGTTTGATACCCCTTCTTAATTTAAGAATTCTCTGCTGTATAAAAAGACTGAGACTAAGAAATAATTTTATATTTAAATACAGAAAGTATTGGATTTTTAAATATTTTCTTAAAATTTGCTTGAAAATTAAACAGTTCCTTTTTAAAACTCATCTCTCTACATACTTGTATATGACTAAAAGAAACCATTTGGCATTTTCAACATTCTGGTTAGAATTCTTCTTGGCCAAATCCACCCGTTCATTATGCATCTTTAGTATTTTCTGTCACTGTAAGTGACAGTCTTGGTAAAATTTCTGCCAATACATGATAAGGATAACTTTTCTCTAGTTTTTCATAACAATCTCCTCACTTTCTTTTAGCCCTTCTAATAGGCTCCTCAAGGGCTATCAGGCTTCCCCTAGCAGTCTCTTCCAACTCTTCCTAACTTCTGCCCACCACCAAATCCCAGAGTCAATGACCCCCAGGTTTTAGGTTTGTTATGGCAGCACCCAACTTCCAGTTCTCAGAATCTGTTTCGTTATCTATTACCATGTGCAAAATATTTCAAACAGTGGCTTAAAACAATGATAACTCTTATTTTGCTCACAAACCTGGGCATTGACTTAGTGTGGGTAGGCAGTTCTTACTCAGGATCACATGAGGTTGTAGTCAGGCAGTGTCTGGGACTGAAATTATCACAAAGGCTTCATCACCTGCATCATCACCTGCATCTGATGCCATACTCGGAAGACAAACAGCTGGGGCTCAGACTAGCTGGGGGTCCTCAGGCATGACTTTCTCAATTTGATATCTCCATGTGGTCTTTCCATGTGGTAGACACAGGATAAGTGAATCTCTTACATGGGGGCAAAAGCCCCAAGACAGACTGTCTCAGAAGACTGGCAAAGGCTACATGCACTTTTGCAACCTAACTTCAGATGTCACCCAGGATCTCCTTTCCAGCATTCTGTTTGTCAAGACCTCCCAGGTTTAAGGAGAGAATGTGACATGGACTCCACCTCTTGATTTGTCGCTCTGATCAAAAATTTACAGATATGTTAACTCCACCTCAGAAATGCTTTAAAGACAATTAAGTTTAGCAGGAAAGGTAACCCAAACTTGTAATGATGGAACAGGTTTATCCCATGTGTGAGGCAGTTGATCTGTGTGAATGGTCAGGAGAAAGAAATGATAGCCTTTTCCTTAAAGGTGATGATGTCAACCACTTGAAGATGTAGATTAAGAGAGAAAATTGGAGGGGATATAGAAGAAGTGAAAATATCAAGTTCTTAACACATCCATAGATCCATCTTTTTAGGGAAGTTAGACTATGTTATTGAGAATGGAGAAGGTTGAAAAAAATACTCTCAGATTTAGGGAAACTCCAAGGTTTATCCCTATGTTCTAATAATAGCAGGTTGGGGAACAAACTCGATTGGAGGCAGGAAATTCCCAGCTGCACAGTGATCAACATCTTCATGGCCCACCCTGCAAATGCAAGTACGGAGCTTGCTCTCAATTCCTATGGTCTTTCAGAAAGCTAGGGCTTATTTCTTTACATACATTTGTTCTGTGTCCTAGATAGCAGCCAACCAGTGATTCAGTTATTATCATAACTTAACATTTATTTATCTTTTCTCTGAGAATCTCATACCTTGTTTTCAGGAACAGCCAAGTTCAGAATCATAACAAAGATTACGGGGGCAACACAGAGTCAAGACACCTGAATTTTGCTCTTCTACTCCTGGGCCACCTTGTCTCTGAACTTTGTTTCATTCTTATGTGTATAGAACTGGTAAATGCTGACTTCTACTAAAATTGAATCTTATAAACAATGCTATATGGATCTTGGATTAAGAAATGGATAGAAAACATAAAATATCTTTGAACTAATATCTCTTCTAAGCCCTCTCTCATGGTATTTCCATTGTGGGATTAGGTGGGTGAATTTCTCCTTCCTTCCTTCCTTCCTTCCTTCCTTCCTTCCTTCCTTCCTTCCTCCCTTCCTTCCTTCCTTCCTTCCTTTCTTCCTTCCCTCCTTTCTTTCTTTCTTTCTTTCTTTCTTTCTTTCTTTCTTTCTTTCTTTCTTTCTTTCAAAAGGTCTAAATTTTTTATGTCTAAGCCATCATAATATATTGATTACTATAGAAAAGCAATGTTGTCTGTCACCTACCATATTTAAAGAAATTTTCATTTCTCTGATTATAAGTATCTAGTCTGTAACTCTTTGAGAGCAGCAACTCTCTGCTGTCAGTGATTGCTTCATGTGTTTAAAATTTGGCCTCTGCCTCTTTTTGCACTTAGCATGAACCATTTTGCATTGCTTTTGTTTTCCAATAGCTTTGTCCTATTTCTCCATCTATATCACATCTTCCATAATGTTTGGCATATTTATAGATACTCAATAAATATTTAAAAAACGAATGAATTTGTTTTCCCATTACCTTCCAAATGCCTACACACATCTAGCCTGAGTTGGAAGTTGGAGATGATGTTTCTAAACTGGATACAAACACAGAAGCTCTTGTTTCTGCCATTTTGAAAAAGTCTTATGTGTGCTGTCAGTCAGATGAGAGAAGAGGCTGGCAGATGCTACAAGGCCAGTCCATTCCACCAGACTCCAGGGAATGTGTTGGCTGCCCTTCATCCCACACAGCTGTAACATGCATGGCCAACCCTGATTCATTTCCCATCTCTGACCTTTTCTGTCTAATCCACTTATATCAGGTCACTACAGATTTTAAACCCACTCAGTTTCTAGGAAAAGATCTGCTGTCATAATCAGCTTTCAGCTAAGGAGTGAAAACCATGATCTGAAAGATTAACATCCCAAGGCAAACACACTTGGATTAGGCTAGGATTGATTAAATGTTGGTATTGTGAAACCAAAGGGCAGTATTTACATACTTTTCCATAATGATGACCTGCTAGGTTTGGCCTCCTTATGCTACCATCTACGGAAAACATTCCATTGATGGGAATCTTTTATCTTCTAATCAATCTAGCTCAGCAGATCTTGTTATTCCTTATTATTTTTGAAACTATTAAACTAAACAATAAGTGATCTTTCAGGGAAATGCTGCCAGGAAGGCAGCTTCTGGAGAGGGTCTCTTTGTAGTTCTATTTCTGATCTCTAATCTGCTCTGTTCCCTCTAAATAATTGCTGAGATTGTTCTATCATTCAAGTGACCTCATTTGGGACAGAGATTTTTCCCTTTGCCTTCTTCCACTTTAATTGCTATTTTTAACGAATGTAAGCACAGTGAGAACTTACAGAGCTGATCATCCCTAGACTTCTTATGGCCAGTTGTGAATATTCTGTATCCACAAGAGTGACTCTCACAAGTTTTTCAAGTTACCATACGAAAGTGCAGACCCAATAGAGAGGAAGAGCAAGACTCTCTGAGACATCAATGTGCAGAGACTTTATCGAGTAGTCAGCAGAAGCACTTTGCTTTAGGTTCAGATATATCAGGATTCCAATATTCCCAAGCCATGCCCCTTGGATAAGTAACACCTCTTTATAAGCCTCAATGCTCACTTCTATATGAGAATTGTCATCATCTCATGGGGCATTGTCTAGGTAAATGAGCAAATGCTTCTGAAGTATTTGGCACAACACCAGGAGCATAATGAGTTTAATCAATAGTATCCAATATTACTACATCTCAAATAATGTCTGCCTTCTGTGATTCTACTGGGAAAAAGGATTCAAACCCCTCTGGCATATGCGTGGGATGTCACCTAGTTTAGTATTTATTTCCAGGTTCATTTGCAAATATGGAATACTCCATTTTGGCAGGCTTGCCTCGGTGGTGCCGGTTATCTCAGGGTTTCTTCACATCCTAGAACAATTGTTTTCTTTACCCACTATAAACACATTTAGGAATTCCTGGCAGGGGCCATGCTGATGAAGTGAAATGAGCACCAGCTTTGTAGCCAGAGACCTGAGTGACCTTGGGAAATTTATTTACATCTCTGAGCACTCCATGTTATTAGCTGTAAAAGAAGTATAAGACTTTCTCTGAAGGAGGGTTATGGGTGTAAAAGAAGAAATGAGATCACTATATAAAGTATTTTCATTTAATACTGAGCAATATAGAGAGACACAACAAGGAGAATCTATTATGTCTCATTTATTTCAACTAATAAACATTCTTTCCCTCTCCCCCATCCTTGTGGCACATATTGCCAGCATTTGGAGCACGTAAGCCATGGTTGGTAATTCTCCCTCAGGAGAAGACAATACAGTGACTGGTCTCAGTCACAGTAAACCTTTTGCCCAGAGGGAAAAATAAAGGCTGCTGGCAGAAAGCTGTCTCGATGCCTTACTGGCCTTTAGCACAGCCCTGATTCCCACGGGCAGAATAAGTAATTACTACAGAAAATGGCCATGTGCATTTATATAGTGAGAGGTGTTTTATGGGATTAGGTGGGTGATGAAAGAGTGATCATTACAATAACTTTACAAGCCAGACATGAGAGAGAGAGAGGAGAAAGACCAGTTCTCTATTTAAATATTTGCCATTTAGCATCTTTTTATCATTGGACAAGTCAATGTATTTTCTTATAAATCAGTAAGAAGTAGACTCAAATATGTGAGAGGAGGAATGGACCTTAGATGCCATGTGGCACCATCTGCCTCTCACAAAAAGAAACAAACCCAGACCAGAACTGGTGAGAGAGCATGCCCAAGGTCAGGCATTGCCATTTGTTTTGACTACCTTTAGAGAAATCTCATGACACACCCTGCCTCTTCTGGAAAGTGAATTCTGAAATAAGGTCAGTTATAAATGCCCGTGGCAGCCACCTTCTCTTTTATAATTTGGAAAGTGCTCATCTGAATTTGTTATCAGGCAACACAGGCTGAGAGAGAAGGAATATACTTTTTCATATGTCAGGAAGCCAGGGGTAATAGAACCTCCACTTTCTGGAGAAAGGTGAGAAAATAAATCACCATGAAATATAGACTGCTTTTGATCTGTTTGTGAAATCCTGGCTTCTTGAAAACAAACCAAAGGCAGTGGAGAGTCAGAGCCATCACGTGTGCTTTTTGTGTGGGTTTATTATATAGAGGGTATGTATACATGATTGGATCACAAAAATGATCTACTGGAAAGAAACATGCATTGTTTCTCCACAAAGAGAGACAAGGAAAGAAACCAACTTTTTTTTAAGTTTTCCTTGGCCCTGGAACTGTTTGCAGATGGCACAGTCAGGATTTGAACCCAGATTCAATGAAGCTCAAAACTCAGGTTATTTCCCAATAAGCCAATGAAATGTTCCAACTCCAACCTACTCCTGGCAGGTTGACAGCAAACATCTCTTACAACAGGATGATTATAGTTTCTACTGACAGGAATTGTGTACAGGGCTGGAGAAAAGGCCAGTATCTCCAGCATGCTTTGCATGAAGGTGGAAATTGCAGGAACTATTCCAGATGAATTTAGTCATCGAAGTTGATTGATAAGGTAAGTTTTGGGTTTTAGTGGCCCAAAATCAGCAGACACCTTCATCACACCATAACGTAGATAGACTAAACTGATTGGTTAGATTAATAGTTAAAATCAGACCTTGTTTTGGAACTTAAAGGCGTAAGATAAGAGAGGAGAAGCTTGCCCAAACACAGACTCTCAATAGTCAAGAGGGACTAGGAATTCCCCTTAACATGGCAAACCAAATATTTTAAGATTAAAATTGTAATGACACATTATATGGAACACAACCAATTCCTGTATTACTAAAGTAATGAATTAGTAACTCATCCTTTAAAAAAATAAATAGATAACAGTTCAAACTTTATACCCAAACATCCCTCCATCTTTTCGAATCACGGAATTCTAAGTGTTCTTATCCATCTTCCCTCCTCTGAGAAAGAGCATGTGCCCCCACAGAATATATTCACTAGGAGTCCAGAACAGGGATACATTGTATCCTCACCGTTACGGGCCACTTAGTGGCCCTGCATCCAGGCAAGTGGAGCTTTTTAAAATCAAAATACTGAGGTAACCATCAATGAAAGTTTCCTTCACCTGCAGTCTCTCAGTCCACTGCCAGGACTGGAGGATCAAGCCCTCTTTTGGGATTGAGGCCTTGGAATTCCAGCCCATCTTTCCATTTTCTCCAATATCTCTCTTCCGTAGCAGTCATCAGGTCAGTAATGCTCACTGGCCATTTAGAAGATGACATTTACCATTTGTAGTACAGGTGACTTGGGAATGCTACTCAACTCCCTTAAACCTTGGTGTCCTCATTTGCAAAATGGGCAATAAGAAATCCTACTGTATAAGTCTAACCTTGCCTGTGAAGTGGGATGATGTATATAGAGCACTTAGCATATGTTATGACCCATAGAACAGAGTAGAGTGGGGTCCAGTGATACTCGAGCTTGACTCCTATTCTGCTGATTTTTCCTCTGGCTACTGAGACACCTTGACATTTAGGCACTGGATCCTAGGTCTTAGAGAAAGCTAAGTCTCCTCGACAGACTCCACTACCTTGTATTTCTTTTCTGCGTAGTAAGAAGTTAGTCTCTTATGTTTTGAACTGGTTGTTCCCTTTGCCTGATCTCTAGTCCCAGAATCTCTTGCATTAGTCTTCCCCTCCAAAGTTCCTGCTCGGGTCAAATTTCATGGTACTGTCTTCTCAACACCTGCTCTTAATTAACTCAAAATTCCCAGGTTTTCTTTCAGGCCTTATTTTGTCTTCTCAGATACTTCCAATAGATTGCATCTTTTGTCCCCAAACACCTGGGATCCACATGGATTCTTCTATTTTTCACAACTGCTTACACCCAATAACTGCATGAACATAGGTGAGCTTCTAAACATAAGTGCATGGGAGGTTAGGGTGTATGAGTCATTTACTTATTTATCTATGCATTATTCATAAACTATGATTGAGCACCTCCTAGTACTTGGCATTTTTTAAATCTCAGAGGATATTCATATCAATATAAATAATTCCATTTGGGGAAAGATAAATATAAAACTTTTAATACAATGTCATTGGCTGCACATTAGAATCACCTGGGTACATTAAATAGAGAAGCTTGATAACCCAGACCCGTGGAATCAGAAACTCCAAACAGGGCCTGGGCATTGATGTGTTTTGATAACTTTCCAAGTGATCCCATTGTGCAGCTAGGTTTGAGAATCTCTTGGATAGAGGGAAGAATGAGATGTTTTGAGATGTCAAAGACTAGGTTCTTATCCTAAATGATAAGCTACCAAAGGCTACCAAGGGGAGATGATGACAGCTGAGCTGAACCTGAACAGCTGAGTTGTCCAGGTGAAAATGTGGCATAGCTACGCCAAGCACACAGCAGCAAGGTGAATTCATAAAACTGCAAGTAATTGTGGGTAGAGTTTAGAAAGTGTTAAAGTGTTTGGACTTCTATCTAGCAGGCAAAGGGGAGAAATTGAAGGACCATTAGCAGGGAAATGGTGTGATTAGTCTTGTGCACATCTGAAGCACCAGGATGTGAACCGGGGGAAGGAATTTTACATCCATTGTAATTTTACCCCAGCAAGAACTATTTCCCCTTTAATAAAACCTTCAAGACTGTTGGCACCTCCCTTGGTTTCAGATGTTACAAACAGGAAAATCTACCCATGAACTAACCTTCGCCCTATCCTTCCCCGAAACAAAGGAAAGCTGTTCTCCCACTTGGATATGCCTGGAATAAAGAAGGGCCTTGGTATTCTCAGCTGACTGCAAAGACTGGCTTGGCTTCATCCAGGTTAGTCACAGATACATGCGGATGACTGCAGAGACAAATGTATTGAGAAAATACAATTCATTCCCTAGAAGATAGCCTGAATTTTAAAGAAATTAAGGAGTAATGATATTCGAAGTGCTCTTTCCCTAATTTTCAGTAGAGAAGCCATTCACGCACAAAACAAGCCTTCAGAATAGCTTTAGCTGTTGTTCATGATGCTGGATATGATGTTGTTTGTCTATCTTTAGATTTTGTTCTTTTGCCTTAAATCTCAGCTACACTATCCACATGACATATTTTAGGCAAGAAGTAGAAGGAAGAGAAGGAGAGAGATCAAATATGTGTGTTTGAATTGTGAAATAATCTAATTCTAAAAACATTGAAATATATGTGTGGGGGTAGGGATGGGGAAGATATGTTCTGTGAGCTGGCCGAGTGGCTCCGTTGGTTAAGAGTTAGCATGAGCTCTGAGTAACAGGGCCACCGGTTTGAGTCCCACATGGGCCAGTGATGCTGTGCCCGAATTGAGCTGCCGCTGAGCTGCCAACAGGTGGCAGGATGGCTCAGCTGGTGAAAGCACGTGCTCCTAACAAAAAGATTGCCTGTTCCATGGTGGGCTATGCCTGCCCACAACTAAGACTGAACTCAGCACCTTGAGCTGCCACCCGGGTGGCTCAGGGGATAGAGCGCAAGCTCTTAACAACAAGGCTGCTTGCTCGACTCCCTCCACGGGATGGTGGCTATGCCCATTCGCAACTAATTGAACAAGCACCTTGAGCTGAGCAGCACAACTGGACTTGGAGCTGAGCTTGCTGCACCCTCCACAACTAAGACTGAAGGACAACAACTTGTCCGTTCCCTTTCCCCAATTCCCCAGCACTGTTCCCCTCCCCCAATTCCCCAATTAAAAATAATAAAAAGATATGTTCTATAATGAAAATTCCCAGGAGGGAAATCAAAGATTTTTAAAGGTACTAGGAATTTTATAATCAGTAGCCCCCAAAGCTTCTTTTAGTCAGAGAAATCTGAAGCCCAGGAAAGCTGGGAGATTTGCTTCAGGTTGTACAGGGAATTATTTGACAATAAAGCCAGAACCAGAAATCTCATCTCCCTATCTCAAGTTTGATTTGCTTTCCACGACACCAGAATACTCCAAACAACTTCTGAGAAGAGAAAAACACCTCATTATTTCTTCTCATAGCTGGGGAAACTGTTTAGAGAGAAAGAACGTAAATAAGTAAAATATATCATAACTAAGTACATTTTAATAAAGAAACAAGCAAAAGATCACGGTGTTTCATTTCTCAACAAGCTCTTCTGTTAGTTTGTTCAATGGTTGTTATCTTGAGTATGTGACACTGGCATATCAAATTGCATTTTGGTGTGTCAAATGACTCATTTGACTTGTTCTTTGTTTCTTCAGGCTAATTATTATTTTTAAAACCTTTTGATATGCTAAACAAGGCTCATATGAGTAGGATTTCTCATGTGTTTATTAGTCATCACCATCATCTCATATATGTATATTTTTTACTACTTTCAAAATGTCAATAAATGATTATATTTGAGCTTCATAATAACATAAAGCAGCATTTACCTTAGTATTCATCTTAGAAAATATATATCTAAGTGGTGAAAGATGTGGTATCATACCACATAGTTTCAAATCTTTCCTTTGTAGATTTAAGTGTTTCTCAACCTCAGTGCCTTGTCTGTAATATGGAACAATATGAATAGATATTTCATGCACCTATTTTTAGAATTAAATGGGGTAATCTATGCAAACTGTTTATCAAGTTACCTGGCATATTCTAAATATCGTATACTGTTAGCTAGACTATCTATTCATAAATTATGTATTGATGGGCTCTAACAACCAACACTTACTGAATGCTTATTAAAATCAAGTACCATTCTAAGAACATCACAAGTAGTTGCTCATTTAATATTCATAACAGCTGTTTGAGGCAAGAACTATTAATACTAATCTGCTTCACAAATGAGAAAATTGAGACACAGAGAAGTGAAGCCATTTGTCCAAAGTCATGCAATGCTGGGAGATGACAGTGCCAGGACTCAAATTCAGAAAGTCTGGTTCTAGATTCTGTTCTGCTGCATCCCAGGACAGACTGCGTGCTAGGCATGGGGCAATGGCAATGGGAACCGGTGACTTCCTCAAGGTACTCACTGAAAACCAATGCAGAGAATTAAGCTCTTTGCAAAATGGTGGCACAGAAGAGAGAGTTCTAAACTCTTCCTGGGAGCTTGGGAGAGTATCAATTACTCCCAGCCCTCTTACTGGTCAGGACTGCTTTCTCCCTGTTCATTGGACACACACACAGACACACACACACACACACACACACACACACACACACACCTGAGCTGAAATCAGTGTTACCAAAACTCTGGTTCCTCCCCACGACACTCCCTACCCTATGCTGAAAAGTCACACCCAGATTCTTGGTCCCTGACCATCTTTATATACAGGTCCTGTCATTTTCACAAAAACCTTCCTAATGATCTGTATTTCCTTTCCATGGGTTGTCAAAAAAATACATTCTTGGCACTCAGCAGGAACTCCTTGTTCAAAATGCTGCACATTACAAAATTGATGATTCAACACACATTTTTTAGGGCATCCAACCTACAAGCTGCAGTACTAGTAATGATGTCACACTCCTTTCATACTACAGTGCCATCTTTCCCTAGGGAGGGGCTTGTGTTTCTTCTGTGTCCAATTTCTCATACGTATATTATGATTTCTGATTTTGCAAAACAGGACATAGTTTAACCAAGTCCTTATGGGAGGAAGCACAGCCCAGTGAGCAGAACAATGATTTGAAAGTCCTGGGTTCTATTTTCAGCTCTACTGTTGACTAGCTGTGCATTCAGCCCTAGGAAGGTCAAAAGCAGAATGGCCTTGTGTTGACGACTTTCTCCATATGTACAGCTCTAGATGGAAAACAAATCAAGCATCTGGCTCTCAGCCTTGAGGAGCTATGGTCTTTAGAGAATAGATGTGTAGTCACACTTTGTTTTGCTTCTCAAAATGAAAGAACAGAACAAATTCTGGGGGGAGAATGAGTTGGCAGTGAACAGAAGAAACAAACCAAATAACCTTTTAAACAATCCAGGGGTTAAGGGATTGTTTGAGCCATTCAGATCAAAGAAAACTCTTTGGAGGAAGTTGGAGTTGCCTGCATTTGCAAACAGGAGGGAAGGGGCTCAGGTTTGAAAGACTTCAACCTTGGACACTAACAGGCATCCAGAACTCTGCCAGTGGGGCCCAGGTGGGGAATACCAGTAGGCGAGGCTGTGGACACACTGGGAAACACAAGGCCCCTCAAAAGCAGTCTGTTGCTACCCAGATCCAGATAGCTGTCATGGGGAGAAGTATAGCCACTGTTGCCTGAAGAGCTGCATTTTGAAAAGAAAGTAAATAATTAGAATTTTGTCATTAGAACTCTTGATTTTTAACTGATGAAGCCTAATCAACTTTTAAAGGGGTACTGAGCAAGCAAAGCTAAAGATATTATAGTCTAGGCAGTGCACTTTCCATGTCTTTTTGACCTGGAGATGGGATGGGGTTTCATACAGGTTTTAATGATGTGCTCTTCTATGAATGGGTAAAAGCTACATGTAAGTATAAGGCAAAATGTGTTAGCGGTGACATGCAACTGTGGCTGCCCATTAGAATACCTGGGAGTTTTAAAAACATCCATACTGAGTTCTAACACAAAGATTCTGATTTAATTAAAGTGGGCTGCAGTCTGAGTATTGGACTTTTTAAACACTTCCCAAGAGACTCTCACACACAATCAGGATTGAGAGGGAGTAATAGGGGATTGTGGAAAAGTTTAAGAATTCCAGAAAGTTGGGTAAGTTTTAACTTGATAAAATGCACAGCTAATCTCTGAACATGGGTCACAAAATTGACATGCAATATGGACTGCTTTTTGTTTTTCTAAACTGGGGCTCTTAACTTGAGCATCATTGCTAGCAGCCTTAATGTCTTTGGGCTCATTAGGAACGAGTGAAAATAAATTGCTGGGCAAACAAGGGTATTGTTGTAAAGGTCAAATACAATAAAAGCCAAAGGACAAGTACAAGCCTAAGCATAGCTACATGTTTATAAGGGAGGTTAATTTATTGTCTGATGTCCATGAACTGGGCAGTAGGGCAAAGTGAGCCTTTTATAAGTGAAATGCAATCTCTGTCCATGTTCTAATGGCTGTAAATAATTGGTGCATAAAACTAGACATGATTAAGTCTCACTGGTTATATCCCTGGCTAGTTCGTATTTCAGCTTTGGTTCCTGTTGGTCTATTTCTCATAAAAGATATTAGTCTGGATTGAGTATATTAAGTCATGTGCAACAGGAAGTTAAATGGGGGCATGTACTCCTGTCTATGTGTTTCAGAAGAGGCCCAACAGAGCTTGTGCCAAGGAGCCCCATTCTAAAACTTATCTATAAAGGGATCCACCAAGAGGTTATGGAAATGGTTCTACCCATGCTATCACAGAGGCAACTTCTAATCGATCAAGAATGACTTTAAAGAAACTGGCACTGAGGATTTCTTTGAATGGTGTTACCAATTTAGTAAGTGTTCTCATCCTCCCTCTGCCCCCCACAGAGAGATGGGTTTCTTCCTTAATACAAAAAAGAAACAGTTCAGTGGAACCACTTGAATAGTGGGAGGTATCATTAAAATAAAATAAAAACAGGGGCTGGCCGAGTGGAGAGGTGGTTAAGCGCAGGCTTGGGAAGCCAGCGGTCTCGGTTCAGGTCCCACATATGAGGGCCAGTGACACTGCCCTCAAAAAAAAAATAAAATAATAAAATAAAATAAAAACAATAAACAATAATAATAATTAAAAAACTCGCCAAACTGCCCATGGGGAAAAGTCTGCTGGAATGTTCACTACACACAGAGAATCACAGTGACAGATTATAATAGCACTAGTCAAGTTTATTAAACCTTTCAACCTTCTCCTTGCTTGCCCACTTTCCCCTATCTCTAGAGAAGCCAGAAATCACAGCTAGGAAAAGGGGAGGAGATACAGAGAGAAGAACCTAGGAAACCAACCTGCACCCTCTTCCTATTCCTGGATTTCCAACCCAAGTGATAACAGAGCTGTGACAGAAGGCAGAGCTAAAGTTTAAATGGAATAAACTTTCTACTGCATTAGGCTTTATACTACCTTGAAAAAAAATTGTATTTATTTCATTTAGTACCTCTTAGTAATCAGAAAAGTCAATGAAGAACTGCCCAGAGTTTTATTGGCTAGTGGAACCTGGCAGTTGGCAGTTGGGGGTAAATAGTCAAAATGCCAGGTTTGAATGGGCAGAAGCAAAATAAAAATTGCTTTCTACTGTAACCTACCAAACTCATCTCTCACGATAAATCAGTTTATCTTGAATACATATAATGTTTTTGTGGTACAGATTTCGTTTAATAAGGATGCAATGTAATGTCACAGTCATCTTTTCAAAGTTGTGTCTTTATGATCAGCTTTGCTGAATCAAAGATGCATTGGGTTATGACAGTGGTCCTGCAGCATACTAATAAGTATTTCCTAAAAAAGAGTTCCAGGGTCAAAGATACTGGGGGAAAATCCAGTTTACTCAAAAACTGAATAGGTTTTCTTACTGTAGGTCTTCTAAATCTTTAACAGGTTAACATGTATTGTGAATCTATATAAGGAGATATTGTATATAGCATTTTCAAACTCATTTGGTCATGGAATATTTTTATTCCCCAAGCTCTGGCTTTCATTTAACAAATATTTTCTGAACACCTACCATGTGCAGGCATAAGTGATGGGTGTTGGGGATTAATTGACTGTATAAGACATATTGTAGAAAATTTCCAAGCTGTAGCACAAGAAGCAGGGAACCCAGATATAGCCCACCTATTTGATGAGTTGCAGAGACAGAAGTTAAGAGAGTCAAGAAGGCTGGATTTTGAGGGGTGAGTAGCAGGGGAAAAACAAGTGGCACACAGAGAGAGGTAGGGTTCTAGAGAATTGCAAAATGGTCCACTAAAGTCATTGGCTGAGTTCTGATATGCACATTCAGGAGAGGAAACCACCTGAGGCTGGGGAAAGAAATACCAGAAATAGGTAGGTGGAAAAACCCTTGGAGCTCACATAGAGCTGTGATTAGTTTGTTATCCTAAAAGCAAAAATGAAAATACCTTATAACTCAATGAACATTAAATAGACTCTTCAGAGGAACTATATCTTAGTAGGAGGGATAAATTAGCCCTAGACTTATCTGGACCTATCTTAACAAAGCTTAGCAGGATAGGATCCAACTGCTTTTAAGTAACTCACAAGTAACCTTGTGCCAGAAAAAAAAAAAAAGAAATCTAATATTATTTTGAAAATATAACAAAACCCATGAATACACTAACAAGATTTCCAGCATTAGATGCTGTAAAAGAAAATATCAGTGAATTTAAACATAGAGCAAAATAAATTATCCAAAATAAACACAGAGAAGAAAAAAGATTTAATAAATAAACAGAAAATCAGTGAGATACAGGACAATATCACTGATGTTACATACATGAAATTGGAGTTCCAGGAGGAGAAGTGGGGAACAGAACATTTGAAACAATAATGGTTAAACAATTGCAAAAGTTGATGAACTATAAATTATGAATTTAGAGATCCAAGAAGTTCAATGAGTCTCAAGCAGGGAAAAAACTTTTTTTTAAAAAAGAAGCCAATAAAAATCATTGTGAGATTGAAAAAATATCACAGTGATAAAGACAAAATCTTAAAAGCAACCTGGGGTGGGGGAGTAGATTATTTAGAGAGGAACAAAGGTGAAGATGAAGGCACACTTCCCATCAGAAACTATTTAAGCTAAAAGATATTAGCGAGACATTGTTAAAGTACTGAAAGACAAAAATCTGTCTACCAAGAGTTCTTCATACAATAAAAATATCCTTTCAAAATTAAGCCAAATAAAGATTTTCAAACAAACAAAAGGGGAAAATATTCATTAGCAGCAAACGTTCACTTCAACAACTATTAAAGGAAATTCTTTAGGCAAATGAAAAATAATAACAGATGGAAATTTGGGTCTACATAAAGAAATAAAGAGCACCAGAAATGAATGATATATGGATAAATATAGAACAGAATTTTTTCTGTCATATTTCCAACCTTTTTAAAATATGGGCAACTCTTCAAAGTTCCCAAAAAAAAAAAAAAAAGTAGTGAATTCTGGACTTTATGTGATAAATAGAAACGAAATGTATAGCAATATGGCAACAAAGCACAAAGATGGAAGGAGAAATGATACATGACGTTGTAAGGTGTTTACATAATGCATGAAGTGGTACAATATTACTTGAAAGTAAACTGATAAGTTAAAAATGTGTATTGAAAACCCCATAGCAACCTCTAAAATATAAAAAGAGTTACAGCTAATAAGCCAATAGTGAAAATAAAACAGAATAATAAAAACACTTGTCTAAAATCAAAAAAACAAAAACAAAAAACTGGATGAGTAAACTAAGAGAAGATAAATAAATAAAAAACAAATAACAATATGGAAGATTTAAAACCAACAATATCAATAACTATATTAATTGGAAAGGTATAGACACTTGAATTAAACGACAGATATTGTTAGATTAGATAAAAAGACTAAATGCCAACTGTGTGATCCCTGAAAGACACGACCTAGCAAACAGATTTTAATAATTAAAAATAAAAGGATGGCAAAAAATATACCATGGGAATTCCAATCAAAGGAAAGCTGGAGTGGCTATAGTAATACCTGACTTTTCATGGTTCCAATAATTATATTGGAAATTTTGACACCTCATTCTCAGTAATTGATAGCAAAAATAGACAGTAAATCAGTGAGGGTATAGAAGACAAAAACAACCCTATCAGCTAACTTAGCCTAATTAGCAATTATAGAACACTTCATCCAACAACAGCAGAATATACGTTCTTTTCAAGGCACATAAGCACTAAACAAAATAGACATTATTATGAGCCATAAAACAACTCTCAATAAATTTAAAGGGATTAATATTATACAAAGTATGTTCTCTGACCATAACAGAATTAAAGTAAAACTCAATAACAAAATATATATGCAAAAATCTCCAAATATTTGGAAATTGACCCATGAATCAAAGAGGAAGTCACAAGAGATATTAGAAAATGTTGATCTGAATGAAAATAAAAACACAATATATCAAAATTTGTGGGGCCGGCCGAGTGGCACGGTGGTTAAGCACTGGCTTGGGAAGCCAGCGGCCCCGGTTTGGGTCCCACATGTGAGGGCCAGTGACACTGCCCTCAAAAAAATAATAAAATAAAACTCGGGAAAAATGTTAAAAAAAAAAATTTGTGGAATGCAACAGAAACAAAAGAAATTTATGTTAAATGGCTATATTAGAAAAGAAGAAAGATTTTATATATCAACGATCTCAGCTTTCACTTTAGGAAACTAGAAAAAGAATAGGAAATTAAACCTGAAGCAAGAAGAAATACAATTAAAAAGAAGGAATAAAAAAAGAAAAACTACCCTAATCAAACACTATGACCCAGGCATTGTCTTAAATGCTTTATGCCCAGTATCTTTTCTAATCTGGTCACAACCTTTGGGTTAGGCACAATTATCCTACTTTTCCTCTTTTCCTTCTATTTATTTATTTATTTATTTATTTTTTAAATTACAGTTGACATTCAATATTATATTGGTTTCAGGTGTACAGCATAATGGTTACACATTTACATAACTTATGAAGTGATCCCCCTGATAAATCTAGTACCCCCTTGACACCTTACACAGTTATTACAATGTTATTGACTATATTCCCTATGCTATACTTCACATCCTTGTGACTATTTTGTGATAATCAGTTCATACTTAATCCCTTCACTTTATCCCAGCTTTCAAATAAGGAAATTGAACCTTGCTGAGGTTCACTAACTTTCCCAAGTTCATGTAGTTAACAGTTAAGAGTCAGAGTTGTGATTTGAACTCAGATCTCTGCAACATCCTGCGGATTTAATTGAGCATATTTATGCTGTTAAACATATTTCATTAACTTCAAGTTTGATATTTCTCAATTGTATATATATACATATATATGTATACAATATAATACACATATCAAACTTTATATGTATGTATTTTATGTATTGTATATATGTGTATATGATATATGATGTATATATACATATGCATACACATACTGACTCTTTATTAACCTTGAATCAGAAGGCCCCCTTACCAACAACAACCAAGATGGCGCAGTAGGTAAAAGCTGTGTTTACTTTCTCTCACAACCACATCAAAATTACAACTAATCTACACAACAATCATTATTGAGAATTGCCTAAAGTCAAGCTGAATTGAATGAAACCTTTCGATTAAGGACTTGCAAAAGAAGCCACCTCCAGAAGCCACCTTCCTGATAGGAAGGTCAGAGACACGAAACAGACTGGTCCCACACCTGTGTGTAACCATTAAAGATGAGAGGGCTATTTTGGCTGTGGGGGTCCCCCCCATCTCCTAGAGGAGTGAGAGAGTCCAGCCCCACCCCAGCCCAGAGTTCCATTGCTGAGGAGAGAAGTCCCCATAATTTCTGGTTATGAAAACCAGTGCAGTTTGTGCCTGAGTGAGACTGAGAGCGCTGCATTCACAAGCGCTTCTTTTAAAGGGACCACGTGCAGGGCTGGCCGAGTAGTGCGTTGGTTAAGAGCTGGTTTTGGGATGTCAGCGGCTCCGGTTAGGATCCCACATATGAGGGCCAGTGACACTGCCCTCTACAGCTAACAACAGCTCCACCTGGAGCTGGGCTGTGCGAGCCCCGGCGATGGTGTAGGCTGCAGCCCCTGCTGCAGTGGGCTGCCATAGGCTACAGTGAGCGGCCGGCAGCCAGCATGAGTGGCTGGCAGCCAGGGTGAGCTGCCAATAGCCGCGGTGAGCGACCATCCAGAGCGGTGACTGATCTGCCTCATCCCGGAAGAGCGCAATGACAATACTAACATGGGCCAGTGAAGCAATGTCCTCCTCAACTAGACTGAAGAACAAAAAGGACAGCAACTTGTCTGTTCCACTCTCCCAATTCCCCAATAAAATCTTTAAAAAAAAGAAAAGAAAAAGAAAAAGGGACCATGTGCAGACTTAATCCAGCAAAGGAATCACTGGCTCTGAGCGCCAGCACTGGGGCAGTGGCTGGAGAGGTAGCAGAGACAAATGGAAGGCAATTGTATTGTCTGGCTTGAGGAGGGGCCTGGAGAGGTGGCTTTCTCCTGGATTGGGGACCTGGCAGAGGCCATCATTTCTTTGTTGAGCCCTCCCTCTTTCCGGCGTTTGAACATAGGCAGCCGCCATATCTGAGTCTCCGCCATTTGTTCATCACACCCTGGCGATTGAGACCTGGGCCCGCCCAACTTTCAGGCACACCCAGGCCGCTTTCAGTGGCTTTTTCATGCAGCCCGCCTGCCTTGGCTCAAGCTGCACTTTCCTAGGGTCTCTCAAAGGTTCATGGATCCAGACAAGCAGTATCTGGCTTGAGCATGTCCTGTACCTCTGGCTGAGGAGTCCTAATCTGGTACTAGAGGCAGCTGGCCTTGGTTCATGGCTTGGCCTCTCAAGGTACTTCCAAGCACAGCACAGGCGGCAGCCATCTGCAGATTTTTTTCTGGCTCCCGTTGGGTGGCCCTGGGTGGGGCACGGGCTGTGGCTGAAGTAGACCTTCAACAGATCCCCTTCAAGGCCAGCTTCAAAATGAGCTGGAACATCACCCAGCTATCTCCAAGTACAACACACCCAAGGGGCATATTGGGCAGACTCCAGAGTCCTGCTGAGGCAGATCCTGCTCCCTAGGGTCAGCCCATGCACAACTCTTCGACTGTAGTCAAGGCCAGTCTTCATAACCAGTGAGCCCACAGGTCAGTCCCTCCCACTGATGTGCAATTATCAACCAAGGCTCAACTACAAGAGGAGGGCACACACAACCCACACAAGGGACATACCTGGAGTGTGTGGCTCTTGTGAGCAGAAAGACTGCACCACTGAACCCCACAGCACACCTGCTATATAAGACCACTTTACTAAGACTGGAAGACATAGCAGCCCTACCTATGTCTTCCTAATACATAGAAACAAACACAGAGAGGCAGCCAAAATGGGGAGACAAAGAAACATATCCCAAATAAAAGAACAAAACCAAGCTCCAGAAAAAGAACTAAGCAAAACAGAGATATTAGACACAGAGTTCCAAACACTGGTTATAAGAATGCCCAATAATCTCAGGGAAAACTTCAACAGAGAGATGAAAACCATAAAAAAGAACCAGTCAGAAATAAAGGGTACAATAATGGAAATAAAGAATATATTACAGAGAATCAACAATAGATTAGATGAAGCAGAGGATCCAACCAGTGATGTAGAAGATACAGTAGCAGAAAACATCCAACCAGAACAGCAAAAAGAAAAAAGAATTCAAAAACTTGAGGGGAATTTAAGGGGCTTCCAGGACAATATCAAGCATACCAATGTTCACATCATAGGGGTTCCAGAAAGAGAAGACAGAGAGCAAGGAATTGAAAACCTATTTGAAGAAATAATGACAGGAAACTTCCCTAACCTGGTGAAGGAAATAGACAGAGATCCCCAAACAAGATAAACCCAAAGAGGCCAACACCAAGACACATCATAATTAAAATGCCAAAGGTTAAATGCAAAGAGAGGATCTTAAATGCAGCAAGAAAAAAGCAGTTACCTACAAGGAAACTCCCATAAGACTGTCAGCTAATATCACAACAGAAACTTTGCAGGCAAGGAGGGAGTGGCAGGAAATATTACAAGTGATGGAAAGCAATAACATACAACCAAGATTGCTCTACCAGCAAGACTGTCATTTAGAACTGAAGGAGAGATAAGGAGCTTCCCAGACAAGAAAAAGCTGAAGGAGTTCATCACCACCAAACCAGTATCACAAGGAATCTTAGAGGAACTTCTTTAAGATGGGAGGGGGATTAAGGATGTGTGAAAGGGGAAGGGATTAAGAAGTACAAATTTGTTGTTATACAGTAGTCATGGGATGTAGGCTATAGCATAAGTAATATAGTCAATAATATTGTAACAACTAAGTATGGTGTCAATAGGTACTAGATCTATCAGGGTGATAGATGGGAGTGGGATAGGGAACAAGGTGAAAAAGGTGAAGACATTAAGAAATACAAATTGTAGTTAATACAGTATGTGGATTATAATCAACCATGTTATAAAGATCACTTAAGGTGCCAGGTGGGCACTGGACTTTATGGGGGAATCATGTCATAGACTGTGTAGATGCCTGACCTATGTGCTATACACCTGAAGAGTTGAATATATAACTAAATATATAGGTATATATAGTCAACTATAACTAAATATATAGGTATATATAGTCAATAATATTGAATATCAACTATAACTGAATATATAGGTATATATAGTCATGGGATGTGGAGTGCAACATAGGGAAGACAGTCAACGGTATTGTAACAGCTATATAAGAGGTCAGAAGGGTAGTAGTTTGGGGGGGGTGTTATAACTTTATGAGGGGTTTAAACATCTAACTGTTACATTGCTTTGTATACCTAAAACTAATAAAAAATTAAATTTAAAAAAAAAGAAGCCCCATTCCCCTAGCATATGGGAGAACAGTTCAGAGATCAGCCTTTGTTAGCATCATCTCTGAAAATTGTTCTATCAATGAAATAATCTCCCATGAAGGGTATCTGTGGAAAAACAGTCTGTGACTAGAGCCCATGAATAATTTCCACTTGTTCCTGTCAGTCTTTCAAACTATGTGTCCTTGAGTCACAGAGACATGGATGGGCAGCTGAGTGTCACAGCTTACTCCATGGCCACCATAACTCATTCAAGTGTTAATATCTGCTTACAAGGATAAATCCAGCCTCCTTTAAACAGGTAATCAAACTTGTGCTCTTTCCATGAGAAGCCAAATACATCTCTCTCCAAGCACAAAGTATTACAGAGCACTGATTCCTATTTCTAGGACGGCCACACAATTACTCTGTCATCGTAGGCAAGTGGGATTCTTAGCCAACTTTTGGATTCTCAGTTTTCTCAATTAGAGAAATTCTCAGTTTTTTGTTGGTTGCTTTTTGTTTTTCAGTTGTAAAATGGAAGAAAGGCAGCATCTCCAATGTCCTCTCCCTGTTGACTGTTTTCTACTCCTTCCCCTCTATACCGTTGATAACTCTGACTGCCTTCTAAGTAGTATCAGTTCCCAATCTCCATGAAGGTAATAGGTCATAATATTCACTTGCTCAAAATTTTCCAATGGCCTTCCATTTCACTAGAATAAAACCTGAAGTCCTTATAATAACCTTACAAGGACCCCCACAACATAATTCTTCCTCATTCTCCCTGCCCAAACTCCTGTTATTTCTCTGACCTTATTTACTATTCTTCTCCTCTGTATTAGTTTGCAAGGGCCACCAGAACAAAATACCACAGAACAGATGACGTAAACAACAGAAATTTATTTCTCACTGTTCTGAAGACTGGAAGTCCAAGATCAAAGTGTCAGTAGGTTTGGTTTCCTCTGAGGTTTCTCTCCTTAGCTTGCAAAATGTAGCCTTCTCCCTATGTTCTCACATGGTCTTTCTTCTGGTGCCTTATTCTGTGTTCAAATTTCCTCTCCTTATGAGGATGCCAGTGAGATTACATTAGGACCTACTCTAATGGCCTCATTTTAACTCAATCATCTCTTAAAAGGCCCTGTCTCCAAATATAGTCACATTCTGATGTACTGTAGGCCAGAGCTTCAACTCCAATGTGCGATTTGGAGGGATACAATTCAGCCCTTAACACCCTCCCTCATTGCTCCAGGGAAATTGACTTCTGTATGTGGTTGAAACACACTCTTGCCTTTGCACTCAAACTCTGCAAAGTACAATAGTGTCTGCTGCAATCTTATAACTTTAGGGCTGCTCCCATAACCTAATGGACTTGTCAACCCGTGGCTGGGACACTATGTTCGTAAGATTTATCCCAAACTTCTTTTGATCTCCTTGTTTCTCACTATTTTTCAATTTGTTTCCCTTTTCCTCCTTAACTCTTCACTCTTTAACAGTTTGACAATATTAATAGTTTGGCTTCTTTTGTTTCATTCAACTCAGTCAGTGTATAACTTTTATGTTCACTTCTGGCATGGTCACCATAGTAGACTGTACTAATCCATTCATTCAAAAAAAGTGTACCAGGTTATGTTACTGTTAGAATCTAGGGATACACAGAAAAACATGAAGATTAGGATTAATCAGGATTAATGAATACAGAAGCAGTATACACAGAGCACTGTCAGAATCAAGAGAAAGGACATTTAAATAAAGAGGCATCGGGAAGGCTTCTGGAAAGAGATGGCAATAGAGCTGAAGTTTGAAGAATGAGTAACAGTTAACCAGGCATTTAATGGAGAAAGGATTTTCTAGGCAGTCTTAGCATCATGTGTGAAAATGCAGAGGCATGAAACAGCATGATATGGACAGAATAAAGGACACGCTAGAAGTGTGGGATAATGAGGCTTGGAAAATAAAAATCTTACGTGCTAAGATACTGTAACTTGAAATCTCCAAGGAGCATTAACAAATTCTTAACATGGGAGTAATTCAGTCAGATCTCTAGGAAGTTTAGTCTGCCATCATTAAAAAGAGGACGATTTATAAGAGCTAGTTCTGAACAAAGGATATGAATTAGGGAGTTATTATACTAACTCTGCTGTGAAAAACAATGAGAACCAGAATCAAGGCAGAGGCAAACACATAGAATGGTATGTATGGCTGACTAATAAATTAAGGAAATTCAATCCACAAGATTGTTGTTGAGATTAAACATGGGAATTAAACAAGAAGAAAAACCTAAAATAACTCCAAGATTTCCAGTTTGGGCCATGGAAGAGATAATGATATTCATTATGAGAAGTAGGAGAAACAGATTCAGTTGCAGACACATTGGGGGGTCTATGAGACATTCAGAAGGACAGTTGTATTTATAATTTTTTTGTAACCACTGAAGTGTTTTCAGAGTATATAGTAGCATACAAGAAAATCTCAATTGATTGATACCTACCTAGTTGCTTTATTCTACTTGTAAGAGTCCCATTTTTCTAATCACACCTTAAAACCTTAAGCAAAAGAATGTTAGAGTTGCTTTCTAGGAGACCAAGTATAACTAAAAAGATATAGTACACCTATAACCCCTTCCCATTACTGCAGCATCTCCTAAGGTGCAGATGTCCCTAGGATCCTCAAAATGTGGGTGGGTAACTCAATGTGACATTGACCACATCATAATCTCATGATGTCTACTGTAAAACAAAGTATAGTAATTAATGCAAAAGCATAGTGCTTCCCAAATAACAAAGTGTCTTCTTTTGACCTCAAAAATCTGGTGATGTAGGAAAAAGAGATGACAATCTTTTTTGGTTTTCATTTTACTGATGAGGCAGCTGGTGACTAAAGAGGTTAAGTGACTTGTCCAAGGTCATACTGCATCTGTGGTGAACAAAATTGCTCTTTCCAGGACATCACACAGATTTCCCCAAAAGAACACACTTACAAAGGACATATAATCTGTTCCACATAACAGTTTAACAGTAATAGCAATTTAATCTTTTAATCAACCCAGGCTTTTCCACTTACCAGTGAAATTGCAGGTGGAAACTATAGAACTTGAAATTCTACCTTTCACATTTCTGTATCGATCCTATTTGCTGCTTAGTGATATTAAGGGAATACATGCTATCATCTAGTGTTTCACAATCAAGCCCTTCAAAGCAGAGTAACCTACAGCACAAAAGGTATAAGTTCTCTCCTTGGCTCTAAACGGTCATTAAGTCCTGACCTCTTTTTTCTGTCCAGCTGCTGAGGACTAACTGGCTTTCATTCTAATAATTATCCTCTTCATTATATTTTATCAGTTGTATTAAAAATCCCCTAAATTTCATTCTGGTCTGGAATATCTGCTGAGACCATATTCTTATGATAGTGGCATAAATTAACACCTGCAAAACACTAATATTTCACAAGTTGTGATTCTTTGCTAAGTTCACTAATATCATAAGTTGCCATTTCTTAAAATGGCTTTCAAGAAAGTTAAATATATGACATATATAGAATTAATCCTGCATTAATTACTTTCTTTTGATTCTTGTGGTTTCTCAGGAATGCAATTTGCAGGATTTATAGAAATGTTTTTATTTAGTGTGATAAATTAAGACATGAACCTTTTGTAAAAGGGAGAAAGGAAAGTAATTTGATGCTCTGCAGAGGTGACAATGTATTGGAGACAGCCTGAAAGGTTTATCTTTATCTACTAAAAATTCCAGGCTAAAAAGAATAAAATTTCCTCCTCTCTCTAAATGGTTTTACCCTCATAGCGTTATATAATTATCCACAAAAGAGTGTGTCATGTTACACCACCACTACCTTTCCCTTAGCTAGAGATTTCAAAGATAAATAGATGAGAAATGATGCC
Source organism: Aselliscus stoliczkanus (assembly GCA_033961575.1). Lineage (NCBI taxonomy): Eukaryota > Metazoa > Chordata > Mammalia > Chiroptera > Hipposideridae > Aselliscus > Aselliscus stoliczkanus. The sequence continues at coordinate 119,843,213 of CM066727.1, read as the reverse complement.
CCTGAAAAGAAATATCAAAAGTTCATCCAGACAAGCTTCCTTGTATGAGTCGCTTTTATTAAATAAAGTTATATGTCTCATTTTTAAAAATTATATAAAACCTTAACTTGTTCCTCTCTCTTGACATGACTCAGGGGCCCTCTGTGAATTATTGTGTCTCCCCTGACTTCATCAGGGCAACTACCATGCCTGTTTTGGATGTTATGTATAACCAGTGGTAAGTGCCAGGCTAGTGGTCCCTGGTATGTCACTGGTGCTCAATAAACATTTGTTGAATGAATGAGTGACAACAATTTCTACTCAAACTTTAAGTCTTATATACTTACAACTTCATATTATACCCATATTTGCTAAACTCAAACATATTTCTATAAATAGGGGAAAATTCAAACACAAAAGTAGTTTACTAAGGTTGTAAGTAGAGGAATGATAACTAAGCTTTTTGAAACTTAGAATCTATTCTGCTAATGTCCACTTTCTGATAAGTTTCAAATATTTTATCAAGATGGAGGACAAGGCATTAAACTGTCAATGTGATATGATAAACAAATATAATCATAAGGGCTGGCCGAGTGGTGTGGTGGTTAAGCTTCCCAAGCCAGCGGCCCCAGTTCGGGTCCCACATATGAGGGCCAATGACACTGCCCTCAAAAAAACAAAAAAACAAAAAACAAAAAACAAACAAACAAATATAATCATAAAATTGGTTGACTGTCAGAGCCCTGTCCACTCGGTAGAATGAAATGTTATAACTCTACCACTTCCTTACCTTCATCAAATTATTTATTCCTTAAGTTACAGAAAAGAAATTCTAGGAAAAGAAAAACTACAATTTAAACAAAAAGTAAATGATTACTTTATATAACTTAAGTAGCACCCAGTTTAATACTATTTCTTTTGTGTGGTTTTCATTCATGATGGAGAAGAGCCCAAATTTCTTTAAAAAAAAAAAAAATTTCCTTAATTTGGGAAACCATTATTAAAGATAAACCATTTCTGAGCCATCAATGGCTTGAGTTTCTTAATCCTAACTTAATAAAAAAAATCCCTCCTGATAAACATGGCTACTCTAAAATATCTTAATGCAAACCCATATATGATAGTAGATGGAGCAGGGTCACAGTGGTGGCAGGGAGATCACTTGCTGTGCTCACAACAACCTCACAAGTTCTGATTTCAAACAAGCTCATTAGTGAGGCATCATCCCTGCTCTCCTCTTCAACCACACACACCTGAATTGCTGTCTTAGATGGGTCCATGTTATGGGAAGATGCCAGAACATACAGTCATCATATTAAATCTAGGTTGACAAACTTTTTCTGTCAAGATACAGATAGTAAATATTTTAGACTTTGTGTGTCATGCTCTGTCCGTCACAGGTACATGGACAATACATAAATGAATATGAGTAGGTGTGTTATAATAAAACTTTATTTATAAGAACAGGATAGGGGTGAAGGGGCAGATTTGGCCTGTGACTGTTTACCATGCCCCATATTAAATCATGGCTTTGTGAAGGGAAGTAAGCCATAGAATAAATTCAGGGTCAGCAAACATCTATTAAACACCCACTAAATGCCAAGGTTTTCAGATAGTGTCATAAACGAGCTTCACAAGTGATCTGTATTTGGTAGGTGTGAAAATTGAAACTGTCTGGCGATTAAGTCATGTAGCCAGACTGTGAACCCATTCTCCTCCTCCAGGACTTAACACCATGGGGTCAAGCCACCTGGGTTTGAATCTTGCCTGGACTATATATCAACTGTGTGTGCCATGGAAAATTACTCAAATGTTGTATGTCTCAGAGTCTTCACCTACCTCATGCAGTGGTTTATAAGGAATAAACCACAAATAGTGCTTAAAACTATTTCTAAGCTGTGCTTGATGCATATGGCCAGCTACAAATTCTGTAGACAGTTAAGGTTTCAGAGAGTTTTTCAAAGGTTCCACAAATATTTGATCCAAACAATGCTGTTAAAATAATTTTCATTATTTCAAACACTTTAATAAAAAGACATATATACTCATGCAACGTATACCAAATTCAACCTATTTTCTTCCTCTATGTATTAACTTGTACTGTCAATTAACTTTTCTTTTGTGTTCAGGCATTGGAGCTAACCTTTTCCTATTTTCTGTTTATTTAAAGATTTTGCAGAGAATTCAAGGTAAGCTGAAAAAAGTAATTACTACCATTTTTCACTAAGTATCTATGTGAATCAGAATTGTCTTGACACTGTGCAACTGAAGGAAAAATACAAAATTGGAGGTTGAAGTGGACATCAGATTCGAATTTTGTGTTACTCAGAAAAACTTCATTATTTCCATGGACTGATTTCATAAGTACATATTATAAATTATAAAAAAAAAACCTTTAGACTAAAAATGACTTACTGTTTTTTTCTGTTTTATATACTGTTTTATATACTGAAGATTAATGTAAGTTTTCATTTGGAATTAAAAAAGACATTCCCCTACAAAAACATTTAACTAACACTGATTAACTAGACCAGTGCCGAGCCTTTAATTCAAGGCACTTTTAGATCAAAGCTTGAAATTCCTAGCGTGAGAATAATACTTATGTATAATATCTTTTTTAAAATCCCACCCTGAAACTAGGACAAGGCAGTTACCAAATTGAGTTCTTTCTCCTCTACTCCACCCTCACCCGCCTTTCCCCCACTACCTGATAGCCCCATGGCTTTAATACATGTTTCTCCTTCGATCCTCCTGACAACCCTCTGAGTTTGATAGGCAGATAGTACCAGTCTTGTTTTATAAATGAAGAAGCTGAATGAGACTCAGCATGAATGACTTCTCAAAAACACACTACCAAGCAAGTGGCAGAGTCAAGACTCAAATCAGGAGACTTATGACTACTGGTGCAGAACCTTTCATCATCAGTTTTGATACAGATGGCTGGATTTTGGAGTGGGGCTCTGGGAGTTCAGAGGTCAACCTCACCACCACCAGGACTGATGGAGATGCAGGCTCATCAAGCATATCTTACTACTCTGTTGTTTTCCTACATGCTGACTGGGCTCTCTGAGGATAAAAGGGCAGCCTAAATACTTGTTCTTAATTTATTTTTCTGGACTCTGTCTCACTTTCTGCAAGTCATCTGACATAACACTTTGCTAAAAAATCCACATATAGATCTCAAACTAAGTCCTGGTTATGGTTTCCTAGGGTTTATGCCCATGAGTGTGGGGGCAGTACTGGGTATTTATGTCTACAGCACATGGAGGTCTCAAATTCCTATCTGTGAATAAAGGTAGGATGGAGTCAAGCACCACTCTTCGAATCCTACTTATCATTTCAGATCTAACCCAATATTCTTTTTCCATGGACTCTTCTCCAGTTATTTTAGTCCTTTAGAATTGTCATAGTTCAAAGTTTGTACTTGATGACACTTGTAGTATTATACAGGTTAGTCCAATCTCTATAGCAACTGTAGGCAGCCACATAAATTGTACCCACATTTCCCTACCCCACTCACTATAGATACCCACTAAATTAGAGTAAATGATTAATAAAATAATTCATAGATGTATTAAATTGGAATCATCCCAAAGCATAGATACAAAAAACAAACATATTTCTGAGATAGGTCCCACCCCACGGTCCATGCTTATCTGAAGATAATTTTCCACTGTAGTTTTAATGGAAAAAAAACACAAAACAAAACACCTAAATTATAATTTCATAGCTTGTTTTTCCTCCTTGGGCATAGCCATAGTTATTGATAAATGAAACCTGCCACTGAAGCATAGATAAATACCCAAGAATGAATTATAGCAAATATTTAACAACTGGCTGCCTTCTAATTGGTTAAACAAAATGAACAATGCACTAACTAGTCAAACTCCTTTCACCTGGAAAGATCTCTATTGAGTTCCTTTAGTGTTATCTAGAAGATCTGGGAAAGTCTAATTGCATTTCAAAAGATTTCAGTGAGTGGGACATAATTCTACCTCCCATATACACTGACTAGAAAGAAAAGCTAAATACAAAACAAAATTCTTGGAGTAAAATCCTCTCTGCGATTTTACAACCCTTACGTGTTTAAAAAAAAAATGACAGTATGCATGAAAGACAAGTTATACTTAAGAAATGGGATATCAGGGAACATTTTGCACTTGTTCCGGAAAATGATTATGCATTTTTGTCTTGGAGCCAATCTGCAAGTCAACTTCCTTCAAAACAGGCAGAGAGAGGGTAGTGTGGCTGCAGCCCATGTGGAGGAGGAAAGGGTGAGGAGGAGGGATCCACCACTGGCATGAAGCTTTACCCATTCTAATATGTAAATATTCTTTCTCCACCCATGAAGTCAATGTCAAGGTGATTGGAAAACAAGAACTTGGTTGACTGAGCAGAAGCACTCTGTTGTATTCTGTTCTTTGAACCCCAGAGATAATCAAAGACTGTTATTGCATCTCCTGGCTGACCTAACTTTTGAATGGAAAATTAACTAGGAATGTGAGATAGCTGCATAATTTAAGCATATTATAAAAAAATCAACATGTCTCTTGAAATCGGCTAGACTTAGCAGATAATTTCTGTTCTCTTTATTAGTAACTTGGATTTTTCTTTCTGTATTTCAGACTACTCTTGTCGCTGTGGGGTTTAATCTATTGGTTAAGAGTAAATGACTTAAACTGTAATCATTATTTGCCAAAAGCTCAGAAAAGATGTTAAGGCTATAAACAACATAGTATACCCTAGAGTAGGAATTGGCTGGGTGAATTGGGACAGAACGCTATGACAACTTAAATGTTTTCCTTGAATTCCTATTGGAAAATGCTACTATATGTGTTGCTGTTCACTAGTCATTAAAGTCTTGGTCATGTAGATTCTATTAAGACTATTCCACCCTTGGGGCATGGAAGATAATGTTGAGTGCACATGCTTTTTAGGAAAACGGCATTGAACTGGGTGGCAGTTCTTAAGACCTAGCTTCCAGTCCCAGCACATCCCTGTGTGACCTTGGACAAACATCTTCACCTCTCTGGTCTACCAGCGGAGACAGACTAGGGTAAACAGACGAGGACAAGATTGAACTAGGATAGAATTCCAAATTGTGCTCAGTTAGCAGGGGTGGTGGCTAAGAGCAAAGCCTGCCTCATGATGTTCACACGCTTTCCTACTCCCTGTAATGTTGACACATCCAACTCCCTCCCCTCCCCCCCATGCACATGGCTCCTTCCTTCCCATCATTTAAGTCTCTTCTATAATGTACTCCTCAAAAAATCCATCCCAGGCAGTTCTCTCTAATAATTCCTTTTCCAATTACTTTTTATCCCGCACTGCGATTCACTTTTCTCCTTGGCATTTATCACTATTTACAATTATACAATTTTCACACATCCCTTTTTTTGCTAGCTGTCTCCTTGCCTAGAATATAAATACTATGAGAGCAAGGATCTTGTCTGCTTTATATACACTTTAAAATATACATGGTATGTAGTAAGCACTCGATAAGTATTTTTGAAATGAATGAATCAGTGATTTCCCCATCTGGCAGAGGTAACAACATACTAGGAGAGACCAGCAGCTAGCCCTCTCGGCACCTCCAGTGTGCCACAGTCTCCACCATTCCCATTATGCTCCCAGCACTGAGTTCGTTTGTTATTGAAACTGCTTTTCTTATTTATACCTCACTTTTCCCACTGATGTTCCTGCTTGTTCTAAGTAGGTACATCCATTTATGACATGATACCCCTGTCTAAGATGTTTCTGGCAAAAAAAAAAAAAAAGTCTGCTGTTAAAAATAATTTGAAAACTCCTAGACAAGAGGACCTTTCAAATCCCTTCCAGCTCTAACAACCAGTGAATTCATACTTCACAGCCATTCAGATCTACAAGTATGAAATACAAGATGCATGTATTCAACTTTCCTTCATCGCCTCCTTTAAGTGCTGTTTTTTTTTCTTTTCTTTTTTGAGTCAATCCCCACAGGAGCAGACCATGTGAGCCCATTAAGAGAACAGTTCATTCCCACCTGCCACCTCAAGCCAGCCAACAATCTCAGCTTCACCACTCCATTCTTGATTATGTAGAGCCATTCCAATCTTGAGTGGCAGGATTTGCAGAGACAGCTGTTGGGCTCCACAAACAGTTGGAGGAGGGCAAAATGTGAGGTAGGTTGCTAAATTCTTCTACTCCCTTACTGAAGGAAACAGCTGCAATCTTCGCATGTAAGACAAAGCAAACAAAGGCTGGCAGTGCTCAGCACCATGCAGCAGCAAGCATTCAAATGGGTTTTCCCCCACAAAGTCTCCATCCCAGCACCTGAGAGGCTCAGCTCCCCCCAGCGTGGAGGGGAAGAGAGGTCTTTTCGTACCCTGTTCACTTGACCAAACACTGCCCAAGATGAGCAATTCAACCCTGACTCGTTCAGCATTCCATTACTGGTTATCACACAGGGCCTTGTCAAGTTTCAGCAGCCTGTGAGTGCATCAGGCAAAAAAGCAGTGTTTATCTCTGAGAGGCAAGCACTCTTGGGTTCAGTGGCATGAATGTCTCTATCTGAGCTGAACTGGCTAAGGGAGAAACAGGTCCCTGTATAGGAAGATCAAGGTATGTTTAGAGGTGCTCTCTGATTCAAATAGCTGGCTCACTCTTTTTGTTTCCTCCTCCCTTTTATTCACTTATACAGAAAACAGAGTATTCATTTATTCCTTTGCCCACCCCCTCTTAACTGCCAGGGCCATCTGTCTGTCTTAAACCATTTTTGGTTGCACAGTTTTGAATCCAGGTGACAATCAAAATGAAGAAGTGATTGTCCCTGCCTGTTTTATCTGAAGGGATTAAAAAAAAATTTAAAGCCTTTCTGTTTCAAATCCTCCAGTTGAAATGCTGTGTTCATTGAAGTGCAAGAAATAAAACCTGTGAGCAGCCACTGAGCTGATGTAATGTAATGTAAGTGTGTTAAGAGGGCCACTGTTTCCTAACTAGGCTGCAATTAAGCAAGTTCTTTAAAAAATGGATGGGACTTTTGATGTTCGACATGGTTGTATCTTCAATCTCCTTTTCTCGGTTTAAAACTAAGATTCTTTGTTTTCGTGTACATCATTTACAGCAGCTTGATTGGCAAGTAAATGCACTGAAGAAAAAATTACTTTGTGCCCTGAATTCCATCATTTATTATGTCCAATATATCCATACATATATGATTTTTAATCAAGGATATTCCTGGCAAGGTGAGGGATAAAGAAAAAAATTGTCTACAGGTTTCTTTTATCCTAGGATGCCTCATGTCACCTAATTGTTTTTTTACCAAGCCATTGCTTCTCTAAGAAATATTGATTTGGTCTAGTTAAACATGTCAAGTGAGAGGAAATGATCAATGGATTACTTTTTTAAAACATTTATCCCCCAATGGAATCTGCTCATTTTTATCACCTCAAAGAGGCAGATACAGGAGTTAGGGGAAGAAGTGGAAAAAAATTTTTTCTTTTTGAGGGCAGTGTCATTGGCCCTCATATGTGGGACCGAACTGGGCCGCTGGTGTCCCAAGGCAGCTCTTAACCACCACACCACTCGGCTGGCCCCAAGAAGTGAAAATTTGAAATGTTTCCTTCGTCTTTTTTTCCCTCGTGTCTATAAATGAAAACCCAAGTTAAGGAACATTGTTTTCTAGGTTTCTTTCTCTACCTCCCTATGTTATCATTGCCTTTTGTTGCTGCTGCTGCTGTGTGTGACCTGAAGGAACATGAGACGGCCTTCCTCAAATATCTGGGTTTTAAATTCAGTTCATATCTCTTAAGTGAATTGGGCTTGGCCAGTAATGAGTCACTGCCTCGTGGTCCCTGGAAATTTTATCAGCAAAGGCATTCACCTCAGGAGAAAGCCAACACAAACAAACGTCTCGTATGGGCCCATCTTTCCAAGGTCTCCTAAACTCGGGCAGCCTTTCCTGAGCCAACGATCTCTATAAAATCCCTCACTGTCAGACCATCTTGTGACGTTCAGAAATGGTTGAAGTTCTTTCTCATAAATCCCACATGGATTGGGAGGAAAACCACTTTGAAGCAATGATTTTCATGATCTCTAAAATTCAATAAACAGTATTTCTTAAAATTACTGGAAATTAGCATATGATCAACCCAAGGGGAATTTAGTGCTAAAGGTGCTCATTACAAGATAATTTTACCTAAGGGGAATCCCCAAGTAGGTTTCTGCTGCTCTGAGGTCAGGGCACCTATAAAACCATTGTCCAGGCTATTGCATCTGACTGTCTTTTAATTAAACAAAGGGTCAGCTGCCATTTGCGAAGGGTGCTGTGCTGATATGAGATATTTTTAATATGAGTATTAAAGGTAAGAACTAGGTAAATTTTTTTCAGATTAGGAACTTGAGCCATAGGAATGGAAGGTAACATGCCATGCCCTAGGCCACACAATTTGATAGGTATCATTAAAAAAAAAATAGCATAGATTACATAAAAGAATCATCTTTCCAACAGAGTCATGTGGACTCAGTGCAAATTTCTTCCATGGTTTAATGCATTCTTGATAATGAGGGATTTGGGGAAGTTAAATTAATTTATTGTTATGTCCTAGGATACTATTTATAAGTGTTCTTAGGTTCTCATTCATTTTATATACTAAATACTTATTTGAAAACATCATTGCCTTATTTCATGTGCTAATTTGTAGGGAGAAGTTTATGTGTTTGGGGAATTTAATTCATTCCTGCATTTTATCCAGGAAACAAGAGCCAGATGTTTTTGGACATTTGTTGTTTATTTTCAGAAACAGCTTAGGTTAAGGTAAGATATTGATTGGATATTGCACATTCTCTGGAAAAAGTGAAACTTTTCATACCCAACATCTCATCATACCTTAAAACTAATAAAAGGAAAACTTCCTGAATGTCCTTTAATTTGTAGATGGGAGGCATGGAAAGGGGCACTCAATTAAATTAACAGAGTTCTGGATTAATGTCAATTCGAAGTGAAGGTCCCCCTGAGAGGCAGGGACCTGGAGCAAAAGCGCTTTCTAGGAGAGTTTACTGCCAGGGTCAGAGAGAGGTCACAGTCACCCTGCACTCCTAAGCCAGGATCCTTGGATTCCATTTCAGGCAGCGACACTCCACGAGTAAGAGGAGCTCTCTGAGCCCTGTCCACGTGTGTCTGCTGGCTCGCCTGCCTGTCTGGCATCTCTGCACAGGCCTCTTCCACACTCACTTACATGACCTTCCAAGCCAAATGAGCTGTCCTTCCAAATATGACCCTAACTCATGCAACAGCTGATGGCAACAGCAAAATAGACTGAGCTCATGCAAAGGGTATTATTATTGAGTGAGTCCTTTTTTTAATATGACTAAAAGATGTCTGGAAAATTTATCTGAAAAGGCTTTTAAAAAAAAATTTCATTCATAAAGGTTGTTGAAAGATTTCTTAGCTAGTTTCAGTTTAGCATATCTTTTAGGAGGTCTGAAGGTCTAGTTTATTATTTCTTCTTCTCCCTGTCCCCAAGGTTCAGGAAGATTAGAGAGTCTGAGCAAGGAGAGAAGGCTCATATCTAAGTACCCACACTTTTCCTTAGAGATTCCAACAAACTCCCTTGACACGCTCCGTAGAAGTCCTCTGGAAGAACAGAGAGCCACCATATTTGTGAGAGGACTGGACCATACTTTGAAGATGCAAGCTTTCTGCCTTTACATTTCTTTGAAATTGTCTTCACTGTGATCTGTGAGTCAAAGTAGTGATGCATTGTACATTTAGGGAGGCACCTCAAAATCTGTCTCTGTACAAATAAGGTACATTTTCTAACTTCTTCATATAGTTTTGTTATGATTTAGGAAACTTGGAAAGAACTCAGTTAAATAACTGTCATGGTGAATTCAAGCAGAACAGCTCATTTCACATGAATGTCATTTTTTTTCTTTCTTTTCTTTGTTTTCATTCTTTTGGTAGTTATATCAGGGCAGTCCCAAATGCATAGTATATCAGGTTGTCAGCAAGGTACATGACAAACTCTGCTCCGGTTAGAGAATTATTTAATGAATTAAAGTCAACTTGGGTAGAAGTGGTTAATGTGTGCTGTTCAGCTAGGTCCTTAATTCTATACCTGACTGGAGATCACAAAACTGGCAAGAACAGATAGCATACTGAATGACAGGATCAGGGTTTCGTAATACCTTAGGAGTCTGGCATGTGGGCCAAATCCAATAAGATAACATTTAGCAATGTTAAATAATTATAAAATTATGCATTTCAATAAAAAATTTAATATCAGGTCGGCCGAGTGGCACATTGGTTGGGAGCTGGCTTGGGATGCCAGTAGCCCTGGTTGGGATCCCACATATGAGGGCCAGTGACACTGCCCTCTACAGCTAGGATGGTGAACAACACCTCTGCCTGGAGCTGGGCTGCTGTGAGTCCCCAGGATGGCATAGCTGCAGCCCCTGCTGCAGTGGGCTGCCATAGGCTGCAGTGAGTGGCCGGCAGCAGGCAAGAGTGGCTGGAGGCCAGTGTGAGCTGCCCATAGCTGCTGTGAGCAGCCGTCCAGGGGCCTGCGACTGATCTGCCTCACTCAAGAAGAGCGCAATAATGATACCAACATGGGCCGGTGAGGCGATGTCCTCCACAACTGGACAGAGGAACAAGAGGACAGCAACTTGTCTGTTCCCCTTCCCCAGGTCCCCAACGCTGTTCCCCTCCCCTATTCCCCCCCAAAATCTTTAAAAAAAAATGTAATACCAGTTTTGGGGTAGTAGAGGTCAAGTTTAATATTGGTTAAAAATATTTTGGAGACTATTTTTGTCCATCCTCAAATATGATGTAACTTCCAAAATACCCCAAGTTTTCTTAATCTGAATTAATGATAAAAATACCACCTATAATTTATTGAGTACCTGGGATGTGCTAAGATTACAAACTTAAAATTATGAGAAAATGGAGGAGGCTAAGTAACCAGCATTGGGTCAAAATGGCTAGCAAATAGCAGAGCCAAGATTTCAGTCAAGGTTGAATACCACTAATGAAAAAAACTTTCCAAGAACTTCGCATTGGTTATTGATATCACATATAAAGAATGTTACTTATCTTAAGGAACCAAAATTAAATAAAAACACTAAAGACTGTCTGGAGAAAGTGTCCAGAGAAAGAGGGCCAAAAAGTAAAGGGTTTAAAAGCTATGCAATAAAAGGCACAGTTAAAGAGGTGATAAATACTGTATATGAAAAAATGAAGATTTTGAGAGATACAGGAAATATCTTTAAATACTAAAGATCTAGGGTCAATTGAAAGTTAGAGGAAAACAGATGTTAACCTTAAATAAATGTCCAACTATAAAGGTTCTTTACAAACAAGGGGAAATAAAGCTCTGAATAGAATTGAGTGCTTTCAATCACTAGAAGTACTCAAGCCAATGGTTTTAGCCATCCACCAGGGTTGTTCATGAGTGAAAGTCTGCCTTGGAGAACTTTGGCCTATTTGAGGGATTCTGCACTGGAGATCCATGCGTGAACTTCATGAAATCTTTGAATCTCTGGAAATTACATACAAAATTATATATATATCACCCCCCTGGGGAGGTGGTCCATATATTTCTTCAGATCCTCAAAGCAATCCTATAAAATCTGTGAACCAATAAATGGAATCCCTTTCAATTCTGCAATTCAGTAATTCTGTTTTGTAAAACTAGTCTTACCTTTCACTGAGGTGTACCCAACAGAACAATGTGATTAATTTAATGTTAGGAACAAAAGAGACTAAACAATTGAGGAAAACTTCTAGGTTTTGAGCCTCGTAATTGAGAAGCTATTGATACCATTGGGAGATAAAGAAAATGAAGGAGAAGCAAGAAGTCCATTATCAGTGGAAGATAATTAAGTAGAAATAAATGGACAAACTGAATCCTGTCTAAGATTCCAGTACTGAGTGTACTGAGTGTGTAATCCAAATATTCTTTTACATCATGGCAGAAAAATGCTGAAATCCAGAGATGTATAAATAGAGAAAAAGCCACTTGAAATTTAGAACCATGAAATGTTGTAACTCTAACTGGCATAGAGATCACTTACTTCAACCCCCTAATGTTACAATTGAAAGAAAGCACATCTCAGAAAAACTGAGAGACATACTCTCTACCCTGGTACCCTGGTGGCCAATCTAAGTCTCTGTCTACAAACTTAAGGGTGGGGGGGGAGGGGAATCTAGATTTCTAAAACATTCAAATCGTGAATAAAGATACCACTTAAATTTTCCAGGAGGGAAAAAAAAGCTAGTCTTAACTACATATAATACACAAAGGTCCGCTTTGTTTTGGTATAAGGCAAGACCATAACATTGCCCCTTAAGGGTTTTAAAGTATAAATTCCACTCTTCAGCATGCTCGGGGATGTTTTCACAGCATTTTTAACCTTGGTCTTCATAGTCTGATTTACCTCAGGAAAATTACACAGATTCTTAACCTATAAAGAACAAAGAAACACATGGCTTGTTATTTAGTGTTAGTGAATTAGTCTCATGAGTCTTTGGGTTTCCCTTTAGATGTTGTCTTGCCAGTTTCTAAAGATCAGAGGGAGACTAGCTCTAGAAGCACTCATGCATAAGATGGTCTTTCGTACCATCTTTCCCCCACTGATGAAAAGATTCATTCTATTCATTCTGTGCCATATGATGATCTCCCAGGCCCACCTCTGAGTCAGCAGGTCTTTAATATATATATACATATATGCTTTTCCACTGTTTTGTTTTTTAAATCCACTTGACAAGGTCAAAGTGGGGTTGAGACAAGAAAAATTTGGAACTAGTCTCATTTGAGACTTGTTTCCTGAGAAAGCAAACTGTTTTTCATAATCTGCAAGTTTATGGAAATTTGAAAACTTGACATGTAAGCTTTATATGTGTGTGTGTGGATATGTGTGTGTGTGTGTGTGTGTGTGTGTGTGTGTGTGTGTGTGTGTGTTCATTTTTTAAGGGACTCAAATTAAATACAATTTTGGTTGGGGAGTTGCCGAAATGACTGGGGCGTCAGCTACTATAATTTCAACTTTAACTACTGAAACCAAACATGGGCTCCATGTTTCAATTCATACTGAAGCTTTATAATATATGGCCTCAGGGTAGAGGTATAGTGATCTCTTGGGAGAGGCACGATCCAATTAAAATTTAGTTTGCTGTCTTTAGGAAAGACATAAGCTGTTATATATCCTTTGAGAGGGTCTTAGGAAATACACACCTGAGCTTTAAATGGCTACTCATTTGACTGTGAAGTTGAATTTCAATTCATCTGGGAGTCAGAGCATAAGAAAGAATTCAAATAACAACACTCTGATATTTCCTGGTGTGTTACCAGGGAGAAAAGAGCTCCTGGAAAATGAATGCCTTACACATTTGCAGATACTACCAACCACTTATAAAAACAAGACTATTGTTATGCGTAAAACTCATTCTTTTTAGGGGAAGCCTAAGAATGTATTGAAATGTGACTGAATTTCTACCACAAAATAAGATTTAAAAAAAAAAAATACCTGTGTTTAAGCTCTCTTAGATAAAAAAGAAAAAGAAAGGAAAAAAAATCTATAACCCAGTGCAAGCAATTCCAGACATTTTACCCATAAAATAATTCACAGGAAGACATTATACTTCTAAACACAAAAGCCATTAGCAGTCTTTTCTAATTCTCCTTAGTTCAGTAAGAGAATTATTGCCTATATTACACAATCCCACATATTGTTTTCAAAAGACAGAACTACACAATAGTTTGAACAGAAAACATAGACTTAATGCTTTTTATTTCATTCATTAGTTGATTACTAAGATGAAACACTCTCAGTGTACAAGGGCTTCCCCACACCCATTTCACTAGACGATTCTTCTGCTTGCTTCTTTAACAAATGTAAAAAAGGGTCTGCTGTCCCTTGACAAATGTAAACCAGAAAAGCCTAAGTTGCTTCAGAGCTACCCCATTTGGCTACCCTATCTCATATTCTGATTGAAGCCAATATAACTGTTTCAATGTGAGACTACAGACAGATTGATGAAATAAGATCAATGGGCTTATCATATATCCATATTTAGGTACTAAATGGCATTGTATTAAGGGTGATTTAATTATACAGTCCATTTATTCCTTCCACAAATTTGTTGAACAGCAGATTTAGTTAAGGTGATGCACGTTAGTATAACAAACTCCCAAATTTCAGTGGCCAAATTTTCATATTATGAAGGCTTAATTTTCAGTCAAGAAACAGTGTGATGCAAGTGACTGATAGGGTTCCGGGAGCCAGAAACCCCTCCATCCTGTGTCTTCACTATCTTTAAGAGCCTTGGAGTCCTCTACATTTATCCAAGATAAGGGAAATGAAGCTTGAGAAGCATTCCCTGTATGTAAGCACCTTCTGCTCACATAACCACCCCCAGATGCAAGGTGGTTGAGAAGTGTATTTCCAGGTGGGGCAGCCACCTCCCGATGACAACTGCACACTCTGAAAGAGGTTAGTCACAGGACCTCTCATAAGATACTGTGCTGAGCATTGTGAAATTGTAAAAGATAGATCAGACTGGACTCTAGTCTTCTAGTAGCAGGCACTTTAGCAAATTTTTTTGAAGTATCCTATTTCTTTAGCAGTAATAATCATTAATATATATTAAAAGCTTATTGTATGTCAGGCTCATCCTGCATCCAGAACACCAGTGTGTCGGTAGCATTTTAGAACTCAAACCCTGGTATGTGTGTGTCCATATCCATTGTCTTTCCTCTTGACCTCTGCAGTCTTCTACTCACTGGAGGCAGGTGCTCAAGTCTGATTGTCCTAGAAGTTCCTACCACAGGGCAGAGTCCACAGCCAATAATGAATGAATGTGTGTTATACTAAATAGACCCCTGGCACCTACTGCTGGGGTAGCTATTGTCATATTAGGGCCCGATTTCAACTCCTAAAAAGCTGTACTTCCAAACATAGTTACCTATAAAAGAAAGCTTTTGTAAAATATGAGATGCCTATACTAATATATGATCAATCATTTAAAATGTTGATTCAATTGAAATGGAAGTGCTAATTTATGTGAGTAGATAGGTGTATGAGCATTAAAAAAAAAAAAAAAAAAAAAAAAAAACAACTCAGAAGAGAGAGCAAGATGCCCGAGGTAGGTTAGCACACCACTTTAACCAAAATGTTCTACTATATTCTCCCTGCTTGTCCACCCTCTAACTTGCAAAGTGGCTTGCTTCATATGATCCATTCCCAATTTGACAGCTATTCATCTCGTTGAACAAAGAATCCCTCAGTTATACAATTCTGTGATACACCTGAAACTATGTAACTTTACTAACAATTGTCACCCTAATAAACTTTAATTTAGAAAGAAAGAAAGAAAGAAAGAAAGAAAGAAAGAAAGAAAGAAAGAAAGAAAGAAAGAAAGTCCTCTTATTGTTGTTTCCAATGGCACATCTCCCAAGTTTTAGGAGCAAGGTTTTAAAGAAGGAATTCCAGATGTAGAACAGCTCTTAGCTTGGAGCAGAAAAGGAGTGAATTCTAGTAAGGGATATAAATCATGTACATAAGCAACTTGAATATGAGGTAGACTTGGGGATAAATAACCTATAAAATGTGCAGATGAAATTCTATCAGAGGAGAGAGATTCACACAGTTCTGCAAAAGAAGTGAACTTTTAGCTAACACTTTTGGAAACATGTAAAATTAATTGAGTTGACCAAGTGTAGAGAAACTAGGAATTGCCATTTGGAAGCATATAACTTATTCAGGCACTCAAAGTATTTGTTGGTTGACCAGTTAGTCAACCAACTCTGTGGAAGCTAGGATTTAAAGTGTAGAGGGGAGAGGGGGACTGAAAAAATGTGCAAGACAGCATCTACCCTCATGCAGGTCAGCAGCTACCAGCAAGAACAGATGAGAATAGCCAGTGTGTATGGAACGCCCACCTGTGCCTGGCGACATGCTAAATGCATCATTTGCATTATCTCATTTGGCATTAATGCACATAAAGCACTTAGCCAGGTACCTGGCACAGAACGAGCGTATGATAGTGGTAGCTGTGATTGAAATGCCAATTTTATCTGGAGGTTATTATTATCTCTGCTTTCAAAATAAGGGAAGTAAGGCATGGAGAGGTTAAGGGATCTATCCAAAGTCCCTTAGCTGGAGAAAGGAGACATACACACATGGAAAATTCAATAACAATAAGAGTATTCTGAGAAAATGGTAGCCTGAGCATGCTACTTTCCCTACTCCGGGACCCCCTCCATTCTAATTTCAATCATCTTCCAGCTACTTATCTTAAGAAGAGCATCTTCTGGTTACAGTGATAGGTGGGGCCTGGAGGATGCATGCAAAACCTGCCATCTGTGGGGTCCAGCTGGAAAGCCAGTGATGAGCTGATTTTCATCTATCAATAATGATGAAGGGCGGGGAGTGGAGAGGAGCTTCCTAGATAAAGTGCTGCCCTGCCGCTATTTGTGAATGCCTAAGGGGCAATGTGCCAGCTTGAGAGATGATCTTGTGGGGCACCTGCTGGTCTCCCTGGCTTTGGAGGAGTTTGGACAGTATTGGACAAATGGGCTCAGATTCTCCCTGCCCTTAAGGCTGGTCCACCACCTTGCAGCTTTGTGGGGAAGTGACTTCCTCTTGACAACTTAGCTGGCTGCAGATAACTTGCCTACAGAGACCCAGACTTCTGTATCCCCCCCCCACTTCCTGTAAGTCAAGGTTCCTCAGTGCTAAGCCAGACAACAGGAACAAGGGGTCAGCGGTGAGAACAATGAACATCTCAAAGGGACCCAGGGGTCAGACCAAGGAATGAAAATCCACACATCAAAATGAATATTCTTCTGCTAAAATAGAGAATGGCCAGAGGAGACACATAATCACATAAATGAAAAATAAAAAGTTTACAGAAATGGGTGGGGAGGTGTCACATTATAACTTGCCTGTCTGCCTCCATGCACCTCTCCATAAAGACAGATCATAACTTCAATATTATGTTTACTGTATATATCTCCACTTGTCACCAAAGGATGGCCGGTCAGTCAGAGACGGGTAAGATCCCATGAGAGGGAAACCCAAGCCAGACGCAGTCGCGTGGATGCCAGTGGGTGCCAGTGGGTACCCATAGGTGCAAATGAGTGCCATGGGAGAAATCAGGGAGAGGAGAAAAGGGGCATAAACCCCTTGCTTCAGGTTCCAGCAGCCTGCCTGTGAAATGACCTATTGATGTGATAATACCTGTCCTCCCTGCATTCTTATCAGTAAGCCTTGGCAGAGGAAGCTTCTGTCTCTTAAGAGGTGCATGACAATAATCTCTTGGGGCCTCTGGTAATCGCAGTTTGCAGGCTTGGGAAATGAAGCCTGGAAGTTAATTCTTGGGTGTAAGTCTCACAGACCGAGGAAGCTACATTGACTATTGCTTATGTGTAAGATAATAAGAGGAACAGTCAGGCCTGATTCAGGGCTCCAGTCCACGAGGCTGAAGTCCCCTGGCCCCGAACTGTTTTCTCTCCTATTTTGTGTCTTTCTCTTTTTCATAACCTTTCTCTGTTCCTTCTCCACTCCCACCTGCTCTGTCGTGCAGGAACGCGACAGGAAGGGAAGCATTAAAATAATTTTCCAGCACTTAAAAACATAGTTTCAGAAATTTTGAAATTTAATCCAGCTAGGGAAATGATGGTGCCAGGTGAGATGTCTCCCTTAACACTGTGAAGCATAGAGTATATGGAAAAAGCCAGTGAGTACTCTGATACTCAAACTGGGCTGATCATTACACTAGGGTTTCTGTTAAAAACAGAAATTTTTTTCAACTTACCCAACCCTTAGAAGTCAGAAACCGTGGAAGGATGGCCCAAGAAACTACATTTTAGTTTGAGATCGGCACTGGTTTTGTTTGATGAGCACTGGTTATTGGGAACCACTGAGATTGGAAGCAAATGTTGAATGAGTTAGATCATCAGGTCAGCAGAGGATGGTTAGAAGGGAACTGGAGGGGCCTATGAACAGTGGGGAGCATTCATAGCTAATGGCTTTCAAATAGGAAACAAAGATTGATGAATGCTTTGTATGATCCCAACTTTTCATGGAGTGTAATCACAAAAATTTGTCATGACTGTAGATCAAATATCATCTAAAACTTTCAATGTATAAGTCCAGCCTTAAATAACATAAAGCACATTAATAAGAAGTTGAAGTGTTGCAGTTTTACAAAACTTTAAAAAGCCTGGCTTCATCTAGTTCACATTTCCCTCAGTGTGTGTGTGTGTGTGTGTGTGTGTGTGTGTGTGTGTGTGTGTGTGTGTTTAATAACCGAAATACAGTTAAATTTTTGCAGTCTTACTTTTTTAACCACTGACAGTAATAATGGTCCATTTCTCTCCCAATGTTCCATTTCAAGAAAGATGGATCGCTGTTTTGGCAAGGTATGAGGTAACAACAATAGGAATAAATGGAGTGCTTGAAAGACAAATGTGGAGTAGTGTGTGCTATTTGATAGAATCAGCCTTGAATATTTTTCTCCTACATTTCCTGAACTACTCCCACTAAGGGAGACAACGCAGCACTTCCTGGCTTTTTCCCATTCAAATGGCTGCTTCAGAGTCAATGATGTAAAATAACAGGAAAGAAAGGACTCATGGATCAAGAACGATGGTTCCTGATAACTTCCAGTGGGTTATTCCCTTGGAGCTGTTTTGTTTTTTTTTTTTTTTCCAGGAGGTATGATGGATTTAAACTAATACATTCAAAAATGTTCACCTCCACTCTTGTTTACGGAAAGCAGTCAAGCTCCATGAAGCTGACCTTTCTACTTGTGAGACCCACATCATGACGACTTCCTCAAGAGTAATGAATGAGTCCAATATTTCCCTGCCTCAGAACCTGTAACACCAGCCTCATGCAATACTCTGCAATAAATGAAAAGCCTTCTTTCATCAAATTTGGGATGGGATTCACACACTGTCCCCTCTCAAAGTGCCAAAGGACACATTAGCATATCTAAGCTTCTGAGGGCCCTACAGCAGAGAAACCATTTTAACTCTGTAACTCAGAATTTCCAAATCTTATTTAATTTCTTGTGTTATTTGGCCTGGGCTGTCTTAACAAAGTACCACAAACCAGTGGTTTAAACAACAGAAATTTATTGTCTTACAGTTCTGGGGGCTAGAATGCCAAGATGAAGGTGTTGGCAGGGCGGGTTCCATCTGAGGGCTGAGGGAAGGAGTTGTTCCAGTCCTGTCTCCTTGGCTTGCAGGTGGCCATCTTCATGGCGTTCTCCCTGTATATCTGTCTGTGTCCAAATTTCCCCTTTGGATGAGGACACTGGTCATACTGGATTAGGGTCCACTCTAATGACCACACTTTAACTTGATTACCGCTATAGAGACCCATCTCCAAATAAGGTCATATTCTGTGGTACTGGGTTAGAACTTACACATGAACTTGGGAGGCATGAGGACACAATTCAAACCCATTAGACTGTTGAATCTTTGGTTGAAATGTCATCTAACAGCCTGCAGCATGCATTTTGGGAAATGTTAGTGTGTTCTCACAAGTACCCTGGTCTGCCTCAGTAGTTCCCAAATGCCATTTGCAGAATATACACAGAATCATTGAGGGTGCTTTTTAAAATTCTGGATTCTTGGTTCTCACTTCCACAAACTGAAATCTGCTATTCTAGAAAGGAACTGAGGCACTTGCAATTGTAAAACCTGCCCAGAAGATTCAGATGTATAACCAGATTGGAGTTGTACAGTCAGCTAGCACTCACTTATTATTTTTAGAGTTGATTTGGGCCAGAAATCTCAGAATAACTGCATAAGAATTGAATTGTACCTTTTCTTAAAATGATATAAATAGAAATGTTTTTCATCTCTGTTTTTACCATACCTCATATCTGCCTCCATCGTGGTACAAACTACTTGATGTGCATATAGAGACCCTGTTTTATCCATCTTTTTATTCTCAATGCCTTCCACTGAGCTGGCACATAATAAGCATTCAATGTGTGTTTATTAAATGAATAAGTACCTGAAGCAATACACAAGAACATGTACAATTGTTTTATTGTTTAAAAAGTTCTTGATAGTGACATCTCTCCATCCTTGAGAGATTTCATCCATTCATAAGATTTTAAAACATAACCTATGCCACCTTTCCCTCTCTCCCCTTTTACTCAAGCCTTTAGTGTTTGGATTACTTCATACTCTTACTAGCCTCGCTTCGTTGTACATACATGCTACGTTGGGACTCTTCTCTCTGCCATCTTCCCCCACCCCACACCCAATTGCCATCACTATTTAAAAACTAATATTTGTCCTGTTCTATCCTTCAAATAGGAGTTAGGGGGCCTGTTAAACATTTCCATATAATGCTTTGATTTTTCATCGAGACTTTGATTATACTTAAATAGTTCAATGGTTGCTCTCATTGCCAGAATCTGAGCTACATGTGGGCAGGATTCATGTCTGTTGTGCTCATTTTTGAAATGACAGAAACTTGCACAGAGAAGGAGCTTGAGTATCGATGGAGTAGCTACATTACATACTTGCTTTGTCATTGTCATTACGATGACATGCTTTCCTCTACCATTAAACTGGGAGCTTCTCTAGAGCAGGAACTAAGTTTAATTCATTTTCTATTTTTACCTGGAAACAGCATGGCTTTCAATACATTTTCTTAAAATTGTTAAGGCTTTTGTTTACTTTTGTTATCTTTGTTTACTTTGGCCTAGATGAAAGCCTGAGATAGAAATTTAGGGCAAGGCTAGATGTTGATGAAAATATAAAAATAGGCTTGTTCTTTCTTGTTATTACAGCCCAAATTTAAAATATTGGTAAAATAAAAATAAACCAGAAAATATTTAATGGAATCAAGGCAGCCCAGACAACCGATATGCTTCTAAAAAGCAGAAGGTAACAGTACATGAAATAACAGTTACTAAGGGAGTTTTCAGATTGCCAAAAGATCATTTCAAATGCAGCTCTGACAGATATCTTCTTATCGAGGCACTGGAGCACATGTCAAAAGGTGATTCCATCAATCTCTTATTTCTAAAGACAGAAGAAACTCCAAAGACACAACCGCTGCAGCACACTGGGAATGTGGCAATGACGAGACGTCACGTTACGTAAGTGACCGGAACTTTATGTGGCGTATGTCTCTCTTCCTGAGTATGCCGCTCAGCTTCTTACGTCTCTTGTAATGTTTTGTTCCTTCAGTGACAACCTGCAAAGAACAAGTTGTTTCTTCCCATACTATTGAAAATTGGCCTCCTGGTAATTTGCTGTCCCTACTTGTTGGCAATTATGTAAGCTAAGGGAAACAGGCATCTATTTCTCTGGGGAAGGTGGAAATATGGTTTTTTTCTCTTTCCAACATCCCCAGTGTAGCTGGTCACAAGGGCATGGAGGGGAAATTTTGTGTTGGACCAAATTGCCTCCTTAGAAGGAAAGAGGTTGTGATCCCATCTATTTTCCTTGAAGATTAAATGGATTTTTGACATCGTTAATGGATTGGGATAATATCAACTGAGGACTCTTGGCAGTGAAAAGACCCAAAAAAAGAAGTGGTGGGGGGGGGGCTCTGTCAGGATAGGGTATCTGGACTAATGATAAAGCCTCCATCAGGGCTTAGGGCTCTGGCACAAAGTGGCTAAGACTGGAAGCATCTCCATATATAAATATGACAGCATTAGGAAAATGGCTTGGCCTTTTGAGACCCTGAGATCATCGTCACTTAATAACCACCAAGGCCCTGCCTGGCCCAGCGCCATCATAGCAGAAGATACCTGCACACCACTTCAGGGGTTCTCCTCCGAGATACTGGGAAACCCACAGCCTGTCTCTGGTGGATCAGAGGCCTATGCTCTCTGGACACCTGGGATTTCTAAGCAGCATTGGCCTACCTTTGTCTCAGGTTGTTTCCTGGGTTGACACAAAGAGAAGAGGAAAGTCTCAAGGGAAAGAAATGTGAAAGTTTTAGTGATCAGTTAATTTTTTTTTATATAATGTTAGCTTTTTTTATTTTCTTTTTAAATACTCAAGGCTGATGAATAGATCATTTCAACCACAGTGACAAGGAATGAATTGTTGACACTGTATAGTTTCTTATTACTGCCATAACAAATTATCACAAACATAATGGCTTAAAACAATAGAAATTCGTTATTCAAACAGTCCTGAGGTCAGAAGTCTACAATGGATTTTACTAAGCTAAAATTGAGGCATGGTCAGGGCTGCATTGCCTCTGGAGTCTTTGGGGAAGAATCTGTTTTCTTGACTTTTTCGGCTTTTAGAAGCTATCTGCATTCCTTGCCTGGTGGCCTCTTCCTTCATCTTTAAAGCCAGCAACGTAGCGTCTTTAATATCTCCTTTTCTCTTCTTCCTACCCTTCCCTCTCTCCCTCTGTTTCCAGAATCGCATTTCCTTCTCTTTTTAATCTGAGCGTACTGCCTCCCTCTTATAAGGACACTTGTGATTACATTGGAGTGACTCAGAACATCAGGATATTCTCCCCATCTCAAGGTCTGTACCCTTAATCACATCAGCAAAGTTCCTTTTGCCACGTAAGGTAACATATTCACAGGTTCCAGGAACTAGGATGTAGACATCTTCAGTGAGGTCGCATTAGTCTGTCTACTGTAAGCTCCCCTCATCCTCTTCGCAATGTATGTATTATCAGCACCCATCGTCACCTTAGCAGACAGCAGGGCTCTTTAAAATGGCACTCACTGGTCAAGACAGAGAGAAAAGGGGAATGAGACTTAAGCATGAAATACCATTCGTGCAATGGACAAGACTTGGTGACTTTGGATTCTGGGTTTAGAAAGATGGCACAGATGTAAGTGCCCTTAACTAAGGTCAGAAATACATGAGAAGGATTTAGGAAAAAAAATATGATTTTAGATATTTTCAGTTTGAGATATATTATAGCATAAATCCATCCAGTACCAAATACAAATGCAAATATCCTTACAATAAATGACCATGTGTCATGATACATTTTGTAAGGGTTTGGTGTATATAATGTTGTCCATTATAACCTAATATACTTAAGATAAAGGTCTGTCATGGCATTGAAGCCATGCACACTGCAATGCAGGTAACTTTCATGTCAATTCACTTCTCAACTCTGCTTCAGTCCTGCACCAACCAAGATGCAGAGGTAATCTTCACTCATTTCCATAAGAAACATAGACACAATGGACCTCATGTGATTTTTGTAGTTTTTCCTAAAGATTTGTGGGGATATGAGACTTTGTAACAGTGTATGTATAGTATTCTTCCATGTTCCTCCCTTTCTTACAAAGTTACTTCTCTATTATTTGAAGGTATGGGCCAACCAACACTCATGCTCTGTAAATTTGCCTCCAAGGAGATTTACCTGGAAGCCACCAACATGCAAGTTTCAGGCTCTACTTGCACACTCCCTGTGAGCTCTGGGAGTCATAGGGAGCTGCAGAGTGTTCTTGGTGGAGCAAGGAACCAGGCTACAAATGTGAACCATTTCTGGGGAAATGCCTCAAGAGACCTCAGAAGCCAGGGACCTGCATCTTTAAGCCTTTAGTGATTTGTGTGTGTGTGTGTGTGTGTGTGTGTGTGTGTGTGTGTGTGTGTGTGTGTGGTTTCTGTTTTCATTCTAGATATTCACTTTTGAACCAGATTTTGAAATCATAGTTTTATATTCTCTCAAAAAGGAACCTCAAATTTCTTAAGCTTCAAACTTTATAAAATCTCTCTATTCTGCCTCAATGGACTTATAAAAGCACTTACCAAACAAAGATGGACCTTCTCCACAAGCACTTATCATACAGGACTCCTAGATAATAATATTATTGCATATAATTATGTATAATTAATATTCCTGCACCTGTACCACATTGGCCAAGGTTGTCCATGTCGAATTCATTTGTGTGTCGTTGGTGCTCAGAAAGTTACCAAGTGTACAGCCAGAATTTTTATAACAATGTACTGATATATTAGGTAAAGGGATGTGTTAATTTAAATGAATTCTTACTCATGATTTGACCTAATCGATAAAATTAGGGACTGAGCATCAGCACTAAATGTGTACTTGGATTCACCATAATGTCCCCACAGGGAATAGTGTTAGAGGAATATTGTCAAGGTTGAAAAACAAGAGCTCTCAGCAGACCCACACCCACACAATGAAACACCTGAGGAAGGGTATCAACATTTGCTGTCTGGCTGCTCTGCCAGTGACCAGAAGGGACAGGTGAAGGTGAAAGCTTGGTTGAGACCACAGGTCAAGCCAGTGTCGCCAGTCCAGCTTTATTAATGAATATCAGTATTTATCCATAGCTAATATTTTGATCTCCCATCTGCTTCCTATTTATCTATTTTTCACAGCTTGCAGTGTGTGTGGGGGTATATTTTGTTATTATTATTAAACCAAAACCATTCCTTGTGAAACATAGGATGCTATGCTCTGATGTTTGCTTGCCCAGGTCAGGAAATACCTACTCTGAGAGTACTAGGGAAAGATTTGTCCAGATTTGAACTGATTTTGGGGAGGTGGCGAAACCCTCCAAGGTTAAGAAGTGGCTTCTGACTAGTAGCAGAATAAACAGGAAGATCAAGAAAGCGGCCTCCACGATTCAGGCCAAAGAAAATGAAGAGAAAGATAGAGGAGCAGCCTAGTGGAGGATCAGGCAATAGAAAATTCAAGACAAATTAGTGGGAGGACAAACAGAACTGAGAGCCTGGAGGATCATGGGAGAAAGAATGTAAGTAAGCAGATAAAAATTTCTAGAGTCCAGAGGAATGGCTAGGCCTCCTGAGGGTAAGGAGGGAGGGAAAAGGGAGGCAGCAAGTCTAATTTTAAAAAAAAGGGAGGGGGTAGGAAAATAAAGAGAAAGGTTTGCAGGATTATGTGCTGTTGGGGGCTGAGGACCCCAATTTATTTGTTGTATTAATGTTTTTTGAATATGTTTTTCATCTAGTTCCTTTACAATTTTAGTTTAGAATGTCTTTAAATGGCTCTAAAATGAGATTATTAGCTGAGAGTTATTATAAAACAAAAACAAAGAGAAACCATTGCAAACAAGTGGAAGTTCTCATACCCCTAATCAGAGAAGCCTGTATCATATTTTCATATCCTGTCCCTAGGGACCATGAGAAGTTTTAATGATAGTGTTTCCATAAAAGCCTGATTTAATACAATCACACCCGGACCAAATGTGGAGGAAATAAAAAAAAAAAAACTGCTCTCTGATCTAAGTTCTTTGAAATTTAAGATTATATTCTAAGACAATGATTCATATAACTTTTAAAGCAAGGGAACAAACTAAAAGAAGCAGTACAAGAAAGATTTTTAAAGCAGCAGGGTAGCAAAAAGACAAGAAAAAGCTTGGTTACATTTTCTCATAAAACACATCAAGTCTCACAAGCATATGAGATCTGGGCCCAGTGGTTATGAGCCTTGGAGACTCATCTTAAACAAACTACCTGGAAAAACACTCAATTAAGTGTTCAGGACAATTGCATAGCCCCATTTCAGCCATGGACTGGAAGTACCCAAACGACCCTCTTTGGTGACTAGAACGGTATCAATCCCAGAAAACCCACTGCCATTCGCAATGGCCAATGAATGGCTCTTTTAGTTTATGTGACAACAAACATTAGTTTTAATAGCAGAGCCTTCCTTTGTTTGATATCGCTTGAAATTCTGCAGTTGGGAGATGTTTATGTTCACATGAAAATAAATGTAAGCAAACCATCTGATGATAAACACCTCTGCAGGTAAACAAATTTCATCTTTTTACACAGAAAGAGGCAGCAGCAAAATTAATGCCTTTGGCTCATTACATTGTAAAATTATCTGAAACTTTAACACTGCCCTAAGAAATCATTTAATTTAGATGATTTCAGGGTATTTCACTCCTGTAAAGTTGCTTTGGGCAGTTGCATCTTTCATGATGCTGATTAGATAAGAGGAGCAGATACTCTCTAGATTGAAACCTGTCTTGACAAATGTAGGACAATTGTATTAATTTAATTTACCCAACGGATTTATTTATACCCTGCCTTTTTCCAGAAAAGATTTAAGGCAGTTTAGCTAGTATAAAGGTTTAAAGGTATAGGCACTCATGAAAGCCTCAGATTAATATCTAGAACATATAACGTGTCCATATAGCTTTCAATTATCGGTGTGTTAATCTAAGCTCGGAAAGAGCTTTTAAACTGCTGTGAAACACCAACTACCTTCAAACCTGCATTTTTAGTAAGCTATTTTGTCATTTGGAGGCCTGTACAATAAACCTATTGTTGTCCCTTTAAAAAAATAAGAAAGAAAGAAAAGCAACCTTCTGGCATTGCTTTTGTTCATCTTATCATCTTATCATTCAGCAGCCTGTTCAGGATCATATGTGGGAAAGCATGTGTGTAAGATTGAGCCCTATATGCAGTGCAGGAATTTTGTGGAAAAACATCCTTCTTAAATGGGTAGCTATGTAAAAAAACAAAAGGGAAACTCTACTTTCATGATGAAGTTGGCTTTTTATTCAGTATGTTTCAAATCTAATGTTTAAAATTACGAAAATTCAAAGCAGACCAGCTATGTCTCAGAATGCTCTCATGCTCCATTTTTATGACAAAAGCCTGCTTAAGTATTATTAGTGGATCCTTGCGATAAGAGGGATGGTACTATCTTTAAGATGACCTGTTATGCTTCAATTTCCCTTGTTTTTAGGATTAATTTAAAGGGTGACAAACAGGAATATTTTCTACTGAACTACAACAACACTACATGAACATAATGGAGCAAGAATATTCGCAGATTTCCCTAAATCAACATGTATAGTTTGAGGGCCCAAGACAAAACCAAAAACAAATCCATATCATCACTAAGACATACTCATTCTGAAATCCTGTTAACTGGAGTAACCCCAATTTATACCCACATTTTCATCTGGGAGATGCAGTGAGCCAAATATCTCACAACTGAAGAATATTTGTTATATAATATTTCCATCGTCAGAAATGAGGGTGAGAGCATTTACAGATGTGATAAACAACTGCTCAGATACTGCTGGACATTTAGAAGCCTCACTGAGTTTTTTTTTTTTTTTTCATTAAATTTGGTGACAGCTGATTAATTAAAAGCCCATTCTACTTATTTTCCCTTGCTCAATTTCATAACCATCACTTCCCTGAAAAGCAAAATGAATAAGCATGATCTCAATAGTATGTGAATAACTACTGCAAACACAGTCATTTCTACCAGGTTTATTCCTATCCTAAACCATTCAGCTTGGCCATGGCCCAGGATTCTGTTACTAAGGAAGAAAAGAAAATGGTTATTGGGAAGCCAGTAGTAGATGCCACCCTCTAAGCAACCCAAACATACATATGTACTTACTGCCATGTACTGGACAAGTTTCATCCATTTACTGCATCCAGCTCAAAGCCTAGAATCTCTGCATGCTTTCCTCTCTATCAGGTTCAGATGTAGTTGCTGAAAGACCAAAAGACAAGTTATTACTCCCATTACACCAAATATAGCATGGTTATGAAGGGAATGGGGAAATTGCAATAAAAAAACTGGAGGGGTCGGCCTACTGGCTCAGTTGGTTAAGAGTTGGCTTAAGAGTGTGAGCTCTGTGCAACAGAGCCGCTGGTTCAATTCCCACATGGGCCAGTGATACTGGGCTCGAGCTGAGCTGCCACTGAGCTGCCAACAGGTGGCAGGATGGCTCAGCTGGTGTAACAAGGTTGCCTGTCAATGATGGGCTATGCCCACCCGCAACTAAGACTGAACTCGGCACCTTGAGCTGAGCTGCTGCCCGAATGGCTCAGAGGATAGAGCGAGAGCTCTTAACAACAAGGATGCTGGTTTGACCTCTACATAGGATGGTGGCTATGCCCACCCACAACTCAGATTGAACACAGCACCTTGAGCTTAGAGGCCACGAGCTGCTGCCAGGAAGCCAGATGGCGACTGGTGCCCTCCACAATGAAGACTGAAGAACAATAACTTGGCCAGTCCCTTTCCTCAATTCCCCAACGCTGTTCTCCTCCTCCAATTCCCCAATAAAATCTTTTAAAAAAAGAAAAACTGGGGGAGGAAGAAAAAGAAAATACACAGTGGTTATAGTTTCTCAGCAATGATCAGATTCTGCAGGGTAGACACAGCACCTCCATGACAACGGGGAGGTTTATTGCGGACCCAGCTGACAACCCAGGGTTCTAGTCCCAACAAGTGTTTCCCTTGCCCATTGTCTCCTGTGGCCCCGAACCTGGTTACTCCAGGAAGTTCTGTGCCTCAGCAGAGGTAGACACTGCAGAGTATTTCCTTCCTTGGTGTCTTAGTTTGGGATGTCATAACAAAATACTATGAACTGAGTGGCTTAAATAACAGATATTCGTTTATTTCACAAGTAATTTCACATTTTTGGAGGCTGGAAGTCCAAGATTAAGGTCCAGCAATGTCAGTTTCTGGTGAGGACACTTCCTGGCTTACAGACAGCCACCTTTTAGTTGTGTTCTCACATGGTGGGGTAAGGAGGTGGCAAAAAGGTGAGGGGGAAAGAGAGGGAAAGAAAAGGAGGGAGAGGGAGAGAAAAGGAGGAGGGTGGAGAGAGGGAGGGACAGAAAGAGGAAGGGAGAGAGAAGGCATGTGCTCTGGTCAGTTCTTCTTATAAGGACACTAATTCCATCATGGGGGCCCTACTCTCACTACTTCATCTAAATCTAATCACTTCCCATAGTCTATCACATTAGATGTTAGAACTTCAACATATACATGCTGAAGGTACACAAACATTTAGTCCATAACACTTGGGGTTACCTAGCTTCAAAGGCCTACTTCCAGGGGGTATGGGTTTACGAACCTAGAAATGTATTTAAAGATATTTACAGGCACAGGCTATTTCAGACAGTCTTGGGGTTTCTTTATCTATACAGTGCTCTCAAAAACTTAGACTTCCCATCTATTTGCTGCTGTCAAGTTTCTGTGCAGGTAACCACAGTCAAACATCTTATCTAAACATAGTTTTTAAATCTGAAGACTTTCTTTTACCTACTAGCCTTTGTGTCTGTCATTCCCAAGTCCTCCAAATAAGGGCAGGTACCATGAATCCATTTCAAACAAGAAGACAACCACCTAAATCTCACTTTGCCAGTGTGACCATCTCCTGCTAAGGGTGCTACTATCTAAACTGCTTTAGACAAGGGTGTAGAAGGAGTTGACTTCCAACTCAACAACACTCCAAATTATTGGACTTGAAAAGACCTAAATTGCAGACTTCAGGCAGAGAACACCCAACTGAGTAATGAAGCATTTCCTTTTAACTCTTCTACAGAAAGTTTAACTCCAGCCTGAGATCATCTCTCACTTCCAGAGCAGGCAGCACACACCGACATATTGAATTGTACCACTTATGCATCCTCATGCAACATGCTTCCCTTCATGAGATGTGTCACTTGCAGTTCTGCCCAATGAGCTTCCCTTTTCTATTTTCCTTCAGGGTTACCCCTGTGGCTACAACAGTCCCCTTTCAGCCCTTAGTATGGAAACCAGACTCAGCATTTTCTTCTTCTCCGTTAGCCAGCTTGTCATGGAGAGTACCTGAAGAATCCTTAGTAGTGAGTTGAGGTAGAACTGATGGCAAGGGTGAGTAGGGCCCCTGGGGGTGTGAGTCACCAGCTCATTCACTTACCTGAGTAAGGAGGCTTTTGAGCTCTCCTGAAAACACTGACCCAATCAGCTGGCTGATGGAGTGCTAATTGGCCTGCTTACCTGTATGGCCCAGACCTGCACTGTTTAATATTGTCTAATATGGAGGTCTCTAGCCACATGTGTATTTGAATGTGACTTTGTCTGAATTGAGATGTGATAGAGGTGTGGAATATACATTATTCTTTGAAAATTTAGTATCAAAAAATCTCAATGACTTTTTACTGATTACTTTTACTTGAGAGATTTGATGAGGTGGTGATTAATTTAACACAGGCAGTGGGCGGGGGGCGGGGAAGGGGTCAGGAAGAGGAAGCCTGAATGAAGAGGAGAATGTTGCTACCAAAAACAGAAATAGGAAGGTCAAGAGAAGGACTGAGTTTGAGAAAAGTGGGCGAGAGGAAAGGGAAGATGAATTTCAGCTACATAGAGGTAACAACATTGCAGTGAACCCATCGCTAGAAATCAGGAGGGGTGTTGGCCAAAGATAATGACTTGAAATTCATCAGCGGAGAGGTGATGAGATTCTTGAGAGCCTGTGAGTTTCCAAGGAAAGGTGAAGAAAAGCAGTGTAACAGACATCGTTGGTTTCCAAAATCCATTCCCCACTTTGACCTTCCTGACTAAATTCCCATGTGGTTCAATTATCATCTTGCCTCCTTTCAGCCATGAGTGTCACTCAAAGTTGTTCCCAGATTCAGCCCGTGGATCCTGATTAGTGTAAGCCAGTAATGGTCACTCTTGTTTCTGTTAGGAATGTGCATGGGACACAAATCCAGGCAATGAGATTTGAGACATCCACTGAGAAGCTCCTCAAGAGGCCTGAGAGGAGTCCTGTTTTCCTACAGAAGTTGTTCATCTGTGTTGACATGAAATCTGGAACTGTTCTGCCATCTTGGGCTCCCGAAGAGTCAGGTTTCACTGGGCACAAGCACCCTGTGATACAACCAGAAACCAAGACTTGCAAAATGATTCAGAGTCAGAGAACTGGAAGAGGAAACAAAACCAGCAAAATACACAGGATTGGTCAGATGCTAGGAAGACAAAGTCAAGCTGGGCTCTGCAGCCAAGGTATCAGGGAATTGAAAAGAAGCCAGCAATGTTGACAGGAGTTAGGCTGGGCTGGGGTGAAACATACCAGCACAACAGAATACGCTGGACCTGGGGGGAAGCTTGGAAGACAATCACCCTTTCAGACCTGCGTATTCAAAGAACTGTACTTGACAAGATTTCTGAGGGATCCTTGAGCCAGCAAAAGGCTGTTTCTGAACTATAATATTAAACACATTCCCTTTGGAAAAAGTAACATTCATATGAGCTAGGCAAGTCATTCAAAAACCAGGCTTAATACAGCTTTTATTCAGATTCACCCTGTCAGTGTAAAAATATAGGTTGATATGGACTTTGCTATTTGAAATTAAGTGTGATTTTACTCGTCCCCTGTGGGAAGCACTCCAATTCAGACCTCAATGATGGCAGGCTCTGTGCCACGGGGACCTGGGAGGGGCATTCAGAAAAAGAGAAGGGGTTCTTTCTCTGGGACTTTCCCTGTTTGCAGCCCTAATCCCACGTGAATGTTCTTTCTCTTCCGTGATTCTTTTTTCCTGCTTTTAGCATATTCTTCTCACTTCTCCCTCACAGTTCTCTTTCCCTGGGAGAGTGTATCTGGCCCCTTGGGTGAGAGTGGCAAGTGACTTCAAGAGCTGTTGAAATTAACTAAAGCTTATTCTTTCCCAATAAATCTCCCCAGCCACTGCACAGCAGCTGTGAATTCCCAGCATGGGTCATGGCAGAGGGAGCAAGAAAAGCTGGCTATGTTCCTTAGCCTTGTTCACCCTCGGTCCCAAAGAATCAGCAAACACTGACACCAAGACAGTCAAAAAAAACTATATAGCTCTTCTAAGCACTACTCTTTATTTAACCTGTCTTGAAGATTTGACACTTAGATTTTCCAAAAGTTTGGGCTGGGTTCACTTTGAGGAAAAGGTGGAGCTGACAAGAGGCACAGTTCAGAAAACGGTGATTAAATACAAACCTTGCTAGCTATTACACAATAGTCAAGACTTCAGAAAATGCAAATAAAATGATTAAGGGTTGTTTAGGCAGTGGCTAATCAGAAGGGAAAGTACTATTGGATTGTACAGTGGGAGTGCAGACATTCCTTTTTGATTTAATGGTACATGTGTGGGTATTCACTTCTTCTTTCAGCTTTTGCTCCTGGGGGTTGGGGGTGGCTGAGGCTGGAAGGGGTACAAAGAGTTGACAAGGAGTACATAAAGCATTTACTGGCTAAAGATGCCTGTAATCTGCCAAAATGTGTTTTTTGTTAAAAATATACTTCACTGTGTTGCAGCAAAACTGAATCCTGCCCCAGCCCCTACCAAGACAGGATGATTAGGTTTCAGGGTGAGGTGCCAGCTAGTGCTTAGGAGCCATTAATGCACCAGCTGCTCTTGCGGTATTCATGTTGTTTGCTTCCCTAGGCTGGTTCTCTGCTTTGGTTTTGTGTAAGGGAATCAGGATTAGCGGGTCTTTTAGTGAGGAGGAGAGGGAGAGAAGCATCTCCTTTGAGCTCCATACACATGGGCAGCCCAACAGGAAAGGCTCAAAGCTTTCATTTACTTCTCACTCGCTGACTTTTCCAAAAAAAGAAAGACTTCATTGCTTCAGGCTGCTCTGTTGGAAGCTTATATGGCAATGGGTCGGGGTGACTGGTGTTTCCAGAATGCGATTCCCAGCCACCAAGCCAGACTTAAGTTTGAGCTCCATGTAGATGAAACGTTCCCAAACTGTTAAGAGTTTATAGAAAGGAGTTCCTCATTATCACATAGTGAAAGGCATGATTGGGTGGTCCTCGTCTGAAAGCTGAACAGAACATATGGATTCCTACTTGATTCTTTGAAGGAGTTAACATTATTTTTGTCCATTTGGAAATGCTGAATAGCTATAAGTATCCAAAATCCCCCTTATTGGCAGGCTTGTCCAAGTGCGGTGACCTGCTGGGACAACACCAATGAGATTCTCCTCCAGTGAGCAAATCACCCAGCCTCCAAAAGAAAGAGTGGCCTCTTTTGTGGAGCAACTTCTTTTAAAATGGAATTGCTAAGCACATACATGTATGCACACATGCACCAGAACGGTTTTTTTTTTTTTTTGGTTGTTTCTTAAAACTGGGAACAAAATTACAAAGCAAAATTTCCCAATAAACACTTCTCTCTTTTATTTTTAAGGACAGAGAAAGACAAAGCGGAAAAGGAGCCTCCCTTATCCTCCTTCCCTTCCCCCTCACAGCCCAGAATCAAAACACTCATTCTGAGGATGGAGCAGGGGCAGAAAAGGGCAAGAAAATTAGGCCTTTCTATTTACTAGCTCCGTAAGGAACTATTGTTGCTCGGCAGCTGTTCTTGGTTCTTCAGAAGCCCTGCCTGCGAGTAGGCTGGGGATGGAGTATGTGACACTGGCAGGCAGGAGGTGGGGGTGGGGAGTAGCATCCAATATTTTTTACACCTCAAGAAAGATTGGCTTTGTTTCTCAAAAAGGCAGAGATCCTGTTTCTGGGTAGCTGTTATCAGAAACGGGTTTTAACCAAACATAGTTGGATTTTGTGTGTGTGTGTGTGTGTGTGTGTGTGTGAGTGTGTGTGTGTGTGTCTTAATAGAAGGGGGAAGGATAGGAGAGAAAGAGAGAACAAAGTCACAATCAACTGAACCTTTTATTCTGTGTTTTTTTAATATAGAAAAAGCTGAAAAAATTCAGCCAAATGAAATGCAATAAAGTGATTGAGAAAGACTCTGACTAAGAGAGGACTGCAATGGAAAACATGTTAAAAGAGAAGCTAAAGCAGCTGGCTTATTTAATTTTGCCTCCCCTCTTTTACTTTTTTTTCTTCAGCTTAAACTAGGGGAAAATGTACTAAATAAATATCCAGTGTTTTTTGTTGTTGTTTTTTTCCTATTTAGCCCTAACAAAATTCTTCACAAAACTTAGTTTTGTGGGTCTCTGGAGACTGGGCGTGAGCATGACACTTCACCCCAGGTCACAGGCTACTTCCTGATCTGTCTTGGAAGGAAAAGCACTTGCTATTTCAGGGATCTCCTGTGCCCAGGAGTGGGGGTGGGGTGGCGGATGAGAGGATGGGGAGTAGGGAGTGGGGGGGCAGCTCAATAGACTATTCATTCTTTACATCATTTCATTATAGGAACACTTCTCCCATTGTTGTATTATATCCAGGAACTAAATCTCAAAACTAAATTCCAAAGTACCCATTACTTAATACATTCTCAGTTTATTAATTTATTCATGTATTCAATAAACATCATTTAAGCACTATCTATGTACTAGGCATTGTAGTAAGTGCTTGGGAAACAAAGATAATTAAAATATATTTCCTGCCTTGTACATCCTCAAATAAGCAGGAAAGACAGATGTCTAGACTAGTAATTACAGCAATTACAGTAAATTCTATGAGACAAGAGAACAGGAAAAACATAACCCTGCTGAGGGAGGGCAGGGAGGCTTCCAGGAAGTGGTGATATTGGAGCTGAGTTTTGCCAGCTAAGTGGGAACATACCAGAAGACCAAAGAGAGGGAAAACATTTCAGGCTGAGGGAATAGCAGTGGAAGAGAGCCTGGTTTCCTTCTTGGGCAAGTCTGCAATGTCGTACTGTGATTGGGCTCTAGGAACCTACAAAAAAATTTCAGTAGGATGGGATAGAATTGGCCCACAGCATCCAGGGTTTGAAACCTAGAAGCTCCCAAAGGCAGCGTTTTGAGATAAAGTAAAATTCAAACCAGTGGAAAAGAACACAAAACACCGTCCTGAAGGGACCAACTAGAAAGACAAAATCCAGTAGTAACAAAGAAGGAACTGCAGGCAGCACAGGTCAGGGCTGAGAGTAGGAAGGAGAGCCTGGAGGGGACCCCTTGCAGAGAGCTGTAAGGGATACTTAGAGGCAGAGTAAGGGCCAGTCTGAGGCGGATGAGGGCACTTTTAAAGGCACAGAACCTCTTCATGGAAGCAAGACAAAGCATATCATAGTCAGTAAATTAAGGCCAGTCATCATGCTGGATGCCTCAACAATTGAAGAGGATGATGGGAATGAAGGAGTCAGGAGCTACATGATAAGAAACTTTGAAAAGAGTTCCCATCCTCCCAGCTGCAATTCCCCACAGGGAGCATTGGCACCACTGGCAGTTATCTATGTGTTGTCATGTGGTACACAAACAATGTTTTAAAGATTTTTAGTGGTTATGTGTTTGTTTTTATACAAATTAGAAAAACTATGCAATTAGTACATTAAATCCAAAATTATACAGATAACAAGTGTTGTTAAAGGTGAAGCTAAAATAGTACCAGGTTTGTTGATCTATAGAAACACTTAAGAAAATACTACATGAATAGGGGTGAGGAGTGGGGTGGAGAATTGGGGGAGGGGTTTTTTTACTTTGAGGGGTAAAAAGTATAACTATTGCACTGTGTTGTACACCTGAAGCTAATTTAAAAAAAATGTTTTTTTTTCTCACACACACACACAAAAAAGAAAATACTACACGAGAGGCTACACAGATCAAGCAAAAATTGGGACCATGGTGTATAAGTGACTGAAGTTTGCAAACTTTGGCAGTAGCCAATAGGGAGCCTTTGAAAATTTTTAGACATTGGATTATATTTTAGAATGTTGTTCTAGTGAGGGCACTAGAGGTATTTGTTAAAAGGATTGCATTTATCTTCTAGAACCAGTGTAGACCCTGCATATTGTTTAGGTCCATGTTTCAATATAGACTCTAATTTAAACCCTGAAGTACTTACACAATTCTACAACAACCTCTTTTTCACAATTTGAAATAACCATGATTTTTTAATTTTCATCTCACACAATCTGATGTATACATTTAAGTGAATAATTTTAGTAGAAATGTGCAGTGGTCAAAATGACTTCCATGGTGTAGAATAATGAGATGCTAAACTGTGTCTATTGGTTGTTAGGTATACCTGTGTCTTTGTCATTATTTAGTTAATTTGATTTACATAGGTCCTAGTGCCTTAGTTTTTTAATATGTCTAGTACCTTATTTATTAATCACATTTTTTATTGTCTACATTTTATGATGCTTTGACATCTTGGGGATGTGTGGACAGAGGAGTAACTGCCCCTTCCAAAATTAGCTAATTCCTAGCGATACTAAATAATCTGCCTGTAAGTACCTTTCGCATGTAAATCAACCCATCTTGAGTCAATATTTCCATCCACCTCCTTTTATCAGGTGCCTGTAGTCAAAAACCCTATGCCCCCACTCTCAGTCACCCCAAGGCCAAGTACCCAACAACTAGAAACCACCCCTATATCCCAGAGCCTGCCCTAATTATTCGAACTATCTATTCCTAAACCTGCTCAGTTGTTTAACCTGCCTTTCTCATTCCTTCCTATGAAAACCAAAATAAAAGCTGTTACCCATGCTGTCTCCTCACTCCTGCCTCCTGACTAACCCTGGTGCTTCTCTGTGTGGCTCTGCATGGCTTGGGATGTCTCATTCAATTAACTGTAAGCAATAAACTGTTTTTTTCAAAACCAATTGTCTCTGTGTCTGTTATCTTACCATTCCTGATTAAAACAAAATCCTAGGCACATTTTAAAAGACACTCAATAAACAAATATTTGTGAAATTAATGAATGAATATCTCTACCCACCTAAAACATGTCTCTCTTTTACCTTCTTAGAATTGTTCTCATGTGGTTAAAAGCCATTTACATTAACTATCTATGGGAATCATACTCTCATGTAATCGAGGACCAGAATTGTGAGAAATTTGAGCTCAGAGTAATTTACACGTTGCAAAATGACACCAGGAAACTGTGACCTAAAAGGCAGTGTTGTTTCTTGAATCCAGGAAGAAACCCAAAGAGAACTTTTCTCCAGCCATCACACTCATTTTGCTAGATCCTTCTGTGTGGGATGCTGTTTTTGTATGCCAGTGTAGATTAACTGCTCTAACAAATAACCCCAAATCTCCATTACATAAGACAATAAAAAATTATTTCTTAATCACCAAAATCCAAAGCAGGTGTTCATAGTTGGACAGCTCTCCTGGCTGCCTCCATGACTCGGTAATCAAGGATTCTTTCATCTGGTGATGCTGCCAGTTTCAAAATGTAGCCTTCAAGGTCACTGCCGAATGTGGGAAAATTATGGAAAAGGCACATCAGCCTGGACAGCCACTTCCCAGCTTTGCACCAGGGAAGAGGAACTCAGACCTTTGAGAGTCAGCTAATCTTTTTCACCAATTCAAGATGATTACCCAGGGCTGCATTCTAGTGATGAAGTGGGGTTGGTCAAAGGACAGTGTAAACCAATAGCTTGTAACCATTTTGGGGTCATTAATCCAATGAAAGTTGTGGGCCTTCTCCCTAGAAAAACATATAGGCATAAGCACACACAATTTTCATGGAATTTCAGGAGCTTCATGTATTCCCAGAAGTCCATCCATTGAACTCATTAGAAGGTCATAGACCTACAATCTTAGTATAGTTGAGATTATTTAGCTCAGAGGTATATTGTGAGTAGTGTTGTAAATCATGAAGAATGGGCCAAATTAATTTTTTTTTTTTTTTGCTAGAGTGGGGTCTAATTTTTAAAAGTTAATGCTAGAACTAGAGATTCAGAATATCAGTAGTGTGCCACCCAACTTTTAGGCACCAGTTTTGCACTGAGCAAAAATACCTATTTCTACTGCTGCAAAAGACTTCATGTTGCTGTCCTGCCATCCATTTATCACTGTCCAGTCTATTTCACATGCAGCCAGAGTGACATCTAAAAATTCAGATTTACTTATGTCACTCCATCCTAAAGACCTTTCAGTGGCAAAAGACCCAAGCCCTTAATATGTCATACAAAGTCTTGAGTAAACTGACCCTACCTACTTCTCACATCATGTGCTGCTTTGCTTTATGTACTCCCTCCCAACTGGCCTTTCGTTCCCTTCCTCCCACCTCAGGGCCTTTGCACATGCATTTTTTAATTGTTTTCCTTTATTCTTTATATAATTAACTGCCACTTTCTTCTTTCAGATTTCAGCTCATCTGTCACTTCCTCAAAGAAGGCTTCACAGAGATACAAACTAAGTCAGGTCTCCTATATGTTCTTAAAATAACTTTAAGTTTTTCTCCTAGTGCTTACTATGGCTAGAAACTATGTTTGTGTGATTATTTGATTTTTCTTGGTCACCTGCTGTAAAAGGTAAGCTCATGAGAGCAGAATCTGTGAGCACTTGGTGCTACAACATAGTACCTGCCAGTGCATGGAATATAATGGACATTCAGTTGTTGATTGAATGGATGAATGGATGAATGAATGAATGAATGTTGCCTATGTTTTACTCTGTATCTTGAAAAAGAAAAGGTTAAGTGGTAAAGAATTTGAAACCAAATTATTTTCTAATTTTGAGAAGTGAATAGAATCACCAAGTCAGGATTGGGTATGATTTTAAGGAAACTTAAGCAATAACTTTTACAGAGGTGCTGAATAGCAACCTCTGCTCTTCAATTACTTCCAACTCGATAGGAGAAACAAGCAATAAAACATGTGTTCATCCTGATTTTATATCACCACAAAGAGAAAGGCTGATTGATGGAGTAACAGCAATGTAAGGGGACTATTGGGCGAATTGAGGAAGGCTTCCTGGGGGAGATGGTCTTTTGGTACCAGGTTAGAGGTCTCTTTATGACACTCTATTTTAAACATGTATTTGGTACCATGAGTGGCAACAAAAAATTTTCTCCACAAATCTTTCTCCTTGGCTTTTCTGTTTTGTTATCATGAGGATAAAGTCTCAGTTATGACAGAGGCTGGCAAGGCGTGGATCAGGCTGGCATTTCAGTCCTCCAGCAGAGAACAAGACTTTAAACAGTTATATCTTGTACTTTCTCTGGTAGATTGTAGTAGTTTTCAGAATATTCACTGTGTCTCCATGCAGGAGGGAGGTCTTTACATTCCTGTCAGACTTGGCCATGTGATTATCTTTGGCAATTGATGCGGCGGTGAGAGTGACATGGGCAGAAGCTTTGAGAGCCTTTGTGAGGTTCTACCTCCCTCTTTATCTTCTGACACAAGGACCGTCATGTTTTCAGACGGAGCTCTTCTATCAACTAAGTGAGGGGGATGAGGGACAGAGCCACAGTTGACCCACAGCCAATGTGCAACATGAAAAGAATAATATCTTTTATTCTCATAAGGCACTGAAATTTGAGGGTTATTTGTTATTATAACATCAGATGACTGATACCCTTTTCTTCAAAAAAATTGTATATAATTAAACTCAAACTTATAGCTAGATACCTAATGAAAGAGCAATCATACTAATTTGGATGAATCATCTGTTTTTATCTAAGTGCACAACTTCAAGACAGCACAAATGCAGTCATGCGGTAGAAAGTGAAATTCTCAACCATTGAGGCCAGTGGACTAAATTTTGCATTCATTGGCTTGAAAGATGCAGAAGCCAGCTTGCCTTGTAGCTCTCTGCCGGAAGTTCCAAGAGGATCCCATTTAGATATGAAGGAAAAATGACAAGAGATTCCTGCCAACTACATGGGAATTTCCTTTCCTGGGAAGGAAAATCAATTGAAAAAAAAGAGCTTTATTTGCTGATTTATACTGAAACAGGAATAGTCAGAGCTTGCCATAATATCATTTTTAATAGTAACATTTCATGGGGAAATATAAAAGAAACATTCAAGAGAAAAATACTTTTTTTTTTTTTTTTAATTTTTATTGGGGAATTGGGGGAGGAGAACAGCGTTGGGGAATCGGGGAAGGGGAACAGACAAGTTGCTGTCTTTTTTTTGTTTGTTGTTCTTCAGTCTAGTTGCGGAGGACGTTGCTTTACTGGACCATGTTGGTATCCTCATTGCGCTCCTCCCGGATGAGGCAAATCGGTAGCCTGCCTCTGAATGGTCGCTCACCGCAGCTATTGGCAGCTCATGTTGGCTGCCAGCCGCTCACGCTGGCTGCCGGCCACTCACTGTAGCCTATGGCAGCCCACTGCAGCAGGGGCTGCAGCTATGCCGCCCGGGGACTCACAGCAGCCCAGCTCCAGGTGGAGCTGTTGTTCACCATCTTAGTTGTAGAGGGCAGTGTCACTGGCCCTTATATGTGGGATCCGAACCGGGGCGCTGGCATTCCAAAACCAGCTCTTAACCAATGCGCCACTCGGCCGACCCCAAGAGAAAAATATTTTATACAAATTGGCTAAGTTCTTGCTTACCATTCCTTCTTCCTCCTCTCCTCTTCCTCCCATTCTTGCTTAATTTCCCTCTCTTTCTTCATTGTCTTTGCCCCGGTCTACTCATGGCCATCTTGGGAAGATGCAAGGTTGATAGCTGTAAATAGATATAGATATATCCCTATTGAAAGTGAGAGATATAGTAAATGTACATTTATTTCTAGGAGTTCAGTTTATAACTCTAAAATATTAAAGAACTTGCTTAACCCTAAAACTCTAAAGCTTGAAACTTTACAAAACACTTGAAATTCGAGAGGTTTCGACACTTTCTTTTAAGTATGCCAAAGTGCATTCCCATTTCTCTCAGCGTTGGCCAGTCATGAATAACTTCAACTCAGCTTCATAAGCTTTTCTCAAGTGCCTTCTAGGGCCATAAATTACATAAATTACATCTCCAAGTATAACTTGCAATTTAAAAGTACGGATTATCTTACTGAAGAGCCTTTTTGCCATGAGCTTTCTATCCCAAGGTCAATGTCAATTAAACACCCCCAGCCCTCCACCCCACCCCACCCCTACACACACACCAAATATTCCTGAACTTGAGCTGCATATTGCCAAATATCACTCCCTATTGTCAGGCAATATCACCCTTCCCCTAAATGTGCTGAGTTTTTAAAATGTGCAATAAAAGGTACGTATGCAAAGCTAGACTTACCATTTAATCACTCGAATCATTTTCTGAAAGCTGAGCATTGATACACAATTCAGACACTTCAGTGGTAAGTCTCTGAAAGACATCTAAAACCAGGAGTAGGCAGATAGATTTATGTGCCATGGTGTCTGAATTTTCAAAGTTTTCTGGCATATCTGAGGAGTTAAACAGAGTTTTTCTCAGCAAACATTTTGCTTTATTTTTATAGCTTTGTGATATAGTGAAACAAGTCCTGGATGAGGAGTTAGGAACTTAGGGATATCTAAAATGGTTTTATATGCAATATTTTTGTAACCTAACAAAAAATGTAAATGGTCTACAATTTCATCACCATGAATATGATGAACTACTCTTTGTTCTGAATTGCTCTAGACCAATCTAGAATGGTTATATCAGATTGATATGCATGAGAATTCAATGCCAATTATATATAACATACAGAAGATAGTTGATTTTCCAGAATGGCTGTATCATTTAAAACCATCAAAAGAAAGGGAGTATTGCAAAATGCACTACTCCAAAAATACAGCAGTCTATCAATTAAGCAATATTCGTATATAAAGCATGTAATGACGATAATTCTTGGGTATGTCAACCAGGGAACAGGCAAGCTAGTTGCTAAGTTGCCTCACCATAAAAATAATGACTGTGTGAGTGCTTGGGTAGGTCATTCCCTCTACCAGATCCAACTTTGAGGGAAGACCAAATGAATTTGCTGATCTGGCTTTTTTTCTTTAATGCCAGAATGCCAAGTGAGCCAGTTTCTTCAGATATCTGTGCTGTGACAACCACAAAATACCAAATTTCTGACTGAGAGAACACTAAGTCACTGAAGGTGGGAACTGAGTGGAACTTTCAGACATGGTGTAGCTCATCCTGTTCATTTTAATCATATGATTACTGAGGCCCAGAGAGACAGGGTAACTTGTTCAACATCACAAATCTAGCAATAAAAAAACCTACAGAAAGGACTTTGCCCAAATCTGCTTACCCCTAGCCCAGGGCTTTCCTTTCTGCCATGTCACTTGGGAAACAATCACCATTTCCCAAAACTGAACCCAGGAATAACAAGCATGAAATAGGAAGCTTTCAATTAGAATTAAATACTATAGAATATCCCTTTGAAATTTTAAATCTAGTAGCAATAATAAAAATGAAGTCCTACTAGAGATGTTCAAAGTATATTCATTTTTTTCCATGCTATAAGCAAAAAGATTTGTTACTCATATATCAAGCTACCAAGAGAACGCCATAAATTCTTTTCCACTCATAGTCCCCTTGCATTATTACTCTTACCCATTCTGAATACTCCTTAGAGGATTATAACGGGGGTGCCAAAAAAAATGTATACACATTTTAGGGATGTGATCTATGTAATACTTTTCGAAGTTGAATTGAATTACGGTAACAATGTGTAGTATGACGTTCGCTCAAAAGAAGGCATTAAGTGAATGCTAGCATCACCATGTGACAGGCAGGACTGTCGAAGAAAATGGCTGAAGTATGGTTGTTGTTCAAGGAGAGCAAGACCATTTTGAAGTGGTATTTGAAATCTGAGAACGTTGTGTAAGTGCAATAACAATGGAGGCATGAGTATGCAGCAGAACCTCCAACATGCATTACAATTGCACGCATTCGTGATAAGTTTGAGATGCATGGTGCTATGTGAAGAAATTGAAATGGCATGTGCAGCGATACAAGTGGACACTTTGGTCAACGTTACTCAAGCAGTAGTTTGCCATAATCAGAAGTGTCTGGATGCTGATGGCAACCACTTTGAGCACCTTTGTAATTGCAGAAGTCAAATGTGACTCATATTAATCTTTTGTTATCAATATATATTGAGTATTACAATTTTAATAGCTTTTCCCTTTCTTAAAACATGTATATACATTTTTTGACACCCTTTGTATATACAGTACAGAAAAGAAAGACAGAATTTTATTGTTAAGTTATCTCTAAACCAGAAATGCTGACCTAACTTGACTTTTCTTATCAGATAATGTTAGGACATTAATTTTCCTACTATGAAATCTGAATTATACCAGAACTATTGCTTAAATGTATACATCATGTGACTATAAAATATGAAACTGAATCTTGTAAACCTCCTTAAGAGAATTCAAATATGCAAAAAATTGTCGTTAGATCAAGTGGCCACCTGTTAGATCAAGAAACCACAAACTCAACACTGCTGCACAGCTATGCAATTTTTGTTGTAGCATTTGCTTTTCGGAA
This sequence comes from Aselliscus stoliczkanus, assembly GCA_033961575.1. NCBI lineage: Eukaryota > Metazoa > Chordata > Mammalia > Chiroptera > Hipposideridae > Aselliscus > Aselliscus stoliczkanus. Next base: position 119,800,387 of record CM066727.1, on the reverse strand, counting down.
ATTGCCTTCACAGCAATGACTTTATACAATTAAATTTAATCTTATTGTTATAGCCACACCCTGTTTCACTAAAAGCCTTATCACCTTTTTTAATTACTTATATTTTTCTTCAGACTCAGCTCCTGATTATTTCCTCCCATTAAAAAATAAAATAAAATTTGTCTTCAAAGGGCAATGATCTGTTGCCAATCAAGATCATTTGGGAAGTATATTAATCACATTCTTTGATATAGTTAAAGAAAATTTGATTAGTTACAGCAAGAACATCAGAATAACCATGTGGCCTTCCAGCCTTCACTACAAGAAGAGACTGCTTCCATCAATATGAACATATTCTGGCACATTTCTTAAAAACTGGTCTTTCTGGACTGAATAACCAACCTTACACTTCCAGGGGTATATCTCAAAAATTTTTCTATAAGGTGGTTTGAAGCCAAAGCTGAAAAACATTTTGCTACACATCCTAGACCATTACTTTTCTTATTTGTTATGCAAAAAGGGCAGAAACATTTACAATGTAATGATTTTCATCTGCTCAAAGAAGCCACAATCCAGCAAATTGCAATTTATTAATGCTTGAAATATAAATTTCAAATGTGTAGTGTGTGTGTGTGTGTGTGTGTGTGTGTGTGTGTGTGTGTGTGTGTGTGTGTGTTGGAGTCGGGGAGGTTATTTGTGGTTTAATCGTTCTCAGTTTAAAAAGCTTCTTCAACCTACTCCAAGACAACTATTCCAGCTGACCGTGCTAGAGCCCTTTGGGGCATTTGCAGAGGATAAAGGTCCTTCATTTCCCCTTTCTCACGACCTAGAGCCTCCTCACCTTTTCCAAAAACCCTGACTCAGCCTGCGCTGCAGACATCAGCACCTCCTTAATGAGTAGGTTGCCCTTTCCTCCTGGAGGGCTGCTGTGTGAGCACAAGAAAGGCTGTGGGCATCATGTGAGAAAGAATGGTTCCCTCTTTTTCCTAGAACTACAACCTGAAAAACCAGGAAAAAGAAAAGGCGCACAGGAAAGTGGACCCATATTCCAAGTTGGTGAGCAATAGAATGTGAGAAAGTTTATCCAGTAGTTTCCTGGAGTCAGCCTGGCTGCAATTGATCTCTGACTCTGAACAGACTCTGTGAACCTAGACAAGATCCATAAATTGTCTGCGTCTCAGTTTCCTCGTCTATAATATGGGAATCATAAGACATACGTTATAGAGTTACTATGTCATAGAGTTATGTCATAGAGGTATTAGAACAGGGCTGGCACATGGTAAGCACTCAATCGGTATTAACTAAAATGATTACTAATGACTATCCTCTATTGAGAGCCTACTGGGCTTCTCAGTGCCCAATTAATGCAGCACACAATTTTTAAAAATTACTCCTGTAAATTTCTACTTTCCAAAGTGAAACCAAATCTCAACTAGCTGTTTAATAATGACATTTCCTTCCTTTGGTTAGCTCTGTCATTAGTTGATAGTATACATAATGTGTCATTTTAATTTTTTGTAAGAGTAAGTTTTACATTCTGAGATACACATGCAAATGTCCTGAATATATAAAATAAAAATTTAACAATCATGAAAACAAACATAATAGCCTTCAGTCACCCCCACTACACTTTTGCATTCTATTCATTCTTCAGTGTCAACAAAGGTAACTCCCATCCTAAGAGAAAAAACAGGACAAAAACCACAAGTCATGGCAACCGATTTTGCCCAGCTTCCAAGCATGGTTGCTGAGCTAAATATACCCGTGCTCTGTGGCAGAGAGAAAGATGGTACACCCACCAAGGGAGCCACAGTCATGACAGCAATTGTGAAATGTTGGAACTTTGTTGGAGAACATGAGGGGATCAGTGCTGAGTACTTCTAGAGCTGTCATACATGAAATGAAAGGCCTGTTTAAGCAACTGTGGCTTCAGTGAGATGCCTCACTCTTTTGTAAAGGAAAGGGCAGCATTTTCTTTCCAACCCCTTTGGTGGTTTTCTTCAAGCTGTCTCAGCTCAAAAGCCTGAATCTAATCCCAGATATTTTTCATTTGTACCACATACCACTAGAGGGACAACAGGAATTCATGCCTAGGAACTAATGCTAAATTACAGGATCTCCAAATTATCTACTGTCCCAGAAAGCCCACTTTGAAAGCAGATTTTTAAAGGAAGTAAGATTTTGGAAAGGACCCACAGTCCTTTTTCTGCATCATCAGAAAAACAGCTTGTCTATAATCCCTAAGTAAAGAAAAGGTCTCATGGATTAATGTCCATTAGACAAGTACCATTACTGGTTTTTCAACTCCATAAGTAATTCAATTGCAATCAATATACTAAAATAATGATAATCATAATATTATAATAATCACACTGTTGCATTATCAATGTCTTTCTTTCATGCAATGCTTTATAAAGTGATTTTGTGTATACAAGATCTCTGTCTTCCCATTTCTACCAGTATTTCCCACCAACTCTGATAAGCAAACACTCTCAATAACACTGAGAAATGTCCAGTGGGATTATTTTGAAGGACATAATTATAGCTACTGAGAAAGAGACTCAATGTAATTAAGATTAAATCAGAACAAAATTGTTTTTGGAGATTGATAATTGTACCTTGGGCTTTACGACAACCAAACTTAATGCCTGTAACTTCACCCAGACCAAGGGCAAGTATCCTCCCATACATCTCCACAGTATTTAGTGTATCTTGGAGTGTGACCAATTATAATTTTGTGGGGCTTTTTCCCACATTGGCACACAATTATATTTATCTAAAATGGTTTATGTATAATATTTGCAAATGACAGCACTTATGAGTGCTGCAAGCTTCTACTGAGAAAATTAACCTGTATGCTACATTGAAAATGCTGTTTTCTCCATCTACTATGTGTCTTCTTGACGCAGTGGCTTTGTCATCTCAACTGTTTTATTCCTTTATTGCCTTCTTCTAATGCAACCCAAACTAGACTTCCAGTGCTCACCAATAGCTGTACTTCCTTCTTTGTCCTGGGCACAGAGCTAGGATACATTTTTCAGCCTCCATTTTCCACCATAGGGTGATACCTATGACAGATTTTGACAAGAGAACATGAGCAAGAGAAAGTGATGGGCGCCATTTCTAGTCGTGGGCCATTATAACCTTCCACTTGTGATACTTGCTTTCTTTCCTTAGTTGAATGGAGAGGACCCTGAGGACCTAGAGTAGGTAATGGAGCATTTAGATGGAATCAACTGAGTCCCTGGATGACTGTGTGGAGCAGAGTCTGCTCCACCTGACCCTTGCATTCCACATTAAAGTATGATGGAAGCAAGAAATAAACCTTTGTTGTGTTAAGACACTGAGGTTTGGAGGATTATATGTTACAGCAACTGGCACAATTTATCAAATACAGTTATTTCCTCACTTGCTTCTGTTTCTTTGTTTCCAGTCATCTCACATTTTCTTCCTTCTTCTTATCTTTCATTTATTTTGCAAAGAATTACTGTGAGCCCAACATATAGGCTAGAAATAGAGTACATTTGCACAGGAACTCGGTTCAAAGTCACTCAAATGAACAATCAACCACCTTACAATTTGATGAACACAATTACTTAGGTTTACTAATTCTTTAGGAGAGATGTCAGCAAACTACAATCTGATTGTTGTGGTAAATTAAATTTTATTAGAACATAGCCATGCTCATTCATTTACATCTTTGTGTAGTGACCTTGGACCCTGCAAGAAGGCAAGAATGACCAAGAAGGCCTCAGAACCTTCAACTTTCATGCTACACTGGCTGAGGTGAGTAGTAATGGCAGAATCTGATGTACGTACCCTAAAATATTTTCTGGTTCTTTACCAAAAAACTTTACTGACTCCCGTTCTAAAAGATTTCGAAGAGGATTCTCAAAGTAGGTGAAAGTTGAGGTAGGTTTTGATGGAGTGCTCTATAGTAGAAAATGAGGAAGAAGGTATTCTGAAGAGGGAGAATAATAGCCAAGCAAAACACATGCACATTTAAAGGCTACTTGGAGCGCACTGAGAAAACACACAAGTGAGAGTAATCCTCCCTTGGATTACCAGTTACTAATAGAGATGAGTAATGGGAAGAACCATACTGAGAGGAGATATTTTGAAATGAGCAAACCCTTTATTCTGTCTTGGTGCCAAATTTCAATAGATAATATCATATCAACACTAAAATAACTTCAAGCTCAACTACAGATAAATGAGCTGTAAGTCATCAGCCACCATTTCATAGTGTTTACCAACACGATTTCCTGGAGAATGATGCAGAGGGAAGTGTGACTCTGGGATAGACTTCACTCTTCAGTTTTGTAAAAAATCCCACTGATAAACTAAATTCTAAACTGTATTTTACGAAAGAGAAAAACATGAAGACCCCAATATGAAAAAAATGGAAAGCATATATGCTTATACACTCCTTGTCTTGGTCTGTTCAGGTTACCATAACAAAATACCATCAATTTTTTGGCTTAAATGATATATTTTATTTTCTCACAGTTATGGAGGCTGAAAGTCTAAGATCAGGGTGCCAAGATGGTAAGTTTCTGGTGAGAGCTCTCTTCTTGGCTTGTAAACAACCACTTTCTCACTGTGTTCTCAGATGGCATAGAGAGCTCTGTTGTCTTATTTTCTTAAAAGGACACTAATTCCATCATGAGGGCTCCACCTTTCATAAGTTACCTAAACCTAATTATCTGCCAAAGGCCCTTTCTCCAATTACCATTGCATTAGGGGTGAAGGCTGCAACATATGAATTTAGGGGGGAGAAACAGTTCAGTCCATAACACTCCTCAGCAAATAAATATAAATGATCAATAAATATAAAAACATTTATTCATCATTTACTCATACAATGTGTTTTTTGAGTGCCTTTTGTGTATCATGCACGCTTTTAAATTTGAGGATTCAACAGTGGGTGAAATAGACAAGATATCCTCTCTCACAGGGTTTACTTTTTAGTAGTAGGAGACAGACAGTGAATGAGTAGACAAATAACTGAGGAGGATTAATTCAAATTTTTATAAGAAGCATTAAAAAAAGAGGAATGGAGGGCCGGCCGAATGGCTCAGTTGGTTTAGAGCTCGCTCAAGAGTGCAAGCTGAGCTCTGAGCAATGGCGGTTCGATGCCAGCCCGAGCTGAGTTGCCGTTGAGCTGCCAATAGGTGGCAGGATGGCTCAGCTAAAAAAAAAAAAAAAAAAAAAAGAGGAATGGGACTTCTTTAGAATAGAAATTTAAGGATGGCCTCATGAGGAGGTAGCATATAAAGTAACACTGGAATTGTAACAAGAAGCCAGCTCTGCAAAGATTTGGGGATGAAATGTTCTAGGGAGAGGAAAGTGAAAGGGTTAAATTTTCAAAGCAGAAAAGAGCTTGGCCCATCTGAGAAACTAAAATAAGGTCTGTGTGGCTGCAGTGTTGAGAAACCAAGGAAGAGGGAAAGGAGAGAGAGAAAATGGTTGAAGAGCTAATGGCTATGCAGCTTTCATGTTTGATTAGAAATATCCACTCCAGGATTCAAGAAATTCAGTGGCTCTCAAACAGAAGAACACAAGCCAAACAACACTGTGGTACATCATGGTCAAATTTCTGAAAACCAAAGATTAAGAGAAAATCTTATAAGCAACAAGTGAAGAGACAATGCATACAAAGAAACAATGATGAAGGCATTTTCTGACTTTTCATAAAAAAACAAAATAGGCCAAATGGCAAGGGAACAACATCTTTGAGGATCTAGGGAATTGTCAGTCTTGAATTTTATAACCAGCAAAGATGTCCCTTAATTGTGGGGATAAGATGAAGATGATTTCAGATTGCCAAAATTGAGAGAGATTATTACAGCAGATCCTGCTACAGAGCATGCTAAAGAAAGTTCTTTAGGCCGAGGCAGGATAGTGGAGGATATCATCTCAGATCAATAAGAAACACTAAAGTACACCAGAGATAATAAATGTAGAATTTTTTTTTCTTTTTCTCAATATACTAAGGTTGACCATTTAAAGCAAAAACGATGGTAATATGTTGTAGGGTTTGTAACATATGTGTAAAAGTAAAATGTGTGAGGATCATGGCACCCAAGGTTAAAGAGGGTGGATGGGGTATATTGTTGTAGAGCTGTTACCTTACATATGAGGTGATGTCATGATTTAAAATAGAGAGTGATGAGGTGGGGATATATATTGTGGTCCTACAGAAAGCACTAGAAAAATAAAACAAGGGATAAAATTAAAAATAATAACCTATGTGACTACAAAATTTTTGACCAAGACCCGCAATAAGAAATACCTCATATCTATTACTATAACACTCTCACACAAATGTATAACAGGAAAAAATTATTCAAAGCAATACTTATGATTACTAACTACAATAAATATTTTTTATTCTTTTTCACTTTTTTTAAACCAATTATTATTATACCTATTGAATTAATTTTACTATGAAATTCTTAGTAAATCACAACTTGATCACAACTTGACATTGGAAAAACACTTTTCTATAGCATCTGCTGTGGGTCAGACCATTTACTTAAAATTTTTTAGTTTACTTTTGCTGCTTAATGGATGTTCACTAAAAATTTCCACACAGAAGATAAGTTATGCCCATTTTAGAATTGAGGAAATAAATTTAGAAAGATTAGCACTCTCAAGATTGTAAGGCTAGTAAGTGTACAGGGGAAGATTTCAATATAGATATAAATATAATAAGTACAAATGCTGTGTTGTTAACCACTATATCACACCACCTCAACTTGGCCATTAAATTTGGGGACCAGGGTACTATGGATGAGTGCATGCAACTATATGCTTTTGTCTTGGGATAAAAGACTAGTTTTTGTCTGTAAATAGAAAAAAAAATTAAGAATCACAGTACTAAAGTGCCCTAATTTACAGTTTGTTTTTTCATACCAGATAACTAAGATCTGTTGACATTATCTGAGCAGACACTTTAACAAGCTTGTCATTTGACCATGATAAATCTCTAACCTTCAAGACTTCACATCCTATATTTTCTTTTGTATATGCTATTGGTGAGTGGGTGGCAACAGAAATCTACAAAACATATAAATGATAAACTAATCTACTGAGGTTATTTTTCAGTTCTAAGATTCTAAAACGTATAATTCTAATCAAGGACCCAGCCACCTGCTATTCTATAACTGAGCCACAAGATAGGCAATTGTCTAAATTGCTCAGAAAGATATGCAAAGACAGGGATTCCTTTGTTTCTTTGTTAGTCTGCCCTGAAAGTTTTGCAAGGCCTAATGTTAGAGTGTCTTGGTGCAATTTAACCATATTCCTCTTAGATTGTTGTCTATCATACAAATAGAGTAATCTAGCTTTCCTCAGGATAATCATTTTTTTCATATACTTATAAGATTGAAAATAACTATTCACTATTTAGTTCTTTCTTTTCTAGACTAAATAAATATAATCCCCTTAATCTTCCCCAGTTGGTTTAATGTTCTCTGTAATCATTTGGTAGTGCCTCTTAGGGGACCCTCTCTAGTTTCCCCAGATGCATTTTGAAAGGTGGAACCCCACATTGATTGCATTACTCTAATAAGGGCCTGAACAATGCCAAGTATGGCTGTATGATCTGCCCTTCTTGCCTGCTATGCTCTTGTTAACAGAGAGTTGAGTGTTATATTAACATTTTTTAAAACATTATTGCCAGTTTTCTGGATGATCATCAGCTGAGGTTGGATCTCACTCATGCAAATTGCCACAGCCAACTGAACCAACAGCCTACATTCTGTTTTAAAATATCTGTTCATATGCTTTTATGGAATTTGGATTTCTTCTTTCATGACTTGAATTTTATTCCTTCTGTTTTTCTTAATGTTTTTCTCTATGTGACATTATTGCTTTTTATTGATTTCAAGAGTTTTCTTTATATTAATAATTTCAACTCTCTGGTATTTGTCTACATGTTTTTTTTTTTTAAGATTTGTATGAAATCAAATATATTGCCAGTTTTTTTCTTTGTTTTTTTTTCTTCCATGGTTTTAATGGAAAGGTCTTTTCAACCTCAAGATCAAACAATAATTATATTAGATTTAAAATTTTTAAGATTTTACAATATTTTGCAATCAACTTTTTAATTGTATAACATTAATTTTGGTATTTTTCCTAGTGTGAGATATGGTAAAAATCTCACATTTGTGTGTGAATGAGTTTGCCAACTTATCCAATTAATTTCTGTTGCATTGGTTTGTGTTACTTCTTTGTAATATATAAAACACTTATATAATGACATATGTTTCAGGGTTATCTGTTTATACATTACAAAGTATCAATACACTTATATCACATATAAAAAAACTCTTAAGAAATAAACCTCAAATAGAAATGTGGACAAAGACCATTCATAAAAGGAGAAATAAGATTTTTTTATAAACATATGAAAAACATTTATCTTTATAACTAAGGAAGTAAAGAATACAATTGTATACAATTTTTCTATTGAATCATCAAATGTTTTCATTAAATTATTATAGTATTAGGGTTGTTGAGATTGTTTTAAAATGTATGCTTTGAACACTGCTCTTTTTCTTAACGTTTTCTTTTGATAATTTGCAATTCTTCAGAAAATTTAAAATATAGTACAAGGAACACCAATATACCTATCACCTATATTCACTAATTGTTAACATTTGCCACATTTGCTTTCTCTCTCTCTTTCACCAGATATGGATTTGTATATCTGTGTGCTTACGTATTCACATATGTGTGTGTGTATACAATATATGATACATACAATTTTTTTTTTGCTGAACCATTTGAAGCTCAGTTGTAGATATCATAATATTTCAGGCTCAAATATTTTAACCTGCAGCTGGACATGTTTTAGACATGAGCAATATCTTTTGAAATCAATATGGAAAGATGCATCAAAGCCTTCAAGATATAAAATTGGCATAATGATTTCACATCTAAGCCTTTGTTCAAAAGATATTTTATTCTCTTTCCTCAATCTGAGCCTCCTTTCTTATGTCATCCCAGCATAATAGTAGTTCTTATTTATGATTCAATGAAAAACTACTCCAAAAATTACAAAGGAGACATACAAAATTAATTCTAGCTTTTGATACTAATGGAACGTATGTACTCATATGTGATAGCTTTTTTTCCAGAAATTTGTTCTTTCATGTATTTGTTTATACCACTATTATGTACTCAGCATTTTACTGTAGCAACATATATAAGATGTGGACTTGCTCTCAAGGAGTTTGTTATCATGATTGACTTTTCAGGCCATGCCTAGAAATTTAGACCTTTCTTAGAAAGCAAAAGGCACTGAAGGAATTTAGATACAGGTCTAACCTGATTTGCATTTCAGAAAGATGATTAGAAAGACAATTTCAAAATTAAATTGAATGTCAAAAATAATTGTTAACGAAACAGTTGGGAAGCTATTGCCGTAGTCTAGGAGTGAAAATGAAAACAGAGAGGGGTGAACAGATTCAAGAGAAATTAACGGGAAAGAAATAATGAGAGATAAAAGTTTGTTGGACATTTTAGTTAAATGAAAAGAAGAACTTAAAGATCCCTTCTAGGTTTCTGCACTTAAGCTACTGGATGATGGTGGTGCCATCCATGGCTGGAGATCTAGGAACATAAAGTCTGATGAGGACATGAAGTACAACCATGAGTTCAGTTTGGTACAAGTGAGATGCTCAGTAGACTGAGTAATATATGAGGCTTGCTCTAGAGATATGGTAAGAGTTATGGAATTAAATAAAAATATGGATTTTGAAGACATCACTATATCATCAAGAGTTAATGCCATGGGAGTGAATGAGATCATCTAAGAAAAATGTGAAAGGTAAAAAGAAAATTAAGGCTGGATCTCCAGAAAAAAAGTTTAAAGTAAACAATAAAACAAAAAAACAAAAAATTTAGAAAACAATTTGCATAATTTAGGGAAGGGCTTCCTAAAACCAAAATAGGACACCCATAAATCATAAAGATAATGATAGATATACTTAACTATGTGTTTCTTAAGTTTTTTCATGACAAATGACACCATTAAAATAAGTTAAAAGGTAACCAACTGAAAAGTAGCAGAATATGCCACCCCAAAATATGCCACTTTGGCATAAGGATTATTTGCAGCTAAAGGCAATTGAAAAGCCACAGATATAAGAAAGCCCTCTGGGCTTCCCCTATCTGCACACAAGTAGGACATAAATTTGAAAAGGTGATCTCTGCCCCCCACCCCTTTTCTCTCCCAGCAGAATGTAAGTTAACCACTGAAGACAACTCTAGGCACTTATCAACCCAGAGATGGCACCAGAGAAGTTTATATAATAAACTTTACTAACTCTTATCTTCCAGTAGTTTTCCCATACATTTTCCTTCCCACAATTTGCCACCTAGAAACTAAGCCCTTCTCCTTTGTCTTGTCACTTCTGTAAAAACATATTGTTCGTTTCAATCATTCCTATGAGTTACTCATCACTGAGTACTTCCATGTGTCTGTATAATGCTCATATTAATGAACTTTTGTTTTTTTTCTTGTTAACCTAACTTTTGTCAGTTTAATTTACAAGGCCTAAGTCAATGAGGGGTAGAGGGAAAATCATTTTCTCTGCCCTATACTGCAGCCTGTATAATCATATAATAAAAAGCCCCTAGGGCCGGCCGAGTGGCGCTGTGGTTAAGCTCTGGCTTAGGAAGCCAGCAGCCCCAGTTCGGGTCCCACATATGAGGGCCAGTGACACTGCCTTCAAAAAAAAAAAAGCTCCTACAAATTAATAAGCAAGGAGCTAACATCCCAATGGAAAAATGGGCAAATATATAAATGATGTTACCAGAAAGAGAAATCCAAAGGACAATAAACTTATGAAAATACACACAGCCTAATAGATAGTTGGGGAAATGTCAATTAAAATAAAGATGAGATTCCATTTTTCATCCACCAAATTGGCAAAAATTAAAATATGTTCAATTTCGTGAAGAGGGAAGTGAATGTATGGCTGATGGGGTTGTAAATTGCCATCTCATTTTGGGAAACTCAGGAACATCTACTAAAATGTAAATTACATGATGAAGCAATGTCAATATTGCATTTGATAGAAACAAAAACACGAAAATTTTCTGCATGTATGTGTAAATATATGTTTATAATTGTGTATTTATTTATGATATGTATCTGTATATGTAACAATATTTATTGTAACATTTTTAAATAATCACAAAAATAGGTTGATTGTCCAAAACTAGGGAAATGATTGAATTAACTGAGTCATTTCTACAGAATATTATGCTACTATGAATATATTTGGTGGGATCTATATTAATTGGTCAAAAGAGATGTTCTAATAAATTAATTTGTGGAAAAAAGCAAGTTTCAAATATATGTTTATAGGGTGATTCCATCAATATACACACAGCCTCCCCGTATATGCAGACATGTATTTAAGCTTATTTGTATAAGAATGAAGAAAAAGAGAAATGTGAGGAGGCTCATACATCAAACTACAATGTTTGTTTTTCAGGGAAGTAAAAATAGATTGGATGGAATGAGGAAAGATTATCAATTTTTTCTTTATAAATCTTTAGATGGTTTCAAACATGCCTTATATTAGTAATTTTTTAAATTAAATTTAAAAGTACAAGAATAGAGCAAAAAATGGTAACTCAAGAAATTAAACTGTCAAGAAATTAACAAATATCAATGATTGATTTTACATTAAAATATAAGTATAAAATATAAAAACATTGTTCAAATAAAAGTGCATATCATATCTTAATACTTAACAAAAAAAAAGACTTTCATATCAGTGGTCCTAATGTGCATCTAAGTGGTTCTTCTCACCATAGGACTCAGACATCCCTGAGCAGAGAAGTCAGAGCCAGTGGAGGTCAATTTGCATGAGGAACTGCAAGGTCTCCTAAGAAAATTTAACTTAAACAAATTAGAGTCGGACATATACTTTTGGTTGGCGTTGGGAGGGGTGCGCTGATTTGGAGCACAGCCTAAGCACAAAAAGGAAACATGGCATCTTTACTGTTTAACATTTTTGACCCAGTTGAGAAGATAATGTTGTACAACTAGGGGATCAGTGTGGGAGACATGACACTAAGGTGGGTGCTGACACAGTGAGATATCAGGGGCGTTAGCAGAAAGCACACCTAATGTCAGCAACAGCAGTGGTCACATTTGATGGGCACGGCAGCATCGTAGTGGTACTGGAAGCTCTATCAGGTGTCCTCAGGGTCTGCACCTACAGCAGCAAGGAGATGGGCTTCAATAAAGCACACTGGAGGCAGCCGGGAGGCCCCTTGACTTTCTGTTTTGTTCACTTAGCATTATAAAATCTCTGTCCACATTTCTAGCGTCTTCTTAATATCATTTTAAATGGATCAATAATATTTTATTGATACTATATACATATATGTAGTTTATTAGCCTCCTTTTTGTTTTTGAATGTTTGCTAGTATTATAGAAATTCATATATATAGCTTCATTTTGAATGTTCAATTATTTTCTAAAATAAATTTCCAACAATGCACAGATGGGTTCGAAAGATGTGAACACGTGTGGTGATACACCATCTTCTTGCTTCTTGTTTCCCAAAATGTTGAATCCATTGAGCATGCCACCAGCAATGGTTGAGTTACCAAGGCTTTTGCCACAAGTGGGACAGCTAGATGTCTTCTTCTACATTTAACAAGTATTTATTGAATTTGTACTGTAGTGGTCCACAGTTCTGTGTACAGGAGAGTAGTGAAAACACCCAAAAGTCTCTGGCAGCATGGTGCTTAGATTTCGTGGGAAGGGGCTGGTTTACTAGCCATGAAGTCATTTTCAGTGTTGCTTCACTTCATGTTCTGTGTTACCTGTGAAGGTGATCACCATTCTGTGTTCTTTGCTGTTTGTCACTGCAGTGTGTGAAACGCTTTTCACGTCTTCTTCCATGTGTTATGTGAGTTCTTAACGTGAAAGCTCATGAGGTGCCTTGCAGCTTCTATTTCCCTCTGAGTTTCCTGTGGCCTCCTGATTCCAGGGATGATTATCCTTAGAAATCACTGCCCTGTCACCACCACGTAAAGAATTTACTCACAGCTGAGGAAAATCCACCTGCCATGGGGTCCTGAATCTCCTGCTTGGAGATCTTGCATCTTTGGGAGACACTGTCTCCATCTTCTTTGCCTGTTGAAGCGGGTTCTCTGTCACAGAGGTTGATTTTCTAGGACAGATCTCCCAATTCTCCCCACATCCAGGGCTGTATCCTCTGTTTTGCCTTCCTTTCTCCCTTCTGGAGTAAAGGACACCCCTAGAAAGACAAAGTTCCTGGGCAACCACATCCTGCCCTACCCTAGGACCACTTCGATTCTCCTTTCCCCAGAGCCTCACCAGATGTAGGTATGCATCAGGCCAGCCCCCTTCTTCCTGTGCACAGGCTGCCCACCATGGTGAGACCCCAGGTGAACCCCAAGGACACCTGCCCTGCTCCTGCCAGGAAGCAGGTCTTCTTCTGCTCCCACAGTCCCCCACATGAAGAGGAACTGGTCCATGGCTTTCACTTCACTTTTCACTTTGAGGGTGTTCCCTACAGATGAGAGGTTCTGTTTGTCATGTTTCATGTAATCCTTTCACATCTGCTGAGCTAAGTTATTTTCTTCTTGTTGTACATGTGTTTACCATTCTTTATGTAGCCAAATCTGTCAATCTTTTCCTTTGTGATTCCTGTGTCATTTCTAAGTAAAAAATAAAAATGGTTTCTCCAGGCACTTGATGGGCAATAATTTATATTTTCTGCTACATTACTATTATCTATCATTTTAGCCATCCAAAATTTATTTTGATCATGGGGTATGAAATTGGAGGACTAAATTGGTTTGTTTTGTTTTGTTTTAAAAAAAATGCTAAGTATCCTAAATAACGTGTATTAAATTATTTTTTTCCTTCATGGTTCTTTTACGGTATCTCTTGTTATCTATTATATCCTTATATACAATATGCTTTTTTCTGGACTATGCTATTCTATTTATCTACATGCTTATTTGGAGAAGACCTAGTTCTGCTTTAATGTTCCACTTTACAAAGTACTAGTTAATGTTCTCAGACCAGCATGGTAGCATTAAGTGCGTGGCACTAGAGCCAGATGGCCTGGATTAGCACCCTGACTCAGCAATTTACTGGCCATTGTGTATACTTGGGCAAGTTACTTAGCTTCTCTGGGCTTCAGTTTCTTTTTTTGTGAAGTGGAGAAAATAAAGATATCTATCTTTTTTGTGTGATGATTAAGTGTGGAGCTTACTGTATGTAAAGGCTCTGGGAAAATATGATGCCATAGAGTAAATGCTCAATAAAAATATCTATTAATGCAATACAAATTATAATCATTAAGTTCAAAAAATCTTATTAACATTTTTGAGTTGGATTATGTCCAACCTTTAATCTGATTAAATACAACAGAAATCTTTCCAATTTATCATTACTTTATTTTTAAAATAATTTTTTTAATTTTCAATTACAGTTGACATATAAGATTATATTAGTTATAGGTGTACAATACAATGAATAAATGTTTATATAACTTAAAAAGTGATCACCCAATAAATCTAGTACCCATCTGATACCATACATAGTTATTACAATATTATTGATTATATTCCCTATGCTGTACTTTATATCCCCATAACTATTTTGTAACTACCAATTTATACTTCTTAATCCCTTCGCCTTTTCCAACCATCCTCCTAACACCCCTCCCATCCAGCAATCATCAAAACGTTCTCTGTATCTGAGTTTGTTTCTATTTTTTTTGTTCATTTATTTTGTTTTTTTTAGATTCCACATATAAGTGAAATCATCTGATATTTGTCACTTATTTCACTTAGCATAATATCTTCTAAGTCTATTCATGTTGATGCAGATGGCAAGATTTCATTTCTTTTTATGGCTGAATAATATTAAATTGTATATATCTAGTACTTCTTTATCCTTCCATCTATTGATGGACACTTAGGTTGCTTCCATATCTTGTCTATTGTAAATATTGCTGCAATGAACATATGGATGCCTATGTCTTTTTGAATTTGTGTTTAGTGTTTCTTCGGATAAATACCCAGAAGTGGAATTCTTAGGTCTTTCTTTGTCTCTTGTTATAGCCTTGTTGTAAAGTCTATTTTGTCTGGTATAAGTATTGCAACCCCAGCTTATTTTTTCGTTTTCATGAAATATCTCTTTCCATTCTTTTATTTTCAGTCTCTGTGTGTCTCTTGTAGGCAACATATGTAAAGGTCTTGTTTTCTTATCCATTCAACAACCTGTCTTTTGACAGAAGCATTTAATTCATTTACATTTAAAATAATTGTTGAGGGATATGTAGTTATTGTCATTTTATTATTCACATTTTTTTAAGAAAAGATTTTTACTGGGGAATTGGGGGAGGGGAACGGAAAAGTTGTCCTTTTGTTCTTCAGTCTAGTTATGGAGGACATTGCTTCACTGGCCCATGTTGGTATTATCATTGCACTCTTCCCGGATGAGGCAGATTGGTCACCGGCCTCTGGACGGCCACTCACTGCAGCTCTTGACAGCTCACCCCAGCTGCCGGGCACTCATGCTGGCTGCTGGCCACTCACTATAGCTTATGGCAGCCCACTGCAGCAGGGGTTGCAGCTATGCTGATCCTGGGACTCACAGCAGCCCAGCTCCAGGTGGAACCATTGTTCACCACCTTAGCTGTAGAGGGCAGTGTCACTGGCCCTCATATGTGGGATCTGAATCGGGGTTGCTGGCTTCCCAAGCCAGCACTTAACCACCACGCCACTTGGCCGGCCCCCAAGCCAGCTCTTGACCAACGAGCCACTCAGCCAGCCCTATTATTCACATTTTTTATCTTTTTTTTTTCCTTCTCCTTAAAGAAGTCCCTTTAGCATTCCTTGTAATAATAGTTTGGCAGTGATGAAGTCCTTTAGTTTTTTTCTTGTCTGGCAACGTTTTTTATCTGTCCTTCGATTCTAAATGATAGCTTTGTTGTGTAGAGTAATCTTGGTCGTTGGTCCTTTCTTTCCATCACTTCAAATATTTTCAGCCAACCCCTTCTGGCCTGCAAAGTTTCTGTTGAGAAATCAGCTGACAATCTTATGGGAGCTCCCTTGTAGGTAACTAACTGCTTTTCTCTTGCTGCTTGTAAGAGTCTCTTTTTGGCATTTTAATTATGATGTGTCTTGGTGTGTCCCTGTTTGGGGTCATCTTGTTTGGAATTCTCTGCACTTTCTGAGCTTGTATGTCTATTTCCTCTACCAGGTTAGAGAAGTCTTCAGTCATTATTTCTTCAAATAGGTTTTCAATTCCTTGCTCTCTGTCTTCTCCTTCCGGTACCCATATGATGTGAATGTTGGTATGCTTAATGTTGTCCCAGAAGCCTCTTAGCCTATCCTCATTGAACAATTTTTTTTCTCTTCTTATTAAATTTTTTCTGCTATCTTATCTTCCAAATCGCTGATTTGATCTTCTGCTTCATCTAATCTACGGTGGATTCCCTCTAATGTATTCTTCATTTCAGTTGTTATCGTCTTTATTTCTGAGTGATGATTTTTTATGTTTTCTACCTCCATTTTTATGTTTGCCATCTCTTTGTTGAAGTTCTCATTGAGATCACTGAGCATCCTTATAACCAGTGTTTTGAACCCTGCATCTGGTAGGTTAGTTGTCTCCATTTTGTTTAGTTCTTCTTATGGGGCTTTTCTATTCTTTAATTTGGGACATATTTCTTTGTCTCCTCTTTTTGGCTGCCTCCCTGTGTTTGTTTTTATGTATCAGGTAGGGCTGCTATGTCTCCTGGTCTTGGTAGGTGGCTTCATGTAGTAGATTCCCTGTGGGGCCCAGTGGCACAGTCTCCCTGGTCACCTCAGTCAGGTGTTCCAGGTATTTCCCTTCTGTTGGTTGTTTGTGTCCTCTTGCTGTAGTTGAGCCTTGATTGTTGTATGCACATCAGTGGGAGAAATTGACCCTTGGGCTGATTGTTTGTGAACACTGGCCCTGGCCACAGCAGAGGAGCTGTGGTGCAGGGGCTCCTCCTACAGAGCAGGATTCATTTTAGTGGGGCTCTTGTGCCTGTGCAGTCTGCTCTTTGGGTGTGTCATTTGTGGAGGTGGTTGGGTGGTGCTCTGGTGTGGTAGGAAGCTGGTCACCACATACATTGGTTCTGGGGCCTCTTGGGAGGGGCTCTGCTTCCGGCCAAGGTCAGCCACTGCTTGTGCCTTGCCTGGGGCCACTTTTAATGAACTACAAAGTGATCTGCAAATGATTGTCATTTGTGCAAGGCTTGGAGGTACCTGGAACATGCCAAGCTGCAAACCAAGGCCAGCTGCCACCAGTGCTGGGGTTGGGGTTGCTTAGCAAGAGGCACAGGGCATGCCAAGGCTAGATGCTGCTTGTTTGGGGTTTGTGAACCTTTGAGATGTTTTAGGAAAGTCCACAACGTGAGGCAAGACAGCTGTTTATATGGAAAAGCCATTGGAAGTGGCTTGAGTGGACCCACAAGTTGGGTGGGGTGGGGTCTCAGGGAATTACCAGGGCTGGGCAAAAGGTGTTTGCTAGTTCGATGAAGACTCAGATACGGCACCCATTTTCACCAGCGAGTGCAGACTGGGTGAGGGGGAGAGCTCAACAAAGGAGCAATGGCCTCTGCCAACACTTTTCTGTGCCCCTCCAGCCCTCATCCTGAAGTCAGATAGTTCAGTTCCTCCTCATATGTCCCTGGCACTTTTTGATCTGTTGCCCCAGAGCTGGAGCTCAGAGAGAGCGAGTTTGTCAGTGAGTAAGTCTGCGCATGGGCCCTTTAAGAGGAACACCTGGAACTCCAGCCACCTTCCATCTCACTCAGCCACAGTCCCCACTGGTTTTCAGAGCAAGAAGTTATGGTGACTTTTCTTCCTGGCACTGGAACCCTGGCTGGGGAGCCTTGTGTCAGATTGGGACACTTCACTCCTCAGCCGGGACCTCCATAGCCCTGATAGCCCTCCAGATTTGTTTTAAATTTTGTGTTTTTTTTTAAAATTAGTTTCAGGTGTACAACACAGTATAATAGTTACACTTTTTACCACTCAAAGTGACAACTCCCTTCCCCCAATCCACTGCCCCACTCCCCCCTCCAATATCATATATATCTATTACAATTTCCTTGTCTCCACTCACACACTATATTCCACATCCCACATCACGTAACTATATATATATTCAATGATAGTTGACATAAATATTATACAATATCAGCTTCAGGTGTACAGTGCAGTGCTCATGCCTCTACTCCACTACTCCATCTATGAAGTGGTCTCCCTAACATGACATGTGACCATCTGACACCCTACAAAATATTTACAGCATTATTAATTATATTCCCCGAACTGTCTTTCATATTCCTGTGGCAATATTGTAGTTACCTATTTATGCTGTCTAATTCCTTCCCCTTCTCCCTCATCCTCCCCACCCTCCCAACTAGCAATCAACAGTTTTTCCTTTATATCTCTGAGACTACTCCTGTTTACTTTGCTTATTCATTCATTTTTTTTTTTTTAGATTCCACATATAAGTGAGATCATATGGTATTTGTCTTTCTCCAACTGACTTATTTCACTTAACATAATGTTCTCTAGGTCCACCAAATCTTTGCAAATGGTATGATTTCATTCTTCTTTATAGTGGAGTGCTACTCCATTGTATAAAAAAAAGTTTTGTTTGTTTGTTTGTTTATATGGAACGCTTCACAAATTTGCATGTCATCCTTGCACAGTGGCCATGCTAATCTTCTTTCTATCATTCCAATTTTAGTGTATGTGCTGCTGAAGCGAGCACCCACAGTTTCTTAATCCAGTCGTCTACCAATGGGCATTTCAGTTGTTTCCAAGTGTTGGCTAATATAAATAGCACTACAATAAACATAGGGGTGCATACGTTTTTTCAAATTAGCATCTTGGGTTTCTCTGGATAGATACCCAAGAGTGGAATTGCTGGGTCATACAGTAGTTCCATTTCCAGTTTTTTGAGATACCTCCATACTGACTTCCATAGTGGCTGCACCAATCTGCAATCCCACCAACAGTGCAGCAGGGTTCCCTTTTCTCCACAACCTCACCAGCACTTGTTGTTTGTTGATTTATTGATGCTAGCCATTCTGACTGGAGTGATGTGGTATCTCATTGTGGTTTTTATTTGCATTTTCTCTAATGATTAGTGAGGTTGAACATTTTTTCATATGCCTGTTGGCCATCTGTATGTCCTCTTTAGAGAAATGCCTCTTCATATCCTCTGGGGATATGGGTTGTTTGGATAATTGGGTTGTTTGGTTTTTTTGATGTTGAGTTGAATGAGAGTTTTATACATTTTGGATATTAACCCCTTAACAGGTATTTCATTGGCAAATACCTTCTCCCATTCAGTAGACTGTCTTTTTGTTTTATTGATGATTTCCTTTGTTGTGAAAAAATTTTTAAATTTGATGTAATACTATATGTTTATTTTTTCTTTTATTTCCCTTGCCTGAGGGGATATATCAGTAAAAATATTACTGAGTAAACTTCCAGATTTTTAACCACCACACGTGGGTGTGGGACCGTCCTATTCAGAGTCTGTTCCCCTCCTTCCAGTCTCAAGGTAGCTTCTTTTATATGTCCTTAGTTATTCGACTTCTATTCAGTTAGACTTCAGGTGATTCTCAATCATGGTTGTTCTGTAGCTTAGTTGTGATTTTGATGTGGTCTTGAGAGGAGGTGAACACAACATTTACCTACTCCATTATCTTTAACAGGAGCCAATTATCATCATTACTTTCAAGGATAATAATGCATCTCTCCATTTGTCTTCTCTAATATTATTCAATAAAAATTTTGCACTTTCGTTTATATTATTAAGATGTACATCTCTCTTACAAGAATACTTATTCTTAACAAATTTATATCTTATTTCATTATTTTGACATGGGATAAATCCTAGTGATTTATGTATATGTTTATTTTGCATTCATCTTTCCCCTTTTTTGATGTCTACAGGATTATTTTAAACAATTGCTTTTAGTTTTTAACCACCATATCCAAAAATGACGTTTTAAATTTGTTTTCAAGCACTAATTCTTCTGATTTTTTAAATATCTTTTGCACTGACCAGAACCCCAAGACAATACTTAACACATATGAAAATGGTTGTCTGCGTTTTCTTATTGATTTTAAAGGAAACATTTCCAACAGGAAAAAAGAGGCTTTGAAATAAGGCTTCAAAATTACTTTATACTGATGGTGTCTCTTACTAGCTTGAAACTTAGGCCAAATCTCATACTCGCTCTGAACCCTACTTTTTTCTTTATCAATAAGATGAGGATATGAACTCTTATGTCTCAGAGTTGTAGGTATAACTAAGCTATCACATGTAAAGCACCTGGCACTCGGGTGCTTAATACCTTTTACCTCCATCTAAAATATATTCTTTATCTGTTAAGGATATCTATCATTCTATTTCTAAATTTCTAATGTTTCTATTTTAAATATGCATTCAAATAGATAGTTCTTAAATGTATTAAATTTGCAATTAAAATCCAACTCGAAAACTATCTCACAGGAAAAAAAAATGGCATCTTCATGTCTCCTGGCATTTATGACTTCTCTCCAGCCCCTAAAAATACACTTGTTTCATAATACCTATGCAATAAATATTTTTTTAAAAAAATTGGGGAGTTGTGGGAAGAGAACAGTGTTGGGGAATTGGGGAGGGGAAACAGACAAGTTGTTCTTCAATCTTAGTTATGGAGGGTGCCAGTCACCATCTGGCTACCCACCAGCAGCTCTTGGCCTCTAAGCTCAAGGTGCTAAGTTCAGTCTTAGTTGCAGGTGGGTGTAGCCACCATCCCATGTGGGAGTCGAACCAGCAGCCTTTCTGTTAAGAGCACACACTTTATCCGCTGAGTCATCCGGGAGGCACCTCATCTCAAGGTGCCTAGTTCAGTCTTAGTTGCAAATGGGCATAGCCACCATCCCATGCGAGAGCGAATCCGGCAGCCTTGTTGTTAAAAGCATGCTGTATTCATCAAACCATCTGGGAAGCAGCTCAGCTCAAGGTGCCGAGTTCAGTCTTAGTTGCAGGCAGGCATCGAACAGGCAGTCTTGTTGTTAGGAGCACATTCTCTCACCAGCTGAGCCATCCTGTCACCTGTAGGCAGCTCAGCGGCAGCTCAGCTCAGACGCAGCATCACTGACCCATGTGGGAATCAAACTGGTGGCCCTGTTGCTCAGAGCTCACGCTCTTAAGCCAACTCTTAATCAACTGAACTAATCGTCTGGCCCATATAATAAGTACTTATTAATATTTTGTTGAATGAATGAGCTCAGTTAATTAAAAAAAAAAATCCTAAGATTTGTTTGTAGGCAATTCATAAGCAGCAGTTCATGGTTGAATAACACTATTTTTGTGAAATCTGGTAAAAGGATCTTGAAAGCTTAATGAATACACATAAATATATATACATAGATACAATTCAGAGACAAATTTTTTTAGAGGAAAAAATAGTTTTGTTTACTAGAGAAAAAATAAGACTTTAAAAAATATTTTGCTTTTATACACTGGCACCTCTAAGTTTTAAAGATCAATGTAACTGAAAAAAATAGTGAATTTGTTAAATGACTATAATATTGTTAATCAGATATCACCAATACAAAGAAATGATTAAATCAGTCCTATGATTGCATTTAATTTGCATTAGGTTTGCTCACTACAGGCATTTATGATTCTAACCTAGAATTTCATTATATCACATCATGCCTAAAATAGCTACCATTCAAGTTACTATTCTCTTGATGACCAATAAGTAATATTGGCAAACATGTTAAGACCCAGTGGTAAAGATGAGAAAAAGACCATAAAAAAGGAAAGTAAAAAGCAAAAGAAGAAATAATATACATTACCAAATTTAAATTCTGCGTATTTCCTTAATGATAGCTAGGACACTGTTTTATTTCAGAGTTATTTAGTTCTTCTGAGCTGAATTGCAACTTTGGCTACCTTTAACTGAGCAGTAACCATGTGCAAAGCAGTTTCAAGCATTTATTCCTTCAGTTCTTACCACCACTATGAG
The DNA here is from genome assembly GCA_033961575.1 of Aselliscus stoliczkanus. Taxonomy (NCBI): domain Eukaryota; kingdom Metazoa; phylum Chordata; class Mammalia; order Chiroptera; family Hipposideridae; genus Aselliscus; species Aselliscus stoliczkanus. Next base: position 119,778,314 of record CM066727.1, on the reverse strand, counting down.
ATGTAGGTATTACATTACTTGCTTCATCTCCATTTTAAAGATGAGGAAACTGAGGCCCAAAAAGAAGTCAAGTTACTGACCCAAGGTCATACAGCTGGTTCATACCAATGGAGGTAAGAGTTGAAGCCAGATCTACTGGATTTCAGGTTCATTCTCATGACTTTGTGCTCTATAGCTTCTTCAGGGAAAATTAAACTGGTGTACAGGGTATAAACAAAACACAGTCACAGATCTATCAGCAGTGCCAAAACAAGCCCAGGACACTGTTAAAAACAGGACAACAAGCCCAAAATGGAGTCGCTTATGCTAAGCCACATGTCACCAAACCAAGACTCAATTACAGTTTTGACCTTTTCCAGAAATAGAATCATAAAGCAGTCAACGAGGAATAACCTGGTCGGTATGAGTGAGGTAATCTGCCTGAAAAACCCCTGCCATCCTCTAAAGGAAGGTGACCTTGCCACAACGAATCTGCTCTTTGCTAGTTTAACTTAACTTGTGTCTGCTCCCTTCTGCCTATAAGTCCTTCATTTTGTGCAGCTCCTTGGGGCTCATTTCTGTCTGCTAGGTGGAATGCTCCACAATTCATGAATCATTGTAGAAAGCCAATAAGATCTTTAAAATTTACTCAGTTGAATTTTGTTTTTTTAATAACACTAAACTACCTCTCTGAATATGTCAACTTTCCCTCATGCACAGCATCACATATAGATCGATTCTATCTGGTAAATGCAAATTCAATGTAGTGCTACCTATAGGAGGGGCAGGAAGAGAGTGGGCATTAGGCTAGAGAGGAAAACACAAGGAGAGGCAAGTTATTGATACTCTTCTTGTACTTAGGTTGCATGGGTCATCATTACATTATTACACTTTAGTATGTATCAAATTTTATATAAAATATAATTTTAGACTATTAAACAAAGCTAAAAAATCCTCTGGGCACATTTCACAGGTACAAAACATGAGCAGTCAGTTAACAACTCCCATTCCCCCTACTCTGCCTCATTCTACAGTGATAAAAAAGTATCTGAACTGGGCGAAGCTCCTGATTCTTTCCTTCTGATAATCACTTCCTCCTGATCAGGAGGCCTGGGAGTTAGCAGACCAGGTGTTTGGAAATCATTTGTGCTGAAAAATAAGACAAAATATCTTTCTTTAAGGACTGACTAGTCCTCCTTTCATCAAAGCTTCAAGGGGCAAAGGAAGAAAGAATTAAAGTCTCACTGCTACCAATTTTTAAATGCTGCACTAAAAGGCAAGAACCATGCTTTATTCCTCTTGCGTTACCCCAGCACAAGGTCCTGCACTTAGTAGGTGGACAATTGATATCTGTAAGTCATTGTATGAATGGATGAGACAAGACTCATAATTTCCATGGAGAATCTTAAATGTCACTCTTCTCAAAATTTGACCACGCTGCTCAACCTACTAAAAATTTCATAATAAACCACCCACAAACACAATCCTGTATGAATATCCCCTGTGTTTCCCAATTCCATTGTGACCTATGGACACAATTACTGAATATGAGTCATGCTTCTACCACTGCTCCCACACAACTGGTATTTTTAATGCTCCAGCATTTCCTGAAGTTGAGCTCTCAGGAAATGGTTTTTGTAATGATTACCTCATCCTCCCCATGTTCCTCTTACCCCCACCACAGAATCCCAGAATAGCTGAACAGGTGTCCAAATGCCTAGAATTACTCAAGAAACTCTGCAACCTGTCTTCTGTTTCCTATCAAAATCAGAAGGATAACCTCTTGTCCTTTGCAGTTTGAAAGGAATGTGTCTGTGAAGCAGTCACATCCATATTTCTGTTTTATTTATATCTAGACACAGTTTATTCTCAAAGCTGGCAATGGTCTCCACACACCAGACCTAAATCAGGATGACCTAGTGGTTAAGACTATGACCTCCAGGGCCCATCAGCCCTGGAAATCAAATTTTGATTCTACCACTAACTATGTGGTTTCAGGAAACTCATTTAGCCCTTCAGGGCCTCAATATTCTCTTCTGTAAAATGGGAATAATAGAAGAAAATTTCTTGGAGTGTTGTGAACCCCTATAAACAGTGACATCTGGTCTGACAAATAGCAAATGCTCAGTACTTATGAATGGCTATTATTGTGCCAAGTTTTCCCAGGCCTGGTAAATCAAGTCTTTCTTGGAGATGGTTTGTCCTGATGTGGTCATGGTGAGAACTCAGGGTCTTTAGGTGCCCAGGTAACTTCAGAGGCTTACCTGGCCTAACCCAATCTGAGGAGCATTGTCTGGCCACCCTCTAAGAATCAGAAACACCAAGGGAGACCAGACTGTGAGAAGGTAGAAATGGTGAAAGCAGAGGGAGATTATAAAACCACCAGGTCTGACCCAGGTTCAAAGTAAACAAAGAAGCTGCCACATGAGAACAAGGAGTGGCATTTAGACAGATGGGTTCCTTTGAGCCATCATGATAAAAATCCACACTTCTTTAGAAAGAAGTATGTCTTTCTTAGTTGCTCTTACAAGAGAAACCCAAGAGCAAAGATGATGATGAAAATGACAGTCTGACCATGGGAGACAGGCTCCACCTATTCTCATCAGGCCATCTGATAAGCTTCCCAAGGTATCTTTCTAGGCCCTCCATACAGCACAGGACAGAGTAGCCACCTCCAGAGGGTGCCCTGGGGTGCAGCCCACAGTGCAATTGCCCCAGAAATCAGATTCCAATGGCTCAGACACAAGGAGAGAAGGCAGGATGTGTCCATCTCCAAGCCACCAAACATTCAGACCCACAGATAAGCACACACAAAGCTGCTCTGGAAGAATTGCTTCGGGGGAGCAGAGATGAAGAAAAAGACCCTGCTGAGCCTGCTGGGAAACACAGCAGCGGTGAGTGCACACTGGTCCTGGCAACCAGCAGCGCCCTGGCTCAGGCTGAGCGAAGTCTGTCTGTGTTCTGGCATGAAAGCAGACCTCTGAATCTCAGGCTCCATGAAAGTTAAGGATCAACAACAAAAAGACATTAACCCCTCTCTTAAGTGATATTTCATGGCCGTCAAACAGCCATGATAGGCCCGATCAAAGGAGCAGCCCTTATATGTAGGCTGGTGGGAGGCTCTCCAGCAATTTAGACACATTGACAGTCCCAGGGCAGGGAACAAAGTTCAAGGGGTCTTTCTATTTATGAAGGACAGCATTTTGCATAATAAATGTTTCATGCATAATCTTTACTTGGCGTAAGTCATTCTGGAACTCAGATTTACTGTCTATCCTTATTATTGGGAAAATCAGGCTGTTAAGATTTCCATAAATCAGCAAGATGGATTAGTATAATGGACAAAGAGCCCTCCACTTTGCATCAGACCTGCTCTGGGTGACCTTACACGTGTCATGTCAGCCATCGAAGCTTTCATTTGTTCATCTATAAGCCTTTTCTTTAAGGAGGCATCTTGTGGGCTTTTTTGTCAATAATTTACTATATATTTCTTTTAAAAATTTTTAGTTGAGGTTTAGCACACATGCAGCAAAGTGCACCAAGAGATGCATTATCTTTCTTAGAATTTTATATCTTTCAGGGTGTGAAAGATGGTGGTGGGTTGATGTTACTCTCTCCTTGTCTCAGCAGCAAAGGCCAATTTATAGATTAAAGATTAAAGAACTAGACAATCAAAGGCACAGAGAATGTGTCAGTCATATTACCTAGGTTAAAACTCCAGAGTCCTAACTCATGATGTTTACGAGGTAGGCCGCAGAGCATCCTACCCTGAACTCATGGCATGGCTCCCCATGATGGGGGCAGCCTTGCTTGAATCAGGGACAACAGTGGAAAGAAGTGGTAGTCTGAGAAGAGACTTTTAGGTCACAAGGAAGTGCCTTAAAAAGGTGAGTACTAGCATATCTGAAAAATTGTAATTCCCTTTGACCTTCAGCATCTGACCTTTACTAACTATTATTTCTTGGGTGCTTACTGTATGCTGAGCATTGCACAGAGAATTTAACATGGATTATCTCATTTAATCCTCAAAATAGCTGATGAGATGAACACTTTCATTTCTCAATTTTACAGAAGAGGAAACTGAGGTTCAGGGAAATTAACCTCCTTTTCCCAAGTTATAGATAGAGTGGCAGAGCTGGGATTTAAACCCGAGCTCACCAACTGTACCATGATGTGATTTTGTTTCCCACAAGCTGTTGTTACCTTCCTCTGAAACCAGGGTACTACCACGCCCCAGGAAAATGCACTACCCCAGTCAAATGACACACTTCACTTCTTCTATTGGCTCAGTCTCTAGTTTAGTAACATAGTCTGCACCGTCTGCTCTGATCTCCAAGTCCGTTCTTCAAGACCTAACTCAAATACACCTTCCCCCAGCCATTTCTCTGAATTCATGTAAAAACTTTCATCTGTTCCACTCATCTAGGGTCTTCATCATTTAAAAAAAATTTGATCATCATTCATTCCTTCACTAATAGACACATTCATTATCCTTTTTCCTCAGTTGTCAACCAGTAAGGAGCAGGAACCATGCTCTCTGTTTCTTTTTTATCTCCCAAATTATTTATCAAGGTACAAAATTTATAAATCAAATAATGTGATTCTGTACAGTGGATATGAAAATTATATGACACACATTGCATTTGTTTGCTAACTGTCCTCCTCATTCATTTTCTAAGCATTTAATACCCTGTGCCCCAGAATGAATTGTCCTGTAAAAGTTTTTTTCCCCTCATAAGACCATAACATTCCATCTTGCACTTTTTCCATACTAGCAACTGTGTGTGTATGTGTGTGAAGGTGCATGTATGTGTATGTGGAAAAATATATGTCCCAAAAAAGCAAGGGCTATAGGATAATAGTCCCCTGTACCTTGCATTAAGCAAGCACCCAAGATGGTGCTGCTTCCTAACCAGCAAACCAGCCTGGGAAGTGAACAATTTTCTGAGGCCTCTGTTTAACTTAGTGTGTTGACAGCCTTGGGAGAGAAGACTTTAATTGCAGTCATAAAGTCCTATCTATCCCTTATTCCCTTTGGAGCGCCTGTTTATAATCTGAAATTGCTGAGCGGGTTCTGCAGGTTTTTCTCGTCCATTTGCTGAGCTTGAGTCAAGAAGGGAGAGTTGTTCCAGGTTCACCCTACTGTAAACAGTACCTCCCAAGGTCAAACGGGAGAGTCTGTGCAGCACTAGGCAGCGGGGGAAGGGTTCCTGGATGTAACAAATGAGAGAAACATATTGCACACACACTATCCTCCACGCCTAGACAGAGGAAGAAGTGAAGAGAAAACATTTATCTGGGACAATAGTGCTGAAATTGATTCCTCAGTTTTTTTGGCAAGCACGACAGTTGACTTTTTAAAAATAATTAGACTTCTGAGCTTTGCTTTATTCGACTGCCCCAATCCCAAAACTTTTTATGTCCTTATATAAACATTACTGAAGTTACAAGGAGCATAAGCACAGCCTAGTGAGCTAGATACTAACAAAAGATAGCTAAGGAAGTCAATAAGCCAGCCAGCCTCAGGTTTTCTTGAAATAAGCACTTAAGACTGAGCCCAAAACACACAGTTCTGATATATCTAACTCATTTACGTGTACTGGGCACTACTTTGCCCTAGGCCCATGGGCACACAACACTGACCAAACTCAGGGCCTTGCAGCCTGGAGAGGGGCATCAACATGTACACAGCCACCATCATCCAGGAAAACACTAGAATGAGAAAACCATCTCCTCAATGCTCTAGTTTTGTTTTTTTAATTAAAGTTTATTGGGGTGACAATTGTTAGTAAAGTTACATAGATTTCAGGTGTATGATTCTGTAATACATCATTTATATATCACATTGTGTGTTCACCACCCAGAGTCAGTTCTCCTTCCATCACCATATATTTGATCCCCTTTACCCTCATCTACCACCCTCCTCACCCCTTACCCTCTGGTAAACACTAAACAATTGTCTATGTCTATGAGTTTTGTTTCTTCATTTGTTTTTCTTGTTCTTTTCTTGTTTTCAGTTGTATATACCACCTATCAGTGAAATCATATGGTTCTCGACATTTTCTGTCTGACTTATTTCGTTTAGCATGATAATCCGAAGATCCATCCATGTTAACACTGGTCACTGATTGTGAGTCTTTGTATTGTTTTCAGCCTAAATACCTGAGCTTCAGGCTCATGTTTGCCTTTTCCTAATCATAAGATCTGAGTCAAATCACATCACCAGTTGGACTTCCATTTCGTCATCTGTAAAATGACAGAGTTAGTGTAGATATTAACAAACAACAGCCTGAGGGCCAAATCCAGCTCCAACCCATTTCGTAAATAAAATTTACTGGAACATACCACGAGCTGTTCGTTTACCTATTGTTACAGCTGCTTTCATTGTACAGCAGCAGAGTAGCCATGGCCCATGGTCCACAAAGCTGGTATTTACTATCTAGCCCTTTACAGAAAATGTTTGCTGAGCCCTGGCATAGAACATCTTGAAGGACTCTTCCGGGGATTTGCAGGATTATGGGTAGACAGATGATAACACTTTGAAAACTGACGATAACCATATAATGGAAGGAATTCTCAAAAGGTGCAGACTGGTTCCAGGAAGACAGCAGTTAGGCTTGTTTATTCTAATCAACAGCAAACATTTATTCTAATGGGTCTCAACTCTGGATTCATAGTCCAGAGCTACAGAGAATTTTTTCTTTTAATGTCAATGCCCAGGAGTCGATGTCTAGAGTATCTGATTTAATTGGTATGGCGTGAGGACCGGGTATCAGCATTTTGTAAAAGTTCTCCAAAACATTCTAACATGCACTCAGGGTTAAGGAATGTTGGTTTATCCAAAGCCTGCACACAATACTATGATTGACTTTGACAATATAAGAAGTCAGAGTTTTTCCAAGTCATTTTAAACCAGGTTGTATGAGCTTAATATATAAAGCAATTAATATATATATATATATATATATATATATATATATATATATATACTCATATAATAACAGTGTTCTGTATCAAATAAGCAGTATAGATGAGTGGTCCCCAAACTCAGATCTGCAGACTGTTGCAGAGCTGGCTGCATAAGAATTGTCTTAACAACATGTTAAATATACAGGCGTGGGAGCCCCAATCCCAGAGATTCTGATTTGATCTATCTGGGGAGGGATCTGGACATCAGCAGTTTTTTTTTCTTTTTTTAAAGCTACAGTGGCGATTCCACTGACAAGTTTGGGAATCACACTCTAGACAAGAGATAATGTCCGGATTCAGAAATAGATAAAAGAACTCCTAAAGAACTCTCATATCTTTTTATCTTTGCCTTCCCAAGGCCTAACCCAGCATCTGGAACTTAGTAGGTATTCAGTAAATGTTTAATAAATAGAATTTAATTTAGGGATTCATCAGTGAGTGTTTTGGTGGACAGAGACACCAAAGGGATTTAAACTTGACTTTGAAAGAGAAGGCTGAGACTCATGTTCTGCATATTAAACAACCATCAAATGCCATTTCCTCTACCCACCCCATACTTCTACATTGACTACAAATCTGACCAAAAGATCATTATTTTGGAATCACCACACCTCTGAGGCTCCCTTGGGCACTCAGAACTTCACATGGTTGCTTACACCTTTTCTCTGAGACTAGGTCTTTGATGCCAACTGGGCGGGGTGACTGCCCATAAACCTACCTACCTTCTGTGATTAGCTTTGACTGTTGACACTTGCAATGAATAAACAGGGTTGGGCAAAGGGTATTTTTGCAGTCTGTGGAGAAGAGTATAGAACATAAATAAACACTGCATCTCATTACAAAGTCCTAAATGTGCAAAACATCCTGGTCCAAATGCTATGATTAGATAAACACCTGCAACGCCCATTAACTTCAAAGGGAACTGAAGCCAAATTTGGGCCTGTATGCTACTCCCTGTCCTTATACTTAAACAAGTCAGATGACCCCAATTTTCACATTAGGTTAATTTTTGAAACAGCCTATATGGTAGTTACTGCTCCAGACTTTTAATAAGTAACTCAGGGTGGCCTCTCTCAAACAGGCTGTGAAATGCTCTCCATCTACAATTTTTAGGGTTTCAGATGAGCCTTTGGCCATACTCTGAACATGATCTTCTTAAAGATGGGTCATTTTAAATGACTGAATGGCAGGCTCATCCTTCCCCACAAAGAGACCAAGATATGATGTTGATGCATAAAGATGCATGTTTTTTGTATGTGGGCAAATAGTTAATAAAACGATCAGAGTAAAAACTATTATTGATAGTGGAGGGTTGAGATGATGGATAAGGAATCTCTACAGAAGAGAGCACTGGAGGCTGCTCTGTCTCAAACCATAATATTCTAATGGCAAACTACCCTCCATACTACATCACATGCAGCATTAAACACCAATGGTTTATAGCAGGAGGTTGTACGGAGCCTGAGAAAGGGCCACGTTCAGAAACCATGGTGTGCCTACATGAGGCTATGATGACAAAGTAGATCCCAAAGTCATGGTTCATTCCATGACATGACCTCCCCTGGTCAGGGTGCAATTTAGACATAGGTATAGAAAGTGATTGGCTACATGGAATGGATACTATGGACCTGGGAAGACCACTCTGTTCAAATATGTCCTTACTGCTTAAGCTTAAGGCTTAAGGCCGAAGAATCCCATCATGAGAACCTAATTCCTTTATGTCCTTATTATCATATGAGGCACATATCACAGATTGGAGTATAGGCTGGAGGACCGAGTGGACAGAGACACTGGGATGAAAAAGGCCCTACTGGGAGCTAGAGAGGTCTCTCCAGCAAAGCCTCTCCAGCATAGTTGAGATGATAAAGAAAATTAAAATCAGTGACATTCTGTATAACATAAACTGGTTCTCCCCTCTCTTTCCGGAAGCATCAGAATTTGTTGACATGGAGCCATGGGTAAACAGCTGGTTATGGCAGTGACTACAAGATCTATCAATTCTCTCTCTCTCTTTTTTTTAATTAAAGCTTATTGGGATGACAATGGTTAGTAAAGTTACATAGGTTTCAAGTATACAATTCCGTAATACATCATATATATATATATATATATATATATATATATATATATATATATATATCACTTTGTGTGTTCACCACCCAGAGTCAGTTCTCCTTTCATCATCATATCAAAAAAAAAAAAAATCAGCAAGGATGGGGAAACTTAAAAAAAAAAAATCTATCAATTCTCCAAAACACCAAATGTAGCAGAACACAGCACCAGCCCCCCGACAAGCACGGGTGGAACAGAGATGGTAACTCAACCGGGAAGGCTTATTGGGCTTTTATTTTCCTTTTTCCAAGACTAAGCATGCATATCATGTGACACTATGTGGACAGGGAAGAGACTAAAATCAGCATGCTCGCTGATGTTCCAGGACAGGACAGTGGAAAACTGAGAAGCCTGAATCACAAAGAAACACCCCCTCCAGATTTTCAGGTGGATAGTGATTATTCAGAAGCCAAAGCAGAAGAACTGTAAGTGTCTATACAATTCTGATATCTATATAATAAAGGGCTCTCAGTTTATAAAAATTCTAAATATTCTGTGATGGGAATGCCTCTTCCACTGTTCAGATATACCTGGGAGAGCTATGCCACTCAGCAAGATGCTATAAAATTGATTACCTAAGGGAACAGGAGAAAAATTGTATAGACTATGGTATATTATATATGTTAAACACTGACCTCTCGAGTGATCTTTTGTCTTTCGAATAATCTTGAGATAGGTAATATTTCATATCATTAACATTTTGGTATGAAGGAGATATATTCTAGTGACAGATGGGGCCCTGGGTTGAGGTTACATGTTTTAGCAGAAGTGACATGAGATGACAATAAAGAGAAGGGAAGGGAGATGGCAGGCTTTGTCTATAAGCCCAGTGTGACACAAAGTAGAAGTTTTAAGCATTTGTTATGAATTCCACAAATATTTACTGGGCACCAGCAACCAGAAAATACACCAGCCACTTGGGCATATAAATATGTTCTGCCACCCTCAAATAGCTTCAACATAATGGGAAAAAGACATAGATATAACTGAGACATAGGACAAAATTAAATAAGCATCATGAAATTGACACAAGGAATCACAGCATCAGCACCACCTAGGAGCCTGTTACAAATGTAGGTTCTCAGGCCGCACACACAACCTCTAGAAACTTAATGTGCATTTCACCAAAATGCCCTAACTGATTTATATGCACAATTGAGGAACACTGTTCTAAATAAAAACATCTAGAACTTCAGAAATAGGGGATATCAATCCGTGCTTCGTAAACCAATGGCATGTGTGTAGACACCTCCTGGTATATCACAAAGGCGCTTCAGGCATAGCTAAGCTTTCACTGTGGAACATGTGAGAGCAGGAGAAAAGGAACAGCATGAGCCAAAGTTCAAGAAAGGAAAACTTCACAGTTTTTCTCAAGTATGCTTAGGGGATGCAAGTAGACCTGCTTCGAAACCATTGAAAATATTGGTACAATGGTCATGGGGGAAATAAAAATCTGGAAATGTAGATGTGGGCTGACTGTAGAGTTCCAGAAAAATCCTAATTTCCATTTCATAACTGCACCAAGAGGTGCAATCAAAGAGGTATGGGAACAGTTAAAATAGCAATAAAATCATCTTTAACTCTCCTCAGTAGAATTGCCAGAACATTAGTTCCACCCCCAAGTGCCTTTGCTCCCCTGTCAGAGTCTTCGGCAGACTCATGTGTTATCCTTATGTCTATGTTTCTGATCAAGTTGAGGATCCAGGCAGCCAATGGGACTAGGATTCCAAAAAGGGCTCCCACCCAGTGAAGAATAAGAGTGCCCATCATGTGGAAACTCACCAACATGCACAGAGAACTAATGCAAGGTCAGTGGGAACCTCAGCTCAAAGGACATGCACATGCTCTGGGCCTTAATCCCACTCTCCAGACAGGTAGGTCGGGATGTGAGTGAGCTTCAACACCGCTCCTCTTTAGTTCTGATGATGGAACTCCATCTCCTGCCCCACATGAACCACTACGTGAAGGCTGCAGTCTTCGGACCCCATTTCTCTCTTGCCAGCCTTCTACTTTATGATTGGACTCTCCTTCATGACAGACAGCTGAATTATGATGGTGCATATGATGAGCCAGGTACAGGTCTAAGTGCTTTATGTACTAAATCATTAATATCCACAACCACCCAATGAGTTGAGCACAATTATTGCCACCAGTTCACAGATAAGAAAACTGAGCTGCAGAGAGACCAAGTGACTAAACAAAGGCCACTCTGCTAATAAGAGGTGATGCTGGTATTTTAATCTACCATTTGGCTCCAGAGCCTCTACTCTTAAGCAGATGTTTCCCCAGGATGCTTCCCTATTAGTTCACTCTGAGGCGGGGAGAGATGGTTCCAGAAAACCACCCCCTGACTCATGAGTAGTGGCTATTCTCTGCTCTGTGACCTGCCTGCCTAGTTGATACCTCATGCTAACCATTGTGGTTACTAGAATTAAGTTTGTTTCCCACCTTGGACATCATGACTACAATTTTCAGGGTTGCCTCTAGATCAGGTCATTTTCAGCCCTTATTATGTTTCATACTTGTGTTTGTCAGGAAACTGGAGCGTATATTCTAGGAAGTATCTGAAATTATAAGAAATTGTGTCTGGATCCAGAATAACCTTTCAGGGGGAGATAATGGCTGTGTCAGTGAAGGAGGCTTCTAAAAGACGGGTCAACCAGAAAGGGAAGAATGGAATTGGATAGTATGGTTGCATAAGATGGCTTAGGGGACCAAAGGTTGGGGGGCCTGCAGTTCCAAGGAAGGGCCCTGAAGCAAATGGAACTGGCCAGCATGAAGGCCACACTTGGCGTTTGATGTGAGTCAGTGCGCCACTTTTAGACAGGGGGAGAAATACATGGTGGCAAGAAGAGATGGGAGGAGAATAGGGGTACTTCAAGGTTAATTCATTTATTTGTGCATTCTTTCATTACACAACTATTTATGGAACACCTATGATGTGCTATTCTTTGTGCTAAATGCTGGATCTCTGTCCTCAGGGAGCTTACAGACTAGTTGGGGACTCAGAAAATGAACAGAGCAACAAACCTATTCTTCCTTTTTAGCTGTTACAGGGGTGGAAGGGGAAAATGTTGTAAGAATGTGGGCTGGGAAAGGACCTTCTGTGAAGGTATCAGGAAAGCCTGCTCTGAATTGGTGACCTTTAAAATGAGACCTGCAAAATGAGAAGGAATCTGTTGTGTCAAACGTGGGGAGAGAGTGTAAGGAGAACGTCTCAGGAAGAAAAGGAGCCATAAGAATGGGAGCTGAGACAAGGCAGCAGTTCCTCCAGGTTGCCTGGGCAACCTCTGAGAGAGCAATGCCTGCAGAGTGGAGTGGGTGTGAAGGGCAGAGCTTGTGGTAGGAAATTGGGGGCAGTGGGTGCGGGCAACGTGTGTTAGCTGAGCAGGGCAAGATGAGCTTGGTTTTGCTATTTCAGGTCACAGGCGACTTTCAGTTTCTATTTGAGCCAGCCTGGGGAGGTGCCTTCCAGATATGCCAAAATCATGTCCATGGAGTGATTCATCCCCACTTGGCTCCCTACCAAACACCCCACAGTCACTATTTGACACTTTTCCTTAAATCCCTTCCCCCCACCCCTTCTTCTCTGAGATCAAGGTCACCAGATAAAGACCCCTGCATCGCCCCTCTTCTCCATCTCACTATTTCTCTACATCTTTACCTTCCATTTTCTGGAGAGGAATGCCTCCTTCATTCCAATAGTAACTCCACCTGACCAGGTGATCCCTGTCTTCCATAGACTTGTTCCACTATCATGTTCTCTCTTGTTTATATATTTTCTCCCTTCGGCCCCTATGCCTAAACCAACAATTTACTCAAGTCTCCCCTCTCCTGAAGGGTTCTCTTTCAACCTTGTTTATCTTTCCAGCCAACCTCCAGCTCCCTGGAATTTTACATCAGGACCTGTTGGTTAAATCACTGATTTCACCTCCTAGTGACTCACTCACCTCACAGCCCTTGTTACCTGCCTTCCCCAACTGATGATATGTTTTTGCCCCTGCTGTACCCTCCCTCCATTCTAGGGTGCTCATACCAGTGCCTGGCAGCGTACTCTGCACCTGCCAGGTTTCCAGAGCCTGCATCTCTCTTCCCAACACTCACCTGAAGGGCTACCCTGTGCCAATCCATTGAACCACCCTGAGTCAGGCAGAAGAGACATAAAGGTACTTCGCCCCACCCTCCAACATGCAGCATTAGCTCAGATTTGCTGCTGCTCCATATTGAATCTCATGTGTGAGCCCAATTTGGGCTCCAGCACTGGTTTCATTTTCATTCATCCTATCTAATGAGCATTTATTCTGGTCCAGGCTCTGTGGCATGCACCCCCTACACATAATCTTATTTAATCCTCACAGCACCCTACTGTTAGTTGTCCTGTGTTAAAGAAGGTTTGAGAAATGTGCCCGAGCTCACATAGTCAATAGACAGTGGAATCCAGAGTCAAACCAGGCCTTCTGACTCTAGAGGCTATGCTCAATAAAAAATGATACTTTTAGTAGAAGAAGAAGAGGGGACCTTGTGTGAGTGTGAGTGTGTGTGTGTGTGTGTGTGTGTGTGTGTGTGTGTGTGTGTGTGTGTTGGGGTGATGGCAGGAAAGCTTTCCAAGACCCTGCTACAAGGGTCAGATTTTCAGGTCCTGATTGGCTGCTGCCTGGCTACCAGAAGCTGTTATTATCACTCACTCCTGTGCTCCTGTCACTGGGCCTGTAGGGACTTGTCCTTCTTTCCTGCTCTTGGCTTTTTGTTGACAGCTATACTGGGAAATCACATGCTGGAAGCTGCCATGTTTACGAGACACAGGTTGCATGTGCTCTGTCCCATGCCTGCTCTACACAGGGGGTCGGTCTACTTTCCAGCCAAGGCCTTTCTCAGCCTGTTTTATTCCTGTGCAAGTAACCGAATTTTCTCCATTTCACCGCTTCTCCATGGAGTCTTGTCCCCAGTTCCCCTGACAGAGAGAGGGAAGTCATCTTCTGTTACCGTCCTTTAAACCTTGGCTTATGCTCTCTTTCTGGCTCTTTCTTCAATCTACTTTAAATTAAGTTAAGGCCACATTTGTCTTGTGAACTCCTTCTAATATGAAATTTTCTTTTTTTTCCCCCCAAATTTAAATGTTTGTTGTGTTGAATTAAATCATTAGAACATCCTCCTTCAAAACAAAAATGGTATGAAAAAACCCAAATTAGTAAGTTTGTTAGGGAAAATTAGTCCCTGGAAGGAGAAATCTAACAAAAGAATAAAAACTATAAGCAGAACAATAGTGGCCAATAGCCAATATTTTCTAAGTGCTTTGCAATTGCTAAACGCCAGACTCATGAGGTCCTCACTATCCCGAAAGGTGAGTTTTCTGACTTGTTAAAAGCCACACAACAGGTATAGTATGACCAGACTCAACTGTAGGATCTGACTTCATATCCCTCATCTTCTTCCTAAAATGCTCTTTAAAGAAAAGACGTCTGACTTCCTGTAAGATGACAGCATAGACAGTAGCTGTGCCAACTGCCGCCCAGGATAACACCAAAATTACAAAAAATTTATATAACATTCAACCTCAGAAGTCCCCTGAACACTAGATGAACAGAACCTCTAAACGAAGGACTTAAAGAGGAGGCCACATCAAGTCTGGTGATCCATCTAATACATCGAAGCAATCACAGAGCAACAGTCAGAATGAAGAAACAAAGAAATATGTCCCAAGTAAAAGATCAGAAGAAACCTCTAGAAATGGAACTAAATGAAACAGTGGTATCCAACCTTTCAGAGACAGAGTTTAGCACACTGATGATAAGAATACAATAACTGAAAATGAAGAACACACTCGAAGGAAACAACAGTAGATTAGATGTAGCAAAAGATCGGATCAGCAATTTAGACGACAAAATAGCAGAAATCACCCAGTTGGAAAAACAAAAAGAAAAAAGAATGAAAATAGTTTAAGAGCCCTATGGGACAACATGAAGTGCAACAATAATTCCTATTATGCATCATAGGAATATCAGAAGAAGCGAAGGAATCAAAAGATACCTCGAGACAAACGAAAATGAAAACGCTCTGACCCCAAATCTCTGGGATGCCGTGAAAGCAGTCCTAAGAGAGAAGTTCATAGCAGTGCAGGCCAACCTAAAGAAGGAAAAAAAGTCAAATCAACAGACTATCTTTACACCTAAGGGAACTGGAAAAAAGATCAACAAAATAAGCCAAAAGGGAGTAAAAGGGAGGAAATAATAAAGACCAGAGCAGAAATAAATGAAATAGAGACCAAAAAAAAAAAAAATACAAAAAAAATCAATGAAATCAAGAGCTGATTTTTTGAAAAGATATACAAAATTGACAAACCCTTAGCCAGACTCACCAAGAAAAAGAGAGAGAGGATCCAAATTAATAAAATCAGAAATGAAAGAGGAGAAGTGACAACAGTTACCACAGAAATACAGAAAATTTTAAGAAAATACTATGAGCAACCACATGCCAACAAATTTGACAATCTGGAAGAAATGGATAAATTTCTAGAAGCATACAATCTACCAAGTCTGAACCACAAAGAAACAGAATCTCTGAACAGACTGATTACTACCAAAGAAATTGAATCAGTAATCAACAAGCTTCCAACAAACAAAACTCCTGGACCAGATGGCTTCATAGGCGAATTTTACAAAACATTCAAAAAAGAATTAATACATATTCTCCTCAAACTACTCCCAAAAATACAGAAGGAGGGAAGGCTCCCAAGCACATTTTATGAGGCCACTATTACTCTGATCCCAAAATCAGACAAAGATATTACAAAAAAGGCAAACTACAGGCAGATATCCCTAATGAACACAGATGCAAAAATCCTCAACAAAATACTAGGAAACCGAATTCAGCATCACATTAAAAAGATCATACACCACTATCAAGTGGGATTCATTCCTGGTATTCAAGTTTGGTTCAATATCCTCAAATTAATTAACGTAATACATCACATTAACAAAATGAAAAATAAAATCATATGATGATATCAAAAATGCAGAAAAAGCATTTGACAAAATCAGCAGCTATTTATGATAAAACTCTTAGCAAAGTGGGAACAGTGGGATTATATCTCCACATAATAAAGGCCACATATGATAAGCCCACAGCAAACATCGTACTCAATGAGGAAAGGCTAAATGCTTTCCCCTTAAGATCAGGAACAAGACAAGGCTGCCTACTTTCACCACTTCTGTTTAGCATAGTTCTGAAAGTTCTAGCCACAACAATCAAACAAGAAAATGAAATAAAAGCCATCCAGATTGGAAGGGAGGAAGTAAAATTGTCATTATATACAGATGATATGATACTATATCGAGAGATTTCTAAAGGCTCCACCAAAAACCTGTTAGAACCGATAAACAAATTTAGTAAGGTAGCAGGATACAAAATTAATATTCAGAAATCAATTGCATTTGTGTAGACCAATAATTACCTATCAGAAGAAGAAATCAGGAAATCAATCCCTTTTACAATTGCTTCAAAAACAATAAAATATCTAGGAATCCATTTAACTAAAGAAGTAAAAGACCTGTACTCAGAAAATTATGAGACACTGAAGAGAGAAATCAAAGAAGATACAAATAAATGGAAATACATACCATGTTCATGGATAGGAAGAATTAATATAGTTAAAATGTCAATACTACCTAAGGCAATATATAGATTCAATGCAATTCCAATCAAACTACCGAGGACATTTTTCTCAGAAATACAACATAGAATCCTAAAATTTATATGGAACCATGAAAGACCCCGAATAACCATGGCAATTGAGAAATAAGAACAAAGTGGGAGGTATTACGCTACCTGACATCAAATCATACAAATCATACAAGGCTACAAGTAATCAAGTAATCAAGACAACATGGTACTGGCATAAAAACAGACACATAGACCAATGGAACAGAATAGAGAGCCCAGGAATAAACCCATCCATATACGGTCATTTAATCTATGACAATGGAAGCAAGAATTTACATTGGAGTAAAGATAGTCTATTTAATAAATGGTGCTGGGAAAATTGGACTGACACGTGCAGAAAAATTAAAATGTACACCTATTTACACCATATATGAGAACAAATGCAAAATGGATTAAAGACTTAAATGTAAGACCTGAAACCATAAAACTCCTAGAAGAAAATAAGGAGTAAATTTGCAGACATTACACTGAGCAATATTTTTACTGATATATCCCCTCAGGCAAGGGAAATAAAAGAAAAAATGAACATATGGGATTACATCAAACTTAAAAGTTTTTTCACAGCAAAGGAAATCATCGACAAAACAAAAAAGCAGCCTACTGAATGGGAGAAGGTATTTGCCAACGATATATCTGATAAGGGGTTGATATCCAAGATTTATAAAACACTCATTCAACTCAACACCAAAAAAAAAAAAACAATCCAATTAAAAAATGGACAGAGGATATGAAGAGGCATTTCTCTAAAGAGGACATAGAGATGGCCAACAGGCATATGAAAAAATGTTCAACCTCACTAACCATTAGAGAAAATGGAAATAAAAGCCACAATGAGATACCACCTCACTCCGGTCAGAAAGGCTATCATCAATAATTCAACAAACAGCAAGTGCTGGTGAGGTTGTGGAGAAAAGGGAACCCTGGTGCACTGTTGGTGGGACTGCAGATTGGTGCAGCCATTATGGAAATCAGTATGGAGGTACCTCAAAAAACTGGAAATGGAATTACTGTATGACCCAGCAATTCCACTCTTGAGTATCTATCCAGAGGAATCCAAGATGCTAATTTGAAAAAAATATATGCACCCCTATGTTTGTTGCAGCGTTATTTACAATAGCCAAGACTTGGAAACAACCGAAATGCTCATTGGTAGAAAACTGGATTAAGAAACTGTGGTACATTTATAGAATGGAGTATTACTCCACTATAAAGAATGAAATCATACCATTTGCAATGATATGAATGGACCTAGAAACTATTATGCTAAGTGAAATATGTCAGTCAGAGAAAGACAAATACCATATGATCTCACCTATATGTGGAATCTGAAAAACTAAATAAATGAGCAAAGTAAACAGAAACAGTCTCAGAGATATAGAGGAAAAACTGATGGTTGTTAGTTGGGAGGGGGGTGGGGATGAGGGAGAAGGGGAAGGGATTAGACAGCATAAATAGGTAACTACAATATTGCCACAGAGATATGAAACACCGTTAGGGAATATAATTAATAATGTTGTAAATCTTTTGTGGGGTGTCAGATGGTCACATGTCATGTTAGGGAGACCACTTTTTGGATGGAGTAGAGGCTTGATCACTGCCCCGTATACCTGAAGCTGATGTTGTATAATATTGTATGCCAACTGTAATTGAATATATAGATAGTCACGGGATGTGGTATACTATGGAAGGGAGTCAAGGGAATTGTAATAGATATGCATGCTATGTGGGGGGATGAGTGGGGTGGCGAATTGGGGGAGGGGGATTATCACTTGGAAGGGTAAAAAGTATAACTATTGCACTGCGTTGTGCATCTGAAACTAATTTTAAAAAAATGTTTATTTCACAATAAAGATTAGAAGAAAGAAAGAAAGAAAGAAAGAGAGAGAGAGAGAGAGAGAGAGAAAGAAAGAAAGAAAGAAAGAAAGAAAGAAAGAAAGAAAGAAAGAAAGAAAGAAAGAAAGAAAGAAAGAAAGAAAGAAAGAAAGAAAGAAAGAAAAAGATGTCTGTCATCAGCTAGCTCATCTGGGTCATCTGCAAACCTCAAACAGAAATTCCCCAGGTCAGCATTTTGTATTCTCCAAGAGCAGCATCTTCAAACAGAAAACAAAAACAATGAAAACCAAGTACCAGTAGCTTCTGGCTTCTCTTCAGTGGTAGTGTGTCTTCTTCCTTTTGTTCCATGTGAAAAAGGATAACTTCCCAGGGGAGTGGTGTGCTTTCCAAGGGTGAAGCGACAATGCATGGGCTTAGGAAATGAAACTTTCAGGAATGACATTGTCTTCCCTTCCCCTTAACAGTGTGATGTGCGCCTTCATTTTCTTACATTTTATTTCACTGAATTTAAATCCAATGAGTACAAAAAGGGCAATTTTTTTGTACTTAGTTTTTTTATTCTTCTGCTGCTGGTCTAGCAAAATTAAATACATGGTGTGTCAACTCCTTATGACTCTTGCCTCCAACAAGAGAATTGAGTTTGCATTTTTTGAGGACATCAGTTCATTCAGGATGGTGAGACAATTTTAGAAAAAAAAATTGCCTTGATTAAAGAGGTCTGTAGGTCAAATGGATTTCCCCCTCCTGGTCTAAATATCATGTTTGTGAAAATGGTATAGTGTGAATAGCAAAGCATCAAAGTAAGAAATGATCCTCCCGCTCAATGAACCAGGATCCGGGCTGACTCACTTGCTGTCCCTCCTGACTTACTTTCCCTCAGATGGCTGGTTCCTCTTCCCCTTTCCATTCTGCACTTGGATATCACCTCCCAGGAGATGCCTTCAAAAATTGCTCCTCCTTTATTACATCTATCCCCTTACCCTCCCTCCCCTTTATTTTATTAATATTACTCATCTCTGTCTGCTGTTATATTTTTATCTGTTTACTTATTTATTGTGCTTCCTTCTATTAGAAGATAAGAACTTTATGTGAATTTGTTTTCGTTACTGCTATTCTCCCAGGAACCAGCATCCTGAATTCAATTCCATGAATAATCTTTGGGAGACCACTTATATGACAGTTATATTTTTCTCCTCAAATATTAGAAAAACTGTAGGATTTGGAGATAACAGCAAAGATAAATAGGAGAGACCAAAGTTTGCTCATTGCTAAGGATTTTTCACTTTAGACACTACAGAATTTTTCTATTTTCTCTGCATTGTGAGCACAAACACAATACAGTAAAACTTTGGATTGTGAGTACCATGTTTTGCAAGTTTCCGCAAGACAAACAAACATTTCTAATACATTTTAATGTGATAACTAAGCAATATCTTGTAATACGAGTGGTTTGTTTCCAGAACAAATTATGCTTGCAAACCAAGGTATTACTGTATTTGGGTGAGAAAAAAAAATCCAGTAAGTGTGCATCTTATCTCAACTATTGAAGAAAGAAAGTAAAACAGAGAAACATTTGTTCCAGATTTGTTGGAGAGATTCTAATATTATACATCTAGCATCTCACATTCACTCTGTGGGTTTCCTTCAATAGTTCAATTTGGGGGGGGGGGGTTTGTTTGTTTGTTTGTTTGTTAAAGATTTTTTATTGGGGAATTGGGCAAGGGGAACAGCGTTGGGGAACCAGGGAAGAGGAACAGACAAGTTGCTGTCCTTCTATTCTTCAGTCTAGTTGTGGAGGATGTCACTTCACTGGCCCCTGTTGATATTATCATTGTGCTCTTCCCGGGTGAGGCAGTCGCTTGCCAGCCATTGGACAGCCACTCACGGCAGCTCACGAAAGCTCACGCCCACTGCCCGTCAGCCCCACTGCAACCTATGCTATCACTGGCAACTCACAGCAGCCCAGCTCCAGGTGGAGCTGTTGTTCACCATCTTAGCTGTAGAGGGCAGTGTCACTGGCCCTAAAGTGGGATCTGAACCAGGGCCCTGCTTTTCAGAGCTGGTGTCCCAAGCCAATTCCTAACACAATGGGCCACTAGGCCAGCCCAGTTCAATTTGTTTTTTAATCCTTATTTTCTTCTGAGCAAAAAAGATAGGAAGATTTATTTATTCACTCAACAAGCAGCTCAAATGTTGCACCTCTGCGAGGTTCTCTTTACTGTAATGCTTAACAGAATCCCTATACCCTTCTATCACTTTCTACTTCATTACACTCAATTAATTTCTTTGTAGTATTTATCTTTATCTAAAATTATACTTTCATTAATATTTTCCATGTTCATGATCTGATTCTTCCTGGCACAATATAAGCTTCATGAGAGCAAGACCCTTGTCTCTTGTCCATTGACACTTCTCCACGGGCTGAGTTTCTGACATACGGAAAATCCTCCACACGCATCTGCTGAGTAAATGAAGGAATGCAGTCATAGGGGCTCTGTGAAGATTCCTGACAACTGCTGCCCAACATGATATTCTCTCTCTTCTGAATACTCTTTGCACCTCTCAGCTCTTCACATCACCAGGACTTTATTCCCTAAGGTTCTCCTTGCTAATGGGTGTAAACCACTGAGCCCTTTGATGCATCATTGCACTGAATTGACATAAACAGCACAAGCTTGTTTATGATTACTTGGCATACTCATATTTTGTGTCCCCAGCCAACATTATAAGCTTTCCACAGGGAAGGCCTATGTCTCAGGCCAAGGACTAGAGGAGGAAGAGAAAGTTTTGAGAGAATAATACAGTGAGTTTTTTAAATACTAAGTTTTGTACACCTGTGGTATATGCAGGTAGAACTGTCCAAAAGGCAGTTTATGTACAAGATAAGGTTCTGATATCAGAAGAGAAATCTGAGCTGAAATCATTCATTTGTGACTCATCAACATAAAAAAAAATTGCATGAAATTGTGATCTGAACAGTCAGCCAAAGATAAGCAATCATATGAACAGAAAGCAGCTAAGCTAAAATAGAAATATGAAAAGGATATTACTGCACACCATGCCAAGGGCAAAAGTGAAGTAGGAAAGAAAAGCCCTGGCAGGCCAAATGGCTCAAAGAAGAAGAATGAACCAGAACAAGAGGAAGATGAGGAGGAGCAAGAGGAAGATGAGGAGGAGGAGGAGGAGGAGGAGGAGGAGGAGGAGGAGGAGGGTGGAGAATAAAAGGCTATCCTGTAATGATGTGCGTGGAGTGTGCATATGTGCTCAGGCAATTGTTTTGCTAAGAATGTGAATTCAAGGGCAGCTCAATATGCTGTTCAGTATAAAAACCTTACAGATTTTTGCATAACTGATAAGATTCTTTGCAGAGAAAACACTGTTTAAAAAATGCAGGCTATAGCTTTTTGATGAGCTACTACATATGGTTAGATTTTTAAGGCTTCTGATGTTAAATCTTTCTAAATATTTAATAGTTTCTTTAAGTTCTTGTATACAGTAACACAGTAAACTCATAGGAACTCATATCAATAGGAAATTTGGAGTTTTTTAGAACGTTGCATTTTGTTTTCTTTTTTAAAAAATGTAATCAGGGCCGGCCGAGTGGCGCGGTGGTTAAGCGCTGGCTTGGGAAGCCAGCGGCCCTGGTTCGGTCCCACATATGAGGGCCAGTGACACTGCCCTGGAAAAAAAAAAATGTAATCAAATTATGTATATTTTTAAAAAGCATCTGTTTAGGATGACTAACAAGTTGAGTGCATGAGCTCACTTGGGGAGAGTGTAGAGATTGAGAAGAACAATGAAAGGCAGAGCCATGACATTCCCACCACTTAGGAGGCAGGTAGGTGTAGAAGACTGAGAAGGAACCTTGTCAGAGCTGGAAGGACCAGAAGACAGTTTCATTGTGGATGCCAAGAAAGTTGAATTTCACAAGGTGATGGAGAATGGTTAATGCAGCAAATGTCACAAGATATCCAAGGAAAGAAGAGACTAGAAATATGTCCACTGGGTTTGGCAGTTGAGCTTTGTTACAGCAATTGCACCTGAGTAATGAGAACAGAAGGCTGATTGAAAGGGATTGAGAAGGGACTTTCCTGAAGGAAAGTGAGTTAAGACAGCTCCCTTGCCAAGCTTAGCTTAAATGATAGGGGGAAAATAGGCTGGTCCTATATCTGTCTAGGAGATTCTGTGGGAAATGAATTGAGGCTTATAACTCAAAAGCAGGTTTTAAATTGTGCACTTGAAATGTTTGCACTTTATTGTATGCCAATTATACTCCAATAAGGTGGTATTTTTAAAAAGCACGCTTTAGAATTTCACAAAATATTGGTATCTTCTCATTTGAGAATTAAATTTCAAATTCATAATAATATATTAAGATATTTCCTGACATATGAATGAGAAAAATCCAGGATGAGGAAAAAAACCAAGAAGTATGTAAATTAATATTTCTGCTTTACAAATAATAATAAGGGCAAGACCAATAGTAACAAAAGCACTTTTTTTTTCTTTTGGTAGATATCAGAAAGGCATAATGACTTGGAATATGGGTCAGGATAGAGAAAGGACTTGAAATATGGTTGCAGTTTGTAGATTATTATAGATTTATCTAAGAAGCGAGACATTGGGCTAGCTTATGACCCAAATTGAGTCAAAAAAGCCAAATTAAGACTTTCAGGAAAGGCTCAGAGTTTCCTGAGCTCAGATGAACAGGCCTTAGTGTCATCATTTAGGGTCATATGGGAAAAAAATGTACCAGGATACATTGCATAGAGGAGAGAATAACATCTAAATTAAACATTTGTCCTCATCCAAAGGTTTGACAATTCTCTTACCAGTGTCCTAAAAACTGAAGTGAATAAAATGCCAAGATTTAAACAGTTACTCCATAGTCAGTAAACTCAAAGATGAGACAGGTTTGATACAACTAAAGAAAGATTTAGCTTAGTGAATGCTGTTTATTCAGAATGTAGCCATCTAGAATTTTCTCTATAGAATAGAAAAAAAATGAGATATAAAAGATAATAGACTAAATACTAATGTGTACAGTGCTTTCCTTTTTTCAAAGCATTCTGGATCCTTAAAATAATTCAAAGAGGTAGACTCTCCCTCTATGCCCGATATTTATCTTTGTGTTTTCACACACAAGGACCTTGAGAAGTAACAAGCTTTTCTTTTGAACTGTCTTGTTTTCTACATTATCCAAAAGAGCAGATTTATCAGTGACTGAAAATGCAATAGAGTGAGCAGGGGAAAGTGGAGAAGAGGCATTTTACAGCTGTTGAAATGTGTATGGTCGCCTTATTAATTAAAAAAAAAAATCTAAGCACTAAAGATAAGTGACGTGGTTACCAACTTACTAATTAGAGAACTAGACAGGAGGCTAAGTGATGTCACCATCTCCTTCCAGATTGGAATTTGTGATTAGAAAAGCAACTTCTAGTACCTGCTATAGAATCTATAGAGAGTCCTTATGATTTTCTGTACCCTGTGACCTCAGGGCCTACAGGCAGAAGCACAAAAAGCATAATGATTCACAAGGCCTGACAAGCTATTCAGCATCAATTTGGTATCCAATATACTAGCATCTTTACTCATGCATCATTCTTCCCATTTCCCCCAACCCAGTCCTGTTTATTCACCCTAAAATAGTAACTGGTATTTTATAGAGCTCTTACTGAGTACTAACCACTGTTCTAAGCACTTTTCATGTACTAAGTAATTTAATTATCACAAGTATTCTATGATAGGTGCTATTTTTTGCATATTCATTTACAGATGAAGTGGCCATGGCACCAATACATAAGGTAATTTACCCAGTGGGCACACAGCTGGTGAGGGTAAGAGCAGAGATTGATGTCCAAGTAGCCCTGAATCAGAGCCCTTGTTCTCAAAAATAGGCTACACTATCTCCATTTTTATTTCAGATCAGAATCATCTCTCTTCTGGAATATTACAATAGCTTCCTAGCTGGTCTCCATTAAACTTATCATTTTCACATTGTTATTTTTTAAAGTATGTGTATACATTCTCCAGGTAAACTATGATAATAGCATGAATTAAACAAAGTCTCATTTGGGTACCAGCTGCAATTTCCCCCCTGCCCCCAGGGTTTGTTTCCTATTTTTCTTCATGTGTATGTTCAAAATTTTGCAGTATTTTTTGATATTTTTAAAAATAAATGTTATTCTAGCATTCATTTGTAAATTTTATTTTTTAAATTCATCTGTATGTCTCCGAGAGTATTCTAAATCAAAATAGGGTGACCTTTTAAAAAAGAAAAACCCATTTCCTTTCTTGAAAAATTACCCCCGTTCTACAATAGAGATGTCATAATCCTATTTTAAGTGCTCTGCCTACTCCCCTTTCAGTATTAGTGGTATCAAGCAAAATTCCCCCAAAGGAAAAGACTAGAAAAAAACTTTTAAAGGAGCAACAGGTTGAGAGGTATTATATAGACACAGAAGGATGAGGGGAACCATTTATAACAGCTAATCAATAGGCTAAACAGTCCATAGATGAAGGCATCCATCCTCTCCTGGAGATTTGCCATGCAGTGAGGCCAGATCCACGTCTGGATAAAGTCTATGTAGATAATGAGAATGTTCAATTTATTTGTGCATCTCATCCCCTGGAGTATGGGGATAATATTGTGGTTCTACTTACTGAACTAACTGCTTCGTGGACTTGAATGTGTTTATTTCCTTCCTTGTTCACTATTTCCAGAGTGTAAATTCATGAAGGCAGGAATTGTATCTCTCTTACTTCTGCCGCAGTACCAATACCTAATTCAGTACCTGGCACATAGTTGGAACTTGACCAATATTTGTTGAATGAGTGAATGAAGCCAAAGGTGTCTGACAAAGGCTGGTTGTCAAGGTTCCATGGATTCTGTACCTTGACTTTTTGAAGCCCTTGAAAACTGCACATCAGTCTGAACAATTACAGATCTACAGCTGGCACAAATAACAACTCATCTAAATAATACCTACCTATGGCAGAGTAGAAAAAACATTGGTGTTAGAATTAACTGAATTAACAAATCTCCACTATATGCCTGCTGTGTGTCCTTGGGTAAATTTATTAACCTCTCTCTTCAGTTTCCTTATCTGTAATAATGAAGATAATAAAACCATTAGGATTTAGTGAGGACTGGATGAAAACAAGGCATGAAAGCATCTAATAATGTGGGAAACACTGAGTCAGGGTTCAGTAAATGTCAGCCCTGTGCCTATTTCTCCTTCTACCCACTCACTGCCTGCTTACTAATAATAAAACTTTGAGTTTATTTACTGTGATAAAGCATTTCTCTTCTCTCATTTCCATTTGTGGCAATCTGGGCAACAACTTCTTTCTCTTCCAGTGCTGACCTACTGTTTTGTTGGAATCAGTCCCAGGGCTCTGGGCTCTAGAGATTACCGTTGGACTGAGAAGCATTATGGATCAAATCCAAGTACTATAGCACATAATGGCTGTGCCATTAGGAAAAAAAAAATAAATCCAAACTGTTGTAGCAATTTTAGGAAGTGCAATATATGTATATCCCAAAGTTTATAGTAGGGTTACCAATGGGGTGTTCTGAAACTCAAAAATCACCACAAAATTCCTCATCTCCTTACAGACATAAATTGCTATGCTGAGTGTTAAAACAGACACCTTGCTCTTGAGTCTAGTTTTCTCCAAAGCTCCCACAATTATAATTTCAAACCAGTGAATGTTATTCAAACAGGGAAAGGTAGAATCTTTACCTTACTTTCACCAGATTTAGACTTTCACCCTGTGAAACACTTTATTCAATTGCCACCATTCTGCTATCCCAAATTCTTTTAAATCCACCTATAAGATCCTATTTACAAAGTCTTAGAGTCTCAGAAACGCTTGCATTTATTCTGTCATGTACACACCCTAACAAGTCATCCTAAGACTTTAAAAGGAATTTAAGGAGGCTCAGCTTTCCCTATTATCAGTCTTGCTCTTCTCCAGTGTTTACGAACCATTGGGGCAGATCTGCTGGGCTGCTACCTGAATGATCTCGCAGCAATTAGACATGTCATTACAGCATGATACCCATTACTTCTCCTTCATTCAGCATTACAACTTTGAACTATGCCTGGCTTGATGAAAGCAGGGTTTCTATTCTCCTGGTTAGGTTGCAACCACAACCTTTGAATGGAGATTAGTCTGGGCAGCTCAAAACTCTTTTTGAAAAAAATAAACCAAGTTCTTGCTTTGAGACCTAGGGAGTGTCAAACATAGTAAGAGTATTTTCTTCATGTGCCCTCAGTGTGAAGATTACATCTTTTCCTCAAAGATTCAACAAGAGCCACCTAGTTAGAATTATAGTCAGTAGGATTAGCTAAACACACTATGCTCCAATGACAAGGAGCAGCTCCATTCCTGGGGCCCAGTTCACCTATTCATAAGAGCTTATCTCAGAGTTTCTTATTCATGGAAAGCTCAAACCCAGAGGACTTCACACACCACTCATGCATCATCACTAATGAACTCCCAAGTGGAAATTAGCAGCTAGATGGGCCTGAATAGGCCTAGAAGAACTGTATTTTCTCAATGCTGGATTCCAGGATTCTTTTTTTGGTCTAGATATGTAAGATGCAACCAAGCAATGCATCCAAGTCACCTACAGTTTGCTGTGAGCCTTTGCTATGTTTTGCACTTAGCAAGTGAGTTTCTTGGAGATGCCAGTTAAGAAAATATCTGAGGCCTCCTTTTAAAGACTTATAATCAATCTCCTATGAGGAAGCTAGTTGAACACAAATATCCACGGGGAGGTGTGGTGGATGAAAAACTGGAAAATACATATAAACTGTATGGTTAGCTAAGCATCAGCACTTCAGGCCAAGTATCTGCTAGGAGGACAGGGTGAGGGACCCAATCAGGAGTGGGTTTCAGGGCCTAGATCTTTCCATTCCCCCATCACCCTTCCTGTAACATATCTTTCCAAGGCTTGGCATCTACACTGAGAACTGCCTGATAATCTTAAAGAGCAGTGTGTTTTCTGATATTGTTAGTTCCTTAAAACAGCTTGTTCAAGTAACCAAATTCTTTAAAGATGGAAAAGAAATAAAGAGAAATACAGGTAATAAAATTCATCCTTAACTATTTCATCAGCTGACTGGTTAACTATGATATTACATTAGTAATAAGATAAGGCAAAGATGGAAAATTAACTGAAAATGGACACATTTCAAACTGACAAAAATCCCGGCCCAGTTTAAATTGTAAATTAAAATTTAGACCTCTCCTGCCCTACCTCACCCCGACCTGACTCTCTTTCTCTCTTTCTCTCTCAATATCTCTCTCTCTCTCTCTCTCTCTCTCTCTCTCTCTCTCTCTCTCTCTCTCTCTCTCTCTCTCTCAAAGCAATTTTGCCTCAGCCCCACCCAACAAAAGCTAAACCACTAAGATGTTTAAATTACAGTGGTGAAATCAAAGCTTTGCTCTGGATATTGGTAACTAAGAACTATTTTGCTACATGGTTTATAAAATCATACACCATTCCTTGGAAATCCAGCTACACCATCAGAAAAAGCTGTTTCTTCTTTAGCCATGGGATGAATTTAAAAGTCTGTTATTTTGTTGCAGCCTCTCTCCTGGTGGTGAGGAGTGGGTTTGGGAGGGGTGGGGCAGAGGCTGGGAAATTTGTGAGCAGAACATTTTTTCATGTCTCAATTAAAATGGTTAATTAGGGGCCGGCCGAGTGGTGCGGTGGTTAAGCACTGGCTTGGGAAGCCAGCGGCCCCGGTTTGGGTCCTACATATGAGGGCCAGTGACACTTCCCTCAAAAAAAAAAAAACGAAAAAAATGGTTAATTAGCTGCAACAGAGACGCCTTGGATGCTACAACATTATATCAAACTCCTTATTTTTGAGGGAAGTTCACTCCCATTTTAAACCGTGTTCTTTAGATTGGCCATTTGATAATGCTGAACCCCAAAAAGCTCAAGGGGAAAAAAAAATGGAAAAAATAAAAAACACTGATAGTTTGAACATATAGCAATTTTTTAAGGACAAAGACTAAGACAGCCACACGGTAGACATAAACCTCTTTCTCATATAAAAATCACCATAAAACATTTTGGGGGTAGTTAGGATAATCCTCTGCTTATGATATCAACTCTAGAAACATACCTGTAAACATCCTCATTGGTAATATTTCATCCCCCAGTTACTTATAACCAGCAAGATCCAATTTAAGTGGCCCAAACTGCCCTACAGGAAATTATGAAAGTTTCCCTTCCTAAGAACTGCCACCAAAAAAGGTAAAATTAAAAAAAAAAAAATCTCTGACCAGAAGAATTGGGTCACAAAAGGAGAGAGATACCATTCTACTGAAAACCATTAATTCTTGATTTTTAAGGAAAGATGGTTCCCATTAGGCCTAAGAGAGTTTCTTAAATGTGACCTACATTCAAGCATAATTATCTTTCTTTCCCAATTGGCAAACATATACTATATAACCTTGTTATAAAATCCCATAATTAATATAGTTTTGAATGTTATGCACCAAATTATCTGACCTAAAATGTAGTAAGATATAGAATAGTTGAAGACAATTAGACTAGTCTGACTCTACCTTAGTCTTGCCCCTGATGTTTGAAACCACAGCTTTCCTTTATGCAACATGACACATTTCATCAGTGGGTAATAAACTTACCCTAAGTTTACTGGGAGGGAAGTTAGAAATGCTACATCCTCACCAAATATTCAGAAAAAGTTTTAAATATTATTCTAAAAGTACAATCAATCAAGACTAAAATTAAAGCATTACACATGAAGCCTTGTGGAAGTAGGAATTTATTCTGTAGACAGATTAAATTAGTTATTTATGCTATTGTATTATTAGAGTTTTATCAAATAATACCTAGAAGACATGCTTGGTTTAGGGAAAAAAGCATTAAAAGGTTTGGATCTAAGGACCAAACCAACACTTACCAGCTCTATAATCTTAAGATTATCACTCAGCTCTCTCAGAAGCTCCATTTCTCATCTGTAAAATGGGATAGTAGTAATACCTATTTCACAGTATCTTTTAAAGAACAATTTTAATCATCTGAAGTAATCTACACCTCAAAAGGATTAAACAAATTTTTGACTTGTTATGATACCTTCAGATATTAAGAATGTACCCAGAGAAATGATGCAGAGACATGCTAAAAGATATCTTAAATGTGTTCACTGAAAATACATTTTTACAAATGATGTAGGCTGTAAATAAATACTGAATATATTGGGTTGTCAGAAAAGCCATGACGCATGTTTGCAACATATGGTACTAGTTCATTTTTGGAAGTACTAGAGTCATTCAAATCTATGTTACTGCTATGTCATTTGACAGCTGACGGTTCTAGCTTCATTCTAAAAATGAATTGAGTGATTTGGTTCAGTTTTGGAGATATTAAAACAAGTTGAAGATGGAAGACCAAACTGCATTTTTGCCATATTTTACTGTTTTACTTCCATAAAGGGAAGAACGTGCATCAAGCTTGTGAAATGTCGCATAAAGTTTACGGTGACAATGCTCTACAAGAACGTCAGTGCCAATGATGGTTCACAAAATTCCATGCTGGTGATTTTGATCTCAAAGATGCTCCTCTGTCAGGGAAGCCCACTGAGGCAACAGAATAAAGGCATTGATCGAGTCAACCCCACGTTACATGACACAAGAGATGGCAGAAACATTGAACATCCATCATTCAAGCGTTCACGACCACCTGAAGAAGCTGGGATACGTAACCAAGCTTGATATTTGGTTCCACATGAACTCAAAGAAGTTCATTTGATGGTGCGTATAAACATCTGCAATATGCTCATTAAATGTGAGGAAAACGATCCTTTTTTGAAGCGACTGATAATTGATGATGAGAAGTGGATTGTTTACAACATTGTGGTGTGCAAACAGTCTTGGTCCTGATGACATCAAAAGCGGACATTCATCAGAGGAAGGTTATGTTCTCAGTGTGGTAGGATTTTAAAGGTGTCGTGTTTTTTATGCTCCTACCAAGGAACCAAATAATCAATTCGAATGTGTACTGTCAGCAATTGGACATTTTAAATGAATCCATCATCCAGAAAAGTCCAGAGCTTATTAATTGTAAAGGAGTTGTGTTCTATCGCTACAACGCAAGACCACACACAAGTTTGATCACCAGTCAAAAATTATTGGAGCTTGAGGGCTGGCTGAGTGGCAAGACTGCGAGCTCTGAGCAACAGCAGTTCAATGCCCAGCCAGAGCTGAGCTGCCGCTGAGCTGCCAACAGATGCAGGATGGCTCAGCTAACAAAAAAAAAAAAATTATTGGAGCATGGGTGGGATGTGTTGCCACACCCTGACCATACTCACCTGACCTTGAGTCGTCAGACTTCCACTTGTTTTGCTTTCTTCAAAACTCCTTGCGTGGTATAACATTCAATTCAGATGAGGCTGTAAATCAGCACCTTGTTCAATTTTTTGCAAATAAAGACAGGTCCCTCTATGATCGAGGAATTATGAAGCTCATTGAAAGATGACAAAAGGTTATCGAACAAAACAGGTAAAATATCATTCATTGATCTTTGTTCTTTATATAAACAAATGACGTTTGAAAAACAGACAAAATACATCATGACTTTTCTGACAACCCAATACATCTAGAAATTTCAGGTCATACAACTGTGCATTCAAAAATGAGCATGGAATTCCAGAAAAAGATGGCAGATTGTGCACACATATGTATATCCTCTTCCATCTATTAAAATGTCAGTAAAATAATGCAAACAGGTATAAACTCAAAATAAAATAAGAATAAGTCATCATTAGCTGATGAAAGATTCCAACAAGCTTTGGGAAGATGACAAATGGATGGAGACATGCTAAAGATGAAAGTCATCCAAAGAGTTTAGCTTAGAGTAAAATAAGAGGAAGTGGGTGATGTAGTAACAGGGATGGAGATAAGTTGCCTAGAAGAACTACTGAAATGCTCAGAATTCTAAAATTTCAGATACAATAGGGGTGGCAGAAAGACTGAAAAATAAGGGAAATCAATCAAAACTCTGTTAATGGGTTACCTGATTCACTACTATGTAAATCATGACCTCAGTCATGGCATTTGTCTCACTCTAAAATGTAAACAGAAAACCAAAGAGTCCCATACATTTTTAAAAGTACCTACTATGAGACACTGACCAAGATAAAAAGAAAATACCAATTCCAAAGTATAAAGATAATATGAAGAACAGAAGTTTTTACAGAAATTCTAACACCCTTTCAAGAAGATTCAAGAATATATTGCAGAGTTGCGGTAAAACGGCGCAATAGACAGATGCTGCGCTGACTGCCTCCCAGGATCACAACAAAATTACAAATTATACAGCATTCAACCCTGGAGGTCCCCAGAACACTAGATGAGCAGAACCACTAAACGAAGAACTTAAAGAGGAGGCCATGTCGGGTCTGGTAGGACAGGCAGAGACGAGAGAGGGCAAACCCCGTGAGAGAAGCCCCAGCCATGGGGAGGCTTCTCCGGTTGGGGGAGAGACCCTCCGGCCGCACACCGAGCTCACCAGCCCAGAGTTCCTTTGCCAGGAAGAGGAGTTCCAAGATAGCCGGCAGTAAATTAGTGAGGACTCTCTCTGCTCAGCTCGGTGAGACTAAGAGTGGCTGGAGAATCAGTGGGGCCGGTGCATGGGCTTGCTCGCCAGTGAGCACTTACCTTGTTACTGGTGGAGGGAGTGGCTGTGTGGGCCGGACCTGGGAGCCTGTGGGGACGGACTGAGCTGAGCACCTCTGGTGCAAAGGCTGGAGGTTTTTGGACTGTTGTTCCCATGGTGTGGAGCCTGCAAGCAAATGGTGTAGGTAGGGCACCATTTTGTCAGGGTTGGGCCCTCCCACAGAGGATCAGGTCCAAGACCTCATTGGTCTGGTGGAATTGGTGCAGAAGTGCGTGTGTGCATGCATGCGTGTGCGCCTGCAGCCTTGGATCCCCATTCACCGCCCAGCTTATACTGCGTTGCCAGTGAAACACTGGGTGGGTGCCTTCCGTCTTCAACAGGCTGCTCACTGAGACCTGGGAGTGCGCGAGCCGCCTAGGATCCCCGCTCTCTGCACTGTGCTTGCAGAGTTGCCAGGCTGGTGATTGGTTGTCGGGCTGCTCGGCCTGATCTGCGAGTGGATGATTGGGACAGGCTGAGACTGGGAGTTTTCCTGGGAGTGTTGGGCCGTGAGCTGTGTGCCTTCGAGATCCAGCCAGGGCTCTCCTGATGATCTATCTAATACATCAAAGCAATCCCAGAGCAACAGCCAGAATGGGGAAACAAAGAAACATGTCACAAGTAAAAGATCAGAAGAAACCTCTAGAAATGGAACTAAATGAAACAGAGGGAGCCAACCTTTCAGAGACAGAGTTCAGAACACTGATGATAAGAATGTTTAAGGAACTTAGCGAGGACATAAAGAAGGGTAGAGAAACCATAAAAAACAACCTGTTAGAACTAAAGAATACAATAACTGAAATGAAGAACACACTTGTAGGAATCACCAGTAGAGTAGATGAAGCAGAGGAGCGGATCAGCGATTTGGAAGATAAAATAGCAGAAATCACCCAGTTGGCACAGCAAAAAGACCAAAGAATAAAAAACAATGAAAAGAGTTTAAGAGCCCTATGGGACAAGGTGAAACAGAAACACCTTCGAATCATAGGAATACCAGAAGAAGAGAAGAAGCAAGGGGTCGAGAATGTATTTGAAAAAATAATGACTGAAAACTTCCCTACCCTGGTGAAGGAAGTCAACATACATGCCCAGGAAGTGCAGAGGGTTCCAAACAAGCTGAATCCAAACAGGTCCACACCAAGACACATCCTAGTTAAAATGGCAAAGGTTAAAGACAGAGACAGACGGGCGCGCGCCGGCTCCGAGGCACAAGCCTTAAACCCGGGAGCAGGGGAAAAAAGAGGACTCGCCCGCGGAGATGCAGCGGGCGCTGACCGGAGTTACAGGTCCCAGAGAGACGGAGCGGGGATCGGAGCCGCGGGGCAGGGTGCGCACAGTCCCCTAAATCCCGGCAGACCGTTTGGGAGAGCAGCAGGAGCACCGCGCGGGCGCGCGCCGGTTCCGAGGCAGAAGCCTGAAACCCGGGAGCAGGGGAAAAAGAAGACTCGCTCTGACAAGCAGCGCGCCGGGTGGAGACACAGGTCCCAGAGAGACGGAGCGGGGATCTGAGCCTCGGGGCAGGGGGCACGCAGTCCCTTAAACCCCGGCAGTCTCTTCGGGAGAGCAGCAGGAGCACTGCGCGGGCGCGCACCGGTTCCAAGGCAGACGCCTTAAACCCGGGAGCAGGGGAAAAAGAAGACTCACTGGGACACGCAGCGTGCCGGGTGGAGACACAGGTCCCCAATAGATGCGGAGCGGGGATTTTAGCCACACGGTAGGGTGCGCACAATTCCCTAAATCCCGGCAGACCCTTTGGGAGAGCAGCAGGAACTCCGCTGGAGCATAAGAGGCAAAGGCCTTACCTTAAAACAGTGTTGGAACTGTGGCTTTGTTTATTTTTATGTTTTTTATTTTCTTTTTCCTTTTTCTACTCTTGAACAGAAAGCAAAAAAAACCCAATAACTCACCCACTCCCACAAACTTTGGCCCCCGCCAAGACAGTCTTAAACTGACTCCTGAATGGAGCAATAGGGGCAAACTAGGAAGATATTCCTACCTGCAGGGGGTTGAGAATTTCCACCCAATAAAGGCTGCAGAGTGAGACTACCTACCCCGCCCCCACCTTTATGCAAGGCTTGGGAGGCAGGGCAGGTACACCTGCTGAGGCGCTAATTAACAGATTCCTAGCAGCAGGCTTTTGGTAGTGAGGAATTCTTTAATTCTCCACCGCTGTCAACTGAAAGGGTGCCCAGAAACACTCATTGAGCCTTTGGGGGTGCAGCCTGCCTTGGGACAGGCAAAAGCAAAACGGCAGTGACTTTGTAAAAACCACCAATCACACGTCACAACCACACTCAAGTACAGCAAACCTGCAGTGCCAGGATCACGCTAGGCATCAGGTGGCCTACTGTTCCCACAAGACGCACAGGAATTTTTGTACCGCAGACAAACTGAAGAGAGCTTGGTGGACTTTAGCCTAGACCGGCACGGGTATTTTTGGTTTGTTTGGTTTTATTCTGTTTTGTTTTCCCTTTATTGGCTGCTTATCTTGGTTGTTTTTGGTTTTTATTTCTATTTCATTCTTATCATTTTGTAGTTTTTAATATAGGCATATATATATAGGTGTATATAGGGGAATATATGTCCATATATATGGGTGTGTAGACAAATATATATATTTTTTTTTCTTTTTCTTTTTCTTTCTTTTCTTTTTCTTTTTCCCCCACCCTCACTTTCTCTCTTATTTTATTCATTCTTCTCACTGCTATACTTTTCCTCTTTTCCTTTTTTGTGCAAATTTTATTTTTTTAATTTTTATTCTTACTTCTTTTATTATTATTTTAGTTTATTTTTATATTTTATTTTTTAGGTATAGCTAATCGGTTTCTCATGTTTATTCTATTTTTTATTTTAGGATATTGTATTTTATTTTGTTTCCTCTTCTGTTATTATTGTGTGTGTGGTTTTTGTTTTGTTTCTGTTTGTTTTCTTCATTAGTATGATTGATATTTCTGTACAAGTTGACTGTAGTTTGATGGTTGTTTTTTTTTTTTACTTGTGCGAGCATTTGATTTCCTTTGGTGGCTGCGGAGGTTGTTCTTGTTGATCTGTTATGCTCTAAAATCACTCTGCAGCAGCGGGTCCAAACAAACAGACACAAGAATCATCATACCCGGAGGCCAACTTTAGATAAAACCAGAGCATTTCTGGGTTTGACATACAAGAGTCACACCCAAAAGGAAGTTGCTACAGGTACTAGGGCCCATAGGGTCCAAGTTTCATCAGAGGGGTCAATCCTCTCACAGCAGCTCATAAACTGCAGACGCTGCTGATCCTCACAGCTAATCAATCTGGGAGTCAATATCACCTACTGACAAGCCAAAAGTAATCAAAACTAAAACTTCAACAAGTGAGGACGCACGACACAAGGAACACCTCAGATACAAGCACAGGAGAATAGGGAGACTGAGTAATTCAAATATAAAGGACACACACCATATAAGTTTACCCAGAAAAGACTGAGAAACCTGGGGGATCTATCTGTTATATTGAAGCAAACACAAAGAGTAAGCCAGAATGGGGAGACAAAGAAACATAACACAAATAAAAGAACAGAAGAAACTTCCTGAATCAGTGGAAATAGAGGAAATAGAGGTAACCAACCTATCGGAGACAGAGTTCAGAACACTGATTATTAGAATGTTCAAGGAAATTAATGAAAATATAAAGAAGGATAGAGAAATCATGAAAAGCAACCAGCTAGAACTTAAGAACACAATTACTGAATTAAATAACAAACTTGATGGAATCACTAGCAGATTGGATGAAGCAGAAAATCGAATCAGTGACTTAGAAGACAAAATAGCAGAGATCACCCATGCGGAACAACAAAAAGAAAAAAGAATGAAAAACATGGAAAATAGTTTAAGAGAGCTGGGGGACAACATCAAACGCAATAACCCACAGATCATTGGAGTACCAGAAGGAGAAGAGAGGGAGCAAGGGATTGAGAATAAATTTGAAGTAATAATGTCTGAAAACTTCCCTAACCTGGCAAAGGACATTGAAATACAAGCTCAGGAAGTGCAGAGAGTTCCAAACAAGCCCACTCCAAGACACATTATAGTGAAAATGGCAAGGGTTAAGGACAAAGACAGAATCCTTAAAGCAGCAAGGGAAAGGCAGCAAGTTACTTACAAGGGTACCCCCATAATATTATCAGCTGACTTTTCTACAGAAACTTTGCAGGCCAGAAGGGAGTGGCAGGAGGTTTTCAAAGTGATGAAAAATAAAGGCCTACAACCAAGATTGCTGTATCCAGCAAGGTTATCATTTAAAATCGAAGGTGAGATAAGGAGCTTTGCAGAAAAGAATAAGTTAAGGAAATTCATTACCACCAAGCCAGCTTTGCAGGAAATGCTAAAAGGGCTTCTTTAAGTAGAAGAGAAAAACAACCTAAGAAAGACTACGAACACAAATAACAAAATGGCGATAAATACACACCTGTCAATAATCACATTAAATGTAAATGGATTAAATGCTCCAATAAAAAGACATAGCGTGGCTGAATGGATAAGAAAGCAAGAGCCCAGCATATGCTGTATACAAGAGACTCACCTCAGATCCAAAGATTCATACAGGCTGAAAGTAAAGGGATGGAGTAAAATATTTCATACAAATGGTACTGAGAAAAAAGCTGGAGTAGCGATACTTATATCAGATAAAATGGACTTTAAATTGAAGAATATAACAAAGGACAAAGAAGGACACTTCATAGTAATGAAAGGAGTGATCCAACAAGAGGACATAACTCTAGTAAACATCTATGCACCTAACATAGGAGCCCCTAAATATATAAAACAGATATTGTCAGACATAAAGACAGAAATCAACAGTAACACTATCATAGTAGGGGACTTCAACACCCCGCTGTCACTAATGGACAGATCCTCCAGACAGAAAATCAATGTGGAAACAGCGACCTTAAATGACACATTAGACCAGCTGGATTTAACAGACATTTTCAGAGCATTTCATCCCAAAGCTACAGAATATACGTTCTTTTCAAGTGCACATGGAACATTTTCTAAGATAGACCACATGTTAGGCCACAAAACAAGTCTCAATAAATTTAAGAAGATTGAAATCATTTCAACTGTATTCTCTGACCACAATGCTATGAAACTAGAAATCAATTATAAGAAGAAATCCGGGAAGCTGACAAATAAATGGAGGCTAAACAATATGCTATTAAATAGTGAGTGAGTCACAAATGAGATCAAGGAGGAAATCAAAAGATACCTCGAGACTAACGAAAATGAAAACACCACGACCCAAAATCTCTGGCATGCTGCGAAAGCAGTCCTAAGAGGGAAGTTTATAGCAGTGCAAGCCTACCTAAAGAAGGAAGAAAAATCTCAAATCAACAGGTTATCCTTACACCTAAGGGAACTGGAAAAAGAACAGCAAAAGAGGCCCAAGGGGAGTACAAGAAAGGAGATAATAAAGACCAGAGCGGAAATAAACAATATAGAGAACAGAAAAACAATTCAAAAGATCAATGAAACCAAGAGCTGGTTTCTTGAGAAGATAAACAAAATTGACAAACCTCTAGCCAGGCTCATCAAAAAAAAAAAGAGAGAGGACTCAAATTAGCAAAATCAGGAATGAAAGAGGGGAAATGACTACAGACATCACAGAAATACAAAAAATTCTAAGAAATTACTATGAGCAACTATATGCCAATAAATTTGACAATCTGGAAGAAATGGATAATTTTCTAGAAGCATACAACCTTCCAAAGCTAACGCAGGAAGAAACAGAAAATCTAAATACCCTGATTACTACCAAGGAAATTGAATCAGTAATTGACAAGCTTCCAAAAAACAAAAGCCCTGGACCAGACGGCTTCACAAGTGAATTTTATCAAACATTCAAAAAAGAACTATCACCTAGTCTTCTCAAACTATTCCAAAAAATCCAGAAGGAGGGAAGGCTCCCAAACTCTTTTTATGAAGCCACTATCACCCTGATTCCAAAACCAGATAAAGACATCACAAAAAAGGAAAACTACAGGCCAATCTCCCTGATGAATATAGATGCAAAAATTCTCAATAAAATATTAGCAAACAGAATTCAGCAATATATTAAGAAGATCATACATCATGATCAAGTGGGATTCATCCCTAGTGCACAAGGCTGGTTCAACATCCGTAAATCAATTAATGTGATACATAACATCAACAAAATGAAGGATAAAGACCACATGGTCATTTCAATAGATGCAGAAAAAGCATTTGACAAAATCCAACAGCCATTTATGTTAAAAATCCTTAGCAAAGTGGGAATACAGGGATCATATCTCAACATAATAAAAGCCATATATATGATAAACCTACAGCTAACATCATACTCAATGGGGAAGAGCTAAAACCATTCCCCTTAAGATCAGGAACAAGACAAGGCTGTCCACTTTCTCCTCTTTTATTCAACATAGTGCTGGAAGTTCTAGCCACAGCAATCAGACAACAAAAAGAAATAAAAGGCATCCAAATTGGCAAGGAAGAAGTAAAATTGTCATTATATGCAGATGACATGATACTGTATATAGAGAACCCCAAAGACTCCGTCAAAAAACTATTGGAACTGATAGACAAATTCAGTAAAGTAGCAGGATATAAAATCAATGTTCAGAAATCAGTGGCATTTGCATATACCAATAATAAACTAATGGAAAGAGAAATTAAGAAAACTGTCCCATTTACAATTGCGTCAAGAACTATAAAATACCTAGGAATAAATTTAACCAAAGAAGTGAAAGATCTGTACTCAGAAAATTATAAGACACTGAAGAAAGAACTCATAGAAGATACAAATAAATGGAAACACCTACCATGCTCATGGATAGGAAGAATTAATATAGTTAAAATGTCCATACTGCCTAAAGCAATATATAGATTCAATGCAATTCCTATCAAACTACCAAGGGCATTTTTCACAGAAATAGAAAATATAATCCTAAAATTTATATGGAATCATAAAGACCCAGAATAGCCTCGGCAATACTGAGAAATAAAAACAAAGTCAGGAGGATCACGCTATCAGACATCAAAACCTACTACAAGGCCACAGTAATCAAGACAGTTTGGTATTGGCATAAAAACAGGCACATCGATCAGTGGAACAGAACAGAGAGCCCAGAAATAAATCCAGGCATTTACGGACAGTTAATCTATGACAAGGGAAGCAAGAATTTACACTGGAGTAAAGATAGTCTATTCAATAAATGGTGCTGGGAAAATTGGACTGACACATGCAAAAAAATGAAACTGGACCACCTCCTTACGCCATATACAAGAACAAATTCAAAATGGATTAAAGACATAAAACTCCTAAAAGAAAATATAGGGAGTACATTTGCAGACATTACCCGGAGCAATATTTTTACTGATACATCCCTACGGGCAAGGGAAGTAAAAGAAAAAATGAACATATGGGATTATATCAGACTTAAAAGTTTTTTCACAACAAAGGAAACCATTAATAAAACAAAAAGGAAGCCTACTGAATGGGAGAATATATTTGCCAACGATATATCTGATAAGGGGTTAATATCCAAAATTTATAAAACACTCACGAAACTCAACACCAAAAAAACAAACAACCCAATTAAAAAATGGGCAGAAGATATGAAGAGACATTTCTCTACAGAGGACATACAGATGGCCAACAGGCATATGAAAAAAAGTTCAACCTCACTGGTCATTAGGGAAATGCAAATAAAAGCCACCATGAGATACCACCTCACTCCAGTCAGAATGGCTATCATCAACAAATCAACAAACAACAAGTGCTGGCGGGGCTATGGGGAAAAGGGGACCCTGCTGCACTGTTGGTGGGATTGCAGATTGGTGCAGCCACTATGGAAGTCAGTATGGAGGTATCTCAAAGAACTTGAAATAGAGCTACCATTTGACACAGCAATTCCACTCCTAGGTATTTATCCTGAAAAAACCAAGACACTTATTCAAAAAATGTTATGCACCCTATGTTCATAGCAGCACAATTTACAATAGCTAAGACTTGGAAACAACCAAAATGCCCATCAGTAGATGACTGGATTAAGAAACTGTGGTATATTTATACAATGGAGTATTACTCCGCTATAAGGAAGAATGAAATCGTGCCATTTGCAATGATATGGATGGACCTAGAGACTATCATGTTGAGTGAAATAAGTCAGTCAGAGAAGGACAAATACCATATGATCTCACTCATATGTGGAATCTGAAAAGCTGTATGAATGAGCAAAGTAAACAGAAACTGTCTCATAGATATAGAGGAAAAATCAGGGTTGCTAATTGGGAGGGGAATGGGGATGAGGGAGAAGGGGAAAGGATTAGACAGCAAAAATAGGCAACTACAATATTGCCACTGGGATAGGAAAAACAGTTTGGGGAATATAATTAATAATGTTGTAAATATTCTGTGGAATGTCAGATGATCATAGGTCTTGTTAGGGAGACCATTTCATGGATGGAGTAGAGGTTTGATCACTGCACTGTATTACTAAAGTGGAGGTGGTATACCTACTGTAATTGAATATATATAGATAGTCACGGGATATGGATTATACGGCGGAAGAGAGTCAGAGGAAGAGTAATAGATATATATGATATGGGGGGGAGTGGGGTGGCGAATTGGGGGTGGGCAGTTGTCACTTTGAGGGGTAAAATGTATAACTATTGCACTGTGTTGTACACCTGAAACTAAAAATAAAATAAAAATTAAAAAAAAAAAAAAAGACAGAGACAGAATCCTAGAGGCTGCAAGAGAAAGACAGCAGGTTACATACAAAGGAACTCCTGTTAGACTAACAGCTGACTTGCCTACAGAAACTCTGCAGGCCAGAAAGGAGTGGCAGGAGATACTCAAAGTGACACAAAATAAAGGCCTACAACCAAGATTGCTCTACCCAGCACGGCTATCACTTAAAATTGAAGGAGAAATAAAGAGCTTCTCAGAAAAGAATAAGCTTAAGGAATTCATTACCACCAAGCCAGCATTGCAAGAAATGTTAAAAGGGCTTTTTTAAACAAAAGAAAGGGGTAAACAAGTTAACCCAGGGAGACCAGGAATACAAATAACAAAATGACAATACATATGCACCTATCAATAATCATTTTAAATGTGAATGGGCTAAATGCTGCAATCAAAAGACAGAGTGGCTGAGTGGATAAGAGAATAGGACACATGTATATGCTGTTTACAGATGGAATAAGATATTTCATGCAAATGGAAATGAGAAGAAAAAAAAGCTGGAGTACCAATACTTATTTTGGACAAAATAGACTTTAAAATGACTACAATAAAAGACAAAGAAGGGCACTATAACCCTAATAAACATCTATGCACCCAACATAGGAACTCCTAATTACATATGACAGATTTTAACAGACATAAAGACAGAGATTAACAGTAACACTATCAT
Organism: Aselliscus stoliczkanus; assembly: GCA_033961575.1. Taxonomy (NCBI): domain Eukaryota; kingdom Metazoa; phylum Chordata; class Mammalia; order Chiroptera; family Hipposideridae; genus Aselliscus; species Aselliscus stoliczkanus. Next base: position 119,736,570 of record CM066727.1, on the reverse strand, counting down.
AGTAGGGGACTTCAGCACCATTGTCACCAATGGATAGACCCTTTAGACAGAAAATCAACACAGAAAGAGTTGATATAAAGGAAAAACTGATGGTTGTTGGCTGGGAGGGAGTGGGGAAGAGGGAGAAGGGGAAGGTTTTGGACAGTGTAGATGGGACTACAATGTTGCCGCAGGGAGAGGGGGCCAGTTCTGGGAATGTAATTGATAATGTTGTGAAGAGACTATTATGTTGTGTGAAATAAGTCAGTCGGAGAAGGACAGGTACCATGTGATCTCACTTGTGTGTGGAGTCTGAAGAGCTGAGTGAAAGATCAAAGTAAACGGACTCGTAGATGTAGAGGAAAACCCGAGGGTGGCTAGTTGGGAGGGGGTTGGGGATTGGGGGGAAGGGGAAGGGATTAGACAGCATAAATAGACAACTACAATATTGCCACAGGGATATGAAACATAGTTCGGGGAATATAATAATGTTGTAAAAATTTTGTGGCATGTCAGATAGTCACATGTCTTGTTAGGGAGACCACTTCATGAATGGAGTAGAGGCTTGATCACTGCACTGTACACCTGAAACTGATGTTGTATAGTATTGTATGCCAACTGTAACTGAATATGTGGACGGTCATGGGATGTGGAGTATACTGTGGAGGGGAGTCAGGGGAGTTGTGATATGGGGGGGAGTGGGGTGGCAAAGTGGGGGAGAGGGGTTTTCACTTTGGGGGGTAAAGTGTATAACTATTGCATTGTGTTGTACACCTGAAACTAATAAAAATAAATAAATTAATTAAAAAAATAAAAAAAATTAAAAAAAAGAATATATGGCATCCATTAGACAAGAATAGAATACTGTGAGAGAGGGGGAAAAAAGCAGATTAAGGAGGAAATTTGGCCTCAAAATATGGTTGACAAAAGAAAAGAGAAATTTTAGAATATGAAATTGAGAAAATCTCCCAGAAAATAAAATAAAAATAGACAGAAGAATCAAACCAAGAGGACTAATAGATAATTAATAGGAATTGTGGAAAATGAGTAGCAAAAATGGAGGGGAATAAATTGTTAATGTGAATGATATAAAAGAATTGTGGATAGCTGAAAGACTTAAAACTTCAGATTGGAATAGCCCACCAGTGGCTGTAAGGCCTCCATCTATAGTAGGATCATTGCTGAAAGAAAAAAGCAGATGATGAAAGAATGAGAATCAAGCTGGCATAAACTTCACATCAGCAATACTGAATGCTCAAGGGAAAGGGACAGTGCTTCAAAATTCTGAAGAAAAGATATTTTTAACTATATTTACTATACTTCATTAATTATTATTCAAATATGAACATAGATCACACTTCCATGTGCTGATTTTTACACATTCAAAGAATCAGAGGAGTTGCGTCTCACATATAATTTCTTAGAAATTTATTGAATATATATTTCAGTGAAAAGAAGTAAACAAGGATAGCAAAAGACCTGAGTTCTCGAAATGAGGAAACGAAGCAAAGAAAGGTAACAGCAACAAACTTATTATGCAGGAGGCCTACAGAACAAATACAGATAAGAGCAGCAAGATAAAGAGCTTCAGAGGAAAGAAGTTTCTGGAAATTTTTTAACAAAATTTCTCATTGGACAAAAAAATTGAGAACAAAAGAATGACAAGTAGTATAAGGGGGGAAAAAAAAGGCAAAGAGAAATTCCAAAATAATGAAAAGCTGTATAAGAACTATAATAACAATATGCTATGTGCCTATGCAAGGCATAATACTGAGCCCCAGTGTAAACACATTTATTGGTTTACAATTTTAGAATCAACCTATAGACAAAGATGATAGATTATGATTAGAGAACAGAGGCAAATGTTACTACTCTTGACATTGGAGTGGTACAGACTACACAAACTGGGAAGAAGAAGTGGGAGGGAAGAACTGAAAAGATGGGGATTCAAAATAAATTGTCTATAAAGGAAAAAGTATCTTACCTAAAGTTACTAAAGGAATAAGTATTTTATCTAAAGTTGCATAGATAACCAATAAAAATCTAAAGTAGAGATATGACTGACAGGAGGGATTGAGTAACTTAATCAAGTTACGTTCTCATATATCAGCATAGGAAAACAGTATATAATATCTAGTACGAATAATGCAAGAATTACCAGTAGAAGAATATTGTTTAGAGAGATAGAGGTAACAAAAAATACTATAAAAATTAAAAGTTATATCTAAGAAGAGGCTGAAGATAAGGAGAGAGACAGGGAACTATTGCTTATCATGTAAAGTGCTTCTATCTTTTTTGTTATATGCAGTTTTCACCTTGATAAAAAATTTTTATTATTATAAATGTAAAAGTCCAAGTGTACAAATCTTACAAAGAAACGTGTAATCCACTCTTCTACTCAAATCGATCAAATTTACGTAAAAATCAAGTGACAAAATATTCTGCACAATTTAATTACATTTAATGCTTCACGTAATTTCAGAACGGGGAGATAGATGCTCATTTTATTTTGATGAACAGCCAGTCACTATCACTCAAGTGTTTCAAACCCAACAAGATGTAAAGTACCTTCAAATATCCCCTCCGGTGGGAGACATCTGTGCTCATTGATTTACAATGTGCAGGGACTGCCTGATTATTTGATTATGTTACTTGCTACTGCAGGAATTATTCATGATCATTCACCAGCGAACTGAGAACACAAGGGGCTGGTATCTGGATTCAGAACCCTTAGCCTAAAATGGATATTAGTACTTGGTAAATTCAAGAGCAGATTTCACCCCTCTCCCACCACCACCCCTCTCTAAAACTACTTTCATAGACCTTTATCACCGGGAGCTAGCAATGCATTTTGCATGTCCTTTGTGAGCAGCTGAGAACAAAGAGCACTTCCTGCAAAACGATGCTGAAACATGATCATTGATGTATATTATCTTGTTGAGTACCCTCCCTGGCTTTTATTCAGAAGTTGTTTGTTCTCTTTGGATGGGGAAGACAAAGATGGCTCCACTTAAGTGCTCAAACACTGCCCTCTGCTGGTTGAGCGTGAGCTAAAGGTTTGATTTGTAGCAGGGCTTAGTCACCCTGACAACACATGGAACGCAGAGAAAAAAGGAGTGAGGTGGAAACTACAGACCAGAATGTAAGAGGCAAACACAAATAAGAATCAAAGAAATTGTATTTACATATAAGGAAACTGACGTGTTAGGCATCATATCACACATATATATGATCGCATGTGCATTTCTTTAAGTGCCGATAGAATACTTTGTTATTGTAAAAACTATCTATTAGTGAAAGATGTTGTGTATTACATTCAAATTCCTGTTTTACAAAATGATTCATCACAAATTTCCCAAGTGAGTTTCTCTAGAGCTCTGAACATGTGATGTGATTTTATACTCTGTGTGGGAGAACGTGTTAACTGTATAAAATAAAGTGGTTTCTTACATCACGGTCTAGGGCTCTTATCCTGTTTTGGAGGTATCTGAATCACTTGACATCTTTATAAATGTTTAGGGAAAGTTCAAAATTAATTTTGGCTAACTTGCTAATATGTAAGGTACAGTGGGTTTGGAGATGGCAAGATTCATTTATCTGGCCTAGGAAGAAATGCATAACGTATGTTCTGTGGGACACAGGTTATCTTATGATCTATTTTGCTTAATATAGTAGAAATTATTAATAAATTGAGTAGCAATTAAAACCAGGTGCAATCCTACATTTAGAAGCATAGAATCAGCATCTCTTATATCTTTGTCTATATTCAGCCCTCCATGCCTGCCATGTTGATGGAGTTCACAATTCATAAAGCACTCCCCATTCTCACTAAGCATTTACAGCTGAAGAAAGAAATCAACATATTTCAGGCTGTTAAATAGTGGCACACCCTGCTGGCCTTTATTCTGTTTCCTTCAAATTAGAAGTGGGGGGAATTTAAATGCCCACCAGCCCAAAGAAATACGGTACATGACACATGACCGGCACATGCTGAATATGAAGCATGTGGTTCCCTCCATCTACTGTTCATTCATGATCAAGGCAGAGATACAGAGAAAGAATTCCCCACTATAAGAAAAGCAACAGTGCAAACGTCATCATGAGTGGATACTGCAGCCTTGCGTCTGTGTTGGGGAGAAACAAGGAGCAGGAAGACTGACGAAGTGGACAATGTAAGCCCCACCTAAATCGTCAGACACTCAGCATTGTTGCATGAAGCCCTGAGGGCCAAGGGTTGAGAGGCCTTATGCTTTTTCAAGAGGAGCTTGAAGTCACAATATTTATGCAACATTTCCTCTTCGAGGCTCAAATTTTTCCAGAAGAGTCTGTGAGCCAAAACAAACATCTACAAACTAAATTTACTCACAGGCCAGCAGCGTCTAACAACCGCAGACTAAAAGTCCTTTCTTCTTGCTTCAAGGGCCGTTACACATGTCCTTCATTCTGCCAGTAATTTTCCTCTCCCCTTTTCTATCCTTTATTTCTAGTTAACTATACACCCAGCCCTCTGCTATTTGCTCAAAGCCATTGCTTCTAGGAAGTCTTCCCTGATCTGCTAGATTAGACTAGGTTCCCTTGTAATATGCTCTCCCACCTTTCTGTGCCTTTCCATCATAGCACAGGTATATCTGCCACATAGCATCATACCATATAGCATCATAGCAGTTTGCAATTATACATTTATTTGGGCACGTAATTGATTCTTTTTCTCCTCTACCCTGGAGGCAGAGACCATGTCTCTTTTGTTCAGGATCACATTGCCTATCATAAAGTAGGCAATGGTAAGTAACTGTTGAATAAATCGGTAATGACTTCACAGTAACTCTTCATAGGTGTAGCTGGAGCTGCTTATCAATGGTGACTATCACCGCATGCTTAGATTTGGGCTTTGGAGGCAGGAAGTCTGGGTTTGAGCCCCAGATGGCCCATGTCCTATCTATATGATGTTCTGTAGTTACTAAACCTCCCAGAGGTTGTCTCCTCATTTAAAAAATGGAATCTCACAGGTTTGTGCAGAGGACTACAGATGATGCATTGTACAGTACTAACACCTGGTAGGTACTCAAAAAATGTTAATTATTATCACTGCCACTAATAATAATTGTTAGCTACTCACACTGACTTCCCCACATCTCTGCCGGGCAGTGGTGAGGGTTTAACAATCCTGGCCTTGGGCCTCAGAACAACATTTTCCCACCAACCAAGCTAATCAGTGTTCTGAGAAATCAGGCTTGGAAGAGGCCTCACAATCCAATGTCTTAATCATACAATTAAAAAAAAGGTCAGAAAGATTTATTCACCACTGATCTTTTCTGATCATGTAAGTGATCTCAATCAGCCCCTTAACAATGCTCAGTTCATACCTTCTGCACACCTGCCAGGAGTGAGTTATGAATTTAAAATGGATCAATGGACATAGTACCCCTAGGGTAGGACAGGTTATTCCTTGATTGACGATATCTGAGAAGGAGGCACCATTCCCAGATATCCATTGTGTCATGGGAAGCAAGTAAGATGGGAGTCAGACTCACCTTGGTTAATTTTCATTTTCTTTTTTTCTTTTTTTTTGTTGTCACCAACCACCTCTGTGATCTTGGCCAAGTCATCAGGCCTCACCTATAAAATTAACCTCATAATGTCCTCTTGGAGGGCTGTGTTTAAGATTAAACAAATATGTGGGAAAGAGCCTGGCATGAAAGAGATGCTCAATGCATGACACTTATATAGTAAGGGGAATTAGAACATTGAATTCATTCTCCACTCCCACATCCCTAAAATGAAACTCCATTTAATTTATACAAGATAGCACAAACCACAGCAGGATGGATGGTATATTGTAAATCATAGGATTTCAAACTTTGAATGGAAGGAATTTTACAATCTTTGGGAAGTTTAAGATCATGGATAAACTAGTCTGGACATTTGACTGCTATGTAAAGCTCTTCATCTTTTATTTTCACAAAACATCACAGAGAACTGTGAGCCCACAGGTAGCACTTCCCTGAAAGACTGGCAGGGAACCAGCAGCTATAGTCATAGTTCCAAGGCAATCCCTGTTTCTAGCGTATCTTCTAAGAGCAAGCTGGGCTGGGCTTGTCCTGTGACTCACTTATGCCACTTTGTAACAAAAGGTTCATGAGTTTCACCTTTCATCTTTTGTGTTTTTTTTTTTCCTTTTAATGTCTCACACTGTCCTCCCTGGCAATCGTAGCCTCCCCCACAACTTGAACCCAATGGAAGTGATCGTTAAGTGTTTCCTATTCAGAGATTCCACGGTTCTTGGTTCTATGCACATGGCAGCAGTCCCTGAGTCTGACCAGGGTATCATTTGTCATTCTGACTGAGAACACAAGACCATTGTCTGATTTATCTTTGTTTCCCCAGTAACTGGTACATAGTAGGTGCTCATATCCACCCACCAAAGAAACAAATTGTGGCTGATCTAAGCAAGAAAGGAATTGATTCAAAGGATGTTGAGTAGTTCTCAGAATCGCTAGGAAGCCTGAAGATCCAGACTCTATATCCCTGTGGCTGGAAAGGAGGACCTAAATAATACTCAGCTTTCATCTGGCAAAAAGGCCCGTCTTCCCTCTCCTTCCACTCTTGGGTAACTACTGCCTAGTTAGAAATCCAGCACAGCTATCCAGACCTGCCTGCAAGGGAGGTGGGAAAGTGGATATCTGGCATTTTCAACTTCTCACATGAGAGGTGGCCTCCTGCCCAGCAAGACTTAAAAGGTAAAGAATTCTTACAGAGGATGAGGTTCAAATGCTGGGCAGCCAAAATTAAAATCCACCCAATCATTCTTGCACCTACTCCTTGCCATTGACTGGAGTCCAAATTGTCTGATGGGTTTTGGTTCTCTTCATGCTCACCTCAGCTCCAGAGAATGCCAGGGCTTGCTACCTGTTCACTGGAATAAACAAATGGACAATGGATCTATTGCTGCACAGTCTCTTTCTTCCTGAGTTTCCATGACATCCATCTCAATTCTTCCTTTTTGTCCTGAACTTTTAAAGTGGCCCAGACTCCCGATGCCCCACAGACTGATGTGGAGAGCAGCCGGCTAGGGGCACAGCAGCCAAGCCTGCTCTCGCTCCTTCGGCCCGGCTGGCCCCAGCCCAGGGTGGCTCCGCTGGCCCCTTCTTTGGCTGGTCTTCCCTTTTCCATCATTCCCTTGCCCTTTGGACTTCAAAACTGCATTTGGCTCACTTACTTTTTGACCCTGGGCACTTTGCTATGTTTCTCAACAGGAGTGCAATTAGCGTTTGGTGCTGAACAATTCTTTGTTGGGCGAAACTGCCTTTTATGTTGCAAGACTTTTTCAACATTCCTGGCCATGATCTTTAAATGTTAGGATTCTCTTACAGTCTGGGTGACAACTAAAGAATAGATACACCTTTCCAAACTGTCCCTAGTTTGTAGTGAGGAGTGGAGGGATGGCAAAACACACACACACACACACACACACACACACACACACTCTCACACATGCACACTCCACCCTGGAAGCTCAATTAAAGACTGCTTAGACTTACCATCTGAATCTTCCCTGTTGGGTTACAACCTGGAGCTCAGCACCATGGGATTTCAATCCAGCTGGCTGCCCATTTGGTAATTCCAATACCACGCCCTTTTGGATAGGGGAAAGCTTGTTGACCAAAATTAGCATTCAGTGTAATTATCATGCAATAATTGAGCAGAGTCCAATAGAATTGGACTTTGTATTCCTATCCTTTGTGTGATTTGAACAAACAAACTCAATCACTCCAAACTCAAATGTCTTCATTTGTAAAATAGGACAAGTTTTAGGGCAGGGCCCCCAGAAGCTAGAGTTGGAGATTTTTGTTCATGTGATTTATAGGGAGAATACTCTCTAGTCTAGAGAAAGGCAGTGAGGGAAGCAGGATGGGATGGGGGAAAAGACAAGAAAACTCTGAAGCATGAATGACATAAGAATTGGTCCTGCCTTGAGACAAGAGAACTGGCCTTTTGGACCCCCAGGTCAGTCAGGCATTGACTGAGGTCTGGGTGGGAGGCAGCTCCCATTGGTCAAGGGAAGCTGTCCCTCTGCCTCCGTTTCCAAGGATGGAAATTGTTCTCAGCTATTTCTCACAGCAGCCAGGAGATGGGTGAATGGTGGGAAAGGAGATCATGCAGGACACCTACAGCATCCATTACTACTTATCTTAAGAAATTCGGTGAGTGCCATGTTTGATAAACAATGCTCAGCAAATGATTTTATTGAGTGGAAGAAATTGAGGTCCTGCCATCAATGTGCTCTAAAATGTTGATGGGGGCCCTAAAACCGAGGTAACCATTTCATCTCAGGAGCCCGTAGCTTCCCTGGCCTACCCCTGATTCTGAAAGGACCCCTTAGCCTCTGCACCCTGGAGAGTGTCTATTATTCACTACTTCACAATCCATAGGTTCCCAAGGATTAGAATTCCAAAACTATACATGAGGAATCATGGAAGAAGGTGGTTGTCCGAGCCCTTAGTCAGAGCTTTCCAGAGATACAGGGTTGGTGGATTTGCATAAAGAGGGATGCTCCTGCTTCTTTTGGGAGGAGGGAAAGGGGGGGGAGGAAGAAAGAGAACCAGGAAGGAAGGGAAGGAGGGAAGGAAAAAGAAACAGGAGACATTTGTGGGACACTGCAAAACGATGTGATGAATTTGGTGACACTGTAGCAAAAAGAGAAGAAATCAGAACTGATTGATGGAGCATGGGGACTGACTAACTCCTCCAGATTGAAAACCATGTCTTTCTCTAAAAAAGGCGCAAATAAATCTTTCAGTCGCATACTAACGAATGAGAAGAGGAAGACAAGTAGAACTAAGAGAAGGTGATAAGCAAGATCACCTGCAACTTTCAAAGGTTTGAAGAGTTTTCTTGGAAAGGAAACATTTTATTTCTTGGATACGATACAAAGAAAAATACAGAGGGAAGAGATGCAAAGAAAAATACCTCCCTACTATTACATAGTAGGGCATGTCACTTTACCCTTTTGGTTTATTAAAATCTCTGAGGGCTTCTTAATTTATGCCATAAAATTCTTTGCAAACTCTGGCCTTACGCACCATTTCCCATTGTCAGGCACCTTTCTCACCAGGGTAGATGTCCCCACAGTGGCTCAGTATTGACTGTGCATACACCTACCTGCCCTCACCAATCAGTTCCTGTACACAAGGTCATCAACTTTTAAAATAAGTTTTTTAATTAAAATAGTTACATTTTAAAATTATAACAGTAATATGTGTTTGTGGAAGAAAAATTAGAAAACCTAGATGAGGATAAAAAAGAACCATATAAATCACCCATTACCCAGAAATAATGATTATCATTTTGTTGTATATGCTTACAGATATTTCCTACGAGTGTGTGTGTACACACACATGTACCCACAAACATGTATATATGATATATAACATCCTCATAATCATACGGAGCACTATTTTGTAACCTGCTCTTTTCACTGAAAACATATATCATTGACATCTTTCACATCAACTAATATAGCATAGAATGGTACCATTTTTAATGGCAACATTGAATTTCATCATACAATTGAACCATAACTTTCTTAACCAACGTATTATATTTGACACATAGGTAGTTCTAATTGGTTTTCTATTGTAAACAATGCTGTGATGAAAATTCTTAGCTAAAACCTGAAGTACATTCATGAATAATTATTTGTCTTCTTAGAAATTCTGTTACTGGGTCAAAGACTTTTCACCATTGCTATTTTACGCACATTGCCAAATTACCCTCCAGAAAGGCTGTAACCATTTCTATGCTCACAGCAGCTACATGAGGATATGGCTGACCCTTCTTTTGATCAACACTGTGTGATTGTAGCTTTTACCAGTTGGTAATAAAAATGATGCATAATGTTAATCTTAAATATCTCAAAGGAAATGCTCACAGTTTCAATGATCCAATACACATATAATTCTCCCTAATTTCTCCCTAACTATATTTTTTTCTGTATTTATAACATCAGTTAGCATAACACACTTTGAATAGCCTGGCTTAAAAATTATATCTAAGGGTACACACATTCAGTGTCCAATTTTTAAGTTTGTGAAATAGGTTTTCAATAATGAGTTGACATTTATGTTACTTTCCAATGCTTAGATTTTAACTTACACATTAGATAAACAAATTGCTAATCATTTTTATAGCTCACCCAGCTAGTTAACACACCAGAATTTTTTTCATTCTTTTATTCTTTCATTGTGAAATAAACATTTTTTTTTAAATTAGCTTCAGGTGTACAACACAGTGCAATAGTTATACTTTTTACCCCTCAAAGTGACAACCCCTCCCCCAATTCGCCACCCAACTCCTCCCTCCCATATGGTACATATCTATTACAATTCCTTTGACTCCCTTCCACAGTATAATCCACATCCCGTGACTATCTATATATTCAATTACAGTTGGCATACAATATTATACATAGTTTCAGGTATACAGTGCAGTGATCAAGTCTCTACTCCATCCAAGAAGTGAGTGGTCTCCCTAACAAGACATGTGACTATCTGAAACCCCACAAAATATTTACAACATTATTATATTCCCCGAACTATCTTTCATATCCCTGTGGCAATATTGTAGTTACCTATTTATACTGTGTAATCCCTTCCCCATCTCCCTGATCCACCCCCGCCCCAACTACCAACCTGTTTTTCCTCTATATCTATGATACTGTTTCTGTTTACTTTGCTCATTCATTCAGTTTTTCAGATTCCACATATAAGTGAGATCATATGGTATTTGTCTTTCTCCGACTGACTTATTTCACTTAACATAATATTCTCTAGGTCCATCCATATCGTTGCAAATGGTACGATTTCATTCTTCTTTATAGCAGAGTAATACTCCATTGTATAAATGTACCACAGTTTCTTAATCCAGTCATCTACCAATGGACATTTCAGTTGTTTCCAAGTCTTAGCTATTGTAAATAACGCTGCAATAAACATAGGGGTGCATATATTTTTTCAAATTAGCCTCTTGGATTCCTCTGGATAGATACCCAAGAGTGGAATTGCTGGGTCATACAGTAAATCCACTTCCAGTTTTTTGAGATACCTCCATAATGATTTCCATAATGGCTGCACCAATTTGAAGTCCCACCAACAGTGCATCAGGGTTCCCTTTTCTCCACACCCTCACCAGCACTTGATGTTTGTTGATTTATTGATGATAGCCATTCTGACCAAAGTGAGGTGGTATCTCATTGTGGTTTTTATTTGCATTTCCCTAATAACCAGTGAGGTTGAACATTTTTTCATATGCCTGTTGGCCTTCTGTATGTCCTCTTTAGAGAAATGTCTCTTCATATCCTCTGCCCATTTTTTAATTGGGTTGTTTGTTTTTTTGGTGGTGAGTTTCATGAGTGTTTTATAAATTTTGGATATTAACCCCTTATCAGATATATCATTGGGAAATATCTTCTCCCATTCAGTAGGCTGCCTTTTTGTTTTATTGATGATTTCCTTTGCTTTGAAAAAACTTTGAAGTTTGATGTAATCCCATATGTTCATTTTTTTCTTTTATTTCCCTTGCCTGAGGGGATATATCAGTAAAAATATTGCTCAGGGTAATGTCTGCAAAGTTACTCCCTATGTTTTCTTCTAGGAGTTTTATGGTTTCAGGTCTTACATTTAAGTATTTACCATTTTGAGTTTGTTCTCGTATATGCTGTAAGTAGGTGGTCCATTTTCATTTTCTTGCAGGTGTCAGTCCAATTTTTCTCAGCAGCATTTATTAAATAAACTATCTGTTCCATTGGTCTGTGTGTCTGTTTTTATGCCAGTAGCATACTGTTTTGATTACTGTAGCCTTGTATTATGTTTTGATATCACGTGTCTTTGTTCTTATTTCTCAAGATTGCCGTGGCTATTCGGGGTCTTTTGTGGTTCCATATAAATTTTAGGATTCTATGTTCTATTTCTGAGAAAAATGTCCTTGATAGTTTTATTGGAATTGCATTCAATCTATATATTGCCTTAGGTGGTATTGACATTTTAACTATATTAATTCTTCCTATCCATGAGCATGGAATGTATTTCCATTTATTTGTATCTTCTTTGATTTCTCTCTTCGGTGTCTCAAAATTTTCTGAGTACAGGTCTTTTACTTCTTCAGTTAAATTGATTCCTAGATATTTTATTGTTTTTGAAGCAATTGTAAAAGGGATTGACTTCCTGATTTCTTCTTCTGATAGTTTATTATTGGTGTATAGAAATGTCACTGATTTCTGAATATTAATTTTGTATCCTGCTACCTTACCAAATTTGTTTATTAGTTCTAGCAGTTTTTTGGAGTCTTTGGGATTCTCTCTATATAGTATCATGTCATCTGCATATAATGACAACTTTACTTCCTCTTTTCCAATTTGGATGCCTTTGATTTCATTTTCTTGTCTGATTGCTGTGGCTAGAACTTCCAGAACTACGTTAAATAGAAGTGGTGAAAGTGGGCAACCTTGTCTTGTTCCTGATCTTAAGGGACAAGCTTTCACCCTTTCCCCATTGAGTACGATGTTTGCTGTGGGCTTATCATATATGGCCTTTATTATGTTGAGATACAATCCCACTATTCCCACTTTGCTAAGAGTTTTTATCATAAATGGCTGCTGGATTTTGTCAAATGCTTTTTCTGCATCTATTGATATGATCATATAATTTTTATTATTCATTTTGGTAATGTGATGTATTACGTTAATTGATTTGTGGATATTGAACCAACCTTGCATACCAGAAATGAATCCCACTTGATCGTGGTGCATGATCTTTTTAATGAGATGCTGAATTCGGTTTCCTAGTATTTTGTTGAGGATTTTTGCATCTATGTTCATTAGGGATATTGGCTTGTAGTTTTCCTTTTTTGTAATACCTTTGTCTGACTTAGGAATCAGGGTGATAATGGGTTCATAGAAAGAGTTTGGGAGCCTTCCCTCCTTCTGTATTTTTGGGAATAGTTTGAGGAGAATATGCATTAATTCTTTTTTGAATGTTTTGTAAAATCCACCTGTGAAGTCATCTGGTCCAGGGCTTTTGATTGTTGGAAGATTGTTGATTACTGATTCACTTTCTTTGGCAGTACTCAGTCTGCTCAGAGTTTCTGTTTCTTTTTGGTTCAGACTTGGTAGATTGTATGCTTCTAGAAATTTATCCATTTCTTCCAGATTGTCGAATTTGTTGGCACATAGTTGCTCATAGTATTTTCTTAAAATTTTCTGTATTTCTGTGGTACCTGCTGTCACTTCTCCTCTTTCATTTCTGATTTTATTAATTTGGGTCCTCTCTCTCTTTTTCTTGGTGAGTCTGGCTAAGGGTTTGTCGATTTTGTTTATCTTTTCAAAAAACCAACTCTTGGTTTCATTGATTTTTGTATCGTTTTTTTTGTTCTCTATTTCATTTATTTCTGCTCTGGTCTTTATTATTTCCTTCCTTATACTCCCTTTAGGCTTGTTTTGCTGTTCTTCTTTGAGTTACCTTAGGTGTAAAGATAGTGTGTTGATTTGAGATTTTTCTTCCTTCTTTAGGTAGGCCTGCACTGCTATGATCTTCCCTCTTAGGACTGCTTTCGCTGCATCCCAGAGATTTCAGGTCGTGGTGTTTTCATTTTCATTTGTCTCGAGGTATCTTTTGATTTCTTCCTTGATCTCATTTTTGACCCACTCACTATTTAGTTGCATGTTATTTTGCCTCCATGTATTTGTAAGCTTTCCAGATTTCTTCTTATCACTGATTTCTAGTTTCATAGCATTGTGGTCAGAGAAGACACTTGATATGATTTCAATCTTCTTAAATTTGTTGAGACTGATTTTGTGGCCTAACATGTGGTCTATCTTAGAAAATGTTCCATGTGCACTTAAGAAGAATGTATATTCTATAGCTTTGGGGTGAAATGCTCTAAAAATATCAATTAAATCCAGCTGGTCTAAAGTGTCATTTAAGGCCACTATGTCCATGTTGATTTTCTGTCTGGAGGATCTGTCCATTGGTGACAACGGGGTGTTGAAGTCCCCTACTATGATAGTGTTACTGTTGATCTCTGTCTTTATGTCTGTCAAAATCTGTTTTTTATATTTAGGGGCTCCTATATTGGGTACATAGATGTTTACTAGGATTATGTCCTCTTGTTGAATTGATCCCTTTATTATTATATAGTGCCCTTCTTTGTCTTTTATTGTAGTCTTCATTTTAAACTCTATTTTGTTCGAAATAAGTATTGCTATTCCAGCTTTTTTCTCATTTCCATTTGCATGAAATATCTTATTCCATCCCTTTACTTTCAGTCTGTGTGTGTATTTTGATCTGAGATGAGTCTCTTGTAGATAGCACAAGCATGGGTCCTGTTTTCTTATCCACTCAGCCACTCTGTGTCTTTTGAGTGGAACATTTAGCCCATTCACATTTAAAGTGATTACTGATAGGTGCATATTGATTGCCATTTTGTTATTTGTATTTCTTGTCTTCCTGGGTTAGCTTGTTTTCCCTTTTCTTCTGCTTAAAATAGCCATTTTAACATTTCCTGCAATGCTGGCTTGGTGGTAATGAACTTAAGCTTACTCTTTTTCTGAGAAGCTCTTTATCTCTCCTTTAATTTTAAGTGATAGCCGTGCTGGGTAAAGCAATCTTGGTTGTAGACCTTTTTTTTTGTATCACTTTGAATATCTCCTGCCACTCCCTTCTGGCCTGCAGAGTTTTTCTAGACAAGTCAGCTGTTAGTCTTATAGGAGTTCCTTTGTATGTAACCTGCTATCTTTTTCTTGCTGTTTTTAGGATTCTGTCTTTGTCTTTAACCTTTGCCATTTTAACTACGATGTGTCTTGGTGTGGGCCTGTTTGCATTCAGCCTGTTTGGAACTCTCTGCACGTCCTTCACCAGGGTGGGGAAGTTTTCAGTCATTATTTCTTTAAATACATTCTCAATCCCTTGCTTCTTCTCTTCTCCTTTTAGTATTCCTATGGCGTGTAGGTTGTTGTATTTCATGTTGTCCCAGAGGTCTCTTAAACTATTTTCATTCTTTTTTATTCTTTTTTCTTTTTGTTGTTCCTGCTGGGTGATTTCTGCCATTTTGTCTTCTAATTCGCTGGTCCGCTCCTTTGCTTCATCTATTCTACTGGTGATTCCTTCGAGTGTGTTCTTCATTTGAGTTATTGTATTCTTTAGGTCTAACTGGTTGTTTTTTATGGTTTCCCTATTCTTCTTTATGTCCTCGCTAAGTTCCTTAAACATTCTTATCAGTGTTCTAAACTCTGTCTCTAAAAGTTTGGATACCTCTGTTTCATTTAATTCCATTTCTAGAGTTTTCTTCTGATCTTTACTTGGGACATGTTTCTTTGTTTCTTCATTCTGGCTGTCATTCTGTGAATGCTTTGATGTATTAGATAGATCACCTAGAAAGAAGAGATAGAGAAAAAAAAGAGGTTGCGGTGGGGAACTCTCCATCCTCTTTAGTCTGCAGACCACTTGCTCAGCAGTAGAAAGTCTCTGGGTGACTCAGCACCAGCTATTGGGGGGAAGAGCTGAACGTGTTATGCGCCAGCCTCCCTCTCAGGCTGGCAGTGAGCTCCATAATTAGCTGCTGTGTGCTCTGGAACCGTGTTCACTACCAAAAAAAAATCTTCACAGGTTGTTGCAGGTTGTCCGCTACTGCAAAAAAAACAACCCTCTGTGGCCTGTGGAGATGTGAGCCAGGCTCCGGGGGCTCAGGGTGCCTCTGGCAACACAGCTCTACATGGGTGGGGCAGGCCCCCAAGGCACCACTTGATGTAGTCAGTGGCCCCCACCAAGTCAGAGCAGCATGCACTCTGCACCAGCAATCAGTGCACACAAACTTGCCAGGAAAGCCTCGATTGGATCACGCAAGTGCACAGCTCCTGGCCCAACACTCTCAGGAAAACTCCCCGTCTCAGCCTGTCCCAATCAACTGCCAGCAGATCAGGCTAAGCAGCCCAAACAACCAATCCCCAGCCTGGCAACTCTGCACAAACAGTACAGAGAGTGGGGACCCAAGGTGGCTCACACACTCCTGAGTCTCAGTAAACAGACTGATGCAGCTGGAGAGCACCCACCCAGCATTTCCCTGGCTACGCAGCACAAGCAGGGCGGAGGGTGGGAATCGAAGGCCACATGTGCACCCACGCGCACACACACACGCACACACACCAGCGCCAATTTCACCAGACCAATGGGGTCCCAGATCTGACCCTCTGTAGGAGGACCCAATCCTGAAAAACTGGCACCCTCCTGTACACCGCTCCTGTGCAATCTCCACACCAGGGGAACAATGGTCCCAAAACCTCTAGCTTCTGCACCAAAGGTGCTCAGCTCAGTCCTTCCCCACAAGCTCCTGGGCCTGGATCACACAACTACTCACTCCAACAGGAACCGGGTGAGTGCTCACCGGTGAGCAAAGCCGTGCGCCGCCCCATTGGTTCTCCAGCTGCCCTCAGCCTCACCAAGCTGAGCAAGGAGAGTCCTCACTAATTTCTATTAATTTCTACTGCCCGCTATCGTAGTACTCCTCTTTCTGGAAAAGCAACTCTGGGCTAGTGAGCTCAGTGTGGGGCCAGAGGATCTCTCCCCCAACCAGAGAAGCCTCCCTACAGCTGGGGCATCCCTCACGGGGCTCGCCCTCTCTCGTCTGTGCCCCTACTACCAGACTTGATGCAGCCTCCTCTTTAGGTCCTTCATTTAGAGGTTCTGTTCATGTAGTGTTCAGGGGACTTCCAAGGTTAAATGTTGTATAAATTATTTGTAATTTTGATGTGATCCTGGGACGCAGTTGGGAAAGCATCCATCTATTCTGCCATCTTACCGGAAGCCCCCACATCAGAATTTTTTAAATCAAAAATTGACAATTTGACCAAATAAGTAGAATGGACAGGGGAAAAAAAATAAAAATATTTGATGAAATGGTAATTATATTCAGCAAGCAGACAAATAACTTTGGCATTAGGAAACAGAGTTTCTTACCAGTCTTGTCCCTGATTTTCTGACTTTTGAGAACTTACTTAAGTTCTCTGTGTCCTGAAACAGAAAAATAGAAATGACTCCTGTATTCCTAGTTTCCTACACCCTGGGCCTCATCACACACGCATTTTGTAAAAGTTTATTAGAAACTGTCTGCCAAGTACTTGGAACTCCTTGAAAAGGAGTGTTTTATAAATAGAATTTTAGCTTGTGGGGTCCTTTACCAGTTAAGTAAATTTCTCATGTTTCTTAAATAAAGCATTACACAAGTGACTTGAAAGAAGAGAAACAAAAGCTGCCCATTCTCATAATCTACCAGTTTCTGGAAAGCTTCCTCAAGATGGACTCTTTTAATATATACCTAGAAATTTCTTCATAACACTTCTCTGTGACAACTTTAAACATTCCCCCTTTCCCCTTAAATTAAGATTCAGTTCTATGTGAGACATTTTTCTGAGGGAAAAAATATATATAGTGATAATGTTATATATCTATTCTATTATTATATATCTATTCTATTGTTATATTATTGATTCTAGAACTAGCCTTCAATTTAATAATAGCTTTACTACGTAAAAAGGAAATATTACGATAAAAGTACACATAAATTGTAAGGCTGGTTCCAAGTTTAGAAACATTAAAATGGAATAGAATGATTCAGGTCACAGAATAGGAGGAATTTGGAAATGGTAATCATAGCTAGAAATTACTAGGCACATAACATACGCTGGACACTGGGCTAAGCACTTTATGTGTGTTATTTATCCTCACAACAACCCTAGGCCCCCGGGGGACATCAAGAAGGCCAGATAGGCTTAGAGCAGAGCATGTGACTGCCAGGTCCAGGGGTTCCAGTCACTGGGCGTTCTGTCTCCCCAGTTCATCGCTCACATTTCCGTTCCCAAACTACCACACTGCCCTTTCTCTGGGCCGTCCTCAGTAAAAATGGGATTCACAAGAACCGACAGGACTCGCCTATTCCCAGATGACTCTCTGTGGTCTATCTACTTCCTCTGCCCCATCCCCCCCACACCACTCTGGAACTCCCTCTAGACTTTCTTGTTAGCTACAAAACAGCAGGAGGGCAGGAGTTCTGTGAAACTGTGGCTGAAATGAAAACATGCTCAACTCCACTAGCTATTAGGGAAATGCAAACCAAAACCACAATGAGATACCACGTCACATCTGTTAGTATCGCTGTCAACAAGACAAGAAATAACAAGTGTTGGAGAGGCTGTGGACAAAAGTGAACCATCGGCACACTGCTGGTGGGATGTAAATTGGTGCAGCCTCTATGGAAAACAGTATGGAGGTTCCTTAAAAAATTAAGATTAGAGCTACCATATGACTGACCCAGCAGTCCCTCTTCTGGTATCTACCCCAAAAATGTGAAAACAGTTATTCATAAAGATATATGTACTCGTATGTTCATTGCAGCACTATTCACAATAGCCAAGACATGGAAACAACTTAAGTGTCCTTCGATAGATGATTAGACAAAGAAGATACGGTGCATATACACAATGGAATACTACTCAGCCATAAGAAAATTTGAAATACTGCCATTTGTGACAGCAAGATGGAACTTAAGAGCATCATGCTAAGTGAAGTAAGTCAAATGGAAAAGGGTAAGAACCATACGATTTCACTCATATGTGATATTATAAAATAAAAAGCAACAAATGAACATACAAAACAAAGAAACCTATAGACACAGACAACAACATGGTAATCACCAGAGGGGAATAGGATGGGGAGCAAAGGGAGTTAAATATATGGTGACAGAGGAGACTAGACTTTGGGTGGTGAACAAACAATGCAATATATAGGTGGTGTTTTATAAAGGTGTACTCCTGAACTTATATAATGTTATTAAGCAATGTTAGCCCAACAAATTTGATTTTAAAATAAAATAAAATAAAAGGGAGAATTCTCTCTCTTAGTACATTATTTAGATGAATTTCAGATTAAATAAACCACATCTATGATTCTTTACATTTCTTCACTCTGTTTACTTGTCCCTCTTCCTAAAATGGCTTCCCCCACTTCTAAATATATAAATAAAATCATTCAGCAAGTATTTATTGGTGTCTGCTACAGTGTTATGGGCACTGAGAATAACATGGGGGGAAAGCAAAGCCACAAACACTTTCTTCAAGAACCATATAGTTTAGATGGGGAGTTAGAAATTACACAAATCATTATATAAATAAATTGATAAACACAAATTGTAATCAGTGCTCTAAAAACCAAGCATGCAGCATTTTGAGTGTCTTATGACTGAGCATCTAAACCTTGTCAGACAGATCGTGGAAAGCCTCCTTGGAGAAAATGACATTGAGTGACAAGTAGGGGTTAGCCAGGCATGGAAAGTAGGGAAACAGCAACTCGGGTGAGGGTACAACACCTTGACTACCCCAAGGTGGGAAAGAAGGTAAATCTTAAGTCCTAATAGGCTCAAAGCTCAGCACAAGTAAGATCTGCTCCTGGAAATTTTCCAATGATTCCCCCATCACACACACCCCAGGATATTTAGCCTCTACTTCATCCTTTCTGAAAATTCTCCCATCATTTCATTATTAACTCTTTCATAATAATAATGATATTACTAAGAATCATCTGGAATGAAGGCTTACATTGGGCCATTCTCTTCCATAAGTAGTTTACCTGTTTTTCTCATTTATCCCTCACAACAATTTTAGGAGATAGTTCCCATTTCACGAGTCAATAAACTAAAGCAGAGACTGTTGAATAAACTGTCCCTGTAGCTAATGAGCGAAGCCATTGGGTTGGCACTCTTAACCAGTGCTCCATGCTGCCTCCTCGCGATGCGTTCCTCGTCCTTTTTGTGCAAGTCTGACCTTGTCTACCACATGATAAAGCCTGAAAGAAGAAGCCAGGGTGAATGACCCGTTTATTTATTCACTCAGTCATTCAGCCAACAATTATTCCATGACTACTATTTGGCAGGTGCTGTATACCTCCATGCACCCAGCCCAGTTCACTGAGGGAAAGAATGAGTGACTGATCATGCTTCACAACTCAGACAGCCTTGTGTGGGGAGGAGATGGAGGGCAGAAGCTTGAATGGGGGCCAGGGGAAGCATGGGAAGACTTCACATATGTCATCAGAGGGCACATCCCATCATTCTTCCCTAGCAAGAAGGGCTCCTGGGCACAACCAAACACCTGACAACATGTTGGGTGGTTTCATGTTACCTCACTTCTGGTATGATAGCCCTGTGGGTAGGATTTGTTACCCCAACTGCATAAATAAGGAACCTGAACTTTACAGAGTAAATGTGGCAAAGCCATACAGCTGGAAAGACTGATCCCAGCCAAATTCTCCATTCATGCAACCTCCCAGATTTTATTATGGAGTTTTCCCCTTGTTAAACTTCAAGGGATCAAAGGCCTAAAAAGTCTGTCATTTTCCAAATTATAGTGTTTGTTGATGAAACAATCAAAACACACACCCAGAAATCTTTACCAAACAAGTCAGAACAGGGGCTATCTTGAGAAAAAAAGAAGTGGGTGTGTTGGAAAGCAAAACTCAGCAAGCTTCTGAGGTATTGGCAACGTTGTATTCCCCACCCCAAGTACCAAATTCATGAGCATTCACTTTGTAATTTATTAAGATATAAATTTGTTTGGTGCACGTTCCTGTGGGTGTCATATGTCACCATGGAAAAGTTCTAACAGAAACATCTCACCATTTCTTCCAGCCAAGTACTGCCTGTCCTAGATTACAGAGGTAGGAGGTCCTGGTGAGAGAGGAATTTATGTTAAGTTACTTTCCAGCAAGACCTAAAGAGACAAGTTCTTGAGAAGTTGGCACAGAGGAGAGGAAGTCTTCTTCTCCCTTGCTCTGGTTGTAGCGTGCAGGGATGCTTGCTTTAACAGTTCCATATACAATCCCAAAATGCAAGAGCAAGGCATACAGAAGCCAGGTGATATTCCCAGTGAGAGGCCATGGAAGGAGTGGGACTTTATTATAAGGAATTATCCTTCTGAAAATTTACCAAGAATAGCTAAGGGACACTGGAAAAAGTAAGAATCTGAAAGCAACTGCTTGTGCAACTGACATTACATTCTCGAGTCTGCTGTCCCACCAAGCCACTGCCCTGGCACTGACATGTAGAAGCCTCATGACTCCATTCATGCAGGACAGCAGAGGGTGGGAGGCCAGAATTGTGAAAGGAATTGACCTTACAAGAGGCCCATGGAAGAAGAGATGTCCCAGGTCCTGCCCACAGAGGGAATGTGGAGAACCATCACTCAAATGCAATGTGCAGCCACGCTGCAAGTCTCCATTTCCTACTTTTTTCCCTTATATTTTTGGCTGATTATTTTAGGTGCTGTGGGTCTATTTTGGTTTTTCCAAAGCTATATTTTAGCCATAGAGCATCTGTCACCTTGAGAGAGAGTGGAACTGTTCATCATTTTGTTACAGAATTCTAATATATCAGACAGGGATTCTATTAGCAGGTACCTAAAATGTGCAGAGTGCAGAAAATTCAGAATATAGCCCCCATTACACACACACACACACACACACACACACACACACACACAATCTTGTTCCACCTGTACCATATGACACACTCTATTACATTTGTGTCCCAAAAGAATATGCATCAACTGTTTTATTTTATTTCTGTTAGGTGCTTTTTCTCTTTTTTCATTTAAATCCATTTTGTAATTACTGAAAATGTGCTCATTTAATGAGCAGCATTTCAAATTTTTTTAGACAAGGCATTGATATTGAATGTTTCTACTCTCTTGATTACTTTTAAATCAATTAAATCATCAGCTGTAAGTTATGCAAAAGACTGTCACTTGATAACCATGAGACCTGGCCAGTGACTTAACCTCTCTGTGCCTCAGTTTTCTCATTTATAAACAGGAGAAGAAATTCATGGTTCACAGGACTTCAGAAGAAATAAATGAGATAACAGATATAAAGCAGATAGCACAGTATGTGGCAAACAGAAGGTTTAAATGCCAGCCCTTTCCCCTTTTTCCTCAGCTTACTGAGGTCTCTGGAGGGTAGATCAAGTAGACCTAAATGACAAAAATATGATGTTCAAAGGCATAGGGTGTTTTCATTCCTAAAGTAACCATTGCACATCCAAGAATGTGCTTTGCTTGTGACTGTTATCCATCTGGGTTCACTCAACCCTCAATGTATTAGTCTTTCACAATAGATTCAAATTTCATTTCTAAAGAAAAACTTAGGCATTTTAGCTCACAGTGATCCTCTATTTCTGAAATCTCCCCTCAATAAATGCATTAAACAACTCTGTGAGTGAGTGTGTAATTTGTTTACATATATAAATTTTCTTAATCAAATTGTAGACCTATAAATCAAGAATTGTAACCAATGCCTTTTTGTGTTCCCAGAGCCCAACACCATGCCCTGCATTCAAGCAACTGCTAAATATATTCCTGTTGATTGACTGATTAATAGACAAGGGCTTAACTTCTTTGTTGTAACTGTGTAACAAGCCTGTACCATCTAGGATTCATACAGGGAACCAGAGCATCCCTAAAAACATCCAACCACCAATTCTACAACAGCCCCCTAAATGGCACCCCTGGAGTAGTTCAGGATCATGCAGAATCTGCGATTTGAGCCCATCTGAGATCTACTATAAATTCAACAGCTTAATCCACTGCTCTCCCAGCCAAGCCATGAGCAGTGTTTCTTTTCTACTGGAAGCAAAAACATTTGTCCATCTTAGCAAATGTCAGCACGACTGCATAAAGAACAAAATATCAAGTGCCATTTCCATGAAGCAAAAGTACTGGGCCAACAGCAGATGCATCCACTGGCATCAGGCAAGATCCTTGTGTAAGCAGCAGTAACACCAGAGATTAAGAGCACACAAAGCCCAAGCATTCAGGCCTGGTAACAAGGCCCAGCTATTGTCTTGGCAGACAGTGCCAGAGATAAAGTATCCTGGAGACACAGTGTCAGGCGGGCTGAAAATGCATGTGCCAAGCCAAAATGAAAGTGGGGCTGCACAATGGCAACTGCTGAAGGAGCAGCTGGTCCTGGTGGCACCAGACTGTGTCTTTCAGCCCATGTCATCAACACTTGTCCATATAGTAAACATTTTCTGAAGAGGTGTCTGTCAGTTTCCGTTTATTTATAAATAAGTGAATGAAGACCATCCAACTTACACATTTTTCATGGTCTTTTTTTCCCCCCTCCTTTAAATTCCAAAATCAGATGAGAAAGGACAACACATAGCAAAGTGATAACACAAGAAGAATGCAGCTCTGTCCTGGAAGGAGAGCTGAAGACTGACGGATGATACACGTTTAGACAATGGAATGCGGGACTTGCGGGCTATTGTTGGAACAAAAGGAGGTCAAGTCTCATTCTTTTCTCCTGCCAGCTTAAAAAGAATTGGTCACAACTTTTCTTTAAAAAGAAGAAGAAGAATGCATTCCTAAATCAAGTCTCCCCAGGGCAGCAAGAGCAGCCCTGGGGCTCTTAGTGACACAATCTTGGTTGGTGGACAAATATTTCTGACCTTTTATGTTGAACTTGCAATCTCCTTGGGGTGAGCTGCCACTCTAAGAAAGTCCTTTTAAATGCAAATTAGTCATAGTCATCTCATTTTATCCATCTGCTCTTGAAAAATCAAAATGACTGTGAAAAGATAAAGCTCTACCCATCCAGAATCATTCTTTATGGAGGGTTATTGAGTCCAGTGGTCACTGATGACATTTCCTGTCAGTAAAAATGGTGTTGGAGCTCTCTCCTTTCCAGCTCCCTCTCTACAAAATAAAATACAAAAGTAAATGAATCAAATCGATCCTGGGCCAGAGACGGAATTGGAAAAAAATGCCAAGATGCAGAGGTTAAATAAATGCACCTTCTCTAAAAACAATGATGCCATTTTTCTGGAGCCAGTTCCGATGAGATTTCCTTTTACAAACCATCGAGGCGCACAAAAATTGGCAAGGCTTTGAATTTAAATCTCAGCTAACTCTAATTAACCAAGTTGGTCGATTGATTGCATTAAGTCTCCAATTATTCACACCTTCCTGTGTCCAAGCTCTGACACTGGTCGCAGCCATGCGACTTCCTTGGGCTAATGGGTTATCATCAGATATGTTGCAAGCACCAGGTTATAAAGGTGCTTTGCATGTTTCAGGTTATGCTCTTGTCCTCAGCCATTGCCATGAGAATGTGCAAGGGCTAACACACTGGATGGAGAGGCAAGTGGAATATAGCTGAGGCCTCCTAATCACCCCAGCCTACAGAGTTGCTAACCTGCTGACTCTCAGATATGTAAGTGAGCCCAGCTCAGATCAGCACTGCCCAGCTGACTCCAGCAAAATCACCAACCTGCAGACTTGTGAACTAAATAAACACTATTTTTAAAGCTCCAGATTTTGTGGTTATTTGTTTACGTAGTATTATCATGGAGAAAGATAACTGGTACACTACATAATATTGGGCAAATCATTTTACCCTACAAGCTTTACTTCTCTTTAATTTCCCATCTGAAAAACAAGTGTACAATGACATCTTCACAAAGTGGCTGCCATGATTAAATTTTGTAAATTGGATAAGGTATACAAAATTGTTTAGCATTGTCCCTGGTACATAACTGGCATGTAATCAGTGACAGCCCTTCTGTGCCTTATGTTCTACATTTCCATCTCTTCCATCAAAAGAAATGCCTTCTTAACCTTCTCACTATTGATCTCCATACAGTGTAGAAACTACATGAGCCACAGTGAGGCTCTGTTTGGAGTACTTCCATGAAGTCCACAGGGTGGATTGCCAGACATTTCAACAGAAAGTCTCTTGGATACACAGAAGACTCCTATAATGTGCCTGGAATTTCTCAGATCACTTCAAAAACTTTATTCACTTGAGACCGCAAATCTAGGATGAAGCCTAGAGAAATACCACAGACTTCCCTACCTGGTGGCTTTCTCTGCAGATAGGAACCCAGTCTTCCTGCAATGGGGCAGTCCAGAAGGGCCACCCCTCAAGTAATAATAGGATTTTGAATAAACACACAAGCTCTCTTGTTCTAAGAGGGGATAATTCTGGGGTGCATCCCCTAGAGGGATTGAATCCCAGTTGCCACAGCAGTAATCTCATCTCCAACACACTCTTTATTGGGTGCATTGCCTTTACTGCTTTACTTCCTCATTCCCCTGACAACATTTCCTAAGCTTGCCTCCCAAATAAACAGCTTGCATTCAAATCTTTTCTGAGGTGTGCTTCTGGAAAACCTAAATTTAAATAGTCATGGAAACCCGTCTTTGGATGGAACCCTTCTGAAAACCCAAATTCCAAGATCCAGACCTAGGAAGAGTATGAGGCCAGAATCATTCCTCCATTTGAACAATGCTTAACGAGGATAATGCATTGAGATCTCAATGCCCAAGCTTCCAAGCAGGCCTTCAGCATCTCCCTTCTGTGATTTTGCAGTGAGCATCTAAGCGGTCTTCCTTTTTCCAGACTTATCCCACTTCTCCCCACTATCCATTTTCCATAGAACTGCCATGTAGCTCCACTGCTTAAAGCTCTTCAGTATTTCCCTACTATCCTCGTGATGAGTTCAGTCTTCTTACAACACAGAAGACCTTTCATGATCTGGTCATCCCTACCTACCTCTCCTGCCTCACTCTTTACCACTTCCTTATACCTGGGCCATACTAGGTAACTTGCAGTTTTTAATACCTCTGGGCACTTGAGTAAATTATTCCTTTAATCGGAAATCCCTTGCTTCCACATATCTACTTGCTAAACCTAAATTCCTCCTTCAAAACCATGATTAGAAGATGGAATGGATTGGGCAGTCATATCTACTCTTTTGCTGATTATCCCTCTAAAGCATATCTCTGATCCACCCATTTCCCTACAAGTCTACTCACCGCCCTATTCAGATCCCCCTATCTTATCCTCTCATGAGCATTGTGCACCTTCCCTCATCGCATTTGCCTGAGCTTTAATTTTATGTTATATGTGAGGTTTATTGATTACCGTCTGTCTCCTTCTGCAAATGGTAAACTCCTGTGAGAGCAGGACCAGGTCTACTTTTACTCACTATGTCACATAGTAAACATTTGATAAATATTTATGAAAGTAACTTGTGACTCACTCCCATCTATTTACAAACTTTTACTTTGAAATCACTTATATCACTTCACACTTAACACTCTGTATAGCCAGGGTTCTCCAGAGAAACAGAACCAATAGACCAGGTAAAGAGGTCCATAGGAGCTCATACAGCTGTGGAGACTGAGAAGTTCCATAATCTGCTGTCTGCAAACTGGAGAATACAGAAAGCTGTGGTGTAATTCAGTCAAGTCTGGGAAACTGATAGTTTAATTCTTGGTCTGAGTCCAAAAGCCCCAAAACAGGAGCACCGATGTCCGAAGGCAGGAGAAAATGGATGTCTCCACTGAAGCAGAGTGAATCATCCTTCCACAACCTTTTTGTTAACTCAGGTCTTTAATTGAGTGGATGATGGATGCCCACCCGAATTGGTGATGGCGATCTTGTTTACTCAGTCCACTGATTCAAATGCTAATCTCTTCCAGGGACACCCTCACAGTCACACCCAGAAATAATATTTCACCAGCTATGTGGGCATACTTTTGTCGAGCCAAATTGACACATAAAATTAACCACCAGATGCTCTGTATCAACGTTTTGCTCACATGTCAATTTCCACGGCATTATTGTGATCTTGAGGGCCTTTATATAATGCTCTGTAAGAACAAACCATTCGTTGAGCTCATCTGATGAATTGAGATTTCTGAAAGTGTAAGATTATAATGCACAAAGAAGGAAGTTCATCAGGCAGGCTTTGGAGGTTGGATAAGATTTCAGTTGCCAGAGATGATGCCTTAAAAAATGGTTTGAATAAAAGGGGAACTTCAGGTAAAAGCAAGTTGTGTAGGAAATAGTAAGTTGTCACTGTGATTGGAAAGTGATTGGAGTGTGTGTAATACAACAACAATTTAGCTGACATGTGTTAGTGTTTATTACATGCCAAGCACTATTATAAACATTTTATATGTATTAACACTTTTTTTAAATAATGAGAGATAAAGCTAGAGTAATAAAAATAAGGTTCAAAATATAGAAGGTTTTGACTGTCATCTAAGGAATTATTCTTGCTGGTTGCCTGTTTTTGTGCAACCCCAAGCTAAGAAGAATGGTTTTTATAATTTCAAGTGAAAAAGCAGAAGAATGATATTTCATGACACATGAATATTATACATTCAGATTTTACTGTTAATAAGTCAAGTTTTATTGGAACACAGGCATATCCATTTATTTATGCATTGTCTATGGCTACTGTCATGCTACATGGCAGGATTGAATAGTTAGAACAGAGACTGTAGGGGCCACAGGCTCAAAAATACTCTTAGATCCTTAAAGGAAAAAAAATTGTTGAGTCCTGATTTGTGCTATTCAATCCATGCAATCACCAAAACAGAGAGGTAGAATTATAGACTGACCCAGAAGACAGCCCACCATATTCCATAGTGGTCAAAAAGTAAGTTTTATTAATGATTTCTATACAACTAGATAGAAAAATGTTTATATATCTACCTAACATTCTTCACCAAACTGTTAGCAGTGATAACTTGGTGAGTAGAAGGGATGAAGAAGAGATAAGAGGGCTTAGACATTTGTACACCTTGCATTCCTTGGCATTTTTCATAATGACCATTATTATTTTTGTATATACACAAAACAAAAAATAAACATAACATGAACACAGTGATACTGCCAACAAGTCAAATGAGGGAGAACTTGGAAATGACTTCGTGAGAATCACAATACCTCAGGATTCAGAAGCCTTCTCGTCTGAGAGCTCATTTAATGCTTGAATTTATTCTGCAGCAACCTAACCTGAGTTTGAATGCATCCGGTAGCAGGAGACCTTCTGCTACCCACAGCAGCCCATTTCATCTCTAGATAATTCCAATGGTATTAAAATTCATCCCAATTTGTATTAAACATTTGCCTTACTGTACCTTTTGCTTGTTAATTCAAATTCTGTATTTTAGGCTTTTAAGAAAGTAATCATTTCCTCATTTGACAACCCTTCATATATTTGAATGCCAATTTCATGGCAAACTTGACTCTTCTCAAACCAAACATCTCTCTGTCTTTCAACCATTCCACATGTGGTGCTAAAAGAATACAAGGAGCTAAAAAGAGTCAGTAAGTCATGAAACAGAGGGGCTATGTATAAAATGCATGGTTTTTGAAAATGTTAGCCTTAAAGGTTAGTCGTGAGTCAAGATGGTATCTTGAGAAACAGAGCTAAAATTTCAAGAGGAAACAGCTATTTCAAGCAGAAGGGGTGAACTAAGCATATGACCACCTGGAGGAAGTGATACCAGTGACAAAGGAGATGGAACAAGCAATGGAATATGACTGAGTACCCAGGCAGAGGTAAGAGAAGAGACACAGAATACAAGGGTGAAAAACAAACAAACAAACAAAATGAAACAAAACAAAAAACAGAAGAAGTTGAAGGGGGAAATAAAGAAGCTAAATTGAAACAAATCTACCCAGGAAAGCAGGTGAGCAGGTCATCTGCTATGAGAGAAGGAGGTCAGTAATGTGTGATGAACAGGGTGGAAGAAAGGGTAGGAAAAAATGGGAAGGAGTGCTATGTGGAGTTGAAAATTCATGTTGTAAAAATTACAGTGGCTACTGCTGAAATAGAAGAAAAAATCAACAGGAGTTAAATAGAAGGAAAGCTTAGCTTTGCTAAGGGCGGTGTAGAAAGGAGTGGACAGGTTTCAAGGTTTATTTATTGTTTTCATTTTTTATTTTTCAATTATAGTTGGCATTCAATAGTATATTAGTTTCAGGTGTACAGCATAGTGGTTAGATATTTATATAATTTACAAAATGATTCCCGCCCCCATAAATCTAGTACCCATCTGGCACCATACATAGTTATTACAATATTATTGACTATATTCCCTATGCTGTGCTTTACATCCCCATGACTATTTTGTAACTACCAATTTGTACTTCTTAATCCCTTCATCTTTTTCACCCAGGCTCCCAATATCTCTTTCCTCTGGCAGTGATCAGTTTGTTCTCTGTATCTATGAGACTGTTTCTGTTTTGTTTGTTCATTTATGTTGTTGTTTAAATTCCACATATAAGTCCCCTTCCTTCCTCACCACTCCATGTATATCCATCCCAAAACTGCATGCTCAATCTCAGAGGAGGACCTTCCCAGATACAGCAAAAGGCCATTCTCCAGTCAAGGGTATACGAGTATGTACGCTCACTTGCTAGAACCTCCAAACAAGCTATCAAGGTTTAGTGAGTTTTTCTAACTGCATTTCATGACTCAGGGTTTCCACCCTCATACTCACTCACCAAATGTAAGGTCCAGAGTGACTGCACTTTTGATTGCTGGCAGGGATTGAGAGGCCTGCTGCTGGAAGACAGCAGTGATTCTTGTTCCCAGTTTTAAGAGCGTGCACCTTTGCACAAGTATATGTCCCAATAGAAACATTATACTCTACGGGTTTATAAAAGAAGCTTAACGTCTTCCAAAATTCCTCAAGCAATAAGGGCCCAGGATTCAACAATGTGAACTGCTTTTCCTATTCAGAAATAATAGCAAATATATTAAAAGTGCAACCTTTTCATGCTCTTAACATGATGCTTTGAATTTCCCATGGCATCCCAGTGGATTACCATGAATTACTTTGCAGGCACAAAATTTTGTTTTTCTCTCCCACTCTAGACTATAGTCTTTCAAAATATATTTATCAAGAGCTGAAGCCACTTGATTCTCCACCAGCCTTCTTAGCAAGTACACTTAACAGCATGGAGAAAGCCTTGTGCTTAAACAACAAGGATATTGGAAGATCTCTTTCCATGTGTATCTCAGCAATCACCTGTTCCTTTCTTGGTTCACTTCTGGGTCTATTCCCCACCCCCACAGTTGCTCTTCTAAAATTCATCCAAGTTCCCAGCTCACTCTCCATCCTCGCTTACTCTCTGGGCTTTCTATCACCTGTGCTACGACAGGCCCATCCTTGTACTCTTTTCAATAGTCATGACTGGTTGGAGGGGTGGGGCTTTGTAAAAGAAGACAGAGACCGGTCAGACTCTAGACTCTCAGGTGATTTTCTGGATATGATGGTGCCCATTGCTCTATAGGCACTAATATTAGCATCATCTGCCCAGCTTGCAAAATAGGGATTCTCACCCAGGCTTATACTTCTTATAATTGAGGTCTTCTCCTTCAAGTGTTTTCTTGAATGGTCTCCTCCCATTTCCTCCTTAACATTATTTGATATTCACCTCAACATCTTGCAACTTGGATCTAGGAACAATACACCAAAAATAATAAATATAGGAAATATGAACGATTTTTTTCCCCCCAACCAAACCCTTACTCACTTATCACATTAACTATGAGTGCCAAATGAGGGTATTTCCAGCGGGGGAGGAAGGAACCCCAGGGCAACCATGGTGGAAGAAGAGTAATTTGTTGTATGGAGAGAATGTCAGATTCTTGGTTTGAATGTGAGGAGTGAAGAGAACAGCTTCCAGGATGCTCCACCTTCAAGCTGGGTAATGAACATATTTTACCCCAATTTTATCTAAACATAGCCTCGTATGTCCACTTAGCCTCTTCTGTTCTTTTGAGATAATCAAGGCCACCTGATAAAACTGTACCAGGTTTCCTTAGGCAGCCTGAGTTTAAATTGGAGCTTTCCCTGACACTTACTAGCTACCGGGCAAGTTCCTTGATCTTTCTATGTTTGTAAAAAGTTTCCTCATTATAAAAGGGTAGAAATAATATTGATTTTGCAAGACTGTTCTGAAGTTTTATTTAAACCATGTATCAAAAGCCCCTGGTCTTTGTGTGTGTGTGTGTGTGTGTGTGTGTGTGTGTGTGTGTATGATATTAAAATGATACAGAAAACTTCTGGTCCTTTGTCTGTATTTAAGCATGTGGGCCAAATTATGTGTTTAATAAGTGGTCATTATTATAATTTCTTTGCTAAAGTTATAAAAAAAGAATAAGAAAATTAGCCAATTACACTTGATAGAAGTGCTTTGTCACCATACCACATATCCAAAACAACTACAGTATAATTAGAGATGATGAGATTAACTACCTCTACACAACTGAAGTTATTATGAAGATGATTTGGAATACGGATTTATATGCACCCTCCCTGATACTGAATGCTACCCTAAACATACCTATATTGAAATATAACTATAATTTTTAACTAAACACTTAAAAATAAAGCAATCAGAATAGTAATAGTATGGTTTTTAGTGAGGAAAAACTTGAAAATCAATTTGAAACCTTTTAAATATAGATTATTTAATCTTTATCTTGTCCTTTTTAATATCTATCCTTGTACTTTACACTATACAAAAGTTATTAGTATGAGTATGCATGTATATAATTTGCAAATAAACAGAAATAAATACATTAGCAGAAATGCTCAAGCATTTTTCACTGATAAGGAATGCACTACCAGAGGTTGGGAGAACATGATCTACATTGACCCAAGTGTTTGCTTCACCCTGTGGGTTATGTAATACCCCTGAGTAAAGCTCTATCTTTCATGGTTCTGCATTTGTAAATGAATGTGGTCTGAGTTTCCTACATGCATGCAAGGCCTTTCCTAACTTGGTCCCAACCCTCTCGTCATATCTCTCCAGGTGCTGGCAGGAAACAGATCAGCATAGCTAAATTTGAAAGAGATTATTAGAGGGACTACTTACAAAGATACAGGTAGAGTATAGCGAAAGCACAGGGGATAACGACAAGGAAGGATAAGAGGAAGTGTCATTCCCCTAAAGTGATGTGGAAGAGAGCACTTATTCTTCCCTACAGGTAGAGAGGCTGTGTGGAGAGGGCCCTTACAGAGACTATCGCAGGAGGGAGGCAGGGGCCTCCAAACACCCAACCTACTCTTCTTGCTCCCTCAGCTGCTCCAATCCTACTGGCTAAATCCAATCCAGAGGTACGTTTGATAGGGTCATACAGGTCAGCCTTCTATGACACAAAATTGGATGGAGAAGGGTGGAGATTCGACCTGGAAAACCAAATGGAAGACATTCAGACCAATCCCATTCTGAATTTTTCATTCATTCATCCATTCATTCATGTTTTCATTTCTTTATTCAACAAATTTCCATTGAGTATAGTGTCAGGGACTGACCTGGGCACTAGTGATACAACAGGAATGAGAGAGTGTCCCTACCCTCACGTCTCATGCTACATTCCAGAGTGGCAGACAGGTAATAAACATATTAACAGGAAATCTAATTACAGGTTATAATGCAATTCTATGTGATATGTGCTGCGATAGGGAACAGCAAGTGACTTGCCATCAGGGAAAATGGCCCTAGATAGCTTGGCTGAAGAGATAAGACCTAAAGAGTGATAAGGATCAGCCAAGTAAACAGATGGGAAAGAATGTTCCAAAAAGAAGAAGCAGTGGCTCTGAAGTGATCATGCTTATGATGATCCAGTGACAAAAAGCTGGTGTGATGGTGGTTGTGAAGCAAGAAATGGATTTGGAAGGTAGGCAGAGACTGCTTCATTCATGCCAGGCTTTGCCAGCTGAGCTAAGGAACTGGGGCAGTGATGTACCATTGAAGCAAGGAAGTGCCTTACACTTTCTAAACTTCTCATGCTGCCCTAATAGTGCCAACTTTTGTGTGTTGTGTCTCAGTGCCTTTGCACATGCAGTTTCCCCTACCTTAAAACAAATCCTTTCTCTTCTATCTGACACATTCCTCACCCTTTGACCCAGTTTATATGTCATTTCCTCTCTGATGTTTTCCTTGGTCCCCTCAGGCTGTCTTAATCACTTCCTCTTCTGTGCTGCCCTAGCACTTTGCATGTTTCTCACAGCTTTGTCACTGTTTGTTTACTGATAACCTTTTTCTCAAGACAGTGAGTTCTTTGAAGGCA
Organism: Aselliscus stoliczkanus; assembly: GCA_033961575.1. Lineage (NCBI taxonomy): Eukaryota > Metazoa > Chordata > Mammalia > Chiroptera > Hipposideridae > Aselliscus > Aselliscus stoliczkanus. The sequence continues at coordinate 119,703,612 of CM066727.1, read as the reverse complement.
AGGACCATTCCCTGTTACTTTGCATCCCCACCCTACCCCACCTTTCACCCCCACGCACGCCCTTTGAGAACTGAGACCATGTCTTAATCATGTGGATGTCCTCACCTTACTCATCCCTCCACCTTTAGCTCACCTGGCCCAGTGTGTGCCAGATAAGTAACACCCAAGAACGCACCACCAATTACTTGGGTCTTCAATAACATGAAAAGCTTACCCAGAAGAAACTGTCAGTGATAGGGTGATGACCGTTTCCTGAATACAGAAAGTAAGATGGCTGCTGGAACTCACTTAAACAATTAGAAGGGGTTTCTTCGTTCGTTTTCTTAATATAGCAAAGACATTTAATTATATATTTAATAAATTACTTAAATTAAACATTTATAATAAGTCGTAGTTTAAAATAAGTTAGTGAAGTTGTATAAATAGATTTGCCACGAAGTTTGCAAGCTTGTCTTTTCCTAGAAGGCAAGGACAGTGTCTTTTTTTAAAAGTTAACTTTTGTGTCCACAAAGCCTAGCACACAGCAAATGTTTATTGAATGAGTACATGAAAGAACTAGAATTAAACCTCAGACAGGCTTTGTCTAGACTATATCCACATTGGTGGTGACTGTCAATCATGGTTAGTATGTATTGACTATCTATGGCTGCATAACAAATTATCCCAAAACATAGCTGCTTCAAACAATGAACATTTCTCATTCACAGTTTTAAACAATTGGAAGTTTGATATTAACCTAAAGCTTGTGGGTAAGGATAATAATAGGTAATATTTATTAAGTACCTACTATACGCAAGACTATTCTAACAGCTGCATGTATTCACTCATTTAGTCTTCAGAACAGTCTGAGATGTTTATTCTTACTAACCTACTCTATGATACAAAAATTGGGCAGAGTGAGGTTAACTAGCTCAATGAAGGTTACAGCCAGTAACAGGCAGGCCTGGCATTCATAACCAGTTCATCAACTCAAAGCCCAAGCTTTTCATCTTAAAGAGCCTGGCTTCACAGCTAGAACAATAACAGCAATTTACCCTTAAAGATAAAGCTAATGTGGTGAAGGTTCCTTCCTCTCATCAATGTCTTGTGTAGGTCATTCCATCTCTCCAAGGGATATGATAAGCTTGTACAGCTCCATTGTCCCATGCCTGATGATTGCCCATATTTGATGATGAAATCAGCTGCCATGAGTTTGAACTTAGTGAATTAGCTTAAAAGAGTTCCAAGCCACAGCCCTGACAGTATTAGAATGATTGGATCAAATAGCATCTTATTTGATGTAAAGGACAGAGGGTGCAGTCATTAGTCTAAGGATTCTAGCCAGTACCATTGAACATGCTGAAGCTCCCAGCATAAAACACTGACTGCTCTTGCAGACCAAGAAATGACCAAAGGGGCTGGAAAATCTCCATGAATGAAATAAAGACCCCTGCTCTTAAAGGGTCTTTAATGTCTACTCTTTCCTATCAAGGAAATTGGAAAATCTTCTTCACTAATATTATGCACAAGAGGACACAAAATGCATATTTTTAAAATCAAATCAGACCAATCAAAGACTAGGATAAGCAATGTGTCTTGACTGAGGAGGACTTAGTTCATGCCTCAAACTGGCTGCTTCATCATAGACACTGTTCTTTACCACGCTGGGGCTCAATTCCTCATTCCAAGAGAAAAAAATGGGCTGAGAAGTTCTCTTATACCATATCTAGCTCTAACAATTGAGCTTGTATCCTTAGAAATAAAAGTCCATATAAAATTAACATTTCTTTTTTTCAGGTGATAGATATTATTATGCTTTGTAACAATCTCTCTGCACATAGTTCAAAATCTCACAAAACAGGACATAAGAAATTATCATTTGTCAAAGGTCACACAAAATGTCAGTTCTGAGAAAGAGAAGCAGCATTCAAACAACTCAAGACCATCAGAGAATTTCTCATTACTCTCTTCTGTCACATGCTAGGGAATACAACAAAAATGATAAGACAGATTATCCTCCCTCCATTCCCATCCCCCATTCCCCAGCTTTGGTCATGGACTGCGACCCTTATTTATAGGGCACATTAGAAAGCAGCAGCCACTGTGGGCTCTAACTGAGGCAGGCGTGTCTGATGTTCCCTACTACGCTCTCATGGGTATGTGGAGTCAGATATGTTTTTCTTTGAACTATCATAAAAACTGCAGTGATGGGATAAAATCCATTGAATAACATGGGAAGAAGACAATAATGAATAGAACCCTTTTGACATGAGAAGTAGGAAAAGCTAGGGGGGGGCTCAGGAAATGGGAGAATCAACAACACACCAAGTATGACGTGGTGAAAACATCGTTGTACAGGGAGCTGGTCCCCCAGGTAACTAATTGTGTTATTCTGGGCAAGTCACTTTATCCCTGTTTATAAAATGAGGAGATTGCATTAAATTAATGGTTTTCAAACTGAGTCCTTAGAACTGTCTCATGGAAAACCCAGGTGGGTGGCGAAAGGCACGAATCCAAGTGGGTCATACTCTCAACTCCATTCCATCTCCTATGCAGTCATCTTTGCTTTTACCTGTTTTGTATTGGAGTTGAACAAATAGTTTATTTTTTAAAAGCTGTGCTGTTATAAAGGATAAAAAGTTTGCAACCACCGAGACGGAATGCCCTCAAACATCTCCAACTCTTTCTATGAGCTGACACAAATATTAACAAATAAATAGACATACACTAGCTATCTCAATTCATTTCCACACCCTTGGCAAACATCTTCCAGTAAATTAAAAGTAATTCTTTTGAATTTGACCCATTTTTTCCCTTTTATCCAGCAGTGGATTCTGCAGCTCTTTGACAAAAGTATCTAAATTATAAAAATCACTGGTGCCTTTTCTTCACTAGAAAATGAGGCTGTTTATGGCTTTAGGCCAAAAAACCAAAAAACTGATGTGACTTGTTCTTTCAACTTCCTCAAATCATTATTCCCCTTTTGCTTCAGCATGATAATAATTGTTGTTGCTATCATTCAGTCTTAGAAGAGTCCTTGAGAAATCATCTTTAATATCATACATCTACCTTCCTGTCTCCACAATCTGAGCAGAGGTTGGCAGCACCCTTCCCAAGGTTCCATCAAAATGTCGTCACCCTCTGATTAATCCAGACTGGTTTTCAGTCTTCTTGTAACCAATATACTTCACATGGTCACCTGAATTTTCTTTGGAATAGGAAAGCAAAAGGTCTCCATTTGCTGGGAAAGGTTTAGAGATAGTGGAAGGGACAATAGAGCCAAATTAAATTGAGTAAACAGAAATCCAAACAGACATTCTGCATGAAATAAAATGGGGGAAATTGAGAATGGTCTGCCATATCGCCAGGTGCGGCCATATGATTTGACTCCATGGCAATTAGCCCAGCCAGACCTGTGGAATTTGTCCAGTCTTCATCAGGCTATTTTACTCTTACTAATGGATCCCAGGGCAAAATTGCATTGACATCCCACAAGGCATTTGAGTTGTTATCAGTCAGTTTGGGTTCAAATATCACGGTCAAAGAAAGGAACAGTAACAACATTGTGTTTCAACAGTTGGACTCCGTTCCAAGTTTTAATCACATAGACAGTTCCCTTCAAAGTTTAGGGCTTGTTTCATTTTTCAGTGTTTGAAATAATATATCCAGTGCCACACATGTTGAGGCATGTATCCAATCTATTTTCTATACCTGAAGGATGCAGAGGGTCAGCAGATACTTGGCCTGCTTACTGCCACTGTTCCTCCTGCATCCAAGGTACACACTGAAAATATTTTCACTCAATCCAGATGCAGCCTCAAAAGGGCTCTCTGAGCATCCAATCAGATGCAGCCTCAAAAGGGCTCTCTGAGCATCCACTAAACATCACTGTTAGGTTTCCATTTGACACCATTTTTTTCAGTCTGCAAGTACATGTTTATGTATGTGTTTAGCTGCTGATTGTTAGTCTTTCTTACTAGACTGGAGGCTCCAGGAAGGCAGAGAACCCACTGGTTTCTCTGGTTTCACTGCTCAGAGAACAATTGCTTTAGCCACGGCATATGCCTCAATGCATTATGGGAGATGGAAGGTTAGAGAATACATGGCCAAACACAGTGACACTCAAAGATGTTATAGTTGCAATAAGTCTCAGCCAGTTTAAGTTTAGGTGACTTATTAAGGAGAAACAATTACTTCGTGTGAGTAAACGATTCATTCTCCTTACGTAGGATTTTCTCAGCCTGAATTATTGCAACGTTTTGATGCACATTTGTGTCACTATCATTCTCCTTAGTGTCCCCATGATATAATCACTAACATTTATAACAGCAAAAATGTAGATGCCAAGCCCTGGGGCTCCCTAAGAGAACAAGACTACCCAGGCTTGCCTTGCTGCTATGGCACAACAAGAAGAAAAGATGTCAACCATGCAGTAAACATGAAGAGTGGTGAATGACAAGAACAGAGTGCTACGGGAACACATTACAGGACACTCTGACCTTTTTTAGGGGTCAGGGGAGATTGGCACCTGAGTATGGATGAGTCAAATAATGGGGGCAGGGGAGTGATTTAGGCAGCCAGGGGCTGGTGAAAAGGCCAGGGAAGAAGAGCAAGCAAGATAAATTCTAATATCTAAAACAAGTCCAAGGAGGCTGGAATGCAAAATAGGGGGGGAGAGAAGACAAGAAATGAGGCTGAGATAGCCAGGAGGCCAGATCGTATGTGCCATAGCAAGGAACATGGACTTTGTCCTTTTTTACACCAGGGCATGACACTCCCTACCTTCTATCCCCTCACCCCTTACCTATAAACTATTTACAACAATACTGGGCATGTAGCACTTGCTAAATATATGTTAGGGACTATTAGAGGCTCATTAGAGAATACAAAGCAATGAAAGAAAAAAACAGACAATATTAACATTAGGGGAAGAAAAATTGTATAAGAAGGGATACGTAATCAGTATACTATGTGACTCAGCTATGAAGAATATTTAATTGTAATAAAAGTATATAGTATATAATATATATTAAAAACTGAAAGGGTTTTAATAAATATGTGACATAACTATATTTGAAAGATTGGTGGGCAGTCAACAATAATATCTAAAATTGGAAAATCAAGAAATATCCATAGAAACACATTATTTGGAAATAAGAAAGTAGATATCAGAATAAAGAGTTAAAGGATCTGTAAAACCATTCCCCTTAAGATCAGGAACAAGACAAGGCTGTCCACTTTCTCCTCTTTTATTCAACATAGTGCTGGAAGTTCTAGCCACAGCAATCAGACAACAAAAAGAAATAAAAGGCATCCAAATTGGCAAGGAAGAAGTAAAATTGTCACTATATGCAGATGACATGATACTGTATATAGAGAACCCCAAAGACTCCATCAAAAAACTATTGGAACTGATAGACGAATTCAGTAAAGTAGCAGGATATAAAATCAATGTTCAGAAATCAGTGGCATTTGCATATACCAATAATAAACTAATGGAAAGCGAAATTAAGAAAACTGTCCCATTTACAATTGCGTCAAGAACTATAAAATACCTAGGAATAAATTTAACCAAAGAAGTGAAAGATCTGTACTCAGAAAATTATAAGACATTGAAGAAAGAAATCATAGAAGATACAAATAAATGGAAACACCTACCATGCTCATGGATAGGAAGAATTAATATAGTTAAAATGTCCATACTGCCTAAAGCAATATATAGATTCAATGCAATTCCTATCAAACTACCAAGGGCATTTTTCACAGAAATAGAAAATATAATCCTAAAGTTTATATGGAATCATAAAAGACCCAGAATAGCCTCGCAATTCTGAGGAATAAAAACAAAGTTGGGGGGATCACGCTACCAGACATCAAAACCTACTACAAGGCCACAGTAATCAAGACAGTTTGGTATTGGCATAAAAACAGGCACATCGATCAGTGGAACAGAACAGAGAGCCCAGAAATAAATCCAAGCATTTACGGACAGTTAATCTATGACAAAGGGAAGCAAGAATTTACACTGGAGTAAAAATAGTCTATTCAATAAATGGTGCTGGGAAAATTGGACTGACACATGCAAAAAAAATGAAACTGGATCATCTCCTTACGCCTTATACAAGAACAAATTCAAAATGGATTAAAGACTTAAATGTAAGACCTGAAACCATAAAAATCCTAAATGAAAATATAGGAGTACATTTGCAGACATTACCCGGAGCAATATTTTTACTGATACATCCCTACGGGCAAGGGAAGTAAAAGAAAAAAATGAACATATGGGATTATATCAGACTTAAAGTTTTTTCACAACAAAGGAAACCATTAATAACAACAAAGAAGCCTACTGACTGGGAGAATATATTTGCCAACGATATATCTGATAAGGGGTTAATATCCAAAATTTCTAAAACACTCATGACACTCAACACCAAGAAAACAATCAACCCAATTAAAAAATGGGCAGAAGATATGAAGAGACATTTCTCTAAAGAGGACATACAGATGGCCAACAGGCATATGAAAAAAGTTCAACCTCACTGGTCATTAGGAAATGCAAATAAAAACCACCATGAGATACCACCTCACTCCAGTCAGAATGGCTATCATCAACAAATCAACAAACAACAAGTGCTGGCGGGGCTGTGGGGAAAAGGGGACCCTGCTGCACTGTTGGTGGGACTGCAGATTGGTGCAGCCACTATGGAAGTCAGTATGGAGGTATCTCAAAGAAATGGAAATAGAGCTACCTTTTGACCCAGCAATTCCACTCCTTGGTATTTATCCTGAAAAAACCAAGACACTTATTCAAAAAAAGTTATGCACCCCGATGTTCATAGCAGCACAATTTACAATAGCTAAGACTTGGAAACAACCAAAATGCCCGTCAGTAGATGACTGGATTAAGAAACTGTGGTATATTTATACAATGGAGTATTACTCCGCTATAAAGAAGAATGAAATCGTGCCATTTGCAATGATATGGATGGACCTAGAGACTATAATGTTGAGTGAAGTAAGTCAGTCAGAGAAGGACAAATACCATATGATCTCACTTATATGTGGAATATGAAAAACTGTATGAATGAGCAAAGTAAACAGAAACTGTCTCATAGATATAGAGGAAAAATCAGGGTTGCTAATTTGGAGAGGAATGGGAATGAGGGAGAAGGGGAAGGGATTAGACAGCAAAAATAGGCAACTACAATATTGCTACTGGGATAGGAAAAACAGTTTGGGGAATATAATTAATAATGTTGTAAATATTCTGTGGAATGTCAGATGATCATAGGTCTTGTTAGGGAGACCATTTCATGGATGGAGTAGAGGTTTGATCACTGCACTGTATTACTAAAGTGGAGGTGGTATACCTACTGTAATTGAATATATATAGATAGTCACGGGATGTGGATTATACTGTGGAAGAGAGTCAGGGAAGAGTAATAGATATGTATGATATGGGGGTGTGGGGGTGTATTGGGGGTGGGGGTTTGTCACTTTGGGGGGTAAAATGTATAACTATTGCACTGTGTTGTACACCTGAAACTATTGGGGGTGGGGGAGTTGTCACTTTGAGGGGTAAAATGTATAACTATTGCACTGTGTTGTACACCTGAAACTAATTAAAAATAAAATAAAATTAAAAAATAAAAAAAAAAAAAAAAAAAAAAAAAAAAAAAAAAAAAAGAGTTAAAGGATCTGTAAGCAATTACTTCTGAGGTAGAATAGAAAGCGGAGGTGGGAAGGGTAAGGTGAGGCTGGACACTTTTTATTTTATTATTATCCTTGTATATGCATTTTTTAAAAATTTCTATGATTATAAGATATACATATATATAGTTTTTTGGACAGAGGTATAAATTACATACACATGCACACACACATGCACACACACACACATACACACCCTAGCAAATACTAATTAAACAAAGGAACAGAGGGAGACAGTCATGCCACCCATTACTGGCCTTCTCCCCATTGGTTCTATTGTGAGTCTTTTTCCCAGTCCCCTTGCCTGGGTTCCTAAAGCAATCATGCCCAGGGGCAGGCAAACAGCAGCCTCTGCACCTCTGTTTGTTGGAGATGTCATGAGTTTGGCTGCCAAGCAACCACTGGATTTGCAGTGCAAGGCACAACCCCCGTTATCTGCTTAGATGCCAAGTCAGCTCCATCTAATGAATCCTTAGCACAGACCAAGGTCCCAGTGAAGCAGGTTCATTGGGAGTTCCAGAGCTCTCAGAGTCTTCACAGGAAGCAGGACAAGAGGCCAGTGTGAGCTCCAATCCAGTGAAGCAAGATCCAGAGATAGAGCTCCTATTCTCTTTGATATGGTTGACACAGTCCCTTGTGGAAAGTACATGGACTCCCAAGATGCTAACGGGTTACAGCCAAGATTTTTAAGTGTTTAACATTTCATTAAGTCATACTTCACTCACTGGAGATGTGTTATTCTTAACAAGGACACAATGCAAACTAACTTTTACTACCTATGAAGGAAAAACTAGTGAGAGAAAGATCATAATTGAAACAATTTATGAAGAGAGGACGCTGTTTTTAAGTATTTTTAAGGACTTCAGAAGGACTCATTTTACTGACAAAGTTAATTAAACATCATTCTTATTTATTAAAGCAATTCCCCTAATTTTCTCTACCAGACAAAATTGTATTAGGCTACTTTCAGTAACTAGATATTCTTGAAAGAAAAAAAAAAAGAAAGAAAAAATGGTGTTGAAATGTTTTATAGATGAAAATTTCTACTTTTTCAGAATAAGTTTTACATGTAATGAATTTTTAGGTGTAGTGTTATTATACTAACCATTTTGTTCTACTTAAATTCATGAGGAGGTTATTTATCTCTTCTGAATGCAGGATTTTTTTTTTTTTTACTAAAAACTGGATATTTTCCCAAAACAAATGCCAACTAGCTCTTCATTATATTTTAAAAGAGTAACTTCATGTAAGCAAATGCTATTAAGTATAAACAGCATAACTAAAAATAGCTCAAATCTTCTAGCTACATTTTGTCAACAATCTCGCACTAGCCAAGTTCCCCATTAATTGCACAATCTATATTTTTAGGAAAGACAGAACTTAATTGTTTCCAAACAAAATTTCAAGACTGCATACTGTTTCTTTCCTCCTGTTGGTTTCAGTTAAATGAATTAATCTTTTAAAAGGGAGAAGGCAGAAAGGAGAACTTCTCCAAAAAGCTCATTTGACATGTGCATTTCATCAAAGGCTTTAATTACCAAGTTGTAATGAATAATTTTTGTTACAATCATCTCTGGAGAGATGTCAGTTTTTTAGAGCATTCCTTTTATCTTTTGCCTTGTACTTTGTACAGACTAATAGCAAACAGCAAATGCCAACTTGAAGAAAAGACATTTAATGCTATAAGGGCCTGAAAAAGCCCAAAAAAGTTTATAATATAGTTCAAGCAATGTTATATGAAAATTTTTATCAGTTCATTCAATTGCCTCTTACAAAGTTAAAAAAAAAATACAAGTAACTCATTTATGACATTGAGTAAACTTTTTCTGAGTTGGTGAATGTTACTTTATGGCCTTTTCTAATACCTTTTCAAAAATCAACAAATTTTTAATATTCAAAGCTTAGCATGTGGATACATGGGGAATATGAACAAGTATAAAGTATTCCCAATCTGGTTAAATCCTATCGGGAAAAACAATCGGACTGTGGGTACATTTTGTCTCATCTGAGCTAGATGTTATTAATAAATTACCTACAATTCAGAGGAATTTCAGCACTGGGCATGTGAAGAATTAAAGGCATAGTAAATTTAGGTGGCAGAGAGAAAAGTAGTAATGGGAATAGATCCTGACATTGTATCAGTAAAAGGTCCTTCCAATTAGATCCTTAAAAGATACTCCTACACAATGGTTTCTATGATAAAGTACACTACACTTTATATAAATTTTTATTTAATCTTCACAGCACTTTGTTGGAGATCTTCTGGTTATTCTCCTTTTACAGAGCCCAAAGTTTTAGACAACATTTTCATGATTTAAATTGCTCTAAATCCCAAATTACAAATGTTTGCATTTCAATCTGAAATAGAATTTAATATATATTTAGGCTAAGATCTTATATTTGGAGCCATCCTTTAAATACCTAAGTGTCCAATAAGGAGAGGTAATAGTGAAATCAACCAAAGGAAAGAGTTTAAGGGGAGCAAGTTTTTTTTTATTATCCCAGAAGAGATAATTATGGAAGTTTATATATGCGATTCCATATGGATTTTTAAATAAATCATTTTAAAACATTAATCTTAAAATCTAAGAAATTACTCGTGACAATATATGTATAAAACTTTTGATGTTTTTCAATTAACCCAATGCTAACAAATTCTCAATTCTGCAGATAATATTCTTCTACAATGTTGCTTAGAGAGTACCTTAAATTGTCGGGGGCTCTGAAATGAGCATCAATATGTTTTGTTTGTTTTGCTTGCAGTGCTGTTTAACTAAATAAATATATCCTGAGGCTAATTGTTAGAAAGTGGCAAAATCTCGGCAGTGTTCACCCCTAGCTTTTAAAACAGGATGGAAATGTAGCTTGAGACAATTCTTTCCAAGTGTGTATTTTACGAATAATCTAATACATTTCCTCCTAAGAGCATTATAAAATATTTCAAAGCTTGTTTATTTGAGAATCACACTTTCTCTTGCAGAGCCTTAATTTCATTAAGCTCTTCATTTTATGATTTTTATCCCCCAGTGGGTTATTTAGGCTGGTTTCTTTCCCGGTACACCGAGCGAGAATTACTCATTTCATCTATGTTTCTTTGGTATTGGACAGCATTGTGATACATTTCAAGCCCTAACCACACACACGCATGTTAAAAATAATTACATACTGCCTATCAACCCATAATAATACTGTCTGATGGTCCCATTGAAGTGTTACTAGATCTTTCTGTGCACAGAATCTATCGAGCTCTTTGCTTCCTGCTGGAAGGGTCTGAAAAGCCAAGTGACATTTTCTTTTCCCCACTCTCAATCATTTTTCCTACATTTAGCTGAGTTCTTAATTCCTTTTGCTCTTTTAGGAAAAATGACTGTCACAGGCAAAAAAAAAAAAAAGTTCTTTCTTGCCCTTTCATCTACAGGCAGATGAATCAATAAAATATGAAGACAAAAGTGCCCCATCTTCTGGCTGAGGATGAATGTCCACCAGCAGAGAGGCCCTGTTGTAAAAGGAAGCATTTCATCTCTGGGACCAGCTCCTGGAAGACAACTATTGATGAGTCCTTCAATATCATCAAGAGTAAAACATCCTTCTCCTGGTCTCACACACTTGAAATCATTTGCTTCTGATCTTCTTTTTTTAATTCTTTTATTCACACCTAATAACTCCAGCTGGCTAATACTGTAGGTTGTGGCTTGGCATCCGGCAGAGCTGTCCCCACTGTGTCCCTTCATGTCCCAGCACAAGTTACTGAACCTTTTGAATCCTCACCCCCCTCATTTTAACATAAATATAATGGTCTCTACCTTCTACATAATTTTGAGGACCAAATAAAGTAAGATTTGTAAAATACTTAACCCCACATCAGGCACATACAAAGCACCAAACAAATGTAAGCTGCTCTGATTATAATTATTATTATTATTTTTAAAGATTTTATTGGGGAATTGGGGGAAGGGGACAGACAAGTTGCTGTTCTTTTGTTCTTCAGTCTAGTTGTACAGGACATTGCTTCACTGGCCCATGTTGGTATCATCATTGCGCTCTTCCCGGATGAGGGAGATTGGTCGCTGGCCACTGGACAGCCACTCACAGTGGCTCTTGGTAGCTCATGCCAACTTCCAGCTGCTCTTGCTGGCTGCCTGCCATTCACTGTAGCTTATGGCAGCCCACTGCAGCATGGGCTGCAGCTATGCTGCCCCAGGCACTCACAGCAGCCCAGCTCCAGGTGGAGCTGTTGTTCACCATCTTAGCTGTAGAGGGCAGTGTCACTGGCCCTCATATGTGGGATCCGAACTGGGGCCACTGGCATCCCAAGCCAGCTCTCAACCAACGCGCCACTTGGCCGGCCCTGATTATAATTATTGCTGACTTTTTTTTTATATACCATTTCCATTCAATTCAGTGCAAATTTTTTCAAAACGTACTATGGTAAAGATGTTAAGCACAGTAGTAGGATTTTTTTTTTTAATGTACCCTTTGCTTTCAACAAATTAATAGTCTACTAATAGTGACAAAGAAGAACTTAAATAACTTTAATAGAAGGCAAGATATGGTAAATGACAACAAGAGCTATATAGTGTCCCAAACAGTGCTTCTCAAACTGTAATGTGCATATCAATTGCTTGAGGAGCCTGTTAACATGCAAATTTTGATTCAGTGAGTCTGGGGTTGGGATTGAGAGTCTTCATTTCTAATAAACTCCCTGGTGCTGCTCCACTGGTGTTGGGGGGCACTCCTTAAGGAGCAAAGTTTTAGGATATTAAAGCAGGATATAAACAGGGTTTGCAGTTAGCTAATATACATCATCATACTTCTACTGGTTTCTTAAAGGCTGTCTGTGTTCCAATTGGCCATTACTTGTGACAAACCTATTGCTGAGTATCTCTCTGGGTACACATATTACAGTACTCTGGAGGACAGCCTTGATGTTACATTCGGTTTTAAGGCAAATGAGTCATAGAGTAATGACATTTAAGAATGCTCTTCAAAGAGTAGAAGGATTTTTCTCATCTCTACTGCTTCTCTGTCTAGTATACTCCCTCTGCCCTTTCCAAATACCATGGTTACTGTTCCTTGGGAATATAAAATGCCTTCTTAGGGATCACCTCTAAACAGCATTCCTTTGAGCCTTTGAGAAAGAGAACCCCTTCGGAAGAATTATGTCTCAAAGGTTGTTCCCATGTTCTCAGGGCTTCATTGTTGTCGATTCCAGTTTTACAATAAAATTAAAGCATAAAAAAACTGAGGCATCCTCTATCTTGCAGGTGAAACCCCAGGCCCTTCCAAACTGAGGCCAGTCCATGTGTGTGTTCTGGTAGCTGGATACCAACTGTTGAATTGGATTTTAAAAATTTGATTAAAAAAAATCTCGATGCTCAGCTTGAAAAATTGGGAAACCAGCTGTCCAGAGCCCAAATTCCCACTTGGAAGCAATCAACTGGAGCAGCGTAACCAGACTGCCATGGGTGGGATCTTGCCCCCAAAGTCTCCACACTCAGGCAAATCCCATTATCTCCCACATCTGATCCACTTCGCTCTCTTATATAACTTGGCCCAGGTAGGCCTTTGGGTTTGTGATCCTATCTACATAAAGCCCAGGAGTCAACTTGATTTGGGAGAAAATATTGTTTGTCATTAATAATATATAACTACTATATATGGTGATTTTCAAAAAACAAGGCGACTATGTTTTTATATGAAAATCAATCTTACTATATGCAGCAGGCCAAATTTAAAGCTAGTGTATTTTAGCTTTCTTTGTTTGCACCCTTTGTTTTTATTTATCATTTCAGTATTCAGTTCTAGTAGTTCATTTTCTCCCTTCCCTACTGCGGAAATGAAAGAAATTCTGCGTAAGAAGGAGAAAAAGGGTAAACCAAGCTTTACCCTTGGTTATTGATTTACGTAAATCAATATCCCATTTCATGAGTGAGACACTTCTAAAGGCTATGTCAGTGACTTTAATGAACCAGCAGAGATGTCACAGAAAGAAAGCAGACAAAAAAGTGTGATGGGGTATTTTTTGTTTTGTTTTGTTTTGTTTTGTTTCAAATCTAGGTTCTCTGTATCCAGAATTTTATTACCAACTCAGTAAACTCTGGGTAAATCAGTAAAAAAAGAAGAAAAAAAAAACAACTTTGGTTTCTTATGCCTCATTTTACACCTTATGAGAGAAAGAAATAAAGATAATAGTTTTGATTCATTTTGAAAGCATTTTTAGATTGTTAATAATAGACATTTTTTAATTAAGGCCCTATTTACTTCCTTAAAATATAATACTTTATTTTAGATTTTTTTTCCCCTTCCTTATTTAAATGTGGTCAAAACTAAAAAACTACATTAATGTCAGGGAAAAAGAGGCACTAACTGCCTTTAAGACAAAAAAATTTCCAACTTCAAAAAAGTTTCTAAATAGATGAACATCCTCTAGCATAACTGCTTGACAATTGGGAAAACAGAAGCTTCTAGAGGAAGACAGGATCACTGCAGGTTTAAGAACTGCCCTAGCACATCTTCAAAATGAATACACCATGACCCCACTATTTAATCAGACAGCCGATGTACAGGAAGAATCTGGTTTGTTTTGAAATTAGAAAGTAACAATACCTGGGCCAGTATCTGAACCCCATTTTAAATCAACAGGTTCGTGGCTTTGCTCAGTAGGAGGCATGAGCACATGAGCTTGGTGTCCACAGCCCTCTGAACGTGTGGGGCTCTGCCTGGCTCACTCGCAGTGATGCACCCCACACCTAATCTGAAAGCCGGAGGTAGTGAATACTACCTGCCAAGGTTATTGCAAAAATCAAACAGAGAGATGGTCAATGGAAGTATCTGAATACTGAAAAGTGCAATACAAAGGCGAGATGTCATTTGATAAGTAAAGTGCTTAGAATAGTACCTGGTACACTGCAATTTTTACATATGTCCTGTTGTTTAAAAAATGTTCCTAAGACTGGCGGTATTACACTCTATCATAAATTTCTTGGTAACGAGCTACACAGAATATGTCCCTTGTTAATCTACTCCCCACTCACTTCTGTTGCCACCCTAACACTTCTGGAAATGGCTGAAATGCAGAACAGGTTTGGTCTTCTAGCAATCTTACCAAAATCTTATCCAAAGAAAGATGCTTAATTAATGGGAAATAGCATTTAATATTAAGTGGTACAAAAGCTAACTAATGCATTAAATTAAAGGGGTACCTTATGGAAGCTAAAATTCAATGTGCTATTCAAATTCCCAGTCATTGGGGGTCTTTAGTCTCACTATTTGGGGCAGAAAATGAGGGACTTTTGCTAGTTTAGCATCACCAACAATTCCTGTTATGGTACCTCAGATGCAGCAACCCGCCTTTCCCCTTCCTCCATCTTTATCCTTCCCAGCACGTCCTCAGCTTTGTGCTTGCCTCCTTGTATTTCTCTGACATCTGCTGTTTATACACCTCCAGCCTTAGAAGATGGAACCCCGCCTCCATTGTCACTTCTTGCCTCCCAATCAACTGACAAGAAACTCTCCATTTCTTGACGTGACTTACATCATATGACACCAACATGTGTTGAAGGTGTGTGGATAAACTGTTAGCTTCCTGTGTGCTACTGACATCATATGCACTGCACGTGAGTTAGGTACCTGTATACAAGGCACTGGTGAATGCAGAGCTAAATAACTTCCTATCTGCAAGCAGCTTACAACACCTAAGGCATTTGTGTCACTTTCTCATGTAGAAAGAGCAGTTATTGTTTTTCTAAGTATGCTTGTATTCTATAGGAATACAAAAGGAAGACTAACTGTCTTCTCCTCACTGGTCTTTCCCCCATCACTTTCTAGCCCTTCCCCTCAAACCTTTATTTTACCCAATTGCCTTACCTCGTCTATTTACTTGACATGTTACTTATCTACTTTTTTTTGTTATTTATCAATGGCTAACTCCCAGAATGTTAATTCCATGTAAGTAAGAACTTTGTCCATATTCACTGCTATGTCCCCAGCCTTTAGAATATAACCCAGCACTGAGAAGGCTCTCAATAAATCTTTGTTGAAAGAGGGTCTTCCAGAAAAAGTGGCATTTGAGTTGAGCTTTGACCAATAAGGATTTCAGCAAGTGAGAAATGTGGGAAAGAACACCCTAGAAAGAGGAATTGGCTTTAGCAATAGTATAACTGAGCTAATAAAGTGGCTTTAAGATGGAGAAGTGAAAGGATAAATTCAGAATTTAAGTATTTTCAAATTAATTTTAAAGTACTTTTCAAGATTTTTCAGGTCCCAAATGGATACACTGCAAAGTAAAAATATATTTGTTAATATCGAGGAGAACATATTGAATCCAGAAAGTATAGAAGCTGGGGAAGAAAAGGAATGAGAAAGGTGGGAAGAAGAAAGCCAGAATGCTTATCATAGTGGTTCCAAGTGTACTTTTGTGTTATTTTATGTATTTATTTTTAAGAAATCTGTGTTTCAGGCTGGTTGAGTGGCTCGTTGGTTAAAGTTGGCTCAGGAGTGCAAGCTCTGAGCAGCAGGGCCACCGGTTCAGATCCCATATAGACCAGTGACTCTGTGCCCTCTACAGCTAAGATGGTGAACAACAGCTTGACCTGGAGCTGGGCTGTTGTGAGTCACCAGAGACGGTGTAGGCTGCAATGAGCTGCCATCCAAGGGCCAGCAACCAACTGCCTCAGCCGGGAAAAGCGCAATGATCATAATACCAACATGGGTCAGTGAAGCAACGTCCTCCACAACTAGACTGAAGAACAAAAGGACAGCAACTTGTCTGTCCCCCTTCCCCAATTCCCCAATAAAATCTTTTTTTGTTGTTTTTATAGAGAAATTTGTGTTTCTAGTCTTGCTTACCCTATATTAGTGATCCCATCTGTGATAGAGTGTCATCATGGATTTTGATACCTGGTGACAGCATTGCATTAGAAAAAACAGATGGGGGATCTGGGGGAGGCATTTTAGTTTGGGCTAATCTCCCTTACAAAGAGAAGCAGCCTTGACATTACATATCAAGTTCTATCATCTAAGGAAATCTTTTTAAAATCAAGAAAAATCCAGTATCATCTCCAGTGTGAGTCATTGATGGGTTTGAAGAAGACCAAACATTTCACTTTGTCTTTCCATTTCCAAATGTCTCTCCTCTGCAATGTGTAACCTAATGATGATTTTTTAAAAAATAATAACATTTATAGCTTTTTAAATAGCATTTGCTCGAAGGGTTTATATCCAAAGCATTCCTCTGGAAACTTATTGGCTTGTAGAGAATGTTTGTCTACCACACTGTCTGTCCCTGACTGCCCTGAATAGGTGGTGACGTCACGCCTCCAGACTGCTCAAGTAAAGGCTGATTGACTCAGCTCCAGGATGAATGTCCACAACTGGGATGTAGCCCAGGTGAAGTGGGCTGCAGATACATAGCTGCCTGACCTTTGTTTTGGTCCAGGCTTCAGCCATGTATTCCCATCCCATTTTTGGCTCTGAAATTTAAAACATTCAGTGTCTTAAATGCCTCTAGGAAAAGGCTTCTTTTGCCCTCACTGGGGGAGAGGGAGGGGATTATGGGTTGCATCACAGCTGCCTCAAGTAGGGAGTTGTGTTGAGAATTTATCCAAGCTCACTGGATCTTAATTATTGAGGGCATATAGCAAAGAATTTGAAATTTGCAGCCAACTGCAAATGCCCACTTGGCCTCTAAAACTCTCAAACAATACAAGCCCTTGGGGAAGACTGCACTGCTCCCTAGTTGCCTTAGACAACAGATTAATATGACAATTCCAGGAATTTGGAAATTGAGTTTACCAACCAGCCACCCTGAGAGGATGCCAACCCACAATCTTGCCTATAACCAACTGGGTGATGTGGGATTAGACCAACTCTGGGAACAGTTTCAATGCTGAAAAAGAGCCCAAGGGGACCAAACAGAGAATGTGGTAAAAGGGCCCAGTGGCTTTTTTTCCTGTCCATCACCCTCTTGAAATAAAAATTTGATTTTTTTTTTTTTAATGCAAGCTAGAGAATAACCACATCCATTCTTGCATCCCAGCCAGGTCTGGGATGAAAGCAACTAGTTCAGAAAAAGAATTAAACAGCATCACACAAATTGTGTAGGGGAGAAAGGGTTGGAAGAGGAAAACTCTTGGGGTAGCCAAAACAAAACCTTGATCAAAGCACAACCTCCTACTCTTGCAAAGTGGTATAAAGACTTTATTGTGAAGAACAAAAGACTCTAAAGAAAGAATGGAAACAAAAGAGTGGCCAAAAGAGAGAGAGAGTGGGGAAACAATTATATTCTTCCAAGACCAAGAACGAAATTCATCCTAGAAATAAAAGGCACGAAAGAAAGACAACTACAGAATAGAAACAGAAAATTACTGTGACATGTTCGGCCAGGAAGCCAGTATGACAATATTTTCCCATAAAATGATATTCGATTCCATCACCATATGCTTTAGGAAAATCCAATATGTTCCTGACAGACTTCTAATGTGTTTTTCCCAAGATGGTTAAAGCTTTAGGGAATGTGTCAAAGATACTTAGCACCCACTGCATTTTTCAATATTACACATTGGTAATTCTCTGGTTCATGAATTTTAATAATACCATTGCAATTCAGTTTGCCAATCACCCCAGCACTCGCTGATAAAAACATGCAACAGCAGATCCTATGTTGGTTTTGTTCCAGTATACTGTTGTATCTGCAAATGGAAATTATATATGTAAAAAAATTTTTTTTTAAAGAGGAAGTATCCTAAGATGGAATACAAACATTATTTCAACAATTATTTCAAAATACTAGTTGATGACATTTTGAAATACAGCTCACTAGCAATTGTGGAAAAGAGGTGAACATTAAAGATTAATCATTCAGTCACAGATAAACTTCAAACTAAGTAACACAAATGAGAATTAAACAGGAGATTAAAATGAGTCCTTTTGCACCATTTGCTCTGCACGAGACCATGCGGAGGACTTTCTATGCTATTTCTACAGCCTTTTCTTCTTACTCCGGCTGTATTTGCATTCGTCAAATCACCTGTGTATACCTAGTGGGCTATTTAGCTTCATGGCAAATGCCATACCTCACCTGGAAAAATGTGCAGTATAGTGTAAGGTATTATATACGGTATGCTGAATTAGGTACTTCACCATGATTAATAATGCTGTAGTATTAGTATAAAATTGAAATCATCTACTTTTTCTTTATTCATGTTTCCCTTTCTTTATTCTTCTTTCTTATTTCTGTCAAAGGCTAAGAATCCCTCCAGCCACCTGAGCTTCAAAAGCAATTTTCTCTCTTTCTCCCTTTTCCTGCATCACCCTTTCTAGTTACCAAACTCTGCTAAGTCTCTATTAGATTTTTCATTAACATAGCCTTGAAAGCATCTGTTCTCTTTCTATTCCGATTTCCCCACACCAGACCCTCAACATCTTATACCTAGACGCTTCTGAAAATCTCTTGGTAGTTTCCTGCTTCTGTTTGGGTCCTCTCCAATTCATTCCTTGGTAGATCTTTCTAAAAATGCTACTTGAATCTTATCACTCCTCTGCTCAAAAACAAAGACAGCCACTATTTGCAAGATAAAGAACAAAGTCCCCATTTCATAGCCCAGGGCCAACGTAGGCAGTCCAGACCTGGTGGCTGCACCATTCACTGCTTCTCAAAACAAGCCCTTGGCTGCAGGTGGACAGTTCCACTCACACAAAATTCGAGACTGACAGTGGCTACTTGTACAGTCTGCAGCACCTCCCCCCGTTTGCATCTATCCGGGTCCTAGTTCCCTGCTAGCCCCCCAGCTCTGCCCACAGGTTCTCTCTGCCTGGACACTCACATGGTGCTTGTTCAGGGTCGACTGTGCATCACAGAGCTGCAGGACTGCCGCTGGACTATTTCACCTGTAGATGTGTCTTTTATCTTCCCCAAACAGATGCAAGCTTGTGAGGGTAGGCACCTTCAAGTAACATCTATTAAGCACCTGCTGGGTGCAAAGCCTTGCTTGAAACGCCACAAAGATAGGGAGATGTCTTAATCCACTTGGGCTGCTATAACAAACTACCACAAATGAGGTGGCTTCTAAACAACAGAAATTTATTTCTTCACAGCTTCGGAGGCAGGAAGTCCAAGATCAGGGTGCCAGCTTGGTCAGGTTTTGTAGAGAGCCCTGTTTCAGTAGCAGAGTGTAAACTTTTCAATATGTCCTCACAAGGTGGTAGAGGGTGAGGGAGTACTCAGGAGTCTTTTGTATTAGGGTTCTAATCCCATTCATGGGAAATCCACCCTCATGACCTGATCACGGCCCAAACCCCTCACCTCCAAATATCACTATCTTAGGAGATAGGATTTCAGTATATGAATTTTGGGGGACACAAACATTCAGACCATAGCATAGAAACAAGGTCATACTTCTTTGGCATTCCACATAAACAAATATGGTACAGCGCATATCATAGCTGTCCGATACCTATTTTGAATGAATTGACTTCCATAATGTTTATATTGCAAAATTATGATTTCACAATTAAGCTGTCAAAATTAAATTCCATTAATGTCTTCATTTTATAATAGGAAAACATGGGAAAGAAAGATGCAATGTTTTATTAATCCAGTGTGTTGGTAACACAATGAATATCTTAAGGCACATTTTTGTTTTCTGTTCTGCAGCCCCAACTGCCAAGCTCTTCTACTTTTCATCAAAAAAATCATTGTGTCCTGCATTCACCTTCTCTTTCCATTGTAATTAATGAATTGCTCTTCTGCCTGAGGCACATTTTGGCTTCAGTCTCCTGCCCAGCAGGCACTGAGTCTTGCATTCTGATCTCTCTCTTTTTAATACAATTCTCCGTATTTAGACTCAATCATATCCTATGGAACTGGAGCCAAAGTCAAATAAATCAAAATAGATGTTTCTTATGCTCACATTCATGTTGTCCTGACTTTTAGCTACACATGTAATTCCTGAGTTTTCTCAGTAACTATAGAAATTCCAAAAAAATATTTTTGATCACATGCCTCAGTTTCTGTTAGGCAAAAATATATGTTCATCCAAGAATATTCTGTATCTATCATAAAGAGATTTTGATGCAAGAGGACTTGATAAAGCAAGGGCTGTGTCTTCACATTATGTTATTTGAAAAGTGAGAATATGCCAGGTGATAAATCTTCACTCTTGTTTAGTAGAAAGAAGTGACTCAACACTTTGAAAGTCAAACAGCCCAAACAAAACATGATTTAAAAATACAGATAATATCAGCAAAACTATGTAAGACAAAAAGATGCACAGGGAAAAAAATCCCTGACACTAAGATATTAACAAAGACGTTTTCTACTAGTTATATTCATTCATTCATGTATTCATTCATTCATTCACTGAACTTTCATTTTTGAGCATTTACTAACTGCCTGATACTATGTTAGGCATTGAGTTGTGAAGATTTCTTTTCAGTGCTCCAAAATCCCGTGATAGTACGTATTAATTTCATGATAGAAAGTAAGCTTTCTAATTGTAATATAGTTGTGATGGTTAATTTTATATGCCAACTTGACTGGGCCACGAGGTGCTCACATATTTGGTCACACATTACTTTGGATATTTCTGTGGGGTTTTTTTTAGGATGATTATCATTGACTAGGTACCCTGAGTAAGGCAGATTGCCTTCTTTCCTGTGGGTGGGCCTCATCCAGGCAGTCAAAGGCCATTCACCCTGTTATCATTTCTCGCTACCTTCCCTCACTGTGTGTGTGTGTGTGTGTGTGTGTGTGCGCGCGCGCGCACGCGTGCGTGTGTGCGTGCGCGCGCGCAGGTGAGTGTCCATGCACGCATGGGTGCATGCCAGCACGCCCCTATTTTGGTGGAGTGCTAATTTGCATGTTCAGAGTCAGGCTCATTAGGCTTACTAGCAATGAGTCCGTTGGCTCTGAGTGATAACTAAGGGATTCTCCTGTGAGTTAAATTCTAATATTTCAGTACTCACGCAGAACTCAGCACCCATGTTTGCTCCTCAGAAGTCAATCTGCTTGCTTCCAATTTTTACTGTGCAGGCAATTGAAAGGACAAGATAAATTACTTCTGAACACTTGGGAAAATGAACTACTAATGAAATGTTGGGAGATATTCATATATATATATATATATATATATATATATGAATGTATACTCTTTGATATGTATATGTGCCAAAATATGCATTGTGATATATATCACACATATGAAGTACTAGTCTTCTTCCACATAAAAGATAATGTAAAAATCTGGATTTTATTATGGCTAAATTACTTTTTAAAGAAAATTATGTACTAAAATCTTCCAAAATGTTTTCAGTTATATAACTCATTTATACTTATTAAATTCACTATTTGCCTTCTCTCAGATTCAAGTTTAACATAAAAATTTAGTGATTTACTTTTCAAAGGTCACGTATTTTAATTGCTTTCTAGAATATGATGATCTTAGCTCAATCAACTAGTATCAATTTGATTTCTCTGTGCAATGAATTGAATAATTGTTTTAGCTTGCGGATGCAGAAAGTAGTTCAGAGCTTTTGTAGATTTGTAACAGAACAACTTTAGATACGGGGGTGACTTGATTAAGTTGATAAAATCTCTGTGAACACTTTAGCCATTTGGCAGGGAAGCAGCCGTTGTATGATGACCCTAAGGAGTACTATGGCTCTGCCTTAGTCCTATAAGTGTTATACTGGGTTAAATCACTTAAAGCCACAAGAAACTTTTTTTATTTGTTTTCTTTTGTCTTGTTTTACTTTATCAACAATGGAAAAGCAAAACATTGCTTCAGAGACAGAAACTTTTAATGTCCCCAGGCTCATTTCTGTTTCTAGTGCTCTGAACCACACCTCCTCACATCGATCTCCTAATGAAGAATATCTTCTATGCCATCTTCACCCTGTCCTATTTCCTCAACACAAGTTCTTCCCTTCTTAAAAAAAATAAACAAAAACAAAAAGCTAGTTTTGAATCACTAACCGGATCATGTCAGAGTGTTATGGGCTGAATTGTGTCCCCCCAAAATTCATATGGCGAAAACCTAACCCCCATAAAGCAGAAGAATGGGACTATATTTGGCAATAGGGCCTTTATAGAGGTAATTAAGGGGCCAGCCGAGTGGCGCGGTGGTTAAGCACTGGCTTGGGATGCCAGCAGACCCAGTTCGGGTCCCACAGGTGAAGGCCAGTGACATTGCCCTCAAAAAAAAAAAAAAAAAAAAGAGGTAATTAAGGTAAAACGAGTTCATGTGGTGGGCCCTAATCCAAGAGAATTGGTGTCCTTAGAAGAAGAGGCAGAAGTCAAGGAAAGAGACCTCAGAAGAAAACAAACTTGACAAAATCTTAATCTTGAACTTCTAGCCTTTGGAACCGTGGGAAAATAAATTTCTGTTTTCTAACCCACCCAGCCTATGGTATGGCCCTAGCAAACTAATGCACATAGCTTTGCCACTTGAAAAGTATGTGATTTCTTAATAATAATAATAATGAGGACTATTCCTACTTTGAAGAGTTGTTTGGAGAACTAGAAAAACATATGAAGTTCCCAATTTTCTTACTACATTACTAAAAAATTTCAAATTAAAAAGAAAATGTAATGACCTTATTATATATATCATATAAGTGGGACTCTGTATTCCATGTGCTATAAAAATATAAACATTTTAATTGTGTCCCATTTTAAACAACACCTTTGATCCTGGATTTCTGGAATTTTGCACATATTTTATAATTTTGTTCTTTCCTTTGAAAATTGAACCACAGTTCACTGGCTTATGATCAATAAATGTCCAATTAAGGATAAATAGTCCCAGGTTTTGGCATCCTGATGATTTCCATCATTTTCTAAATTGAATTAAGTTTATGAGATTAAGTTACTTATCATTAAAATCACCACTCTTATACATTTATTTTTTTTCATTTCACACAATTTTATAAAATAAGTATGTAAGTGCAATAAAATTCAAAGTATTTCATAAACCACTTGTATAAAAGTCAAAATGGAAGATGCTGTCAGAACTGAACTATCAATTGAGTGGCAGTTCTACCAGGCTGAAAACATCAATTTATCATTCCACATCCAAGTTCCAAACGTGGCCTGGAAAAGACAATTAAGGGGTCAAATGTATAAATGGGCCAAACGTGGTTTATAGGCAAATAATGACCCTCTGTTGGCTGAGTGCTTTGTTCTCAACAAACAATAGCTATTGTTGTTGTCATTTTTATTATAATTTCTGGTGTTATTACATAAATATGCTCTAATTGTGTCATATATCCAAATAGATTATTGCAAGGGCCTACAGCCCTCTCACAAACATTTGTGGAGCACCGACTCTGTGCCAGGTACAGGACCAGGTGGTGGGGATGTGAACATGAGCGGGGCTGGCCTCTCTGAGCTGCTCACACTTTAAGGAACAAGTTCCAAAAGTGAGGAGCTCAGCCACAGTGCAGAGTGGCAAAGGGGACAGCCCAGGTGTGTCTGGAGTGCTTGGCCATCATCCAGCTATCCATCTCTTGTGGAGAAGGGTCACAAGAATAGAACCAGGGGAGGTATCAAGAAGGGTCTTAAAATCTGAACAGGGAGCAGAAATGATTTAATGCTTCTCTTCATCACAGCGCTGGCCCAATAATACAGGCTTCAGTGAATACTTACTCCGTGACCAGCTGGCTGGCAGGTTTGCCTTCTCTTGAGGCCTCTCTCCTTGGCTTACTGATAGCTGCCTTCTGCTGTGTCCTCACAAGGTGTTTCCTCTGTGTGTGCTGTTGTGTCTGTGTCATGTTCTCCTTCTTATAAGGACACCAGTTTATTGGATTGCAGCCCACCCACATGACCTCATTTTACCTTAATTACCTCATTAAAAGCCCCATCTCCAAATATAATCCCATTCTTCTGAAGTACCAGGGATTAGGACGTCACCATATGAATTTAGGGGGAACGTAATTCAGCCTATAACACTATGACATGACCCAAACTTAGTGAGTCTAAACTCATTTTTGCTCTTTTCTTGGTCACTGCTTATCAATATGCTTTCAATAATTCTACTACATGCCCTTGAATGTACAGAGGCTTTCCTATACTTTGTTTTCTTGATCCCAGAAAGGGAGTATGAGTATGAGATAGGTGCTGTTATATTTCAGGTGAGAAAACCAAAACTCGGAATTCTTACATTGTTTGATAAAGTTTACATAGCTAGTAAGTGGTTGTCGTAGTTCACGCTGCTATCACAAAACACCATATACTGAGGAGCTTATAAACAACAGAATTTTATTTCTCACAGTCCTAGAGACTAGAAGGCCACGACCAAGGAGCTGGCATATTTGGTGTCTGGTGAGAGCCTGCTTCCTGGTTCCTGGGTTGTCTTTTCACTATAACCTCACATGGCAGAAGGGGCGAGGGAGCTCTCTGGGATCTCTTTTATAAGGACATTAATACCATACCTAAGGGCTCCACTCTCATTCCTAATAATCTTCGAGAGGCCCCACCTCCTTATATCATCACTTAGGAGCTAGGTCTCAACATATGAATTTGGGGAGATACAAACATTCAGTCTACAGCACAGGTTACTGTCCAGATCTGACCTCCTTCCAGAAGGTCACCAGATGTCTAGTCTAGGGTACTTTCCTACTGTACCATCATGCCCTGTATTATTGTGAAGCAGCTCTCCTGTATAAAATGTAGGGCTATAATGCCAATCACAACAGTCACCACTTTTTCAGTCATCCAGACTTCCCAAATAATTCACATTAATCCTAGACTCACACAATAGGATGATAAGGGGAATCCTAAAACCATCTAGTTCAACTCTCCACAGTTGACTGATAAGGAAATCACAGCCAACGAATAAATAACCTGCCCCAGGTCTCATAGGAAATAGCTGGAGAGCTAGGACCACAAGCCAGCCTTCATCCTTCATCCTTCTATCCTGCTAATAATTCAGTAACTACCAACTAGATATTTGAAGAGCAATACATGTGGCAATTTAGAGAGACAAAGCCACAGTCAGGGAGACTTCTGGGTTGGAATTTGTGTTCCATGATACGCACTTATAACTTTCAGAACCTCAGTTTCTCTTCTGTAAAATGAGAATAATAATATCAACTCAGTTAAATGAGCTAACAACAGTAAAGGACTTTGAGTTGCACTTAACATAGTGAGTACATTGATGGGGGGAATATGACACGTTCATCTTCATTGCACATTATGTAGATACTATGTAGATACTGTAGTAAATACTACGTTAGTTTCACAGTGCTGGAAATGATGGTTTGCCAGTCTCAACGCCATTTTGTTCAATAGAGTGTCAAAGATCACAAAGGACTTCCTTCAGTGGTGGCCTTGGGATTACTATTCCAAGTTTGATCAAGTTAAACATAGAACATTGCTGAACCCAGTGAAATACCAAATGTTTAAAACAGCTCAGTCAATGTCACTGCTGGGTGGATACTGATCATGAAAACCTTTCTCAATAGTATCCATAGACTACTAAATGTAAATACACTTAACAGAGATAAACAGATAAATATCCTGAGTGTCTGTGTATAACTCCATTGAGCCTTTACCAGTTCTAATGCTCAGTGCTAGATACGTTTTTGCTAGTATGTTACAACCACGCAATTATGTTCCCTTTTCTCCCCTGAAGGAGTCTTCATTTCTGACACTGCCGGTGGAAACAAAGTAATTTTATTTTTAACCCACCATTGTTTTTAGTTCCTTTGTTCACAAAACCATAATGAGACACATACAGAGCATCCAATTTTAGATTTGGTGTGCTACCAGGATATTTTCTTTCAAGAGAGAAAAAATTAGAGGAAATTACTGTACAAATAATCATGTCCCTCTCTTGACAGTGCGGTAACCACTGGGCAATATACTTTGTCACTCCCAAGACTTTGTTATAGAAGCCACCATATCTGAGGTGGCTCCTAAAGAAACTACACATTCCTCAGGACCTTCCCAGAGGGAAAAATATGGTTTGAATGAGTTAGCAAGGCAGAAGAATTTGCTCAGGGATCACAGACTTCACAATCTAGGTTGAGTTACTCCTTTTTTAATACAAAAATTTGGCACAAGAGATCAAATAAACACACTGAGAATTTTATAGAATGAGAAATCTCTGGCAGTGATTAAGTTCAGCTAAGTCAGAGTCCAATTTTTTCAGTATAAAGGTGGTAAAGGTGGGGAATCCCAACTTAAGCTCAATTGCTAAATCATTCCTGATTCTTGGCAGTGAACACAGCTGGTCCCAGGACTTCCTGGTTTTGTTGTTGTTGTTTGTTTTTCCATTTATTTTTTAATTATAGTGGACACCTCTTTTGTGTTGACTTGCATATATCACTGTTGCAATGTCTTATTAAGTGCAGAAATAGAGATTTTTAAAAATTACATACACATATACTTTTAAATTAAATTTTTTAGATTAGAAGCTATGAATCCATTTCTTTTTTTCTTGATTTAAGTAAAAAAAAAAATACATAAAAAATAAAATTGAGGGGCGGAAATCGTTAGTAAATGGAAATTCATTTTTTTTCTTCCCCCTCTTTTTTGTACGCTAGTAGAGTTGGCCTCTCCTCTCAGGCCTGTAGAATATAAACATGCTTACACTTACACAACAGTCTTTCAAATACACATAATATCACCGTTGATTCTTATGCCAGTTCTTAGAGGGAGGAAGAAATGTGTAAGAAAGAAACGTTTATGGGACATGGGCTCTGCCAGGCACAGCTCCAGGTCTTCTCTCATTCATTTTCTCAGCTGCCCTTTGAAGGAGGCACCACCAGCAGCACTATGTAGACATAGAAACTGAACCTCAGGGAGCTCAAATGGCTCCCTCTAGGTGAGTGCGGAGTGAGCACTAGAGCAGGGCTTGTCAGACTGTTTTCACTGCACCCCTGGAGTAGGACCTGTCAGGTTTAAACATTGCCCCACTACCTCCCCAGTCTGGGAAAGTCTACACTTGAAGCTTATTTCTTAACTGCAAGGAGATAGACATTTCAGGAGAGGAAAGGTGGAAAAGTGAGGAGGGGAGGGGAGAGGAAGGAAGGTGAGAAGAGAGGAGAAAGAAGAGGAGAATCTGGGAAGACAGCCCCTGACCCTCTAATGCTACAGGTTTCGGAAGGCTGCCAAGCTGCTCAAGGAGCCATGGGGAAAGTAAGTTTTATCCCTCAAAGTAATTTCTTCCAGAAAACAAAAACTGCCATGAACAGCTTTCTTTTCCCAAAAGACTTGAATGTTTTTTCTTCAGGTCAGTGACCATCATACAACTGATCATATTTTCATTTTTGTTTTGGCTCTCAGCAAGCTTAAAATCACACTTACAGCTCAATTTTCTTAACCCTGTAGAATTCTCTAGTCTAAATAGTTATTCTAGCTTTTTACCCGGCCTTGCCTTTTTGTATTTATATATTCTCAGGTACCAATTCTTAACTATTTTATATTAGCTTATAAATTCTATATGCTTGTAGACAAACCCAGTTCCTGTGTAACTAACAGATAAAGTAAATAATTATTTCATGCATTTGATCACTTTCTCCAGTACCTCTTATAGTTGTTAGTGTGTATTAATTTTCATTGACTGTGCAATATGCTTACTTTACATTATGGTTTTATTGATTGTTTTCAAGTTATTTTTTTCCTTTATTCAGTCAACAAATATTTATCGAATGCCGGGCCCTGAGCAAATGTGTTGAGCTCCCAAGAGAAGCAACATACACATAGTCTCTGCTTTTAGGAACACAATGCAATTGTCACACAAATAATATGCAGCGAAAAATATAAGGAAAGAGAAGTAGAGGGTGGTACGGGTGCCCATAATAGGTGGGCTTGAGTTAATCCCAAGAGTGGCTGGGATTGCCCCAGGCATGTGACGTATGAACTGAGAGAAGAGGGGAGTGGAGGAAGATTGGCAATTGGGAGCATTTCAAGCAGAGGAAACAATGTGTACAAGGCTCCAGGGTGAAAAGGAAGATGGCCCCTTACAAACCTGAAGGAAAGCCAGTGTGCCCGGAGCTTAGACAGCAAGAAAAGGAAGTAGTCTTGAGGTAGAGAGACAAGCCACGTTACAGATTTGGGCCTTTGTCCTAAGGACTATGATGGGACTATTAAATAACTTACTCCAAGTCATTCCACCACTGAATGAAGAAGTGTATAGCAAATATTAATGAGGCAAAATGGAAACAGTTTGTTGCCAATAATCAGTGTTAAGGGGAAATCTGAAATAATTATTATAACCATTACATTAATGGTTTCCTATACACGGCATTATCAAAATCTCAAAAAATCTTGTTAAATAATTAGTACTAAATTTACTATTACATAACCCAGTTTACAAATGAGAAAACTGATGCTCAGTGCAGTTAAAAGATTTGCTTGCAATTATAGTCAGAAAGATGGCAAAACTGGGACTAGAAATCAGACCATTGAATAAAAATCCTGTGTTCTCTCCATGAAGCACACCCTACATGGTGCTTAGCTGATCCCTTAAATTCATGTTCAAGACTGGGTACCAAGGAATAAATTGGAGGATATAAACATTTCTGTAAAAGTGGCCTTGAGCCCCATTCTTGAGGCATATAATTGACAGTGGAAGAGAATATTGGAGACAAACTTCATAAATTATTCTAATAAATGGAAAAAGTCATTATCTAGATTATTCATGCAAATGCATGATCAATCTTGAGTGTTTTACAGAGGGATGAAAACAAAACATTGCTTACTGTTGAAAGGTAATTTGAAATTTGTTACACTCAAGATGTTAAAAAATCTAGGCGAACCCTAGCTTTAAATGCTTTGAATTTTAAAAAGCTATCACTCTCAGGTGGAATTGAATGTTGATATTCCTATATCTAATGAGAGGAAAAGAAAAATTGGAAAGGATATAAAGAAATTGTTTCTCCTTTGCACATAAAGTATTCTTGCTGTTGAGTTGTTCTTGTCCAAAAAAAAGTAGCTTTAAGCAACATCAAGAAACGGAAATAGGGTTTTATCAAAATGATACTCTTCACAAGAAAAGAGAAGGAAATCTCATAAGAAGAAAAGGAATCATAGAAGAGAGAGAAGTGTCCCCTGAGAGTCATTCGGCTACAGGGTCTGAATGATTTCACCACTTCTCAGTTGCAAGAGCTCCTGAATTGTCCTCAGGTGTGGTGCCATCAGCAGGACCCAGCTATCCTCCTGAGAGTCATCTTCCTTCTCAACACAACCCACCAGCATTTGTTGAGCATCTCCTGGGCATCAGGAAAGATGGGCATGACCTGAATGTGGTCTCTGTCTTCTTGGATACTAGAGTTCATTAAAACTCTGTCACATCATAATCTCTCCTCCCATGATCATCCATTTTGTTATCTACTGTGCACCTTTTCCTTACATTACACCTCTTCTAATACTTTTGGCTAATCATTGCTTTGGTTCATTCTGAACCTCTATGGCCTTACAGCCTGTTTACCTGAGTTCTCTCCATGGCAGTTTTTGGTGTCGGCCCCTTCCTTTTATATTCTTCTACTATATTCCTCATTCATATCCACAGAAGAAAACATGATTGGCCTAGTGAATAACCCCTGTTCCAATTTTGACAGCTGTTTCTACCAGGCCCCTTGCCTCCTTATGGATTTGCCACCCTGGATTCAGGCAAACACCACTCTCCCAGCGAACTGTTGCTGAGGGAAGCAGCATGGAGAGTAACATGGCATAGACTGTGAGGGCAAGCTCTGGTCTGATATCTTGGTTCACATTCCAGCTATGCCATTTACCAGCTGTAGCATTTGGAGCAATTTCCTGGGAGGAGAACTGACTCTGGGTGGTGAACACACAATGCAATATACAGGTGATGTATTATAGCATTGTACACTTGAAACCTATATACTTTTACTAACCAATGTCACCCCAATAAATTTAATAAAAAAAAGGGTGATTGTAACATTTATCTCATTGGACTATAGTGAGGATTAAATGAAGTAAGACATGAAAAGAACTTAGCACTGTATTTAGTGCCTAGTAAAGACTGTGTACATGTCATTGATACTGTCATGCATATCTATGGCTGATTTTCTGCTGGTGGCCATGCAGTTGCCCTTGACAGGGGATCGTTGGACCATGGGAACCCATCTTGACCTTCTCAATCACAAGTGTGTGATTTCTTCAACCTCAGTTATGCCTGTCAAAGCTCACTAACAGTTCATTTTAAATGGAAAAGATCCTGAGAGGATTTTGGATTATATTTCTATTTCAATTATTTTCACATGACCAGTTGAAATCTGCAAAATTAATACATAAAATTTGTGGGCAACTCTTGGAATAGGCTGTCAAAAGTGCCTTTCTTCATTTGAGCATTCTATAAAATATTAATGGCCAAATTTAGACAGGTTTTTATGGTGGTTTAGGGGTGTGTGTGTGTGTGTGTGTGTGTGTGTGTGTGTGTGTTAATAAGAATTGCTTCATCATTATATGACCTCTTAAAATCTGTAGGAATTGTCTGGTAACCTGGAAAATTATCTTATTTAAATCTGGTTTAATCAAGCCAAGTGAGTAATATAAGAACTAACTAAATATTTTTATTCGAAACAGCCATTGTAACTATTATGTAACAATATAGAAATGGATTTAGTCCCAGACAGGGTACTCTTTGACCCCTTCTGAACTGGGCTAGATATGAAGTAACCTATTGCAGCAGCCCAACCTTGAGATGACCTGAAGTCACTACATCCAACTCCAGGGAGCACCATTCGCACTGTCTAGAATACCATGACAAAGCCCTTCCAAAGTCTAGACTTTTCCAGAAATCTCACTAGGGAAGGGAGGGACTATAAGGTACCTGCAGGGGTAGTTTCCAGACTGATTCACAGACTGATGCATGCCCAGAGTTTAACGCATAGCTCTCTGACATTAAATACAATCTTGGAAATCACACATTGGGTTATGATGGTCCCCATTTGTAGTCCCTCCAATAGCACAGAATATGAGCACTTCACCACATGTGAGTGCCCCTGCTTTCCTCTCCAGCCTCATCTCATGCCAGCATCCTTGTCTTGTCCTGGTTCAATACACTTCAGGCCCTCATTCCCAGCACATGCCAATGCCTTTCCGAGCTCAGGGGCCCAGTCCCACGTGAGTCCTCTCCCTCATCACCTCCCTGAGATAGTTCCTGCCCGTCCAATTTATGGTTTCCGATCTTAGCACCCTATGTGTTTCCTACATAGCACTTATGATTTGTAATTATTTATAAGCTCACTTGAATTCTGAAATCTCTGTCCCTGGACTAAAGACTTCATGAAAATGGGAATCATCTCTACTTTAGTTACTATTAGAGATCCACCACTTAGCCCAATGTCTGGCCCACAGGAGGCACTCAGTAATTATTTGTTGAACACATAAAGGACAGGAGGGAAATCTAACAGCAATTCACATACTACAGATGAATAAACAGGTGCTTGTTTCTTTCTTTTTTTTTTTAAGGTTTTATTGGGGAATTGGGGGAGGGGAACAGCGTTGGGGAACCGGGGAAGGGGAACAGACAAGTTGCTGTCTTTTTGTTCTTCAGTCTAGTTGTGGAGGACGTTGCTTCACTGGCCCATGTTGGTATCGTCATTGCGCTCTTCCCGGATGAGGCAGATCGGTCTCTGGCCTCTGGATGGTCACTCACCGCAGCTATTGGCAGCTCACTCTGGCTGCCAGCCACTCACGCTGGCTGCCGGCCACTCACTGTAGCCTATGGCAGCCCACTGCAGGAGGAGCTGCAGCCTACACTGTCACCGGGGCTCGCACAGCCCAGCTCCAGGTGGAGCTGTTGTTAGCTGTGGAGGGCAGTGTCACTGGCCCTCATATGTGGGATCCGAACCGGGGCCGCTGGCATCCCAAAACCAGCTCTTAACCAATGCGCCACTCGGCCGGCCCAAGTGCTTGTTTCTTAAATGAAGATGAATGTACAAAAGCTGAGAGGAAATATAACAGGCTAAATATATAAAAGGTCTATTCAAAAACCTACATGCAAATGTTTATTCTTTTTTATTTTATTTATTTATTTATTTTTTTTAGCTGAGCCATCCTGCCACCTGTTGGCAGCTCAGCGGCAGCTCAGCTCTGGCTGGGCATTGAACTGCTGTTGTTCAGAGCTCAGCTCGCACTCTTGAGTAAGCTCTTAACCAACTGAGCCACTCGGCAGGCCATACACGCAGATGTTTATTGTACCTTTATTCATGATTGCCCCAAACTGGAAACAACCAATAGGTCCTCATTCATTCACCTACTATGAATGAATAAACAAACCGTGGTACATCCATACAATGGCATACTATTCATCGATAAAACAAAATGAGCTATCGAGCCACAAAAATATGTGGAAGATGTTGAACGTACATTGCTAAGTGAAATAACCAACCTGAAAAGACTTCATAATGCATGATTCCCGTGCACTAGCTTCCTAGAGCTGCAGTAACAAATTGCCACAAACTAGGTGGCTTAAAACAACAGAAATGTTTTCCCTCATAGTTCTGGATGCTTAAAGTCCAAAATCAAGGTGTTGGTAGAGCTATTCTCTCTCAAAGGCTCCAGAGAACCATCTGTTTCATGCCCTTCTCAGCTTCTCTCTATTGCTGGCAGTCTTGCCCCTCTGGCTTGCAGCTGCCTAAACCCAGCCTCTGCCTCCATCACACAGTATTCTCTCTGTGTCTGGGTCCAAATGTCCTTCTTCTTGTAAGGCCACTAGTCAGATTGGACTAAGGGTCCAACCTACTACAGGATTATCTCATCTTAACTAATTACATCTGCAGTGACTCCATCCCCAAACAAGATCTCATTCTGAGGTACCAGAGGTTAGAACTTCAACGTATCTTTTTGGAGGATACAATTCAACTTGAAATATCCAACTACCTGACATTTTGGAAAAGGCAAAATTATACAGGCAGTAAAAAGATGAGTAGTTTCCAGGAGATTTTGGAGTAGGAAGGGGAGAGAATAAGTGAAGCACAGGGGATTTTTAAGGCATTGAAACTATTCTGTATGACATTGTAATGGTGGATACATGCTATTATGCATTTGTCAAAACCCACAGAACAGTTAAACACAATGAGTCAATGCTAATGGAACTATGGAACTTAGTTAATAATAATATATCAACATTGGTTTATTAATCATAACAAATGTACCCCACTAAGACAAGTTGTCAATTATAGGGGAGATTGGGGGAGAGAGGTGGATATATGGAAACTCTTGGTACTTTCTGTTCAATTTTTCTGTAAATCTAAAACTGTCCTAAAATATAAAGTCTATTCATTAAAAAAAATACAACAATCTACAGTTCAGATACGGCTTCTTCAAGAGTCAATGGTATATGCTTCTCATCTTTCTGCATTTCATAGGAAGTTTCCAGAAGTGACCAGCCCAAAACATACCAGCTTACAGACCTCTGCACTTTTGAGAAAGCCATTCATCTATAAAGTATTCTTATTCCTTGGATGTAGCTTTCTTTTTTTCACTTGCAAATTATCATGACTACAAAACTCAGTGTTTCAATTACTCTGTGGATAACTGGTAGAGCAGACAAACTGTCCCAGAAACCAATCTTTTATTTTAGGGCTCTTCAACAAAAGATGCTGATTTTCTTTGGTTTTAGAAAGTTGTGTGTCATGGTCAGTAGCATATGGGACAGAGAGTTAGAGGTAGCATGAGTATAGAATCTGCTGGGCAGAGTAGAAAATTTTGGAGTACGAAGGGGCACCTATTAGTTATGCCAGAATGACTGGTATAAACTGGACAGTCCCAGGTGCAACAGGACACGTCATCCCATTAACCAAAAGCCCGTCTTTCAGTCCCAGTGCTGCTACTTATTCACCTGGGCTGTGTCATTTATGGGGTCCCATTTGGACAGTGGAAGCCTAGAGGCAGAAATATTATTCAGGAACACCAGAGCCTCATCTGCTTCCTTCCTCCTGCCCTGTTACAGGTAAAGGTAGGGCTCATTAGATTCAAGGGCAAGGAAACTCAGATGTTTGCAACATTCTCTCACACAAGATGACATGAAGAATTAGCCTAACTTCTTCCAGCAAAGTGAACTTTCAAATTCTGGCCAGACCATACTTGGCATAGTCAGCTACTTGGTGGTAGCACATCCCTAGTAAGGATGGGGAGGGAGGCAGCCGATCCTATGCCAACATGTGTGTGTTTGTTCTTGTCCTCAGTTTCTATCCCATATCTTTAGTGTACTGAATTGAATAGTCCCCCACCACCACCAATTACAGCCACCCAGAATTTCAGAATGCAACATTATTTGGAAATACGGTCTTTACAGATTTCATCAAGGTAAGATGAGGTCATCTGGAGTAGAATGGACAATAAGGCCAATTAGAAAAAAAAGAGCCATACACACAGGGGAGAAGGCCATGTGGAGACGGAGGTCGAGATTGGAGTGATATGTCCACAAGCAAGGGAACACTGACAACTACTCAGGAGAATGACATGGGACAGATTCTCCTCAGAGGACGCACAGGAAAGCAACTCTGCCAACATCTAAATTCCAGACTTCTGGCCTCCAGAACTGTAAGAGAATAAATTTCTGCTCTTATAAGCCACCCAGTCTGTGGTAATCTATAACAGCAGCCCAGGGAAAACTAATATACTTGACTAAAAAAATTTACTTGACTAAATGAATTTATCCAGCCTTAGAATGGTTTCTCATATTTAGTTTCATCCCATCACTTCTAACCTACCTGAGCTACTGCACCCCTTCTCCACATCCCCCAAATCTAGGCACCAAGTTTGCCATTCTTTTCTATCCTTTTGCTGTAGATCAGATCTTCATCACATCTTCTCTGGACTATGGCAGTGCTCTATCTTCTCTCTACCACCACTCTCAACTCTCTTTCATCCTTCCTTCAGCAGAGCAATCTTTCTAAAATGAAATTTAATCAAATTCCTTCCTGTTCAAGCCTGTTTAAGCCTGTTTAATGGCCCTCAGAGCCTATAGGAAAAACAAACAAAATAAACAAACAAAAAAAAAACCCTAAAAATTATTTTCATGATATACAAGACTTCATAATATGGCCTCTGGCTACCTTTTGTATTAGTCAGGTTTCTCATTGTCAGAGAATAAATGTGTAAGTATGAAAAGAGGGATACCTGGAATAGATCCTATGATATCAGATTAAAATTGGAAGTATCATGATATTTCATATAGGTAGATAGAAATATACAATAAAAAAGATATAGGGTATATGTGTATATAAACTCACCCATATGTACATATACACATATTTCCTAGCTCTATATGTTGAGAGGGGCTAGAAGTAATGAATCCTAGTAACAATGAACACTTGTAGTATTCAGATATTGATTTACAAATTCTTTCTCTGTGAAAAGAAATGAGAGTTTATTGGGGGAAATGCTCTAGTGCTAGAGCAGAGCATGTACAAAATGGGTCTAGAACACCCTTTTGCACCAGAAAGTAAGGAAATGCTTAAAGAATGGTGGGGGGATGTCAATAGGACACAGGAGCCAGATAAAAGAAGACCCCACTGGGCAAATTTGGAATAATTTGAGGAAAAAAAAATTGATTGTAATAATGGATTATAATGGAAAAGCTCTACGTTACAGTAGAATACAAGTAATCTAGAAGGAATGACAGAAACTGGAAAATCATCATGTGTCAACCATCAGGGTAATAATTAATTCAATCACAGATCATCAATGGATACTAAAACTGGAGGGTAGAAGCTTGCTGAGAACCATGATATTCATAATCTCAAAGTATTTCTTCACAAGACATTGTTAGTTGCAAAGGGAAAAAATGGTAACTTTATAATGGAGAAACCTGGCTGGTACCTCCTTGATCCAGTGATCAAGGTTATTATCAGTAATGTGACAAATCGACATGTGTTGAAGGACTAAGAAGAACTTAGTGCAAAAGTGGAAAACCTAATCCAATCACATGGAAACATCACAGAAGCCCAAGCTGAAGAGCATTCTACAAAATTTCACGGTCATGAATGCTTAAGGAATTGTCATAGATCCTCAACATTATTGGGAGAATTAACAAAATTTGAATAAGGTCTGTAGATTAGATAATAAAATTGCATTGATATTCATTTTCTAATTTTGATAACTTTTCTGGGTTATGTACAAAAATATGTTTTTAGGAAATACACCTCTAGGTATTTATGGATAAATAAGCATCTGCAGTTAACTTTCAAATTGTTCAGAAACAAAGTCACATGAGAAGAGAGAAAGAAAGAGCAAGTAGGTGTAGAATATTATTAACAATGGGTAATCCAGGGGAAAGTACACAGGTTACTTTATACTATTCTTGCAACTTTTCCTGTAAGTTTGAAATGATTGCAAAATTGAAAAGTTTTAAAGAAATGAAGTGAAAAAAAAAACACACAAAACCCTCATTTGACAAGCCAGGAAACTGAAAATCAGGTTGGGTTCTGCCCAGGTGATAGGAAGGGGGGCCAGGAGTAGTATCCAAATGTGTCCCTTGCTCTGCACCACAGCATCCCCCCTATTTATTGACTTAGCAGAGTCCCCATCTTGGGACATTCCATTTACATGAAAATATCTAGAATAGGCAAACCAATAGAGATAGAAACTAGATCCATGATTGTCTAAGGCTGGGGGTTGGGGAGGCGATGGGAACATTAGGGAGTCAGGTTTCACTCTGGGGTAATGAAAATAGTCTAAAATTGATCATGGGGATAGTTGCAAACTCTGTGACTCTACTAAAAACCATTGAATTGTACACTTTAGATAGGTGAGTTGTATGGGATATAAATTATATGCCGTGTGAATTATATTTCAATAAAGATGCTCCCAGAGAAACAAAAACTTACAAATGGAATCAAAGCTCAGAATTCTGAGGTTTTTAATAGGATTGTGCATGTGACTCTATTTCATGCCTGAGTAATTCCTTACGAACAAAGAAGAATCATGCTGGAACCAAAGACACTGACCTACTGCACCATAAAAGCAAGGAGCAGCCCTGATTGAGGCTAGAGATCAGCAAACTCCAATTAGGTGGCTGATAACACACTTGCCCACTGGTTGAGTCCTGTGGTACCTACTCAGCCATTGGAAGACCAGGGACTTGACAAGGCTACAGCAGAAAGTAGACTTTGTTTCTGCTGCAATAGGAGGAACATTTTTTAATTATCTTCTCCCCTATCAACCTTGTTTAATGCTTGATCTCCTGAAGCATTCATACATTAAAACTTGATTATAGAAAAGCTCTGATTTCATTTTTGCTTTATGTATTTCTGTACCATTTGAATACTGGCAAAGCAATTTGTAATTATCCTCTGCCTCTTTTTATCCAAAGTACTTTTGTGCTGGATAGGGAGGAGGTAGTTGTCTCACACTGGGATGGTACCTGGCCCTTTGTAAGATGAAAATAACAGAATGTTATCACAACTTAAAAAACTTAAAGCAACTTAAAACAACCCCACGTAGAGACTGGCTCTTAGGAAATGCCTACCCTTCTTATACAACTATGTAGATAAATCTATTTATGGGTTATATGAAATTTCTTAGGGACCCTTGTAGCTTCCTAAAATCTTTTCTGGAACAGGGGTGAGCACTGACAAAATAAGCAAATGATATGAAAAACAGAGTGTGAGCTCCATTCCATTAGAGCCCATAAGCAAAGTCCTTTGGCTTGAAGGAGTCAAGTCTTCCATGGAGCCTCTTTGGCTCTTTCTTGCTAGGTACAGAAAATAGAGGAAGATGAAATTCCCTTCATAGAATTCACTGTCTCTGAGAGGTGAAGCTCCTACTCAGATGCAGCATCTTCAGAGACCCTATAAACAGCCTCAGAACAAGTGCTGTCAAATGAAAACCAGCCAGACCTGAATCCCAGCTCCATCACTCCTTAAGACTGATAATGACATAGGCAAGTTATTGAACCTTTTTAAGGCTGTTTTCCTATCTGTACAATGGGAATAGGAATATTTCCTACCTCACTGGGCTGTTTCATGGATCAAGTAAAACAAAACTCACCCATCTAAGTGCCTGGCATATAGAAAGCACCCCAAATACTTTAGTTGCTATTGTTATTCCAAGAAAAAGTTCTGGTTAAAATCATACGGTGCTCCCCACCCCACCCCCCATAAAAATTATATGATGCTCAACGATAAAAGTGCAACCCTTCTAAACTTCAGTGCCCCCATTTTAAAAATAAGAATAATGCACATAGCAAAGGTAAGAACTAAATAAGGAAATACATGTGACACTTATTTGTGAATTATATGGCGGCATTCATAAATTATATTAGCCTTATTTAATGTATTAGTTTTGTTATTGGTATTTTTACTATGATACTTGAAGCAATCACAATTGCTGTTGTACACCCATGCAAGCTCCTCAACCTGTTCTCAATTTTCAGCCTCAGGATTAAAGATAATGAAGGTTATATTGTAAAAAATATATGTAAAAGAAAAGAATCATTAGGGAATGAAATGGCATGTTACTGTTAACTTTTTAAAAGGACAAATTCAGTTAATGTTTTCAGCTTCACAATTTGCAGTAATAAGGAATGGAGGGAAAAAAGTCAGATACATGTATTCATATGCAGGCAGAGTATGGTGCTGGATTTGGATGTAAGAACCCTGTTGGCTTCTCTACAGGCAAAATGCCAAGATAATGTGACAAAATCTAGACAAGACCAACAAGACCAACATCACAAATCTGGTCTTTGGTCCTTGGCAACAAGCACCAAATCATCCCCAGGGTGCAGACGTAACCTATTTTTGAGGCTAGAAGAAGGAATTTTCAAATTTGATCAAACATCAGAATTACACAGCTTATTTACATACAAATTGCTGGGCCCCACCTCCTCCTAGTTTCTGAATTAGCAGGTTGGGGTGGAGCCCAAAAATTCAAATTTCTAACAAGCACCTGGGTGATGTGCTGGTCTAAGGACCATACTTTGAAATGACCTGATCTACATAAGATAGGTATTTCTATAATAATGCTCAGCTTCACAAGGATGGTTGAAAGGAGAATGGAACAGTGTTTTGTTTTGTTTTTTACCTTTACTGAGGAATAGTTGACAAAATTGTGTATGCTGAAGGACACATTGAGATGATTTGATATACATATATATTATGGAATGATTACCAAGATCAACATAACTAATATGTCTATCATCTCACATAATTCACTCTTTGTGTGTGTGTGTGTGGTGTGTGTGTGTGTGTGTGTGGTGAGAATGTTTAAGATCTACTCTCAGCAACTTTCATATTATTAACTTTAGTCACCATGCTGTGCATTAGATCCTTGGAACTCATTCTTCTTATAACTGAAAGTTTATACCCTTTCACCTGTATCACCCCATCTCCTCCTCCCCGAACCCTTGGCAACCACCACTCCACTCTGTTTCTTTGAATGCAGCTTTTTTGCATGTCACACGTAAGTGATATTATATAGTATTTGTCTTTGTCTGGTTTATTTCACTTAGCATAATGCCATCCAGCTTCACCCATGTTGCTGCAAATGGCAAGATTTTTTTTTCTTAATGTCTAGATAATATCCCATTTTATATATATATATATATATATATATATATATATATATATATATATATATATTCTCACATTTTCCTTATCCATCAAAGGACATTAGATTGTTTCTATATCTTGGCTATTATGAATGCTATTTCAGCGAACATGGGTGTTCAGATATCTCTTTAAGATACTGATTTCAATTCCTTCAGATATATACCCAGGAGTGAGATTGCTATATCACATAGCAGTTTTTTTGTTAATTTTTGAGGAACTACCATCCTATTTTCCATAATGGCTACTCCAATTTACATTCCATCAATAGTGTACAAGGTTTTTCTTTTCTTCACATCCTTGCCAACATTTGTTATCTCTTCTGTTTTTAATGATAGCTATTCTAATAGTTGTGAGGTGAGATCTCATTATGGTTTTGATTTGCATTTCCCTGATGATTAGTGATGTTAAGCACCTTTTCATGTCTTATGTCTTCTTTAGAAAAATGTCTATTCATAACTTTTGCCCATTTTTAATTGTATTACTTGCTTTTTTTGCTATTGAGTTACATGAGCCCTTAAATATATTTTGGACATTAATCCCTTATCAGGTAGATGGTTTGCAAACATTTCCTCCCATTCTATAGGTTGTATTTTCAATTTATTGTCTCCCTTCCTGTGCAGAAGTTCTTTAATTTGACATAGACCCACTTGTTTATTTTAACTTTTGTTGCCTGTGCTTTCCATGTCTTATCTAAGAAATCATTGTAAAGACCAACGTTAAAGATCATTTCCCCTGTGTTTTCTTATAGAAATTTATGCTTTCAGGTCTTACTTTTAAGTTTTTGACCCTTTTTGAAGCTTGTAAGTAGTATAAGACAGGGTTCCATTTCTATTCTTTTGAATGTGGATATCCATTTTTATAGCACTGTTTATTGAAGAGACTGTCCTCCCTATTGTGTGTTCTTGGCACTATTGTCAAAAAAATGAGTTGACCATGTATGCATGGATTTATCTCTAAACTCTATTCTGTTCCAACAGTTCCATGTGCCTGTTTTTATGCCAATACCACACTGTTTTCACGACTACAACTTTGTAATATAGCTTTAAATCAAGAAGTGTGATGTTTCCAGTTTTGTTCTTTTTGTTGGAATTGCTTTGGCTATTATGGGGTCTTTTATGGTTCCATATAAATTTTAGGATAGCTTTTTATCTATTTCTGAGAAAAATGCCATTGGAATTTTGATATGGATTGTGTTGAATCTATAGATCATTTTGGGTCGTATCGACATTTCCACAGTGTTAATACTTTAAACCCAAGAACACAAGATATCTTTCCATTTATTTGTGTCTCCTTCAGTCTCTTTCATTAATGTCTTTCAGTTTTCAGTGTACAGGTCTTCCACCTCCATGATTAAATTTATTCCTAAATATTTTGTTGGTTTTGATGCTATTGTAAATGGGATTTCTTACTTAATTTCTCTTTCAGATAGTTCATTTTTAGTGTAGAAACACAGCTGATTTCTGTATGTTGATTTTGTATCCTGCAAATTTACTGAATTCATTTATTCAATATTTTTTTGGTGAAGTCTTGAATATTTTCTACATATAAGACCATGTCATGGGAAAACTGAGATGACTACTACTTCTTTCTTTCTGATTTGGATGCCTTTTAGTTCTTCTTGCTGCCTTATGGCTAGGACTTCTGGTACTGTCTTGAATAGAATGGGCATTCTTTTCTTATTCCTGATCTTAGATGAAAGGCTTTTAAATTTTCACTATTGAGTATGATGTTAGCTTTTGGCTTGTTATATATGGCTTGCTATATTACATTGTGGAACATTGCTTCTATACTTAATTTATTGAGTGTTTTACCATGAAAGGGTGTTAAATTTTGTCAGATGTTTTCTCTGAACCTATTGAAATGATCATAAATTTTTAATACTTCTAATATATTAATATAGTGTGTCAGTTTTATTGATTTGCCTATGTTGAACCATCCTTGCATCCCAAGGATGAATCCCACTTGATGATGGTGAATGATTGTTTTAACATGCTCTTGAACTCAGTTTGTTAAGTTTTGGGGGTTTTTTGTTTTTCTCTTTTTTAGGATTTTTGCATCTATGTTCACCAGGGATATTGGCCTGTAATATTCTTTTCTTATAGTGTCCCTATCTGGCTTTGGTATCAGGGTAATGCTGGCTCATAAAATAAATTTAGAAGCATTCCTTCCTCTCTAATTTTTAGGAAGAGTTTAAGAAGGACTAGAATTAATTCTTGTTTAGGTGTTTGGTAAAATTCACCTGTGAAGCTTATGGTCCTGAGATTTTATTTGTTGGCCGATTGTTTATTACTGAATATAACAGTGTTTGATGCAGAGAAGCATCTCTGCAAAAGGTGAGGAATGGGAAGTAAGGGGATTGAAATTATGGTTAAGAAGGGTTATTTGTGGAGATGTCTGTTTTGTAAATCAGTGGAAACCACAGATTCCTGTGAGCTTCTTAACTTGCTGGAGTCTCTAGTTCAAAGAATTGATAACCTTCCAACTGGTCCTGAAAAATGAAATTTAAGTGCAAACGGGACTCAATTTGACCTGAGGTAGACACCACCATGGGCACTACTGCAAGTGCCCTGGAAGAATGTAAAAAGATGTGAGGAAGCCTTTTAGCAGCATGCTGCAAGGAGAAACCCAGATTTTTCTTCTTTTTCTTCATTGTTGAACAATTTCAGGTGGTAATAGATTCCCAGCTGAGACTGAATTCTTGAATTCTTGAATTCTTGAAAAGCACCATAGCTATTGTAACTGGACAAAGTTATCAATAATAATGAATAGCACTTATGTAGGGCTTACTGTGTGTTAGACACTTTACATACATCACTCTATATAATCCTTATGACAGTCTATGAGGAAGCTATTATAACTTTTCCCATTTTTCAAATGAGGAAACTGAGGTTAAGCAACTGGACCTACATCATAAAACCAGTAAGTAATGCACTGGGTTTGATACCAGA
Organism: Aselliscus stoliczkanus; assembly: GCA_033961575.1. Classification (NCBI taxonomy): domain Eukaryota; kingdom Metazoa; phylum Chordata; class Mammalia; order Chiroptera; family Hipposideridae; genus Aselliscus; species Aselliscus stoliczkanus. Next base: position 119,660,449 of record CM066727.1, on the reverse strand, counting down.
GCTCACAGGCTTTGGATCCTGGTCTATATTCAGACAACACTGGCGCAGGTGAGGAATGATCTGTGAAATACACATTTATAAGCCTTAAATGGTGCCTAAGAACCATTAGAAATCAAACATATTTTGATATGTATATCTTCCCACTCCTCTTGAAAAATATGATTATTTCTTGTTGTCACTATAGTACAACAAACTATAAAATGATGCAGAGAAAGGCAAAAACAATTCCCTCTGTTCTGTCAGCCTCATAAATATTTTTTTTGTTATTACATAAACAGGAATTCTTTGTCCATAGACTGTGTATTAATTTCTACCCCAGATGTGCTGTCCTTTCCTTTCTTTGATAGGAATCTTGGTCTTTCTCTTAGTTGCCATACCTTTCTAAGCTAAAGAAACAAACATCTGAAGAAAATACACACTCTCCCTGATTAAGGACCTGAAAACATTTCCTGGCTTTGCCTTATTTCCTATTCCCAACAATCTTCAAGGCAGACACTGTCCCCTCATTTCAGCATGAGGAAATGAGTCCATGGGATTGGGTGTTGTGGTTAATGTCACACCACTAGAAAGGAACCCAGGCGCTCTGAATCCATATCCTTTGACAACAAAGCCTTGCTCTCTTCCCTTCACTTATTCTCCTTGCTCTTTCCACCACTTCTATACTTTTCAAACATAGATTCCATAAAACTTAAATAGGGAGGGAGGAGTGGAGGGTCAGGATGCTAAATATTTTAAAAATAAAAATAGTCCTTTTTGGTTCTTCAGGTCTTGGCAGAACACTTTATTTTAGCCACCCCGTACCACTGGGACCACCATTATCATTCAGCTTAGGTCTCTGGGATCCTTTCTTCTCGAACATTACCGAATGAGGAGTGAATTCCAGGCGTTTGTACATATGACAGAATAAACTGCTAAGGCCAGTCTTACTGTCAATGGTTTGTCTGTCTGATATTTGAGTTTGACCTAATTAATACAAATTGGGAAGATTCACGTCTTTTCCCCCATGTTGAACTGTGTAATGTTATACTGCCACCTTGTGGTTTCTTCGTGTGAACACAGAGACAAAATCCTGGCTTGACAAAGCCAGTCCAGTAAACCACAGGGGTTTGCACTGCAGCTGAAGGAGACATGGGGGTGTGGCAGAGAGTATGCAAGAGATGTTCTAACTTGACAGGGAAAGCATAAGTCATGTTTGTCACAAAATAACTCACTGGTCATGAGCACAGGGTTGGGAATCAGACAGACCACAGTTTAAATTTACCATCTAAGTAACTCCTTCCCTGGGCCTCTGTTTCCTTGTCTGTATAATGGCAATAGTAATAACATCTCAAGGAAGCTGTAAGAATTAAATAAGACAATGTGTGCAAAGAGTTTGGCCTTGAGCCTGCCACATGATAAGTTTTGCTATTATTATGGAACTGAGAAAAGAACCACTCTCCCCTCTTCAAAGCCCCAAAGAGACCCTCTCTTCCCTGTCACTTCCTAGGACTCTCCCTTTCCACTTTGCTGCTCTTTGATTCCAAGCTAAAACATCTGTCTTTCCCTACTTTTGAAGAGTGGCTTTGGGGGAATCAACAGAGCTCATTTCGAATCTCATCTTCATCCTGCAGTACTTTTGTGGTGTTTTGCCAAGTCATGTGAGCCTTGGTAAAATGGGCTATTAATACCCATGTCTCCAGATTCTAGAATGCATTGTAAATAGCATGTACAAAGCATCTGGCTCAATGTCTTGCATATAGTCATTGTTCTATATGCTTATCATTATTGTCATCATTATGTTGTCATTATTGCATTGTTCATTACGATTCTCTAATCCCTACTTGTCCTTCAAGTATCAACAAAATCTTTTAGCTCACCTTAGCCTTCAAAGATCTATTGAGTAAAAACCAGGCTTTGTGGTGTCTATGCAGTTCTAATAAAACATTTTCCCATGATCTCAAAATATGTTTTTCTCAAGGCTAAAATACAATTTTTCCCCCAAATTTGATGCTTCTGACATTGAAGTATATTTTATAATCGATATGTACTTGTGTGTTTCTGTTTCTTCTTCCCAGCCCCCGATGCCCTTCACCCCCCCCCAAAAAAAGTTATTAAATCAGTGTATACCTTATATTTGATGACAATTTAGGGCTAAGGAATATAAGTGGATCCTGCTTTCATCTACCCCAATATCAAAAAGTCTAGATATATGATCATATCTTAAATGTTCCTAGTCATAAAAATATGAATTCCCAAATCCACAATGTTCTTAATATGTGGAGCAATCATGGTGAGGGGACAGTGAGCTGAGTTACCTAAGGGTCCCACCCACCTGACTATGTCAATCCCTCCCCTTGCAACACAGAATCAGGTTGGAATTCTTGTATTTCCCACTTCTACATAACCCAGAAACAAATGCTAAGCCCTGAGACCTCCAAACTCAAGTGGGAAAGATTCGGCTCTCTTTCCTGAATATGCAAACATTTAATCACTCCCGGGATACCTGAGCTGGCAACACGGATGCTGAACACTGAAATTGTTCAACCTCAAGCCAAGCAGGGGACTGTAATTTCAAAGTCACTAAAATACAGCTGGGATCACTGCCTTGGTTTCTAATGAATGGGGACTTGTTGCATAATTGAAAACAAGCCTAACATACTTCATTCATTACTGTCAGAATTTTTTAAAAAGGAGAAAAAGTCCTGATGCCAACTTTTGAAAAGTCCCTCTGGTCATTTTGCCTGCATAAAAACTCACCCGTCATCCCCAGCCACTACAAGTCTTGGCACCTCCTTCTGTGTCCACCCCTTGGCACTGAACATAAAATGATCTTTGTAGTTGCTTCTTTGAAAGGTAACTTCAGTGCAGTGGAATAACTAATAAGGAGGGAGGAATAACTAGCCATTTCACTTTGGCCTAAACAGGCTATTTCAGCCACAGTGTACAGCTGGTAGGTCAGCCAACCAATACCTTTCGCTAATTCTTCCAAAGAAAAATAAAGTGAATTTGTACACCTCAGGGTCCCAGAGAATGCACTGGCAGTGAGGCTGAGCTGTTGCCTGTAACTCTGGTACTGAAGAGCTGATGGCTTATTGTTTCTTTTCTCCCCTCAGTGTGCCTCTTTTGATGTTCATTCTCATTGTCAAATTGCCCAGGACACCTGACAGAAGTCACCAGGGAGAGGCACCTATCAAGACACAGGTGGAATCATTTTGACTTTGTGGAAGAGCCAAAAGTCACATGGCGCCAGATTCACTGAATAAGGTGGATGAGGACACACCCTAATGTTTTTATTTGTCAGAAATTGCCATATACCAGAAGCAATGTGTGACACAGAATGTTGTCATGATAGAGGATGACATCTTCTCTCAACTGTAGCTCACACCCAACTGACTGCACCAAACAAGTTGAAACTTGTCACACACTGTCACTAAGGTTCAACCTACCATTTCCCATATGAAGATCCCCGCCTTTCCATTGGATGGCACTCGGAAGCAGCATTCATTGTATTTTGTAATCAAATGGAAAGGCTCTGTGTCACTCATCACTTCTGGTATGGCAATTTCTGTCAAATAAAATATTACAGTGTGCCCTCAGCCACCTTATTCAGCTGATCTCGCACCATGTGACTTCTGTCTCTTCCCAAAAGTCAAAATGATTCAGGACATCAAGGCAGGCACGACAGCGCAACTAAAGACACTCATGAAAGAGGACATCCAGAACCCCTTCAGAAAGTGGCAAGAAAGATGGGATAAGTGTGTTCTAAGTGAGGGGGAGTATTTTGAGGGGGATTAATGGCAATGTGTCTTTTACTGTAATACATTTTTTAAATATAAACATTCACCGTACTTTTTGATCACACCTCCTATCTCTATAGCCGAAGTCAATCTCCACCGAAATAAAGCTTATAAAAGAGCTGGTCTAAAAAGTGACCTGCATTTTGGGCTATTCAAAGACAGGAAGACCAAAAAGATCTTAATCCTGAACAAATGAAACTCCCTGTGAAGGAGTACCAAATTGGAGAAGGATAGAGAAAGGATTGTGTAAGGCTTAAAAAGAGGTAAAAACAGTAAGTTATTTATCTTCAAGAAACTAACCTCTCTCCTCAGAGAAATGATTTTAACAAGATGAAGTAACTGTACTTCTCATATCTTTTAACTCCATTTCACTCCCTAAAAGCATCAAGAATTAAGTCGACATAACATTGTATATTTCATTTATTCAACAAATACATCTGGAGGGCCTACTTCATGCCAACCATTCTACAGCACTGAAAAAGCTAAACCCAATCCCAGTCTACACAGTATTTATAGTCTATTGGAATCGACTGCCCGTCCAACCATGTCATGCAGTAAGCAGTGAGGTAGGTGGGAAAGAGCACTGGATTCAGAGTCAAGAAAATTGAGGTCATGGCTTGGCTCTGCCATTGACCTTTTACATAACCATGAACAAATCACATAACCATGAGCAAATCTTCCTAAGCCTTAGTAAAATGAGGAATGTTTGTGAGCTGTCATACAGTGCACTTTCTACTTGTGTACTTCAGAGCTCAGAGCATGTTGAGGGTAAGATGGAGGTTCATGGGACCAGGCTGGCCCTGTGATGTCCACCCTCCACTTCAACCTCAGCAGTTCTGCCTGCTTCTGTACATGGGAATTCTGAGTAAGATTTCATTTGGGGTGGGGGGAAACCCTCAACAACCAAAATAAAGATTGAAAACTACTGTCCCAAGTGATTTTTAAAGTCCTTTCATGTTCTATGGCTTGTTTTCCCAAATTTCATAGTTAATATCTTTTACAGCATATACCAATCTTTCACCACTGGCAGATAAATCACTGGGAGAATTCTGAGAAAAGTTCCTCTCATGGTAGCATGGACTTCTCTCATGAAAAGTATCCTAGCACCTCCTTTGCGTGGCTTCTCTATCTCTCCTCATATCCCCACATCTCCTCTTGTCATCCTTCAAATATAACATCATCAATATAAGGTCATCGCTGGTATGAACAATTCGTTTTCTCTCTAAATTATCATTCTTTACATATTTTTCTTGCATAATCCACGGTGTTCCCCATTTTAGCCATTATTATAGGCTGCCTGTTCTCCCTGGGGATGATTTTTGGTTTTGTTTGTTTGCTGGTTTATAATCCACCTTGTTCTCAGAAAGGGTCTAAGGTGGTTTCCAGGGATGCATAACATACAAAATCGTATGACATCTTTAAGTGATATCAAAGTAATATATACATAGATTTTAGAAAAGAAATAGTCCAAACAGGATTTTTTTAAAACTCTGACTTCTTAAAGCCAACTATTTTAAATAATTTAGCTATTCCTTTGTAATCCTGGTCATTGCTTTCATATCTTTTAATAATGTGATGATAAGGCTATTTCTTGATTTTTTACATCATTTATCTGATCTATTGATTTCTGCTATTATGGATGAGGAGTTAATGCTCATCTCCCCCATCCACCCAAGGTACCACCATTTTAGGTAAATCAATATACATTTTTCTACTGTGATGATTTTGTAAATGTTGTTCCTGGAAAGGCCTAGCAGTTTGCTAAGCATGGAGCTTATATGAGAACCTAGAAGTGGAAAAACAAAGGCTAAGAAATAACAGGGGGCTAGAAATAAGATTTAAATGTGTCCTGTACAAGAAAACACATTGGTATTTCTCTGCTCCCATGAATAAATCACCACCAAGATCACTCTCACACTTACAGTGTGCATAAAAACCACCTGGCATCTTGTTCAAATGCACATAGTGATGCAGTAGGTCTGAGTGGGGCCTGAGCTTTTTGCATTTCTGACAAGCTCCAAAGAGATATAGATTCTCCTGGCCCATGACCTGCACTTTCAATAGCAAGATGTTGCCTGAGGACTTCCAAATCTTCTCCGCGGAGAGTCCTGACTCCTCTCAATAATCGCATTCCATTTCTTACCCTACAGGGAGAGGCAGCATGGCATTAGCCATAACTCTGGCCCAGTGGGGAGGAACCTGGCTCTGCCTTGCAGATGGGAAATGTTGTGGCAGACGAGGGCCTCACATGAGACTGAATGGCCAAATTCTGTGATATAGAAAGAGTTCCTTTGATTCCTGCCTTTCTTGCTAACAGACTCAGGTGATATTTGAGCACTAAGAAACAAGCTAAAGAGCACTTCTAACATGAGTCTGATGAAAGCCTGAGTCAGGAGGGTAAGCAAAGGACCAAGCACATGCCTTGTTCCCTTCTTTTGTCTCTGCTTCTTTTCAGCTCTCGAAGGTGCTCTTTCTTTGCTTATATCCAAGTAGGCTACCAGCAACCTGCAGACATGGGTTGATAGAAAAGATACCCAGGGAAGCCCTCCTGTCCCCTCCTATCACAAAAGAAACTTTCTTTGAACATTCCTAGAAAGTGGTGCCTGCCATTTTTGATGTGGGTAAAAGTCAGTGGTACACTGTAAATGTTTAATAATTGCCTGTCAGGAAAAAAAGAGGCTCTGATTTGTAGAATTTGCCAATTGCCATGGTGTAAATACTCCCACTCCAGCCAATTTCAAAACATTCAATATGACTTTACTAAACATGCAATTAGAAAGAGATGAGTAAATTGGCTGTCACAAGCCAGTATGAGCTGGCTCTAGCACATCACAAGTAAAGCCTGTAAGTTCAAAGCCCGATAATTAAAGCTGTATATTCAGCAAAGATTTGCAATTGTTTTATCAGCCTTCTCGTCACCTTGCTTTACTGCCCAATTAAGCTGACCTGGCAAGGTCTTTAACAATTGATCATTTTTCATTATTACGAAGTATTTGACAGAAATGTTCCCACCACATAAATTAGGCTCTCAGTCTACAGATAGCTTTGATAAATAGCTTTCTTTTTCTCCTATTCAACTATTGCCTTCCACCAGAGAAATAGAACTCCATTCCTGATGGTTCCTATGTGTCTGATAACCCCCTGGAAAGAGAATAAAAGATCTGCTACTCAAATTCTTAAATTAAAATTATTCAAAACCTTTTATTATGCTCTAATTATATATCTTAAGGGATTTTTTTTCAGTCATTGTAAAGGTGTGTTGGAAATAAAAGTACTCATGAACAGAACTTTCTATTTGAAGGAAACGAATAAAATCGTTATATAGACACAAAAAGATCTTATGGCTGCTGATCCAATGTTCTTAAAACTTTATAAGTGGTCAATTTTTACTAGTTTAAGAATAGTTAGGTTGAACGTCAGTGATAAACTTAAAGAAATTTATATTCTTTGACAGCTATTAAGGGTTATGAAAATTCAAACATTTTTGCCTGGGAATAAATGGAAGGTAACTATATAAGTAGATTGCCAAAATGACCACAAATTATTCTCCTCTTGGTATAGCCATGTCTTTTGCAATGTGACTTTGCAACCTTTCCCCGCAAAAGTTAAAGTTTACTCCCCTACCTCTGGAGTGTGAGCGGGTCCTGTGACTTCTTTGGCCAATTAGAGTTTGACAAAGCAGCACGTGCAGTGCAAGCCTTCAGGGGGATCTTGCAGGAGTTCCTTCTAACTGCTTAGGGGAACCTTCTAACTGCTTAGGGGAACCTAGCACCATGGGAACAAACCCAGTCTAGCCTCCTGGGGTAAGAGAGGCCACAGACACAAAGATAAACCATCAGGTGGGCCTTCTACCCCAACCCCAGCTAGATTTCTGCTGACCTGGCACCTAGCACATATGAGCCCAGACCAACTGTGAAACCACAAAATTTTGTGCTAAATAAAAAGTGTTTATTGAAGCTGCTAAGTTTTGTAGTGATTTTACAGCTAAAACCAACCATTAGAGTCACGTTTAGGTTATAGAAAACTCAAAGACACACCCGCCAAATGCAATATGTGAATCTTTTCTTTTTTGGATGCCAATTAAAGTCAAACCAATTACAAAGAGATATTACTGAGATATCTGGGAAATTTTTAATGGAGTGAATATTAGATATTATTAAGGAATTATTGCCAGTTTTGTGAGATGTGATAATGGCATTGTGCTCAGGTTAAAACAAAAAGCCCTTATCTGCTAGGGACATAAATGTATAAATATAAGTATCCATACATACATATATAAAATAAATATATACATATATACACACAGAAATACTTAGGGGTAAAATACTTGGGATTTGCTTTAATATACTCCAGTCATAAAAAAAGGGCAGAGGGCAGGGAATAGAAGAAATAAAATAGGCAAAATGTTATGGTGACATTTGAAGATAGATAATGACTACATGGAACTTTGTTATGCTTTTCTCTACTTCCATGTATGTTTGAAACTTTCCAAAATAATTTTAAAAAATATTTCACCTGGAAAGAGGTTCTTAAAGTTATTTCTAGAACTTTTCCAAGTACCTGGAAATAAAACAACCACTAAATAGAAAGACTATGTAATACAATAACCAATACAGCTCAAATAACCAATACATTTCACAGTGACACTGTGAAAGTGAAAGGAATCAGGTAAGGGAAGTGGAGATTAGATGAACTAAAGAGCCACAGTAAAAGTCAAACCCAAGAGAGTAACTCAGTTTAGAAATGTAAACTCAAATTGTAGTTAATGAAAATTACGAAGTGAATAGGACAAGGATAGGGAACTTGGATATTCTGACATTAAGTCCAGTATTTTTTTACTGCAACTCTCCTTCAATTGAGTTATACTCAAGTGGCAAATGTAAGCAGAGCTCTTCTGGTTGCAAGAGACAAACAATGCACCCTAACTTGGCTTCAGCAATGAGAGGTTAACTGTTAGACAGGTTAGTTAAGGTGTTAATCACTAGTTGCTCAAAAGGTTAACCCCCCACATCTCACTGTCTTAACACAATGAACGTTTATTTTTTGCTCACGTCACCATCCACCGCTAGTATCCTAGTCAGATGGCTACAGGATCTATCCTTCTCCAACTCTTCAACCTCCTCCTACCCAATGGATAGGGAAAGGAGATGGAAGAGCCCTCATGGGATGTGTTTGTGGGCTAAGCCTGGAAATAGGTTATATGTATTCCAGGCACATTTGGTGACAACTCAAGACCAGACCCAACTGCAGAGAGGGCTGGGAACTGTAGCCTCGCTGGGTACACCAGAGGAAAAAGAAACAGGTTTTGGTGAACATATTGTAATCTCTGCACAACTGGACTTCATGCCCAGGGAGGCAGAAGTGGTATGTCAAACTCAACTAGGTCCAGGTTCCACCACGACTTGGAGTCTCTCATCCTCTCACTTCCTTTCTTTGCTCTGTTATGTTCCATCTCAGCTCTGCCTTATTCTGTTGGCTGACTCCTTTCTTGTCCCCTGTGGGATGCTCAGGCATCATACTGCTTAGAAATGTAGCTGGTGTGTATGACACAGATACTGACTTTACCTGCATATCCTAATATTCAAGTTAGCCATTCGTTGAACCATCGTGGTTTGCAGTAGTCATATGTAGCAGAAATTGCAGAGGTGCTATGGTAAATACTGGCGCTTAGGAAAAGGTGGGATAATGTGGTCCTTCCCTCTTCATGCTCAGTTTGATGGGCAGGAAAACAGAACAAGGCAGAGTGTGTTATGCTAGAATTATGAACAAAGTGCTCTGAGAATCTAGAAAAGAGTGGGTGTGTGGCCTCAGGGCTGCCAGAACTTCCCAGAAGGGTAATTTCAACTTCCTCTCCAGAAAGGAAGATATTTATGCAGAGGGATCAGAACCTGCCAAAGTACAGCTCTGAGAGAGTACATGCATTTGAAGGAGAAAATCTATGTGGCTGGAGCACTGAGGCCTCCAGTGAGTGGGCAACAACAAGGTATAAGGAAGTCTAAATACACAAACTCCTATCTACCAAGCTCAAGGCTTTGAATTTGTTTTGACTAAGATTCTTTCCTTGACCAAATTCTAGCCAGGCCCCTCTGAGGCCTCTTCTTAACTAGGCCTCAATGTTAGCCTATGAAAAGTTGAACAAACACTAAAGTGATTTCTAACAGCTCAAGGCTGCATCCCTAGGAGAACCCTAATCCCCTTTTAAGTGCCTGCCTGAGGAAACTCAAGGCTGCCAAGAGAATTCACTGTTCTAGCCAACACCTGAAGCTAGAGCCTGTCTCCCAGTCTCTGAGGGAGGCTAGGGGCCTAACTTCTATAAGTGCCAGTTAGCAAAGCCAGATGAGTTTCATACAGACCAACCCCATCTTCCCACTTTTTGTGATTTTTCACTTCCCTACGGAGCCCCCGCTCACTCCCTCCCTATTCATTTCCTCAGACTCCCCTTAAAATGCCCAGTCACCTCTGTATAAACCAAACTTTAGTTCAGTTCACACTAGACTCTTCCCTATGGCAATAGTATATTTATTGTTGTTTACAATGTGCCCTTACCATGTTAACTAGTATCCAGCTTTGTTTATCTTTGACAGTTTCCAGTATAGGTCATGGAGGCTGCTGAATCAGAAAATAACCAAATGTGAGCTGTTTGTTTTGGGTTTTGTTGTTGTTGTTGTTGTTGTTGTTGCTTAATGTCTGAGGTAAAGAATGTGATGGGGTGCAGAGGTAATTTGGAGCCCGATGTTATCACACATCTGAAGCCCAGAGAGGAAGCTGGTGCAAATAGCGCAGGCAAGGGAAGGTGAGATCTGAGCTGAGCCTTTGTGAGTGAGGAAGGAAATGAGAGGTATTTCTGAATTAGAATTTGCAAGATTGGCCTACTGTTTGGATGAGGGCCATGAGAGACACAGAGGAGCTGGAAAAGTATCTGAAGTTTCCAGATGGGGATGTGGATGGATGACCCCATTGATTTGTTACTTCAAAAGGAAATATAGGGTCTGGCCGAGTGGCACGGGTCCCACATATGAGAGCCAGTGACACTGCCCACAAAGAAAAAAAAAAAAAAGGAAATATAATTCATTTGAATAGGTTCCACTTGTTTAAGCTCTAGGGAAACAATTACCAAAGCAAAGTTCACTGGAAAGAGATTTGAGTATCAGAGGTTTTCAAAACAATTATAGAACAAAGCAGAAGTTACCTCATATAAAGTTTGCTTGCTAAATAGTACATATGGGGTTTCCAAATGAAGCCAACGTCAGAAACCAAAATCAACAACTTTAATCTTGATAAATCTGCTCAGTTTGGAGAACTGGACATAAACACACGCGCGCGCGCGCACACACACACACACACACACACACCCCAAAAATGCACTTTTTTGGAAAATGTTCATTTCTTTTTTGCATTTAAAATCCTAATAAAAATTAGGGGAGTCCAGAAAATTATGCTGTCTACTACCTATAGTAGTTTGTTTGTAAACATTGTTTTGTTTTTTTTGAGGGCAGTGTCACTAGCCCTCATATGTGGGATCCGAACCGGGGCCGCTGGCGTCTCAAGCCAGCTTTTAACCACCGTGCCACTCAGCCGGCCCCTGTAAACATTTAACAGGAAACAAATCACAAGACAAAACATTTCAGTGGAGAATTTCTAAATGACATTCCACAAGAGCTGGCTAGTGATGCTTTAAGAGGCTCAGAACAAAGGTTGTAGAAAAATAAGAGCAGAGATTAAATATTTACCATAAATATCAGGAACAAGAATTGAAAAACGCATCCAAAAACACCTTCATCCTTAAAGCCCTTTTGAAAAAGGATGTAAAATGCCTGATGTTCCCCCAGAGACAACTTCATGTGGCAGAATTGAGCCGGAGAAGAGAATTGGAGCGAAACTGGAATATTATACTTCTTTAGGATTATTCAGAAAAAGTAATTATGTCCTCATTTGCTCTGAATAGGTACCATGTTATATACTTTTGATAAGAGCAGGATATTTATACCATACCAATGTCACTTAGTTAGCAACTCTGAGTGTGAAATGTTGCAAACGTTGGTAACAGAATCCCCATCATGGGTGGGGGGGGGGGGTCGCCTATTTGTGCTCAGTGCTATGCATCCTGCACAGGAGATGATGAGGGACAGAGGCAGACAATTTTCCGGCCAGCTTGGAAGAATCTCCTTCCCCCACAGGCAAGGCCCAAGGGCAGAGCTGCTCTAGGGGCTCTAGGTTCTGCAGGGAGTTTTCAGAACACAGGATCTGCCCTCCCAAGTTAGGGATGGAAGGAAGGCAGGTCTTGCCTCCACCCACAACTGTCTGCAGGACTCGGAGCAAGTCGCTGAAACCCTCTGCACCTCTCTAACAGAAACTTCAGTAGATCTTTGGATTTATGGATGAAATGAGATCGTTGATGGAAAAACGTTTTGCAAAATAGAAAGTAAAATACAAAAACAGAATGAATTATTCTGTTGATGTTGTTCTCGTACTATGTAAAATACTACAAAGCTTGGAGAGAAGTTGAGAGTGTGATGTTGAAGCAACTTTACGTCTACTACCTGGATCTTTTGTAAGCCCCAGAATGACACAGGTTGTACCTCTCCATGTCGCATGCTGATGCAACTTACGAGATAAATATCACCAGAAGATTATTTTAGGATTTCAGGGTTTGTTTGTTTCTTTTCTTTCAAAAATGGGTGGCTTTTCTTTTAAGTGATACTGGCTCAAGATGTCTGTCACACAAAATATACAGGCATGTGGCCATAAGCTATTGAATGAAGGAAATTGTTAAGAGGATCCCCTCTACTGAGAGGCAAAGCATGTGGTGAAAAGAGCAAGTCGCTGGGATTCAGAACTGGTTTAAGTTGAAGTAAACTGTGTGCCCTTGCAACAATGACGTTAGACTCTTTTTGGGTTTTAGTTTTCCCATCTGTAAAATGGGCATGGGGAAGACAGAATAATACTTACCTTGCAGAACTGTTATGAGTACTCCAAGCAAGATGTGAAATGGGCCTGGCAGAGGGCCTGGCCTACAGGTGCATGCTCCTTAAACAGTGACAAGTATGCCTCATGTCACCCGGGAGCAGCCATATGGCTCCCAAGTCTGCAGAGATTTTGGGCCATGTTTGGGCCATGGTATCAGTTTGCTCTTCAAATGTGGGAAACTCACAATGGTTTTTCTTGTTATATTGTCTAATTTTTGTATTTTTGTGTGTATTTTCTTCATATGACACATAAGAATGGAGTGAGGATACATAAAATATATTTTATGGAGCCCTGGAAATTGGCACACTGTATAAGTTTTGATCATTTAGCTCTGTTAGGAGTGGAAAATCAACAGAAGAACTCATGAAACTTTCCTGAGAATGATCTAGGAGGTAAATAAATATATTTGACAAGTCATAGAACACTAGTAATCACTACATTTTTATTAATAGAAGTATAATATCTACACAACAGAACATTCAATTTCCTCCCCTTCCATCTAAATTTTCATCCTTTATATCCTTACATAAATTAAGGGATTTTAATAATTTTTTTAAAGAGATGTCATTTTTTTACTGTTGCAAAAAAACAAATGTTTTTTATTAAATAACACGAAATGGGCATATGGGAAATGTATTCAACATAGATTGGTTATACCAAGCAACAAGCTTTGTCTCAATTCCAGCTAGGAGGCAAATAAAATTGCTGGTACAATACAAGCACTTGCAAACCTCTTTTGTTTCTGTTGAATGGGTACTTGCAAAGGTGCTAACAGAATTCAGCAGGGAGCGAGCACCTGGATTTGTAGGTCGCAATTATGCTGCTTGCTTGTGATTTCAATGACCAAATCTGCAATTCTGAAGACCTTTAATGCTGTATAACAACTCATAAAACCTGGCCAAAATAAGTATCAAGGGATAATATTCTTAAAAAGTAAATAACAACAACAACATAACTTTCCTCCCCCTTGGCCTTGGAGCCTCTCAGGTTATTGCCTCCCTCTCTCCCCACTGTCCTGTCCCTCCCTTCTCACAAAGGGTGGCTCCCGCGTGCAGGTCTAAGCTCTAAGTCTCTTTTCACCTCTTTTATCCTGTCACAGCCATATCTCCAATCATCTTGCCTTCCATCTTCCATCTCTAGTTCTTTATGTTGTCTCCCCGAAAGGCAGACTTAAACTGTGTAACTATTCTCACGCCAGAACCTCCTAGACCGGTAAATTTGGCTATCCTTGGTTACATGTGACTGTCATGGACACTTCTAGTTGGATAAAGGTCACTTTACTGCCATGCATTTCCAGGCTGACCCTCTGTTTACATAGGACCCAGAGGCAAGGTTGTAATTGTGGTGACTAAGCTGGAGGGAAGGGCTGGTTTGGAACAATAAGGTTGCTTTGACTTGAGCGCAGTCTCCAAATTGATGCCTTTTCAAAAATTTTTAACCAAATATGTTGACATAATGATTGGCAAGATTTACTAAATATCATCACAGAAAGGATTGTACAGGGAGAGCCATAGATAGAAGGGAGTTCACCTTCATTTCCAAGAGGGTCTCTTTTGGTGCTTGCATTTCTGTCAATCACCAAATCATCAGCTGAGGCCCCTCCCACACACCCATCATCTCCCCTCCTAGGCCCCACCCTGAAGGCTGAGAGACCTGTATTTTCTGTATGCTTCCTTCCCTGCCTGAGAAACTGAGTGCTTGTGTTTAATATTGGGAAGAATTTTCTAAATTCTCAAAGCAAGACAAGAAAGGACAAAAATAATCCAATGCATTTATAGGTGGTTTTTATACTTGCCGAAGTCCTTTTTATTTTCAATACCTTGTGCAATATGGGAGATAATGTCTCCCCTTATACTGATAAGGAAACTGAGGAACATGGTGAACAATGAACTTATCTAAGGTCACACCAGCATTAGAACCCAACCCCTGAACTTCAATTCCAGATCTCTTGCAAATACAATAAGTTGGATCCCAACTTATGTTGGGATTAACATAAATTAATGGGTCTTAAATTATGAAAGATATTAAAAGAGCCTAAAAGAAACCAGACTAAAGACAAGTGAATATTTTAGTACTTTTCTATTATTATTTTCATTATTATTAATGACCCCCTAGTGGTATATTTTAGGATATTGGTGAGCCTTGACCTTGGATGCCACACCGTTATGCAATTATTATGTGTCAGAAGAATTGATAGCTTTTAGAAAGTAACAGCAAGGCTGAAACTAACTCCCAGCCAGTATGTAGTTGATGGCAGCTGATGGATGAGCATGAGTTCAGAAAAGATGTGGTTGCAAAGGATCTCACAAGTCCCTGCTCCCTGAATTTCCCAAATCAACGTAACTTGGCTCCGATGAGCCTCTGCATTTTCCCCACCGTCACTTTGAGCTCTAGTGGTAGAAGGAAATGACGGCTTCCCTTTTTCTTCCATTGACCACTGAGCAGGAGGGTACTAATTTGTGGATTCCTGGGTTAAATAAAAAGCAATCCTTTTTCTCTGGGAAGAGATTTTATAGCTAGATGGAGCTCCAGGAAGCTCTGCTGTCTTCTGGTTTTGTCAACATGATCTGAATACAGGTTAGAAACACAGTAGTCCTATAAATACAATATAAATTTGCAAAGGGAAAAATGTAGTTCAGGAAAAAAGGTGTCCTTTAACACATAGGGATTTGTTGTTGTTTTGTTTTAAATTCAAGAAGACAGTTCCTGGAAGAGTAGGGTTGTTTGTTTTAATCAGAATTAGCTTTGACCTTTGGCTTAAGTGATATATTCTCTCTATGGGCTCTTTTAAATGGAACCTCTACCATTCTTGGGTGATATATAGCCCCAAAGTCCTTGGAGAGAAATCAGGAACTCTAATCCCTGGCTCTTGGCACTTGGGCAGGCCTTCCAGTCCCATGTGCATTGGCAGTTCTCGGCTGGATCTACCCTCTCTGCAAAGCCAAAACTCCAGGGATACCTCAGGGTAACTTGTAACATCAGCCTCACAAAGGCACCTTAGGCTGCAAGCACCCGCAAGGACACAAATGGAGCCTGAGGACATTAAGCCAGAAACCTCAACCACATAATCATGAAGATGATTACTATCTTCTCAATCGGCCACAAATTTCTTCTTCTTTGGGGACTCTGAAAACTGTGGAGGAAGTGTAGGTATGCAGATGAATTCTTCGTATTCTTCAGAGCATGTTTCCTTCACAGGACTGGGGGAAAAGAGGGAGAAGTGGGGAGGGGAAGAGGAGGAGGGGAGAGAGAAGGTGGGGAGCAGAAGAGCAAGAAAAGTGTTCAAATTAGCAGAGTCACCTATTGGCAACTCTGACAAAATCATCTTGCGATTTAGTGCCATAGTTCTTGATGAAGTATTAGAGATGATTGCCAGTCATCAAACGAGAAAGCAATGCTGTAAGCCAGGCACAAAATTTAAGAATTAAAAGATGAAAAGCAATGCCTTTCGAGTGCTGCTTTTCCAAATGCTTTGACGCCTGTTTTCTACTGGGGAGTCATTGTCCCCACTCTCAATACCCTCTCCAAATGCACTGTGGTCAGAATCACAGATAGGAGAGGAACTTCCAAATCCTAGGTAGGAAAGAGGAAAGAGGGCCCTCAGCAAGCTTATCTTACTTGGAGCCTGGATTCGAGAGCAGGGCAATGTAAGAGAGAAACTGGGAGCAGCTCCAGGGCTAGGGGGGAAATGGCAGGGAGAGTGGTGGTAAACAGGAGCCTTCAAGTTTAGATCCTTCTTCAGCCTCCACTCCACCCAGACCCCCACTTTAGAGCTTGTCCATGTTCTGTTCTTGACACCCCCCTTTTTTTTCTGTCATATTTTCAGCAACCTCAGCAAACCCTCTTTTCCCTTTTTCTTTTATTATTTATCTCTTCTCTCTAGTTTGAATGGTCAAGGTTTGGCTGTTCATTGTTTTAAGCCACTCTAGGTCCATTTTTCTAAGCAGTAGAAGTAAATGAATAAATACACACATAAGTAAATAAACAAGGTTGTCATTCTCAATCACTCTCCTGGTTTGAACTATCTCTCTGAAAAGGAACCCAAAGCTGAGGCTTCAGTCCTGAGACATTTGTCCCACAGCCCAGGTTCACTGGCTCGGCTCTCTGATTGTGTAGATGTGGACATGAACAAAACTAACTCCATCTCTCTGTCTTGATTTTCTTTCATGCTGTGACCTTTGATCAACCTCACCACCCTTAGCAAGCATATGAGAGCCTTCTAGTTGATGATTATCTGTGTTCCATAAAATGAAGCCATAAATATTTTTGTTAGTATAGGCTGAAATGGCATGTCAATTGTGATAAATACCAAACTGGTGTTAGTATGGCTATAAACAATCACCTATCACAAAACCAACAGGAGGTATGGCCCCTAGCATGTACTGCATTCTTTGTTCCTTTGTCTTGTCAATCATTAGTACTTGAGTTATACTATTAAAAAAGTACTGTAACAGGGATCTGTTAGCATAGAAGGATGTGCACAGAACTGCTGAGTCATCTGTCTGCTCTGACACTACATCCCTGTAAGTAAATTATCCTATAATAAACTCTGTTACGTTCTATGGAATTGCCTGCACCATTTTTGAGTGTGAAGATACCTTCTCATTATGGTGGCCATCACACCTTTGCTCCATAGTCAGACACTGTCAACATCCCCATCTAATTCCCCTGCGAGTTAATCATGCTCAGAGCCCAGAGCCATTCTCCATCCATTCACCCCACATTCGCTCCTGTCCCTATGCTCCTGACTTAGATAAGATGATTACTGTCCACTGTCAGCCACACAAAACCTCCAAACCACCTGCGATTCCTCAGTCTCTCTTGCATATATGTACTACATCTTTTTTTTTTCTCATTAAACTATTTTTAATGGGTCTCAAAATTTCTGTGACTGATTTTTGGTCAAGTTGTTTCCATTAAAAAGTATTGATTTTAAAAACTAAAAACTTGGGCCAGCCAAGTGGCTCAGTTGATTAATAGCTCGCTCAAGAGTGCGAGCTGAGCTCTGAGCAACAGCAGTTCGATGCCCAGCCTGAGCTGAGCAGCAGCTGAGCTGCCAACAGGTAGCAGGATGGCTCAGCTAAAAAAAAAAAAAAAAAAAAAAAAAAAACAGAAAAACAAACAAACAAAAAAACTAATAACTTAAAAACTGCCACACGAAAAAAACCCAAATGGTCCACCAAACATTCTCCTTTCCTTCTGAAGGTTTTACGATGCATTGTAATCATTAACCAGTCTTTTACTATTACACTTAAATGGCCAATTGAGAAAAACAGTTCTGAGACCGTTCTTCCACCACTGATTAAGACTGGAGTGGCAGGTATTGGGGATAATATTCATTTAGCCTTCTGAGGTTTCTGGGCAGACCTGGTGACCTTGCCAGCTCCAGCTGCCTTCTTGTCCACTGCTTTGATGACATCCACAGCGACTGTGTGTCTCATGTCACAAACAGCAAAATAGCCCAGAGGAGGGTAGTCAGAGAAGCTCTCAACACACATGGGCTTGCCAGGGACCATATCAACGATGGCAGCATCACCAGATTTCAAAAACTTGGGGCCATCTTCCAGCTTTTTGCCTGAACGACAATCAATCTTCTTCAGCTCTGCAAATTTGCAAGCAATGTGAGCTGTGTCACAATCAAGCACAGGTGCATATCCAGCACTGATTTGTCCTGGATGGTTCAGGATAATCACTTGAGCAGCGAAGCCAACTGCCTCCATTGGTGGGCCATTTTTGCTGTCACCAGCTACATTGCCACGATGAACATCTTTGACAGACACATTCTTAACATTGAAGCCCATGTTGTCCCTAGGAAGAGTTTCACTCAAAGCTTCATGGTGCATTTCAACAGACTTGACTTCAGTTGTAACATTGACTGGAGCAAAGGTGACCACCATGCCGGGTTTGAGAACACCAATCTCCGCACGGCCCACAGGGACAGTACCAATACCACCAATTTTGTAGACATCCTGGAGGGGCAGGCGCACAGGTTTGTTCAGTTGGACTAGTTGATGGCAGGATGCAATCCAGAGCTTTAAGCAGTGTGGTTCCACTGGCACTGCCATCCTTACGGGTGAATTTCCATCCCTTGAACCAAGACATGTTAGTACTTGGCTCCAGCATGTTGTCACCATTCCAACCAGAAATTGGCACAAATGCTACTGTGTTGGGGTTGTAGCCAATTTTCTTAATGTAGGCGCTGACTTCCTTAACGATTTCCTTGTATCTCTTCTGGCTGTAAGGCAGCTCAGTGGAATCCATTTTGTTAACACCCACAATTAGTTGTTTCACACCCAGTGTGTTAGCCAGAAGGGCTGCTCACGGATCTGCCCATTCTTGGAGATACCTACTTCAAATTCTCCAACACCAACAGTCAGGAAAGCACAGTCAGCCTGAGATGTGTCTGTAATCATGTTTTTGATAAAGTCTCTGTGTCCTGGGGCATCAATGATGGTCACATAATACTTGCTGGTCCTGAATTTCCACAGGGAGATATCAATGGTGATCCCATGCTCATGTTCAGCTTTCAGTTTATCCAAGACCCAGGCATACTGGAAGGAGCTTTTTCCCATCTCAGCAGCCTCCTTCTCAAATTTTTCGATGTTTCTTTTGTCGATCCCACCACATTTGTAGATCAGATGACCAGTAGTGGTAGACTTGCCGAAATCTACGTGTCCAATGACAACGATGTTGATGTGTGTATTTTCCTTTCCCATTTTGGGTTAGGTTTAGTGGTTTGCACTACACCTGTGTTCTGGTGGCAAACCCGTTGCAAAAAAGCTGTACTACATCTTGATCATTTTTCTTCAAGCCATCTATTAATATCTCCAAAATGTTGTCTTCTGTCAAAAAAAAAAAATACTGTTCCCTGAAACACCAGTTTGGGAAACATTGATTAGGCTTAAAGTAGGATCCACACTACTCAGGTATATGAAACAGATCCCAGAAAAAACACAGCCTCCTGCAGAGCAGGCTTATTCACTGAATTTTCCTACAGCCCTAAGCAGACTACCTTCCTTATAGCATTTATAAATGATCATCTTATTGAAAATATAATTATTGTTGTTGTTATTATTAGTTACTATTTATTGATAACTTGCTATAGGTCTTGACACTAAGTGCTTCACATGTGACCTCATTTTTTCCTTATAAAGTCCCTCTGAGTGTAGTGGCTCCTTAGAAGTGAAAATACATTTTCATGTGGTTTTAGCAGCAAAGACATAGTTAACCTTAAATTCTTAGTAATTTAAAATTCATTGATTTTATTTTTCTTTCCTCTTGCTTAAAAAAGAAAGGGGTTTATTTGAAAGCCATCAGTAAAAGCTCGGTGTAGCATTCTCTGCCCCATCAGGTGTGGTTTTGAGTACTGTTGTAATTATAATTTTGATAAACGGCTAATTTTAGAAAATATTTTTTCTTCAAAGCAGGAATGAAATGACAGTTTGCTCACAAGTGAGACGATTCAATATGCAAAGACTCTTATTTGAGAGCCAGCAACTCGCTAGAGGATTTAATGATCAAGTACTAAAATCCCTCCTGGCCACTTGCCCAGTAAAGTTTCCCAGTAAAGCTCTCTCAGCAGGGCAGCCACACTCCAGCACCCTGGCTGCTCTCCCACAGCCCCCAAAGAGGGGACCTTGTGTGGGTGGGGAGTCCCCTGGGTTTGCAGTAACACCAGCTGCCTTCAGGAGTCAGACCCATTCTGCACACTCCAAGCAGAAACAGAGAAAAGCACCTCATGGATAACTTAACCCCAACGTCTGGCCTGAATCGCCCACCAAGGTACACGAGATCACTTGAGAAGGAGAGAAAGACAGAGATTGTTCCAAATTAATGAATGTTTTCACCTTCACTTTTACGTTCACAGATATCTTGGCCAGTTTGCACAGCTGACAATACAATGATAATCATAATTGTGGGGGTGTTAGGAGCTGAGACGTGACACCATTGGTATCTGTGTGAAGTTAATTGAAAAAAATACAGATAGATAAAGATCCAGCTTGCAGTTTTATAGCTGCTGTTAATGCCTGGATTGGAGAATGTAACCACATTAGGCTCCCTGAATATCCGTCTCTGTACCAAAGAATTTACCCCTCAAAACTGTACGCCCGTCCTCACCCCACCCCCAGGGCAGAATCTGCCTAGGTGAGGTTTCAGTGTAGTAAAGAGCAAAAGAAAACATACCCCCTCTGAAGGGAAAAGACAGGGTGAAAGTAGAAGTCTCTGTATTTATGGAGATTAGAGTAAAAATCCCAGCCCTTTTACCAAAACCTGAGGAGTGGAGACTGCCTTTCCCGCAGATATAGTCATCATCTTTATAACCACAGCAATAGGGCCTTCACACAGATTATCTATCACAGGTGACGCCCAAGCTCAACCATCCGCAGGAGGACAGTGCTAATGTTGCCTGCATTTCACAGGTGAGAAAAATGGGGCTTCGCGACGTTAGTTGACTTGTGGACATTTACCCAGTCAATAAGCCAGCATTCAAATTCAACTTTGACCCTGAAAACCATTTTCAGCTGCTTTGCTGTGCTGCCTTAAAATGGTGCCATTAAGTAAATCCAAAGCTCGGATCTCAAGAATTAGTCCATTTTTAGAGCAATCCTTTGTGCTGGACATTAGAGGCTAGGAGATAAAGTTATCTACAGGTTAGTGCTCCTGATTCCCAGGTGCCAGGAAGGCCTTTCAGTGTTAGCAGACATTTGACCCTGTGTTAGGAAACATTTCGAAACTGTGTGGCTGGTTTCCCAGGCACTGCCTCCAAGAGAGCAATGCATCATTGTCTGACACCCTGCTGTGCCAGCTGCCCCAGCCACACCGCTGGCATGACCTTCAGGGTTGGATGAGAGCCAGGGTCGGGACACATAAGTTCCAGTAGCTTGATATAAATCCCATGTTTGCTTCACTTGGAATGTTTCAGAGGCCATCGCAGTGAGGAGCCCACAAAGCAGGAACCAATGATGGGTCCGTACTTGAGCTTCTCTGCTATCTGATTTTGGGGACCAACACCCCACTTAAACACATTGAAGAAGAGGTGCATCCATAGGCAGCCTCTGCGACTGCCCCCAATGATTCCTGCCTCCTAGTACTGTATCCGTGCCCCAGTGTAACCCCTCCTCTTGAGTGTGAGCTGGACCAGTGACTCACTTATGAGACTACAATACAGCAAAAGGGATGGGACACCACATCAAGAGTAGGTAACAATAAGCCTGTGGCTTCTCTGTTGGACTCTTACCCTCTCCTGTATCGCTTGCTCTAGGGAAAGCCAGACAGCTGCTGTGTGGTGAGCAGCCCTATGGAGAGGCCCACTTAACAAGAAATTGATGTTTCCAGCCAACAGCCAGGAAGAAGCTGAGGCCACCAACAGCATGTGAGTGAGCGTGGGAGCAGACTCTCTTCTGGGGGAGCCGTGAGGCCACCTCAACCCTACTGACACTTTGCAACCTCATAAGCAGCCTGAGTCAGAGGCTCCCAGCCTAGCTGCACCTGGGTTTTTAACCCACAGAAACAATGAGATAATAAACATTTGTTGTTTGGGGCCACCAACTTGTGGGATAATTTGTTCTGCAGCAACAGATAACTGAAACAATAAAAGACAAATCTGTGGTTGAACACCAAATGGTGACCTCAAATTCTTCTAGCAGATTCACGTTTTTTTTTTTTTTAAGATTCTATTGCAGAATTGGGGGAGGGGAACAGCATTGGGGAACCGGGGAAAGGGAACAGACAAGTTGCTGTCCTTCTGTTCTTCAGTCTAGCTATGGAGGACATTGCCTCACTGGCCCATGTTGGTATCATCATTGCGCTCTTCTCAGGTGAGGCTGATTGGTCGCCGGCCTCTGGACGGCCGCTCACAGCGGCTCTTGGCAGCTCACACCGGCTGCCAGCCACTCACATTGGCTGCCGGCCACTCACTGTAGCCTATGGCAACCCACTGCAGCAAGGGCTGCAACCTAAGCTGTCGCTGGCAACTCACAGCAGCCGAGCTCCAGGTGGAGCTGTTGTTCACCATCTTAGCTGTAGAGGGCAGTGTCACTGGCCCTCATATGTGAGATCTGAACTGGAGCCTCTGGCATTCCAAGCCAGCTCTTAACCAACGCGCCACTCAGCCAGCCCTAGATTCACCTTTTAATGCCTACCATTATCTGTGGAGGAATAGTGGAACTTTTATGGGTCTTTGACATAATAGTGCATATGGTTTGTGAGCTGAGCAGTTGGGATGGTTAAGTATTAGGAGCTCTGCTTTCACTCTCCTTATGTGCCCTCTGTCTGGCCCAACATCTGCCTTTTCTAGAAGAGCAAATCAATGTCTTACAGCATCATCTTCATAGCTGAGGACCTCCACTGAATCATGAAGTGTCTTTTTTGTGTGTTTCTGTTCTTCAAACCTGTATATCTACATATAAACATATATATTGTCCTTATATATTGGCACAACTATCATCTCAGTGATATGAATGAATGAAGAGACTTGCATTAAAATGTACTACATATTTAATAAAAATGTGTCTTTATTTATAGAGGGACTTCAGTGTCATTGTGTTAAATGCTGTAGCAGAAAAGGAATGAAACTGGCTCTGCTCTACTAAATAGCAGCGGAGGTTTGCAGCACGTATAACAATTTATCTAACAGAATAAGAAAACTGAAATCATTGCATTATTTCATCATTAATTAATTACTCATTAAGAGTTCTGTTCAGCATCTGTCACTTCCCCATTATAATTACTTCTCCATGAGTTTTATTTTCTTCATATAAACAAATACTCTTTGCAAACCAATACTCCCTCTCTCCCATTTGTTCAAATTTGACTTATACTCTGAAAAGCTCATGACCACATTTGGCACTGGAAAAGAGTGGATAACAATTGTCTGTAAATTAACCATACTATAAAAAAGGTGATTAACCAGTCTTCCATAGTGAGTCGGAGAGATGACCACCACTAAGAATAAAGAATAGTATATTCGTTATATATATGAATAGTATATTCACAAACACACACACACACACACACACACACACACACACACACCCTTCCCCCAAAGTACCCTCATTTTTCCCAATTAATATTTAAACAATGACAAGGATTTGGATCTCAGGGTATAGTTGATTACTATGGATGATGCTTACGACCTCCTGAAATGCAAATGATGCTCCAAAACTGGACAGATTCTGTAGTGCCTACGCAACACAACATTAACTTCCCCAGAAGAGAAACAAGTACAATACCCAGATTCATAAGCAAATGAGGCACTGACTTTCATGCTTTAGGGATCCATTTGCATATTCCAGAAACAAACACTGTGTACAATGTCTCCAGATTGACCCTTTCCTCACAATGCTTCCACTCTGTGCACTTTCAATCTTGTTGGAGACATCTATGCAAATGAGGTAGACAGCCAGGTTATCGTTAACAAGGAGGCAAAGGATGCAGTGCAGATGTGTGTGGTGCTTGCTTAGCATGGCTGCAAAGTGAGGGGCTGGGAGCAGGTGATCGACAAGGTTGTGTCAGCTCTGCACTTCCTCCACCGCACACCAAGGAAAATGAAGAGGCGAAGCCTCGATGTCTCCAACAGGACTTTGTAACCCCAGAGAGCTAGATCCCCTCATGGTTAGCCTAGCCTTGTCCACTTCTCTATGGGCTCAAAGGGCTGTTCAAGACCTGATTCCCAGCCTCAACATTCAAAGCACATGAACTGGGAGTCAACAAACCCAAGAGACCAGACGCTGTCATAAAAGGTCCATGCTACATGACTGTGAATGTGATAACGGCTGTCTCTGATTGTCCCAAAGTCCTCATAGAAATTTCTGATATCATCCTGCTCCTCTGGGCACTGCTTGTAACAGAGTGGAGTTCGGGACAATTCTAGGATGAGACTGTCACCATAGTGATATATTCCAGTCCTATCACTCCATGTCCAGCCCTCATTCGAAAGTTGTGAATAAAGGCCCAGAACCCAGGGCCACATGCAGAATAGCAAAATAATTAAAGGGCTCTGGAGTCAGAAGACCTCAGTTCAAATCCCACATCCACTCTTTGCTGTGTGACCTTAGGCACATAACTCAACCTCTCTCAGTTTCAGTTACACCCAGTAAAATGGGGACAATAAAGTACTAATTTCATATGGTTTTCATAGAATTAACTCGTATAATTTTGTACAATGCTTAGCAAAGTGTCCAGGATTATTTACTAATTAAGATTTCACCACTGATAGCTTTTCTCCAATTTGAAGCAGAAAAGGAGGTCTCACCCCTGTGACACTTCTCCTTACTGTGAACAGAATACTTAGAGCTCTGCCTTCCAGGAGTATGTCATTTAGGAAATAAAATCAGACAAATGCACAAATAAATATTTCCTGCATCCTAAATGGGGTCGGTGTGAGCCACTTTCCAAGGGAGAACACATAGGGAGGGAGTGTAGCCTGGCTGTTTGTACATAGACTTTGGAGTTGGACAGATTTGGGGCTAAACCTAGGTCTGCAATTTCTGAGCCATGTGACCTAGAACAAATCAATTAACCTCTTCATGAGGACCAAATAAAATACAATTGTAGCCCAAAGTAATTGTGTGAGCCTCTGTCAAACCAATTCAAACAGATAATGTATGACAAGTGTCTGGCATGTGTTAACTACTCGATAAATGAAAGCTATTATTATCATCACCATCATCTTCTTCTTACACCAATATGTTGGGGGGTTGTGCTGAAATGCGATGTCTGCCTTTCCTGTTGTGCTTCTTGGGCCTCAGGACCCTACATAAATCACCCCCGGGTGCTGTCTCTTCTTGGTCTTGCCAATGAAGCGAGGTGCCTGACCCCACCTCTGTTAAACTTTCCAGGCAGCACAATCCTTCTGCCCAGTCACCCCTCATACCCACCTTCCCCAACACACTATGTGCATATTCAACTCCAAGTTTCATTGAAAAGCCCTTCTACCTCCCCTCTGTTTAGCCAAATCCCAATTCTGTTGTAATCAGGAACTAGGCCAGATTCTGAGAGGAAGAAGAAGATAAAGAAGACCCAAGTCTACCCTCAGGAGACCTGCCAATTAGCAATGACAGCGTCATTTACCGTTTTGTCTCCAAAGCCTGGGACAGAGTAAGAACCCTCTGATTGTTGTCGTTATTGTTTACATTGCTACTTAAACGTTTGTTAAACTGAACTAGTAAATTAACACGATAACTTCAGTACAGCTTCAGCTCCAATATGGAACTATTTTGTAACACTGGAGCACAATGAAAAGAGTAAGGCAGATAGGCAAGGTATGAGCTAAACATGCTTTTAAATAGGCTTTTACTGGTATATGTTAGGGGCATGATTTGATTTGTAAGCACTGTGGCTAATGAGCCAAATATAAGAATCGGAATAAACTGTAGTAAGCTTATTGGAGCCAAATCTCAGAGATAATGAAAGAAGAAGGGGAGCAAGATCAAATTAAAAAAGATCAAATGAACCCATAAAAGAAATAAATAATAAATGTTAATAATAAAAATTAATAAATAAATCCATAAGCTATAGATCTTTATGACTGCACACTCATTTTGCTTCTCACACACCAAAAGCCTCTACTTCTCACTATTTTTTTTAGCTCAGCAGGTTCTGTGGATTTACATAAGAGTGGATACTTAGAGAATTCTCTAATTCTAATTAAGATGACCCCTCTTTGTTACTCAGACCTCCACATGTTATAAAAAGACAAAGATGCCAGGACAGATTTTGCCATTAAGTTCTTTTGTATCACAGATAATGGTTGTAAGGTCCTTGGATGTCTTGCCTTCACCTGAAACAAGTAAGAATGAGAATGAAATGTTAACCTACGAAGGAAGAAGTCACGAAACATAAATGTGGTGTCATCGTCCTCAGCATCACTTTATAACAAGAACTTGGCCAATGATGGGCTTTGGAGACAGCACTGAACCAGAAATCAAGATTCCTGGATTTTAATGTCAGCCTCATACTAGAAACAAGATCATCTTGGGCAAATCATTGAATCTCTCTGGGCTTTGTTTCTGTGATTAAAAAATGAAGGGATTTGGGCTGGTGACTCTGTACCCTCCTCCCAGTTTTTGATTCTCTGCTTTCTGTGGAGCCTAAGAAGTTAGTTCCCCTGAATAGCTTGTGGCAGGAGGAGCAGATATTGTCACCATCCATATTTTCTGTGGCTTTCTCTTTGTTCTCTGCTAGTTGGACATTTCTGAGACTGATTTTGCTGCCACAGGAACCATAGGAAAGGGAGGAAGCACTCATGGGAGTTTTGAACAAGGGCATCTGAAAGCTTAAAAATAAAAATGTGAAAAAAAATATATAATAAGTCCAGGACAACACAGCCACAGACCTTCTAATGAGATAATTATGTCTGAAAAACAATAGAGTAAAACCACATTTAGAATCAAGGAAAACATGTAGGAACAATGAGGGGAGGATGCTCGTATTTCCCTAATTTCTGAGTAGTGCTAACATCAGGAAAGAATAGTTAGAATCAAAATTCAGCAAAGTTAGTTTTACTCTATGGATACTCTGAATTAAATTGCTTTTACATCTTTCCACAAATTCTAAGATACATGGTTCTGCAGATGAGAAAGTGTGACAAAAATCAAAGCGATGATTAAATATTGGCCTTTAGACATTTTGAAACCTAAACATTTGGAAGAATAGCAAGAATTCATTTGAAATAATACTGGGAATAAATAACATGAAGATCTGTCCTGATAAATATCTACACACTATTTATATTTTCTTCACTATATGACTTTAAATGAGAGTTATATCTGGTAGCAAATGGTCCCTGTGGAACGTCTGGTTTTCAGTGTGAACAGGTTTGTTATATATGGCAAAGACACTATTATTATGTCTTCTGACTTATGACTTCTAGTGTCCACTTCTGACAAATGTGTATAGTATAACACAAGTCAGACAGACCTGGTTTGAATTATAGCTCCGCTACTTATTAGCTGAGAGCTGAGTGATTTTGGACAATGTACTTTACCTTTTGGAACTTCAAATTCTATATTTGTTAAACAAAGATATCATAATGCTATCCACATGGAGTTTTTCAGAAAAGGCTTAGGAAAATACCAAAAACATAATACATGCTGAATAAATTGTTTTTATCTTGCTGTTATTGTTTTTAGAATCCGCAAGTGCATGGTCCTGGGAGAAAAGAAGGGTCAAAAAGTTGTTTGTATGTCCATCTGTTTGTGAGTTCCAGGTAATTTTTAGAGGTTTAAATATGTGGGCGCTCTATGAATTCAGAGTAAAGGTGGTTGGGGGAAAGCTGCTATGAATTACTGTGGCCAAGGTATCTCTTTTATCCAGATAGGATATTGTAGTAGCAGTAAGCCATCATTCCAACTGCAATACTAGGAAAAAATGAAAAGATCTTCTTATGTGAACTAAGATTGTTAGCTATCTTCTTCCCTGGGGACATATGCTAAATCTGGTATGAGCTGAGGACTGGCTTGACATAGACAGAGGAACACTGCTAGGGGCAAGAAAAGCTAGGAATCTTTTGATAGTTACATGTGTTGGTGTGACAGATGAAATTCAGAGGAGTCCCAAATGCATGACCATTTTTCCCATAAGGCATTTACTAAGTGCTGAGGCAGAAGGAGACTGGGGTGGGCTGGGAAGACTGAATAAAATCTCCCATAGTCTTACAATGCCTAAGCAACAAAATTTCGCTAGAAAGAGTGCTCTGTAACAAGCATAACATAGGTCTCCCTGAGACATCTAACAGAGGTGGACTGAATTTAACAAAAGCTGCTACCCAGCCCTTACGTAGATTAAAATCTGATTAGATTGAGGTGAGTAATATTTCAATCTAGCTGCCAAACAGAGGGAAGGGCAAGAGCTCCCTGACAATAATATCACTCCTTTTATATATACCGTGTTTCCCTGAAAATAAGACCTAACCAGAAAATAAGCCCTAGCATGATTTTTCAGGATGTTTATAATATAAGCCCTGCACCAAACATAAGCCCCAGTTAAGATCATCAGCTGGACATGACTGTTTGAATAAATATAGATTTTTGTACATGAATAGATGAATAAATATAGATCGTTGGAGCAAAAATTTATATAAGACCTGCTATTATTTTGGGGGAAAAATGGTAACATGTATGGGACACTCAATGAAAAACTACAAAGCATTTCAAGACCAAGCATAAAGTGACTCAAAATCAAGAGAAAAAAGATTCAGTAGAATCAGCCTCAAATATGGAGTTAGCAAACAAAAACTTTAACTATGATAAATACAGTACCTGTGTTCATGAAAATGGGAGAAAGATGGGGAAAATAAAAAAGAAGATAACAGAATTACAATCTATAAAAAAAAAAATGTTCTAGAACTGAACAAATAAAACATCTAAAACTAAGAACTCAAGGATGAGTTTGACAGTAGGCCAGAAGTTGAAGAATTAGTGAAATCAAAAATAGGTCAATAAAAAATGTCCAAACTGAAGCCCTGAAATTAAAAAAAAGGGAGGGAGGGTAGGGTCAGGGAGAGACAGAACAGAATATAGCAGTCATGTGGGACATAGTCAAAACATATAAACATATATAATTGGAGTCTGAGAAGAACCAGAGAGAAATAATGGAATAGAAACAACACTGGCAACAATCGCACGATATCTGTGATTCTTCTTTGTTGTTAATTACATAATATACATTAATTTTTAATGTTAAAACAATGTTGTATTCTTAGAATAAACTCCACTACAGTAGATCAGCAGCTCCCCAGTCACCTCAGCTCTTCTCCTTTGACAACTTTTTCCCATCTTAGAGAAATCAACACATTGGTGTTGCCATCCTTTGTCTGTGCCCGAAGCTGTTGGCCCTGATCATCCAATGGGGCTCTCCTCTATCCCATTATTGCCACTCCTCATAACAGAAGGACCAGGAGCTGTGTCATAAGCACAAGATATCCTCTGTATAGAGAAGTTTCTGGTTGTCATGTTGCTGCTCTAAGACATGGCCCTCTGAATACCTACAAAGCAGTTCTTCATTTTTGGACAGCCCTAAGTGTTACAAGTTTTTAATTTACTTAGTACCACAATCTGCCTATGTCTAAATTACAAGCTAATTCTAGGATAAAGGCATTCAGAGTAAGTCTGTTACTATAAATTCCACACAATTCCCTAAGTGTAGGTAGATAGTTTTCAACACTCTTAGTTGTCTCTTATAAAAGCTAAATATCTCCATTTCTGTTGACTGTATCTTACTTTGTGTTCACTGGGACTCTTTCGGTTATCTGTGATAGAAACCTAGCTCACACTAGCTTTAAATGGAATAATTTATAACTTAGCTGGGAAATGTAAGGGATTAGAACTGGTTTCAGGGATCCATATGCTTTACTTTCCCTGAGTTGACTTCACTTTGGAGGAGCTGCTCCTGCATGGTAGCAAATATGGCCATGAGAAATTACAGTAGACATTGTCTTCACAGAATGTGATTGAAGAGCAAGGAGCACCTGCTTCTTTGAACTCCAGCAAAAATCTTGATTGACCTGGATTGTAATGCCTGTCAACTCCTAACCAATCATATGTGGGCCAAAGTGATAAAGTGTCCTGATTGGCCAGACCTAGTTCTGTGTTGAGCGGCAGAGGGAAAGAAAATAGACTCCACTGGAAAGAAAGGAAAAAGGATTTAAGCACCAGGAGAAGAGGTGGAGGAAAATCTCTCTTGATTAGCAATGTCCTCCTACAAATTAGATGACAGTGACATCAATAAAAGCATAGTTACCTTTTAAAAAATTGCACAATGGTAAACTTTCGAAATGTAAAATTTTGAAATACATTATATACATTATTTATATATATTTCTCTCTACCCCCTGGTTTCTGACATAGAACTCTTAAAACCCTTATAATTTCCTAAGCAATAGGGTGCTGGGACCATCTTTTGTTGTAATATTTGGCTCTCAAACCCATTCCCTGACATGGGACTCCTAAATTCCTTGGAATTTCATGGGAAGTATGGGTGTCTTTTGTTCTAATGAGGTGACTCTTACTGAGCCCCTGAATAGCTCCTGGATAGGAGCTGGTCACTAGAAAGGCCAAGCTATGATTAGAATCTTAGAACATTCAGCCCCACCCCAATCCTCCAGGGATGGGAGAGGGGCTAGATATTGAGTTAATAATTGATCAAATCCCTCAAGTGGAGGTTTGGGGAGCTTCTGAGCTGGTGAACACATATATACACATTCCAGGACAGTAGCGCACCCCAGCTCCACGGAGACAGAAGCTCCTGAGCTCAGGACACTTCTGGACTTCATGCTATGTATCTCCTTATCTGGCTGTTCATCTGTATCTGTTATCACATCCTTTAGTACATAATAAACCAACAAAGGTGTTTCCTTGAGGTCTGTGAGCTGCCCTAGCAAATTATTGAACCTGAGGCGGGGATTGTGGAAACCTCAATTTATAGCCGATTGGTGAGAAATACAAGTAACAGTTTAGGACTTGCAATTGGCATCTGAAGTAGGGGCAGTCTTGTGGGACTGAGCACTTAACTTGTGGGACCTAACGCTAATTCCAGGGGTAAGAACTGAATTAAGCTGCAGGACATCTAGCAGGTGTCAGAGAATTTGTTGGAGTTCAAAAAAACCCACACATCAGTAGTAGTAGTAGTAGTAGTAGTAGTAGTAGTAGTAGTAGTAGCAGTAGTAAAAAAATGGAGAGTATTCCCTGTAAAAAATTATTTTTCCATTTTTAAAAATAATAAATACACATTTTCCATGCACACAGTGGAAGTACACACCAAGAAGTCTGGAAGCATACACACCAAACCTTTAAAAATATCTACTTCTAAATTGTGGATTGGTGTAGATTTTTATTTTTTACTCTGTTGCATTTATTTGTATTTTTGGGTTGTTTTATGAAGAATATATGATGACCTTATAATTTTTAAAAAGTCCAATAAATTAATATAAATTGATTATTTTTCTTTTTAACAACACTATTTTATAAGAAATATGTATTTGTTGTAAAAAAGAAAATTAAGCATAAAGAAAAATATTAAAATCATTCATTCCCACCATTCAGTGACAACTGCTATTAGTATTTTGGTGATTATTCATCCAAATTGTTTTAATACATATAATTACTTTATTTACAAAATAAAATATTTTATTTATAAAATTTTTATTTACAAAAGGTGTTCATGCTAGACGTATTATTACCCTTTTTTTTTTTGAACAATACAGTATAGATTTTCATAATCCTCTAGTTTTTTCTTTACCTAGCAAGGTAAGTGTTTTTTCATGCATACGTACAACATTGGTTTTTTTGTAAAATCTAAATATATATTGAACAGATAATATAAAGTGAGATAAGGATAGGAGGGGACAGCTATTCTGTTGGAGGGAGTATGAATTGGAACGGATACTTCGGAGGAGCGTTTAACAATATGTACTAAAGTTGAAAATGCCAATCCCCAATATCCCAGCAATTCTACAGAAACACTAGTGTGCACAAAGAGACTGGCTACAAGTATTTTCATTGAGACACATTTCATAATAGTAAAATATTAGAACCTACCTAAAAGACTATCAGTAAGAAAATGAATAAATAAAATGATAGTCATAAATAAGGGGAACACTGCCCAGCACTTCATTTGTTTACTTATTTATTCAACAAATAATTATTAGCTAATTACTGTGAGCCAAGCTCCATTCTAGGGGCTCGTGAATAAAGCAGATTCCTACCCTTGTAAAACCTATATCCTAATAAATTGAGACAAAAATAAAAACAATAAGTATAATTAATATTATTTAGTATGTTAGAAAAATGCTATGGGAAAAACAGTAGAGTGAGGGAGGCTTTGCGATGTTAAATGGTACAGCCTGTGTGTTGTGGAGGCCTTAGTGAGAAGTGGCGTTGGACCAAGGGCTTGGAAAGTGTGGGGCAGGCAGCCAGATGGTATCAATGGAAGAGCAGCCCAAATAGAGGAAACAGAAAGTGCAAAAGGCCCTGAGGTGGAAAAACAGATCATGTGTCCAAGGAATAGCAAAAAGGCCAGCATGGCAGGAGGGGCAACATGCTGAGATGAGGACGTAGCGGGGCCTACAGACTATATCAGGACTTGGGTTCTTACTCTCAGTTAGAAGGAATGCATCAATATGCTTATACAACAAAAAGACTGTTGAGTGAAAAGCACAAGTTTTAAAACATACAAAACAATAGCACACATTGTTTTAAAAAGTCTTAAAGCAGAGTAAACTCTGGAAATTGGATGGGAAATGAGGCATCAGGAGGGAAGTCGAGGAGGCCTTGTCTTAGTCCACAGGGGCTGCAATGACAGAGTACCACAGGTTTGAGGGGCTTACAGTCAACAGGAGTTTCCTTCTCACAGTTCTGGAGGCTGGGAAATCCACAATCAAGACACTAGCAGACAAGATGTCTGGTGAGAGCCCACTTCCCAGTTTACAGTTGGCATCTTATCACTGTGCCCTCACATGGTAAAAGGGCCAAGGGAACCCTATGGAGACTCTTTATAGGAGCACCAATGTCATCATGAGGGTCATGACCCAATCATCTCACAAGTCTTCACATCCCAATACCATCACCTTTGGCGGTTAGACTTCAGCATATAAATGTAGGGGTGACATATCCAGATCACAGCAGGGCTTAATACCTGCAATATTTTCTCACAGGACAATATATTGTTATATTACTTGCATGCATCCAAAATATATAAATAAAATATTTATATGAGTACACACACACGTGCACACACACACACACAGTTTTTTAAAATCTGTAAGAAAACATGTCAAAATGTTAGCAGTTAGAAATTGAATACATAAGGAAACCTTTTCTTTTTTGTATAATTCTTAAATGTTTTTAATATCTAAAATTAAAATAAAACAAAGAAAAACTTAAATCTCTCCCAACATGTGTGCTTCCTGGATTTCTCTCATTATTCCAAGCAATGAGGGGAGTTGCCTTAGGTAATTTTGATTCATTTCTCGATTGCATTGGCACATCCTCTATCACTGTGGCATGCACAAATGATAAACAGGACTCCTTTTCCATCATGCAAACATTGATAAAAATGTTGATCAACACAGACCAAAGACTGAACCGTGTGGCCCTTTTCTGTCACCTGCCCTCCACACTTTCCATCATGAGTTCTTTCAGGCTACAATTGATCCCCATTTGCCTAATGGACTCTAATATAGCCCATACTTCCCCATCTTGCCCAGAAAGATAACAGAAGAATGTTTGCTAGATACAGCGTTAAAATTAATGCATACTACACATTAAAATTATCCTTATCTGTGAAAAGCATGGACCCACGGACTCTCTGTTATTTGATTGATGCTGTGAGATGTTGAGTCTTTAACCATGCCCAAAGAACACTCCTAGAGTGAAACAAAACATATAGCCACAGAATAAGGCAACCTCTGCCAAAACAACAACAAAAAGCAGTTAATTTCAAGCAGTTATTTACTTTCTAATGTATTGCAATCAGCCTCGTACACTGATCTTCTCCCAGTAAATGCTCTCACCTGGCTGTTCCCCACACAAATCAGTTTCTGATTATGAAGATCCCTTAAACAATAACCTGAGAAACATTCCTGCATACGAAGAAAATTAAAAAATAAAATCGGGTAAAGTGCTTTTTGGTTGTAAAAGTTTAAAGATGACTCCATCTTTATATAATGACTGTAGGTTGTATAGGAAATAGCATGTACTGTGCTGTGAAAAAAAAACAAACTTTACATCCATGTATAAGGCAACAGTAATATGATCCTTCTCACAGAGTCCTTTTGTTTGAGAAAGATCCATGAGTGTCACTGGAAAAAATTGGATCTCCCTTTCTTCCATTTAGAAATGGCTCATGTAACATGGCTCATGTAACAAGCCATGTTTTCTCTCTTCCCTAGCCACTTCCTTTGCTGTCCTTGGGAACATTTTCAGAAGAGCAGAAGTTTTATGCCTCTTCATTTCTAGGGCTCCTGCTGCTTCTGCTTATTCACCACCTGAAGTCTTAATTCTCTGTTTGTAGCACCACAATTGGCTACTGTGGAGATAATTTTGACATAATCATGTTAGAATTATGACTCGAGCACAGAGATTGTAGGGAAATGGATGAAATCTAACAATGGGTCCTAAATCACAAAGAAGAACCAGAAACAGGATAATCTTTGGCCAAATTATCTGCTCTGGCTTTACTACATTCAAAAATAAAATTCACAGGCTTGTTTTCCCTCCTATCAGCTTTTAAAACAAATTTCCATAGTCATTATTGTAGTCATTAACTTCTTCACAGTGACAATTGTGACAAGAGAGGCAAACTCGGTCACTTCAAAAATGTCATCACAAAAAATTGGTGGAGTTAAGCTGAATGAAACTTGCTAGGTAAATCAGCAGCAGTTTAGGACTTCAGTCCAATTTAGAAATGAATTTCACACCTAAATCTTCTCTCCACACTTTCCAAGGTAGGCACTTTACTGCTGGTTCAGTCAACATCAGAATGCATTGGTGCACGTAAGTCTAAGCATTACTGTGAGTCTCTGTTGAATGTCAAAGTAAAGTTCAAAGCAGCCCACACTCAAATTAAATAGAAGAAATAAACCCCACAATGTCTCTGTTGGGTGTGTGCAAACACAGATGGGTTGGTATCTAGCCAAGGGCAACCTAAGGAGTTGGGAAACCTTAGCTGTGCTTACTGTGTGGGTTTCTATGATGTGAGGTTGCTTGGTTTACTTCTACTTTTCCACACTGGCTCCTATCCCTCTGAAACACTAAAACCGTTCTTCAGGCCAATCTGATGTTAAAAAGAAAGATACGGTGCAAGACATTGGGGAAATAGCCTAGCCACATACCAATTCTAAAAAGGCTAAATTGCTATTGAAATGACTATGGTGCACACAGCCTAATGTGACCCCCAAGTTACACTCGTGTATAACCCCCTCCCTCCGAGTGTGAGTGGGACCTATATGCTTCTAACCTATAGAATTTGGCAAAGGTGATGGGATTCCACTCCTGGGATTATGCTACAATATATCTATGAGCCTCCATCTTACCAGACTGAAGGAAAAGTCTGTCCTGTTGGCCTTGAAGACACAAGTGTGGTGGGAACTGCCTATGGGGAGAGAACTGCAGGTGGCCTCTAGGACCTGAGAGCTTCAGACCTACAACCACAAGGAACTGTATTCTTCCAACAACCACGATTAGAAGACCCTGAACTCCAGAAAGGAATGCAGCCTGGCCAGCACCTTGACTGTACCTTGTAAAACAGTGAGCAGAAGCCTCAAAGAAGCTGTGCCCAGGCTCCCAACCCACAGTAACTGGGAGGTAACAAGTGTGTATTGTTTGGAGCTGCTACATTTGTGGTCACTTCTTATTTAGTAACAGAAAACTAATTGGCCAATGAAGTATTTTCTTAGAAACCAGCTGCATGACCCTTGGAAATCAAAGATTGGTGCCACCTGCAGACCAGAAATCTACAGGAGTTTATTCTCCAGGTACAGTCTAAGTGGTCCAGATCAAAGGAAGACGGTGAAAGCTGCTCTATTCCTGAGGGCAATGTCTCTGGAAGGTAAGAAGAGGAACTAATTGGGCCAGCAGAGTGGGCGCGGTAGTTAAGCGCTGGCTTAGGAAGCCAGCAG
Source organism: Aselliscus stoliczkanus (assembly GCA_033961575.1). NCBI lineage: Eukaryota > Metazoa > Chordata > Mammalia > Chiroptera > Hipposideridae > Aselliscus > Aselliscus stoliczkanus. Next base: position 119,624,093 of record CM066727.1, on the reverse strand, counting down.
CCCGGGTTTGGGTCCCACATATGAAGGCCAGTGACACTACCCTCAAAAAAATAAATAAATAAATAAAAAACAATAAAAAAAGAGGAGGAACTAATAAACTCCCCCACAGACTTCTCTGTATCAGTGAGGGTTCATTTGGATGCAAGCAAAGAGAGCATGACTTAGAGTAGCTTATCAATACAGGAAACAATGATGAAAAAACATAAATGTGGAGGAATGAATGTCTTTCTGGAGTCTGAAGAGGACTATTCAGCTACTCAATTGATATCACTAAAGCTCAATTTTGTTTTGTTTTGGTCTAACTCCATTCTCCCTGCTATGGTGTCAGATATATCCTAAGACTGGCTCCTTCACCCCTATTGTATCAAGATGACTGCCAACAGTTCCCAGGGCTTCATGCCCCCTTTTCCACATCCATCAGGAGAGAGTTTTTGCCCCAGCATCCCCAGCAAAATTCCCGAGAGTCACATTGATTGGACTGGCATAGCTAACATGCCCATCTTCTAGGCCAGTCCTCACAGCAGGGGACTGGAATGCATATTTGGCTTAGCTGAGGTCAAGTGTTCCATCCTTCAAACTGGGTATGGAATAAGTATGGTGGAAACACATAAAACCTAAATGGAAATCGCAACTCTTAGGAAAGGGGAGTGGGTTATGGATCCAAGGAGGCTAGTAACAGATGTCTACTAAAACAGCATTTCAAAGAGGTGAGGATGGTACTGTCCTGAGACTCAGAAGGGAGGAGGGCATGGGGAATTCATCAGCAATCCAGCCCTTAGGACCTCCTCTTTTCAGCTGATAAGTAACACTAGGGCTGCAGCAGCAGCTGGGTGGGAAGGTCCAGGTAAAATCTCAGTAAGCAGGGAATTGGGCATGATGGGAGTTGTTCCATGCTGCGTTTGTGCAATGGCACAAAGTGCCAGCGCTCATTGTGACTGCAGCTGGGACCCTAGATCCTTCTCCATGATCCTTAATCTCCCAAATCACTGAGCAAGCAATCTGATGGTTCAATTATATTTTCCTCATTTCTTCTTTCAGAACAAATTGTATTTGAGATATTTTGTCATGAATCCACACAGTGTCAGAACCCAGTCCAACCTTTTCCTGGCCATACATCATCACCAAGCAAGTAAATATATCTCTCTATATGAATAGCAAATAAAATAGCTACAGAGACCAGTAAAATAGAGTACAGGTTATGAGAATAAAGCAAAAAATTTTAAGATGACCCAGGAGAGTTACATTTCTTTTTCAAGAGATATTTCAAGAAATGGAGAAATTAGACGTTATCTGATTCATAAGACTTTGACTTTAATTTTTAGACCACAAGTGTACAGTTGACTTTTCATGTGCTTCAGTTCATAACACACTAAATAATTATATTTCAGCATGATTCAAGACCGTAGAGTCTGTCACCAAAAAAAGGAAACATTTTACAATAAAAAAGAATTACACTGAAATAGTCCAATTTATCTTAAAAGTAAAATTGATGTTAAAGCCATTATTGAAGTAGTTAAGAGCAATTTGGACTCTGCAGAAACTGGAACAACTGAAATGTTAAATGATATCGAGAAATTATTTCTGACTACAGAGAAGTTAAAAACAACGAAAATAATGTAGAAAGAACATGAAATAGCAGAGTCAAGAGATAATAGATCTCCCCTAAAAAAAGAGAACCAATGAAAGAAAGGTAATTTTCAAATAATACAAAAAATATTCCATATTTAGGACAAATACTTGAAATAATTAAGAGTACACTTCAGATCTTAGGCAAAATCAAACTCACTTTGACAAATGCTGGTTAAACATTTCCAGCTTCAAATACAAAGAATCATTTTTTAAAAAAAATAAAGACTATGGGGCCGGCCAAGTGGCGCAGTGGTTAAGCACTGGCTTGGGAAGCCAGCGGCCCCAGTTCGGGTCCCACATGTGAGAGCCAGTGACACTGCCCTCAAAAATAAAAAAATAAAAAAGTAAACAAAACAAAACAAAACAAAACAAATAAAGACTATGAAAACAAATTTAATAGTTCAATAAAACCTATATAACATTACAAAGAAGTTTTAAAAAAGTAAAGTGTAAAGTACCCACCAAAAGCAAATATTCTATTGGCCTCCTGTTTCAAATACTAATGGCTGAAAATTGTATAAAAATGTCTATAGACCTTTAGAGGAAAATACTGCGGTGCAAAAATTCCATATCCAACATACATATGAGACAGCAAAATAAAGACATTTTTGGATACGAATCAGCTCAAAATATATATGCCCTAGAAAAGTTTCTTGCATAAATAACTCAAACATGTTGAGATATAGCGAGGGGCATTGAGATTAATCATTTTAAACATAGTTTTGTTGGATTTTCATAACCCTAAAACCGAAAAGGAAATTCAAAAATCATATCTCTTTTCAAACACTAGTAAATTTTTTTTTAATTTGTCAGTTCTAAGACCTATATTGGCCAGCAAGTCATATAAACAAGCAAACCTGGATATAACGTCATACAGATATACTTTTTAAAGTATACTTTTTATTCAAGCAACGTATACACAGAGAAGGGCACCTGGCTTAAATGTACCAGTGAATGAATTTTCACAAAGAAAACACACCAGGGGCCAGCACACAGATCTGGAAATTGAACTTATAAACATCCCAGAAGCCACACTCCTGACTCAAAGTCACTACTCCTCGCCCAAAATAAAAACCATCATCCTAATTTCCAACTCTATAGATTAATTTTGCCCATTCTTGTTATTCACATAAATGAAATCGTTCAGTCTGGCTTTTTCCCCCTGAACATTATGTTTGAGACTAGAGCAATTGTTCCTTCGTTTTCATAGCTGAATGAAATATATTTGTCTGTTAACTATGAACATCCTGTTGAAACAGGCATTGAGTTGTTTACAGTTTGGGGCCATTATTTGAGGTGCTGTTAGAAGAAATAAAACTCTACAGGACAATAAGTAGCAATGAACTTTAACCTGCCTCAGGGAGACTGCAGGGAGTGGCAAAGAGTGTGGTGAGCTAGGCACTGCTTCCCAGACAAGGAGCTTGTCCTCAGATCTAGTCCTTTTAGATAGGTATGAAAGTGTGGGAACAGGAATGTAGTGTTGCCAGATCAGTTATTTTTTTTAAAAGCTTGCAACCTAAAATTTTCTGAAAACTCTTCTAATTTTTAAAGTGGGGTTAATTAGTTGTTGTTTTTTAAGCTAAAGGGCCATCAGCACTCCACAGTTTGCAGCCTGAGATTTGGATATTCATGATACACAAGTAGCTTGTCAGGCTTTCTACTTTGCTTGGGGCTCCTCCTAGGTGGCTTTCTCACTAACCAAGGTAAAAACATGAGGAAAGCTGCCCCCTCTGCCATATTGGACAGAACATTTGAGAGTCAACCTGAGAGGTGAAGGACCACCTGGGGTTTCAGTAAGGTGCCCTAGGGTCTTAAGAAGAAACTGACCCTAGGAATTGTTTTTCCTGCAAAAGGCCTCGCTGTCCCACTTCTCCTTACAGGTTGCACTACTTTTTTCGTGATAATCTTTCGTGAACTTTCTGTAGACTTTTAATTTTCTTATTTAAGTTACAACCAGAGGTTGGAAAGTTTTGGATGGGAATCAAATATCCCATTATCATTATTGCCCAGGACAGACAGTTTTACAATCATGCATGCGTGAGGGGACTGGAAGATAAAGTAGGACCTTGTTCCACAAACCAAGAGCTAAAATACTTTTTTTTCTCCTAAAGTGAAACAATTCATTTCTAGACAACCTTGGCAGGAGCTCAGACTATATTATGCTGGCTCCATGCTGGCAAAATAGAGAAATGCTCTTGATATTGTGTTTTTTCTTTTTGGTTTGTTGGCATTGGTGGTGGACACAGTGTAAAACGAGGAGGTTGTCATTTTTCAATGTTCTAACTAAATAATGTTCTAATAATATTAGAGAATTAAAGACTAACACAAAGGTTATCACAAGGCTAAGGTCTATAAATCAGTCCTTTTATTTTTCCCCTAAAGCAGCAGTTCTCAGATTTTTATTTTTTTTTTTTTTGATTTTTTTCTTTTTCTTTTTGAGGGCAGTGTCACTGGCCCTCATATGTGGGACCCAAACCGGGGCTGCTGGCTTCCCAAGCCAGCGCTTAACCACCCTCAGATTTTTAACACCTGTAAGAATCCCCTGCAGGGCTTGTTAAAACAGACATCTGGCCCCACCCCCAGGGTTTCAGATTCAGGCGGTGGGAGGGGTGGTCATTTGCCTTTCAAACAAGTTTCCAAGAGATGCTGCTGCTGCTGGTCCAGGGAACCCCGCTTTGAGAACCACTGAACTAGAGAAACATTCACAGCAAGCAGTAATGATTATAAACAATGAAAACTTCAGTAAATTAGACTTAATTAGAATTCATTTGAATTTGTTTTTATAAAGAGTCTGTTGAAATATTTTTAATCCTGCATGCATTTGGGGAATGTATGCAATATCTCTACCTAGATACCAAATAAAGGTTCTTCAGGGTATTCTTCTAGTGAGAATGCTGGTAAATACTAATGCCTTCCATTTGCATTTCAATTATTTGAAATTAATGCTCACAAACTTGTTCCAAGTAACAATGATCATTTTTTCTGTTATTGAATGCTTATCAAAACATTCCGCTAATTAAATAGATTTACACAAAATGTTTTATGATGTGAGCAAAGTAGGTCAAAAGGAATGATTCTCACAACCTTTGAGAAAATAAACAGAACAAAAACCTAGAACTGCCTCACTGAACTATCAGTGGTGATTACTGAATACCTAAAGGGGAAGTCAAAAGCCCCGTTTTCATCATTTCTTATTGGATCAGCCATTGTTCAGTAGTCGCAAATCGCCTTTTTGTTAGGTGGTGTTAGAGTCTTAACTTGCTTCCCTTTAGGCTTTTTCATAAACAAATAACTAGAAAATTCTCTACAGAGGGGAGAGGCCAGTTCCTCATTTCAAAATGCATCAAGTTTGCCTGTGCACAGCCCAGGAGGGTCCATTGTTACAGGTCTGGAACCTGGTCTCCCGAGCCCTTGTCGAGTAGCTGGCTTCGTGGCTCTGCTGGTTCCCTTGTCAGAAGCCACCTGGACAATGTCACCTTCAGAGGCAGACCGCCCCACAGGTATTAGAGGCTACCTTTAGCTACTTTCTGGGTTTCCCTTGCATTTTCCATTTGTTTGGATCCTGCTGCTATTAGCTTCTCTGGGTCCTGTCTTGCTGGGCTCCACCTCTGAAAGAATGGGTGAATCATTAACATGTATGGTTTAATTTCCAGTACACTGAGATTGCTTCCCAGTAGGATAGGTGGTGTTTGCTGGGTTCTTACAGCTTGACAGGTCAGAGACTGGTGAATTTTCTTTATAATGATCATTTGTTGAGTTAGTCTTTTAGATGACGGAAAAGGTAAGAGGTAGCCTGAATTCTTCTGTTAACTTTTGGCTCTTTATCATATCCACAGGGGTACTTATTTAGGGAGAGCCTCTCAGGAGCCTCGGCCATTATCTTATTTAACTCTTCTTGCAAAGAGCCTGTGAAGTAAGTACTTTGATGCCTTTTCAAAAATGCAACCTGGAGGCTGACGGAGGCGGAGTGTCTTGTCCTAGGTCACAGGCTAGCTGGCGCTGAGGTTGGCAGAGCTCGTGAATTGTCCAGAACCTGGGCATTCTCCCTGCAAACCGCCCTGCTGTTACTTAGTTTCTCCAGTCCTGCAGTGAGTTGTGTCAGCAGCTACTATTGCCTTGCTTCCAATATTTGAGACACTGGCCAATAAATAATACTTAATGACCCTTACGTCCTATCGGACATTTTAACCTCCTACTGGCCACCACATCCCTGAATCAGGACGACTGGAAAGGAAATCCAAAGCACTGTCCTAAGCTCTCAAATGAGGAGAAGGAAGGCAAAAGGACCGAGGGGGAGCCCAAGGACTAAGAATTCTGATAGAACTATTAATATTATGCAAGTGCCTATGGAAACACACTGAGCTCCTGTAAGGGTGCAGCTGCCTAGGACTTGGACACCACTGTAAAGGAGAAATGAAAAAATCCCCTGGGTGTGAACATATGTGAAAGTACCTGTCACTCCTGTCTTCAGCTCAGCCCGTTTGTTGAGAGAATGAGGAACTGGCCCCTCCGGTTCAGAACCTGAAAAGAGACATAATGTATCTATTTTCACAAATGGTCACATGGGCCTTTTCATTGTTCTCCAGGGAAGCTGTACCAGCCTTTAAAGCAGCAGCCACAAATTATCAATATATAAACAAAACAAGCTCAACCCCACCTTCAGTTTCCTAACTAGTATTATATCCCTGGCCCCCAAAATAAGGGCACCTCATGCATTATTGTCCCCCACACAAAGTTCTGTAATCCTTGAGGCCTCAGCTCAAAATATTAAAATGAACCCATTAAGAATTGCAAATTTCTTTTGTAGATAAGAGTTTAATTGACTTTCGTTGGTATCTATGTAGTTCCTTCAACAGCTCTCTAATCTAAATTTAGTACCTGTTAATTACATTTGGCCTTAATACAGATGAGAGCCAGGGAGTAAATACAAGAGAACACAACAGCCCCAAAATCAATGTCTGAGCATTGTCATGGCAAGGTCATAACATTGGGCTTCTCCTGTTTGCTGATAAGGGTAAATCTGAGAGTCTATTAATTCTCTTGACACAGGTTTTGTGGACTCCTATGCCTGAGACAGATTAGAAGAAACAAATTAAAGGGGAGATTGGCTGCCATAGTGAAATACACAATCTAAGGAGAATTAGTGAATAAAAATTAGGGAGTATACCAGTGTGAAGTCATTTAGTGTGGGATAAATAATCATATGCTATAAAAACCTCTAACAAGTATTGCATTCCTCATAAAACTACATTAAGTGTAGTAATAATCACTGTATTTCAGCTAGTACTATGAGTGAAAATCAACATAAGAAGGTCCTGTCATCAGGGAAAGATTTATGGTGTTCAGTGCTTTCTATTGTCAAGTAGAGGAAGTAAATAATAGACTAGAAAAAGCTCTATTAAACAGTGTTGTTGGTGCAACTAAAATTCTATATCACTAAAAAAGAAAATTATTAGCAATCCTTAAAATTTGGCTCTCTTAAATGTGTTCATTCTTGAAGGGTTCCAGATTGCCGAATTTCACTTTTGAATTTATAGACTTGCTAAAATTATATTATTGGAGATCACAGAATATGTGGTCAACTACTGATGTTCTGTCTATAAACAAGCTATGCACAGTCTGAAACCACCTTCCACACAGCCTATCGCGAGGGAAGATGGTTGTATAATGTGTTTCATAGTCCCATACAGGTCTGCAAATTATCAAAGGTTGACGCTTATGCAATAGTTGACAGGATGGGAAAGGAATGATGCCTTCCGACACATAACTACTTTCTACATATGGGAAGCTACTAAATAATGAAACAGCAATATTTCCATGACACCATGAATCAACTTATCAAATGGTAGAATCAGCTGTACTTGGGCCTGAGAAGAACTTAACTGGGAGGTATGTTTAAATCCTAGAAAGCACCTTTAATCACGAGAAGTAGTGTGTCTGGGTGACCTCTGGGTTTTTCTATTCAAACCTGCAAGTAGTTTGTCCAAAACATAGGGATGAATAAAATCTAGAATGTTTTTTTGCCAAATACTTTACAATAATATCTTTGCAGCCATTTCTCACTCTGTAATTTAAACCTTGAAGAAAGGGACCTTATTTTTTTGTTGTTCTTATATCCTTATACCCCTGAAATACACCAAAGTACATATATACATACAGTAAGAAAAATTTAATGTATATTTGATTCTCTTAAAATGAAATAATCAAAAGATGATGAGGTATGTGGCTTCCAAGAAGCCTCTTAGGTCACTAACATTTTTAAAAGCTTTTTTATTTTGAAAATGGAAGGGATATCAAGTAAACAGTCAACACATTTTGACATACAGACTATTTAGATGAGAAGGCTGGACTCATTTATGTTAATTATCTTCCAAAGGTAAAGGATGTTACTGTTAACTGGGCTCTCTCTACCTGTCTCTTAGGATGAATTAGAAGTTTCACATGAAATTCCAGACGCCTCATTTTCCTTACCTCAGTTTTCTTCATTTGTGACACATTCCGCATTCTGCTCTGCCTCATTAAAGATGCAACAACCTGCCTGTAATCACCCTCTGGAAAAGGACAGAGACATACTAGAGGAAGAGTGGCACTTGGATGAGGAAACTGAGCAAGCACAGTGTGGTCCAGAGAACAGCAACTCTGATGGTGTCCCCTGGAAGCACCCAGCCACAGGGCCTCTGAGTGGCCTGAGGAAGATGGAGTCATCTAGCCCAGAAGTGGAGCCCCAGAGCCTAGGGGCCTCTCCCCAGTGCCCGCGGAGGAGCCTGTCAAAGAAACCCTGTGAGAACCAGGGGCATCTTCTCCACTTTGACCGGCAAGCCCCAGGCCGAATTTCCACCTCTCCCACTTTGAGGAGATGGAGGGGCAGGGGCTTTGGGACATGGCACTCCCCTGCTCAGCAAGAGACCATAGAAAGGCCCACCTGGGGAGGCTGGAATGAGCCTGCAGGCTTCCCATATTTCCTTTCCAAGAGTCTACCTGGAAGCCCAAAAGATGCGTCGCACTCCATATCGCCCTGGGAACTCCGCTCAAGATTGCCTCCGGACACCAAAAGGACCCTCAAGGCAGCTGATTCACTGGAGCCCCAGATAGGGCCCACAGATGAGGATACCCGGCCTCTGCTTCAGCCTCTCGGTGAGGGGTCCCTTCCCCAGGCCTCTCTTCCAGGGAGAGGAGGCCACTTGATGCCCAGCCCCACTGCACGGCCCCCTCAACCTCAGGTAACACAGCTCAAAGCCCCCTCCTTCTCATTCAGTGGACTGGAAGGCAAAATGGCCCCCGGGTTTCCACATGACCCCAAATGCCAGGGGTTCCTGTGATGGGAGACAGCACAGGAAGTCACAGCTGAGGGGACATACACTCTTTAGGATGGGCTGACTTTCAAATTAAAGTATGCAACAGTTTGAGGAAAAGGAGAACGGAGGTCTGCTTCACTTTCATTTTTTGTATCCTTAAAAGGCTCTTTAAGAAACGGCCCATCAAGGTCAGGTTTGAGATGGTCTGTTGGGCAATGTATAGTAAAGGCAGACCTCTACGTGCAAATGCACACGATTTGAAGACAACCTGGTTTGACTGGTTTAAAGGAGAGAAAGAGCAAATTATTCGAATTTCTAATCTTCCCCCCTTCCCTCAAATGTAAAACATTTTAGCTAGGAAAACTAATTGCCTCTCCTTTCAAGACACCTGCTTTGAAATTTGAGGTGGGGGGTGTATGGGGGGAGTATTTCAGCAAAACTAAAACATATACTTTTAAAATTTATTTCAGGGAGAAAAATTACATCGATCCAGGTGCGTATGTATTTATTTTCTCCAGTGCTAAGACATTTATGAGTGTACTTTTACATCTATTTTTCTGTTCTGACATAGCAAACCTGATGGCTTATTAATCGGGGCATGTGTTTGACAGCCCCCCAAGTTACTCCTCACATTTACAAGTGAAAAAGTCTTAATTTCAGGAGTCTCCTTTAAAGCACAGCATTTGGCTGTGGCTTTTGGGGCAGGATTTGACAGCTGCATGCAGTCATGGTTTTCATTTTGAGTTGTCAATGAATTGGCCCTGTAGCTTAATTAACATCCACTTAGTAATAGCTTTTGTCAAGTAGAGAACATGGGAAGGACAGAAACATTCAACAGCTTTTCAAAGAGAAATTCGGAGGACAAGGATAAAAGAAACAAGATGTGCTGTTTAAATCTAGGACAACCTTTAAAATGGAAAATGTTAAAATGTCTGTTATGACAGACTTTATCTAGAATGCACGTGCATTGTGTCACTTCAGAAACCAGCTCTGAACTTTCAGCATGGTCCTCAGGTTGTGGCAGTGGATTTGTCATCCCTCCCAGGGATGAAGAGTTTCTCTGGCTGCAAGGAAAAGATCCATGCCCATGTTCATCCACCTAGTTTATGGAATTTGCAGGAAAACCCTCACCTCATTTGGAAAGTCACAGAGGAATCCTCAGGGAATTAGCCATTGTTTTATTACTGGACCTCAACCCTCAAGCAAGAGTCTGGGTTCATACCAGGAAAGATGAGGTCCATCTATGTACTCCTTGTTGATTTTAACTCTAGTTGACCTAAATGTATGAACAAAGGTCGAGAATATTTACAAAGCCACAGGAAAATGCACATTATTGTGTTAGTGTATCGGTTACCTATTGCTAAATAATAAACCATCCCAAACATCAATGGCTTAAAATAACAACCCGTTGTTATTTATAAATCTGATCATCTGCTGAGATCCGGCTGCACTCAGCTGGTAGTTCCATTCCACATGTACCTCATTCTTTTCATGGGATCAACAGTCTACTCCAGGCATGCTTGTTAGTCTTATGGTGAAGGGAGATGTTCAAGAGGACAAGCAGAAGCGTGCGAGGCCTCTTGGATCTTGCCTAATCAAGGCTCTGTATCTTGCCTAATTCTATTGGCCAAACCAAGTCACATGGCTGAACTCAGGGGCAGGAAATTATGTGTCATTAACAGTGCGAGGGCACTGAAATATTGTATAATAAATAGTATGGATACAAGGGTTGGTGAAAAGTGGGTTTATTAATGCAAATCTTCCACAGGTACAAACCAGGATAAAGCTCTAAAAAGAAACCTAATTCAAATGTGTCAGAGAAATTGAAAACGAATAGTCTGAGAGAAAGATGTTGATGTTGAATAGAGTCAATCGTGCATAGTTTAGTAGGATGCTTAGGGATTTTGTCCCTTACCCAAAGAGCAGTGAGTGTGAATGGATCCATTGAATGGATCAATACAATCAGGTAGATATAGAGTAGACATGAGATTTAGATGGGAGTGGGCTCCAGCAGAACAATCAGAATGCTCAGGTATGAGAAGCTGATAGATTAGGCTCTGATAAAGGCAGTGGAATTAGAAAGAAGTATTTCAGATCAAGAGCTACTTAGGAGCTGTAATCACCTGGACTTTGTGAATAGTAGACCATAACAGGTAAGAGGAAAGACATTGTCAAGAATGAGCTCCCAAGATTCTGGCTTGTACCACTGGGTGGCAAATGGTTCCATTTGCTGATCTAGGCAATGTTGGGTGGGGGAGGGGGCTAAGGGTGGGTTGGGTGTAGATCTTGATTTCATGTTTGGACATGCTGAATTTAAGGACTTATGGAACATCTAAGTGGAAACTTTGGGGAGATACTTGATTAGAGGAGGCATCAGGGACGGAAATATACATCTGAGGGACTTTAATCAAGGAATGCCTTCCAGAGCTGGTGAACGTCTGGGTCCAGACTTTGATTATAAGATGGAGTTAGCAGACATAAAGGCTCAGTGATGGGACAGATCAAGCCATTTGCAAAAGATGACCTAGAGGTAATTTTTACTGACATGCAGAATCTCTGGGAGGCAGTTCGGTGAATTCAAAGGAACATCTTGGTCAGAGCACTTGAGGCCTTAAAAAGCTCAATATGTCACAATCATATACTACAAAATAGTGGAAGGCTACAGAAAATCACAACAGGGAATTAGAGCAGACATTTGGTATTTAGTGATGAGACTGAATTATTCAATATTGTTTCTCCAGGACTTAGTACAATATTTGGCATACAGAAAGCAAGGTTTGTTGAATGATTAAATGAAGGACTAAGTAACTATAACCTATGAATTAATATACTAAACATTTATATATTACTACTAGAAGTAATTTTTTCATCAGCCATAGACCTCTCAATCTACACTATTTTTAATCAGAAAGTTTACCTTAAGCATGAATCTTTGGTAAACTGCTAAACATCTATAGCACAAAGATCCCTGTTTATCTGTCTATGCTCCCTCCCACTCTTTGTTGTCATGTCTCTGCAGTCTTTTCCACAGCAGCCATTTGTTCAAAGGGCTACTTCCTTCAGATAGCTGCTTACCAGGCTTAGTCACATAATGTCAGAGAAAGAGCTCCATCTGAGCCCTGCTGTCTATCCAGGAGCTAGGAGCCTCACCTCAAAAAACTTATTTAAACTTAGTTAAGTTAAGCCTTCTAATATGCCAATTAAATCATATAAATCAGGGGCTGGGAAACTATGACCTATGGCCCAAATTCAGCCCACCACTGTTTTTGTAAATAAAGTTTTATTGGTACACAGCTATACCTGTTCATTTAAATACTGTCCCTGGCTGCTTTTATAGCTATGCAATGGCAGTGTTCAGTAGTCACTGACTGTTTGGCCCAGAAAGCTTAAAATATTTACTGCCTGGCCCTTTACAGAGAAAGTTTGCTGACCTCTAGTATAATAAATTAAGAAATGCTTGCCTCTGTGGCTGTCAGTCACAACAACCTGTATGCCTTGTAAAACAGATATGAAACCCTTTCTCCGAAAATTCTTCTTTTATTGTAGTGTTTTAACACATGGCCTGACAATTGGGCAAATTCATATAATAAGAAGGGCCCTATCTACTCAGTTCTAAAATCAGCTTAGTGTTACAACTTTGATTCCAGGTTATTCTTTGTGAACTTTTTTTTCTCACTATCATTCCCTCTCCCTCTATAATATTTCAATAAACTTACACTCACTCCACACCTTCTTCTTCTATCACCAAAATATACCTGCTGGAAAACAATATTTAGAATTCATTCTTACTAAAGTGTGAAGGACTATAAGCTGAAAGGATATCTACACTCACGCTTCCAAATAGAGCAGTGTATTCCTCCCTTTTGGGGTCCCTACGCCTTGTAAATGGCTCCATCATAGCATCTAAAACACTCTGCTGCATTTCTTTTACATTCATCTGCTTCCAGAATCAAGACCTCCCTTAGGCCAGTGACGACATATTTATCTTTAAACCTGTAGCATCCAGTACCCAACTAGAATCCCTCTCCACAAATATTTATTAAAGGAAAGTATGGAGGGAAGAAGGAAGACAGGAATGCTGGAAGACTGCTTGGCTTACAGTGGTCCTTATCTCTCCTAGATGAATTTGCAATTTGACAGAGAACATGACTTGAAGCCAAACAATGAAGCAGGGTTGGCAGGACTTTGAACATCAGGAAGCAAGTGGGGGAGACCCTGGGTGTAGGGAGGCCTTCCTGGCACTCTTTAAAATCATATGCACAGAAATTTTTCAGTCTCACTTATTGTTCTGGTCAGTCCTGAAGCTGAGAAGGGAAATGTACGTTCTATGTCTATGAGAACAAAGACTAACCTTCTAGTGCTCAATAGAAAATAAGAAAAAGCAAAAATATATCCAAATTAGCAACAGGGACAGCATCAACATGGAAACCAAATGACAAGGTATTTGAAAGTCTATCTCAAGGAAGAAACCAGACAAAAACATTGAATGCCAGTAAAACAATCCCCAAAGCCATCTGGTGTTACCCCCCTAGCAGGGCAGCACAACTTGGTGTTCAGAGCTATTGGAATCAAACTCTCAGTTTGAGTCCTACCTCTCCTTCTCTCTGGCAAAGTGACCTTGGGCAAGTTCTTTAACAATTTGAAACCTCAAAGTCTTCCTCCATGAAGTGGAGATACAAATAGTACCCATTTCATAGGCTTTTGATATGATATGATAACCAAAAAAAAAAAAACAAACCAATATGCCAAGGAGTGTCTTCCATTTGTTCACTCCACACCCATGTGCAAGGCTCTGGGCAGTGAGCTTCTGAATCTCATAATGGAAAAATATATCCCAGATTTAACCATGAGAGCTACAGTTCCACAATTGGCAGTCGAGTTGTCATTTCTCTGTTGATTATTTTAAAACGATATTTAAAAAAAAAGATTGTTGCTAATTCTTAATGTGTTCTTCCTGTGTAATCAACCCATAGCTATAAGCAAGCATTCCAAATTGCACTATATTTCATTCATTTGGCAAAACATAATGATTCTTAAAATAGAACACCTAACTTTTTTAATCACACACCATTACTGGAACGCCACCTGTTGAAAAATGTACATTTAGCATGAATTTTTACTTCCAGACATGGACTATAACATCTGAGGAATGAGGCCTGATAAGCATGCCTGATAAAAAAATAAAAAACAGGGCCGGCCGAGTGGCGCATTGGTTAAGTGCTGGTTTTGGGATGCCAGCGGCCCCGGTTCGGATCCCACATGAGGGCCAGTGACACTGCCCTCTACAGCTAACAACAGCTCCACCTGGAGCTGGGCTGTGCGAGCCCCAGTGATGGTGTGGGCTGCAGCCCCTGCTGCAGTGGGCTGCCAGAGGCTACAGTGAGTGGCCCGCAGCCAGCATGAGCGGCTGGCAGCCAAGCATGAGCTGCCAATAGCCGCGGTGAGCGACATCCAGAGGCCAGCGACCGATCTGCCTCATCCGGGAAGAGCGCAATGACGATACCAACAGTGAAGCAACATCCTCCGCAACTAAACTGAAGAACAAAAAGACAGCAACTTGTCTGTTCCCCTTCCCCAATTCCCCAACGCTGTTCCCCTCTGCCAATTCCCCAATAAAATCTTTAAAAATAAAAAAAAAATAAAAATAAAAAATAAAAAACATTGGGCAACATTCATAACAGGGGAAAGAATCAGACAGTGCCTCATCTAAATTGTAGTACCTTCAAGAAGATTTTTATTCTGTTAAAATACTCTTATCATTATAGGACAGTTGCTATCCCCCATATTCGCTAGTATTTTTTATTATTTTCCTTTAAAATTTGCACCTGGGAATTAAAGGTGCCTGGTTTCAGCCCATTGTACAGAAGGAATCTTTTTTTTTTAAAGATTTTATTGGGAAACCGGTGAAGGGGAACAGACAAATTGCTGTCCTTTTGTTCTTCAGTCTAGTTGTGGAAGACGTTACTTCACTGGCCTGTGTTGGTATCATCATTGCGCTCTTCTCGGGTGAGGCAGATCAGTCGCCAGCCTCTGGAAAGCCGCTCACACCAGCTGCCGGCCACTCACTGTACCCTATGGCAGCCCAGTGCAGCAGGGCCCGCAGCTATGCTGTCCCGGGGACTCACAGCAGCCCAGCTCCAGGTGGAGCTGTTGTTCACCATCTTAGCTGTAGAGGGCAGTGTCACTGGCCCTCATATGTGGGACCTGAACCAGGGTCTCTGGCATCCCAAGCCAGCTCTTAACCAACGCACCACTTGGCCGGCCCCCAGGAGGAATCTTTTTAAAAATGCAAATGATATAGTTGTCATATTTCTAAAAGAAGAGCTTTAATTATTTGTCTTCAAACATTTCTGCTGAGATAAAGGGCCCCATATAATGCCTGCCTCCACCACCCACCCACCACTGAAGGGGAAAAGGAAAGCACTGCTGTTAAATCCTTGATCCGTAGATTGTAAGGGATGGAAAGGTTCTCACTCCCAGTTGTTATCCACATAAAGAAACTGAAGCCCAGGAATGCGACATGTTAAGGTCACACATAATGAAGGTGAGAGGTGGGAATCGGGGGTCATAAATTGAGTACTTGTTGCCTTGTATTAGTTTCCTGGGACTCTATAAATTACCACCAACTGGGTGGCTTAAAGCAACAGAAATGTGTGCTCTTATTGTTCTAGAAGCCAAAGGCCAATCAACCCAAAAGCTACTCTCCCTCTGGAGGTACTAGGGAAGGACCTCCCTTGCTTCTTCATCCAGTCGTGGCTGCCTGCATCCCTACCATCTCTGCCTCCATCTTCACATGGCTTTCTGTCTTCTCTCTGTCCTTTCTCCAGGTGTCTCATAATACACTCATCATTGGATTTAGAGTCCATCCAGATAACCCAGAATAATGTCTCGAGATCTTTCATTTAATCCCATCTGCAAAGACCCTTTTTACAAATAAAATCACATTCACAGATTGCAGGGGTTAAGATGTGGTCATATCTTTTGGGGTCCTCTATCTAATCCACTATACCCCCTCTTTAACCTAAAGTAGTAACCATAACTATATCAAGTTTTAAAAATACTTTGTGCTTTAAAATGGTTTGTAATCTCTTTTCTCTTCTTCCTATGTATAAGTCTTTTTGGAGTCAGACTTGTGTATTCTAGTTGAATTTTGGATTCTGCCTCTGCCTTTCATTAGCAATGTAACCTTAGGTGATTCCTTAGCTATTTCATTAAGCCTCAGCTTCTTCCACTCTATAATAAGGACAGTAATTTCCACATCTTAGGGTGCTTGTGAAAATCATTTTAATGCATGTAAAGCACTTAACAGGGTGTCTACTAAAAGTGGGGGCTTGGTAAGTACCAGCTGGTTTTAAATCAGAGTAATATTCACCAAGACCAAACTATTCAAAGCGTACGCATCTGAGGTCCACTGGGGACACGTTTCGAACATCCAGAAACTTTTCTGGCACTGACAAGGGTGAGCAGGCTCATTGTTACATGTCTCAGCAGTGGGAGGTGAATTCTCTGGATTCTCTAAATTGTTGCTGTCCCAGCCCACAGCATGGACCTTGGGTTCTTCAGCAGAGGACAGAATAAGGACACGTTCTGGTACCAGAAGGGAGACAAGATTATTCCAGCCACCATGGGACTAGTGCCTTCAGATCTGACCAGCCTGGGGCAACGCAACTCAGGGTTAGTGAGAGTGTGGCTGTGTCGGGGTTTCTGAGTGTGTGTGTGGGGGGTGCTGATGGAAGGCAGCTATCAAGCCCGAGCCCGAGGGCTGTGAAGCCTGTGTCAGGCGGCCAGTTATATAACCATGGGGTCCAGTTTTCTCCTGAAGCAAAGAACCAGAATAGCTGAATATCAAACAAACAAACAAAGTACCTTTCAAGGATGTCTGTTTAGTTGTGCTTTCCCAGACAAAAAAGAGATAAAATGAAGTTATGCCGTATTTACACAGTACTTGCCAGCCACACCCCAGACATTTTGTAGTTATTATTCATTAACTTCCTACTTTAATCTTCCTCTGAGGAAGTTAGGTATCAAAAAGTTCTCTTACCCACCCTGATCACACAGAATGCTACTACCACATGCACACACACTTTCTTTTGGAAGAGGTACATAAAAATTATGAAGTTATTGCTTCCAGTAGATATTCAGTTCAGAACTGGACATGATGACTGTGCACGCATGCCGTTTTTTATAAGAAGCAATTCTAATATTTGGGATGGCAAAAATCAGATACCAATTTGGAATCACCAACATCCCTCCCACCATGAGGCCTAAATTCAAGTCATTCTGAATTCATTGCAACTTTTTGCATTCGTATTATTAATCCAGCAGTCAGAGCAACCCTCACTGACACAGACATGGGGTCCTTTTCAGAGTGGGTGCCCAACAATCGAGTCCACTGCCACAGATGATGAGGCAGGGGCCCATTTCCTACACCAATCCATGCCTCTTCTCTTGTTACTATGTGCAGAGTTTCTTTCCTGTTTTCTTTGGTCTCCATGCAGCTCCAACTCTGATTCTTGATATTTTTATTAACTCGTGCTCTCTTCTGATGAACATAAAAATGTCGTGTCCATAGAGGTTCTCTTATACTCTTCCAGGGACATACCCGCCTTTCCAGATTGAGCATCTTGGGTTTTGAACACCAAGGCAAGAAAGCCAAAGTCCCAGCTTCAGTCCTGTGTGAGCCAGATGGCAGATGCTTAGGGCCTGATCTAGTGAGGGTGCAGAGCAGTGCACAAATATGAGAAGTTACTCCTTTGAGCATCAGGGCTGACTTCTTGGAGAAAGCCATCTTTTATGGCTGAAAATTAACTTTCTTTTATGCCTACAGCAACTACCTGCAGAGCCTGTGGCAGTCCTACTTCATATATTTTGTAGGAGCTCATGGGACATTCATTACATTTTCTAAAAATGAGGTATTCATTAACAGAAATTCCTAAACAACTTGTCCTACTATTCATAAATAAAATGATCTGGACATGCTTTTAGAAAAAGGCTGAAAATGTAAAATAACCATTAAAATCTAAAGATAGGAAAAGCCTATATCAAGGTACTTGCCTTGCATCAAAATTAGTTTTTCTCCAACTCTGGTGAGCATCTAGGGAGCTGGGTAAAACTGCAGAGGCAGAGGCCCACTGGGTCAGGCCCACTGGGTCAGAATCAAGGGAGGGACTTAGAAATGGTATTATAATAAATTTCACAAGGTTTTGTAATGCACACCCAGCTTTGCTCAATAGCATGACAGGCCTGAGAGGGCATGAGCAGGATGCCAACATTAGACATATTGACAAGAAAGAGAGATGAGATCCAGGAATGTACAATTATGAGGCAACAGGTGAAAGTACAGGTAGGAAGGCCGTCACTTGTATAGAAGGTCAAAGCATGGAACTCGGCTACAAGGCGTGAGGGGCTTAAGCAGCATGCAGGTGGGAAACAGAAGCAGCAAAGGACTGGGCTAGTGAGACTAAGGCTCCAGGCCTCTCTGGGGGTTGCAGGGTAGCTGCACGGCAATGGACCAAATCACAATACCCAACATCTAACAGACCCAGACTCCCAACTTTCAAGGCAATTCCATAGCTACCCTTTGGTCGGTAAATTGAGATAAAACTCCTCTGGATATGAAGGAACTTAAATATTAAGCTATTTGTGGATAAAAAGAGAATTTAGAGATTACAGTAGAAGGAAATTCTCATCCCTCTGAATAGATCAAAGTAATATCTGAACAGCTCTGATGGAGAAGCTATGAAAATCCCTACAACTTGATGCTATCAGGCATCAAGTTGCTGCTTCGATATCACTGAGAATGCGCCTTGTCACTTTGGAGCTGCCCTCCACTCCCATGTATCTGATATGTAAACCATTTACTTTGTGAATATCCAACAGACAGGAAGTTTTATGAAATGGGGTAGAGAAAAGAAGACATAGACAGGCCTTTTTGCTAAGCTCTTCCAACAAGAGCTCTCCTTAGTCTCTGGGAAAAATGAAAGTACCAACTCTAAACAACCAGACTTGGATCTCTAGGGGTGCTGGTGGCATACGAATACCCACACATCCTGCCCTCTCCAAGACTGTGTGCATAATTTGCAGACTCGTGTGTGTGTGAGGGCTTTCTCCCGGTATCCTTCTGTGTCAGGGCATGTCCTGTATGTTTGTGTTGACATTTTCAAGGGACGTGTTCTGCTTTGGATTAGTCAGAATGATCAATAAACCTTGAAAAGGTGTCAAGTGACATGTGGGGAAGGTACCCTCATAGCCCTCCTGTGCCTGCAGCCTGAGATGGCCTCCAAATCCTTCCTTAAAAAAAAACTGTCATTAATCAGGCTTCTAGAAGCCACCTTCAAATGCCCAGAGGTGGTCTGAATGATGAGTCTGCCTACATGCCAGCTCTAAGCTTTCTCTCCTGTCTCTTGGGCACAGGCTCTACGAGCACAGACGGAGTTCTGTGGTGCTCAACTTGCCTGGACTTGAGGTATTCCCCGGGGACCTTCTGGTGTCAGCTGGAGCTGCCGATTACCTGTGCCACCCACTGCTGCTGCTCAATTCAGGTCCCGTTCATTCAGCATACTTATATTACATGCTTGCTATGGGAAGGATGTTGTAACAGGCAGGGAGGATTTTCAAAATACTTAATGACTGGTACAACATGTTGTACTGACAAGTTAAAACAGATGCCTCATCAAATACGACAGGCATCAGCCATGAATTTCTGGAGCCAGCTGAATACCACTCTGGTACTGGCCATTCCACTTACTGAGATGGATCAAGTATAGGCCTTCCCTCAAAAGGCACTCTTGTCTAATAGTTTGCCCTAAAGCTAGGACCTGGAACAGGTATCCGGTGGTGGTCGCCATCTTGAAGCTAACTGCTCTCAATGGCTGGTAGGCAACTTCCCTGTCATTTTTGTCATGCCACACTCCCATCCTGCTCCTGGCCCTCAGCCTCACACTGGTCTCTTCCAACCAGGATGGTACCATGTGGGGGACAGAGGTCCCGGTGACAACAGAATGCTGTTACAGTGGATTAGAGAGAGGTACTCTTGGGGTAATTTTTCTGCATTTTGCCTCAGTTGTGGAAAAAAAAAGAACAATTGTAGTGTCCAGGGTACATACCCCATGATTCTGAGGACTGCCTTTGAGAGCTAAGGATTTAAAGATTGTCCATCTTCGTAGTTTTTGAACTTGTTTTGTTCTTAGTAGAGCCCTTTTTACAAAAGAATTCTTATTTGGAAAGCCAGCAGATCCATGTAGAGTTGCAATGCTTGAAAATGTGGTGAACTCCAGAGCATCACCTCCAAGGCTTGCCTAGTGCACCTGGCAACACAGTGGGAAAACCACCCAGCTCCTCTCATTCACATATGTGCAAAGTGAGACCCAGAAAGGAGAAGTGATCAGCTATGGTGTCAAGGGAATTAAATCTAGGCCCCTGACTGCTGGTCCTGTGTGCTCTCCACTAGCCTGCATCAACCACCCTTTATATGGAGAGCTGTAGTTTTCTGCTTGTGGAATGCAGAAGGTACCAGTAAATAAATCATAGCTAATATTTGTATAGTTTTTCACACTGTATAGAACTTTCACATCTACTGTCTTAGATGACACAGCAACCTAAACGAAGATCTACTGTGTCATGTGATACAATCATCCAAATGAGCAAACCAAGAGGGGTTAAGTGATCTGCTCAGTGACAGGCCCCTAAAAATTAGAGCTAGTTCTAAACAAAACCTAACCTTAACAGAGGTTAGTACATGTTCCACGATGCTTTGCAAAAGCTCTAAACTGGTTAACAACTAAAACATTGTTTCCCAAATGCTGGTCCCAAACTGGCCACTTCGGCATTACTTGGGAAATTGTCCAAAATACAGGTTCTGGGGTCCCACTCCAGACCTGCTGAATGAGAAGCTCTGGGGGTGAGGTTCAATAATCTGTTTCTTTTCACAAGCCTCCTGGGTAATTCTGATACCAACTAATGTTTGAGAGCCACCATGCTAAGGAACAGATCGTAACTGCTACATGATGCTCCTAATCAACTAGTTCTTTATTATGTGCCTAGCATCACAGTAGATGCCATGTAGTAAAATTTATGCAACATTCTCCACCATATCCCTCCATATCCTCTTCTCAAGAAATTTAGAAGAGAGCTCTCATGTCCCCAAATCATGGTGTGATGCAGTGCTGCTGAAGCTTTGATATGCATGAGTCACTAGACGTGTTGTTGAAATAGAGATTCTGACTCAACAAAACTTAGCATTTAATACAGATAATAAAAGATGGTGGACTCAATAAAGACTCATTTAAATCTTCTGAATATTTGTGAAGCATTTCTAAGACCCAAACATTATCCCCAAAGTTAGAAAAGCAGAGGAGAGAAATTTGTTAAGACCAGAGACCCCCAATTATTGCAGTTCAAATTGGACGTAATAATTTACCATCAGGCATTTGAGGGCTAAGAGTAGTCAAGCTGGTTTGTCTCTAAAGGAGATGCCACCTAATCTCCCCTTTTAAAAGACCAATAAGGTAATCAGAGCAAGATAACCAGTTGGACAGGTGTTTTCCATGGTTCCAGTAGAAAAAGTCCCTCAAACATATCCTGTGTAGTAAATGCTGCTTGGGTAATTGCTTCCATCTGCCTGAAATATTATGCAGTCTCCTGATGAATTTAACAGAAAGAGGGCTAGACCTGTGAGACATCTATTTTGTATATCTAGTCATTGGAACATCTCACCTAAACCTAAGAGATGATTCCCAGCTTTTTCTGGGTAATACTACAAATTGATATAAATGACATAAAAACCAAGAGTCCAGAATCTCATCCTTTACTTTCTGATCATCAAAATAATGTGTTATTGAATAACGACCTCCTTCTTAACTCAAAGCCACTCCTGTGGACTGCTTGGATGGTGGCTAATAGAGACAATAAACCCCAACATAAAGACTGGTGACGTGTTGATGTTCCCCTATTTCAAGAGTCTGGGTTTAACCACACCTGGGTGTTATTGGGTTGAAACAGTCTCCAAATTCAAGTTTGGTCAGGCTATTGAAGTTGCATACGCTGGGATGGGTTCTGATAGAACAGTATAAAACCCAAGTCCTTCCAGCCTCAAAGTCCTATGACTCTCTGTCTTAAATTATTCAGCATCTTTCTTGCATTTTATAGATTTTTCCCTGAGTGATGGGGAAAAGGAAGCCAAACAATACTCCGGTAAATAAACAGAACAGACAGTATCACCTTCAGAGAGCAATGGAACAGGCCGTTAGCTTGCAACATTCAATCATTTGCATAAATATAAATATTCATTCTGGGCATTCCCAAAAGAAGAAGAATTAAAGCAGGATGAATTCTGTTTGGCTCATTTGAAAAAGCAGGTTTTCTAAAACACTGTAATAATCTACCACTAGCTACTGATAGTCCTAATATATTTTCTTTAATTTCACCCACCAGAATCCAAAAAGTCAAGATGGCCTTTCTCCAAGAGAGGAGTGGTGAGTGTTGTGTCTTGTCATTTTTGTTTTAATTAAGCCTCCTGTAGTTAAGAAAGCAAGAAACGGCTGAAGAGCCATTTCATCTTTGCATGATGGCAGATGGCACGTGAAGTTTAAATTATATCATCACATTCGTAGTAGTGGCTACAGAACATGCCAAATGAGACCATTTTGTGCAGCAAAACAATTCTAATTGCTAGTGGTTAATGAGCTCTGCAAAAGGCAAAGCAATCCTAATACTGTGATGCTTTACAACTCCAAATTTATAACTTGGTATTGCTTAGGAAATGATTCACTTGATAAAGTAAACTTGCATAAGTGTAGGCCCCAGTTTGCAGACAGTGCTGTGCATATTGAGAATCTGAAAAATTAATGAGCTATTATAGAAACAGATTCCACAAATACACCTCTATTTCTGGGAAAGCCAGTTGGAGTAGTCCTTGTGGGTTTGTTTTTTTAAAATTTATTATTGGTACCATCAATTATTAGAGAGTCATAAATCGACATTAGTGGTCCCTGATTCTTTACTGCCTGGGACAAGGGTTGGCCATGGTGCAGCCTTTCCTCCAGGGATGCTTGCGGTAGCCGGGAGGAGCTCTCCTGACCATAACCTCACTCCTTTTTCTGGAGAAAGAGGAAGGACTGATTGTGTGTTCTCCCAACAATACCAACTGAAACACCCACAAACAGCAACCAGTGACAGTAAACAGGGCCTTATAGGTAGTTCGGGAATCTCACTCTGTTAAAAATCTGCCCACATGGGCTCTCTGATCAGTTTGTCATCAGTTGTTTGACACCCACCTCAGAGATTCTGTTGGACATGCACATATTGATCATTTTTGAATACCATAGCTCTCTGAGATTCCAATCCCAGCTGTTCCATTTATTTACTCATCACAGCAACCCTATAAGTCTGGTACTATCACCAACCTTTTATAGGGAAGGACATGAAGCTGAGGGAGGTGAACTCATTTGGCCAAGGTCACAGAGCAGTAGGTGGAGCAGCTGCGATTGGAATCTCAGAGGGCTTTGTCTGACAGAACCCCCAAGGAGTGTGCCAAATGTGCCTTTCTTCTCTGCTTCCTTTCTTCCCAACCATCAATGACAATATTAGTAATAAAAGCAAACAGATACAATGTTTACCACAGTATCAGGCACTCTTTCTGTTTATACGTGTTCCCATCTATGTATGTCATAGTTTACGTATGTTAACTCATTAATTCTCACCACAACCCAACAAGGCAGGTAACATTATTATCCCCACTGTGCAAATAGGAAAACTGAAGTTCCGAGAGGTTGGATAGTTTACCTGAGGTCACACAGTTTATCAGCGGCAGACTAGGGATTTGTCCCCAGCAATCCAAGGTCGTCTGGCTCTGAGTCTGTTTTGGCCCTGACATTGAATAGCTCCTCCAAACAGGGCTCCATAACCAAACCTGGACACTTCTCCTTTATCTCATCAGAGGTCTCAAAGATCTTTTCTGTTCTCAGATTCTATGCCATCACTTAGTCAATCACTCTAAAATGTGCATAATCACATTCCCTTATCACATATGTCCATTTTACCCCAGACACATCACTGGTGCCTACTGTAAATTTCCATTCCACTCACTCCTTAGTTACTAACTTTGAGACCCCAGAATTAATCTTTTTACTCTTCTTCGTTCTCTGTATCCTCTCAAATGCCCTTCAAATTCTTCTCATTGCCTCTTCTTGCCAGTGCCTCCATAGTAGAAGCAACAAGGCTTCCAGCAATGGGTCCATTACTCTAAGGAGTTAATGTGACCTCAGAGAGAACTGTCCCCTCCCTTCTCACTGGCATATCCACCAAGTGCTTTGGTCAGGAGGTTGGTTAGAACATGGAAAGCCACAGTGAGTGCCCTTCAAGATAGAGGGCTGATGCCCACTTTTCCACAGCTCAAATGCTTTCATTGTCTCAGCTTCTCTATTCCCCAACTGGTTGCTGATCTTTTTTTTTTTTTTCCATAACATGCAGTTGCTATGGTTTCAGAAATCAACAAAAAGCATATGTCCCAGTTACTATCGGCAGTCTCCAACTGCCTCCAAGATTTCTTTGCTACTGTGAAAGCTAAAGAATCTCTTATAGGTTTTAGCACATTCTGAAACTACTATAGGGTCTCTTTTCAGACACACAGGCTGCCGCTTACCCACAACAGCAGATAATCAGCCCCGCCTTCTCTTGTTCATTAACATAAAGTTGAATAACTTCCACCCAACTGCTTAGCTGTGTGCCAATATCATGCACCCTGAAGCACTAGAACAAGTTGAAAAATTATTTGTAATAAACTTTCATTTGAAATACAGCCAAGTTGACTTTAGAAAGCCTTACACATATACACATAGTTGTTTGATAACTTCTTCCTGGTTTAGGTGGTAAAATGAACTCTTTAAGTGGATAATTCATGGTGTTGCAACAGAATATTGAATGAGTCCAAAAAAAAGTCATAATATGTTGTTTAAAAAGCAAGTTACAAAAGGATGTACAAATATGACAGCAGTAAAAATTAATTATAAATACAATCAGAAAAAAAGTGGTTTCCAGTGGTTATCTAGGGGTGTAGATTACAGATAACTTTGATTTTCTTTGTGTTTTTCTATGTTTCTCAGATTTTCTGTAATAACCATATATTACCTTTATAATCAGAATTTTTTTTAACTAATATTATTAAAAATAAAACTGATTAAAAAAAAAGGGGTGGTTCCATTCTAAGGAAACTAGAGTTTCTAGCACATTCTGGCATTCTTTAGCAGAAAATTATTGTGTTGGGCAGTTCCTTCAACACTGGGTTTTACTCAGTCATCTGCTAAATGAGGGGTGGAACAAAGATATCCGAGGTACCTTCTGTCTCTAAAGTCCCATAATCCTGTGTTTGGAAAAGTTAGAGCTGTGAAGGGTGGTATATCACCCCACACAGTGGTTGTGAGTCCTGGAGTCCACCGATTTATTACATAACTGTTCCAAGCCTTGGATTTCTTTCTTTCTTTATTTTTCATTAGTCAAATCAGACGTTTGGTTCAGACATCCTCAGCAGCCTGTCCTCCCAATCTGACAGTCTATGGGCCTGTGGGTCAGGCTATGGTTGGGAAATGGCTTTTCAACTGTTAGTGCCTTATGGACAAAATGAGCAGTCTGTTCTCAGGCGTGTTAGAAAGTGAAAGTACAAAAGATGC
This sequence comes from Aselliscus stoliczkanus, assembly GCA_033961575.1. Taxonomy (NCBI): domain Eukaryota; kingdom Metazoa; phylum Chordata; class Mammalia; order Chiroptera; family Hipposideridae; genus Aselliscus; species Aselliscus stoliczkanus. The sequence goes on along the minus strand of CM066727.1, from coordinate 119,598,505 downwards.
TGAGGCTGCCCAAGTTGTGTCGTTAGAGTATCCATGTTTGAAAATCCTGTTTCTGACCATCTTTCAGCAGGGCAAAGACAAACACAAGCACATATCTGAGCTGGAAAACTGCCTTTCCTCTGTGAAGATTACAGACTTCAGGGGCTATGAGTTCCACGGCCTTAAGGTATCTCACCAATTGCTTACTGTGTGACGGGTTCCTGTTCTTGTTTTAGTCATTATTTTATTGGCTTTGTTCATATAATAGCAAAGTGCAGGAGAGGAGCCCAAAGCTGGGTGGAATGAGGACTGCTCTCTCTGATGCACACTGAAACATCATGAAAGTCATTTTATCTTCTCTAAATAATGGATACGAGAGGCCCTGTACAAACATTGACAGCTGTTACTCTTCTTTACCTCAGGGACTCAGTTTCCTTATGTGAAAAATAAGTTGGTTTTGATAAGGTGATTTTTAAAGCTCTCTCTAAATTTTGAAACTCTCGCTTTATGTTCCTTCAGCGGTTCATTTCAACAAGCTTTGCCCGGAGAACCTGGATCAGACTTCCCAGTTTTGAGTTCAGGGTTCTTTGAGGTTTTTTTTTTTTTTTTTTTTTTTTTTCAAAAAACTGAAAAAAGCTCATGAAATTCTGAAGCATAGCACAAAACATCGATTCAAATTCCTTTTCATTTAAACTAAAAAGAACATCTGTCATGCATCCCAAAGCCATGCAGAGAGAACTGAGGTTTGGGCAGCTCAAGGAGTCCTACCAAGAGGAATGCCTGCTGGGGCTTGCAGCAGGGAACCATGATTTCAGGAAGGCTGGTTTTTGCTGTATGCCAAGTCAGAACAATTGGTAAACAGGTCAACCCAATCAAGGTAGAAATGCTGTGCTCTTTCTTTTCTCCCATGTGCAGGACAAGACCTGGAATGAAGTCATGGAAACACATCAAAAACTTCCTACTGATCAATTAGATTTGAGAAAGCAGCAAGAGGCCTTATGGGAACTTTTCACAAGTGAATGCACTTATTTCTTGGACCATTTATTAGTTCTTAAGATGGTAAGTCTGGGCTTAATTTTTTTTTTTTTTTTTTTTTTAGTATCTTATTGCATATAATTTGCCCTTGGTACCCCTTCCAGGACATTTTTTTTTTAAAGATTTTTATTTAAAAAATATATGCTGGGCTTCAAAGTAGATGGAAAATATTAATTTGATTTTGAGAGGATTTGTTTTCCTCTTCCATGCTGGAAAAAAGAAAGTTGGGGGGTTGGAGTTCCCCTCTTTCAGGAGATCTTAAGAAAATTTGATCTATTGTTTATCTACTACTTGGTTGCCTCTTCATTTTCTTTTTCTTTTTTAAAAAATTTTATTGGGGAACAGCCATGGTCATTGGTTACACTTTGCTTTCATGCTAAAATGGCATAGTTGACTCTTTTTTAAGGAGGTCACACAGCTCGCAGAGGCCCATGCGGGGATCAAACCAGCAACCGTGGTGTTAACAGCATGATTCTCTAACCAAGTGAGCTAACCAGTCGCCTCTTTTCATTTTCTTAAATGTAGCCTCTCAGGATTGGATGAGATCCCCATTTGAGGTCTAGATCTCGTCTGCCTATTCTCACCCTGTGTTTATACAAAATTCCTGGAGTTAGCAAGTTTGCCACCACCCTCAAGGCACCCCTCCATGCTGGTCAGCTTCCTCTGTTGGAGCCCTTGCACCCTCATGAGCAGTGCCAGGCAGAAGATTTTTTATCAGCTGCGGAGTCAGTTCCAGGTCACCAGGCAGCCATCCACATGTAGTGTAGCTGAGTTGTCCTACACGGTGTATTCATGATGTCTGCCATGTAAATGGTGCCCCTGAGACTGCAACCCTGGTCTGCTGAGGCTCGGAGCTGAGAACTCCTTATAGGAGAACCTCAGGGCAAGGGATGGCAAGGGAGCAACTGCCTTCCAACACCACAGGGGAGGAAGAGCCACATTGTCCCCAAGATTCCCTCTGCTGACAAGCACTCCTGAATTCTGGCCACTCTCTTACACAGGAAAAAGTACTGTATGGGGAGACCTGAGTTCAAGTCCGAGATCTGCCTCTGACGTGCCATGTGACTTTAGAAAAGTCCAGTCCTCCATTTCCTAAACCAGGGGTTGGCAAATATTTTTTTGTAAAGGTCCTGATAGTAAATATTTTAGGCTTTATAGGCTATGTAGTCTTTAATACAACTACTCAACTCTTCTGCTGCAGTGCAAAAGAAGCCATGGATAATTTAAAAGGAATGTGCACAGCTGTGTTACAATAAAACATAATTTACGGAAACAGGTTGCCCGCCTGATTTATCCCACAGGCTATTGTTTGACAACCCCTGTCCTAAGCTATAAAAGAGGGATGACAATGCCATCTCCGGCTGTCTCATACCATCTGAGCATTGCGATGAGCAGATTAGTTTTCTCTGAAACCTATCAAGTGACATACAAATGACAGTTACTATTTTCTGTAAGTAATATTTATTGTCATGGCACAAAGTATTATACTTTACCAGAAAAATTTAAACCACAAAGACACTCTGAGAAAATGGAAACTTAGAAAGTATATTATTAGGATACAGAAAACTAGCTTAAATACAGGATTTTATTGGCCCAGGTGACTATAAAGTTCAGAGTTAGGAGAGATTTCAAGGTTGGTTTGATCAAGGGGTTCAATACCAAGGACAATGTTTTTTTCCCAACTCTCATTCCTTCCTTCCATGGCATCAACCTCACCTTCTGGTTACTCATGGAATGGCTGCTGTCCTTGAGCCCATGGAAAAAGAGAGAAAGAGAAAGAGAGAGAGGAAGAGAGGATCTCTTTTCAGTATTCATAATAAAAGTCTTGAATTTGATTCTGATTGCACTGGCTTAAGTCACATGCCCACTTCTGAACCAACTACTCTGATAAGGAAGGAATGTGCTAATTGGCCCTGTGCAATCAAGGCTTGCTCTTGGAAGTAAGGTCGTCTCACCATATGGCACATCAGGGCCTGGGGAAGAGTAGACACTAAGGTGAAACCAGGATGATGCCAGGGAAGGAGAGCATTGAGGCTGGGGTGTAACCAATAGCTATTCACTGCAGAGCGCAAACCCCCTTGCCCTAGTAAATAGTACAGAACTTTCTGCACCACTGTCAGCTGCACAAGTTTTTCAAATTAGCATTTTCTGCCTAAAATAAAATAAAATAAGAGGCCAATTTGAGTTTGTTTCCCAATGTCCTAGTATATTTAGAGTATACATGTTTCTCCCTTTACGCAATCAATATGAGTTTCCCAAAGTTGCTTATAAATTGGAAATTACAATTAGTAAATTCACATAGTAAAATAAATGTACTGGAGGACTCAATATTTTTTAACAATGGAAAAATGTTCAGGAAAGCAAAGAACCTTAGAGCTTCTTTTTTAGAACAAACAAAAAGACGTTTTTTTCCTAAATTTTCCCAATTGATCTGTAGTCATGACTTCTGTGTCTTATAGTTCCGTCGGAATCTTAATTGCTTGAATACTGACAGATTTCCAAACAACCAAAACTATATGGACTTGGGAAAGCGCTAAGTCAGTGGTTCTCAAAGCGTGCTCCCTAGACCAACAACATTGGAATCACTGGGGAACTTGTTAGAAATGCAAATTCTTAGATCCCACCAGAGACCTATTGAATCAGAAATCCTGAGAGCTGGGCCTAGTAATTCCTGGTTTAACAGGGCCTCTAGGTGCTTCTGAAGCAAGTCTGAGAACCATTCACTGCATAAATTAAGTAATATGGAAATGGGAATTGGAGAGTTAGCAATCTAAAGTGCAGTCTTTTCACACCTAAAATTCTTGAGATACTTGTTTCATTTGAATGCTTCATCATATTTACGCAAAGTATTCTGATTTCAACAAACTGATCCTTTAGTTTATAGGATGGGGGGTGATTACCTGTGAGGATTGTGGTTCTTTCTTCACTTGCTCTAGAGTAGTTCTCCTGCTGTATGAAAGCATCAAATCAAGTCATAATAACACAAAGACTCCCTTAATGTTTTCATTAATATTTAATGCCTTTATCCAAACCTAAACATCTTACCAGTTATAAGATGTTAACTCATGATTTCTCTGAAAGTGAAAGACATTTGCTTTTTTGCAGAGAAAAGACTAAAAGAGGCCTCAGCATGAATGTTGTTTTGATCTCATTATTGCTGTTGGCAAGAAGAGGACCTGGGAGATTTCTTTGACCCGGGAAGGCAGAGAAAGCCCACTTAAATGGGCTTTCAGCAGAAATGCTGTTAGGGTACATACAAGCCACAACAACTTCATACAGAAGAGCACAATTCCCATATGTTCTAAGGACTTTAAATGTCGTCATTTGTATTTAGGAAAATTCTTAAACCTTCAAAATACTAATTTGTTGGGCCGGCTGAGTGACGCCGTGATTAGGCGCTGGCTTGGAAAGCCAGTGGCCCCGGTTCAGGTCCCACATATTAGGGCCAGTGACACTGCCTTCAAAAGAAAAAAGAAAAAAAAAAATACTAATTTGTAAACTGGTTTGTAAAGCTATACTCAAGAGGTCTATACTTTAAGTTTTTGCAAAGGGCAAGTTTCAAGATTGAAAAACAGAAAGTAATGTTCGTTTATTTTGCCTTTGTTTTTGTTTTTTTAAAGATCTTCATGAATACACTAAAATATCTACAAACTCATGAATATCTCCTGGATGTGGATCTATGGAGACTTTTTGCAAATCTGGAGGAGTTAAGTCAGGTGAGCCAAAGTAGGAAGATGGCAGTAGACGTATTTTAAAATTCACCAGAGGATTGTAAAAATGCATTCTTGTTCTATTTCTGTGGCTTGTATTCCATACTGAAATATGGAATATGGTTTATTCAGCCATATAACCTTATGGTCAGGAGGTCGGGTTTATATGAAGGAAACCTAAATATTGACATCTTTCCAATAGATTGCAGGTATCAGCCTTCTGTAACATTTTTCATTTTTCCTTGGCTGTTTAAGAAAGTAAACATATTCCTCAGGTATCCATCATCTTCATAAACCATCCCTTTCTCCACTAATTTAGTCTCAAATGAATGTCCTTTTCTCACATATATTATAAATAAATATCTTTCCTCTAAAAAGGAAGGAGAGGGTCAAAAGAAATTTATTTATTTAAAAAAAAAACTTAGAAAAATATATATTGAAAAGGAAAATAAATCTGAATTTTGCCAGGAGATAAATTTGAAATGGCCAACAGCTATAAGAATGATATTTGTTCTTCATCAGAAAGTTCATCAAATATTTGTTCCTTACCTCTGGGTGTGTGCCTACTCTTGCTTCCTTTCTCTCTGGCCCCTAGACAAGCTTTCGTTTTGTGAACAGTCTTTTTGCCATCATCAAAGACTACATCGATGCTTCTGAGACTTCACCAGCCATGGATTTCATTTCTGTGCTCACAAAGGTAAAATCTTCTTGGGAGATCTCAGCTTTATGAAATAAACTCATCCACCTCCCAGGATAGGTGTTAATATCTACTTGATTTTTTGTATTTGTTGTTCCTGGAGAAGTTCCACTAGCGCCCTCCCACAAAGGAACCATCCCTTTCTCCACTAATCAGTGTTTTCAACAATAACTTGCCGATTCTGTTTTCCCATTGTCACCTCTTCTGGGTGGGTTTTATTAACACAGAAATCTGCACACATGGACAGGCATTTCCAAGTCTGTTTTTTAAATTACTTCAATTTAAAGCAATATTCATGGCAATAGTTTGTGTAGGCTAATTACATGGTTCAGTTGTTCTAACAAAAGTGCCAGTCTCTCAAAAAGGAACAAAATAAACCTTCAAACCTGTCAACACCCTTAATAGGACTTCTGTGTATGAAAGAAGAAGAGAAGAGGAAAACCTGAAGCCCTGGTTTGATAAATGCTATTTATTTCTTGAGTAGATATTTGGGTCTCCTCCCTACTTTTTTTTTTTTTTTTTTTTTTTTTTTGCTTTTGAGCTCTTTAATCCAATTCCTATGTATTCTCATTTAGCAAGATTGGAATTTTACAATCCATTAAAAAACATAGATTGAGGTTTATTGAGCGCTTACTAAATGCTTAAATGTGGGGCTGATACCCTGTACACAATAAATCTGCAAAACCAGACACAACACTACTCATGGGAAGTTTCTAGTCTAGTGGAGGAGAAATTAATTCAATCCTAACAGTAATAATTATATAATCAAGTTGAGATCATTGCTGAGGAACAAAAGAACATAGATATTGTAAAGGAAAGAGTCTACATTGGGCAGACGGCAAGGTAGTTACAGATTGGAAATTCTTCCTGGGGCAAAGATGTTTGAGGTGCGATATGAAGGAGGAGTACTTAACAAGGCAAAAATATGCAGGAAACTAGGTATAAAGTAGGGAGATCCTTTAGTGAACTTTGAAAACAGATTTGAATAAGAAAAACTTTGAAAAACAAGAGAAAGAAGGAAAAGTGTTGGGAAATAGCTAAAATCTTGGATTCTCTAAGCAGAAAAAATTTTAATGTAATGTTAAGTAAGTAGTCTGGAGAAATACCCACTTCTCATCAAAACACATCCGTTGTCTTAGTCTGCTCAGGCTGCTATAAAAAAACATTACAGACTGGGTGGTTTATAAACAACAGAAAGTTATTTCTCACAGTTCTGGAAGGTGAAAGTCTGAGATCAGGGTTCCAGAATGGCCGGGTAAGGGCCCTCTTTGGGTCACAGACTTTTCATTGTATCCATCACCTGGTGGAAGGGGCTAGAGAGGTCTCTGGAGCCTTTTTATAAGGACATTAATCATACTCGTGAGGGCTCCGCCTTCATGACCTGATCATCTCCTGAAGGCCCTAGCTCTTAATACCATTGCATTGGGGGTTAGGATTCAACCTATGAATTTGAGGGTGACACAAACATTCACACCACAGGGTAAATGCATTTACAGCCTACTTAAGCCTGCGATATTAACAGACTCTTTACTAAAGGTCTATAATATTATATAACCCACATAAGAATGCTTCATATTCTGTTACAGATGTGCAAAGATGGGTTATTCAAGTTTTTCCTAAATTTAAAGGTTAAATTCAGTTGTACCAGAGTAACATTCCCCAGATATCAATAGCTTGGTTCATGTCTTACTTATGCTCTACTCCTACTTTACTACTGTCCTCACTCGGGGACCCATGCTGAGGGAGCAGCCTCCACCTGAGTGTTACCAGTCACCATGGCAAAGACGTAAGAGACTGGGGCAGAGCACTCACTGACTCCAAGTTTCTGCCTAAAGTAACACATGGCACGTCTGTTCCCATTTCATCAGCCAAGGAGAGTCACATGGCCAAGCTTACCTTCCGTGGGGTGGGCACATATCATCCTCCCCAGGAAGGGGAAATGAATGAACACTGACACAGCCTCACAAGAATCTCACCAGCTGAAAGATTGGAACATTTTGTTATTCACACATGAGCCATGTGAGCAAGTCCCTGAGAAGGAAACTGAGGCTTGGAGAGGTTAGTTAATATGGCCACAGTTACACAGCTACTGGGTTGTAGAACTGAATTTCTAGGCCTGACCATATATGTTCTTAAGAGTTGCCTCCTAGTAATGATATTTCTCACGTGCCCTGTGAAAAGATCTTCTCTGTTCTCCATGCTATCAACAACCCTCCACTCCTTCAAAAATAAATTCACATCATTGTCTTTCAAATTCTTCTTGCTGGAGCCCAAACTTGACATTTTTCCCTATAGTATTTTCTCCTGTCTTATAACAAAATATTTTTCTAGTTTTGCTGTCTTGTCTTCATCATTGTCACTTCCTTTAGTGGCGTTTTAGACTGGGTCTGCTTTCTCTACTCACTGTAGTTCTAACATTACCAAAAGGTGTGTCTTCCTTCTCTCATTCCACCACATAACACTATTGGTAACTCCTTAATGGGGCCCACTATTCATTATGCTAATCAATAAACCTATCAAGGAGCATACAGGCTTAGCAACATGGGAGGCACTATCCTGAAGAGAATGTCTGACATTAAGGAGACAGAAGCATTGGTGAAGAGAAAAGGATAACTCATTGCCAAGAAAGACACTTAACTGAGATGGTGGCACATTGTGTGCTGTGTGCTCAGTTTGATCATTTTATATGTGAATATACTGGGGGTGCCAAAAAAACTGTATACAAGTGGACACTTTGGTCAACGTTGCTCAAGCAGTAGTTCGCCGTAATCAAAAGTGTCTGGACGCTGATGGTAACCACTTTGAGCACCTCTTGTAATTGCAGAAGTCAAACGTGACTTGTATTCATCTTTTGTTATTGGTATATATTGAGCATTAGAGTTTCAATAGTTTTTTCCTTTCTTAAAATGTGTATACATTTTTTGGCACCCTCTGTATACATATAAATCGGCCATTTGCTTTATTCTAAAATGAATTTCAGATGGCTTACAAATGATGGTCATTACAGCAAGTCTAAGACATTAAATAGAAATTATGAAGAAAAGGGAAGATAAGCGTTAGGTTGGGTTAGACTGCTAAATAAAATGCACGCTGCTAAACACAGTACGCTTATTACAGGTGCCCCAAATTTGATCTACAGTTTTAGTAGCCAGCACGTGAATTAAGTTTATGGATATTTTTGAGGAAGATTTAATGAAAAGTTAAATGTTGTTACTTTAATCACTTACTACCAACACGAGCACAGTCTCTACCAACATAAGCATTGGAATCACACACAATATCTGTTATCAGGTACCATACAGGGACTGCAGGCCTCAATAAAACATACACAGAAGGAAAAGGTGAATTAAATCAAGATGTCCTAACTAGAATTTAAGTATGAAGGAAAAAGACAATGTATTGAGAAGCTACCTGCTTATTAAGGGAATATCATTTTTTGAAAGAATGTTTGTTGTGAAGATAACCTGTTTCTATTCACACAGTCATAACACCTGCTTGATCATGGTGACTCCTCCACTTTTCCCTGTTCTACTTAGTGATGAAAGTGAAGAGAAAAAGCAAGTTTGTCTGTGTCCCCGTTGCTGCTGTCGACCCTCCTTCTGCTGTTTTCCTCTTGCAGTATTTCCGAGGGAGCCTCTGTCACAGCCACCAGACCTACTGCCTGAATTACTCAGCCGCTGTCTTTTATCTTGAGAGCCTGAGGCAGAGAGAGGACTTTGGAATTTATTTAAAAGTAAAGTACCATTTTTTTCTTTTATATTTTTCCTGAGACTCTTTGGGTGTTAACAGATACTAAGAATTATTACACCCATATTAAGTGGGAAAGAAGACAAATAAATTCTCAGTAATATATTTAACTCCAAGTCTGTTTTCCTCATGATATTATCTCCCACTGTATACTTAAGACTTTAAAATGGTGCACACCTGGAAACATTACAACACCCAACGCCTCTCCTGAAATTTTGGCTGGGGCTTAAAATTGTTTTATTTGTTCTTTGGTTTGTTTGTGGAAGAAACTGGTACATTGCAAGGAAAAAACTAGACTAAGAACCGAGGCTTTGTTTGTGATTAGAAGTTTGATTCAGAGGATTTGGTCCCAGCAAGATCCTGTTGCACCAAAGCTTGGAACACCATTTACATTGTATCCTATGTGAATGGCGCCCCCTAGAGTATCACATCATAGAGCACCATGTAAATGTTGCCCCTGGAGGTGTAAATGGTGGCTATGGGTTCCAAAGCATTAGAACAAGGAATGTCTGCTAAGAACCTTCAGCATTTGCTAATAAGCCAACATGAAAAGAATTTTGCTTGACTTTCCTACTTCCTTTGACCCCTCTTTTGACATTTGTCTTAACTGTACCTTTCAGTATCATACCAGAGCACTTTTGTATGGTCCAGAGAAAATAATCCAAGCCTCTCCAGAAAACTATTGGGCTGTCGGAAAAGTCATGACGTATTTTTTCTATGTTTTCTGTGTTGCAAAAAGGCATCATGACTTTTCCAACAACCCAATAGCTCTTCCCTGCAGCTGCGAAAAGCCCCTGGCAGAGAATTACCTCAGAGGAGTGGGAGGAAAGGCTACCATAGCACCCAATGGTAGCTGTGAGTCAGTGCATCTATGACCCAGATGTGCCAGGAAGCCTGGTTATGGCATGGATGAGAAAGGAGGAATGAAACTGGGGAAGAGACTTGACCTTATTTTTTAGCTTTAAACTTTCGGTGTTTTCTTTGCTACTCAAACTAAAAACTGAAAACTCATTAGATTTCTAAATGTATGAATAATCCCATTACAAAAGTTTTCCCTGGATGTGGATGGATTAGACTCTCAGCCAAGCCCCCAAACTGGGGAGAATCCAGGTCCATTTCTCTCCCTTCCAAGCTAGGGCAGAGATTAATTTAACAAGGCTCAGCCACCATTTTCAAATACCTGTGGAAAATCCTGTATCGACTGTGACATAGAAGGGTGGTTTACATTTATATGTGAAATATATATAGCATCCAAAGATATTTAGGGAACAGAAATAGAGTATGCAATATTGTACTAACACACGATACTTTTATGATGCATAATACTTTGCCAAGCACTTTCTCAAACATCTCTTTTAATACCTAGCACAAAATTATGAAGTTGACTCCATTGTCCCCATGTGTTCCTGAGGCTCAGAGTTATATGACTTTTGCAAGGTCACATGGCCAATAGGTAGCAAAAAATAACCTGGATAAAGGTTTTTAGGCAAAACAAACAAACAAACAAACAAAAAACCAATGCTCTTTACACAAGAACTATTTCTAGCTCCTCAGAGCTGTTTCCCATTGCCTGGGAACTGTTAGCATCATGAAACAAAGTGAGGGATCAGGGAGAGACCTTGAAGGAATTGAAGGTGAATCTGCCTTCCACAGCATCACAGTATGGAACCAAAGCATCATCACAGGTAATTGATAAAAATAATAATATAATAGATAAAAATGTAATGATTTAATAATTATCACATCATAATTATAACATATAATATATAATAAATAATAATGGTGACTGGCTCTCAAGCCCTTGCTACCACCAGGCACTACCTTGTATGCTGGTCATCCATGATCATTTTGTCTACACAATATCTCCGTGGGATTTGATATTATCCCCTATTTTTCAAGAGCTTAGACAAATCAGGCAACTTGGTAAAAGATACAGTTATTCAGGGGCAGGATTCAAATTCAGACCTGTCCAAAGCTAATGTTCATTCCCCTGTTATGCTCTGATATAAACAACATTGTTGGAGAACTTAAGTATGTGTGGTGTTATGGGCTGCCTGGAATTGGACTCTTTGAGTGCACAGGTATGAATTTACCCTCCACACCATGTGGGACTGGGCTTTGTGAATGTCTGTCCATTGTGTTTTGCACCTTAATGGGAGTAGAATTCTCTCCGCTCTTTCAGAGACAATTAAAATGATGCAGAGCGCCCTGGCTTGGTCCCAATTGTGAGGGCCAGTGAAACTGCCCTCAAAAAAAAAATAAAATAAAATAAAAAATGAAATGATGCAGAGGAAGAGACTGGAACTTTGTACCAGGTCTCTTCATGGGGTTCAACGAACAATCATTAAGAACTCTGCCTACTGTTGACTGAGTGTTCAAGACATGCTAGGCACTGTTCTGGGCACTTTGTATGAATTATCTTATTAAAACCACTCACCAACTGTTGCTATACTTCCTCCTGTTAACTGCATTTCCCAGATGAGGTTCAGAGAGCTTAAGTAAATTCCCCAAGATTCTGTGAGCGCGGGCTGCTCCAGCCCGATGTTGCACCCCACCAAGACAGATTTAGGAGAAGAGCATTTTTATGTGAGCCCCTGAATTCTTTTCACTGTTCCCCTAAACAAATGGGATATTTACAATAAAACAAAAGCAGCCTCCATGGATCTAGACCCATCCATTACAAAAAGGCTTTTATGTCCAATGTCTTTTGACAAAGATGTTCTTTTTTCCCCCTGATGGACCTGAAACCTAAAGCCAATAGAGAGATGAAACAAAAACTTATAGCTACTTTTAGAATCAGTGTCTTTTTTTCCTCTCTTGTGAGGCCTTCCAAAACACTAAAAGCTTCCAATATCTCTGCCTGGATCTTTGTCTCAATTATTTACCACTGATGTTTCTTGCCTGATTGATGCCTGGAGTAAATTGGTTGTTCTCACATTTACTCTGGATATCAGTAGGTGCTGGCAGCCAGAGCTCCTTTCTACAACATGGAAAGTTGGGGCAGTGGCCCACAGCTCTGTGTTTTCAGGTAATACCTAAATGCTGCTGAGAAGTCAGTTACTGGCACTCCCAGACACTCCAGCTGGAATGCTAATGCCCATGAATGGGTCAGCATGGAAATCAGCCACCAAGACTACTGACTAAGATCTTTCCACACCTCCTCTTTTCACTCATTATCCTTCCTAGTCTATCCACATCTGCAGTTTCTGCTTCCTTCTCCATCCCTTCCAACTCTGATCAGAATTCCAGCCATTCTGAGCTGAATGAGAACTTCAAGGTGACTAGTACCTTTCACAAAGAGGAATGTGAAGTACAGAGAAGGGAAGGTGGTCCCTCTGCAAGCCTTGAAGCCTGGCTCCTAGAGCTCCATCCACCATGCACACCATGAGTGGGATTACAGTGGAAACCAAATAGGACACTAACCAAGGGACATAGATTAGCCTTTGGCCCAGGCTGTTCAAGGAAGAAAGAGTCTGTGTGCAAGCAGGAGTGCAGGGCCAGAGGAAGCCATGAGAACCTCAGTCTCTCAGTGAGTTTGTAATTATCTAAGGGAGGGCTTTGGACTTGGTGGGGGCTTGAGCCAATTGTATCTATAGCTCTGAAATGCAAGGGCTGACACCTGGGCATAAAGATGCATGAAGCTATCTGGGGAAGCAGAGGGAGCCTTCCACAATGTACACTGGCCCAACTAAGGCAGGTCCTGAAGGGTCTGGAACACGAGGCAGAGGAGATAACCTGGGCCTGGACTGAGCATGAAAGACAGAAAATAGATGATACCCTGTACCAAGAAAAATATTCAGTGTAAGGGCAAGACCTCTTTACAGGTGAACTCAGGTGTGAGTAGGTGGGAGAAGAGGAGGGCAAGGCCAAGGGGAGGGATGAGGAGGGAAGAGAATATACCACTTAATAACACTTCTTTTTGTTTTTTAAGATTTTATTGGGGACTTGGGGGAGGGAACAGCATTGGGGACTGGGGAAGGGGAATAGACAAGTTGCTGTCCTTTTTGTTCTTCAGTCTAGTTGTGGAGCACATTGCTTCACTGGCCCATGTTGGTATCATCATTGTGCTCTTCTCGGGTGAGGCAGATCGGTGGCCGGCCTCTGGACAGCAGCTCACAGCAGCTCTTGGCAGCTCATGCAGGCTGCCGGCCACTCACTGTAGCCTATGCCCTCCCAGGGACTCACAGCAGCCCAGCTCCAGGTGGAGCTGTTGTTCACCATCTTAGCTGTAGAGGGCAGTGTCACTGGCCCTCATATGTGGGATTCAAACAGAGGCCGCTGGCATCCCAAGCCAGCTTTTAACCAATGCGCCACTCAGCCGGCCCTTAATAACACTTCTTGATGTACCTGTGTGCATAGTAGCCAGAGACCTGTCTCCCTGAGTCATGTGTCACCTGCGTGAAAGCCAGGGACCCTCAGGTTCTAGACAGTGTCAAATTCAAAGAAACAGTCCAGCAGATGAAACAAATTTATGAGCTATTCTCATATTTACTTGTGTTTCTCAAATACCATTTATGGAAATGTATACCCCATGACAAATACTTACTAGAATTCCATTTCCTGTCTTTCCTGGTGCTTGCTATCCCTGCAACTGCCTCTTTGTCCAAACTATTCTTATTGAAAACTGGCTGTGTCTTTATCCTTGTCCTCTCCTTTCTCTGCTCTATAGAATATGGATCAATTCAGGCTCTTCAACTTTTATTTTAATTTTTTTATATTACTCTGATTCCCTCCAACAAAAGAGAGTCAAGGATTGGATTCAACAGGCAAAAATTCTTCCTTTTCCCTTCTACCCCTCCAGTTTTGATTCTCAGTTCACCTAATTGCACCACAAAGATGGGAACAGAAATGGCAAAACCAGAAATCTGCCCTGAGGACCAGGGAGAAGAAGCCAATGGGCAAACTAAACTCTCAAATGAGAAGGGTAAACAAGGCTGGAACACATATATTAACACATCTTATCATTGCCACTGATGGAACATACATTCTCTAGGATAGTTAACAAATTTTAAACATTTTCTATGGCTCTAAATCCTGAAAATTTTCCCCATTTAAGAAAACTGAGTGGTGATATTACAAGTGATGCTTACTGCTGCTTCATCCCATTACTAGGAAAGCAAGACATCTGAAAAAGGATTTTTGTTTCATTCCTTTCATTGGCAAGTAACAATGTTAGTAATATTCAATAATACTTCTTAACCACATCTAAGAACCCCATTTCAGACCCTGAATTGGGCACTGGTAGATAGATGCCTGCTAAAGACAGTCTAAGGTTGAATTTTAAAAATCAAAGTCTAGTCTGTGGCTTATAAACTTTTCCAGCAAGCTCACAGTTGTGTCATATCATTGCTGAGTAAAATCTGTCAGAGTTTCTCAAGTCCAGGCTTCTCCAGGCCTTGGTAGGAGAAGTGACATTCTGATATGTCTGCTTTTGCTTCCCCAGTGGTGTGAGCAAAATGAGCAGTGCAGACGCCTTCACCTGCCTGAACTGCTAGTGGCCCCACTACACAGGCTGACTCGATACCCCTTGTTGCTGAAGAATATCTGGAAAAGGAGTACAGATTCTACTGAAAAACTCTTGATCTACTCCATGAAGGAAAAGGTGGAAAAGTCAATCCGTAAGTCCCTGAGATAAGTAACACAGAGCTCCAGGAAAGGTTACACAAAGAGGTGGGTGGCCTTCTGGCTCCTGGGAACCATTTGGGCTTCCATCCTAGAAAGTAATTCCATTGATTTGAGGTCATGGCTCTGGGAAATGTGGATTTCAGTTTGAGTGCATTGTAAATCAAACACACACAACACAATGGGCTCCAGTCACATCCTGGTGAAAACTATGACAACTCTACCACCAAGTATATGCAGGACGTGGCTGTCTCCAAGGTTTTCAGATGTGAGTTCAGGCAGGAAAAGTTCTACTTCCCAGATGATTGAAGGCACTTTGTTTTTAACATCCATACGGAGGCCAAACACAAAGCAAATGGGAATAAACACCACGGGAGGCCTTTCCGGAGGATAAATTGCTATTCATCATTTTTTTAGGTCATTGATATCCAGGGCCAATCTAAAAATAATGCCAACTACAATCTTTAGAACTGATATTTGGGAATGAGAACAGAGCAAGCCCTATAATCACTTAAGTTTATTTGGGTAGCTCTATATAATTAAATTCAAATAAAGAAGTTTATGATATATGCCCATAAACCAGGATTCCCTGGGAGTATCAAAAGTGAAGAATTCAAATTTATTACTATCAGCTGTACAGAAATGATACATTTTTCTTTTGCAAGTTCAAAAGTAAAATGAGAGAGGGCCAAGATGGCGGAGTAGATAAACACTGTACCTGCATTCTTCCATGAACACATTAAAATTACAACTAAATTATAGATCAACCTGGACAACCATCTGAGGTCTAGCCAAACAGAAGTCCTATAACTAAAAATATAAAGAAAAAGCTAGTCGAGACTTGGAGGATGGGTGGAGATGCGGAACAGGCCCCAAACCTCCCTGTGGTGGATGAGAATCAGGAGGGATATCTCAGCCTTGGAGGTTACTCCCGGAGGAGCGAGGGACCCCAGCCCCACACTAGGCTCCCCAGCCCCAGTACTGGTGCTGGGAAGAGGAGCGCCCACAACACCTGGGTGTGAAAAACAGTGGGAATTCTGACTGTTCAGGTGGGATGGAAGGCTGTGGGAAACCCAGACATCCTCTTAAATGGCCCACAAACACAGATTAACTCACTCACAGGCACTCACATTGGGAAGGATGGTGACTCAGGGGGCCTCGAAGACATACGGAGGGAAGACTGAGGTGTGTGGCTGCAGGTGGGGGGGAGGAGGGAATGGAGGACTGTCTGAATTTTCCCTGTGAGGAGGCTTTCTCCCATGTAGTTGGCAGGTGAGCGTCATCTTTCCTGTGTTGAGCCCGCCCCCTACACTTACAACCAAATCTGAATCTGATTGGTCTGGTGAGCTCTGTAGCTCCACCCTGCTGACTCAGCTGGGATCCAACCACCCCCAACTCTCGCACAACCTGAGGCACTTTCTTCGAGAGCAGCCAGCCCCGCCCACATTGCACTCTTTCTTGGAAAACTATTAGAGTTCATGGGTGTGGGGGACCTCAGTGTGCTCTGAGACTTTTGCTGAGTAACTCCAGGCTCAGCACTGGTACCAAACCAGAATCTACATTAGCCTGGTGACCACAACTCTTCCCATTCTAGTGACTCCCTAAGACCCTGCCTCACCCAACTTGCATGCCAAATAAGGCTTTATCAGTAGCTGACCATAAGGGAGCTGGCAGGCAGCAGCAGGCCTCGGGGTATCCTGGCCATTTGTGGAGTTACCCCTGGTTCGGTACTGGTGGCAGCTGTCCTCAGTTCATAGCATGGCCTCTTCCATGAGCTTCCAGGTTTAGCACAGTTAGTGAACAACCACAGGTCACTTTTTAACTCTTACCAGGTTGCCCTTGGCTGGTCATAGGCAGTGGCTGACCTGAGCGTGCACCAGAGCCCCTCCCAAGAAGCCCCAGAACCAACATACTTGGATGTTGGCTTCAGACTACAGCAGAGCACCACCCAATTAGCCCCACAAGCAGCACACACAAAGGGTGGTCTCAACAGGCACCAGGGAATTATAGTCAGTTATATTGTGAGAGCATACTACAGTGCCAGATGGTTGCTGGACTTATCATGGTGATCACTTCTTTAGGTATATAAATGTTGAATAACTATGGTGTACCCCTGAAAATAATATAATATTGTATCTTAGCTATAGTTTTAATAAAAATCTTAAGAAAAAAAGAAATGTTAAAGAAGAAAACAAAGTAAAATGACCACTCCGTTGGGAGTTTCTTTCCTCTTTTTAAATCTTTGTTCAAATTCTAAAATGACCCAAGGAACTAGAATGAAGTTTATCAAGTGAATAAGACAAAAATTCAATTAAAAACAGACTTCTAAAAGCTTTTAAAGTAATTTTGAAGATCATTACTCATTTGAAAAGTGTGTGAGAAAGATAATAGCATCTCATATGGAGATTTCTCAGTGAAATATGGATTTTCTTTATTGGGGGAAGAGATTCCTGTGGTCTTTAAGTCTTTGAGCTTAAAGATGGTGAATTTTCAAGGATTCCTCTAACTATATAATTCTATGGGTCTATGACTTGCCCTCTATGTTCCCAGAAATCATTTAAAAACATCAATAGCAATATGTTATTAGAAAGTGTTAGAAAATTAATACACACCTTCAGAACTGGAAAGAAATTTTTACCCAAAAAGATAAAGATAATTATCCCTATCATGAAGGAAATGTATGTTTTATGATTAGGACAAGAAATATGTTCCCTGTTAGTGTGATTTTCTTTTCTTTTTATAGTTACAGGCTGCGTGGTGTAGGGAATAAGAGAAAGCTACCAAGGACTTTATTCATATTATTTAAATAAAAATGCACAATACACTTCCAACTTACTGAATTAAATTATTTAAACTTCATTTTTCTCTACAAGAGGCTGATTTGAAATTAGTGAGTTTTTCTAAAACATTTAAACTGCAAGCGATATGTTAAATGAACATAAAATATGGTTTGATTCCAGGGGCAGTGCCTTTAAATGATTACTGTGCATCTGAGTTAAAATTTATGCTGTAATGTCACCTGAATTTACCAATATATTGAATGTGTCTTGTCTTTCAGGGGATCTTGAAGGAAAAGTGAAGTGGCTTGATAATTTCCAAAAGTTTAGACATCTACAGGAGATTATAGTGTGGCCTCCACTTTGGGATAGAGATAAAAGATTTTTCATTCCAGAGGTACAAAAAGGATCATTTAGGACTTATGTCCCTTTCCAGGAGTTTGGCATTCAGTGGAAATACACTAACCTTTCAAAGTCCCCAGCTGTCTGCTTGAAAAAGAAAAATCTAGTTTTATGAGCAAAAAGTAAAGCCTCCTTCCATGTGGCATTGTATGTGGGGAGGTTGATGTCATCACGCCATTCTTTGGGTGGTCCTTCTGAGAGCTTTTCCCATCCTTCCCTATTCCCAAGTCCATCTATTGGCATTTCCAAATGTCTTGACCTTGATAGACAGAATGCATTACCCCAGCTCCTGAAACATGTTCTCTTCCAATCACTAACAACCTCTCTTTGATTTTCTCCCTTGTTTTGCAAGTGCCTAAAACACATTTTTAAGGAACACATGGCAGAAAACATCCTGTCACCAACCAACAGACATCTTCTCTATGAGGGAAAATTAACTCTTGTGGGTGAGTAACTGCTTCCTTTAAAAACCCTACATCTTTGCTATCAATTGTTGCTAATTGAAGGGTGAGGGAAAATGGTATTTGCCCATGGACAAGGCGACAACAGATGTAAATCAGAGAACATCCTACGGAATCAGGCAGATGCTGGCTTGATCAAAGATTTCACAACATAATTAGATACGTGCCCTCCCTTTTCTCTCTGTAAAATGGTGTGTAACTACATCTATCTCACAAGATTGTTGTTAAAATGAAATAACATACCCAAAGAGCTTAGCTCAAAGTCTGGAACATAACGAGCAGCACACATCAGCTGTTACCATCATTTTCCTCCTCTGGTGAGCCAGGCAATCATCCTATCAGTGTTGACTGAGAGCCTGTTATGTAGCACATATTGTGCTCGGTGGGTACCATTGGAGGATATAGAATCATTATTCTGTATAATCTATACCCTCTAGTTGGAAATCTCTGCCATTATGAGCCGACCTGTGGGACAAGGTCTGTGAAGCTGGAGTTCCCAGGAAAGGCTTCATGTTGTCCATGGGATTGGAACTGCGCTTGGGGGATAGAAAGGTAGAAGTCAATGGAAGGACAGGTGGGTGGACATCCTAGACGAAGAGACTAACAGGGAAAAAGGTTTGGAGGCAGCAGCCACCTGAGAGAATAGGCTCTGGTAGAGTGGTTAGGAGGGCGAGCCCTGGAGGCTGATGGCCCGCAGTCTTCCTGGCTCAGCCTCTTCAGCCTGTGTAATCTCAGGCCAGCTATAGCAATCTCTCATTTGTTGTAAGGACTAGATGAGCCAATGGGTGGACAAGCACTTGAAAAACTGGTTGGCACAGAATCTGTGCTCAATAAATATGGTAAGAAAGTGCTACACAAAATCTTGATTGGGCGCTCTAATGTATATGAAGCCCTGTGGGATGTGAGGTTGCCTATTTGTGATAGTGTGAGATCTGCTGGGGAGTGCCAAGCAAACACTCCATGTTTGATACACATTTGTTGAGAATCTGCTATGTTTTCAGTATAAAATTAGATGTCAGGTTGGGATATACCCCACTTGCCAACTGCCTAGTAGACAAGATAGACATGCCCAGCGTTTTACATCAAAGGGCTTTTACATGCATTTTCTCCTTCCAGTGAATAAGCAGAGAAGTTGCATTTAATCGCATGTTATAGGTGAGCAACCTGAGGCTCAGGTAGTTTCCGTACCAAGCTCAAGTTTACCTGGCAGGTTAATGGCAGAGTCCGGACGCAAGCCTGGCTGTCTCAGCCTCACTGACTTCTAGAATCGCAGTAACCGCTTTGAAACCCAAACAGAGGGACCCAGCCAGGAAATTGCCGGCAACAAGTGATGGGCTTAAAAGTGTATTGAAGAGGGCCGGCTGAGTGGCTCAGTTGGTTAAGAGCTCGCTCAAGAGTGTGAGCTGAGCTCTGAGCAACAGTAGTTTGATGCAAGCCCTAGCTGAGTTGCCGTTGAGCTGCCAACAGGTGGCAGAATGGCTCAGCTAAAAAAAAAAAAAAAAAAAAAAAAAAAGTGTATTGAAAAAAGATTTATCAGACATAATGCACGAAATGGAGGAGAGGAGGAGCTGGGGGAGGCAAGAGCCTGGGCCTGTTTCTCAACCATTCTTATCCTGTACACCACCCCTCCCACTTTCATTTGGAAAGATAACAAGTTTACATTCTCTTTGATGTTATTTACAATTTCAAAAATAATTATAGATTGTGACAAAACCAAATCAAAGGAATGAAGCAAAACACAGCTCTATGTTCAAAGACATGCCTTTTCCTCTAAAACTGGCTCCCACCTGGAATTATCAGAGATTTTGATTCACCCCCTCCCTCTATCTACCAACAGTCCAACACTGTGAGCTATGCTGGCCTATCTTAAAATGTTAGAAATAGGCATGGATAGAAAAGGATAAATGTGAGAGGTCTTTCAACAGCAAAAATAGGAGGATTTTATGATTGATAAAATGGCTAAAAAAGACAGGAGCTGATGTCTTCAAGTGTTCTAATATATGTACCTGAAAAGTTTGTTAATCACACTGAGGGTAGTGAAGAGAGTGGGTCAGGGAGTCAATTTTAGGGTTCAGGTGTGGGTATGATGAGAAGTCACGTGGAAGTTGGGTGAACATGACAATGACCATCTCTCAGTGAAAAGCCATGTCAGATGGGCATTCACACATCACATAGCATCGGGGTGCTTGTCATGGAAACGGGAGTAGGAGATTGGCCTAAGAAGGAATCAATAGACCCAATTTTCAGAAAAAGATTCTTGTAGAGTCACATGTGGTAGGATGGGATGAGCCACAGAAACGTCACTAACACCGGGCATTTATCTAATGGCCCACGCTGTGTTCCTCAAATTCCATCAGAGAGGAGGCAGCATACAGGCTATGGAGTCAAATTTAAAGTCACTGGGACTTTGACTCAGAGTTGGAAAGGAGATGTGGTGGGGTGGGGGTAATTGTATTAGAAGAAACAGGACATCATTTTACATGGAAAAAGCATTGCACCAAGAATCAGGGGATCTGGCACCAATTGTGGGCTTCAGGGAAATTGTTTAAATTCCCTTCATCTCTTCTGTAAATGTTGATGATGATGATAGTAGTAGTGATGATGATGATGATGATGATGATGATACCTAACACATATACTTCGTTTCAAAATTTCTTCCAGCTTTAAAAATGCTGACTACTGTAAACAAATATGTGTGTTTTCTAACTCCCAGAAAGTACAAGTTTTCATAACTTTTGGAGCATAACCGACTTAGCACTTAGCTAAGTAGAATTTCAGACCCACAATGTTCAGTGGTTAAGTCTAATAAAATCTTTCAGTTAAAGTTTTTCACTGGGCTGTAATAGCTTCAAACTCCCGGGATAATAAATGTAAAGAGCCTGACTTTATGCTTCAACCTCCCTCCATAGTCATCCTCTTTCATATGATATCTATTTTTTAGCACTATTAGGTTCTGAATTTATCTTACTTTAAATTTTGTTTACATGTTTGTTATGTATCTGTTCTCACTAGAATTAAAGCTCCTCGAAGGTGGAGATTCTGTGTTAATCATTGATGTATAGAAAGTGATCACTATCTGTTGACTGCTTGATGGGACAGGGCCTCACTAAATAGCTAAAATAATCATTATTTCCTAAAATACAGTCTAAGATACAGAAGGTGCTCATTGCTTATTTGTTAAAACAAAAGACTTAAAATTAGCAGGAGAAAACAAGACTATCAATATTTCATTTTGATAATGATCATCAACCTGATTTATATGAGTGGCAGAGGTTGGAGAAAACATTTAAGGTTCTGAAGGTCTATTGTTATGTAAATATCTCATTCCTAGTGCTGTGTGTGTATTAGTTAGAATATTGGTTCAGCCATTAGAGACAGAGAAAGATAACAATTACTTAAAAAGACAAGTTTATTTTTCTCTCATATAAAATGTTGAGCTCTATGACAGCCCTTCTCCATGGAGTGAGTAGGGACCCAGGTTTCTTCTGTCTTTTTGTTCTGCCATCCTTGGGGTGTTGCTTTCTTCTGTGAGGCCCAAGATGAGTCCCCAGTGTGTCCAGCTCTTGGGAAGGGGAAAAGGAAATGGGGGAGCAAAGCCATGCTGTGTCAGAATATGAATCAGAAGTTGCACACTTCTGCCTATAAATTCCATCGGTCAGAATTTAGTCACTTGGTCATATTTAGTGACAAGGGAAGCTGGGAGATGTAGTATTTATTTGTAGTGAACATGTACACACTAAAACTCAGAAATTCCATTAGTACATAAGAAGAGGTGACTGGTTTTGGGGGGACAATTAACAGGTTTTACACAGCTTGATTTGCAAAAAAAAAGTTTCTAGTAGTGATGGGATACAGTCGCTTTTTTTCTTTTTAAATTCATTGACAATTCAAGATGGAATAAAATATCTCATTTCTCTTCTATGCAAATATGGAAAGAATCTTTCCTCTAAACTTAAAAAAAGGGAGGAAATAGACATGAATCCTAAATACTTTATTAATTTAACCTTAGCCACCTAGTTTCCAGGAGTCAAAGTATATGAGAAAGAACTTCTAGAATAATAATAAAATACATAGAATAATTTTAAAAATTTACTGAGTTTTCTTATATTTATTTTAATCACCTATCACATTTTCCTCTGAACAGATTGCCTTTTCCTCTGAAATCACTTATTGAACCATTTCTTCTTCCAATCTCTAAGGGATACAGTTAGAGAGGTGATACCTTATTCTAATATTTGATTTCTCTTCTACTACTAACCCCTTCCTAGAAAAAAGTAGAAAAGGCTATTTGCCTTAAGTTACTATCAAAAGTAGTATAAAAAATGTTTAGAAATGTGAAGCTATATGAAGAATATTTAAACATCATTGACACACTGTGAACTACAAGTAGTAGTTTATAAGAAGTTTCAATAACTGTCATAATCAGCTACCGCCACCATAACAAAATGCCACAGACTAGATGGCTTAAACAACAGGAATTTATTTCTCCCAGTTCTGGAGGCTGGAAGTCCAAGATGAAGTTTCTGGCCAATTTGATTTCTGGTGAGTGCTCTCTTCCCGACTTGCAGATGGCCTCCTTCTCAGCATCCATATGTGGCTCTCTCTCTGATGTCTCCTCTCATGATGATGCTAATACTATTGGATCAGGGCTCCACCCTTATGCCTTCGTTTATTCTTATTTACTTCCTTATTCCAAATACAGCCACACTGAAAGGTTAGGACTTCAACACATGAAGTGTGTGTGGGGAGGGGGCGGGGGGGAGATACGATTTAGTCCACAGCATGCCCTTTTTTTCTGATGAGTCAAGAGGCAAAAATGCTATATGTTCAATGTCTTAGGCTTAGTTGAAACCTTTACAAATATGATCCAAGTTATCTTAGATCCACATGAAATGCATCACAAATACAATGTCTTTAAAGTTGTGAGCTTGGGCTCACATCAAATCTCTGCTTTAGGAAGAAATCACCCAACAGCAATGCAGTTTTCTGACCCATGAGACTGGAGGGTGCTGAGCTGCTAGCCTGGTGTGCCAGGGTGCCTGGCCTGTTCTGTTTTCTAAGGGATTCTTTGGTCTAAAAAGCAAAAACCCTTCTGCTTACTATTTCCAGCCCCAATTTCACCTTCTTTCTTTCCTCAGAAAGCACAAGATTCCTAGATGTTTATCTGTTTCTCTTTGATGATTTCCTCTTAGTTACGAAAACTAAGCGCAACAAAAAGGTAAAACGATGCTCTTTCTGAATAAATATTGCTAAATAAATTGTGTTTAAAATGTGAGAGATTCTTATACTTCAAATTGGGATTCACCCTCTAAAAAATGGAGACATCATAAAATATTGGTTTTTTTCAGTCATATAGTTCTGAACTAACAACAATAACAAAAGCAAGTTGCATTTCCTAAACATGCCAAAGGATGTACATTTTTTAGACTAACAGTCTGTATACTTTGGAGGTAAGTCCCAGAAGCCACAGGAGTTTATTCCTGACCTGTCTATAAATGAAACCAAATGCTTTTGTCCATATTGGCCCTTTCATCATCCAAATTGTCCACCACAGTGAACCCTGCCAGAGTAGGGGACCTCTCTAAACTGTCTGTTCCTATGTGCCGAGGTGATATCCACCACTCATTCTGATTTGAAAGCTCATATAACTCCTGGAAAATAATGATTTGGGGGTATAGGTAGGAGGGAGCCCTGATCTCTCAGTGTCCACCTGGACAGAACTACAGAAGCCAAACAAAATACAGCTGGCATCACAGACAAATGAGCCAAGTAGGAGCTAAAGCCAAAAAAACTCTTAGGAAAACTGGAGTTTTCCCCATTATTTAAGTATTAATGATTACTATTATTGTTGTTACTAATTAAGCCATGAATGGTCAGCTGACTAGCCACACACAGAAGTAAGATCATGAAAGTAGATATCTCAAATCTTTTAATAACCTAAGCTTCTAGATGGCATGTTGGTTAATTGAGCTAAATAATGTAAGGATCTTTAAGCAATAAAACAGACACCCATTAATCAATCTATTAATAGTTGAATGCCCATTGGGGAGGGAGTGGATATTGGAGAATATTAAGAATCACAGTTTTGAAATTTGGATGACCTCCTCTCATAAGCTACCAAGACTAGTATGTCTGAACAAGTCAAGCTCTGAAAAATCTCTATCCCCTTAAAAAACCTTGAGGGAGAAGGGGAAGGGATTAGACAGCATAAATAGGTAACTACAATATTGCCATAGGGATATGAGAGACAGTTCAGGGAATATAATTACTAATGTTGTAAATATTTTGTGGGGTGTCAGATGGTCACATGTCTTGTTAGGGAGACCACTTTGTGGATGGGGTAGAGGCTTGATCACTGCACTGTACACCTGAAGCTGATGTTGTATAATATTGTATGCCAACTGTAATTGAATATATAGATAGTCACAGGATGTGGAGTATAGAGTGGAAGGGAATCAAGGGAATTGTAATAGATATGTATACTTTGGGGGGAAGGGGGTGGCAAATTGGGGGAGGGGGGTTGTCACTTTGAGAGGTAAAAAGTATAACTATTGCACTGTGTTGTACACCTGAAACTAATATTTTTTTTAAATGTTTATTTCACAATAAAAGTTAGCTTCCAAGATCAGGCACGTTCAGGATGGTGTGGCCTTAGACACACAATAAAAGAATTAAAAAAAATGAAAACCTTGACACTAAGCACAGCCAGCTTCATTTCAAATATGGCTCAAATCTGAGTACATGTATTAATGGCAGCCTATATTCACAGTATTAAAAGGTAATATTCTGGTTTCTTGCTTCACTACTTGATCCAGAAATAAAGAATGTTATGTTTTAAATTCTTCTTTAATTTGCTCTGTCTAATAAATCTGGAGAGTTTTATTGACTTCATAGGCACACAAGTAACCACTGAGAGAAGACATCAGGTTTCACTTTTGAGGAAAAAAAACAAAAAGGAACATTATCTGTTTTAAACCTCTCCTTGCAATTTAATGTACAATATATGTCATGCAAATCACAATCTTTGACACCTATTTTTAAAAATTCAACGTCTTGTATATTCAAGACAATTTCAATTACTTACAGGTTATAGAGCATGGAATCTTTAGAGTTTAGTATTTGATCCCATGGTCAGAGTTGGCCAAAACAAGGCTCTCCTTTCTCATTCATCTTACTCAGTACTATAAAGAGATACTAGAAATGAAGAGTCTCCAATTAATATGATGGTGATTAAAATATTTCTCAGTTATAGATAACACACATTATTTATTCAGGAAGTTAAACTTGGGTATCAGAAACACTATGCTTTAAATCATTATGTACTTTGGGAAAATGCCTTTCAAGATCCAGAAAGAGTAATAAGCTGGATTTCAAGCAATTGTTTCTAAAAATCAATTTGCTTAAGGGTGCACGTTAGGTATGTGCAACAATACTTATTTACGATTTATTGCATTGTTTTCCTCTTTCATTTCAGAAAGGTGGAGGTTCAGACACCAGTTTAATATGCCCTTCACTTACTGCTGAGCTGCAAACAGTAATAAAAGAGGGTGGTTCGTGTACAGTCCTGGATCAGCCCATTCCATTGGACAGATTGGTAGTCAAAAGTATCGATCCACTCCACGTGTCAGGTATGTGTCAATTTTCGTTGCTCAGTTTATCTGTTTGCCATCACAGTTTTATATGGGCCTTTTTTTGGTAACAACACATGAATCCAATTTAAGTTTTCATGAAAGACAATACTGAGTTCCTGGGTGATTATATATCACTCACTCCACAAATTAGCTATGGAAAAGTGTTGGACTTAGTTTTCAATGCTTGCATGACCCAGCTCTGCCACTTGCTAGCTATGTGACCAAAGATGAGGCACTTAAATTTTCTATACCACAGATTCCTCTTGGTAAAATATGAATAATATTTATGTCAGTGGGTTATTATGTGAATTAAATGAAATAATTAATGTAAAGCACTTAATAAAAGATAGCTATTTTTAGTATTATATTATATTATATTATATTATATTTATTAGTAATATTGCTATTGCTAAAACACTGGTACATCATCATATGCTATGCAGGCCTGAGATATTTTATTATGATAGCTCTATAGAAAGAAATATGTCAAAAATAATATCTTCAAGTACATGTATATATATTTATATATACATTATGTGTATAGGCCAGAAATATATATTATTTGTATTCATTTTTTAAAGCATTTCCTGAATATATAATGAGAGCCAGGCACTCTGTGTATGCCCCAGAGTTGCAAAGATGACTAAGAATTATCCCTTGTTTTGGAGGAACTCTCAGAACAATGAAAGATCAGTAAATCCTGGGGGAGATCCAAGATGGTGGAGTAGATAAGCACTGTGCCTGCTTCCTTCAGTGAACAATTAAAATTACAACTAAATTATAGTACAATCAACCTGGAGAACCATCTGAAATCTGGCTGAACAGAAATTTTATAACTAAAGATATAAAGAAAAAAACTGGTAGAAGAGGAGGAGATATGGAACTGGCTAACCGCAAACCTCCATGTGGCAATTGAGAATTGGGAGGAATATCTCAGCCACAGAGGTTCCCCCCAGAGGAGTGAGAGGAGACCCCAGCTCCACTCCAGCCTCCCCAGCTCAGAATACTGGTGCCAGGAAAAGAAGCCCCCACAATATCTGGCAGTGAAAAACAGTGGGATTCTGACCATTTGGTGGGATGGAAGGCTGTGGGAAGCCCAGACATCCTCTTATATGGCCCACGTACAGACTCTCTCACTTTCAGGCACTCATCTTGGGCTCCAATAGATGGACAGTAACTAGCAGAGTGTCAGAGACATATGGGCGGCAGACTGAGGTGTGTGGCCTCAGGATGAGAGCAGGAGGACAGTTGCAATTTCCTTGTGAGGAGGCCTTCCTCCTGTGCAGTTGGCAGACAAGCACCATCTTTAATATGTTGAGCCCGCCCCTTAAGCTGACAGCCAAATCTGAACCGGACTGGCCTGTTGAGCTCTGCAGCTCCACCCTGCTGACTCAGCTGGGACCCCACCACAATAAAGTCTCCTAATGCTGGAGGCACTTTATCTAAGAGCAGCCAGCCCCGCCTGCATTGAACTCTTTCTAGGAAAACTGACAGAGTCCTATAGGCCCCAG
Source organism: Aselliscus stoliczkanus (assembly GCA_033961575.1). NCBI lineage: Eukaryota > Metazoa > Chordata > Mammalia > Chiroptera > Hipposideridae > Aselliscus > Aselliscus stoliczkanus. Next base: position 119,570,933 of record CM066727.1, on the reverse strand, counting down.
GCAGATGGCAACTGGCCTTGGTGTGCTCTGAGACTATTGCTGAGACATTTCAGGCTCAGCAATAGTACCAAACCTGGTGACCACAGCTATTCTCACTCTAGTGACTCCCTGAAACCATGCCTCACCCAACTTGCATGCTGCATGAGGCTTTATCAGTGGCTTAATCTTAAGGTAGCTGGCAGGTGTCAGCAGGCCTTGGGGTGTCCTGAAATTTTGTGGAGATACCCCAGGCCAGGTATTGGTGGCAACTGTCCTCAGTTTTCAGCGTGCCCTCTCCTACTGCCTCCTGGGTTAGCACAGGCAGTGAACAACCACAGATCGCTTTGTAGCTCCTACTAGGTAGTCCCCAGCCAGTCACAGGCAGTGGGTGACCTGGGCCTGCACCAGAGCACCTCAAGAAAAGCCCCAGAACCAACATACCTGGATGCTGGCTGCAGACCACAGCAGAGCACTGCCCAATTAGCCCCACAAGCAGCACACCCAAAGGACAGTCCCAATGGGCACCAGAGCCCACTGGGGCTAATCCCACTCAGTGCAGTAAGCCTCCTGCACAGCAGCCTGTAAGCTATGGATGTGGCCAAACCCCACTTCCAATCAGGCTGAGAGTTAATACCACCCACTGACACGCCAACAACAATCAAGGCACAACTATAACAGGAGGGCACACACAACCCACACAAGAGACACTCCTGGAGCACCCAGTGCAGGTGACCAGGGAGACTCTACCAGGGCCCCAGAGGGTACTTACTAGAAAAGGCCACCTGGCCAAGACCGGCAGACATAGCAGATCTCCTAATACACAGAAACAGAGAAGCAGCCAAAATAAAAGCAAAGAAATACATCCCAGGGCCGGCTGAGTGGCGCAGTGGTTAAGTGCTGGCTTGGGAAGCCAGCAGCCCCGGTTCGGGTCCCACATATGAGGGCCAGTGACACTGCCCTCAAAAAAAACAAAACAAAAAAAACAAAAACAAAAACTAGAAATACATCCCAAATGAAAGAACAGGAGAAATCTCTAGAAACATAACTAAATGAAATGGAGGCAAGCAACCTACCAGGTATAGAGTTCAAAACAATGGTTATAAGGATGCTCAAGAAACTTAGTGTGAACTTCAACAAAGAGATAGCAAGCATAAAATGGGACATAGAAACCACAAAAAAGAACCAGTCTAAAGTGAACAATACACTAGAAATGAAGAATGCACTAGAAGGAGTCACCAGCAAACTAGATGAAGTGGAGGATGAAATAAATGACTTGGAAGACAAGATAGCAGAAAACACCCAACTGAAACAGAAAAAAAAATCCCCCCCCAAAAATTAGGATGGTTTAAGAGACCTCTGGGACAACATCAAGTATAACAATATTTGTACCATAAGGATACCAGAGAGGAGACAGCAAGGGATTGGGAACTTATTTGAAGAAGTAATGACTGAAAACCTTCTAACCTGGTGAAGGAAATAGACATATAAGTCCAGGAAGTGCAGAGAGTCCTGAACAAGATGAACCCAAACAGGCTTACACCAAGACACATTATAATTAGAATGGCAAAGGTTAAAAACAAAGAGAGAATCCTAAAAGCAGCAAGAGAAAGGCAACTAGTAACTTATAAGAGAGCTCTGATAAGATTGTCAGATGATTTCTGAACAGGAACTTTGCAGGCTAAAATAGATTGGCATGAAATATTCCAAGTGATGAAAAGTAAGGACCTATAAGCAAGACTACTCTATCCAGCAAAGCTATCATTTAGAATTGAAAGAGCTTCCCAGACAAGAAAGAGCTAAAGGAGTTCATCATCACCAAACCAGTATTACAAGGAATATTAGAGGACTTCTTTAAGATGGGGGGAAAAATCAAAATTATGAATAATAAAATGGCAGTAGCTACACATCTATCAACAATTACTTTCAATGTAAATGGATGAAATGCTCTGATCAAAAGACATAGGAGGGCTAAATGGATAAGAAAACAAGACCCTTACACATGCTGCCTACAAGAGACTCACTTCAGATTGAAAGACACACACACAGAAAGTAAAGGGATGGAAAAAATATTTCATAAAAATGGAAATATAAAACAAACAAAAAAGTTGGAGTAGCAATAATTACACCAGACAAAACAGACTTTAAAACAAAGGATATGAGTCCCATTTCAGGATATTTATTTGAAGAAACCCAAACGCTACTTCAAGGGGACATGTGCATCCATATGTTCATTGCAGCAGTGCTTACAATGGCCAAGGTGTGGAGGCAGCCTGAGTGTCCATTGATGGATGAATGGATAAAGAGGAAGTGGTACCTATATACAAAGCAATATTGCTCAGCTAGAGAAGGGAATGGGATCTTGCCATCTGCAGTGACATGGATGGAACTGGAGGCTATTGTGCTGAGTGGAGTATATCAGACAGACAGACAGATGCAATGAAATTTCACTTATATATGGAATCTAAAGAACAAAATAAACAAATAAAACAGAAACAAACTCATAGATACAGAGAACATACTGATGGCTGCCAGATGGGAAGGCGGTTGTGGATGAGTGAAAACAGGGGGAAAGGATAAAGCATCACAAATTGGTTATGGGGATGCCTCATAAGGGGATTTCATAAGGAATATAGTCAATAATATTGTAATAACTATGTATGGTGTCAGATGGATACTAGATTTGTTGGGGTGATAGATGGGAGGGGTTTGGGGCAGGGTGTAAAAGGTGAAGGGATTAAGATGTGTAGACTGGTAATTACAAAATAGTGATTGGGATATAAAGTAAAGCACAGGGAATATAGTCAACAATATGGTAATAACTATAGTGCCAGGTAGGCACTGGACTAGTCGGAGGGACCACTTTTTAAATTAAACAAATGTCTAACCACTATACTGTATACCTGAAATTAATAGAAAACAATATTGAATATCACTTGTAATTGAAAAAGTTTTAAAGGGGGGAAAAGGTGAAGGGGAATACGAAGTTCAAATTTCCAGGTATAAAACAAATTAATCATGGGGAAGTAATGTACAGCATGGGGAATATAGTCAATAATATTGTGATAGTGTGGTACAGTGTCAGATGGTTACTAGACTTACCATAGTGATCACTTCAGCTACATAAATGTTGAATAACTATAGTGTACCTGTGAAACTAATATAATGTTGTATGTCAGCTATATTTTAATAAAAATCTTTTTAGAAAAATCAGTAAATGCTGACATGAAAGCCCTGGCACTCAAGGGACTTAAAGGACATTTGGTCTCCTCAGTGCTGGGTGGGCAGTGGCAGTGTTTAGAAGGAAGCAGAGGGTCATTCTGCCCTGAGTATAGGTTCCTAGGAGATCCGCTGAAGCCAGCAGGAGGGGAGCACCTTTGTGTGCCGAGGGAAGAGTTCGAAGAGAGGGAGCACTACCTGTGTCCTCAGTTCCCACCCAGCAGCCCAGAGCATCAGTGACTGGCATAGGACAGACCTATGCATAACAGCAACAGTACATAGTCAGTGAATGAATGAATACACAAACGAATAATAGTAGTAGAAAACATTTACATTGTTATGTTATATAACTAAATTAGATGTTTAAGTGTTTAACATACGCTAATGTGTGAATGGATACAAACACTCTCCCCCAAAGTAGAAGGACCCCATTAAGGGGAATCCTAGGTCCAGAACCAGGGCCTTCTGTCTCCTTTGTTTGTTCTTTCTACTTCCACTAGGATTCGTTGAAAAGTGATCCGGGCAGCCCCTTAGGCCTGGTTTGGCTGGAACCAGTCATGGTTTATATAGGCCAAAGTCCACATCAGCCGGAGAGCATTTCAGTAGCAAGCCCTAAAAGGGGCATCTCAGGAGGGCAAAACCTTTGCCTGGGAAGGCACCCCCTACCCCCATCCCCACCAGCTCAGTGGAATGCAGCGCAGTGCAGATGGCAGACTCAGTATGTGAGGCCCAGAAATCACTTCCTTTGTTTGTTTAGTTTACTTTTTTTTTTTTTTTTTTTTTTTTGAGGGCAGTGTCACTGGCCCTCATATGTGGAACCGAACTGGGACCGCTGGCTTCCCAAGCCAGCGCTTAACCACAGCGCCACTCGGCCGGCCCTAGTTTACTTTTTCATGGGGGAAAATGTCCTGGCAGAGGGCATCGTAGGCAGGAATTTTTGTCTCACTCTATTGGCCATAGTTAGAAGATTCTGGCATGGTGAATGGATTTGAAGGGAGGAAGCTGCCAGAATCCCACGTGGAAGACTGGCAGCAACTCGGGCTCAGTTTAACCATGGTCCTGCCAGCTTTAAGAATTGGACTTTATGGGGAATCTGACATCACTGGATTACCTTGGAAAAATGTATATTTTTTCCTCCTTTTTTCCTTTTTTTTAAAAAAAAAATAAGATTGTTGCCTTTTTAAAACTATACTTCCACCATTTTTTGTCATTTTTTAATTTGTCACTACCATCTCTTGTTTGTTTTTGTTTTTTTCAAATATTTTTCCTATTCCTCTGCTCTGTTATTTTACTGTTAAGCTACAGTGCACAAGGCAGAATAGCTATAGAGTAAGAAAGAATAAAGGACAAAAAAAGAGGTTGAGCTTAAAGGGACAGAGACCTGGTTTCAGATCCTGGCTATACCATTTACTGTGTGATCTTGGAAAAAATTAATCTAAATCTGTTTCATTTGTAATTGGGAATTAGCTGACCTATCTTACACGGTTGCTGTGTGGTTTAAAATACACAAAACAAACAAACAAACAGCACAGTGCACAGCACATAGTAAATGCTTGTTAAATGGTGTCAATTATTATATTAGAATGTCAGGGGGAAAAAGAACAATTCCTGATCATGTATTATCTCATTATTTTGTTATACAAGCCTAGGTACACCAGGTCCTTTTGCTTGTAACATCCCTTGTACCCATATTACAAACCAAACAAATGAGTGGCACCTTGAATAACTGAGAACTACAGTTACAATTTTTGAGGCAAATGGATTCCAAAATCCAGCCAAGAACAACTTGATCTTTAAAGCCTCACTTGCTACAGGGAATTTATAAGAAGGAAAATCAGGGAGTAAAACAAACACGGCAAGACCTTTTTTCCCAGAAAGTAATTTTAATAGGTTTAAAATGAGAGGACTCACCTCAAAGAAGTTGGACAGAATTTCGTGGCCTCAACAGACTTTGTTGTGGTAGGATTTAGAGATTATGAGGTTTAGATCGTTATAATTTGTGATACTGGAATAATTCTTGCAGTTTAAAAAAATAAGTCTTACATTCACTTCGACTTTGAAATAAGGCCCAAACTGCCTCAATGAGTCTGAGTTAAACCCACAAACTTCAAGGAACAGAAATAAAGATGGTGGACAAGCATCAGAATAATGATCAGCCAGGAAAAAAAAAAAAAAAGTACCTTCATCCTCTCTGCAGGAGCTGACATGGCCAGGAGGCAACCCTGGTTGGGTTTTTTGGTTTGTTCCTCAACATAAATCAACTGCAGAAAGAATGTATAGGTGGCAGGATTTTATTCCCTGTGTTGAATTAATAATTCAAGGAAGCAGCTTTCATTTTAAGAGCTCCTGCTGTATGAGGAAAAAAGGAGTCTGCTCTCTCAGGATCTCCCAGTGTCATTTCTTTCAGAGACCAGCTAGGAAATGGCAGAACGGGCTGTTTCTTTTGTAGACATGGAACCAGGCCAATGTTTCTTCTGGCTTTACATTTCATATATTTTGGTGGATGTTGGATTTGATTTCAGTCAAAATTTTGGCTTTTCTTGGCCTGTTGTGAAGCATTCAGGTGTTTTTGTATTTTTGCCACATCTTAATTTGCTTATAGCTTTTGTTTTGATGTGACTTCCCTTTAAATACAAAAATTAAAACACTTTATAAAGGAATGGTGGGGGGTCAAAAATGAAACAATAGGGCCGGCCGGGTGCGTGGTGGTTAAGTGTGCTGGCTTTGGAAGCCAGCAGCCTGGGTTCGGGTCCCACATATGAGGGCCTATGACACTGCCCTCAAAAAAAAAAAAAAAAGAACTGTCTGGATGCTGATGGCAATTATTTAAAAAAACAACAACAATAATTCCACTATTTTCCATACTTTTATTATTTATATTTTATACACACAAAACCTATGTATAATAGCATCTTTCTTGAGAAGGACCCCATTTTCTATCACTTACACCATAACTACATTTCATCAAGTCCTGGAAGTTGCTAGGGGAGAAAAAATTTTTCTGTTTAAGTGGACTCTGTTTGGACATAGTAGGGAAGTCTTGGCCTTGGAATCAGGTTTTGTTTTTTGTTTTTTTTTTGTAATCTACATAAATGTCCTAGCTTCATTAAAAAAAAAAAACCTCCAGATTCTTTGAGAACTGAGCAACTATTTAGATTTCATATGATATGATTGGCTTTTTGTCTTTGGAATCTTTTTCTAGCCTTTGGTCTGAGGAATGCTTTCCTTATTCAACATGAAAACAGATATCAACAGTGCATAGCAGCGTTCTTATTACAAGCCCAAACGGAAAACATCAAAGTAGGTATTAATATTTCAATTTTATAGGTTGATTCTTCAGACTTGACATAAGGAAAAATCCCACCCCAAACTTAAAGGTGAATGGAAAGTTTTGCGTATTTCCCTTGCCAGCTTTGGGAGGGGCAGTAGTGGAAGAGGGGCAAGGTTGGACATCTAGTCCATGTCATGCTCAGAAACCACATGGTGACAATTTTTTCACACTGGCAGAGTTGACACAGCCTCCCTCATTTTCTGCTGGGCAGAAGCTCAAGAAGAGCTTCTGAGTTCTCCAGTATCTGTAGGAAATGGGGAAAGGGATACTTTGGATTGCATGGTTGACTTTTAAGATGCTGCAATCAATTTCCAAAGACCCCGTATGCAAATAATGCGATGTCAACTTAAGTGAAGGGCTGCTGCTATAATGAACCATGTCAAGTCTGCTCTGCAACCTTTGAAAATATACCACTGTGCTTACAGAGATGGAGTTGAAGAGCAGCTGCCTTTCTGACTCTGGGATTTCTTAGAAGTTTCCCCTTTTGTCTTTTCTCTGGTAGGCTTTTGTCATAGCAACGAGGTGGCCAGGCAATAAACGCAATATTGCATTCTTATTAAGGATTCAGTTTCTTGGGTCACCTCCCTCAGTCTGTTTATCAAATTATACCATTGATTAAGAATATCTATTTGCACACAAAACAGAAATTCAACATTCAAACTATATTCTCAGTGCTCATTTTTCTAATTAGTCATCATTGATTATTATGGTTCTTTGATTACTCATGACTGTTTATCCCACTTGCATATCATACTCATTTAATCCACTTGCATTTTCATGATTAAAGATATTTATGATATTAGATGTAAGAAATAAAATGATAAACATGCAAATATTTCACTAGTTGTCTATTTTAAAGAGCAAGTTAATAAATACAAATGAAAATATTAATCCAAATATGTGAGAAATTGCCAGGTTAACATTCTCCCCTCTCCCCCGTGTGTGTGTATTTATCTATTTATTTATTTTACAGAAAACATGGATTACACAAATAACAGCAGCAATCTCTTGCTTCACCAAGAATCAGGAAATCAAGAAAATATCTTTATTCAAATCGCCTGTAGAATCTCCTGAAATTTAGGGACCTAAAACAACCTTTTTAGACATGAGGGATTCAGGTATTCTTTCATGCAAACTTTTGTAACACTTAGTGATGAGCTAGAAGGAAATGTGTATTTTAAAGGAGTTCCAGAATTTGAGAATTTGAGCTATGAAAATCTTCAGTCTAGAGCAATAATGACTGTAACAAATTTGAACTCAGAGGAATTTCTCGGCAAGTATGTACTGATATCCAGACTACCTTAAAATGTTTCAATCAGGCTTACAAGAGGTGAGAGTGAAGAAGGGTGGTGCTAGTATAATTTTTAAAGGGTGAGTGATCAGATACATGGGAGTTGGGTAGGGAAACGCTGTTTCTGTCAATATAAATTATAGCATCTTACTTTGTGTATATCTATAATGAATTCAACTTTCCTACGTGGCTTGTAAATCAGTCTTACTGCTTTACAGTCCTACCTCACACACAATGATAATTCTTTTGATACAAAGTTTAATTGCTATTTTAATATATTAAGCAATAAATAAGGTCTACATTTTAATAGCAGTTTTGAAATTGCTATTCTCCAACAATTTACTTACCTCAGGTATACTTCATAATACTCTAACATAGAAAATCCCAACGACTAAATTCTGTTATTTTAGGAAAAAGCAAATATTTGTTCCAGTTTCACAAGTTAACACTTTTACATGGGATATTGTATTGGAATAGTAAGATATCTTTCTCTATACCTCACTTTTTGAAGAATGATGGAGTTTAGCATAAAACTAGTTTCTGGTTTGGAGTGTGTGTGTGTGGTTTAACATAGTACAGTCACTTTTATTTGCAGGACTTGAAACTTTATTGGAATTTTTATTAAGAAAGGCAGCTTGAAGTATTATATTATCATGATGGAATATACTATTAACTACATTTAAGGAACTAGTTCTTATGGTCAGAGTATATCAAACGGAAATTCACAAATTTCAATTGCAGCCATGGTACCTTGTAGTAAATATATCAACTTGGGCTACAAGATAAATGATACCTTAACTGAGCTCTTTAAGTTGGAGAAGGGGATAGAGTGGATGAAGCTTGAGGAAGTCATGCGTACAGTTAATTCTTTGAGGAAAATGCAAATTTCACTATGCAAACCAGGCAGTACAGACCAGTGCTGCACCAAAGGCTGAGCACTGTTCTAACGGAGGGACATAGTCTCTGTGTAATAATGTCAGACACTTACAGGAGTAAGTGAAAACAGAAGGAAAATCTGGAAAGCCATAACTACTTTTAATATCTAAAAATAATTGAGAAAAAAAAGACAAAGGAAGGGAGAAGAGACTTCAAACGACTTCTTAGAGATGGGACTTGGGATGAGATTGAAAGCAATTTATGTTCAGGAGAAGACAAAATAGACCTATGCAAGAGAAGATTCAGGGAAAACATTTTGGTCAAAAAATAGCACACACACACATACACATGGTGCCAAAAAAATGTATACACATTTTAAGAAAGGAAAAAGCTATTAATTGTAATATTCAATATATACCTGTAACAGAAGATGAATATAAGTCACGGTTGACTTCTGCAATTACAAGAGATGCTCAAAGTGGTTACCATCAGCGTCCAGACACTTCTGATTACGGTGAACTATTGCTTGAGCAATGTTGACCAAAGTGTCCACTGGTATACATTTCTTAGCACCTGCAGTGTATGTGTTTGTGTGTATGTGTATGAAATTAACAATCATCTTGCAGGGATTTTTACATATAAGCCAATTTAGAAGGGAGGCAATGAACTATGATTAGGCACTCTCACAATTCCTTTAGTTTCATGTGTCCAATAACCATATATTTATCTGTATAAAGGACTAGTTTCTCTCTAAAATGTCATTAAAGGGAGAGAAGGACTAGCTAAATTAAGATCCAGAATGTAAAATAGCTTAAGAATATGCTATATACAAAGAAATATTAGCACTCCTATGTTCATAGCAGCACTATGTACAACAGACAAGATGTGGGAAAAACCTTCATGTCCATTGACATGGATAAAGAAAATGTGGTATATATGTATAGAATGGAATACTATTCAGCTTTTAAAAAGTGAAATTCTGCAATATGCAACCTTGAGGACACTATACTAAGGGAAATGAGCCAGTCACAGAAAGACAAATACTATATTATTCCCTTATGTGACATATCTTATAACAGTCAAATTCATAGAATCAGAGTGAAATGGTGGTTGCCAGGGCTGAGGAGAGAGGGAAATGAGGAGTTACTATAATCAATGGGCATGTCAGTTAAGCCAGAGTACGCTCTAAAGAGCTGCTGTCCTATACACTTACACTTAAAAGGGTGTCACAAGGGTAGATCTCATCGGAAGTGTTCTTACCACAGTAAAATAAAATTTTTAAAAGGAATATGCTATGTATTTAAACTGGAATTCAATAAAGCTCACAGAAGAATATGTCTAATATGTAATATATTAAGTGCTTGAGACTATACACAGGAACCTCTTCAGAAGGAAGTTCAGTAGAATAAAATTAAAAAGTCCTTCTGAAACTTTGGTTCCCAGGAAGGTAAAGAAAAGTAAAAACAATGGTACATTGAGGCTTCACAAATGTATCTTTCAATGGTCACCTGGGTATTAAACTTAGATACAATGAAAGAAGAGATTAATTTAATATTAATATTTCTTTTTAGTTTTGTTAATTCTCCACAATAACGAATGGAATGAAAAGGGAATATCTTAAATAAAACGGCATTAGTAATTTCTCTTGAAATTATGAACTTAATTATTATTCTAAGTTGAACAATAACGCATACTCACTGTCTATATTCAAGTGCAAAGTTCTAACATTCTGTAATAAATTAATGCAAATGGTTATTAATATCTTGCTCTCTTTTTTAAATAGACAAAATAATTTATAGTCACAGAATACGTGTACTAGAAAGAAATGTTTTTTAATATCATCTTTACCATATTAAAAAAAAGCAACAATTCAATAAGGATCCTTCCATTGTTCTTTATACAGATTTAAATGCTGTCATGTAATTTATCAGTTACATTTATAATCAATTACCTTCCAATCACTGAGTTTAGAAATTACAGTATTTACTGAGCTAAACTCTCTCACAAAATAAGGCACAACTACATGATCACAAGTAGTAAACACAATACAAATAATGAATCCAAAAACCAAATGAGAAAACACTCATGCAAAAATATCTACAGAAAATATGAATATATGATCCAGTTCCAAGAAGTATAGAATGTCATATACATAACCGCATCGTGGTACAATAAATTCATTACTCCTACACAGAAAGAACTTAGCTACTTTCAATTCTATTTTATATAATTTTACATAAATTTAGTCAGTTTATGCACAATATTCACAGCTGCAACAATAACAAATTGATCGTTAAAATTCAGGCAAAGGGCAATTAAGACACGATAATGTGTGGCACATTATAATTACAGAATACCATTCATCAAGCTCATGTCTAGGAGCACTAAATTGATGGCACATTTACGGATCAAGTCATCCATGGTTTTATAGCCAAAGTGCATTAAAAAAAAACTGCTATAGTCAAATAGGTCATGAATATCAAAATATATGGTCATAGTTTGCTCTCTACTTAAAAGCTAAACATTTTTATGCAAATACAAGGTTTAAAAAAAAGTGGCTTTAAATTTCTCAAAACTATAAAATAATCATAAAGCCTTTTTAAGAGGACTGGGAAACTTAACAAATTTGGCAGTTACTATTTAACATTACTGTGAGGAAACTATTAAACCAGCTAATTCCACATTAAGAGGTAGTTGAACAAAATGTTATTTGTACACTGCTTTGAGGTTTTTGTGTTTGTTTCCCTCTGTTTTCTTCAAAATGAACAAATCCCATACCAGCTGTTTTGTCTTCTTTCTATTAAAAAAAATGCCACTGGTATAGTTTGTTGTACACGAACCCAGCAACACTTGATTTCTGTTCACATTTCTGTGCTGGGATTTGGAATTAATTACCATGTGATGCAGATATGCTTTGTGTTAGAGCTGAGAGCTGGGACGCCTATGGACTCTAACTCACTGACAAATAGTACCAGCAGACATCTAAAATGTAGTAAATGAGGACTCACAAGATGGCATTTTTAGTTAAAAGAAAACCCTTTAATTTTTGTTTCCAAAACACCTTAAATTGGTGAGGGTTAACAACAAAAGTATTAGGTCTCATTTCTGCTATTAGTGTAATAGCCCATGGTAAGTTATTCAGGACCTATGTAATGAGATTAGCCAGATGGAAACTAGAAAATCACTCAGACACATATGGTTTTATTTGGTGTCCCCTCCATTTTTTTTTTCTTTTGTGAGTATGTGGGGGCAGGCATGAGGGGAAAGGCCTTCAGTATGCACAATTAGGAGATGAAGTGAACAAATATTCTAATCTAAAAGAATTCTCATGAAGTTTTATTAAAAGAATTAATAAACAGTGGTGCTGTGAATATCTATTGTTCCAACACATTTATTAAGTCACTTATATGTAAGTGTAGAATTAAGACTATTTGAAAGGATTTATAAGTATATGAAAATGCATAAATAATTTTAGTTCAATTTATATTATCCAAGTACTATTTTTAATAAAGGGTCACTGTATTTCTTCATTATATATGCTAAAGGATATATGTTTATCCAAGTCCAGGGCTTCAATCAGGGTCCTTAATAGCTACTGACAACAGGGTTTACTTAAATGTGATTTTTAAAAAAATAATTAAATGAATATGTGGCAATCTCATTTAGTTTATATATGCTGTAGGCATAGCATATACGATAATTTCATTTTGGCATGATATTTGAAAGCAAGTGTATATTATAAACTATTTATTTTAAATGAAAAATGAACTCCCATCCTTTCATGCTATTATTACCAAATGACTGTACTGAATAAACGTATAACTTTACATTTCTTTTCTAGAAAGAGTAATCGGCCAATATTAATGACTACTCTCTTCAGTTGTTTTCCAATTCTCTAAATTAATAAGACTATGATAATTTAAAGTTGAATTTCATTGTTCAGCATACAAACAAGCTAATTTTAAATTATCTTTAATCAGACATTCTGTTTCAGTTCAGATTATAACTTTGGGATTCCTAATTTGTTTTTGGTGGAACTGTACTCTCCAGCTGTTACTTCAAAGTAATTTCACAGCATTGTTTTTGCAAAGTAAAAAGACTTACCAGCTGATAATGGAAACCAAAATTAAGAACCATTTTAAATTTAAATTTACAACTTTTACCAATTTTTCCCCATTAGGTAAGAAGAAAATATAAAGTAGAATATTTAATGTCTCCTTACCATTTTGTATTTTGTTTTCACAGAAAAAACTATTGCAATATCAGTTACTAGCTTTAAGATGCAAAAATTATAAAATAATTACAGTGAAGCTGAGCTGTGCTTGGGAAGGTTAAAACAAATGAAGGTAAAAAGCAGACCCATTGAAAAAAAAACCCAAAAAATCCTTAGAATCCTGAAGATGCTACAGAGACAAAATGGAGAGATAATATGAACGCTAATCTCAGAAGACTCCCCACTGATAAGAAACTGAGAACAGGGCCACCATACAATTTCCATTACTCATCTTCCAACTCAAGGTGAGTGTGGGAAGCTTAATAGGATTCTTAATGGAGAATATGTGGGAGTTTAAAAATGATGTCGAAAAAGAGGGAAAAAAAGAAAAAGAAAAATTAACCCTAATCTTTAAAATATAATCCCAGGATAACCATAAATTAAGCAAATTGTTTTTACAGAGGTTTTCATAAAATCCATCCAAGAGAATTTAATCAGTATTGTTAAACCAAAAACAATGTTTGAGTTCTTGGTTAATATATATTTCAATATAAATTATGTTTAGAACACGTGAGTAGTAAATGGATAACATAACAATGGAACAAAGGTATGGACTTGTGTATAAGAAAAAAATGAGTCAGAAATTTTTATAGTTCTGTGCATAACTTCACAAATAGAATATTTAATATATTTAACATGTTATTGTGCAACATATATGAGGTGATAGCATCATTCATGTACATTTCTGTACACTAAATTTGGGAGAAAGAATAAGTAAGTTATGGACATATACTCATGTGACTTGTTAACAATGAAATTAAATTTAAAAAAATACATTGCTATTTTCTGTCCAAAGTTTATTTACATATCATTGGCTAATTCTAGACTTGGCATGAAAGCTGTTTCAGGGGTTAAATGGAAAAAAGTAATGAAATATGAGCCCAAGTCTCACAAAAATAGAAGAGTTTTACTTGATATTGATAACATTCCAAAATATATGAATTCTAAAGTTGGTCTAGTATTGCAACCACTTCCAAATCAAATAGTAGTCCAAGACCTCTATTAAGTACATTTATTAAAAATCTAATGTTAGTGTAATATTACTCTGGAGTTGTGATAACCATTATCCTTGCAAGTCATTGAAACATGCATCACATACACGAACAGGCTTCTTGGAAGAAGGAGTTAAGGCATTTTTGGCTGAACACTCAGCACAGAAGATATTTCCACATTGTCTACAGTGATGCTGTAAATGACAAAATTAAACAACTTTAAGCATAGAAACTACACCGACACATTATGAGACTACAAGAATACTGCGAACTGCACTGTGAATGTATATTAACTTTCAAGTGATTAGTGTATTATTTAATAATATCTTTCATATGTAAATTTAACCCCTTAGTTAAATTGAATGCTTCCTATTAATCAGATACTATGCTAAACATTTTATATGGATTTTATCATGGAATTCTCAGAAGAAACAGGAGGCTTTTAAAAGTGTTAATAAAGTACCTCTATCAGGTGAAAAACTATTACTATTTGCCAAATATTTCAAGCATCATTTCTTCAATAGGAATTTAAACTTGAAACATCACATGGTGGTATTATTTAGGATAAATTTTTTTTTTTTATCTTTACTTCTTGTTCCTTTAATAGAACCCAATGATGACTAAAACATATGAGTTTAACACTGGTACACTGATTCAGAAAATGATTATTCCAGGGAGCAACTCAGTAAGAAGGCAACAACTAAATTTAAAACTAAATGAAACATATATGGTAACCAGAAACTAAATTGCATGAAATTTAATTATTCTATGTAGTTGTAAATTAACCAAAATATGGAAAAATTTTTTAATCTGTCAAAATTTATTTTGATGGTTAAAACATTAATTATCACTGAGGAACAGAATCCAGAACCATGGCAACATAAATAAAATCATTTACCCGTCTCACTGTTACTGAAAAGCCTTTCCCACAGGCCATACAGTTTTGAACTTCATTGTCTTCAGCCCACTTTCTATTCAATGCTTGTGTATGTTTGATCTAGTAAAAAAAAAATTTCAATACATTATAATATTCAATGTTTTAAAGAATGATGGATACTTTCTACTTTGGTGCCTGAGTTTTATAAAATTTTGACTATATGCACCATGGGATAAAATTTTGAAAATCAGAAATACTTTAGGCAACTTCCATTGTCAAAAACTGCTACATTCTTAAGTCTGAATGACAAATCAACCAATGAATCAATCCAATCCAATCTTATTCCTCAAAGGGATTGGTAATTTCTAACCTTTGGTGATTTCCCACCCATCCTAATCCTAATGATCAATCCTTCCTGGGACTCTGAGCACATACCAGATCACTTCTTCAACACATAGCAACTCCTCTATTCCTTGGTACACTTGCATTTTCCCAGTACTGTTAATTCATGAATGACATAGCTCTCTACCTAATCTCCTGGGGTCTCTCAGACAAGTTCTTTCCCTCTTATACTTAATTACCCATAATACCTATAACACTGCTATATACACAGTAGCCACTCAAAAGTGTTTATTAAATATATAAGGGGTTTCTTTGTTGTTTTTTTAAGGTTGAAAATATGCCTTTTACTAAGAGGTAAATGCTGGACTAAAAAACTGCCACATGACTCACTTGAAGGGACTGATTTTCTCTGCCCAGTTCCTGCACTGCTGCAGTTGTATTATCCAGCTTTCTTTGCAACTCTAGTACTTTGGTTTGAAGTTTTTCTATTTCACCTTCTCCTTTAAGACATCTAGAATAGATTGCAAAGAGATAATTTTTTTTTTAATTATGAAAGAACACAGATAATGAACTACTTTAGTAACTTCAAATGTAATACATTAATTTCAATTATTGATTGTTAAGGATTAGTTTTTAAATGACTAAATTCCTGTAGGCGCTATGCACTTTTATGAAGACTCTTCTTCTATTTTAATAAAATGTGGAATATGACAATTGTTTTATCACTTAGAATGGAAATAGACTAATTTTCCTGGAATCAATCACCTTTCTAGTAGCGCTCTCCTTTCATCCTGATTGTTCTGAACCGTTGCTTCTAATACTGCAATTTCACCACGTAAGTCATCCGTCTGCTTCTCGAGCTCACTAACTCTCCGTTGACTCGACTGCCACTCCTTTTTCACAGTGCCTAAGTTTTCATTTAATGCTGTAATCTGCATGGTAAGTTTAACTTCATTTTCTTCATGCTTCTTCATTCCTACTTCTTTTTCTTTTATTTCAGAATGCTGTTTTGAAAACGAAAAACAGTGGGGGGAAAACCTATTACAAAAGTAGTACAAAATACATTTAAGTTAGTTTTTGAATTGAAAATACTGGCAACATAAATAATATTACTTCTTCAGGAAAGAAGGCAGGGCAATATATTTCATTATATACGCTAATAAAATTGAGCCCACAAACATCTGTGTAATTTGAATTGGCTCCAAGGCCATAATGCTGAAATGATGGTCAGCAAACCTCCTATAAGATTAAGCTAAAGGAAGGCAATTTGAGATTTTCCTTTTATCCACTAGAACAGGGGAAGAACATAGGGATGTGTTTTGGAGACAAAGTGCCATGGAGACAAAGCTAGCATTTTCTTATGTCTCAAATTACACATAAATCTTTTTGTCTCTATTAACCTGCCAAAAACCAATACAAACCCTTCAAATCTGTGTGAATTGAGACTGCAGTTCTTCAACTAAAACATTCAGCGGGCAAGTTATCTGGAGATATTTGGGCTTAATCCAATAAAGGAAAGCCAGATGCTTCCCATTTGGCAGCCACAGCTTAGGGAAGGAAAAGCAGACTTTGGTCATCATGATTTTCAAGGGAAGTTTCCGTTCCCCCCTTATCAACACTCACTCTGATCAAACACAGTTTAACATGATGAGCATTCACACATTTACCTCAGTTTACGTAGCCGAGGGTTTGTTTTTCTGGCACTAACAGTGTTTTTATTTTTTCTGAATTATGTTTTATTGGATTTTCACTTATAGAAACCAAAATACAATTACAGAATAAAATATTTCCAACCATATATCAGCTGTTTAAACAAATCACATCTCCTTTATTAAAAATCCTTTATTAAAAATTAAAATGTTAGGTGAGAATCTGAATAACTTTTGGGTAGAAAAATCCTCTCTTACTGGATTGATCTACAAAATCAATTATAAAACACACTTTGCAACCTTAACTTACTTACCAGTTTAGCTTCCTTCTCAATAAATTCTTTCTTGAGCTCATCTTCTTCCTTTTTCACCTGCTCTTTTAGCGTATGCTGATTTTTCTTCTCCTGCTCAAGGGCTGCCTTCAGTGAATCTACTTTCCCTTGAAGCTCTAGTTTCTGCTGAATCAAAAGCTGTTTGGCATCCTTGAGATTTGTTACCTCCTATTGAAAAAGGCCAAAACAAATCATTCTTTATAGTAAATATTTCAAAATATAGCTGAAATTTATGCAACATATCATAACAGTATACACAACACGAGTTTTAGCCTCTTCTCTAATAAGTCTTAAAGTATTTCAAACAATTGGTTAAAAAGATGAAAGATTATTTACTTTGTGCTCAACAATCATTTAAATTCAAGTGATAGTTTATAGTTGATGTTTTGATTAAACTATGTGAAAAATTTCTACCCTGCTTCCCTTTCTTCACTTAGTGTTTATTGGTCACCATGTAGGCATCACACACTGTGTTAGATCCTGGGGATTTACACAAAAATGAATTAGATATATTTCCTGCTTTAAGCAAGCCACATTGGGGAGAATATAATGTCATAATATAGAGATAACTGATTATAAAGCAAAATTGTAATATACTGATAGACATAAAAGGAATCAGGAGAGCACTCAAGAGAGAATCTAACCTTTCTCTAAGAAAATGAATAACATTTTCCAGAGCAAATTACAAACAATTAGGTTCTTCAACTGGCACCCTAACTATGCTTATGACAGGAAAATGTTTAAGCCATTATTAAAGGATTTTAATATGAAAACAATTGAAGAAATAGAATCCCTTAAATCTTAATTCTAAATTCTTACATATTTTGAAGTTGACTATCTACAAGCATAATTTTCTAAATCAATAGCTCTTTTGTCATCTCAACAAAATCCAAAATTGTAGGGTTACTTTGCTTTGTTCAGTAATTTAAAAACAAAAGTAAGAGTTTCAATATGTATATAGGTATTATGCAACACAGGAGTATTCTGAGAGCAAGGGAATTTGTCAAAAACAACAAAACAATGTTCCTGGTACACAGCAGGTTCTCAATAAAGAAATAATATATATGTATATATATTAAATTTAAACAACCATAATACAACAATATAGAAGAACAATGATTATCTTAACATACCTTTATGCTTTCTTGCTTGTGGGACTTGAGTTCTTCACTCAGTTTAGCAATTTCCTTTTCTTGTCTACATTTAATTTCCTCTATATCTGCCAATTTAGATTTTTCATTTACTAGTTCTTTTTCTTTCAGTGACTGTAGAAAAATTATTCATTAAAAAATAATTTTATAGTAAATATTTAGCTGAAAAGTAATGTAATAAAAATGACTGCTGCTATTTATGACACTGTCTCTGCTCCCTTTTACCTCAATTACCATGAGCAAATTACTTGCCTTCTCTTGACTCTGTGCCCTTAGTCAGACAACGTGAACAATAAGATCATTGTAAGGATTAAATAGTTAATACTGTAAAATGAATAGTGCCTGGCCAAAGTAAAAATACTATAAAATTTGGCCAAAATTACCATCCTCACTCTTATTAATACTCTTATCATTGTTATTATTATCATTATCAGTATCTTTATATAAGGCACTTAGCTAAGAGTATTATATCTAATTTAATCTCTATACTAGATAGCTTTTTTTAATCCTCATTTTATAGGTAAACAAACAAAAGTTTAGGGAAGTAAAATAATGAGACTTAGAAGTAAAACTAAAACCAGGTCTGCTTAATCTACAGCACTTGTAATTAAAGGCCTATAACCTATAGTTCTGTCAGAATTTTCTAAAGATGAGGCACAAATCATGAATTTCACTTGAACTTCTCCAGCCCCACCTCACAAAAACACCCCTCTATCTTTGTAATTAAAGAGAATTTCAGAAATTGCACAATGTGTGTGTGTATGTATGTATATGTGTGTGTATATATATATATATATATATATATATATAGTGCAATTTCTGAATATATATATATATAAAACCAAGAACTTCAAGATTTGTATACTTCAGAATAATATGCTATCAGCTGATGGAAATATGATTTCAATTATAAAACCAAAAATAAAATGTTCCTTAGAATCCGAATTTCTCTTTCATATAGAATTTTAACTGATTTTTAAATGTACTAGTCATATAATACAATGCTTTCAACTTTATAACAGCATCATTTATATAAAATATCCCCCACTTCCCCTTAGAAAAAGCTCATTTTTAATTTTAGGAATTCTTAACAAGCTGAAGAATGATTTCTAGACTTTTTATTATCTCTTCCACACAGGATAACTTGTTATATAAGAAATAGTTGAGGGCCGGCCGAGTTGCGCGGTGGATAAGAGCTGGCTTGAGACGCCAGCGGCCCCAGTTTGGACCCCACATATGAGGGCCAGTGATATTACCCTCTAAAAAAAAAAGAAATCATTGAGGAGCTATAATACTGGAGGTGCCAAAAAAATGTATACATTTTAAGAGATGTTATCTATGCATTACTTTTCAAAGTTGAATAGAATTATGGTAGCAATGTGGTATGACATTCACTCAAAAGATGGCGTTAAATAAATGCTAGAGTCATTCATTGTATTACAAATTTTAATAGTTTTTTCCTTTCTTAAAATGTGTATACATTCTTTTGGCACCCTCTGTATATGTTTTTGAATAACCAAGGGTCTATGATGTGAAAAACAGATTAGTTTGTAAAACTAAAAAGAGCAGTAAGAGAAAAAGGATAGAAATGAAAAAGGGGGCTATTTTAGGAAGCACTTCCTAGCATTAAAATTCCAATTACCAAAAGAGTTTCATCAAAAGCTAGAAGTCCATCTGAGAGAGCCATTGAAAATAAAGGTGGTGCTTGTAAAGTGGGTAAGAGGTTTGACTGGATGACGTCCATGGTTACTGCCAACGCTGAGATTCTAGACTTAGTCAGAAAATGAAATACCTTTTCTTTTTGAATATCTTGCAGTGCTTTAAACTGCTCCTTCAACTGCTGTTCTTTCTTTGCTGCATCCTGCTCCAAAGTAGCCGTGGCAGTCTTCAGTTCTTGAATCAATTTATTTTGGTTTCCAATTTGATTTCTGTTTGAAATCAAATCCTCCTGTGCTAGAGAAAGCTTCTCTTCTACAGACTTATAAAAAACAATTTCCCAAAATTATTACATGTCTTTTTTTTTTTTTTGGCAAATTTCAACAGAAACATAACAGCTAACAGGCACAGTGGAAAGCAATAAGTTATAAGCCATGCCCTTCAGTACATGTGAAAGAGAAAGAATGCTAGATAATTAACTCTCTTGCCTATAGAAAACATTTATAACATAAAATACTTAATAAAGCTGAAGTAATTCCAAAATTTCTAAAAATAATCTATAAGTATTTACTGGCTAAGTGATATGAAGGAATATCAAGTAAGTAGAGACCATATCAAACACACTCAGAGAAAATATATATATATATATATATATATATATATATATATATAGAGAGAGAGAGAGAGAGAGAGAGAGAGAGAGAGAGAAGACATGGAGAGACAAGAAAAAACTATTTAAAAAGAGATATAGTTAAATGCTATGCTATGTGTACATGTATGTTTTGTAGGACCTGTGATGTTCCTTAACATGCTAAAACCTTTAATAAATAAAGCGGAATTTTCTGTCTTGGAAAAAAACCAACAATTGTATTTCACATCTGCCAACCTGATCAAATGAACTAAGAGAGGGAAGCCAACCAGAGCTGAGGCTCTGTTTCTGACCAGGCCATTGCCCCATCCTCTTAACCTCCCATCTAGGTGGCAGAGGAGTCTTGTCAGTTAACACAGTCCATAGCTGCTAATATTTTGAGAAGCTGAAGCTTAGGAAAAGGAAAGAATTTTGACCTATTAGGTTTCATTTGGAGCAGATATGTTAACAGGCAGGTAACAGAAATGGCAGGAGCCTTGCCACTCTCAGCTGCTGTTGCTAAAAATCAGCAGGGAAGGGAACTAACTCAAAGATCCTCTTCCACCATCTAGAAGAAGTTCACCTTTCTTATTCTGGAGATACAGCTCCTTTGAAAATGAGGCAGAAGATATAATTCAGGATGCCTGCTGGTTAGACTTGGCTATAGTGGGCATTCAATAAAAAATAGATGAAAATAAATAAATGAATGAAGGCCTTATTTAAGGGGCTTTTTAAGCTTCTTGAAAGTTTATTCCTTACATATAACTCAGTTCAGAAGTCTTTCTGATATAAATCAAATTTCCATTTTCTGTAGTTAAATCAAATTTCCATTTTCTGTAGAACACAAAGAAGTAATTCTAAGGCTTCTTTTTCAGGAAAGACCTGAAGTCCTCTCGTCCTTTATTAATCAAGCGCTTACCATTAATTGAGTATATTACTAAGGTAGACAGGAGGGTACAAGATGGTCCTTGACTTAAAGGACCTGACTATGTAGCCTGAAAAACAGAACCAGCTCGTAAAATGGGAGCTGTACAAGGGAGCATGTGCTATGTGCTAAATGCACAGAGAAACGACATGTGTGAGAGGTTTCTGTCTGTGGAATGTGTTTACAGAAGGCTCCAGGGTGTATGTGGGAATTCACCCTTATCATAAGGGGTGAGAGTGATTTCAGATAAAAAGAACAAAATCTGACAATGTCTAGTCCATGCAGCTTACAGCAATTGTAATTAGGTAATAAAGGTCTTGATCTACAGCTCAAGAATACCAAGGCTTGCTAGAGCCTGAAAGCAACGGTGTCCTCAACCTCTGGCCACAAGAATTTCAAAATGCTCATGGTTTAAACAAGCCTATACAATTTTAAACACATAAAAACCCAGTGACTAAATCTTTACAATCAAGTACAAAGTATAGACTACTTTTTTTCTGAATATGCTAAGACTTATTGCTTTACTTTCCTGTGAATATTCATCTACATTCAGTGGTATATTGCCATACATTTTAAACGTTCCTTTTATGTTTCTTGTTGCAGACTATGTTATTTTCATCTGCTCAGCATCTCTTCCCTTAGAGAACGCCTCTCTCCCATTCAGTGGTTGAGTTGGAGCTATGTGTAATCCATCCACTCCCATTGGAATAGGCAAACCCCTGAATCATCAACTACCAACCTTGACCCTGAATCAATATCCCAATCAGATTATAGTACTGTGGCTAAAAAGAATGTCTCCAGTGTTCTGTGGTAGCTCTTGTATTTCTGTCTGTTCAACAATTTTTCCCTTTCTTTTATCAAAATAAAACAAAAAAAATTTTTAGTTATTACTTTTCCTTGATGACTGATTAAATGACATAAGGAAGAGTACTAGGCTGAGAAGATTTATATTTAATTCTGAACTTATTATCCCAGAATTTTCACTTCACTCAGGGTGCAAAATTTACAGTTAAATTTCACTTCTACTTTTCCTTGACAACAAAGAATAGCACACAGCACAGACAATTTGAAATATCTGGTCAACAAACTTAAGTACTTCATAAATAATCCAGCAGATGGAGCTAAAGGCATAGATCAGGCCAGACCATCATCTTCCATTGCACTGGTGTCTTGGTGAGTGCGGTCACCCACAGATGGCAGCCTTGCCTTAGGAAGGTGTCACGTTTCAAGGTTCTGAAACTCTCCCTTGCTCTTATATATGACAAGATCATATAACATCACTGAAGCAAAAGAAAGATAATGGCTGATAGCCATCTCTTATACTGGCCTATGATATCATTTGAACTTGCCTAGGAATTTATTTCTTTTTGAAAAAATTAACTTCCTAAGTAGTTCTGATCCTTTTCAATTTGGAAGCATTAATAAAGAATTTATCAATACTCTATTTTATGAAACAAAAAATTCTAGTGAAATGATAATAAAAGAATAAATGGCTGGGGCTGGCCGAGTGGCTCATTGGTTAAGAGCTAGTTTTGGGATGCCAGCGGCCCCTGTTCGGATCCCACATATGAGGGCCAGTGACATTGCCCTCTACAGCTAACAACAGCTCCACCTGGAGCTGGGCTGCGAGCCCCGGCAATGGTGTAGGCTGCAGCCCCTGCTGCAGTGGGCTGCCATAGGCTACAGTGAGCGGCCCGCAGCCAGCGTGAGCAACTGGCAGCCAGCATGAGCTGCCAAGAGTCACAGTAAGCGGCTGTCCAGAGGCCATCAATCGATCTGCCTCATCCGGGAAGAGCGTAATGACGATACCAACACGGGCCAGTGAAGCAACATCCTCCACAACTAGACTGAAGAACAAAAAGACAGCAACTTGTCTGTTCCCCTTCCCCGATTCCCCAATGCTGTTCCCCTCCCCCAATTCCCCAACAAAATCTTTTAAAAAAAAAAAGGATAAATGGCTGCGAGTCGGAACTGAGATCTAATCCTGGTTCTGTTGCTGTGCAACACTGGGCCTGTCACAACCCAAGACAGGCCTCAGTCTACACAAGGAAAACCTTTGTCTACAAAAGGAACCTTGGGAATAGAGGATCTATCCATGGCCTCTTAGTAGTTATGAAACTCCACAGCAGCTTTATCCTTCTATCTTTCACCTTTTGCCCATATTTACATTTGAATTATTCTTTCATGTATAAAATTATTAGTATATGATGTAGCTTTCAGGCATAATAAAAATAGTTGTTGGTTTAATGAAAGTATATTGATTTAAGAGATCTAAGTCCTGTTACTATACTATGTTGTTGGGGAAAATACATCCATATAAAAACAAGAATGTGATTTCTATCGGACTTCTCCAATCAAGTTTTATCTCCTCTGTTACATAAATATCCTTCAGATTCATCCGCATTCTCCCTCCTTGCTATCACCGGCCCAGGCCACCATCATCTGCAGTGGGGCCACTGCAGTCCCTTCTCTAGTCTCTACAGTCAGCCATGATTCCCTACCATCCATTCCTTATCCTGCAACCAGTCATTGGCCTAAAATACAAATCTGAACAAAACCTTTCAGTGGTTCCCTACTGCCTTCCAAACTCTTCCACAAATCTTACCTGACTTTCAATAGTGTTGTAAAAATATAATAATAAGAATTTAAAGCTACTTATTTAAACAGCAAGCAAATAGGACACTTCCTAGGTTGCAGGTGGTATTTTTTTCTTATAACAACTCTTACTAATTGTGAACTTATCATATACATATATATTCTACTGTTGGTACCATGAACATTCTTGTACCAAATTTCCTATTGCTTTGTCATACCATTAGTCATCACTGATTCCTTTACTTCCCTTGCAGCCTGTGTGTGTTCAGCCCTTTTGTATCACTTGTCTCTCTCATAAATCTTTTGTTCCATTATCTGTAACTTTAACCCCAGTTCTAATCAACTCACACCTTGATTACTGGAATTTAGGGAGGAAGGAAGGGAGATAGCTTCCTAACCTTTCTAACAGTACTTTACCCCAGCGTCCAATCCAAGCTGTCTGTAAGCCACTTCCAGGTTAAGCTGCCTAAAGTACTATTTTCTTCATTTTATTCCTCTGCGTAGACTCTTCATTTTCCCCCAAAATATAAAGTCCAATCATCCTTGCTACACATCTTACCTTTTTAACTTTGGCTTCCAAATATAAACTAGCACTCTAGCAAGACAATTATGTTAATTGTCTCCTGGCTTTGCTCATTCCCACTACAGCACTTTTTCTTTTTTTTTTTTTCTTGTAAGGTTTTATTGGGGAATTAGGATAGTCAACAAATACTGACATTCCCTTGCCCATTTGGGTTGAAATCAATCACTTAATTGAATCTATGAACAATTTACTGAGTTTGTATGATACAATATAGTTTCCTATACCTTAAGATCTTGCCTTGTGGCAAGAAGCTCAGACTCCTTCCCATAGAAATCAGACTGAAGCTGTTTTAGGCTTTCCTGACTCTTCTCATAGGTGTTCTGTAACACTGATATTTGCTTCTTCTCTGCTGCAAGTTCTTGTGCTGCTTGTGTTGACTGTTGCTGTAGCTTATTCTCAAGCTCTGTCTGAAACATACAATAGTTATTTAAAACAGTATGCATACCCAAAACCAGTTACAGATACAAAATGAAATCACACAACTAAGAAGATACCTGAGAACAAAATGAACTGCATTTATGCCCCTAAACTCTTCTACTTAAATAGAGTAACTTACTTACTTTACAGTTACAAAATTAAAGAATTACAAAATCCAACAAGTCCCAATTTAAAAACCAAAAAGTGAAAAAGCAATTAAATAAAGAACAAAAGCATTTCACTGGGAAGTCCTAAGTATCAAGGTCTCAGGAGACCGAAGGTAACAACAATACTGGGATGGAATGTGCAGTGCTAGAGGCTTTAGAAGATGACATAGCATAAAGTTAAACTAAAGGAAATTTCTACATGAAAAAAATTAAAAAGCAAACTGAAGGCCGGCTGAGTGGTGCGGTGGTTAAGAGCTGGCTTGGGAAGCCAGCGGCCCTGGTTCGGATCCCACATATGAGGGCCAGTGACACTGCCCTCTAAAACAGAAAAAGCACACTGAAATTATTGTTTCTACTCCTTGAAATACAAGAATAATTTAGGAAATTTCTACAGGTCATCTTTATTAACATCGAGGCAGAGAAAGAAAATCTTGCAAAGGTCCAACTCCTCTAAATTCTAAACTTGTCTTTAAGACGATTCAGAAGATATGCACTAATTATGACATAATTAAAATACATGTATGCAGAGTACAAAAATAAGCATATGGCTTTTAAAAGAAATACACTACTTCAATGAAACTGCTAGAAGTCACCAGCAACGACCTTGTTCCAAAATCCAATATTCATGTCTTTGTACACATTTGACTTGACCTCCCAGCAGTACTTGAAATAGTTGATGAAACATTCTTCAACCTGGTTTCCAGGGTACCTTATGTTTTAGGTTCTCCTCCTATCTCACTGGTCATTCCTTCTTAAAATCTTTTATTAGTTCTTCTTCTGTTTGACCTCTCAAAGTTGTAGGGCCCCAGGATTCTGGCCCTGGTCTTCTTCTATTCTATATACAGTCTCTTTCTAGAAGATCTCAACTAGATAGTTTATTTACAACTGAACTCCTAAATGTATGTTTCTGGCTCCAACTTTGCTGCCTGAACTCCAGGCTCATTATATTCAGTACTTCCCTGACCTCTCCACTTAAATGATTGATAGATGTCTGTCTATCTCTAGTGGAACTCCTGATGAATGACAACAAACCTCATCAAAAAGCTACTACTGCCCCCATTAAATATGGCCATCTATCTACTTACATAAGTCATAAACCTAGAGTTATTCTTGATTCCTCCTGCCACCATTTCTTACTATCTAATCTACCAGTAAGTCCTGATGACTCAACTTCCAAAATATGTTCCCAAATCTTCCACTTCTAACACATTAGTGCATGCCATCATTATGTACTGTCTGAAGTATTATAATAGTTTTTCAAAGCTTTCCTTGCCTGCTCCTTTATCTCCCTTTAGTTAGACAAACTGTACCATTCTCTGCTCAAAATTCTCAAATCGATTCTTATTGTCCTTAGTACAAAATATATCATTCTCTGTTATCTTATACACCACAAGTTTGCATGTATATGCTTTGGGGTCCCTGTCTACTTCTTTGAGCTCATCTCATATTACTCTTCTCTCCCACTATACTTACCTATCTATATTGGTCTTCCCATTTAGAAAATAGCAGCTTGTTCTAGCGTTAAAGTTTTTGTATTAGTTGTCCTCACTAGTCTTTGTATAGATAGTTCTTGTATTTCATGTATCAGCTCAAATCTCTTCAGAGAGGCTTCTTTGATCACCCAGCCTTTAGTAGGACTGTGTCCCATCACTGTCTTTTACATCACCCTGTTTAGTTTCTTCCCCCAAGGAAGTGCAAGCTCCATAAGAACAGGATCCTTATCTGTCCATGGCTGCAATGCCAACACCCAGAATTGTGCCATGCATAAAATATGCCTAGTAATATTTGTTGAAAATGAATGAGAAATAGATCTGGGTGGAAAAGTCTGAAACATTTAGTAAGAGGACATTGTAATGGCCCAGATAAGAGAAAACTATAGCTTGGGCTAAGACTGTGACAGTGGGAAATGAGAAGAGGGAAGTTGATCTCCCCACATATTATCTGATAACATCCCATGCCACCTCCCTTTCAGTTTAGATTGTTAACGATGAAGAATTCCTGGACATCAGACTATACTGCATTTATACATTTTCTTTCGTAGAATACTATTATACTTTTCTTTAACATTTTTTTCTAGTGCTCTTTCTCTTTAGTCACCTTTATGGTTTTCAGCTAAGCCCTCTGCAAAATTTCAATAATGACCATAATGGCCCTTAAGGCTTATATTTGGGCCTTCATTATCTTTACTCTGACAGATTCATTCATTCATTAAAAAAAAAATTATTGATAGCTTATTTGTTAAACCACCTCTCTGACTTTGAGGAATTCAAATCTATAATAGTAATGGGAAAGTTAAATTTAAAAAAAGAAAACAGATCAATGCAACAGTTTGATAATTACTTTAACAGAAGTAAACTCAAAGGGCCAAAGGAGAATGCAGGAAGGTCAGTCATTTACAATTTATCCTTCACAAAAAGGCAAGTTTTTTGCTCTAAAACAGGTCTAATAGCATGTCTCCCTTCTTAAAAACCTTAAAAATACATTACTTCAACATTTACAACAATTCTATGGCCCCATTTTATTTAGCTCAGAAAGATAAATCACTTCCTTGTGAGCATAAACCTAATGTGTGTTACATAAAATTAAAATTCAGATCTTCCTGACTCCAAAATTTACCTGCATTCCATGATGCTACAATGCTCAACAAAACCTAACTCTTCTTAGTTACTCTAACTCCAAGCCTAATTTACAGAGACTAGTTATCCACCCAATACTCCCCAAAATGCTGTCCTCCTCAAGGTTAAGAAGTGTGTTCATTATTCTAGCATCTATATACTAACTAATAAGTGAACTACTGCTATGGCTGAATATTTGTGTCCCCCACCAAAATCATATGCTAAAATCCTAACCCTCAATGTGATGGTATTTGGAGGTGCTGCCTTTGTGAGGCAATTATGCCATGAGGGTGGAGCCCTCAGGAATGGAATTAGTGCCCTTATCAGAAGAAACATAAGAGCGAATCTCCTCTGCCATATGAGGTTACAATGAGAAGGCAGCTGTTACAAACCAGGAAGTGGGCCTTCAACAGGAATCAGATATGATAGTTGCATTTACCTTGGACTTCCTAGCCTTGAGAACTTGAGAAATAAATGTTTATTTTTCAAGCCACCCACTCTATGGTATTGTTGTTATAACAGTCTGAACTAAGACAACTACCAATAAGAACAGTTCCTCTAAATCTCATAATCCTCAAGGTGTCATCTAATAAAACCATGCAAAATATAGGCAATATACATTAATCATAAATCTGAAAGAAATCTTATTGTAACCAATAATTTAATGAAAAGAAAGTGTGCTAAAAGTACTTGGTTTCTGTTTTTTCTTAATTCACTAAGTTGTGATGCTATAAAAATGAAGATCTAGAACATACTTGGATATCAGGCTAACAGATTTTGAAAAAAAAAATAATCATCTCAAGTTACCAAAGCATACAATAAAGTACGTATTGTGATAATTACATCCTGACCTATGATTTTATATAATAACACCAAAAGAAGAATATAAAAATTTGTCTACTCCTATTTGTATTATTGGAAAATTACTCATGAACAGTATAGAGGCTTAATTTAACCACTGCACTGTACACCTGAAGCTGATGTTGAATAATATTCTATGTCAACTATAATTTATATAGTCACAGGATGTGGAGTATAGTGTGGGGAGTGGAGTCAATGGAATTGTAATAGATATGTATGATATGGAGGGAGTAGACTGAGGAGGGGGGTTGTCACTTTGTGAGGGGAAAAAAGAAAAAAAGAAAACAGTGGTAAACATAAAATATACATTTGTGCAATTAATTTTTGTCCAGTAATATGATAGACAACTCTTTTTTTTTTTTTTTTTTAGCTAAGCCATCCTGCCACCTATTGGCAGCTCAATGGCAACTCAGCTCGGGCTGGCATAGAACCACCATTGCTCAGAGCTCAGCTTGCACTCTTGGGTGAGCTCTTAACCAACTGAGCCACTCGGCCGGCCCCAATAGACAACTCTTAATGACATGATATATTTTATTTATTCCCCATAGAAAAGATTTCAAATCTCTCTTCTTCATGGAACAATTAATATGCACATTAACAGTAGGGAAAAATTCATTTTGTTCAAATATCAAGTGCAGTTCATTTTTATCAACTCTTGATTTGCAGAAGTATAAAGACATATTTAAGAATGAAAAAGAGATGCTTAATACTAAGTTAGAATAGGTTTGTAAATGGAAACCATTATGATGTAACTTAAAATATCAAACAATTATACTACATGAAATCTACACTACGGAATTTTTTTCATATATCCTATGTTGTGATTTTTGTCCTTGATTCTTTTCCCTTAATAATTTACTTTTTAAATTCTTTTAAAATTTCCTAATACACTAAAAAGGTTGTATAAATCATTCCTTTAACAATGTGGGAGTTATATGTTATTTTATAAAAAGATCATTTTATGTCTAGCAGGTAAATGATTAGTGATAGAATTTTAAATAAGAATTATCTGACAACACTGTTATAGTGAATGGGAATCCAGAGTTAGATATTTGATCATATAATTAAATACGTTTATACATTTAACTTAGAAATATTTTGGCATATATAAATTTTTCTTTGTTGCAACTCTTCTGTGTTAATTAGCAAATTATCTTAATTGTCAAGTTTTTCTTCCCATAAAAAGTAAACAAATACATCACTACCTTCTGTGAAATGGCAGTTTTAACTTCTCCCTGGAGTGATTCAATTTGCTTTCTTTTCTGTTCAGTCAATTGCTTTAGCTCATTTATGTTTCCCTGAAGTTGCTGTTCTTCTTTTTCCTTTTGTTTTAAAGTATTTTGGGCCTGTATGATTTGTTCCTGCATTGAATTCAGTTCCAACTTCAACTGATGAGAAGTCTAAAAGAAAAGAAAATCTGGTTAGCATTCATTTATTCATTCCACACACATTTACTGAGTATCTACCACATGCCAAGCACTGTTCTAGGTAGAAACTACTGAACCTGTTGGCCACAGGTAATCAGTAGTAAACCAAAAGGAAAAATCCCTGCCTTCATGGAGCTCTCATAACAGACACTATTCACTATGATATGACAAGCTGGATTAATCTTCAATATTTGCTTAATCTTACCTATCTTTTAAATTTATGATTATATATTTGGATAGAGCTTGTAAATGAACTAGACAAGTATTTCCTTGTACATTAGAAAATAAGAATATCAACATCAATCTGTAGATTGCTGGACAGTCTACTGTCATTCTAGAATACTCTCAAAATGCTAACTGAGCCTATTGTCCATGGTTAATCAGAAAGAATAGCTCCATATTAAGTATGATAAAACTAAAATCACTTCTGGCAAATATGTTTAGTATCTGTCCAATGAGAATAAATTATACCACACGACAGATTCCTCATTTAAAGAAATGGGACATATTTTGCTACTACCCTGTTTTTACAATCTACTAGCATATACTTCTGTTCACACTGAGGTTCCTCTGTGGCCAAAGTAAACTACTATCTCCACCCTTCCAGCCCAAATCATGTTTTCATGTTTTATGTATATATCATTAAGAACCTAATTTAAGCATTGATCATATTCAAAGTTACTTTTTAAAAAGGTTCAGTGCTACATACAGGTGTTTCAGCTTATTTTCAATGCAAAGGGAAATATG
This sequence comes from Aselliscus stoliczkanus, assembly GCA_033961575.1. Lineage (NCBI taxonomy): Eukaryota > Metazoa > Chordata > Mammalia > Chiroptera > Hipposideridae > Aselliscus > Aselliscus stoliczkanus. The sequence goes on along the minus strand of CM066727.1, from coordinate 119,540,003 downwards.
TTTGTGCAAAACAGGAGTCAGGTGATTAACAATGATGATTACGTTATGATAACCAATGATAAAATAATAGCTAACATTTCAACATTTATTTTGTTATGGTCAGTGTTCCAATCACTTTGAAATATATTAACTCATTTAATTCTCACAATAATCCTATGATATTCTATTATTAGCCCCATTGTACTGCTGAGGAAACTGGATCACAAAGATTAGGTAATCTACCTAAAACAAAGCAAGAGAGCATAGCTAATAAATGGCATGGCCAGAAATATTTCTGGACAATACAGATTCAGAGCTTGAGCACTAAGCCACCATAATTTCACATTAAAGACTTGTCAGGACTAAGCTTTACTGCTTTATCAAATCAGATCTTTAGAAAGCTACATGACTGGACTCCAGTTGCTAGAGGTGTACCTTTAGAGAATAACAACTTGACATTATAACCATTTATTTACTCATTTGCTTGTTTATTTCTGATGGAGAGCAATAAAAGCATTAACCACAGAAAAATCTCTTAATTTTTATACAACAATTATTCAAACATTCCATTAATGTGAATGTCTATGAAATAAAGTCTTTAAAAGGTCATTTCTATGGAAATCCTATCAAGATTTTTTTCCAACCATAATAATGTTCCTTAATCTAGATCATCTAACTACAATTCTATAGTTAGTTGACTCAATTTTCCATCTTTATTAATTATAATCCTCAATTTTGGGCCTTTTATTAGGCCCAAGCTAGCTTTAAACTAGCTTAAACCATTTTAGTACTAGGTAGAACACAAATGACAATTTGAAACTATGTATATATGATTCATTACATTTCAGAGAAATAAACCTTTCTTTGATTTAAGCATCAGCAAAAATAGTTTTAAAATATAAAGACTTTATTATGCTTTACATATTTTATGTTACAAATAAAAGAAAAATCTTACCTCTTTCTCTTTTTCAAGTGACTTTTTCAGTTCATTTTGTTCCTTAAGTGTACTTTCCATCTGTACTTGAAATTGATGCTTTAATTCTTTGCAAGTTTTTTCCTAAAAAAATGGAAACTACTTTATGCAGAAAATATTTGTAGTAAGTTTAAGAAGTCTGGTTTATAAGTTTAGTAAGATCCACACAAGGAAATGAACTAGAATCATTGGTGGTTTAAGATGGAGTAAAATTTTCCATTTCAATTATAAAAACAGGCAAATATTATAGCAGTAAAGGGGGAGAGACAGGAAAAAGCTAAGAGTTTCTACCATCAACCAACTCACAATACATATTTTACATGATATTTAGACAATATTTTAGAATACTTTTATGACGCAAAATTAAATATAATTAATTAATTTGTCATGCAATTTTAAAGTAGAGTAATGGGCTTCAAAAAATGGAAGCAAGGAAAATTTTTAACAGAAAATATTAAAACAATAAATAAAAAATAATCACATATAATTTAAGAGGGAAGATGTAGAGATAAGATATGCTTTCACCAAACGAAAAGGAACAGAAAGGTAACATACTACTATCATGGTTTTTTTAATACTACTAAATACTTTCACTGACCTTTATAGTGAGAACAAAAGGATTTTACTTTCGCTGTTACTCTGTTATTCTGTGTTAAAATATTTCTGAGAATACATTCCCCTTTAAACATTTCCTCAGACTATGAGACTTTTTTTTCTCTTTAAATAGGTTTTATGATATCTCTAAGACATGGTATTATCTAGAATTTTAGAATATTCAGTAAAGATTAGAAAGTTTATAATATCAGAATTATAAGATCATCAAGATCTTTCTGGTCTTTTTTTCTTTTTTTTTTTTTTTTTTGAGACAGGTTAATAAGTTTCAACTAGTAGCTATATTCTCTGTGGACACCTCCCTGACAAACCTTCAGTCTCTCCCAAATCTCACATCATACCAGCATTAGAGAAAAGATTGTATATTCAACTGAAAGTTTCCTGGGCCTTTGGAAAATTCACACACAGACATGCCAATATCTTTTTCTCAGGTTAAGTAATTCCAATTCCTTTCTTCATGAGAGCTATTTAAAACCTTTAAATGTAGGGTGAACAGTCAATAGTGAATTAAGCAGAAAAATCAGTACATTTTAAATACAAATCACTTATACCTAAGAAAGTAAATATAAACTAACCAAATCTAATATAGCGGCCTTTCCTTTTTGATTTTCCTTTTCAAATTCACTTTTGGAGTTCTTCAAAGAATCAGAAACTTTTGATAATTTCTCTTTTGCTGCAGAAAGCTCTGCCATTAGAGTTTCTTTCTCCATCTTCACTTTTTGTAGTTCTGTTACTGCTGTTTGAATTTTGTTATTCATCTCCTTGTGCTGCATCTTTGCATCTTGACTTAAATTTTCAATTTCTTTTTTAAGAATTATTTTTTCTTCCTCTTGCTTGGTAAGCATTTGCTTAATATTTTCAAGGGCTTCAGATTTCTCCTGTAGATCCAACTTTGTACTGGATATTCTAAATATTCAAGAAACAATTTTTTAAAATAATGGATACTATTCCATCCCTAATTTACCATTAAAAATTAATGAATAATTATTGAGTTTTAAACCTTTCTTGTGTAGTTAAGAAATAAAAATAAAAATTTAATATCATAAAAGCACACAACCAAAAAATGCCTTAAAATATATGATTGATCATTAACCAGAGGAAGATGATTTTTCTCAAGTCAAATAAATTAGTGGTCCAGTCAAGACCATCTAAGCCTCCTGACTTAGTCCAGACTTGTCCACCACAATAGGTGCCCAAAGAAAACTATGTATATAGCAGACCCTCTAGTCTGCAACAGCCAGGAAAGTTTTTCCATGTACCCTAAAGACAATTTATTGTGCTAGACCCAAGCACATACAGCACTTTGCCTCTTTCCTGTGTAAACATAAAACACATTATGTCTGTGACAGGTCTTAAACTTCAAAACACTTAAGAAAAATATAAATTAAAGAAATAAAAGAAATATTTCAAACAAAGAGGAAAGACAAAAGATTTACTTTAATCCTAGAGCCTAGTACATTCTACGAGAGATTTGTCATCATTTCTCCCTTACCACAAGTTTTCTACACCCAAATGAATAAGCTACAAGAATGAGGAAATGAAGATAAAGCTTTAGGAAAATTAAAGACTTTTTTGTTTTCAAAAAAGGAGTGAAATTATATATATTATGAACCAAAAACACACAAAAAATTTCAACCATTTTTAAAAGTGAAAATAAAACCAGATGCAAAGTAATAACACTTCTTGAATGCATACTATTTCCAATGCACTTTATAATCAATACAAATTCACCAATATGTTAAAGAGTGATGGTTAAAAGATTGCTACCCACACATTTGAAGTTGTGTATTAATACAATACCAGAACCTTAAAATTTTCCAACTTTTATTCTCAGAAACTTACTTTTACTTTCTAAAAAGTAGCTAGAAAGATGAAGTTAAGTACATTCATAGGATACTGTATCTCACTGATTTTTAAAGATCTAAATAGAAAAGTTTATTTAGATATACCAGTATTATTTTATCATTTTAATATAGTTAAGATCTCTGTCAAGACTCTAAAATTAAGAGTTGACATATTTATTTACTATGCTACTTAACTTTTCTATAGATAATTATTATAAAATCATAAGATTATCTGAATCAATAAAAGCAAACAGAAATAAAGGAAAGCATAGTCACTGTAAAACTTTGTTTATAAAAAAGGTTACTAAAGGAAATAATAAAGAAATCCACAATTATAGCTAGAAACTTTAACACCTCTTTCTCAGAAACTGATAGAACAACCAGAAAACAACAAAAAAAATTGACAAGGAATAGAAGATTAGAACATTATCAACCACCTAATTGATATTCATTGAACACTAACCAAAAACACAGAGTATACATGTGTGCACATGGAAAATTAACCAAGGTAAATAACACACTAGGCCATTAATAAGATAGTTTGAAAAGTCTGAAGTTTACTGAGTATTTTCTCTAATCACTATGGAATTAAATTAGAAATCACTAACACAAGATACCTAGAAGAGCCCCCAAAAGTTGGAAAATATACAATATATTTCTACATCACCCATACATCAAAAAAGAAAACCCAAAGGATATTAAAACATACATTAAATTATACAGTAACGAAAACACATTGTAAGATGCAAGTTGGAGGGAAAGAGTTGGATGCATAGATGCTGTCAAACCCCAGATATGTTCTCCCAGTCCTTCTTTCCTAGGTAGTACTCTAGAAATGCAAGACCTCACATAAGAAATGTTTGCACAAAGTGTATAGGCAGAAAAGGTCTTAGTACTAAAAGGTTTTTCTACCCCCATACGATGTGGAAGCCTCTGAGTGAGTTCTGAACCATGAGATAAGAACACAGAATAGAAATGGGCCCATTTCCATTGAGCCCATTAGAAATGGAAAGAACCATTGGGCCAATAGGGGACTTGGGGAAGAGAACAAGAACCACGACAGAAGTAATCTTCATGGAACAATGACTATTTAGTGGGTGATATAAAGGATCAGATGTGCTCCCCAAATAGGTGGGCATTGGAAAATATGATGTTAACAGTGAGGAGAAATGCCATTTGAGGCACAAAATGCACCTCTATAACCTCAAATTCAAAATACCAGGACCAAATTTACTACATGTGAGAATGAGAAATTTCTCAACATCACTCCCAAAACAAGATGAAACGATGAAGGTGTGAAACAATTTAATTATCATTAACTCTGATGGGTTTTATTTAATTTCCCTGAAGGATACTTTTCCCAGGCTCTCAGTCTCCAACTTTACTCCTGAGAGTCAAAGATCCTAATCACCTTGACACAGAAGAAGTCTGCCAACTCAGTCAGAGTGGCATATTTCGCATTTAGAGACAAAGTCTACTGAAGTGTGACAGGGCACAGCCTTCATATGAAGACATCCAGAGATATGGGGTGGAACTGATTTTTATTCATCAAAATTCTGCTGAGCTATGTGTCCACTGAAGGTCTCATAGCAAAACCCAACCCAGCCATCAACATCAAGGACAAGCTAGACAAGAAACTAATTCTATCTTGGAAATGAAGGAAAAATGTCCCTAGCTCAGCACTTTTATGGAGCTATGACATGTGTCCAGAGGCACATACCTTCTCTGCCACTAAAGACATCTGAAATTTCATTCTAAAGATCCTAATTAATCTTTTAGGATCCTAATATGTTCTAAACTAATCTACACTTATACTTAAGGCTGTCAATGAGCCCATTGAGCATTTAGTGCAAATAAGAAAAGGGTAATCATCATCAAGATAATTTATTCCATGTGTTGGAAAATTGCCATATTATATTGATTTTATTATAATAAGGCACATAACTACCATCTACAGAAATCTGACATCTAGCATTGACAAAATGCAAAGGAGGTCAAGGAACTAAGAAAAAGACCATAAAAGATGGACAGCCACAAGGAAGTCTCCACATTAAGAAGCTATTGGGTTGTCACAAAAGTCATGATACATTTTTGCAATGAAAAACATAGAGAAAACACATCATGATTTTTCCAACAACCCAATACAAAAAAGAAGAGCAAACTAAACCCAAAGTCTAAGGAAGAAAATACTAAAGATAAGAGGAGGAAAAAATGAAAAAAAAAAGTTGACAAAGAAAATCAAATCAAAAGTCTTTTTTAAAAATTTATAAATCTAATTGGATTGATCAAGAAAAAAGACAAAACAAATTACCACTATTAATAATGAGACAACACTACAGATCCTACAAGACCTCAAAAGCATAATAATATTATGAACAACAGTATATCAATAAATTTAAAGTTTAGCTGAAATAGACATATTCCTTAAAAGATACTAACTACCAAAACTGATTCAAGAAAATATTAGAAAATAAAAATATCCCTGTATCTATTAAATGAATTGAACCCCAAATTAAGAAGCAACACAGAGAGAGAACTTCAGGCCAGTTGGTTCATTGGTGAATTCAATCAAACATTTAATAAATAAATAATATCTATCTAATACAAACTCTTTCAGAAAATAGAGGAAGATTCCTTTTTAAGACCTATATAACCAAAATTCCAAAACCTTGACGATAATACCAAAAGGACCTTGAGAGTTATCATGCTAAATGAAATAAGTCAGATGGAAAAGAACAAGAAAGAAACATATGATTTCACTGATATGAGAGATCTAAAACAGAAAGCAACAAATGAACAAAGAAAAACTCATTGACAGACAACAGTACGGTGGTTACCAGAGGGAAAAGAGGTGGGGGGAGTTTGAAGAGGGTAAAGGGGGTCAAATATATGGTGACAAAAAGAGACTAAATTTTGGGTGATGAGCACACAATGCAATATACAGATGATGTATTATAGAATTGTACACTTGAAACTTATATAATATTATTAACCAGTGTCACCCCAATAAATTTAACAATAAAATAAAAAAGAAAGAAAAGAAAGAAGAAAAAAAGAAAGAAAGGAAGAAAGAGAGAAAGAACATTACAGACCTCTCCCTTAAGTAGTTTAGCTTACATTCCTTTCTCCATTTCAATAACTATCATGAATGCATGGAAAATTCTAAATAAAGTATTATTAGGTTAAATACAGCAATATATAAAAAGAATTATACAGGATGATAAAGTGGGGTTTATCCCAAGAACACAAGGGCTGGTTTAATATTTAAAAATCAATCAAGGTAATTCATCACATTAACAGAATAAGGAGGAAAAGCTATATAGTCATACCAAAAATACAGAAAAAGAAGTTGACAAAAAAATTTTTAATGAAAGCTAGCAGAGAAGGGAATGTCCTCAATATAATAAAGGAATATAGGAAAAACGGACAGCTAACCACTAAATTAATGATGAAATATATAATGTTTACTGCCTAAGACTAGGAACAATGCAAGGATGACCACTATTAGTATTTACACTCAAAATTTTACTGGAGGGCCGGCTGAGTGGCACAGTGGTTAAGCGTTGACTTGGGAAGCTAGCAGCCCCGGTTCAGGTCCCACATATAAGGGCCAGTAACACTGCCTTCAAAAAAAAAAAAAAATTTTTTACTGGATGTGTTAGCCAGGAGTAAATCAAGAAAAAGACATAAAGGCCTACAGATTGGAAAAAAAAAAGAAATAAAAACTCTTGCTATTCAAGTTCTTAGAACTCTACAAAACAACTATTAAAATTAAAAAAGTGCGTTTAACAAGGTTAAAGGGCAGAAAGTCAATATGTAAAACTCAATTGTATTTTTATAACTAGCTGCAAGCAATCAGGAAATTAAATTTTAAAATAACTATTCCATTTACAGTAGTAATAAAAATATAAAATATTTAGATATAAATTTAACAAATGATGTCCACGATCCCTATTTTAAAAATAACAAAATGTTGCTCAGAGAAATTAAAGAAGACCTAAATAGATGAAGAGATATACCATGTTCATGAATTAGAAGATTCAATTTAGTTAAATGTTAATTCTTCCTAAATTGATCTACAGATTCACTGCAATCCCAATGAAAAACCCAATAATTTTATTTGTAGAAATGCACAAGTTAATACTAAAATGTATATGGAAAAGCAACGAACTTAGAAGGTCAAGAAAATCTTGGGAAAGAATTGAGCTGGAAGACTGACACAACCAGTGCAATCCACCACAAGCTACAAAAGTCCACATAGGATGGTACTAGTGTCAGGGTACCACACACATACACAGACCAATGGGACAGAGTCCACAAACAGACCCACATATATTAGGTAAACTGCTCTTGACAAAAGTACCAAGCCACTCAATGGGAGGAAAAAACTTTTATCAACAAATGATACTAGGGCCGGCCGAGTGGTGCATTAGTCAAGAGCTGGCTTGGGATGCCAGCAGCCCCGGTTCAGATCCCACATATGAGGGCCAGTGACACTGCTCTCTACAGCTAACAACAGCTCCACCTAGACCTGGGCTGTGCAAGCCCCCGGTGACGGTGTAGGCTGCAGCCCCTGCTGCAGTGGGCTGCCATAGGCTACAGTGAGGGGCGGGCAGCCAGTGTGAGCAGCTGGCAGCCAGCGGAAGCTGCCAATAGCTGCAGTGAGCAACCATCCAGAGGCCGGTGACCGATCTGCCTCATCCGGGAAGAGCGCAATGACGATACCAACATGGGCCAGTGAAGCAACGTCCTCCACAACTAGACTGAAGAACAAAAGGACAGCAACTTGTTTGTTCCCTTCCCCGATTCCTCAACGCTGTTCCCCTCCCCCAATTCTCCAATAAAATCTTTAAAAAAAAATGATACTAGAATAACTTAATAATGCATGAGCAAAAAGGTGACCCTGGACTCCTACCTCATATCTCACACAAAAAACAAATTAAAGGTGAAACCTAGGCCTAACTGCAAAAACTAAAACTATAAAACTCCTAGAAGAAAATGTAATAGAATTCTTCATAAGAGAATAGGCAAAGATTTCTTAGAAAGGACACAAAATACCATACATAAAAGAAAAGAAAAATGACAAATTGAATTTAACTAAAATTTAAAATTTCTAGTCATTGAAAGATACCATCAAAAAATGTAAAGCAAACCAGCTAGGAAAAAAGGTTTGAAACTGTGCTCATAAATATAGACAATCTGCCAAAATGTATCACAAAGCTAAAATAGATCATTTCTTGTAAGAAAGTATCCAATCCCTACTTGGTACAGTGCCTCAAAGCAGAAGCCTGACTGCTCTTGGGTGATATATATAAACACACCTCTATTTGTTCATTTATGTTATTTTTTTCAAATTGGTAAACAATTCAAAACAATTGCTTTCACCCAGAAAATGAGTACTATGTTACTGCTAAAAAGAGACAGATGAATCAAATTTTCAGTCTTTTCTAGCGAAGGTAAAGTTTTCCATGTTATGATGGCTTTATTTTTCATTCCCATTAACATCAGCAGTTTATATTAATAAAATCAATTCAAAGAAGCACTTAATAAATCTTTAAGCACTGTGATAGCAAAATTGAAGTCTTAAGGAAATTTTAATACTTAGATTATAATCTTCTCCTTTAAGTAGTTTAACTTACATTTCTTTCTCCATTTCAAGTTGTTTACTCAGTTCTGTAGCGCGAAGCTCTAGCTGCGTGTGCAGATGTCTTTGCTGTTGAAGATCCTGCAAAGCTTGTTCCTTGCTTGCTTTAACTTCAAGAGTATCAGCTTCTAGTTTCTATGAAAGAAATATAATATAGTAACAATTTTAAGGTCAGTAATTATTATTATATATTATAACACTTTTGTTTTACACTCAAATGGGTATTGACATGACACACAAAATAACCATAAAATATTTTTGTTAAAATAAAAGTAATTCTGAATCCATTGCTGATTAAAGTAGCTACTTATCTTGGAATCTTTCACAGGAGCTAGCAGCAAGCTTTACACATGATAATCACTAAGTTTTTACTTTATAAAATTAATTCTGAATAAGGGAATAAACTTAAAATAATTACATTTTTATCTTGAGTAAAAATTATTAACTCAAGTATGGAAAAACTAAGTAAAACTTCACATATGGATTCACTTAAAATATATTATCCTTTATATTCACAGTTAATAACATTGATGTAATTATAGATATTCAAAACTAAAATGCAGCTGTCACGGGGCTGGCTGAGTGGCTCAGTTGGTTAAGAGCTCACTCAAGAGTGCGGGCTCTGAGCAACAGGGTCGCCAGTTTGATTCCCAGGCTGAGCTAAGCTGCCGCTGAGCTTCCAACAGGTGGCATGACGGCTCAGCTAAAAAAATAAAATAAAAAATAAAATAAAAATAAAATAAAATAAAATGCTGCTGTCATGTAATCCTTCTCATTAACACCAATTAACCCATTAACTATAAAGCCAATTAAATTCCTGACTTTGCTTCTTTAATCTCTTGTTCTAGAGATTGTTTTTCATAGTGTAGTTTCTGTCTCGTACATATACATATAACTACCTTTTTACAAATTTATAAAATCAAACCACTATGTATATAGGTTGAATATCTGTAAGCAATGCATTTTCTTATATAGTTCTAATAATCTTGCACCCTAAATATTAGAAACTAATCTAGGTACCTGTGACTCTTACTTGACACTGATATTGGATATTTGATGTAACTAATATTAATTCTATAACAATATATTGAAAAACATGTGGCATACTTTCTAAAATAACAAAATGTTAAAGATCTAATCATCAAAACAGACACTATTGGTTCTAAATAACTACTTAAAAAGATACCCAAATAGAATTCTCATTAGACACTTTCCAGTAAAATAGTTTTTCTGTTCTTTTCAACCATTACATAAAGTAATATCATTACTATTATCTCCGGCCATAAAGAAAAATAAACCCATAACAGAATTGTAAATGTAATTTTTCTTCCATGTAATATTGGTGTGGAAATACATATTAATATATACATATACATAACCCATGACTGTATAACTGTACAGAAGTGCTTCACCTGATTGTGAAGGTATAACTTATATGTATATATATACTTGAGAAATTTTTGTTTAAATAATAGTAGTTCCGATGTAAAGGACAAAGAACTCAGGTCAAGTCCTTCTCTGATATGTCTGGTCAATGAATCTCTTTAGTAAAGCAACATTTCTCACTTGGAGTTGTGTTAAAGTAAGAAGCAAGTTTACCACAGAGTAAATTTATTATTAAATTAGAAACAAAATCCAAAGGTAATAAATGTAAGGTTTAAAAAAGGAAGACGTCTACCATATCTTCAGTATTATATTGGAATAAGGAGGTAAGGAGATGGGAATGATAGAACAAAAGAGACTTTTGTTCAACAACAAAAAAAGTTCCTTGTACTTATGGAGTACATTCCTGGTTGACTGTCTCTTTGAAATACTAGTTACTACAAGGAACCAATAAATATGTTAACTGTCATTTGTAAAAGCCACCCATTAATGAAGAAAGTATAAGTAAAAGTGAAATTCAAAATTAAGACATAAAAAATTGCAAATAATTAAAAAATTTTTTATATCACAACTTCACCTTTGTTTGCAAATTTAAAATCTTTGATTCCACCCAGGTCATCAGTTTCCATTGCTACAGCGGTAGAAAATATGGCTAAATTCAATTTTTTTTAATACAAACCTTAATTTGCCCTTCTAATTCTTCAGTTTTTTGTTCTAAAGAGAGGTGTTTCTCTTTATATTCTTTGAGATGACTTTCCAGCTGACTGCAATGTTCTTGCTTATCCTGCAACTTTGTAACAGCCTGCTCCAACTGAGTAGTGATCTTATTTAACTCCTATAGAGAAGTACAATTGAAGAAAATTTGGTAAGTTTTACTTTATTATAGTGCGCAAAAAAGTAAAATTGAAAACTCTAATTTTATTTAAGAAACTATTTGGAGTTAGATCACACACAAATCTAATGATAATTCAGTGCTTAAATTTATCCATCAAGGGCTGGCCAAGTGGTTCAGTTAGTTAAGAGTTGGCTTCAAGTGAGAGCTCTGAGCAACAGGGCCGCCAGTTCAATTCCCATGTGGGCCAGTGAATGCTGTGCCCTATCTGAGCTGTTGCTGAGCTGCCAACAGGTGGCAGGATGGCTCAGCTGGTGTAACGACAAGACTGCCTGTTCAGTGGTGGGCTACACCCACCCGCAACTAAAGATTGAACTTGGCACCTTGAGCTGAGCTGCTGCCCAGATGGCTCAGTGGATACAGCGTGTGCTCTTAATAACAAGGCTGCTATGCTAGCTCGACTCCTGCATGGGATGATGGCTACGCCCACCTGCAACTAAGATTGAACACAGCACCTTGAGCTTAGGGGCCACGAGCTGCCGATTGGAAGCCAGATGGTGACTGGCACTCTTCACAATGAAGATTGAAGAACAACTTGGCCGGTCCCCTCCCCCAATTCCCCAACACTGTTCCTCTCCAATTCCCCAATAAAATCTTTAAAAAATAAAAAATAAAAAAATTTATCCATCAATATAACTGAACTTGTGTACAGTCCGAGATATTAAGTTTATAAACAATAACAATTCAATAACTTTTTCTAGGAAGCCAAAAGATACAAAAGAATAATAAAGAAGCTAATAAAATAACATTTTTATAAGTAAATGTTTTAAATATTCAAGACACCATTTTAAAAATAACATTTAAAAAAATATAAATGATTACATCTATGATACTTGTTTAATTCATTTGGAATATCTAGTTACACAGAAAGATCAAAATAAAAATTATTAATAAATCCACCACCCACAGATAATCACTATTAATGTTTTGATAACTTCCCTCTCAGTTTTTTCTGTATGTGAGTTTCAACTTTTTTGATCTGTACTTTTTTTTTTTTTTTTTGAGGGCAGTGCCACTGGCCCTCATATGTGGGATCCGAACTGAGGCTGCTGGCGTCCCAAGCCAGCTCTTAACCACTGAGCCACTCGGCCGGCCCCCTTGATCTGTACTTTTAAAATAAAAACAGGATCTTGCTTTACATAATATTTTACTGTAACTGCCTTTGTTGTTACATAATACATCATGAAACTGTGACATTTTCTAAAATAGCATTATACTTGACTGCATAAATTTCCATTTTATTGATACTGAACATTTTTAATCCAAATGTTCTATTTTAGATTCTTAGATTGCTATTAAACTTTCTGCATTTATTAACAGAGATGCAAACAGCATCCTTAAAACTGTGATTATTCCCTTAAAATAAAAGACTAAAAGTGAGCTAAAGAATATGAAAAACCCTAAAGTTCTTGAAATAGATTGCCAAACAGCCTCCCCTGCCACCATCAAAAGGCTGAACTACCACTAGCAATGTATAAAAGTGGCTTGTTCTACACCATCTCCAGACCTTACAGTGTTAATTAAACACGTACACACAGACATTTTCACACATACATTATATCTCAGTAAGGGCATATTCCATTGTCTTAATTTGCAACTGATTCTTAATGAACTCGAATGTTTGCTAATATAGTTTTGATCATTTATTTTTTGTAGGTTCATTTATTTCTTATGTAAAAGTTTTTCAATATCAAGGATATTAAACCTTCATCAGATATACTTCAGAAAATGTTTTATTCTTTTGCTATTTGCTTTAGAGTTTTGTTAATATTTTTGGCAGACAAATTTTAAACTTTCATGTAGTTATTCTTATAAATAATTTTCATTATAGTTTCTAGCACTGATCTTGTGCTTAGAAAATACTTTCCAGATGTGCTTAGCAATAATGTAAGTAAAAAGCAAGTTGCAGAACAACATATATAGTGATTCTATGTGCATAAAAGAAAAATGTGTGTGTGTGTGTGTTCAATGCTTATAGAAGTCTAGAAGGATACATACCAAATTTAGAAGCAAACATTCCATCTAAGAAGGAAATGGGATTGGGGTTTACGGTAAATATAGCAAACAGTTTTCTTTTGTTAACTTGATACACTACTATATTGTTTTTAAAAGTTGGACCAACAACCAGTATTACTTCTCAAATAAAAATTTTTTAAATTCCTGTCTGGTAAAAGGTAAGAAAAATCCCAGCATTTTGATCTTGGCCCTAAGTAGCAAGCTGTTACTTTATCAGAAGTATTGAGAAAGGAAAGGTAACTTCTATGTTCCTTCCAGCCCCATTTACTCCTCCCAAGGAAAGAGAGTGACTCTTATTATTGGGATGGAATACATGTTGCTCTTTTCTGCTTCCAAGTGGTAAGTATATCTGGGTCATGGCCCCGGCTTTCTGCTTAAAACTGGTGTAGAAGCTGCTCTCTCTTTCCCAGTCACTGGCACTTAATGGGATGAAGCAACAATTCAACAATTAGAAGTGAATATTTCAGCTCCCCAATAAGTTCTAGACTAGGGGAGAAATACAATATTAAGAAGCTCAGCTATAGCTTCACTTCAGTTGAGCTTATCAAAAACAAAAATATTTTTATCTTTATCTGTCTGACTCCTGCATCTACCACTCAACTGGTTCTGAAATCAGGAAGAAATTGAGGGGAATAAGCAAGTTGATTACAACATTATGTAAAACTGAGTATCAGCTTTATACATGTTTGTAATTAATTTATCTACCAAAATATTAGATTACGGTATGAACTACATCAGGATCCCCTACCTGCTGTTTATCTTGTAGTGCATTTTGGGCTGTATCCAAATGATTTTGAAGATCTGCTCTTTGAGCAGTTTTAGCTGCTTCTGCTGATAGCAATAATTCAGTTTTGGCTTTAATCTGCAACAAAATTTACAAGTCATTTAATCCGTATTCAGTTCTTGATTTCCCTTTGCTTGACCATACATTGCTTTTGTCACTAAGTAATTTTAAAAATTAAGTCCTCTGGCAAAAAAACATAAAGATTTAAACACTTGAAAATAAGTATGTGATAATTCCCCAAACAGGAATGAGTAGGGGAGAAGACTCCTAATAATGTTTAGATAAATGATGAAAAGATTCCCTGTATGACCAAAACACTTCTCCTTCTTAAAGTGGACATCCATATATTGGATTGTCATATAACTCATCTAACAAAAAATTACATTTTTTTTTTTTTGAGGGCAGTGTCACTGGCCCTCATATGTGGGACGCGAACCGGGGCTGCTGGCTTCCCAAGCCAACGCTTAATCACCGCGCCACTCGGCCGGCCCCAAAAATTACATTTTTAAAAGAAAGAAATGTATATTCTTGTTTTCCAAGTTCTGTTATACTATTTATTTTCAATGGAATTAGGAGTCAAATAGAGAAAATCAAGGCATAGAAATGTTTCTATAACTTTCTCTACTATAGTATATATAAGAAATCAATGATGAGAATGGAGAAAGAAATATAACTTAATTCCCACCTCATAAATGACTTATCGAGCAAAATTTCTATATTGGCCTCTGAAAGAATATATATATTAAAATACATAATGGTACCATATAGAGATATTTTTTAAATCAGATCTTTAAAGTAAATTTCTAAAAATCAAAGTCAAAAAATATTTAACCTAGAAAGCTAATGGTATAATATCAAACTACTTTGAACTTCAAAAACAATAAGGACTTCATGAAAACAAAGAAAAGTTAAAACATTCAGTGGTTTCAGGAGATGTAATTTGCCAGAAGAGAGAGAAAAAAGGGCAAACAAGAAAGCTCAACAAATTGTCTAAATACAACCTTTATTTATTTCCTAATCTGTTTTTTTCCATTAATAAGAAAGGGGTGGAGACAGGGGCAGGGACAGAAAGAGAAGGAAACAATGTGCTTTATTCACACTAACCCCTATGAAATGGCATAATTCAATATTACCTGTATGTCAAGCTGAGAGATCTTCTCCTTGCTTTCATTTAACTGACTATTTAATTCACTGACGCTGGTTTCCAGGGAAAGGACCCGATCCTGTGCAGCTCGAAGATGTGCCTTCTGTTCTTGGACCTGGTCATGCAAATTCTCCTGGGCTTGTTTATGGCTTTCTGACTGGTTCTTCAGCTTCTCTGTCAACTGAGTTACCTACCACACAAGCAAGACTCTAATTATGAAGGTCACAAATAATATAACAAGAACTAAGCAACCCAAACTTAAGTACCAAGAGTATATTAAAGTGCTGTATGGTAGATTACCTCAAGTTTTTTTTCTGTAACGAATTGTTCACATCTTTCCAAAAATAAGTAAACATAATATCTCAAAATCATAAGAAATGACATCAAATTCACAGATTCTTATTATTTTTAAATCCATCTCTGTTGAGCTATAATTTACAGGAAGTAAACCCCAATTTAATTGTATAGTTTGAGAAGAGTTGATAAACTTATCCACTCATTTAACCACCCCCACAATCAAGATAAGGAACATTTCCATTACCCCAAAAAGTTTCCTCACGCCCCTTTGCAGTTAGTACCCTCCACTCATCTCTAGCCCCAATCACTGATCTGATCATTGAGTCACGAGTTCCTTATATATTCTGGATATTTCTGAATTGTCAGATATATGTACTAGAAATATTTTATTCTACTCTGTTTCTTGGATTTTATTTTCATAATGGTATCCTTTGAAGGGTACACATTTTTAATTTAGATGAAATCCAATTCATCTGATGTTTCCTTGGTTTACCTTGTTTGGAATTGACGAGTTTCTTGAACATGGGTTCACATTTTTAATCAAATTTAAATTTTTTTCAGGTATTATTTCTACAAATATTTTCATCCTCTCCACCTTATATGTATGCTAGATTACATAACATGTCCCACAGGTCACCAAGGCACTGTTCAGTTTTTTTTTTCCACTCTTTTTTCTCCCTATGCTTCATGTTGGACGTTGCAATTACCTTGTCTTAATGTTTACTGGTACTGTTTTCTACTTAATCTATAAAGCCCAGCCAATTAAATATTCACTTCAGATCTTATCTCTATCTATAAAAGTTCTATTTGGTTCTTTTTTTTTTACCATTTCCACTTCTAATTCCATTATTATAGTTTTTCTCTTATATCCATAAATATATTTTAAGAACTATTTTTAAGTCCATGTCTGATGACTCCATTATCTCTCATTTCACGGTCTCTTTCCATTGAATGATTTCTCTCCTGCTTGTAGGTGACATGTTTTCTGCATCTTCATGTCCAGTACCTTTTTGATATTTAATGTAACAGCTCTGCATTTTATTGTCTTCTTTTAAAGAATGCTGAATTTTGTTCCAACAGGCAGTTAATATACTTGTGGTTCAACTGGATCCTTTTAAGGACTTGTTTTTATGTTTGTTACGTCAGATGTGCAGTAGCTTTTACTCTAAAGGCTAGCTTAGCTTTACTTCTAAGATGTTTCATCTCTGGGGTTTCTAATGAATACCCCCAAGTTCAACCATGTCTTTCTTCTCTGAGTGGCTTGAACTTGAACATCTCCCAGCCCTATGAGTCCTGATAATTTTTCAGCCTACAGCTCCTCATAATTGTTTATTCCCTGACCTCAAGGAATCCCACCTTATGAGCACAACATTCGGCCAAAGGCTCAAGTGAATCCCCATGCAGATTTCTGGAGCTCTTTCCCCCCATGTTCCCTCCACTCTGATATTCTCCTCTGCAAATCTGAGCTGCCTCAATCTCCCTGAACATCAATCTCTCACTCTTCAATTCAGTGAAGACCACTGTGTTTCCCTTAGATTTCCCCAACCTGCACCACTGTCTGGAAAAATGTCTCTAGGTCCAAAGTTGGAGTGGCCAGGAGATTCACTTCATCTGTCTCTCTTTTCTCAGGGATCAAAGCCCTGTACGGCTCATTGTGCAATGTCCGAAAATAGCAGTTTTACGCATTTCCCCCGCCAATTTTCTAGTTATTTATGGTGGGAGGACTAAAGAGGTATCAGTTACTTCAACATGGCCAGAAGCATAAGTACATAGATTTTTATTTATTCTTTAATAAAAAAATGCATAGGCTCGGGCCGGCTGAGTGGTGCAGTGGTTAAGCGCTGGCTTGGGAAGCCAGCGGCCCCGGTTCGGGTCCCACATATGAGGGCCAGTGACACTGCCCTCAAAAAAAAAAAACCAAACTTAAAAAAATGCATAGGATTTTCTGGTCATATTTGAATGATAAGCAACGTCAAGTTGTATGCTAGTTACAACTAAACACTAGTCTAAAGAATTCTTCATAAAAACTGGTAACCAAGGCTAACTTTGAAATGTGGGAAAAATTTGTGTTATATTCTAATACCCAAATTAGAAAAGTGCTATGACCTACTGATACTTTAATACTTTCTCATTTAAATAATTATAATTCCCTCAATGGACAATTCTTCCCCCAAAAAAGCAACTATAATTTCTTCCCAGTTTGAAATGTATTATTAAGCTAAATGTAATATTAAGCTAAATTTTATGTGTCTTTTAAACTACATACAAATTTTAGAATAAGATAATATCAAAATTATTATTAACTATATATTCCAAGGACATATACATTATCAAAATATAAGTAACCACTAAGTTTGTATATTAACCAATACATAGTAACAACTAATACTTGATGAGTACTTTCAGTTTATATATATATATTTTGTTATTCATTCTTTTTTCAAAACAAAACAAAATGCTACAAGGCAAGTTTTATTAATAACATCTCTACTTTTCAAGTGAGCTAATAAGTGAAATAATTTGTGGTCATATAGGTAGTAAGTTACATCCTGGAACATGAACTGAGGTTTCCTTTCTCAAGTCATGTTAACCTAATTTCACTACAGTGGCAACCCACCTCTAAGGTAAATGAGATGGTATTCATCACAAAAATACATAATATAAACAAGTATAAAAATAAACAGAATGAAGAATCATTTAAATAAAGCACTTTGTAAGATATAAAGAGATAAAAGTAAATTTTAGAAATAGAATAGATTTGACAAGCTTACTTGTTCCTGTAAGGTATGGTTTTTTTCTTGTAACTGGTTAAGAACAGCAGTCTCCCCTTCACCAGCCTGAATTTTCGCATAAAGATCTTCTCTTTCCTTTTCTAGTAAGGAAATATTTTCTTTACTCTTCTGTAATAAGGCTTCGAGGTTCTGGATCTTTTGGTCCTTATCGCCAATTTGACGTAGTACTTGTTCTAAGTCATTCTGTAAAGAATTGAAAACTACTAACCTTAAGGACAGAGAACTTAAAAAAATTATTCCTCAAACATAAAATGATTGATAATAAATTTTATGACTCAAACTCTTAGTCTTACTTTTTTTTATTAATCATTACATTTTAACATGGCAAATTTAATTAAATAATGAGTACTACATATTTAATATAAATCTACAGTATATTATTGATAACAAATTGAAATATAACAACAACAAAAACTCTTCAATTCACCACATCCTTACTGTAACAATCTGACCTCACCCCCTACTCTTCTTCTTCAATCCATTTGAGACTCATGGACTCTCCTCATTCCTTAATCATACCAGGCACACTCCCCCCTCAGAGCCTTTGCACTAACACTGCTTCTGCCTGGGATACTTCCCTCACAGTCACATGGCTCATTCCCTCCCCTTGGCTCATTCCCTCCCCTTTAAATGTTTGCTCAAATGTCACCTTTTCAATCAGTCCTGCCCTGACCATAACATTTAAAATTGCAACCTTTCCCAATATTCCCTCTCCTGAATATTGTTTTCTTTCCAAAGCATTTATCTTCTAACAACACTAAATAATTTACTTATTTTTCATGTTTATCTGGCTCTCTCTACCCCCTCAATAGAATATATGTTTCACAAAGGTGAGGATTTTCGTTTTTTTATTCATTGATTGATGTATCTGACACATGTTCTAAGATATTTGTTTAACAGAAAAATAAATGACTGTATTCTAACACATACACTCATGAAGGCTCACTTCAATACCACAAAAGGACTCTGTTATCAATACATCAAAGGGATCTCTTTTCTTTTACTTTACCAAAGTAATGTTATGGAGTACAATGCAATAGCCCATATCCCAAACAATGCCCATTAACTAATGTCTTAGAGCTATGTGACCCACAGCTTTTGCCTCCACTTCAATCCTTTTAAGAGCCAGACGGCCTCTTCCCAGAGCAAGGCCCAAAAAAGCCCCTCTGCAAATCTTATTGTAACCCACACCATCTTGTAAGACAGAGCTAGCAACCACCTGTTATTATCAATGATTTGTGCCAATATTTGAAATTGGTCACTTTCAAACATGCTTCTCATCCCTGTAAGCTTCAATCATGAAATAACTAAAGGCAACCTAACCTCTCTGCTCTCATCCTATTTCCTGCCACTAATGACTTGTCTCCACATTCCACTAATAGTCTAGAACCACAGGCCTTACCTTTTTTCCAGAAGTCACTATTCCCAAGGCATAACTGAAATATGGTTCTCCTTTTACAGACACATATCAACTTCCTTTGATATGTAAGGCCTATTCTTCTGGGTATGCAGGGAAGGTTGCCCCTTTCCTGGTTTTTCACTGCCATTACTCTCTCCCTTACATAAAAGTTTCATGCTATTTTGGGGAATATGTCATTTATTTATTCTACCCTCTATTCACTGAAGACTTGAGACCTGATTTAGTCTTTCTGCCAATCTCCTGGGAAATATAAAATGTATAGAAAATTAACAGCATAGCCTCAACATGCATATCATCTTAATTCCTAGACCTTTACTCATTCTATTAAATCACTCACATGTAGGATCTTGTAAATTGTTCCAGATGAAAAATTTCATCTATGCTACTCTGTGACCACAACTTACTGACTGTGCTCCAATTTCATTACCTCATTTGTGCTCTTCAATGTCAAAAACATTTACTTCAGTTTTCTTCAAGCTTATTTAGAATACGGCTAGCTTCTCCTCCTGGACCTCACATATGGATATAAACCAACTTTAACTATTCTTTCAACTATATTTTCCATTTCCTTTTACTCCCAAATTTCCAATATGGACACACACACACACACACACACACACACACAGCCCTCACCTCCCCACCCCCCCAACCCTTCCGTAAAGGCTGATCCTAGGTCAATATTTTAATCTGCTTCCTACACCCCTATATTTCTAAGCACTGTTAGAGCAAAATCACAAAATTCCACAGATTGGTGGAGTACAAATTTCTGGACTCCAACTCCATTATAAAAGGGGGAGGGGATTTTCTTCAGGAATATTTACCTTCATTTTTCCATCTCCTAACGCATAAAATTATGCATATCCAATTTATCTCCTTTCTTCAAGCTTCAAAGGATATCCTTCAGAGGATAAATTCAAACTTGCTGCCACCCATTGTATCAGTGGCATCACAGCTTTTTTTTTTTTTTTTTTAATTTAATTTTTTTTTAAATTAGTTTCAGGTGTACAACACAGTGCAATAGTTATACATTTTACCCCTCAAAGTGACAACCCCCCCACCCCCAATAGTTTCAGGTGTACAACACAGTGCAATAGTTATACATTTTACCCCTCAAAGTGACAAACCCCCCACCCCCAATACACCACCCCCACCCCCCCATATCATACATATCTATTACTCTTCCTCTGACTCTCTTCCACAGTATAATCCACATCCCGTGACTATCTATATATATTCAATTACAGTAGGTATACCACCTCCACTTTAGTAATACAGTGCAGTGATCAAACCTCTACTCCATCCATGAAATGGTCTCCCTAACAAGACCTATGATCATCTGACATTCCACAGAATATTTACAACATTATTAATTATATTCCCCAAACTGTTTTTCCTATCCCAGTAGCAATATTGTAGTTGCCTATTTTTGCTGTCTAATCCCTTCCCCATTTCCCTCATTCCCATTCCTCTCCAAATTAGCAACCCTGATTTTTCCTCTATATCTATGAGACAGTTTCTGTTTACTTTGCTCATTCATACAGTTTTTCATATTCCACATATAAGTGAGATCATATGGTATTTGTCCTTCTCTGACTGACTTATTTCACTCAACATTATAGTCTCTAGGTCCATCCATATCATTGCAAATGGCACGATTTCATTCTTCTTTATAGCGGAGTAATACTCCATTGTATAAATATACCACAGTTTCTTAATCCAGTCATCTACTGACGGGCATTTTGGTTGTTTCCAAGTCTTAGCTATTGTAAATTGTGCTGCTATGAACATCGGGGTGCATAACTTTTTTTGAATAAGTGTCTTGGTTTTTTCAGGATAAATACCTAGGAGTGGAATTGCTGGGTCAAAAGGTAGCTCTATTTCCAGTTCTTTGAGATACCTCCATACTGACTTCCATAGTGGCTGCACCAATCTGCAGTCCCACCAACAGTGCAGCAGGGTCCCCTTTTCCCCACAGCCCCGCCAGCACTTGTTGTTTGTTGATTTGTTGATGATAGCCATTCTGACTGGAGTGAGGTGGTATCTCATGGTGGTTTTTATTTGCATTTCCCTAATGACCAGTGAGGTTGAACTTTTTTTCATATGCCTGTTGGCCATCTGTATCACAGCTTTTTATCAGTGCCGTGTACGCTCAGTCACCTCTCCTTCTCCAACACCCTCAGTTACTCCCCCTACCAGTGCCTTTGTCCTAGGCTACAAACATGTTCAGATATCTCTCTCAAAAATAATTCCTGAACCAAGCCCCACTCCAATTTCTGCCCAGTCTTCATACAATTCACATTTAAATTTCAAAAGCAATACATATTTACTTTCCTAACTCCCTCATCTCTCATTTACTCATCAATCAAAAATCCGACTTTCATCTATATTGCTTTATTTAAATTATGTTTAACAAGGTCACTAACTTACTTCTTAATTGCTTAACCTAATGGACATTTGTCATTTATCATACTGGGCATCCCCACCACACGCCCACCTTTGAAGTCCTCTAGCTTCCACTGTGTAGGTTCTCCTTAATTACCCTGATCATTTTCTCTTTAGGCTGCTCTTCCTCTATTCATCCATTCCTTAAGTGCCAGTGTGTCCCAGAAGTCTTGTGTTACTAAGTATCTATTTTTCTCACTATACTCTCTTCCCTAGCTGACCACATCTATTCTAATAATTCCATTTACCCCATATATACTGATGTCTCTCACAGCTAATACATACAACATAGTTTCATCCTTCAAGCTTTAAATTAATATATCCCATAGGTGCCTCAAGACGTCCAAAACAGCACTCATCACATTCCCATATAAAATGTGATGGCCATTTGTCTCACATTCACTAACATAGTTGAAGACACCTCCATTTACCATGCACTCAATGTTATCAATCAGGAAGTCATTCCCTTTCTCTCATTCCCTACAACTATTAAGTCAAGAAGTCCTACTTATTTTACCTCCTAAGTATTATTCATGTTTGCCCTTATGACATTTTTTTAACAATTGCTTGAACTAAGATCATTATTTTTCATTTAAACTACTGAATTTATTAGTCTTTTAACTGATCTTCTGTTTCAGAATATTCCTTCCAACTTCCATCCTTCACATAACCATAAAAGGGATCAAAGATATGGTGATGGAAGGAGAACTGACTCTGGGCGGTAAACACACAATGTGATATATAAATGATGTATTACGGAATTGTAGACCTGAAACCTATGTAACTTTACTAACAATTTCACCCCAATAGACTGTAATTTAAAAAAAAAAATCAAATTTGGCTTTGGCACTTCTATCTTAAGACCTTTGATACCTTTCTATCTTCAAGAACAATGTCACACGGGCCTTCCATAAACTTACACATCTAATGCTCTGGCCTCTTCTTTAACTAATCTCTCAATTACATCCAAAGCTCCAGCAAAAGCTAACGTTTTAGTTGCCACCAGCTTCAGTACTCTTGTCCTTCTAACTTCTCTTTGGAGTATACTCCTCACTATCACCATCTTTGCAACCCAGAGACATCCATGCATCCTTTGCAACTCAGGTTGTTACTTCTAATAAGTTTTCAATGACTGCTCTTTCCAGACTCTATCCAAGTTAGAGAACTGTCTTCTATACTACCATAATAACTTCATATACATATATACACCTAGAACTACACT
Organism: Aselliscus stoliczkanus; assembly: GCA_033961575.1. NCBI lineage: Eukaryota > Metazoa > Chordata > Mammalia > Chiroptera > Hipposideridae > Aselliscus > Aselliscus stoliczkanus. Next base: position 119,516,559 of record CM066727.1, on the reverse strand, counting down.
CATTACATTTCTTTTAATTAGTTTTTAGGACTTCTCATGTTTCTAGAATGAGAGACTTTGCCTGGCCTCTCTGCCATCCTTTCCTTATTCCTCCCTAGGGAATGAGAATTTAACTAATTAGAAAGTTTGGATAAAAACTAAGCATATGGGGGCTCACCAAGTGGCTCGTTGGTTAAGAGTTAGCTTGGGAGCACCAGCTCTGAGCAGCAGGGCCCGGGTTAGGATCCCACATTAGGGCCAGTGAAGCTGCACCCTCTACAGCTAAGATGGTGAACAACAGCTCGACCTGGAGCTGGGCTGCTGTGAGTCACCAGAGATGGTGCAGGCTGCAGTGGGGCTGCAGTGAGTTATAGTAAGCTACTGTGAATGGCTGGCAGCCAGCATGAGTGGCTGGCAGCCGACGTGAGCAGCCATCCAATGGCCCGCAACCGATCTGCTTCAGCCAGGAAGAGTGCAATGATCACAATACCAACATGGGCCAGTGAAGCGATGTCCTTCACAACTAGACTGAAGAACAAAAGGATAGCAACTTGTCTGTTCCCCTCCCCCAATTCCCCAATAGAATCTTTAAAAAAACAAAATAAAACAAAACTAAGCATGTTTAACCCAGCCCTTTGCTCTCCCCTCAGTCTGAGACACAATCTGTCTATACGAAGGTGAAAGGCTGTCATTTCCAGCTTTGTCTATGAGTGGATGCATAAATTTAATTGTGGGGTGCAGTACAGGAAAGCCCACTGGGCTACAAACCTGTGCCAAATTCTCTACCTCAGGTTTACCACCCTATTTCTTTGCTACTTTTTAGAGTAAAATCCTCGAGTTATCTATATTTATTTTATCAAACTTCTGTCTTCCCATTTGCTCTTGAATTCTCTCCATCAGGCTTTCAGCCCTCTTCTCTATCCAAATTGCTCTTACCAATGTCATCAATGACCTCCATGATGCCAAATCCAATAGGATTCTCAGTCTTCATCTTGCTTGACCTCCATCCTTCTGACTATCAAAGCCAAAATCCTTGGAATCATTCCCTCTCAATGCCCCACATCAATCTATCAGAAAATTTGTCAGCTTCACCGTTACCTTTACCTTTTCTGGAAACTGACCATTTCTCACTACCTGTACTTCTTGCATTCTGGTCCAACCTAAATCATTTCTTGTCTGGATTATTGTAGTAGTCTCTTAGCTAATTTCTTGGCTTCTATGCATGTGCCCCTACAGTTTACTCTCAATACAGCTGTGAAATTCTAAGTCAGATCATGTTACTCCTTTTCTCAGAACCCTCCAATCATCCCACTCAGAGTGAAATCCTTAAAATTACCTAAGAGGCTCGACATGTTCTGACCCTCTATGATCTCCTCTAACTATGTCCCTTTTAATATTTCTCATTATTCACACCACTGCAGCCATTGGCTTCCCTATGTCCCTTAGCTATGCTCTTGCCTCAGGGCCTATCAGTACACTGAGGCTCTTCTCTCTGGTATCCACATGCCTCACACCCTCTCCTTCAGGACTGTCCTCGTCGCAGAGAGGCCTTCCCCGGCAAAGCCATCTAACATTGCAGTTATTGACCTCCAGCTCCCCAGGCACTTACTGCTCCCTGCCCTTTTTACATCTCTAACACTTATTACCATTTAACACTATATATATTTTACTTATTTATCTTGGCTATTGTTTGTCCCTCACTAAGCTCCATGAAAACAGACATTTTTATCCGTTTTCTTCACTGCCATATCTACAAAATCACTTCCTTGATGAAGAGCAGACATTAATATATATTTGCTGGCTGACTGAATGAAAGAACAAATACATGAATATACTATTTTCATCTCTGTCCATGTGACTCCCAGGCTACTCTCCAAATTCAGAAGGGAGAGAAAGGCATGTTACTTACTGCCTCTTTTAAACTCCAACCTTGTTTCCGTGTGCACAGCATTAGATTGCCATTTCCTAGAAGGCAGCACTGTGTCCTACTCAGCACTTTACTTCAGTGCTTTATCACAGGGCCTGGCATACAGTGCTCAATAACATTCAATGAATTAATGAAAGGTTGACTGAAGGGATAAGTGAATGTCAAAGTAGAAGTCATTTCAAACATTTGGGCACCCTCTTCCCCTCCTCATAACAAAACAAAAATTTAACTTCTTTCAATCTTCTAAGCTATGCTGTAGAATTTGTATAAATTTAACCAATCACTTATATTTTCTAACCTACAATTCCAATTTTCATACAATAGTTCTGAAGCAGGGAAAGACATGACCAACAAACTCTAAGTTCTACTCCAGGAAATACAAAATGTTCTTTTTCACTGGGCTAACTGTACCAGGAAATTTGATTTGTATTTTTTAATTTTTCGAATGATTATTTAAATATACCTAAAACTAATATAATATTGTATGTCAACATTAATTGATAAATAAATAATAAATAATATTAAATATATTATGTATTAAATAATTTAAATATATAATAAATACATTTTATTTAACTAAATTTAATAGATTTAGTTCAGAAATTTAATAACTTTAAATACTTTTATAAATAAAAAATGTACTTATAATATAGAATAAATGTATTTATAATAAATCATTTCAAAATATTTTAGAGAAAATTTTTAACATACCAATCAAAAGAAAAAGATTTTCTGATTATCCAGATATTGAAAATTACCAACAAGCTTCATAATCAAGTATTTTACATTATTCAGTTTTATCACCACAAAAGAATAATGATTCGGCTATTTTTTTTAAAAGGTTAATTAATCAAATAATATTTACCTGAGCTTCTCGAAGTTTTGCTGTAGTGCTTTGCTGAAGAGCTTGTTGTTCTTGATGCTGTTGCTTTGCTTTATCTAATTGATGCTGCAATTCTGTGGAATTTGTTACTTTTTCCTTCAACTTAAAAAAATGTAGACTGTCAGTTGACAACATAAAGACATAATGCTGTCATTCATAAACACCTGTTTATTTCAAATCTCACAATTCTCAAGTCTGAAGAGAAAAACTAAATTCAGGCAATATACAAATCAACCTTAGGGGCACTATCTCATCAATTATAAAAGCTTAATAACATGATTAAGAAACTATTCCCTAGAAATAGACTCTTACCATGAGAAGAATACAATTCTTTCTCCAGGCAGGCATTTACTTTATTATTGCTTTTTTGTATACTAATATGATGAAGGAATTAATTATATACATTGTTTGAAACAATTATCTAAACCACAGTATTTACATGAATATATGTATCTATATATCTATATATACTTTTTTTGGCACCCTCTGTATCTCTCCAAAACAAGTGCCCAAAAAATGTAGACACATTTTAAGAAAGGAAGAAAACTGTATTATAATTAGTTTGATGGCAACCACTTTGAACACCTCTTGTAATTGCAGAATGCAAACATAACTAATATTCATCTGTTGTCATCAATATATATTCAATACAGTATTTTCCTTTCTTAAAATATGTATACATTTTTTTGGCACCCTCTGTATAGATAGATATAGATATAGATATAGATATATAGATATAGATATATAGATGTATTTTGTACAACAATCATAATTATCACATATTGGAAAAGAATAGGATCATCTAACACATCTAAGATTTTGGGTCTAGAAAAAAAAATTTGTTGCTGAAGCTACAGATTTTAACTCTTGTTTGTTCAACTCTAATAAAAGACATAATTTAATAACTTTTACTTTAGCCAAATAATAGTTACCATTTTTGGCAACTACACTTTTAATTAGCAAAGCATTCAATCTTATGTGTGATTTTTAAAAGTGTAAATCCATAGGGCCGGCCGAGTGGCTCAGTTGGTTAAGAGCTCGCTCAAGAGTGCGAGCTGAGCTCTGAGCAACAGCAGACAGATGCCAGCCCAAGCTGAGCTGCCGTTGAGCTGCCAACAGGTGGCAGGATGGCTCAGCTAAAAAAAAAACAAAAACGTGTAAATCCTTGAATGCAAACTCAACATTTATATGCACCAACTACATGTCACTAATGATCCTCACCAACCATTCCTTTTTCATTCTTTCATTAGGAAGTGGTCCTTCCTGGGTAGGAAGACTCCTCCTCAGCAACTTGAAAGGTTCACCCCTGAATTTTTCCTGCCTGAAGCTGAAAGGGTAGCATTCTTTCTACATTTTTTTGTTGACAACTTTAGGGCACATATTCACAACAAAATGACTTAACATAGTTAATAAGTGGGATGTTTTTATTGGGGAGAAATAAATGTCACAATTTAAAGTTAAAAAGAAAATAACTGTCCATTTAAAGCTCTTGACAATGAAACGACTGAACCATAACAATATTCAAGATGCCTCAAATCTATCAACAAATTTGCTAACATAAATTCATTTGAAATGCTAGCTTACTTGCTCTTCTAAACGAGAAAGTTTGAGTTGTAGGTCAGCCACTTGTTGTTCTTTATCCATCAGCTTTTCACTTGAAAGCTGTCTCTGTTCCTTCAGCCTGCCATGAGCTTCCCCTAGTTGGCGCTCTGTCTCCAGAAGTTTGCCATGTAACTTTAGAAAAGAAAACAAGTATAAACACAGGTACCACCATCAGCACCATCACCTGTTTTTCCAACCACAGTTTTTTTTCCTCCAATTTAAGTGTAATATTGTCATTTGCATGATACTTTGAGGGAAACTAAGATCCAACTGAATTTTAATCACATAAATTATGATGAACCACATAAAATTCTGAATAAACATCAGTTTCTGGTTTTCTTGCTCTCTTAAAAAAATACAGTGAGGGGTGGCTGGGTAGCTCAGTTGGTTAGAATGTATGCTCTGATCAACAAGGTTCCTGGTTTGATTCCCCCATGGGCCAGTGAGCTACACCCTCCCTCCCCCCAACACACACACACACACACACACACACACACACACACACACACAAACTAAACTGAAGACAAGGACTTGAGCTGAGCTGCTGCTGAGCTGCTCGTGGGTGCCCAGTGGGTGGCCGGATGGCTCAGCTGGTTAGAGCATGTGCCCTTAACAACAAGGTTGACAGTTCAATACCCACATGGGATGGTGGGCTGCGTTCCCTGCAACTAGACTAAAAATGACAACTGAACTTGGAGCTGAGCTGTGCCCTCCACAACTAGATTGAAGAACGATGGCTTGACTTGGAGCTGATGGGTCCTGGAAAAAACACAGTTACCCAATAAAAATTAAAAACAAAAATAAAATAAAATACAGTGAACCATAGGATCTTGTTTAGGCATAAGTATTGAAATCATTTGAAAAACTTAAAATAATAAAATCAAAGTTAAAAACTAAGACCCTCAGAGCACATACAGACCTATTCCAAAGTACTTTTTAAACATTCCACAGTGATTCTTGCTATTTTTCTATAGTTATGAACCACCACACTTGACCTCTTTTTCATTGGGTATTGAAGAAAGCACAAAGCATTGCAAAGTTCTCAAAATGGCATGTAATTTCTAAATAAAATACAGAAAGAATATTTCTTTTAAATATTAGGTCACCCTCATTCATTAACTCTAAAATTGCCACCCAGTTAAAACTAAAGGAGAAATTTGACCTGGGGCTAAGAACCATCACATTTTCAAGTTCTTTATTTTCTCTAATACCACCAGAAATAACAGTTACCTTCTCTTAGGACTGGGAGGGGCGGGGGGAAAGGGCGGCTGTTTTCCATTAAAACCCATTTTAAAATGATAAAAGGTTATATTACTTTCTGAAGAATTACTGCACAAGTGCTGAGCATGTAGAACAAAAAAAAGAGTTGTGTGGAGATAAGGACGCAGGGGATTTGGCAATGCCTCTGACATAACCAGCCTCAAAATACAAAATAAATGCATATGCCTCAATAAAATGAAAAATTAATAGAAGACATTCTATTCAATTGCTTTCAATCAAAACTATGTTAAACCTTAAAATATTAAGAATCCATAGCCTTTGTGTCATATTTATACTTATATGCTCTATACTTGCATATTTCTTCATAAAAATTCATAGTTGGCAAGGAAAAAATAAAGTTCTATCGGGTAAGTGAATGCTCACTATTTTCTTATGCTATGAAAAAAACTGCAGGTATCTGAATATATCCGATCCTTAATTTAAAAAGAAAATTAATTTCTAAAGTGAAATATGCTTCCATCTAACTAAAACAGCAGGCAGTAACAGTTAAAGAGAATGTATTTATTTTATCCTTGTCCTTAGCCAGCACCCTGACATCTGTCTCCTTTTTATTCTTCTTAAAATGCAGTGAACTAGCACTATAATAACTACCCAAACCTTCTCCTTCTCACTAAAAGAATTAGGCCCAATCCTGGTAAATGAAAGCAAAGGAGGCCTTCAAGGTAAAATATTTCAAGCATCTAAGTGCTTGATCTCTTCCAAACAACAGGCATCACCCATATCTAGTTCCTAAACTTGCTGGTTAAGAATCTCCTGATATCATTGTTAATACACAGATAAATAGACTTCTCCCCTGGAAGTTTACACTGAGTACTTTTGAGCTGAAGTCTAGATATCCATGTCTTCATAACAAGAATCAGATGACATTTAGATTCAGGAGAGTTCAGAAATCACGTGCCGAAAAGCAACACTTTAAAAAGCAGCAGTTTTGGGCCAGCCAAGTGGCTCATTGGTTAAGAATTGGCTTGGGAGAGTGAGCTCTGAGCAGCAGGGTGGCCAGTTCAGATCCTACATGAGCCAGTGACGCTGTGCCCTCTACAGCTAAGATGGTGAACAACAGCTCGACTTGGAGCTGAGCTGCCATGGGGTGATGCTGTAGGCTGCAGTGGGCTGCCGTGAGCTACTGTGAGTGGCCGGCAGTAGGCATGAACTGCTGTGAGCCACTGTGAGAGGCCATCCAATGGCTGGCGAGCGACTGCCTCACCCCGGAAGAGTGCAATGATAATACTAACATGGGCCAGTGAAGCGACATCCTCCACAACTAGACTGAAGAACAAAAGGACAGCAACTTGTCTATTCCCCTTCCCCGGTTCCCCAACACCGTTCCCTCCCCCCAATTCCCCAATAAAATCTTCTTTAAAAAAAAGCAGTTTTCAATCTCAATGGTACAAAGTACAATCACAAGGAACATGTTTAAATATACCAGTGTCCAGGTATATGCCAGAGAGTCTGATGCAATTGCATCACAGGTGAGGGCTAGATATTGGTAATTTTTTAAATCTCCCCAGGTGATTCTGTTATACAGACCGAGGTGAGAACCACAGAATTAAAGACAACTACTGCTCTAAAGTGAAGATTTACTAAAGGGGGTGATAAAAAAAAGACATGTATTTTTTATAGCTTTGTCATATATTACTCTGTGGTTCCTGATAAATCTCTGAACTTTAAAGCAATAAATCTCAAATCAAAGCTGCCCAAGGATGGAAGTAGACCAAAATCACTTATACAATTATGCCTATACCATTTTAGAGTAAATATGTTAAAGAAAAAGAAGTTAAATTAAAAATAAAAATAATACACATAGGAATTATTAATAGAATGGTCAACCCTAAAGTTGTAATTTCAGATATACATATATGCATATGTGCTTTAATAAATTCGGTTTTGTAAACTTATATTCATAATTCTTTATTCATTATATTCCTAATAATGTTTACTATGTTATAGGCCATATTTTACATATTTCACAAATATTAACTAATTTAACACTTATAATTACCCCATGAAGAACATTAAATTATTATCCCCATTTTATAGATGAGCAAAGTGAGGCACAAATTAGGTGATTTGCGCAAGATCACAGTTTGTAGACCACAGAATTAGAACTTGGGCAGTTTCTTCCTAAACCCATACTGATAAACCACTATGCTATTCAAGATGGCATGTTAGATGACTTTTAAAAGTTAAATTGATGATATCTACTTTTGCAAATTACATAGCAAATCACTATCTGCACATCTGCGGCTATTTTCAAAGTGCTCATGAACACAAATATGAAGCATATAGGCTACTTTGTTTTCAAGTCCTTTGTTGACAACTGCCAGCTCTGAAATGGATGCTGAGTGCGATACAGTGGCGAGCAAAACAAACCCAGTTCATGCTATATGCTTTCAGGATATCGAAAAAGGTTTTAAGATGAGGTTCACTTCCATTCTTCCAACAAATATTTACTGAAAGCCCTAAGTATAGAAGCTGATAGAATATAGAATAAAACAAATTCCTCACATTAAGGAGGTCACAGTCCAATGGGAATTATAGGCAACATGGAAGTAAACAAAAAACTAATGTACAATATAAAGCGTTATAAAGAAGAAAAAAGAAGCTTGCATATAAAGAAGGGGTCCAGAACACAAGGAACAAATTATTTAAACAGAGTGGTCCTGGAAGGCTTTATTGAGGAAATGCCACCTGAGCCAAACTTGTGAAGACCTGAAGTCAAGACCACATCGAGAAGATGAAAAGCACAGGCAGAGGCCGACGGCAGGAAAGCACCTGAGTGTTGGTTTGAGGACCTAAAAGGAGACCGACCTGGCTTCACAGTGGTGCAAAGGAGAGGAGCCTGAAGACCCAGTGCGGGCCATACTCCATCCAGGGGCTTACACTCCAAACTAAGACATTTGATTTCAGTTCAAAATGTAATGCAAAACCACTTTAAACAGAGTGTTAAGCAGAGGAAGAAAGTGATATCCTTCACGTTTTAAAAATATATCTCTGTCTTCTTTATGGAGAATAGATGAAAGGTGTCACTAGAAGGGAAGCTTGTAAGAAGGCTAACACAGCAGTCCAGCAATGACGATGGCTTAGGTTAAGGGTGGGAGCAGTGCAGGTGAAAAGAGGTGGACAAATGTGAGACATACTTTGATGGTAGCATCCAGACACCACATTGAAAGAAAGAAGCTAAGTGGTATCACTTCAAGGATCTTCAGTATGACCTCTTTATTTTGTACAGAACTGTAAGTAAACCACATAACCACATATTCAAGGCTTCGTATAAAAATATGTGTTTGAGTAGGTGCTCAAAAATTTCCAATGCCCCTCCCCCTCCACCCACTGACAACCAAACTCCTCAGCCTGCTAATCAAGACCCTACGTAATAAAGTCTCAAATGCTCTTTCCTGTCACGAGTCCACTCCCGTGCCCTACCCTAAGAGCAAATCAGTGTCCCTTCCTGGTTTCTATACTTTCCCGCCACTGGTTTACTCTTGCTACTCCTTCTGCCTGGAAGGCCTTCCTGCCTTCCAACTGCTCCTTGCTTAAACCTATCCAATGTCACAATTTCAAGCATCACCTCTCTCTCAAAGCTTTTCCTGATCACATAAGTAGAGAAAATAACTACACAATATGAAGTACTATGCGGGAGAGGCACTCTTGCAAATTCTCATAGTGTGTGCATATGGGGTCACTTTATTTTATTTCTCACATTCTTTGGTATAGGATAGTCCTGGCCTTATCCTCAATGAGACACACATAATCATTTAAGTTAGGTACTGTGTTCTTTTTCATTTCTGTATCTGCTAACAATAAGGCATGCTGCCGTTTACAAACTACAAATACCCGGTTTGTTTATCTGAACTGAAGTCAAATATCTAAGTTATTTTATTCACTGATATCCCCAAGCCTCAGTTTCCTTCCATTATGAATATCTGCATTTCTTCATTCACTTACTTACTCACTAAAACATCTAGTGATTAACAAACCATGTGCCGCTGTGAGCGGCTGTCCAGAGGCCAGCTACCAATCTGCCTCACCCGGGAAGAGCGCAATGATGGTGCCAAAACGGGCCAGTGAAGCAACATCCTCCACAACTAGACTGAAGAACAAAAGGACAGCAACTTGTCTGTTGCCCTTTCCGGATAACCAAATGCTGTTCCCCTCCCCCAATTCCCCAATAAAGTCTTAAAAAAAAAAAAAAAAACAAGCAATGTGCTAGGTAGTGAGGATAAAAAAAATTAGGAAGACATTGTCTTTGCACCCAAAGAGGTCAGAGTCTAGTGAAGAAACACATATGATAATATAACTATACTGTGGTAAGTAAAAGAGTCAAGATATGTACATGGTTAAGCCATCTTTTGGGAGGGGGAAGGTTAGAAGTGGCATTGTTCAGAAAAAGATTTCTAGAAAAGTGAAATAATTAGTATTTATCAAGGAGAAGAGGAATGGAAGAATATCTCAGGCCAAGAAGACAGAATTGATGTCACAAAAGTAAGGATACCTGCCATTAAGTGAAAATAGTTGAACACTATCAAAAAAGTGGGAGGACTTTGTTCTTCCCCAAATTTCCATTTTTCAACCAATTATTAGTGTTATCTACAAGAAATAATTAGAATACATAATTTATAACTTAAATCAATGGCAAAGTCAAATCTTGCATTAAGCTGCATCTGATAGATATTATTTACCTATAAAAATACTTGTTAGGGCTAATATGTTTTCTTTCTTTAAAATACCTAATTTTTATATTATTGGTTTAACAATAATTATATTTTGAAAATTTAGTAACAAAAAAAAGAAAAAGGATATGAATCTTTAAGTTGAAGAATTGTCAACAATTTGAATTAATTACAAAAGCTAATACATCGTGAGTACCTACCACATGCCAGGTACCTCCTAAGCAATTACATGTACTAATTCAAACACTTCACAACAATATTATATGATAGATGCTATCATTTTTTTTCTCCTCTTAAGGGAAATAGAAATGAAAGGAAATGAGGTCTGACTCGATACTATAGTTGGGAAAATTAATTTTTAAATAATTTTTTAATAAACTATATTATAACCAAATAACCATCAAACACTCTAAGAAGAAATGATTGGAGGAATTCAAATAAGTAAAACATCTCTTACTTGATTAATTTCACTTTGGAGTTGTATCGCATGCTGCTCCTTTTCTTCTCTCTGTTGTTGTAGCTGTTTAAAATCTGCCTTAAGATGCTGGTATTTGGTCTCTACTTCTGATAATTCTTCTTTGAGCTTTTGAGTAGCTTCTCCCTTTTCATTTAATTCTGCCTGTATTCTCTGCAGTGAGGTTTCAGATGTAGATAATCTTGACTGAAGCTGTTGACAATCTAGGTCTTTTTGATGAAGGCTTGCTTGTATATTCTTTTTGCTCACACATTCTTCATTATGTTTATCTTCTAACTGAGTGTAGTCGAGTTCTTTCTTCAGCAACTTTTCAGTCAAGCTCTGAAATATCAATATAACAATGTATTTCTATTTCTAATATTTTTTAATTATTCAAACAATTATAGAGCAGTACCATTTCCTACTAAATGTTTTAGTCAATATTACAATATAAAAACTGAAGATACTCTAGCCAAGAAGAATTAAATTATTACATACTAACTTACGATTACTGGTCCACTTGACTAAACTCTTTAATATAATATAAGAATTACCAACAAAATTTTGACATAAAGTGAAAACCCTACACTCTACTAGATTGTTTAGGGTAAGAATATTTATATTCTCTCATTTAAGTTAAAATTAAAACTACCCTTCCATCATCAAAAATTATTTTGAATAACAACATACTATAGCAATTCTGATTTCTGGCTTTGTAATTTCACAGTTGGTAAGAGCTTCAGCATAATACTATTTACTACACTAGTATGCCTGATCCTACTCATTCCTCTACCTCCCCTTCCTCCCCACTGCTCTTGATAAAGACCATTTTTTAGAATCACAATCCAATTTCTTTCTAAGTATGTAAAAATAGTAATAGTAAAAAAAAGTAAAAATATCATTTATCTGATTTATAGTTTGTTATTTTACTCAATACCATCAAGTACAAAATATAAAAATGATTCCTCCAATCTAAGATCTGAATCACCCAGCCTAATCAAATGCCAAAGTCTAGTCTCAGTGGAGTTGTTACAATAAACACTGAACATTTTTTTTTTGTTTTTTGTTTTTTTTTGAGGGCAGTGTCACTGGCCCTCATATGTGGGACCTGAACCAGGGCCGCTGGCTTCCCAAGCCAGTGCTTAACCACCGTGCCACACGGCCGGCCCAACATTGAACATTTTAAGTCAATATCTTTACACATAGGACATGAATCAGAATTTTGACTCAACTGTATAAGAAAGAGAGCTGGGATAGGAAGACTGATGAGTCAATCCATGGACATTGATTCTACTCACTTTTTATATACAGTATGCTAGAAGGGGATAATACAGAAATAATACAGCAATCAAAGCCTCTGGACTTTTAAACAGACTATAATCTAAATGAAACACACACATTAAAAACAATACAAAACAAAACAAAAAAACCACAAAACTTTTCTAAGAAAGTTAAAACATCATGTGCCAGCAAAAATGGATTAATACAAAAGCTGTGTCAAATTCCTTCAGAGCATAATTAAAAAAAAAAAAAAAGAACAAACTCAGGTGGGGCTAACTAGTAAATTCCAATCACCTAAAAATAAAGTTTGAGCTTGGTGAAGTGGTGAGTGAAGTTAAGTAATAGATATACGTGCCAGACTCATGCCATCTAGTCTATACAAAAAGACACAAACGAACAGACAAACGAGTAAGTTGTATGAGGGGAAATAGCAAACAACATTACCTCAAGGAAAGTAATAAATCTAGATACCAAAGAGGGAAAGGTAGCAGCAGTAACTTGTCTGAGGAAGAGTACTGTAATGTAAATCATCAAAGAGGAATGTATTGAAGAAAAAGCAGTGCCCAGAAAGATGATATAAGTATACTGAGAAACAAGATGAGAGAAAACTTAGAGGTAAGAAGAGCAACCAAGTTTGCAGCAAAATTAGCCAAAAGATGTGTGCTTTGACCAACCAACAGAAATGAAAAAACAGACATAGAGCCAAAAGACTAGAGAACAAAATAATACTTTTATGCCAAAATGTATGTCACGAAAATTCTTTTTATAAACATTTCTTTGTGTTACTAGTTAGTAACTCCAAATCTTTTTTGACATAATCTCACATCTTCTCTTTTAAGAAAATAACATTTATTTTAGAATTTATAAGCTAAATTGTCCATTCATTGACCTATAAATGTGGTGCATTGTTTTAAGGAAAATTCTAAGTTACTGAATTTCATGAATGCAACCATGCTCACAAATAGTGAAAACCTGGGCAAGATATAATTTTAAAACATGCTACAAAAATTACGGCTAGTAATGAGTTAATGAGTGTTCTTCCCCAGAGGCTTACTTATGAAGTGACCAAGTAATCCTGCCAGTTCTGTGCATAAGTAACCCCTCAGACAGCTTCACTATTTAAAAAGCAAAAATACATAAAAACTTTGACTGTTTAAAATTCACTTGCCTTAGAAAAAATTAATCAACGTCTATCTGCTTTACTGCACAGGTGGGAGATAATTAAATTTTCTTTAAAGTATCTTTAAAACCTAAACAACTTTTTTCTTTTTAAAAGAACCTAATCCACTTACACTATATAATTTTTCCATGCAAAAGGTTAACTATATTTAGCATTGTAAACTTTTCATTCTTATCATCGTCTTCCAATGGAATCTGAAGCAACATAGTATAGTAAATACATGAATTTTAAAGATTTTTTTAAGTACAGTATAATCCATTAAAGAAATTAATAATTGCACTTCCACTTTTCCATATTGGTCCCTACAACAAAATGTGAGATAGACATTATCATCCCCATCTACAGATGAGGAAGCTACAGTTGAAAGAACCCAATATGACTTGGCTAAGTGGCAGAGTCACATATTATGATTCTAAGGCCAATACATGTTTCACAACACAATTTAGATATTCAGTGAGTCAGTTCGTACTCCCCAAAATATATCCTATTCAAGTTTAAATTATAAAATGAATGTTAAGTCTAACTCATAACATTGTTATCATTTGCATAGGCAAAATTCTTTCCTTCCAAATGTCCAGTCCTCTTTTGATTTTTTACACCAACTCCTCTCTTAACATATTTTCTTACAGAGCCAATTTCCCTGTTAAGCTCCATATTCAGTTGTTACTTGCCCAGATAATGAGAACGAATGCAAAAAAAAATTGTATTTTTGTTTAATGCTTCATAGCTTACAAAGTGGTTTCAGGGTTCTCATCTCATTTGTTCCTCAAAACAGCTTGACGAGAAAACAAACTGAACTGCTTGTAGCTCTCCAACATCTCGTATTTTGTGTCCTTGCATAGTCCCATGCCTTCTGTATATCTAGCTCTGAAAATGAAATGTCATTAAGCCCTCTGTCATGTGAAATGCTCCTTAGAATCCTTAAAGACTAGGCTAAAAAGCTATGTCTTCTCAAAAGCCCTTCCTGAGTTATTAGGCAATAAGTTAGGAAAACTTCCACGTTGGTCTTGACCCTACCCTGTATCCCAACACTTACCAAACAGAAATGAAAACAAACATTCACTGAGATGCTTACTAAATGCCAGAAACTAAACCTAAGCACATTAACATCTATTAATTTCTTTAATACTCATATCAATCCTCAGAGGCAAAGGGGTATATTAGCACTTCTTAGCAGGAGAGGAAACGGACATTGTGAGCTTGAGTGTCACGGCCAGTCAGTGGCAAAGCTGAGATTTAAACATGATTTTGACCACTGTACTATACTGTTCAAATCAATATACCACTTTGCAATACAGTGGTAATACAAGGCAATAGAACTCTTGCCACATATGGCCTCACTTTGGCCTATGAGCCCGTAATACTGGGACTGTCAGAAAGGGGAGAGCAATGAAGGATGGAAAAAGATGAGAAGTGAGACTCAAAAAAATACCTCAGTCTCTTACAATCACATATATTGTATTAGTACCTTACATAAGCATATGATTTTGCTCACAATTTATATGGAAATAACTAACGAAATCAAGCTGCAGACTTTGCTTAAAAATCAGAATATGATTCTTATTAAAAACTAAAAACAAGTTTCTTCAACATTCCCCTAATTGTTTTCAAGTTTTCAAAGCCAGTAGTTACAAAACACTGGTTTAACACTGAAAAGCTTGACATTAGCACAAAAGCAATTATTTTTTCCATTCATTACATATTATAGTGTTATCTACCTGGATGCTGCCTAAGATCCACAAAAGCTATCCAAGGCATTTTATGTAATAACCCTTAAAAGACCATATATAGAGATTTCCAAATTCAAAACACTTAAATATCACCACTGTCAACAATTATGGTTTGCCAAGGACATGGGGTGGGAGGGGTGGAGGAGGCAGATAACAAGGATGCTAAGAAAAGGTAGGGGCACCTCTGTGCTTCTCTAACTGGTGAACAAAGTCTAAGTAGGAAACTACTTTGAAAAAAATTGTGAAGTCTTATATAAGAATTATTAAGATTAGTAGATCTTATTCCCTAATCAAAAACATTCTAATTTTACCACACTAAATCATCTTGATTCTAGCCATAGTACTTCATTTAACAATGTGTATGTGCATGTATGTATCTGAATATATATATATATATATGTATACATACAATCTGTGCTTCATTATTTTACTATCTATCTCAAGTTCTCAAAGTCAAATCAAATCATGTCCTTTATCACTAGTTTAATATATCAAAAGTAAGAGATATACCGCAATCCCTGGTAAACTGATATAATTACTTTGAAAAATAGTTTGGGGTCACCTAGTAAATGTGAGCATATGTGTAGCCCACAACCCATAAATTTCACTTAGAAGCATAGAACAGAGAAATTCTTGCACAAATGCATGAGATTTCAATGTGAATATTCATAGCTGCAATGTTTGTAATAGAAAGGAAACAGACAAACTGTGTGAAAAAATAGGAAGTACATATGGATCACTTCTGCTGCATTCCAAAGAATAATCTAATTGTCACATGGAAAAGCATTTCTATATTTCAATTATAAACTGAGCTAGTTGCTTTTTTTTCATGAAACACCATTTTTACTGAAAAGAATGAAAGATAAACTGGTTATTTAGACATGGGGAGAAAGAGAACCTGTCACTTCAAAGAACAGAACTGATTGTATTTGCTGTCAATTATAAAATTAAAGCTTTCAGACGAAGCTTAGCATTTTGGAACATTTGTATCCACCACCGTGAGCTTGACATTTAAGCCTATTCTGAGACTGATGGTGATATTGACAAATGTGATTGTTTTTATACAATGAAATGTGTCAATATTTGAAGGGTTTACATAACTCAGTGAACAAATATTTTCCACACGACTAATGCATGATGTTACAAAATCTTGCACAGGAAAGATACATTCAAAAGGCAAGATAGAAGAATGAAATTTAATGTTACAAAGTACAAAAACTACACTGATATGGCTTCAGGTTCTACACTGTAATTAACTTTTGAGAAACTACCTTATCTAGTTTCAGTGTATAACAACAACAAAAATAGCTACAATTATCTGAAAAGGCTATTAAGATATCCATCCCTTTTCCAACGACATATCTGTATGAGACTGAATTTTCTTCGTACACTTCAACATCATAAAATAAAATATAAAAGCAGATTGCAAATCCATCTGTCCTGTAGTAAGCTAGACATTTAAGAGGTTTGCAAAAATGTAAAACACCACCATTATTCTTTGTTTTGGAAAATATAGACATTTTTATAAGAAATATTTATGTTAATACTTAATTATTAATGTTTTTAAAATAATAATTTTAAATTTTATGTTTAAATGTTGAATATGATAAGTATCCAAAGATATAACCCCCAATGGGCCAGCCGAGTGGCACAGTGGTTAAGCGCTGGCTGGGGACGTCAGTGGCCCCGGTTCGGGTCCCACATATGAGGGCCAGTGACACTGTCCTCAAAAACAAACAAACAAACAAAACAAACAAAGATATAACCCCCAAAATAAAAGCTCTTTCAGGTCCAAAACAATTTTGAGAATGTAAAGCAGTCCTAAGATCAGGAAGTTTGAGAATTGTTGGCCAAGGCACAAGCAACAAATTACCCCAAAACTTAGCAACTTTTACCCCAAAACTTAGCAACTTAAAATTGTATCTATTATTTCACACCTCCTGAAGCAGCTTAGCTGGGTAGTTCCATGTCAGGGTCTCCCATGAGGTGGTAGTAAACTGTGGGCCAGAACTACAGTCTCCGAAAACTTGACCAGAGTTGGAGGATCTGTTTCCAAGCTATAGTTCACCTGGCTGTTGGCAAGAGGCTTAATATTTACAGCTAGTTAAGTGTGTGTTACGTGCAGCTGAGTCGGCTGCTGCTCCTGGTGACCCTATAAATGAATGATGTCTACAATGTCTTGTCCTCTCAACAGCCCTGCTCAGCTCCTGCGGACTCATGCCTGTGGCTTCCTTTATGGCGTCAGTCCTCTTTTCCCCCTTCTACCATGTTTCTTTTCTTTCTTGATTTTCCCTTGTTATACTTCACCAAAATATTAGGTTCAAGTTACTAAAGCAAAGCCAACAAATTTACTGTACCTTTGAATATAAGGATTTAATAACTCATTATTTGCTCACCACCAAAAAGGTAAAGACATGGGGAAAAAGTATTGATACCGTTACCTTTCTTGCCCCAAAACTAAATATTATGTGTTTTTCATCTATAAACAAACAAGGCAGAAAATATTAACATTAAAAAACACAAAATAAAGAACAAAGTTGGAGGTCTCACACTTTCTGATTTCAAAACTTACTAAAAGCTACAGTAGTCAAAATAATGCTTCATGACATTGAATTTGGCAATGATTTCTTGGATAAGAAACGAAAAGCCACAGGCAACAAAAGTAAAAATAAATTGAATTACATCAATTAAAATCTTCTGTGTATCAAAGGTTTGATATTATGATTTATAATAAGAAATATACAGTTGGTCTTCATCCTCATTTCTGGAACAGACCCCTAAAACCCTTGGAATTTCCTATGTGATGAGAGCAATTGATGAGAGAGATAAAGATATCTTTTGTTATTCATAACAAGTCCCTTTCAACCACCTATGAGTAGTTTATGTTAACGAGGTGATTTTTCTTTTTTTAGAAAGCCCCTAAGGATGGGGTGCTGGTTGCCAGAGGAATCAACTGTGATTAAAGGGTTGGAATCTTCAGCCCCACACTCACACCTCCAGGTTGGGGAGAGGGGCTGGGAGCTGAATTAATGCCTATGTAATGAAGTCTCTATAAAACACCAAAGGAGAGGGTTTGGAGCGATTCTGGATTGGTGACTACATAGAGAGAACACAGAGAGAGCATGAAAACTCCGTGCCCTTTCCCCACATATCTTGCCCTATGCATGTCTTCCATCTGGCTGTTGTTGAGTTACAGTCCTTTATAATAAGCCAGTAATCTAATGAATAAAATGTTTTCCTGACTTCTGTGAGTCACTCTAGCACATTAGTTGAACCCCAGGAGGGGGCTATGCAAACCCCCCATTTATAGCCAGTTGGTCAAAATTATAGTTAACAAGCCAGACTTCCAGTTCGTGTCTGAATGGGGTATGCAGAACTCTTGTGGACTGAACCCTTGATCTGTGGGATCTGATGCTATCTCTATGTTAGTAGTATCAGAATTGAGGTACACTGTAGGACACCCAGCTGGTGTCACAGAACTGTTGAGGTGTGAACACCCACACATCTGGTGTCCGAGTATTTACTGAGAGTAGGGGAGGCATACAGGAGTGTTATTCCTTAACAAAAAGACATAATAGAATAAAAAGGCAACCTAAGGAATGAGAGAAAATGTTTGCAAATCATATATCTGATAAGGGGTTAATATCCCAAACATATAAAGAATTCCTACAACTCAAAAAACAACAAAAAACATACAACCCAATTAAAATTACATGGCCAAGAAGCACATGAAAAGAGGCTCAACATCCTAACTATTATATTAGGGAAATGCAAGTCAACCATGATGAAATGCCACCTTACACTCATCAGGATGGTGAATATAAACACATGCGTATGCGAGTGCGCATGCAGGCAGACACAGACACACACACACACACACTAACGAATGTTGGCTAAAATGTGGAAAAGTTGTGGGATCCTTGTGTGCTGTTTATGGCGATTTCCTTAGAAAACTGAAAACAGAATTACCATATGATCCAGTAATTCTGCTTCTGTGTATATCCCCAAAAGAACTGAAAGTAGGGTCTCAAAGAGATATATGTGTATGTATGTTCATAGCAGCACTATTCATAATAGCCATAAAAATGGAAGCAATCCAAGTATCCATCTACAGATAAATAGATAACACGATATATACACATTATAGAATATTATTCAGCTTAAAAAGAAAGAAAGGGAAATTCTGACATATAAAACATGGAAGAACATTGAGGACATTATGCTATGTGAAATAAGGCAAGCACAAAAAGAGATATACTGTATGAGTCCACTTGATAAGTTACTTAAAATAGTGAGTTCATAGATTCAGAAAGCAGAATGGTGATGCAGGGAGTGGCAGTGAATGTGGACTTGTTTAATGAGTATGCAGTTTCAGTTTTGCAAAATGAAGAGTTCTGGAGATTGGTTGCACTGCAATGTGACAGTACTTAATGCTAAAAAAAAAAATACAGGATAAGTCACAATGTACTATGCCCATATGTAAATAACAGACGAGATTAAAATTTAAGATACATAAAATCAATTCACTGCTATATGAAATTTTTAAGTTCTCACCTGATTTTTCTGTGTTAATTCATTAACTGAACTTTGCAGCTTTTGTAGTTCCTGCACATACACAGCAACTTCCTGGGGGCCTTTGGCAAGTTCACTCCTTAGCTGACTTATTGTGGCCTAAAAAAAACAAATTAGGGCAAACTAAAATGAAAAACAAAATGGAAGCATCCAAAGGTTCTAAGGTTACATAGAGTTTTATCGTTGTTGTTGTTAAATTGATATAATCCTCAGAAGTTTCAACTTGGTTCATTATCCTGCCATCCCACATCTTTTTGGGCTAAAAAAAATAATTTTTTAAATTTATCCAAAATGCACAACTTGGTTTATTTAATATTACATGAAATGAAAAGCTGACATCCTACTTGATGTGCCTGAAGTAAGCATCAAACTACAAACTTGAATTTACTGGCTTTGAAACTCTGTACTTTAATCCTCTCGAATTTAAAGAGGATATGCGAGTTATGTCTACATTTTCTACCAATTTCTATGCATTGCCTTTTTCTTTTAAAAGCATGTTAAATGCAAACACACAACACAGAATCACCTTGAAAGATGGTGAATCATCTTTTTGAGTGTAATGGAAAGTATCTATCCAAAAAAGTTACCAAATAGAAGTTATATATACTAGTTTCGTTAAGCTGGATCACTCTATGATCAGATATAATAGCTGGACATGGATTAGCTTTAAAGCATTTTAACATTTTTAATGAAAATTAATGCCTATTATTAAGACAATGGTTTGATCATTAAAAGTAATATGAAAAAAAGGTAAGCAAAGATCTTAAAAATACAAACTTCAAATACTTGAAAGTTTTAACCACTAGAGAGAAAGACAAATACTGCTTTTGATTATGGTTTCCTGTAACATTAATAAAAGAACTTTGTATTTCTAATATTGCTTATTGGATTCACTTTTTATTTTTTACATTCCTAAAGTTACAATTATTTTCACTGTCTATGCTCTTTATTAGTAAATAAACTTTATAATATGAATAAAACAAATTTTTTCTTAAATTTTTCTTAATAAACACATCAGCAGTTACCTACATCACATATTACAAATAAGTACTTTCATCTTCAAGGGAGAAAAGTTAAAAGGCTACTAATTTATCGTAACAATAATACCAAGAGATCTTTTGTTACTCCTCTTTTGGAAAGTCTTCCAGGGTGTGTGGCACTTTTTTTTTTTTTTAAAGGATTCCCATTGCTGGTGTATCTTCATCCATTTACAGTGGCTTTGGTTTTAAGTTTTGGAAACCACCTAGTAAACAAGGTAAGTAACTGAACTGAATGATCAAACACTTGGGCTTCTTTTATTTTAACAACCATAAATTAATGAAAGTAGCTTTTGAGTATTTTCCAAACTGGTTTCAAGTCAATTCAAAGAGGTTTCAAAAATGTTTTTAGAAATGGCATCATGTCTGAGATATGTTCATTGCTGATCTTTTACGGAAAACATTCATTGGTAAACGAACCAATTCTGATACACTGAAAGGCATTTTGTCACATTACTACATAGTTACACCTTATACAGGGTGTTTCAATAAAATAAATAACAGGGCCGGCCGAGTGGTGCGGTGGTTAAGCGCTGGCTTGGGAAACCAGCGGCCCTGGTTCAGGTCCCACATATGAGGGCCAGTGACACTGCCCTCAAAAAATAAATAAATAAATAAATAAATAAATAAATACATAAATAAATACATAAATAAAATATATAACAACTGAGATATATATACACACATACACACACACAAATATATATATATGTACATATATGTGTATACACATACTTCAAAGAAGGAAATGTTTAACTATTCATGTATTTGTAACTGTGTTCAAGTTAAAGGCATATCCTAATACCTTCTGTCTTAAACTGATTATATAACCTTGACATGGATATAGGTATTGGGAGTTTATTTCAAATTGCTATTTCTAACATCTTGGAATCTCAGAATCATTTTCTGCTAGTAACATTAAGGAGGATATTGTTTTAATCATATAGCACAAATGTCAACTTATCACAAAAGAAAATAAATTATCATATTTAAATCCCTACTTATAAATATCTTATCAAAGGATTTAGCACATAATAAACAGAAATAAATAACAGTATATATATTAGAATTGTACTCTTGAAACCTATATAATTTTATTACCAATGTCACTTCAATAAATTTAATAAAATATATAAATAAAATGCAAATTATGAGTATATTTCATTAAAACACCATGATTCCACATTAAAATTTATAAGATGTATTAAGACAGTATAATATCTCTCTAATATCTGTCTTGTTGATAAATTCCAACATGTGGAAGAAACTAACCAAGAAAAATATAACCAAAAAATAGTTGTTATATTTTATAGTTTTTAGATATGGTCTTATAAATGATTTTATAATGTTAACACCTAAAGAACTGAACATTAGGTGTATCATTTCTCATTTGTACACTAAGCATTTATATTTTTCAAAACTAGAATTTTTAAAAAGAAAAAAGGAAGCATTTAAACTGTTTTGATTTACTCAAGAGGGAAAAAAGAAAGATGTGGGAAGAGCACACACCAAAAGGTACATTTTAATTATGGAATAGGGGAGGGAGGGCAGTGAATCACAGAAACTTTCCCTTTCTCTATGGTATATTATGAATGTCTTACAACAATCAAGTATGGTGTTTATATTTGGGGAAAAAAATAAAGATTAAAGAGAGACAAAATTTCAAATGAAATCAATACACTCTGGTTCATGATGAAATTCAAACAAAGAAGGCACTCTGTTCTGGCCACACGCCCTTCCTCCCTCTCTAGCAGGCCAAGCTCCCCTGTGCCTTGAAGGCTTTAGCACTTGCTTGCACTGCCTCTCCAGCTCCCAGTTCTTCAGTCTGATGCCTGCTTCCTTCCTTCTCACACACACCCTCCTCCAGGAGACCTGTCCTCCAGGAGACCTGCCCTGATCATTCTACCTAAAATGTTCCCACATTACTGCCAGCTCCCGTGCTTTATTTGTCTTTATAGCACTCAGCATTAACTGACTTTCTATCACGATTTAGTTTACTTATATATTGTTTGGCTTCCACAAAGGAATGGAGGCTTTATGAGAGCAGGTACTCTTGTTTATTCACTGTTACATTCCCCACATCTAAAATAGCTGCTGACTGGGCTGGCAGAGTGGCGCAGTGGTTAAGCGCTGTCTTGGGAAGCCAGCGGTCCCGGTTCGGGTCCCAAGTGTGAGGGCCAGTGACACTGCTCTCAAGAAACAAAACAAAAAACAAAAGATACTCGCTAGGGCCGGCTGAGTGGCACGGTGGTTAAGCACTGGCTTGGAAGCCGGTGGCCCCGATTCGGGTCCCAAATATGAGGGCCAGTGACACTGCCCTCAAAAAAAAAAGAAAAAAAAGATTATCGCTAAAGCAATGAGTGATTCTATATCCAAGAAATTAATATATTTGTTTCCATGGAAACTGTATTCAGATCCTATAAATAGTTTGTATTACTTGAAGCCACGTTATTGAATTCAACATTGAATTTTTACTAAAAGATTTTAAATTACAAAATAATTAAGGAAAGATATTTCAAACAAACATCCTGCTCAAAATATAGTATAGAATTACAGTTAGTATAGTAGTATAGAATTATAGTTATTGTCCTAATATTCTACTACTTTTAGGAAATAATCATTTAAAGATGGTTGGAAATTTGCTTGATTAATAAAAACAAAAATGAGCATATCTTCGAATTTCTGATATTGCCTTAATACACAATATTGTCATATGATGATGAAGACACTATATTAAAAGTATTACTAATATTAAAAGCCTTCCAAAAACACATTACCTCAAGTTTAAGCACCTCCATAAGAAAGCAGAAAAAATAAAATAAAATGATGGATGAAAGGTGGAAAACAAGACTGACAAAAGTACACATTTTGAACACACAATAAAAATGTCAAAACATGGTGCTAAATCTGATCTCTTATAACAGCATACTTTTAAAACACACTTAAGTATTCTCTTTAACAACTCTGCTGAGTGTAATGTACTTATTTCATATCTTTATCAACAGTTAGCTTTTAAAACTGGGATTCAAATGAGTTTATTT
This sequence comes from Aselliscus stoliczkanus, assembly GCA_033961575.1. NCBI lineage: Eukaryota > Metazoa > Chordata > Mammalia > Chiroptera > Hipposideridae > Aselliscus > Aselliscus stoliczkanus. Next base: position 119,492,922 of record CM066727.1, on the reverse strand, counting down.
AAAATACAAATAAGATTCTTTAAAAGTAATTTCCATTAAAGACCATACTAAATATAAATTGATTATAGCTCTGATATTTTCAATAATGTAGATTTTTAGAAATAGTACTTTTTAAGCTTTAAATCCTTAATTTCTGATCTGTAAAATAGCTAATTAGTATTTATAAAGTACTTTGAAGTGCTTTAGAATGAGTTGTTTTTCTATATGCCTTCTAAAACTATCTAGACACCCCCTAAAAAAACCTGTCAATGAATTCCTAAGGTACATATTTAATGAAAGTAATGAAACATAAGGACATATTTAACAATATACAACAGATTATAGACCTTCAGCCTCAACAAAGAATACCAAATAAGCCATTGCATGTTTTAGTTTCTTTAATTCCTTCTAATGTATTTTATTTCTAATGCCAATATTTAGACTCAGTAAAGTAGTAATACATAAAATAGAATTACTTTCTATTATCTCTTTAAGTCTATAATTTACCAATACACTTCACTGAGAATAAATAGACTTGAATAATAATAAATTAATAAAGTACATGCTATCTACTTAAAGAGAAGCAGAAGCTAAAAACAAATGGAGTTATAAACAATAAATAAGATGGAGTACTTAGTAAATTTTTTTACATATAAAAATGATATGAGACACAAATCAAAAGTTACTTTAAACTAAACTCATATATATTACAACATACAATATGGCAAAATATAAAAAGTAATAACAATGAGTATTAGGTCAAGATTAATAGCACAAATTTACAAACCATCAGGCCAGCTAAAATGGGAGATAAAATAATACAGAAAGAAAACAGGCTTTGGATAATCCCAGCTTCTTTATATTAGGTACATGGCCTTGAACAAAATTTTAACCTCATTGGGTCTCAGATTCCTTACATACAAAACAAACTTAACATAGTACTTAACTCACAGGGTTAAAAGAAACAAATGAGACCACACAACATTTAAAGTACAGAGAATAGTATCCAAAACTAGTGGCTCAAAAGATATGAGTTTTTTTCTAATAATATTACTCTGACTCTTATGCTATGATTTCTTAAAGTTGTTCAAAATATTTCAACATAATCTGAGTTTTCAATGACTATATCTATTAATATCTATTAATTAACTAAGTAGGGAGTAAATATTATCCATGTTTTACTAAACACATAATGAAATATTAAATCACCAATTATTCAGCAAGAATAAATCCCTTTATTTTAAAATTTACTTCAAAACACTTGAAACGATTAAATTTTATGAAAACTTGAAAGAAGATCCAAAGAATAGATTTCTAAACCATTTTTCTTCTTTCCTAGAAACATCTTTTCTAGAGGAAAAAAAGTCATTGTTGGGCCAGCTGAGTGGCGCAGTGGTTAAGAGCTGGTTTGGGAAGCCAGCGGCCCCGGTTCGGGTCCCACATATGAGGGCCAGTGACACTGCCCTCAAAAAAAAAACAAACAAACAAAAAAAGTCATTGTTGGGTCGGCCGAGTGGCACGTTGGTTAAGAGCTGGCTTGGGACACCAGCGACCCCGGTTCAGATCCCACATGAAGGCTACTGACACTGCCCTCTACAGCTAAGACGGTGAATGGCAGCTCCACCTGGGGCTGAGCTGCTGTGAGTCCCCAGGACGGTGTGGCTACAGCCCCTGCTGCAGTGGGCTGCCATAGGTTACAATGAGTGGCCAAGAACCACTGTGAGCAGCCATCCAGAGGCCAACGACTGATCTGCCTCACCCGAGAAGAATGCAGTGATGATACCAACATGGGCCAGTGAGGCAATGTCCTCCACAACTAGACTGAAGAACAAAAGGACAACAACTTGTCTGTTCCCCTTCCCCTGTTCCCCAACGCTGTTCCCCTCCCCCAATTCCCCAATAAAATCTTTAAAAAAAAAAAAAAAGTCATTGTTTCCTACAATAACCCCTGTTGACAGGAGGACAACGTGGGAAGACACTACTAATTCCTTTCATTTCAAATCTTTTAGAACTCTAGTTATACCTTTTACATATTAAATGACCTCTTCTCATTACATATAAAGATATTTTAATCTACATGAATAAAAATATAAATTTACAAAAATCTTCCATATTAGAGTAATTTTTAAATAAAGCATTACTCAAAAATATCTTCCCACATATATTTTTCCCAAAATACAAGTAAATATGTAAATTTCTTCTCTTTGTTCAAATTCTACTTGTATGACAAGTATAACTCCATAAAATTCTCAGCTGGAAAAGGTCAAAGAGGATTGCACTTTAAAATAAACACGTTCCAAAACCACCATTACTGTGATTCAATTTTAATCACCCTATTACATTTGTTTCGAAATTTCAAATGACATTAAAGGAATTTTTTAATCAGAAGAGTATCTTTTATTTTTTTAATTTGAGAAATACTAGCAGGCAGATTTAATCAAAAGTAATTCTTATTGAAGGACAGAAGTAAATGACTGGATTCACCCAGGTTCAAGTATTTCTACTTCAGCATTATCTAAATGGATTTTTCCCCATGATACTTCTTTGAATTAGCCTCTCCTTGATTACACATTTGAAGCTTTTAACAGTCTTCAGTAACTTCATGAACTCCCTGAAATTGTTTGAAAAACTGTGGGATTATGTGTTATTAGGCTACAAAAATCACTTTGGTGAAATTGGGCCTAAAATTCATAACCTTTAAAGTCTGAAATGTTAAGCATCATTAAGCCTCATATATCTATGCATCATATACATTTCACCATTCCCCCACTGATAAGATATAGGAAGAGGTAAACTAAAGGATCACATGGATTATCAATATTCATACTCCATATAGTTCATTAAGATATTACTAAACGTGAGTAGAACGGCTTTTAGATAACCAGCTTAAAAATAAATTGAAGGGGCACTATAACTTTACGTTTTAAACTGGAAATATGAAAAACATAGGTCCATATCACATAAGGGAGCTTAAGAACTGCAAATAATAGTAATCATAACAATATCTCCTATAATACAGTAAAAAGGATGAAGGCTAGCACTTTTATGCAAATATATTTACTACATATTATAGAGCTTGTCTGTCAGATGCTGCCATAATTATATAAGATATTTATAGGTCAGTTATGTCATGTTAAAAATGGTAAAAGGAACTGAGAATGTTTACCCTGAAAGAGAAAAAACTCAGAGTAAATATGAACAGTCTTCAAATATCTCACGTGGAAAATAAAAACAATTTATTCTGTGTAATTCTTGAGGAGAACTGGAACCAGTGCATGTAAATTACAGAAAAACAAATGTCAACTCCATAGAATGGCTGACTTATGCAGAAATATGCACCCTTACACCATCTAGCAAGACTTGAAGATGACTTATCGGAGATGCTTCCTTTACCCCTACACCTAATTGAAATAAACTTAACTATCACTTACTGAGTAGCCTGGAGCAGTTAACTTTAAATATAATCTCTACACAACATGCATCAATTATTAAATAGAAGAATACTCTTTTATGCAAAAATTCTTCTCTACATAAAGCAAAGATAAAAATGACTCAGACCATATTGACTATATACAAATACTACTCAAAGCAAACACTCTTTTGATAGGTCACTCAGAAAAATCTCAAATCCTGGCTTCTCTCAACATTATAAGAACATTACTATTAATCATATTTAAGTACACTGAGCTTCATTACCTCTGAGTTGGTATAATCTGCTTGTAACTTTTTGCACTCATCTTTTAGTTTTTCAGATTCTCTCTCACGTTCCAAGGTCAGGTTATCCATTAGTGTCTGAACTTGAACGAGCTCTTTCTTTAGCACAGCCACATCTTCTATACCAGGTCTCTGAAGCTGTGAAGCAAGAGATGTTAATTAAAAATTACAGTGAAAAACTAAAGTAATACACATTTTTAAATGGTTTCACTACAAAGAAATAAAAATGAAAACAATCTTGAATATGAATTATTGAACTCCAAACATCAAACACTGATTTCTTCCCCCCAAAACCCTCTTCTCTTCCCACTCTATCTCACATTTAAGAATATTACCACCCAAGGTGCAAAATAGCAAATTCTCAATTATGGTTAGTGTTTTATATACTTTCCTTCACAAACTACACCAATCAGTCATAACAATCAGTTGATAAATGGCACATTCATTCATTTTTATCCTAGGAAATTGGTAACAAAAATGAAGAAGGAGCTGATATAAGCATAATTAGGATTTGTTGCAGGTTGAATGTGGGTGATTCATTTATTCATACATTTACTGAGTACTAAATAAAGGAAAGAAAGGAGTCAAGGACAAATCCAAGGTTGTTAAGCCTGGGGAGAGTGTTGAAGATGTACAGTACCAATAACAAAAATACAGTTATGGAGGAAACATGATGACTTGATGTTATACTTGTTGAATTTAAAATGAAAGCTAGGAATGCAATCAGAAGTATCCTAAAAGTTGGTGGATTTTAAAAAATAAAGTGCAAGGGAAAGGTAGGATCAGAGATGCAGATGTGGAAACTACTAAAAAGACAGATGATATTAAGATAGAAACAACAAAAATGTTAAGGTAATAAATTATGTATCACAAAATTCTATTTTGATTTAAAAATACACAGTATATACAAGGCTGGTAGAACTGTACAGAATTAATTTCCTCCATTTTACTCAAGCTACACTTTAAAACATTTTTCATTAGAGCATGTATTTCATTTTTAATTTAGAAATGTTAAAAAAATGGTTTCTAAATTACCAGTTCAGTCGTCAGATCTTGAATTACAGTTGCCGCATTGTTTAATTCTTCTGTCAGATGTGTCACTTTTTGTTCAGCAGCTTCTCGAAGACTCCTTTCTTCATCATATTTTGACTTTATGTCTAGTTAAAGGTAGTTATATATACATATATATATATTAGTTTCATGACATTAACTCTAGGGAAGAACAGTTTTATAAATTTCTGTACATGGCAATGCATATCTGTATATAATTTAATTCAAAATCACATTTCTTAGATAACCATAAATATATACAATAAAAGTATACTTCTGATTACATTAAATAATGAACTTAAAATAATCAAATGATCTTGTCTATATAAATTATACTAAATATCATTTTAGTATACCATACTTAATCACATATAATATTTTTACCTAAAACGCATAGTTAAAAAATAATATATGTAACTGATAGTATAAACAAATGTTAAATCTATACTATATGATTTAACATCTTTAAAATGTTACTTGTTAATCTTTAAGATGCCCACAAAAAAATTTATCTGCTCTAAAATTCAAGAATTCTACAGAGAAAATCACTCCTTTGAAGGAAGGAGGTGGGAGGACAAACAAAATAATTTCTATATCAATTCCATTATTAAATTCTAGTAATCACCACCATAGTCTATAACAAATGCTTTATCACTAAATTACAATGTTTATTTCTAGGATATTTAATGGCAAAAAAGTAATGAAGCTGATGTATTAGCTAAAAAATTCTTATTCAATATACCTGCAATTTCAGTGGCAAGTTGGGCTGCTTTCTGTTCAAATAAGTCTTTCATTTGCTTAATATTAAAATTTTCTGTTTGGGCTTCTTCTAACTGTTGTTCTAAAGACTGTAGTTCTACAAAAAAAGCACAGCGTTTATTCAAATACAATGTTAATTACATTTGCTAAATTGTTATTACTTCAATCATAATCCTTGCAGTAAAGATAATCAATGTGTTTACTACCAACTACAAGTAGAGTACCTTCACATTTCAAGAATTAAGCATTTCTGTTTCATTTAAGGCACATGTCATGATTTACAAACATGTAAAACAAATGAAAGGAACATTTAGCATCACACCCAAATAGTCTATAAATATTTGTTTAAAAATTATTTTTATTTCATATTTCAAAGTTATTTTCCTATTATATCTGTCAATTTACCAAACAGGAATATATTCTGCTTCTCTGATAAAATTTGTTATAATGTGAAATGAAATTAGACATGGTTTAATAAAATAATCAATTAAAATATGCAGTCAATTCCTAATACTTCATTCTCATAAAAAAATAGATTTCAGAGGGAAATTAACCTCAAAATATAATTTTGATTATTCATTGAGCATTCTTTTATTTTATTTTAAAATAAGTTTAAACTTTAGAAAAGTTGCAATAGAAGAATTCCTATATATCTTCCACCCAAATGCCACCAAATGTTAGCATTTTGCTGCATTTGCTTTATCATTTCTTCACATATATTAACAAACCTAGTACCCAGAAGATTCTTAACTACAAAGCAAAAGAACAATTTTACAGTGGAGAAACCTGGCAGACACCATCACTGAGCATTCTAATTAAAGAATTTAGCAGTTACAAAGTCAGTTACAAAAATGCTAGTTTTATCGTTTTATTTCAAGAGAAAAAGAGTACATCACTCCTTGATATAGATTTAACTTTTCATTAAACAATGATATTAATGTAATATTCCAGAAGTTTATTTATAACTTCAGAATATAATGAACTAAGAAAGCACTAAGATTTTAGTACAATGATTAAATTATAAAGTTCACAGGTAACAAGAACTGTAAACCTCACTATTTTAGAGCCACAAAATATAACCACAAAACAAAATTCATATACCAGGCATAAGAGAAAAAGAAAAAGTAAAAAAGGATGAGAAAGAAGAAAAAGAAAAATGAAAAGTAAAAGTACCTGCTGATGAATCAACCACCAATCCATCAGGTTTAGATTCCTCAATGAAAAAAAAGACATAAACAAATGCATTAAGAGGAAACGACAATACTATTATAATTGCCAATGTTAACAAAATCTCTGAAAGCCATATTCTGTCAGGTAAGTAGCAGGATTTTGATGAAAATTAAATTTTTCCCTGCTCACATTCTTCCAGGTCTCTAAGGTAACACCAGGCAGACTGGCATAATAATTTAACGACAGTTTACTGGTTCTAAGAAAGTTTTTGTGTTAACATATAACAAAAACTGTATCTTGCAATAGATGGTATTTCATAAATTCAGTAATAAATATAAATTATTATAATCATAAATATAGATTCTAAAGCAAATACTTAAGTCAGCAGGCAAGATTCAATCCTATAATATTTGAAAATTTTACATAAGCTAAATATACCATGGAACTATCACTACTAAAAAATTTGGCTTTAAGAGCATAAATTTTTAATTCATGATTATAAATCATCATTAAAAGAATCAGAAATAAAGAACATATTTCGTAAGGTTTCATTTATCACATGTATTAGGAACAAAATAATACACTGCCTCATCATTATGTCCATATTCTAAAGAATTATACACATCTGCTAGAGTTTAATAAAGTAGTTCATAGTATACCTGACTCTTTATTTTCCTATACACTGGATTTGGACAAACTGATTGCAAGAGTCATCAATATTTCAAAGACATTTCCTCCTAAATGTAAATCTCCTAACAAATCAATTTACACCTTGCACTATCGGGAATTTATTTAATTGATTAAATGTGAAATAGTCATCTCAAATGTAACAAGCAACTTCCTCTCTATTTTCAGGTACAGAAGATAATACTGCCCATGTGTGATTGGTTGTTAATGGCATCTATCTAAAACATGAGTAAATGATCTACAAGCACTTTAGATTACTGAAAATCTCTTTAATGCAACCCCAGTTATAGAAGCTGAGTAGTAATACGACTGATATCTTGTTATCCATTTTACTTGTTTTTGTCTTTTCTAGTCCAAATGACAATTTTTGGTGAAAAAACTAAACAGCAAAAAAGACTTTTTTTAGTATAAAAATCATAAACGGTTAAGATAGTCATTTAGAAAATACACTAAAGTAAAAAGAATCTAAGATATCAAAAGAATCTCACTCAGACATAACCAATTTTGATGCCACAGTGGTTTTCTTGGGTTTTTTTCTATGTGTTATTTCTATGTAAAGTCATAGAGTATTTCATATATATATATATCTTTGTATATGCACACATATATATTTTTATTCTGTTTTTAAAACCTAACATTATTATTAATAAAACAGTTCTCCTATGTTTTCATACAACTTCCACTATAATAGTTCATAATAGTTAATAATGTTCTTTCCCTACAAATTTTAGTCATTTCCAACTTGTCACAACCACAAATGTTTGAAGAGTTTCACCATTGTTTGAACTTATAGTTTTTAACTATTTCCATACATTGTTAGAATAAAATAATGTAGGTTGGTATAAAAAAAATCCACAGATAACTGATTTTTTAATGGAGCATCTTTGAGAAGTTACATCTTAGATTCCCATATATTTGTTTGCCTTCATTAGAATTACAAACGATATGCACAGTAGGTTATTCAACACAGGAAACAAATTTATAAGTTATTTATATCCAGCCATCTGCTTACAAAAAAAGGATTATGCTTAACTTTCAGCAATGAAAACAAGCAACTAATAAATAAATTCAAGTATTTAAAAAAAATTACTTGATGCTGCAGTCCTTGAAATTTTTCTAATTCTTTCTTTAATTCTTCTGAGTACCATTTTTCTTCCTAAAGGGGGAAAAAAAAGATTTTTAATTAGCAAATTTTAGAAAATATATTACCTGAAACACTGATAATAAACAAATAAGTTGTTTTTATCCTTACCTTAAGTGAAGCCTGCAGGTCTTGGACCTCTTGTCTAAGTAGTGTTATATCATCTCTAAATACAAATGGTGGGGTAGGGAGAGAATTAATAGTTAGTGTTCTTTAATTAACAACCTGGTCTCTTAACAAATCATGGCTAGTGACTGTATATTAATATTTTAGTTTTCTCAATTTAAAAAAAAATAATAACTCCTGTAGATTGTATGTATAACAGCATACATATAAAATCCTTAGGAAAATAATATTATTCCGAAAGCTCATTGTTTACAAATGGAAAACACTTTATCATAGAATAATGAGCTAACTGACTATCAAGTGGCTAAGCCAGCAGCAAAATATCTCCCATCAATTAACCAACAATAAGCAACAATGGTTTCTTACTGCAGTTAGCATAAAATTCAAATTCATTAACAAGGACTATGTCAGCACCATCTAATCCCTGCCTTATCACTCTCCCCTCACACACTTAGCTCAATCAACATTACTGGCTTCTTTCTCTTCCTTGAGTCTCACATGCTCTTTCCTGTCAGAACCTTCTCATATTGTTTCCCTCACCTACAAGTCAGTATAACAAAGAATGGTGAGCAAAAGACCACTGTAGGCCCTAATGTGGAAAGATTTCACAATACAATACTTTTGAGATTATTCTTCTGGATGTTAAGAACACCTCTCCCCCGTTGGATTATAAATAACAACAACAAAAAAAAAAAAAAAAAAAAAACAGGGACTCTCCCTGTTCCACGCCAATACTAATGGCTGCCATGGAAAAGACACAAGAACTGAAATGAGTTGATTCTAATATAAAGGGAATAGGAGAACAGTAACATTCTAACGATGGAGAAAACTAAGGCCATATCAGCACAAGCATTATCAGCAAGATAAAGGTAATGGGACATAGTGGTGGGTGAATTATTCTCTTGGATAAGGGTAGAGGCAGAGGATAAAAGGACAGAGTCAGCTTCATCTGTGAAATAGGGTTAATAGTAGAAAAGGAAGGAAAATTGCCCACTAAGAGAAATGTAGCAGATGGAGAAATAAATCCTCTATCTTTTATAGCCATTCATATGTAAAGAATTAATTCAGTATTCAATACACATTTGTTGTCTATGCCAACTCTTAAGTTGTCCATTCTAATGGGGAAAATAAACAGTTAAATAAGTAATAGACTACCATCAGTTCTATGATAGAAATAAAGACAGAGGCACAAAGACAGTGGTCACTTCAACCCAGAAGGGCTTTATGATGGAGATAAACTCTGAGGTAAAGTCTTTAATTCTCTGAAAACAAAAGTAAAATTCAATAATAGATTACAGCTACTTTTGTTGACTTTTTTTTCTTTTAATTTTTTATTTTTTACAATACAATAGTTACACTTTTTACCCCTCAAAGTGACAACCCCTCTCCCCCAATCCACCACCCCACTCCCCCCCATATCATAGTATCTACTACAACTCCTCTGACCTCACTCGCACACTGTACTCCTCATCCCGTGACTATTATGTATACATTCAATCACAGTTAACATTCAATATTATACAACATCAGCTTCAAGTGTACAGTGCAGTGATCAAACCTCTACCCCATCTCCAAAGAAGTCTCCCCAACAGGACACGCGATCATCCAACACTGAACAAAGCATTCACAACATTATTACATTCCCAGAACTGCCCCCCATATCCCTGCGGCAATATTAGTCACCCACCTACGCTGTCCAAAACCTTCCCCCTCTCCCTCATCCCCACCCCCTCCCAGCCAGCAATCACCAGTTTTTCCTTTATATCTGCTTGATATGATTTCAATCTTCTTAAATTTACTGAGACTTGTTTTGTGGCTTAACATGTGGTCTCTCTTGGAAAATGTCCCATGTACACTTGTGAAGAATGTATATACTGTTGTTTCGGGATGAAATGCTCTAAAAATATTGATGAAATCCAGCTGGTCTAAAGTGTCATTTAAGGCCATTCTTTCCATGTTGATTTTCTTGTCTAGAGGATCTGTCCATTGGTGACAAAGGGATGTTTGTCCCCTACTACGATAGTGTTGCTGTTGATCTGTCTTTATGCCTGTCAAAATCTGTTTTATATAATTAGGAGCTCCTATGTTGGGTACATAAATGTTTATGAGGGTTATAGCACCCTTCTTTGTCTTTAATTGTAGTCTTCATTTTAAAGTCTATTTTGTCCAAAATAAGTACTGCTACTCCAGCTTTTTTTCTCATTTCCATTTGCATGAAATATCTTATTCCAACTGTAAACAGCATATACATGGGTCCTATTTTCTTATTCATTCAGCCACTCTCTGTCTTTTGATTGGAGCAGTTAGCCCATTCACATTTAAAATGATTATTGATAGGTGCATATGTATTGCCACTTTGTTATTTGTATTCCTGGTCTTCTTAGCTTAGCTTGTTTACCCCTTTCTTCTGTTTGAAAAAGCCCTTTTAACATTTCCTGCAATGCTGGGTTGGTGGTAATAAATTCCTTAAGCTTATTCTTTTCTGAGAAGCTCTTTATTTCTCCTTCAATTTTAAGTGATAAGCCGAGCTGGGTAGGGCAATCTTGGTTGTAGGCCTTTATTTTGCATCACTTTGAATATCTCCTGCCACTCCCTTCTGGCCTGCAGAGTTTCTGAAGAAAAGTCAGCTGTTAGTCTTATAGGAGTTCCTTTGTATGTAACCTGCTGTCTTTCTCTTGCTGCTTTTAGGATTCTGTCTCTGTCTTTAACCTTTGCCATTTTAATTATGATGTGTCTTGCTGTTTCGGTACAGCTTGTTTGGAACCCTCTGCGCTTCCCGGGCATGTATTTTGATTTCCTTCACCAGGGTATGGAAGTTCAGGCATTATTTCCTCAAATACATTCTCATTCCCTTGCTTCTTCTCTTCTCCTTCTGGTATTTCCATGATGCAAAGTTGTTGTGTTCATGTTGTCCCATGGGGCTCTTAAACTATTTTCATTGTGTTTTATTCTTTTGTCTTTTTGTTGTTCCAACTGGGTGATTTCTGCTATTTTGTCTTCCAAATCGCTGATCCGATTCTCTGCTTCATCTACTCTACTGGTGATTCCTTCGAGTGTGTTCTTCATTTCAGTTATTGTATTCTTTAGTTCTAACTGGTTGTTTTTTTATGAGTTCTCTACCCTTCCTTAAGTCCTCACTAAGTTTGTTAAACATTCTTATCATCAGTGTTCTAAATTCTGTCTCTGAAAGGTTGGATCCCTCTGTTTCATTTGGTTCCATTTCTAGAGGTTTCTTCTGATCTTTTACTTGTGACATGTTTCTGTTTCCCCATTCTGGCTGTCGCTCTGGGATTGCTTTGATGTATTAGATAGATCACCAGGAGAGTCCTGGCTGGATCATGCAGGCGCATAGCTCATGGCCCAACACTCGCAGGAAATCTCCCAGTCTCAGCCTGTCCCAATCAGCCACTCGCAGATCAGGCCGAGCAGCCCCGACAACCAATCACCAGTCTGGCAACTCTGCATTTGCAATACAGAGAGCGGGGACCCAAGGCGGCTCATGCACTCCTGAGTCTCAGTGAGCAGCCTATTGGAGCCCAAGTGCACACGCCTGGCATTTCCCTGGCAACGCAGCACAAGCAGCGGCAGACAGTCAGGATCCAAGGCGGCTCGTGCACTCCCACGTCTCAGAGAGCAGCCTGTTGTAGCCAGAGTGTGCCTGCCAGGCGTGTCCCTGGCAATGCAGCATAAGTAGGGTGGAGGGTGGGGATCCAAGGCCACATGCATACGCACGCACACACGCACTCCTGCGCCAATTCCACCAGACCAATGTGGTCCTGGAACTTACCCTCTGTGGGAGGGCCCAACCCTGACAAAATGGCACCCTCCTGTATCCCACTCGCATGCAAGCTCCACACCAGGGGAACAATAGTCCCAAAATCTCCGGCTCCCACGCCAAAGGCGCTCAGTTCAGTCCATCCCCACAGGCTCCTGGGCCCGGCTCACACAGCTACTCCCTCCACCAGCAACCAAGTGAGTGCTCACCAGCGAGCGAGTCTGTGTGCCGGCTCTACTTGTTCTCCAGCTGCCCTCAGCTCATCGAGCTGAGCAAAGAAGAGTCCTCACTAATTTCTACTGCCAGCTAACGTGGAACTCCTCTTCCCAGCAAAGTAACTCTGGGCTGGTGAGCTTGGTTTGGGACCGGAGGGTCTCTCCCTCCACCAGAGAAGCTTTCCCACTGCTGAGGCGTCCCTCACAGGGTTCGCCCTCTCTCATCTCCTCCCCTCCTACCAGACTTGACATGGCCTCCTCTTTAAGTTCTTCATTTAGAGGTTCTGATCATCTAGTGTTCAGGGGACTTCTGGGCTTGAATGTTGTATAAATTATTTGTAATTTTGATGTGATCCTGGGAAGCAGTTGTCACAGCATCTGTCTATTCCGCCATCTTACCAGAAGTCTTACTTTTGTTGACTCTTAAAATTTGTTTTCCTGGCCAGCCGAGTGGCTCAGTTGGTTAAGAGTTGGCTTAGAGAATGTGTTCTAAGCAATAGGGCTGCCAGTTCGATTCTCACATGGACCAGTGAACACTGCGCCCTAGCTGAATTATTGCTGAGCTGCCAACAGGTGGCAGGAGGGCTCAGATGGTCTAACAACAAGATTGCCTGTTCAATGGTGGGCTACGCCCACCTGCAACTAAAGATTGAACTCAGCACCTTGAACTGAGCTGCCGCCCAGATGGCTCAGTGGATAGGGCGTGCACTCTTAACAACAAGGCTGCTGGTTCGACTCCTGCATGGGATGGTGGCTACGCCACCCGCAACTAAGATTGAACACAGCACCTTGAGCTTAGAGGCCACAAGCTGCTGACGGAAAGCCAGATGGCGACTGGCGACCTCCACAATGAAGACTGAAGAACAACAACTTGGCTGGTCCCCTCCCCCAATTCCCCAACACTGTTCCCCTCCCCTATCCCCCAATTTAAAAAAAGTCTTTAATCAAAAAAAAAAATTTTGTTTTCTTGTAAATTTTTCATTTCTAGGGTATGTGTGTGTGTGAGTGTGACTCCATCTCTCCCTCTCTTTCATGTGGCCCTATGAACTAATCTGGTTTGTAGAAATCACATGCCAACTGTAAGACATTTAGTCTTAACATATGTATGGAAAAGTGTGGATGTGTTTTAAGTTTTCTCTACTATTTATTAATCTTCCAACTCTATGTATAAACTAAAATGATGAAGAAAGGAATTAGTAAAAATATACTTAAATGACTCATTTAAAATGTAATGAAATTCCAAGAAAGATAGTTCCAATTCAACTTCTAATTTGGTGGGTTCAGTTAATTAATCTTTTTTAAAGTACCACTTCAATTAATTTGTTAAAATAATTTGCCTAAATAGAAAATCTTCTGAAATGTGTAACACATCAAACCGACCAAAGATATTTACAAAAAACAACTGGCAACATCTATCAAAATTTTAAAGGGAAATTTTATCCAAAAATTCCACTTCTAGAAATTTACCTTACAGATATAGTCAAACATGTGTAAATGACACATCCACATGCTGCCTTTAAAAAGAATGAAATAGCTTTATCTGCATTGATGTGAAACAACCTGTCCAAGGTATCCCAAGGTGTAAAGGAGTCTCTTTCCACCCCACCCCCACATACCTTCTGAGACATGTGACAACATAAAAGCATCAGGTTTTAAGGCTCCAAGTGAAACATTAGCCTATGTCCAAAGAAACACATGGAAATGTAGCTTCCAGTTAAGTGCTACAAAAATTTAAGCCCCTCTATAAAAATAATAATGATAACAACAACCTTTTACGACCTAAGGCAGGGCAAACTTCTAATTACTCAGTATCTGTTCTTCTTATCCTGCAAATGACTTTCCTTCCCTTTAAAACCCCATGGCACCTTCCCTCATTCTTAACTCAGAATGTCATATATATATCTCATTTTTACCTTTGTGTCTCTGACTCTCTCGTGTATGTGGGGTTCCCATAGTACGTATGTAATTAAATTTGGTTATTTTCTCTTGTCAATCTGTCTCATGTTGATTTCATTATTAGACCAACACAAAGAACCTAGGAGGATAAAGGAAAATTTCTTCTTCCCACACAATAAGAACTGAAAATAATCCCGGTTGCTCTTGGTCTTTGAAGGAGCAGTTTCAGGATAATATTTATCAAGGCAGAAGCTAGGCCTTGGTGAGTTAAACATTAAATGAAAAGTTAAGAAGCAAAAACAAGGATAGACTGTGGATGATTTATGTTGAAAGTTAATACATTGTGTACCATCTAATTCATAGCTGAAAAAGCAACTCTGTTAAATTGATATTAAATACAAAAACATTTATAATGTGCTTTAAGTACATATTTTATATCTATTTCCTAACAAATGCCACAAAGATTGTACCCAAAATTATTAACTCTCACATAAAAACTACTGCGATCATAATGTTTTTTCTTTATCTGGTGTTCTTTGTATTATAGTAGATTAACCAGCAGGAACTTTGTTTGTTTGTTTGTTTGTTTGTTTGTTTTAAGAAAAGCATGAAAAAAAGATTTTACAAATAGTAAAATCCTAAGAATGACCTTCCTTTTAAAACCCCAGACACCTTACCTCCTTCTTTAGCTTAGAATGCCATAGTGGGGGTTCTCACCAATCACAAAAGCAAAAAAAAGTTATATTGTTGAATGCTGTTCAAAGTAATTATATTTTAGTTTAATTCTTAAAATGGTCAGACAAAATTGCCAAGAAGCAGATGTGTATATGTGCTTATTTATATTGGTGATTATAATTATAAAAGAAAAAATTTAAAATAATTGTTAAATTTTAATTCTTGGCTAAATTCATTATTTTAACAAGTTACTATAAAGTCTTCTAAACAAAGCATATCATTCTTTATTAAACAGAATATACTAAACGCAAATTAACTTTCTGATAACTCACAATCTTTATTAAAAACATAACTTCTGGACCATGTTGTAGATGCTGGTATAGATCGTTGCTGGTCAAGGATAAAATAGGTTATAACAAAAAAGGAGGAAGGCCATGCTAAACAAGGGCAGATTTAAATTAAGTAATATAAAAATACTACTATTTTCACAAACTAATTATTTATGATTAAACAATATTACATGCATTCATAATCACATTACACTTCACAACTATTATACTGTACCGCTTCAGAGCAAGGTTAGCCTCTCCTCCATGACTTGAATCATTACCAGCATCATGAACTGCCTCATAGTGTTTGAAAAGTTCATCAGCAGATCCAAGAGATTTCATACACTGGGGACATATGAAACCCTATAGAAAAAGGGAGAAAAAGGTTTCAAAATAGTATTTAATATTACAAAATAATAATTTGTATATGATGAAATATAGTAAAGTGTCTTATTCACTTAATGAAGCCATTAAGTAAGCTATAATTTATGGTATGAATCCCAAATTATGGTACTGTACAAAGGTTCATCACTGTCTATTCTGCATGGAGTTTATAAAATGTGAAGGAAGTCCTTACAGCACTCTTTTAGGTTGAATAAATTAATGGCTCTACTATACAATTCTAATCTGAGAAGTTGGTTCTAATCTAGAAGACTGGTTGAGGGCCGGCCGAGTGGCGCGGTGGTTAAGCGCTGGCCTGGGAAGCCAGCGGCCCTGGTTCGGTCCCACATATGAGGGCCAGTGACACTGCCCTCAAAAAAAATTAAAAAAAAAAAAACTAGGTAGAAGACTGGTTGATAAGATTTGCCATCATATCCTCCCTCTCTAGATAGTCCCATTAGTAAAATAATCCAACCTACTTCATAGGATTCTGATCACCGAGGAAAAAGGTATTATAGCATATAACCCATAATTATCACAGAGTATTTACAATGGTTGAGCAGTAAACTTCCTGGCTAACCTAAGATTAACAGTTTTGCAAAAGCCTAAAATTAATATATAGTCCCATAAAATATAAAAAACTTAGAAATAATCCCAGATTGTTATATGATTATGGCATACACAGTCCTGCATGACTATTCTCCCAACGATCTCCCAACTTCACACTCTATATACAACATGCTGCAACAATACTAAAGCACCTATGTTTCCCTGAACACACCTCACATTTCTCTGCCTTTGCGTATACTGCATTTTTCCTCCAGCACTATCCTCATTAGCTTATCAAGTTTCTATACCCACTATATTACACAACACATTGGAGCTTTTCATTTATGTTTCCCTAATGACTAATGTAGAATTTTAACATACTATATATTTTCTACACTGTATATTTATTTAATGAATTATTAACGAACCTGCCAGTACAGAATTTGGTGAAAAAAACAGAAGAGCTTTAACAGCTTGCAGATGATCAAACTTTCCTAGGGAAAGACTCAACTAAGCAATAAGGACTCTGAACATATAAAAACTAAAAATAATAAAACTTCTTTGTTGGGTTTTATGCAAACCGCATATCCTCATTTATCATTTATGCACATTATGTGGCCGAATCAAGGCTGAGTATTGGCAATGCCGATATGCAGACATACACTTACAGACAACGTCATAATACAAGTATAAATAAAGAACTACAGAAACACAGGGGAAGAGGTGTCCAGCTCTGCCTATGGCAGCAGTTAATGCTTTACAAAAAATAAACAGATACATGTACATATTATGCTTTACAAAAAACACACAGACACACATACATACTCATGTAACATATATTAGACACTGGAATGAGTAGACTGTTACTTGTGAGAAGTAAAAGATTAAAGCAAATGGAGGAGTATGAACAAAGAAGCAGGAAGAGGTATGAAACACAGGCGTGCTGTATTTGGGATACAGAGACATGCTGTGGTCACAGAGCCAGAGTGAGGTCAGGGCGACAACATGTGAATGAATGCAGTGACCCCATAGGAAATTCCTGAAATGAGCAGACAGTTGTACTGAGGATGTGCCTTGGACATCAGAGTAAAGCCACGAGGCTGCAGAGATATTTGGCACTCAGCACTATCTTCTCAATGAATGAATGCTCCTAGTCTATGTGTTACGTTCTTTCTTCAAAACCATCTCTTACCTACCATCATGTTTCATAATGGTTCTACATTATGCTTAATTTGGCATTCTTGTAACTTCCATCTAGTAACTGTTATACCATACTAGTTGACATACTTTTAGTGCTACTGTGCATGAGCCCCTATAACGTTCAGCCTGTCGTGTCTCTTTTGTGTCTCAACTACTGATAGTACATAGAAGGCAAATTATAGACCGTTCCAGAGAAACCCACATCCTGATAACATTATTTAGTTTTCATAACTTTGGCTTTTTGGCTATTTTATCTACTTCCAAGCTTTGGCTCTAGGTACCTGAGGATGCCAGAAAGCTTATGATCACATTAAGGTATGCCATACCATCTTAAAGTTTCTAAATATTACCAGGTTAATTGTCTAGAAAAACCTGATTCATCCATCCCTGAAGAGAAATTTTAGAAATTCAGTAATATATATTTAATTATAAAAAGTAATCTCTAAGTGAATTTTACATGTGATTAGAGCTTGCATGTTTAAATAAAACGCCAATTTAAAGACATTAATAATAAAAATAATTTTTTCTAAAACATATATACTTCTTACCTTCTTATACAAATGATACTAAACCTTTGCTTGATGTTTCAGAGGCATAAATATTAATCACTGATTTGAGCATCATCCACTCTTAATTCTGGCAAGACTCTTTAATTCCTGTACCCACATTTTATAGTTTTTCCTACACTCTCTTTTGCTTTTCAACAATAATTTCTAAAAATTATTTGCATGCTACAAGGTGTAATCAAAGAATAAGGTGAATGTTTAAATTTATAAAAATTTATTACAGTAAAAGATACATTGCCATTAATCCCCCTCACTTCAAACACACTTTTCCCATGGTTCCTGCTACTTTCCGAAGCAGTCTAGAAGTCCTCTTTTGTGAGTGTCTTTAGTTGAGCTGCTGTGGCTGCCTATATGTCCTGAATAATTTTGATTTTGGGGGAGAGCCAGAAGTTGCACAGTGCCAGATCTGGTGAATAGGGTAGATGAGGACACACCATACGATTTTATTTGACAGGAATTGCTGTCTATTAGAAGCAATGTGTGACACGGAGCATTGTCATGATGGAGGCTGAAACATCTGCCCATTTCTCAGGCCGTTTTCTATACACATCATTTCTTAAATGCTCTAATAAGCCCTTATAATATTTAGAGCTCACCGTAATGTTCCTGGTTACAAACTCAGCTCGCATAATTCCATCAAGTTCAAAAAACACAATATCACCTTGATGTTGCGAGCAGCAGCATTCACTGTATTTTTTTATCAAACCTTGTATTTCTAGCAATCTTGTATTGCTATTGATTGGAAGGGTAGATTAAGGGAAACTTTATTAAAACCATATCACTCATTTAAAAAGAAAAGGTGAAATAAGCTCAGAATGAGTGCCTGAGTGATGTCCCATGAATAAAGTGCAGGATCGTTAGTTCAAGGACTTTGTGATACTAATTCTGGACATTAAGAGATTCTGCTTCTATTTCTTCTAAATTTTCTTCAAGGGGATTGAGGTTGCTGGATAGATAACTTCCACAAAAATACTTTGAGCAAACAATAAAACACTAAAAATAGCCAGCTACATTAATTTCCCTTAATCATTTCAATTTTTCACTAACTTCCAAAAAAAACACTCAAAAACTAACACCCCCCCCACACACACATACACACACAGCTTACTTAAGATTAAAAACAATAAATTCCTTCCTTTTAGATTTCAGTTTTCTGTAATCTTTTCTCAGATTCACCACAGCTAAGAACTTATGTTACTTTGATACGTATGGTATTTCTGTTGTACCAAACGTCTTTCGAATTAAAAGGAAGTTCTTATTTAAGTGATACATAGATGAGATTGTCACTTTTAATTTTGGCTAACCCATAAAGAAGAAAAGTTGACCCATGTGTTCTGAAAGGAAGACAACTAGTAAAATGCTAAGCAGAGTTCCAAGAATCTTTCATGCCTCTTATCTTTGCTCATACTGCTCCAGCTAGTTTAACTGATGTGCTCCTATATATACCATTTTCCCCATCACCCTAGAGAATGTCTTGTCTAACTGTTCCCCAGTGAAATTTTTCCATAGTTCCCTTCAAGATGAATTAGGCATTGCACTTATAATATTTTGCAAATAACATCTATCATAGAACTGCCTAGGGTAGAGATCATATCTTAGGTATCTTTTTATCTCCTTTACCTACTAAAATACCAGGAACTAAAAGGTACTCTATTAATATGTTAAATAAGTGTATGTTTGGTAAGATTGTTTCCTTATTATATACATAACTGCGCCACAGAAAAAAGTAATTTCGATTTTTTGTCTTTCTTTCCTAGCACAAAAAGTTTCGTTCTTTTGTAAGATTTGTACAAGAAGCAAAAGAAATGCTGTTTCTCTCTCTCTCTCTCTCTCTCTCTCTCTCTCTCTCTCTCTATCTCTAATACTGTAGTGATTTTCAGAGGAAAGAGACAGAGATATATCAGAATCATCTGAGAAACTTTTTCCAGCCTAAAAATGGACAACACTTCCCTTCACTGGATCCTACTCCCCGCCTTAGATATGTACCAGCTCCACACACTACTGAGAAACATTTTTGCAATCCACTGTTAATGATGGGTGTGTATCATCCTGTCACCTCCCTTGGGTCCGGGGACTCAAAACAAAG
Source organism: Aselliscus stoliczkanus (assembly GCA_033961575.1). NCBI lineage: Eukaryota > Metazoa > Chordata > Mammalia > Chiroptera > Hipposideridae > Aselliscus > Aselliscus stoliczkanus. The sequence continues at coordinate 119,472,624 of CM066727.1, read as the reverse complement.
ATTGAGACAGTGGGAGATCCAAGTTCAATTGCTGTATATTTTCCCAAATAAAGACAGTAAGAGTTCACATGTGAAGTCATCTTTCTATGTAAGAGTAAAGTATTTTAACCTAAAGCACTGTAATGCATTCAGTAGTAAAACATTACCTATGTAATAAAGACATAACTTACAAATGTTGAAATAAAACATTCACATTATATTACAAATTTCATGACAAAATTTATGCAAAGATATTAACTTAAACTTTTATATATATTTACAGATTCGCAAAAAGATAGCTGCAAACAGTAAGAGAAACCAAGCCAATTTCCAAAGAGCTTCTTTTCCTCATTGAACTTTCTTTAAAGCATGCATACTTAAAGCAATCCATATTCCCTTAGCATAAAAAGTTAAGCAACACCAAAGCAAGGAAAAATAGAGTTATTTTGAGCAACCCATAACCAAGCTGCTAAAACAAAATATACAAGACCCACAGTAACATTGGAGTTATTAAGAAGTTCCTGTCCTCTTGTTTCATTTTCAGCATGCACTTTCTGGTAATGCTCCGACAAATCAATAGCAGTTATACATCTTTTCATACATAATGGGCAGATGAAACCCTGTGAAATAACAACTTTTAGGAGGATGTACATAAAAGTTATTTAAAAGACAAAATACATACATAACAGGAAAATAATTAGTATGTCTCTTAGATATGTAAAAGAAATGTTCAGGTAGTACCTGTACAAACAGTGAAAGATCTATCCAAAGTAGGACTTCTAAAATTAGTTCTCATGCTGTGAATTCCCATTGGTTCATTTTATTTTTAAATTATAGTAACCAATTCCTTTACTTGGATTATTATTATTATTATTATTGTTTATGACACTTTCTCCTTAGAGCTATTATTAGCAAGTTAGCTTTTATTTTAGATCAAAAAATGATTAGTAAGTATAACAAATACCTTTATGTGATACAATATTCTAAACAAAATTTCTTATAATGAAAGCAACTTTTATTCTTGACCATGTTCCACTAGCCTGAGAGCCATTCTTCCCCGTACCCATAAGTCCCATATATGACCCTACTTTTCTGAGCCAAATAATATCATTTTAAAACAATCTCCCAAATTCCCTATACCTAACAATAGCAGTATTTTAAAATGTGGGCTGTTACAGTGATCTAGGGTTTGGGGTTTTGTCAGATAGGAACAGTAGAAGGATGAGAAAACAGAGGAATTAACAGTATCAGAGAAAAAGTAAACAAAATGAAGACAGTGGTGAAGGACAATAGGTTATAAAAGTTATAGTGTCATGAGTTTTGGTGTCAAAAATAAATGTGGATTTGAATCTCAACCTATGCTGACTACGAGCTAAAGGAAATCACTTTACTTGCCAAATGTCAGTTTCCTCATCTATACAATGGGGCTGATATTAGCACCTATTCTCCTAGAGTTATTGTGTAGTAGGTAAAATGTTTATTTAGTACAGTGTATGAGACATGGTAAGTGTTCACCAATACCAAGAGTGGCATTAAATGTTGGTTAGAAAGGAAAGAAAATGAAGCCTGGAAAGGTTGAAAGACTAAAAAAAAAGATAGGAAATAAAAACCTGAAATACTCAACAAGGCCACAGTTAAGTAGTGAAAATATGATAAAGTTTTTAAGGGCATAAACACTTCTGATAAGAAATGGGAGATAGGATTTTAACATTTCAGGTGAAATCATTCTGCCTTGTAGTAAGGTAGAAGGCACATACTGCCATGGCTTGAGAGCTGGGAAAGAGGTAATACAGACCACTGTCATTGATAACATTAAGAACTGGGAGACTAGGATGGTCTTTGAGTCACTAATGTCACTTAGGACAATAGCAAGGAAGGAAAGGAAGACTGCGAACAAGGTTCCAAAGTAGGGTAGCAGTTAAGAGCAAGGCTTAGGCTTGAATGTAGATTCACACTATTCCTAGTAGCTTTTATGACCTTCAATTTCCTTGTCTGTTCAATGAGATAACAATAACAACTACCTCATATGGGTCTCATGAGAATTAAAAGAGATAATGCATGCAAAGTGCTTACTATAGCACCTGGTACAAAGAAAATATTCAAAAAATGTTGGCTGTATTAATATCATTATTCCTCTTGTTAACAACCCTTAAAGGAGATTAGCCAGGGGATGAAAGTGAGGAATATGAATTCAATTTTTTTTTTTAAATGATGAAAGGAATGTCCTTCAGGCAACCACAGTCCCAAGTGTTAGAACTACAGAATAAAAGAAGGCATCATTGCATCTTTTTGCTATGACAGCTTTATGCCTTTCACTTTACTCTGGTTTCTTCACTCTAAGTTTCCACATAAAGTCATTCAATTGTTCATTCAAAAGTATTTAGTGAGTGTGATCATTGTGCTCTGTCCATTAAGCTATGGTGCTGAGAACACACACATATGTAAGACCTATTAGTTCTGTTTCTCTTTAGAGAACCCTAACACACCCACCCGCCCACACTCACCCCCCCAAAAAAAACTTGTTGGAATGAATAAATAAATTTAGCCATATTGTAAAATAAAAGATAGGCGTACAAAAGTTAATTGTACTTCTGTATCATAGGAACAAACAAATGGAAAATAAAATTAGAATACCATTTACACTAATATGAAAAAACAAAAATTATCAAGAAATAAATTTAGTAAAAGATGTATAACACTTTTACATTAAAAACTACAAAACATGGCTAAGTGCAAAAGAAATAATTACACAGTGTGTAAGGATTAGACGATTCAATATTAAGCTCCAAATTAATCTGTAGATTATATATAACCCTAATCAAAATACTAATAGGAACCTAAAATGTAAGAGTAAAAACAAATTAGAAGATAATAATGAAATAGGAAGACAAACTATCTGATTTCAAGACTTATTATGAAGCTAGAGAAATCCAACAGTATTGACATAAATATACAAATATAAATAAAGATCAATGAAAGAGAATAAAAAACAAAGAAATACAGCCACACATATAAGGTTAATTGATTTCTCACAAAAGTGAAAATGTAATTCAATGGGAAAAGGTAACACTTTCAATGGTACTGAAACAACCATGTGGAAAAATGTGGTTTCCATATCCATGTGGGAAAAAATGAACCTCAACCACTATTTCACACCATACACAAAAATTTTAAATAAATCACAGATTTAAATTTATACCCTAAAATGATTTCTTTAAAAATCAGAGGAAAGCATAGGAGAAAGTCTTTGCAATCTTGGAGTAGGCAAAAAAAATTCATAGGTGAAACCACAATGCATTAACCATAAATGAAAAGGCTAACAAACTGGACTTCCCCCAAATTAAAAACTTATCTTTGAAAATACCATTAACAAAATTAAAAGTAAGTCATGAAATGAGAGAAAATATCCATATCACATAGATCTGACTGTGGTATAAGGCCAAAAATTAAGGCCCATATATGTGTTGCCTTGACAAGTGGTAAAACTGGCAGATTACAAATGGCCTACCTGCAAGTTCCCCTCCCCACCCTGCCCCTGTAGATAAGGTCCTCCAGTCAAATAACCTTCTTTTTCAGAAGAAACAAGTATAGGGCCTGCTTATTCCTGAGTAGCGGGTTTCAGTTCCCCTTCAGCCCACAGAATTACTCAAACAAGCCAATCACATCTTCCTGTAGAAACCATGGGGCACCTTAATCTCTTGATACCATAAAGCCTACTTCTCACAGCCACTGCTTGTTCATTTTGTTCCCAAGTGCAATCCTCATGTGGCCCTGCATGGCATGCAATATTCTCCTCCCCCGGGCTGTGAGCATATGCGACTAATAAAATGTCTTGATCTCATGTGTCCAGTGTCGGCGTAACCATGTGTGCAGTCATCCCCATAAACCTCACCAATGGGGTGAATAGGAGGCAGTCAAAAGACTTGTACACAGAATAAAGAACTCTTACAGTTCAATATAAAAAAATAAATAAATCCAATTTCTTAAATGGGCAGATTTCCAGTTCCAGACAAAATGGAATAGATGCACCATTCCCTATTCCTCTTGCTGAGTAAAGCTAAAATACCTAGACATTACATGTAAAACAAACATCAGAAGACTGAAAGATAAAGAGAAGAAGGCAAAATAGCTAAGGATTTCAGGACGCAAGGAGTGACCCAGTGGTGAGTACTCTGGCTTTTAGTTTTGCCTCATATATTCCAGACTAGGTGCTGGAGAAGCTGGCAACCTGGAAACTTCAGTGGGCACTTAGAAAAAAAGCCCAAAGAAAAGCCTGCTCTCTCTAGTCAAAGGACCAGGAAAATAAAAATCGAATTTGTCATTATGTAGGTCATTAGTGAGTAGTTTCAGTTCCAAAATGCCATTTTGAAACTACTGACTGATAGAAGCCAAATTAGAAAGGGGTAAGCCGTGAACAAAGAAATTTGCTTCTCGCAATACAGTGTACCAAATAGCCTGAACACTTGACTTGATAACAACTAAATGATATAAACTATCACTTATTACATTATGTATCGTACATTTCATATATTTTATGGACTGAATGTTTGTATACCCCAAAATTTATATGTTGAAATCCTAACCCACAATGTGATGGTATTAGGAGGTGGGGCCTTTGGGAGGTGATTAAACCATGAGGATGGAGCCCTCATGAATGAGACCAGTGTCCTCATAAAAGAAACCCAAGAGCTTTGTCACTCCTTCTGCCATGTGAGACAGCCATCTATGAACCTGGAAGCAGGCCCTCACCAGACACAAAATCGGCTGGAGCCTTGAGCTTGGATTTCCCAGACTCCAGGACTGTGAGAAATAAATGTCTGTTGTTCAAGCTACTCAGTTCATGGTACCTTTGTTGTAATAACCCATACTGACTAAGACAACACTATATATACATGTGTGTACACACACACACATATATACTTATATACACACACATATATAGTGCTATATAATATAGATACATTGTTATATGACATGGAATAAAATATAAAACATATAAATGAGTACCAAGCAAGCTATTGCTTTGTTTCTGGCTATTTGTTTAAAGTCCTGGAGACTATATTTCAAATTCCCTTTAGATGGCTGCAAAGAGCACAATGTTAAAACCTAGAGTTTGTTCAAAGTGGGAAGCCAACCTCAAGGTAAAAGGGAAACAAATGAGAAAGAGAACGAGAGAGAACGAGAGAGAATGAGAGAGAAAGAGAGAGAGAGAGAGAGAGAGAGAGAGAGAGAGAGAGAGAGAGAGAGCGAGACCGAGACCTTGACAGGTGTGTACCTCAGCACTGGGCACATGGAAAAAACAATTTCCCCTGAGGATTCATAATCACCAATAGCTCTCAATTAGGTTAGTAGCTAGAATTTATGTTACTGTGTAGTCTGAAGAATTTGAAGCACAGAACTTAATTTAAGTTCTAGATTAGTGGCACTTCTAGAGTGGTATTTATCTGCGGATGGGAATAATTCATGACATAGGTACAAACTAAGTGGCAGGAGGGAAAGATGATAAAATGAGAATATGAGAATGGAATCCACAATACAGAAAAAGGGTTGAAATTTGATAGGAAAAGGGACCTGCCTTCCATTTACTAAAAATAAGAACAAGAACACAATGAAAGAATAGCTTTGGTGATGAAATGAGAACATCCATCTGTGGTTCCTATTTTCTCAATGACATAGAAGGTGACCTGAGGGAAGGTGAGAATAGGGTAAGACACATGGAAGATATGAGGATAGAGGAGAGAATACAACTGTCTCAGAGAATAGGTAAATGTCCCTAATAGGAAAATACAGCAGAATTATCACTATTCACTACCCATGGTAGATTTTTTTTTTTTTTTGGTCTAAGATCAACAATTATAAATAGATCTCTTTCCATGGTTACAGCTGACCATTTTGAGCTCATCATATCGACAACACAATTTGAAATATTTTTCTTAAAGACATTTCCTTAAATTTGTTCTTAATGAAGGTTATCTGATACTGTCCTCACTCTCAAAATCTCGTAAAATTTTATTATGGTTAATATACATATACTGAAGACAGGAAGATGAAGAGACAGGTAGTCACAGAGAGGAAAAAGAGAGATGAACAGTTAGAAAGGAAATATACCCAGAAATACACAGGAGAGAGACTCATCAACCAAGAGGTGGGGAAGGGGAGAACAAAGAAAAGGGGAGTCAGCAGGTGGTACTGTGGGACTCAAAAAGGCACAATTGACAAAAACTATCAGAGCCTAATGTGTGTAGATCTTTTAGAGATAGTATTGTGGGTGGTTTTATGTTCTCTCTTTCCCTATCTCCTTTTTCTATAATGCGCGAATATTGTTTAAAATAATAATAATAAAGCAACTAATAAGGCTGACTTCTCAAAAATTTAAATTATTTCTTTATTAGACTTATTTTACTTTCTCTATTAATTTTTAATAAGCTATACACAATAAAAGTTCTTAAGAAGTAATAAATGAAGACAGCAACTAATGTATAAATTTTGCAGATAACCTAGTTTTCATTAGCTCAGTAGTTTATGACATTACAAACACATAAATAGATATTATTCACTGGGAATTCTTTACCAACAGATTTTAAAGCTTCATTAGGTTGAGATGACATTAGCATTAAAGACAAATCGGCAACATTATTTTTCAACCTTAATATACATTTTTCTCATTCTCACAACCAAGCACTGGTATGCATCTACATATATCATTCAAAAGTTGCATTCCTTTGTAAGAAAGGCTTATGAGAACTTTTCCCATTAAATTTTAAATTATCAATCGTTACTCCAAATATTTGCTATTTCCCCTAAATAATGTTGAATTTTATTACCAAATTATTATTTTCATACCTCTGAAGAGCTTTCATTATTAACATCCACCGTGTTAATAGGAGCTGCTGATGAATCCAAATCAGAGCCTTGAGAGCCAACTCTCCCAGGAGTCTGAAATATAAACAGAAGGGGAGGAAAAATCAAAGCAGATGTTAACAATATATTCATAAACTATTTAATAACTTAAATAGTAATCAGGTCGACCTTACACATAAGAAAAGTAGATGTCTTCTCAATAATAATAATAAAACAGTACTAACAGCTAGCTATCCTTTATTGAAAACCGTACCTAATACTGTATCGAGATCTCTATATGCATTATCTCATTTTCTGTCTTTTTAAGTTAATACAAATTTTATTTTTTTTTTTTTTTTTTTTTTTTTTTTTTTTTTTTTTTATTTTTTAAAGATTTTATTGGGGAATTGGTGGAGGGGAACAGCGTTGGGGAATCGGGGAAGGGGAACAGACAAGTTGCCGTCTTCTTGTTCTTCAGTTTAGTTGCGGAGGATGTTGCTTCACTGTTGGTATGGTCATTGCGCTCTTCCCGGATGAGGCAGATCTGTCGCTGGCCTCTGGATGTCGCTCATCGCGGCTATTGGCAGCTCACGCTTGGCTGCCAGCCGCTCACGCTGGCTGCGGGCCACTCACTGCAGCCTTTGGCAGCCCACTGCAGCAGGGGCTGCAGCCCACACCATCACCGGGGCTCGCACAGCCCAGCTCCAGGTGGAGCTGTTGTTAGCTGTAGAGGGCAGTGTCACTGGCCCTCATGTGGGATCCGAACCGGGGCCGCTGGCATCCCAAAACCAGCGCTTAACCAATGCGCCACTCGGCCGGCCCCAAATTTTACTTTTATATAGTGCTTTATAGTTTCAACTCACTTTCATAGAATATCTTATTTAATCATAATAACATCTCTGTGAGAGGCAGGGCATATGTTATCAGTATATATGAAAAGACGGATTCAAAGCAGCTAAAGGACTTCTCAAGATTGTACTGAACAAAAATCACACAGAAGCAGAACCAAAATGCTGGCCTCCTCAGTCCTCCTGCATCGCCCTCTTTACTACACCAACTAAACTAAGGCGATTTCAGAGGTGCTAAAAAGACCAACACAGTCCATGTTATCTAATCACCATGGAAACCATTACCAATCTGTTTCCAATACTTGATAGATATTTCATCACCAAAGATATAGTTTGGAGGGTTAAAGGTCTTTTTTTTCCCCCTGCAACATTTATGATCTAATATTACCATTCATTAATACCTAGAAATTACCTTAAAGGAATTGGAAATCTAGTAAAACACTGGGCAAAAGATACAGTCGGAGCACAAGGGCTCACTCAATAATCCCTATCAAAAAAACATTTATAGGGCCGGCGGAGTGGCACATTGGTTAAGCGCTGGTTTTGGGATGCCAGCGGATCCGGTTCGGATCCCACATGAGGGCCAGTGACACTGCCCTCTACAGCTAACAACAGCTCCACCTGGAGCTGGGCTGTGCGAGCCCCGGTGATGGTGTGGGCTGCAGCCCCTGCTGCAGTGGGCTGCCATAGGCTACAGTGAGTGGCCCGCAGCCAGAGTGAGTGGCTGGCAGCCAAGCGTGAGCTGCCAATAGCTGCGGTGAGCGACATCCAGAGGCTAGCGACCGATCTGCCTCATCCGGGAAGAGCGCAATGACGATACCAACAGTGAAGCAACATCCTCCACAACTAAACTGAAGAACAAAAAGACGGCAGCTTGTCTGTTCCCCTTCCCCGATTCCCCAACGCTGTTCCCCTCCACCAATTCCCCAATAAAATCTTTAAAAAAAAAAATATCTATAATACATACTACCATTATTTCTATTTTATATAAGAGAGAAGAGCCAAGGTAGAGTGTAAGTAACTTGCCCAAAGTCACATGGCTAATAAATGGAAAAAGGATTTTAGCACAAGCAGTCTTGTCTCTTACTCACCAACCCATATTGCTTTTCTGCTGGACATCTTCGCTGAGAGGCACCTCAAGCACCCAAGGTCTAGAACAATTCACAACACATTTGCCTCAACAGACAACATCTGTAATAATCCTATTACTATCACCAAAAATACTCTTTCACAAACTTGCCTAAAGAAATCCTAATAAAAAAATCTAAATAAAGTCCAAGAGGTATTTGAAGTATTTACTTCAACCAAATAAGAATAGATATCTACAACAGATTGGCTACCCTGGAATCCTGATAATATAAAAACAGATTTATACTATCAATAACTATATGATCAATATAAAACAGCATTAATCTCTGCAAACTGCTATCAAAGAATCAAATACAAGCTTTTGAAGAAAAAATAGCACTTTACTGGGCAAAAAACAAGCAAACAAAAAAGTTATTGTTTACTGTAACTTGAACGAAAACATCACTATTATAGAAGTTTTAACAACATGAAGTTTCTTTGAAATACATAATTTATCTACTTCTCACCAGTTGTACACTGAATACAATTAACGTACATGTGAGAATCATAATTGTACTGCTGTAATCCAAAGTAACCAATGGCTACATCTTGCAATTGTGATTGAAAATATTAATCTAATAGAGGAAAAACAGAAACAAAACAAACCTCTAGCAGCATATAAAAAACAAATACATAGAGATGAATAACATAAGTCTTTCTGATATCTGGTGATATACTGAATCAGAGTTTCCAAATTCTCAACATCCCCTTCATCCCCAACTCTACATATGACTTCATTCTAAAGAATATCAAGCAAGAAAGAGAGCAAAACTTTCACTAGGAAAATTACTCAAATCAGTTTCACAACCTAATTGCTACCAAAGATAAAGAACCTAACCTTAAAACTTACCAACCTTCAAAGCACTAAAATGATAACTAGAACAGTCTCTGCACACAGAAAAGTCATAATAAATGTTTAATAAGCAAACACACCACCCACACCATTCTAGTTGAAACTAGATAGCAAACAAAGCAAACCAGCCAAAGTTGAATTGATAATGAATTAATTCCCAGAAAAAGGTGAGTTAACTAAAAACAATTTTTTGCTTTTGCAAAAATTCTGTGAAGAAAAAAAACATGGTTGTATGATATTATGCACACCTTATATTTAGCAAAATTATTTCTGAAACTGGCAACAATACAAGTATTAGAAATTAAATGACATACAACCTCAAAACCTTGGGGGATTGATAAGACATCTATAAGGATTTCCTATAAAATGTAACTTTCAGCATTGATTTTGTTACTCTAATTCCTCCTCAGCCCACCATAAAAACCAATTAGGAAGATTTTCACAAATTCAAAAAGTTTGAAATGTTATCTACTATATACAGACCTTGAGATGGGTGCTTTTACTTGATCCTTGTACTATAAATGGATAACCAAAGATTTCTTAAGGTCCTCACTACCCCTTTTCTACTATGAAGAGCTAAGATTTTCTTTACCACATACAGATAAAGTGAGAAGGTATATTTGCAAATGACAAGTACTATTTCATGAGAGAATTTTTTTTCTTAATTTCATGAAAAGTAGCCCAGGGCTTCCCAGGGAGCTTTCACGTCTGACCTCTTAGCTTAACATATACTCTCTAGGTGATCTAATTTACTCCCTTAATTTGAATTACCCCCAATGCTGACAATAATGAAATTCTAAATCTAATCCATATCTCTGCTAAACTTCAAATTCATAATTTCCTGTCCTGCTAAATATATCTACCTGAATGCCTTGAAAGCACCCCAAAGTCAGCTTATTCAAAACCAAATTCATTATCTTTTCTCACAAAGCCTTTCATCCATCTGCATTCTCCATCTCAAATTACAGAAACATCACACACACACCTTGCCTAAATCCAAAGCCTTTCCTCTCTTCCTAACCTTCATATCAAACACTAAACTAGTTCAATCTCCGACATAAATTCTCAGTCTAGCCTTTCTCCCTCTCCTTTGCCATTACCTTAGCTCAAGGTGCCATTATCTCCCCCCAGGCTAGAAAAATGAGACCTACTTTAGCACCTTGTACCTCTACACCCACATTTCCTATCGCTCCCTTATTGACTTCCCAAAGCACTTGAAATTAATCATATCCAAAACCAAACCCTTCATTTATCTCAACCTTTTACCACCCTAGGGGAAAAGTTTGTTTTTCCTCTGTGTTCTCTAACTTATTTAATAATAATCCTCATTTATTAAAACCCTCAGTTAAAATCTAACAGTGTGAATGATATTTGTACACTAATTTTCATAGCAGCCTTATTCATTCACAATAGCTAAAAGATAAAACAACCCAAATGTCCAAGATGCGTAAATGGATAAACAAAATGTGGTACATACATACAAGGGAATATTGTTCAGCCTTTAAAAGGAAGGATATTTCAAAACATGCTACAATATGGTTGAACCTAAGACACGTAACACTAAGTGAAATCAGCCAGACACAAAAGGACCAATATGTATAACTCCACCTATATGAGGTACCTAGAATAATCAAATTCAGAGATAGAATGCAGATTAGTGGTTTCCAGAGGCTGAGGTGTAGGCGGAATTGTGAGTCACTGTTCAGTAGCAGAGTTTCAGTCTGGGATGATGAAACACTCTGGAGAGAGGCAGTTGTGAGATGCTGGCACCATATAAATGGATTTAATGCCACTAAATTGTGTACTTTAAAGTAGTAAAAATGGTAAATTTTGTTACCACAATTTAAGAATTTTTTTTAATTTTAAAAACCTAACTGAATCTCAAGTTGGTGGTATAGACACACAGAGAAAATAAATATTTCAAGTGATTTAAGAACACAGCATTTTGACTACATAGCCTCAGTCAGACACAGTATAAGGAAAACAAAACTGCTTAAAAAAAAAAACTAGTAAAATTCATTCTGTAATCTTATTGACAGTTATATTAATATTGTTATTTTAAAGCTATTTTATGTATATTTTTAGGAAAAATAATTATGTTAACGCTCCAAGAAATTCAGTATAACCAAGATAAATACAAAATCAAAAAAGTAAAAACCGTTTTATCATCTTAAATTTGAACTCATGTTATGTTTGCTTTTTAAATATGTATATGTTTAAATATATATATTATACACATACATATAGAGAGCGAGATAATCACCACAATTTCTACTAAGGACACAATAAAAGTGTCCACCTGAATTTAACTAACACACAATAGCTTTTATACATTAAAAAAGGATTAATGTAACTACTCCAAGATTTATATCATTCTATTTTCCATCTTTTCTTTTTTAAGTTTTTAAGTTAAAAGAAACAAAGATTAAATGACAAACTGCCAATTTGGTTTTCAGGGTATTTTAGTAAAATCAAGATGTTTTTATTCTTTGACAATACTCATTGGTGGAAAGAGTATTGGAAAACCAGTACTCTCAAACATTGTTAGTGGGAGTGTAACTAAATACAAAAAAAATGTACCTACTCTCTGACTCACTGCTAGGAGATTACCCAGGGGACAAACTTACAAAAGTACCACATGTTTATATGTACAAACATGTTCACTGCAGTATTATTTATAATAACACAACTGGAAACAATCTAAATGTCCTTCAATAGGGGGCTAAATTTTTATAGTGTATACAATAGAATATAATGTAGTTATTAAAAATAAACACTAAGAGGTAGTTCTATAACTGCTGATTCTAAAAGATCTACAAACTATTGGGTTGTTGGAAAAATCATGACGTATTTTTCTATATTTATCGTTGCAAAAATGACTCATGATTTTTCTGACAACCCAATATATTAAGTGAAAAAAATTCAAACTTACATGAAGAATGATCATATTTGTGTGTTAATGAATACAGGTATCAAAAAATTGTGGAAAAATACACAAGAAACTATTATAAATATTTATTGGAGAAGGGACTATCTACTTTTCATTTTATACCTTCTGTACTTCTAATCCTAACTACTAGCTATCAGCCTCAAACTTCATATAAAATTTGTCTCAAATCCTTTCCTGCTTGCTTTAAATCTTCAACCTTGAAAACAGTTACTAATACTCTTCATTCCAATCTCCATTATAACTCTAACACCTTTAATCTTGTCTCATACTTTATTTTTGCTAATTGCTTTTTTGGTCTTCAGGGCTCCTTCTCATTTCTCCAACTGCTTGTTAAAACTGAATATATCCTGATCAATATCAAGTCCTGAAGTAAAAGCCTTATTCATTACTCAGACTTCTACAATAATATGACCTTGACCTAGAAAACTTATGGAACCATGTATCTCCACAGATGCTTTCCTATCATAAAACCATGTACAACAGTAAGCTTCTTTACAAACATACATTTAACACTAGCTCATTTATATCAGCTTTCAGCTCAAAACAATTCCTATTTTCTGAAATGTGAGCAATTCCACTTAACCTAGAGCTATCTACAACTTTAATGAGCAAGCAAATACAGCCACCTATGTCATTAAATTATTAATGCCAAATTGAGTGCAATCCTTATTCAATTTGTCTTTCAAAGTGGCCTCTAAGCAGCTATGCCCCCTGTTGCATCTGATTCTAGCCCTCTCCAAAATTTCTCATGCACCAGCAAACTAATATACTTCTGCATTCTATCATAAGTCTTTCCCGCCTAATCTACTGACACACGGTATTACACTATGCCAGAGAAGGGGGTTAGAAGCATATACCTATCTAAATGCAATTGGCTCCTATTTTCAGCAGGGCCTGTCAAGTGTTCCAGAAACAAAAAAACAACCTAAATCTAGGTACAGTGATTCCGAATTTAGAAGTTGGAGTCACACAGACCTGTATTCAACTTCCAGCTTACCCACTCTGTAAATTTACTTAGCCATTCAAAACCCTTAATCACTATTTGTAAAGTGGAACTAATGTCAGCCTCACAGAATTGTTGTGAGGATTAAATAAAATAATACATGTTAAATGTTTAAATCAGCACCTGACATTTGGTAGATATACTATTAAATAGTAGACCCTTATTATTAAGTGTACCTCTCCCCAAAAAGACCGAGAATCAAAATTTAAAAGCTGAAAAGCCTCTCAGAAATTATGTTACAATTGTTTAACTTCATAGATGAAGAAACTCAGCCCTAGAAGGTATAATTGGTTTACCAGATACTACTCTCCTAGCAAATGTCAGAGCTGCAATTAAAACTTAGCTTTCTGAGGTCGCAATTCAATAATCTAGGATCTTATATAAAATGTTTCTTGGTCATCTCTCTGATACACATCAAGACACTTATTTCTCAATTCAACTTCTTCACTGATAAATTTCTGGGACAGAACAAGATCATGGGTCCTTCTAGCTCCAAAATTCTTATTCCATGCTTCATTTAGGCCCTAATATATTTCCAGTCTCTATATATGCTTAGCTTTCTCATGAACACTGAAAACTCTGAAACTTAGCAATATGATGATTAATAGTTACACGAAAGTTATTCACTTCTCAAAAGCAGCCAAGTCAGGAAAAAAAAAAAAGCAGCCAAGTCAGTAAGAGACTGAGACTATTAAAACCAATTATAGATGTTACTAGAAACAAACTTGGGTTTATACACATCATACAATTAATTCAATATTAAGTAAAAAAAAAAATAAGTTTTTAAATACCTAACATATTTTTAAATATCTAATATATAATTAAAATTGATCTACATATTTTAAATAAGTTTAGAGTACCTGATGTTTTGATTCAATAAATATGAATAGACACAAAAATGTACCAAAATAATGGTCTAGTTTTGAGAATAAACCATTTTTCATCCTTTAAGTCTGAAAATCACTTGAGGGAGCTAAGAAAGGACCTGATAATAAAATTTCCTGAGTGAGCATCTGTGGGCCATTTTCAAAATCCCACCAAATAGGCTTGAAGACCTATTACTTAGCATTTTAGAATCTAACAGAAATTCTAACCTATTGTCCATGGATTCCTTTTATAAAAGAAATGCAGGTTATCAGTTTCAAAGTAGAACACAACATTCATAAAATTAAAACGCATCCTGAATATAATCATCTTTTATGATGCAAAAATCCCTGAGAAAAACTATCCAAACAGCATATGACTCCTAATTCAGGTTCCCAAGGAAACATACTCTGAGACTGAAATCTGCAAGCAGGAGGTTTATTGAGAAGTGTTCTCAAGAACACCTGTGTGGGCACAGGGGAAGAACAACTGGGCCCAGGAGAACCTGAACAGTATTGATCAGTAACAGTTGCAGTAGCAGCCTCAGCTAATCCTACTGAGAGTCCTGAAGCTGGGGAGGCCCTTCACAGAAGTCCCTAGCAAAGGGATAATGATTCTTTGTATCCTGCACATCAACCAGTGATTAAGGGCAGGCTGCTTCCAGGAAGGGGACATAAAATGGATGAAGCATCTTCCTTCTATAAGGGCAACTCCCAGAGAAGTGATGAGCCTTTGGCAGCCATGTCTCCAGGCAGCCAGGGGAACATTTCTCCATCCTGAAGGGGATCTAGGTGCACACCAAAGCACCCACTACAATGAATGTACCTTACTTGCATCTGAGATTCCCATACAGAGCTACACACTGGGTGGGGGGGAGATCTCAGTAGAGAAGGAGACCTACTGTCTTCTAGAGACTGCTATTAATATGTCAGGTGCTGTCATAGTCATTTTACATAGATACCAAATTTCATCACTGAATTCTTGCTTCCTGAAGATACTGGTTTTTTTCAGCCCAGATGCCAGAAAATAGGATAAAAGGTATCCGGATTTAATATATAACATAATATATAAAATGCTACTTTGGAGTTGCAATGATCTCCAGACTCAAAATCCTGGTACTTCCTTGGCTCTCAATGAACACTTCTACCCTGAATAGCACTTTAGAAATCCCTAGGTGATTGGACAGATTAAAGAAAGTCAAGCCAAGAGCAGCACAAGGACATGCCTAAGATCACAATGGTAGTAGAGGTAGAACCTGAACTCAGGTCTTTTGATTCCAAATTCAGTGATTTCTCTACTTGCTCTGGTGCCTTCAGATTCAAAACCATAAAACCAAAATAACACTAAAGCACGAATCTTATTTAAAAACAGAGATTACCAACTTCCCCTAGATCACTTGCATTTTAGAAACCATGCACATAAGAAACTTCAGTTATATAGTAATTAAGGAAATGTCAAGTGGTAGTCTTCTAAATGAAATATTCTATCTTCCTATTAACAATAATGGCTAACGAGGTCAGAGAGATCCAAGATGCTGGAGTAGATAAATGCTGTGCCTGCTTCCTTCCATTACAATTACAACTAAATTACAAAACAATCAACCTGCAGAACCATCTGAAGTCTAGCTGAATAAAAGTTTTATGACTAAGGATATAAAGAAGAAACTACATCAAGACTGGTGGGAAGGGTGGAGATACTAAAGAGGCTGGGCCCAAACCTCCGTGTGGCGGTTGAGAATCAGGAGGGATATCTCAGATGCAGAGGATCCACAGGGAGGAGAGAGGTACCCAGCCACATACCAGGCTCCCCAGGCCGGACTACCGGTGCCAGGAAGAGGAGCCCCGTCAACATCTGGCTGTGAAACACAGTGGGGAATTACAACACTCCAGGTGGGACAGAAGGCTGTTGGAAACCCAGATATCCTCTTAAAGGGCCAGCACACAGATTCACTCATTCGCAGCCACTCACCCTGGGCTCTGGCCAAGGGATAATGACTCGGGTGATGATGGAGGCATACAGGGGTCAGACTAACATGTGTGGCTTTCAGACAAGGACTGAAGGACAGTTGCCATTTTCCTGGTGTGGGGTCCTGTTGCTGTGCAGCCAGCAGATGGGTGCCACACTTCCTGTGTTGAGCCCACTCCCCATGCCAATGGCCAAATCGGAATCTGAATTGGTCTGGGGAGCTCTGCTGCTCCACCCTGCTGACTCTGCTGAAACCCCACCCTACCCAACTTCCCCAACGACAAGTCCACTTTCTCAGCAAGCAGCCAGCCCACCTGCACTGCATTCTTTCTTGTAAAACTATTAGAGTTCATGGGCCCCAGATGGGTGGTGACTGGCCTCAGTGTGCTCAAAGATATTTGCTGAGCAGCTCCAGGCTCAGCACGGGCACCAAGCCAGAATCCGCAACTCTTCCCACTCTAGTGACTCCCTGAGACCCTGCCTCATCCAACTTGCATACCACAAAAGGCTTTATCAGCTGCTGAGCCTTAAGGGAGCTGGCAGGTGGCAGCAGGACTTGGAGTGTCCTGTCTTTCTGAGGAGCTACCTCAGGCCCCATATTGGTGGCAGACACCCTCAGTTTGCAGCATGGCCTGCCCACATACCTCCAGGGTTAGCACAGCCAGCGAACAACTGCTGATCACTTTGTACCTCCTACCAGGTAGTTCCAGGCCAGTCACAGGCAGTGGGTGAACTGGGCCTGCACTGGAGCACCTCCCAAGAGGCCCCAGAACCAACATCTTGGAAGCTGGCTTCAGACCAATGCAGAGCACTACCCAATTAGCCCCACAAGCAACAAACCCAAAAGGTGGTCTCAACAGGCACCAAAGCCCGCTGGGTTGAATCCCACTCAGTAGGGTAACCCCCACTACACAGACAACAGCCCATAAGCTGTGGACATGGCCAAACCCCACAGCCAATCAACCTAAGGGTCAATCCCTCCCACTGATATGCCAAAAGCAACCAAGGCTCAACAATAATGGGAGGATACACATAACCTACACAAGGGACAATCCCAGAGCAGGTAACCAGGGAGACAGTTCCAAGGACCCACAGCGCACTTACTATATAAGATCACCTGGCCAAAACCGAGAGACACAGCAGATCTATTTACTACATAAAAACAAACACTGAAAGGCACCTGAAATGAGGATAAAACAAAATGCATCCCAAGTGGAAGAACAGGACAAAAATCCAGAAAAAGAACTAAACAAAATGGAGGCAAGCAACCTACCAGATACCGAGTTCAAAACAGTGGATGCTCACGGAACTTAGTGAGAACTACAGCAAAGAGACAGCAAGCCAAAAAAGGGACACAGAAACCATAAAAATGAACCAGTGAAGAATAAAATAACTGAAGTGAAAAATGCACTAGAAGGAATCACCAGCAGACTAGATGAAGCAGAGGATAAAATCAGTGATTTGGAAGGCAAGGTGGCAGAAAACACCCAATCAGAACAGAAAAAAGAATCCAAAAGAAATGATAGTTTAGGAGACCTCTGGAATAACATCAAGTGTAACAACATTCATCATAGGGGTACCAGAAGGAGAAAAGACAAAGCAAGGGATTGAAAACCTATTTGAAAAAAAAAAATGACTGAAAACTTTCCTAAACTGGTGAAGGAAAAAGACATACAAGTCCAGAAAGCACAGACAGTCCCAAACAAGATGAACCCAAACAGGCCCACATAAAGATACTTTATAATTAAAATGGCAAAGATTAAAGACAAAGAGACAATCCTAAAAGCATCAAGAGAAAGGCAACTTATAGTAACTTATAAAGGGACTCCCATGAGATTGTCAGCTGATTTCTCACCAGAAACTTTGCAGGCCAGAGGGATTGGCATGAAATATTCAAATTAATGAAAAACAAGGACCTACAATCAATGGTACTCTACCCAGCAAGGCTGTCATTTTAAATCGAAGAACAGATAAAGAGCTTCCCAAACAAGAAAAAGCTAAAGGAGTTCATCACCACCAAACCAGTATTACAAGGAATCTTAGAGGAACTTCTTTAAGATGGGAAAAAAAAAAATCAAAATTATGAATAATAAAATGGTAATAGCTACATATCTATCAGTGATTACTTTCAACATATATAGATTAAATGCGCCAAACAAAAGACATAGGAGGGCTGAATGGAGAAGAAAACAAAACCCTTACGATGTTTTCTACAAGAGACTCACACAGATTGTAAGTCACACACAGACAAAAAGTAAAGGGACAGAGAAAGATATTTTATAAATATGAAAATTACAACAACAACAAAAAAGAGCTGGGGTAGCAATACTTATACCAGACAAAACAGACTTTAAAACAAAGGCTATAAAGAGACAAGGACGGACCCAGTAATCCCACTGAAGGATATTTATCCAAAACACTACTTCAAGGGGATGTGTGCATCCATATGTTCATTGCAGCATTGTTTACAATAGCCAAGATGTGGAGGCAGCCTAGGTGTCCATCAATGAAAGGATAAAGAGGAGGTAGTACATATATACAACGGAATATTGCTCAGCCATGGAAGGGAATGGGTTCTTGCCATCTACAGAGGCATGGATGGACCTGGAAGGTATTATGCTGAGTGGAGTATGTCAGAGAAAGACAGATGCAATGTGATTTCACTTATATGTGGAATCTAAAGATCAAAATAAACAAACAAAACAGAAACCAATTCACAGATACAGAAAATATTTTGATGGTAGCCAGTTGAGGTGTGGGTGAAAAAAGGGAAAGGGATTAAGAAGTACAAATTGGTTGTTAGAAAGTATTTAAAGGGACGTAGAGAACAGCATAAGGAATATAGTCAACAATATTATAATAGCTATGTATAGTGTCAGATGGCTACTAGATTTATTGGTGTGATAAATGGGTGGGGGTTGGGGGCAGGATGAAAAGGTAAAGGAATTAAGAAGTACAAATTGGTAGTTACAAAATAGTCATGGGGATGTAAAGTAAAACCCAGGAAATATAGTTAATAGTATGGTAATAACTATGTATAGTGACTGGTGGGTACTAGACTAATCAGGGGGAATCACTTCTTAAATTACATAAATGTCTAATCACTATGCTGTACACCTGAAATTAATATCAAATAATATTGAATGTCAACTCTAATTGAAAAGTTAAAAGAGGGGGAAAGGTAAAAGGGAATAAGAGGTCTAAATTTCCAGGCATATACCAAATAAGTATTGGAGATGTAATGTACAGCATGGGAAATATAGTCAGTGATATTGTGATAGTGTGGTAAGTGTTAAAATGGTTGCTGGACTTATCATGGTGATCACTTTGTTAGGTATATAAATGTTGAATAACTATGGCATATACATGAAACATAATATTGTATGTTAGCCATATTTTTAATTAAAAAAAGCCTTTAAAAAGAATAATTAACATATAACCTCTACAATAGGCACAACAGCAAAATATTATTTACATTATATCATTTAAAACTCATAAAAATCCTTTGAATAAAGTCAAAGGGATCGTTCCCATTTAGCCAAGAGACAAAAAAATAACGTTAAAGAAGCTAAGTAAGCTGTTAGCTAAGATCACAAATGTAATAACTGACAGAGCTGTAATTCCACCTGATTTCAAAACTTGTGCTCTTAATGTTAAACCATCCACTATGCTACAGCCCTATGCTTCTACTCAATTCTCCTTTTCTAATCTTTTCAAATTTCCATGACATACATGATTTATTTCATAACCAAAAATACTTTCTTTTATTATAATTAAATATCTAATTTTTTTTTTTTTTTTTTTTAGAGGGCAGTGTCACTGGCCCTCATATGTGGGATCCGAACCGGGGCCACTGGCGTCCCAAGCCAGCTCTTAACCACTGTGCCACTTGGCCAGCCCTTAAATATCTAATTTTAAAACTAGATTGTTGTTTAAAAATATTTAGAAGTTGAAACAGATACGTTATATAAAAAAAATAAACATCTTACAAAACAAAATTAATTCATACTTCCTTATCTAATGCAGTACGATTTACTGCTTAATCCATCCCATATAACAATGCATTCTAGCATAGCACCATATAAAGATAGGAATTCTTAAATCATTTTCCAAATATTACCAGCTAATAAAGTCCAAATAAAGTATCACTGAATCTCTGGAAAAACTTTTATATCAGCATGCTTATATAAAACTTAACCATAGTCTGATATTAAAAACTGAGATGAGGAAAAGAATATGGTTTTATTAAATTTCATCTACTGCTATGGCCCATATAACACTTAAACAGATGGCTATACAACTAAATTATTCCTATTATTGTAATAAATATGTACATCAATCACAGTGCATGTAATGGGCATGGATCCGTCCTAAAGTAAGTCACCCTGCCATAGCCCGTGTTGAGAACGCAGTACAAGACAGCAGGTTATATGACCAATTGACCAGATGTGATCATTGGACTCAACAACAATTATTCACAAGATAACTAGCAGCCAATAAGAAGGTCTGATAAAGAAAAAAAAAAAACAATGTCAAGAATCAACTACATGGGCCGGCCGAGTGGTGCGGTGGTTAAGCGCTGGCTTGGGAAGCCAGCGGCCCCAGTTCGGGTCCCACATATGAGGGCCAGTGACACTGCCCTCAAAAAAAAAAAAAAAAAAGAAAGAAAGAAAGAATCAACTACTGCTGAGTCCCATGCTTACTTAGGCCTTTACATTGCAAACTATGAAGAGAAGTGATTAACTAGCTGCACAAACGGACATTAAACACATATACAGTAAGTGATCATGAGGTGAAGTAAGAGTACATGAGGGACTTGAGCAAACCAAAGTTATAAGCCAGCCATAGTTTCAAAAGATCACAGGCTCTGAGTATGCAAAAGCTATGAAGAAAAAAACTAAATAGAGGATAAGAAAATTAGTTCATAGCAGAAGCAAAGTAATATACTGGGTTGTTGGAAAAAGCATGACATAGTTTTTGTTTTTCATCGCAAAAATGCATCATGACTTTTCTGACAGCCCAATAGATACAAGGGAGATGAATATGTAAAGAATCACTGAGGCCTTTCACAGCGGAACCCTAGAGTGACAAACCTACAAACCCTGTCATGGAGATCCTAAAGAGCATTACCGTGGATCCTTCAATAACTTTCAATAAAAAGTCTCAGAGGTTCTGCCCCATATTAAATTTTTGGTTTTAGGGCCAGCCGAGTGGCACGTTAGATAAGAGATGGCTTGGGATGCCAGTGGCCCTGGTTCGGATCCCACATATGAGGCCCAGTGACACTGCCCTCTACAGCTAAGATGGTGAACAACAGCTCCACCTGGAGCTCGGCTGCTGTGAGTCACCAGTGACAGTGTGGGCTGTAGCCCCTGCTGCAGTGGGCTGCCATAGGCTACAGTGAGTGGCCAGCAGCCAGCATGAGCGGCTGACAGCTGGTGTGAGCTGCCAAGAGCCGCAGTGAATGGCCATCCAGAGGCTGGCGACCAATCTGCCTCATCCGGGAAGAGCGCAATGATGATACCAACATGGGCCAGTGAAGTAATGTCCTCCACAACTATACTGAAGAACAAAAGGACAGCAACTTGTCTGTTCCCCTCCCCCAATTCTCCAATTAAAAAAATCTTTAAAAAATAAAAAAATAATAATAAATTTTTGGTTTTGAATTTCCATGAAATTCCATCTTTCTTATTGCCAAGTGCATCCACCACTATCCTATTTTTGAGCTATCTTGATGGACCGTTTATTCTGAGAACCTAATAAGCCTAATCAGAATTATTATCACTATGTCAGAGCCATGACAAAGCTTATTTCTAAAATGATCTGTAAAAAATGTTTCATGGTGCCACAACTCCTAAAAGGAGGAATCCACAGTATTACATGACCCCAACTCCATTGTCAACATCAGATGTCTAAACCATGACCCAGACGAAGCAATTCTATTGGTCAGCTGGAGACCAATGCATGACAGGACAAGAAAAGATGAGGACATTTTATTTATTTATTTATTTTTGAATTTTTTTTATTTTATTAGTTTCAGGTGTACAACACAATGCAATAGTTATACTCTTTACCCCGCAAAGTGAGAACCCCCACCTCCAGTTCGCCACCCCACTCCCCACCCATATCATACATATCCATCACAACTCCCCTGACTCCCCTCCACAGTATACTCCACATCCCGTGACCATCCATAAATTCAGTTGCAGTTGGCATACAATACTATACAACATCAGCTTCAGGTGTACAGGGCAGTGATCAAGCCTCTACTCCATCCATGAAGTGGTCTCCCTAACAAGACATGTGTCTATCTGACACGCCACAAAATTTTTACAACATTATTATATTCCCCGAACTGTGTTTCATATCCCCGTGGCAATATTGTACTTGTCTATTTATGCTGTCTAATCCCTTCCCCTTCCCCCCCATCCCCACCCCCCGCCCAACTAGCAACCCTCAGTTTTTCCTCTACATCTACAAGTCTGTTTACCTTGATCGTTCACTCAGCTCTTCAGACTCCACACACAAGTGAGATCACATGGTACCTGTCCTTCTCCGACTGACTTATTTCTCGCAACATAATAGTCTCTTCACAACGTTATCAATTACATTCCCAGAACTGCCCCCATATCTCTGCTGCAACATTGTAGTCCCACATACACTGTCCAAAACCTTCCCCCTCTCCCTCTTCCCCACTCCCTCCCAGCCAGCAACCATCAGTTTTTCCTTTATATCTGCTTGATATGAATTCAATCTTCTTAAATTGTCTCTCTGGGTTAGCTTGTTTACCCCTTTGTTTTGTTTAAAAATGCACTTTTAACATTTCTTGCAATGCTGGCTTGGTGGTAATGAATTCCTTAAGCTTATTCTTTTCTGAGAAGCTCTTTATTTCTCCTTCAATTTTAAGTGATAGCCGTGCTGGGTAGAGCAATCTTGGTTGTAGGCCTTTATTTTGTGTCACTTTGAATATCTCCTGCCACTCCCTTCTGGCCTGCAGAGTTTCTGTAGACAGGTCAGCTGTTAGTCTAACAGGAGTTCCTTTGTATGTAACCTGTTGTCTTTCTCTTGCAGCCTCTAGGATTCTGTCTCTGTCATTAACCTTTGCCATTTTCACTATGATGTGTCTTGGTGTGGACCTGTTTGGGTTCAGCTTGTTTGGAACCCTCTGCACTTCCTGGGCATGTATATTGATTTCCTTCACCAGGGTAGGGAAGTTTTCAGTCATTATTTTTTCAAATACATTTTCGACCCCTTGCTTCTTCTCTTCTCCTTCTGGTATCCCTATGATTCGAAAATGGTTGCGCTTCACCTTGTGCCATAGGGCTCTTAAACTATTTTCATTGTTTTTTATTCTTTGGTCTTTTTGCTGTGCCAACTGGGTGAGTTCTGCTATTTTATCTTCCAAATCGCTGATCCGCTCCTCTGTTTCATCTACTCTACTGGTGATTCCTTCGAGTGTGTTCTTCATTTCAGTTATTGTATTCTTTAGTTCTAACTGGTTGTTTTTTATGGTTTCCCTATCCTTCTTTATGTCCTCGCTAAGTTCCTTAAACATTCTTATCATCAGTGTTCTAAACTCTGTCTCTGAAAGGTTGGATCCCTCTGTTTCATTTGGTTCCATTTCTGGAGGTTTCTTCTGATCTTTTACTTGTGACATGTTTCTTTGTTTCCCCATTCTGGCTGTCGCTCTGGGATTGCTTTGATGTATTAGATAGATGACCAGGAGAGCCCTGGCTGGATCACGCAGGCACAAAGCTCACGGCCCAACACTCCCAGGAAAACTCCCAGTCTCAGCCTGTCCCAATCAGCCGCTTGCAGATCAGGCCAAGCAGCCCCACAACCAATCACCAGCCTGGCAACTCTGTAAGCGGAGTGCAGAGAGCGGGGACCCGAGGCGACTTGCTCCCGCGTCTCAGTGAGCAGCCTGTTGAAGCCGGATCACTCCCACTAGGCGTTTCCCTGGCAACACAGCACAAGCCGTGCAGAGGGTGGGGATCCGAGGTGGCTTGCACACTCCTGGGTCTCAGTGAGCAGCCTGTTGGAGCCGGAGGGCACCCGCCCAGCGTTTCCCTGGCAACGCAGTATAAGCTGGGCAGAGGGTGGGGATCCAAGGCCGCAGGCGCGCGCGCGCACATGCACACACGCACTTCTGTGCCAATTCCACCAGACCAATGAGGTCTCGGACCTGATCCTTCGTGGGAGGGCCCAAGCCTGACAAAATGGCGTCCTCCCTACACCACTCGCGTGCAGGCCCGCACCACGGGAACAACAGTTCAAAAACCTCCAGCCTTTGCACCAAAGGTGCTCAGTTCAGTCCGTCCCCACAGGCTCCCAGCTCACACAGCCACTTCCTCCACCAGGAACCAGGTAAGTGCTCACCGGCGAGCAAGCCCGGGTGCCGGCTCCACTGATTCTCCAGTCGCTCTTAGCCTCACCGAGCTGAGCAGAGAGAGTCCTTACTAATTTATTGCCAGCTATCTTAGAACTTCTCTTCCTGGCAAAGGAGCTCTGGGCTGGAGAGCTTGGTGTGCGGTTGGAGGGTCTCTCCCCCAACCGGAGAAGCCTCTCCACAGCTGGGACCTCCCTCGCGGGGTTTGCCCTCTCCGCCCGTCCTACCAGACCCGATGCGGCTTCCTCTTTAAGTTCTTCGTTTAGTGGTTCTGTTCCTCCAGTGTTCCGGGGACCTCCAGGGTTGAATGCTGTATAATTTGCTTATAATTTTGGTGTGATCCTGGGAGGCAGTTAGCACAGCGTCTGTCTGTTGCGCCATTTTACCGGAAGTCCTCAAGATGAGGACATTTTAGATTCTTCTCTCAGGATTTGGCAATGGAGACATTGGATCAGTTGGTTATGTAAAGGTAGGTGATAAGCAAGTAGGATCATGTGGTCAGATGGCAATTTGAGGTCTTGAGCATACTGGGTAAGCGGCGGCAAGGAGGGTGGATGCAGACGCAAGACGCCAGTGGTCCAGGAGGGAGTGTGGGACACAGGCAAGAGCTGCCTCGAACACGCTTTAGGTCCTACTCTCTAGAGACCCAAATGTACAGCAAATTTTATTCTTCAATCACTTTGAAACCTCACAATAAATCCCCCTTTCGACTTAAACGGATCTGAGAAAAGTTGTGATCCTTGAAAATAAAAAGCATTTATTAGAATGTTGTCCAAAGAAGGCAGATTACATTCCAGTCCTCCATATTTCTTGGGAGAGTAGTCTGCTACTTTTATTTTTATGTTTTTTAATTTATTGCCTTACTTCCCAGTCAACCATTTCACCCTATGGCTCTCCTGAAACTGTACTAGCTATGCTCTAATTGTTCCATTCAGTGGACACTTCTCAGTCCTTATTTGACTTGACTTCACACACATCTAATACTTGCCTCCACTTATCTTCCGAGTGCTGGAACCACTTGCCTAGTGACCATCTGCATTAGGAGGTCCACACCTCTAGTTCACACTCATCTTTCTCTCCAAACCTGTTCTTCCCCCTCCATTCTTTACTTTGGTTGATTCTACCATCTTCTCAACCACCCAAAATAAACAACTCACAAGTCAACAAATCTCACCAATTTCATCGATTAACTTTCTTGACAAATCAGTCTATTCTCTATTCCCAAAGCCACTGCCTAAATTCAAGCTTTCATCATCCCCTGGGCTGGCAACCAGAGATCCAAAAATTCTGATTCAATGAAGGGACTTGGGAATCTTTTTTTCTTTTTAAGGATTCCAAATGATTCTAATGTGCAACAATTTTAGGAACTAAATGTTATTATTCTTCAGTTGGTCTCTCCCTTAATGGAGCCATCTTCTCTACACAGCCATCAAATAGTCAACATACACTTATTACTGAAAGCAACTAGGCATCAAGCACCACATTAAGTCCTACACACTTAAAAAGAAAACAAAATCCCCACTCTAAGGAAGCTCAGTCTCGTAGTAAAGAATTCAAGTAAACAAATTATAAAAACAATGTAATAAATTTTCTAGAGATAAGTAGTACAATAGTTAACTATCTGCTAAATGTGTATTGAATGCTGAATACTGTAGCGAGAGCTTCATGAGCATCATTTAATCCGTCAACAACACCGTGAGGTACATCTTATCCTCAATTTACAATAGATGAACTGGGTCTCAGAGAGCTTGAAATGTTGCATAAGATCTCACCCTCATTAATGGAGGAGCCCAGGGCTTAAATGATGGTCTAATTCCAAAAGCCCATTCTCTTAATTAGTATGGGGTGCTTTGGAAGAAGGAAAAAAAAAAAGCAGGGCCAGCCGAGTGGCTCAGTTGGTTAAGAGCTCACTCAAAAGTGCAAGCTGAGCTCTGAGCAACGGTGGTTCGATGCCAGCCCGAGCTGAGTTGCCGTTGAGCTGCCAACAGGTGGCAGGATGGCTCAGCTACAAAAAAAAAAAAAAAAAAAAAGCAAGCAACTTTTACTGTCACCTGAATTAAGTGATGTAGGCAAGTGATGTAGGACACTCTGAGCAGAACAAGGAGGTATGACAAGATGAGAGAAGAGGGTAAGCAGTGGGAAACACAATTAGTGAGGATAGCAAGGCCAGTACATGCACAGAGGCATGTGGAGAGGTGCTAGAAATGTTATTAAGGCAACCAGAGCTATAGGCCTCTGTGCCAAGGTAAGGAATGTGGGTAATTCCTAGGGGCACTGAGTAGGCCCCAACAGACTTTAGACAGAAGGGTGACTCACCTGATCTACTATTTTTATAAAGATTACCTGGGAAAAATATATTTGAGGGTTTTCCTTATTATAAATTTTATCATTTAAAAACTTTCCGTGGCTCCGGGATGCGGAGTGCAATGCAGGGAGTGGGGTCGATGGAATTGTGATAGATATGCATGATACTGGGGGAGGAGGCATGTGAGGGGTGAAAAGTATAACTATTGCATTGTTTTGTACAACTGAAACTAATCATAATTAAAAAAAACTTTCCGTGGCTCTTTGTTGTCTATAGTATAAAGTCCTAAAGCCTTTCCAGTCTCATTTCTTACAACTATGCCCATCCACATGCACAAACCCTCACAATTCCCCCCTGCTGTGCTAGGCAGTTTCAGGCACTAGCATTGGCCTGGTCCCTGTTTCCCTTCTCTGCCTTGTTCCTCTGGCCTGAGTCACTTCCAGCCTCTGCAGGGCCTTCAACAATGTCCATTCTGTTTCCACCCCCTTCTCCCTCACCCTCTTGCCACAGAATTAGTTACTTTTTCTTTTGTACTCACAAACCTCTTCTGTGTATCTATTAACACTTATCACATTGCTTTGTAATTATTTAAGTATCTGACCCTCCCATTAATACTCGGGAGGGTTTGTTTTAATACTCTAAACCCAGCACAGTAATTAGCACAGAATAAATGTTCAACAGTATGATGAATGAATGTCTACACACACACACACACACACACACACACACACAAAATGGAGATTAAAAAAAAAAGATAAAAGGAATGATAAGAAAAGTGTTCCTTGAAGAAATTTAGAGTATATGATAATAATCAAACACCAATATTAGCAGCAGCTAACATTTAAAGAGAGCTTACTGTGTGCCTGATACTGTTGTAAGAACTTTATATGTATTAATTCATTTATTCCTCACAACAATCCTACAAGAAGGGTACTAGTATTATGACCATTTTAATGAGACACAGAGCAGTAGTAACTCACTCAAAGCTACTCAGCTAGTAATTGAGGTGTGTATACCACCCCAGGTAGTATGGCTCCAGAGTTTGTTCTTAACCACTAATTACATTGTCTCCAGCTCAAGAAAAAGACCACCAGGATTAGAGGATAAAACTTAGTTCTAGCTCTGATAATCTCTTCTTTATTCTTAACACACTGAAAATAAATCTATACAGAGAAAATTAATCTCACTTTCTAAAATTCATTTCAATTGGGCCGGCCGAGTGACGTGATGGTTAAGCGCTGGCTTGGGAAGCCAGCGGCCCAGGTTCGGGTCCCACATATGAGGGCCAGTGACACTGCCCTCAAAAAAAAATAAAAAATAAAATAAAATTCACTTCGATAAATGAGTAATAATTTCATTAAACTTAAATGTGTAACTAATCTGGGAAGCCTCCCCTGGCATCTTAGTTTGAATCAGGACCCTCTTGCTATGTGCTCTTGGCACTCCCTGTGCTTCTCTTTCCTAATACACACCCAAGGATGTGATTATATAGTTATGGGATTCTTTGAACAGTTCCTCTCTCCTCACCTGGACACTAAGGGGGCTCTTGTCTGTTTTACTCAACCATGTGCCCACAGCACATAGTAGGCCCATAATAGATATTTGGGGAATAGATATGTTCAAAGGTCTTCCCTATTCATCACCATTTTGTCATCATCCTAAAGGAAATCATATTTACTTATGCTTAAAATATTTAAATCACTCCCCTCGGATCTCTGCCTATACTCTCCTATGATTTTCATATATCACATGAAAAACTGGCAAATTAATTCTCCCAAAATACTCCTTTTGATATTCATTTCAACAAATATTAACTCTTACTATGTGCCTGAAGGAAACCAGACTATGTCATCAGCCCAAAATATGCTCCTTTGGCATGTTGATTATTTTTAAAGACACTTAAGAAACAGTATGTGCAAAAATGACACTCAGGCCCTCCTTTTTCTTTCTGAAAGCAGGAGGTGAAATTCCCATGTAAAAGGTACCTTCCCTATACCAACAGGGTAGAAAGCATCCTTATCACAAAGAATTTGGGGCCAAGAAAGCTACACAAACAGCCCTTGTTAAACTCACCCTTATCTTCCTAGTTACTTCTTAACCATTTACTAACCCCAGTCCAAACCTCTTTGTCTTGTCTATTTTTCACGAATTTATTATTTCTTTGTCTAAAAGGTGTAAACACTTTCTGCTCTAGTCCTTTCTCTGGGTCTTCATTCTCTTGGGAAGGTTCCCATATACATGCAAAAATTTAGTAAAATTTGTAGGCATTTTCTCCTGTCAATTTGTCTGTCAGTTTAATTCTTAGGCCCAGTCAAAGACCCAAAGAGGGTAAAGGAAAATTTTTTCTCCCCCTACATGCTAAATACATTTCACTGCCTAATAAAATCTTTTTGATTTCCTAATGTCTACAGAATAAAGTTCAAATGTTCAGTTAGATTTGTCTACTGAAAGAAACAAGGACGGCCACCCAAGACCTTGGTTTCTAATCCCATTCCCCACTAAAAGGAAAAGAGCTCCTCAAAGAAATAGCTATTTTCAGTGATGGGAAAGGGTAGATAAAGGATGAGCTTGGAATGCCTTATTATGCCAGAAAGTAAGGAAGAGCTCAAAAAAATGATAAAGGCATGTTAAAAGGTCCCAGGGACCATCTTAAAGAGGCTCCACTGTTCAAATCTGGGACAATTTGAGCATCAAAATAATAAAGTACAGTGATAAATTATAAACCATGAAAAAAATGAAATTATGAATCCATACCAATAAGAAAAGGAGGGAAGGGGCCAGCCGAGTGGCGCATTAGATAAGAGCTAACGGTTTTGGGATGCCAGTGGTCCCGGTTAGGATCCCACATATGAGGGCCAGTGACACTGCCCTGTATAGCTAAGATGGTGAACAACAGCTCCACCTGGAGCTGGGCTGTGCGAGCCCTGGTGACGGTGTAGGCTGCAGCCCCTGCTGCAGTGGGCTGCCATAAGCTACAGTGAGTGGCCAACAGCCAGCGCGTGAGCGACCTTCCAGAGGCCGGCGACCTATCTGCCTCATCCGGGAAGAGCGCAACAATGATACCAACATGGGCCAGTGAAGCAACATCCTCCGTAACTGGACTGAAGAACAAAAAGACAGCAACTTGTCTGTTCCCCTTCCCCAACTCCCCAATAAAATCTTTAAAAAAAAAAACAAAAAAAGGGAGGGAGAGAAGGAGGCAAGGAGGGAAGGAGGAAAGGAGGGAGGGAGGAAGCTGAGAAGAAGGAACTTGCCAGGGAAAGGAACTAGGACTAGGATGGAAGGGAGCCAAGAGAGAAGGGAGGGGGGAAGCCAAGGATCAAATGGTAAATGTGGAGAAAGTGCTGGAGTGGGAACATCATCATTTTGCAGTCATTGTGGTGAACACTACATCAGGTACAAATCAACAATGGATGCTAAATCTAGGGAACATTTTGATAAGGAACAGGATATTTATATAGTCTTATAAGTATGAGTATCTGCCTATTAGATGCAAAGAAAGAAAAAGTAATTATTATCCAGTCAAAAGAATTGGGCTGCACCTTGACCTTTGACAATATAGTTAAAATTAACATCACCTACGAAAAACAGAAAGACATCACGGGTGATACCTGAGAAGGAAACATTCTGGCCAAGAATGTATAATCCCAATCCAATCACAATAACATGCCCAACAAACACTATATGAGAAACATTCTAGTAGAAAAAAAGCAGGAGGTGATCCGTATTCCTCATAAATGTCATAAACAAAACGTGGAAATGTTCCACATTAAAAGAGATTACGCTCAAGAGTGCGAGCTGAGCTCTGAGCAACAGCAGTTCGATGCCCAGCCCGAGCTGAGCTGCCGTTGAGCTGCAAACAGGTGGCAGGATGGCTCAGCTAAAAAAATAAAAAAAAAATAAATAAATAAAAGAGGCTAAAGCAACATGACATCTAAATATAATATCTACCCCTAACTGGATCCTATACTGGAAAGGGAGAAACACTACAAAGAACATTATAAGATCAACTGACAAAATTGGAATTATGGATAGTAAATTGAATCAATGTAAATTTATGTAGTTGACACCTACATTGAGATTATGTAAAAAAAAGAGAAAAAAAAATCCCTATTCTTCACAAAAGTATTCACAGGTGAAGGACCATAACTAATCCTGCAATGATTGAGAAAAAAAAAATTACAGAGAGAGATTGAGAGAGAGAGAGAGAGAGAGAGAGAGAGAGAGAGAGAGAGAGAGAGAGAGAGAGAGAGAAGGAAAAACAGAAGGAGGGGGAGGAGGAAGAAGACCGTCTCCACTATCATAGAGAAGGAAAGGGGAAAGGGACGGGGAAGCGAAAGGGAAGAGAAAAAGTGAGCAAATGATAGAATAGGCTGAAATGTTAATAATATATAAATCTGGATAACGAGTACACAGGTGTTTCTTGTATTATTTTATTCTTGCAACTTTATGTAAGTTTGAAATTAGTTCTAAATAAAAAGTTAAAAAATTATGTATGTATTCAACCAGACCTGCGCTATCCAATACAGTAGCTACTAGTTCCATAAGGCTATTAAACAACTGAAATGTGCTGTGAATGCAAAATACACACCAGATTTCAAAGACTTAGTACATAAAAGAACGCAAAATATCTCATTAATAATTTTTATATTGATTACATGTTAAAATATTTTAGATATATTGGGTCAAAGAAAATATATTTTAAATATTAATTTCACCTCTTTTTATTTTTTTTTAATTTAGCTACTAGAAACTTTAAATTACACACATACATGACTCATTTGCACTGGACCGGGCTGAGCTAGACAAGAATTTCCAAAATGATGTGTTACACTATCTCTGAAAATTTATCTCTCAATTTCTTTCTACTCTAAACATCTCTCTCTTGCTCTCTCTCTAAAAGTCACGTGGTTTTAAGCTACTTAAGTGTAGGAACTGTGTCTTACTCATCCAGGTAGTCCTCGTATCTAGTACATAGCAAGTGTTACAAATATTTGTTTACTGAAAGACCTATATGCAAAGGAAGGAAGTTGTGCAGGAAGAATGAACTCATTCCCATCTCGGAGTCTCTGCTCTCACTGTACTTCCTTCCTAGAATAAAACTTTTCCTCTCCTAAATTAACACACATTCTTCAAAACCCCATTTCATACTCCTTTTCTCCAAGGAGACTCCCCACTCATAAAGGTTCATGTTTTGGTTTTTTTTTAAAGATTTTACTGCGGAACTGGGGGAAGGCAATAGTGTTGGGGAATTGAGGGAGGGGACCAGCCAAGTTGTTCTTCAACCTTCATTGTGGAGGGCACCAGTTGCTATCTGGCTTCCCTTTGGCAGCTCATGGCTTCTAAAATCAAGGTGAGAACTCTGAGCAACAGCGGTTCGAGGCCAGCCGAGCTGAGTTGCCGTTGAGCTGCCAACAGGTGGCAGGATGACTCAGCTAAGAAAAAAAAAAAAAAAAGAAAGTAAAATCAAGGTGATATTTTCAGTCTTAGTTGCGGGTGGGCGTAGCCACCATCCCATGCGGGAGTTGAACCCGGCAGCCTTGTTTGTTAAGAGTGCACGCCCTATCCACTGAGCTATCTGGGCGGCAGCTCAGCCCAGGGTGCAGAGTTCAGCCTTAGTTGTGGGTGGGCATAGCCCACCACTGAACAGGCAATCTTGTTGTTACACCAGCTGAGCCCTCCTGCCACCTACTGGCAGCTCAGCGACAGCTCAGGTAGGGTGCAGAGTTCACTGCTCCATGTGGGAATCGAACCGGCGGCCCTGTTGCTCAGAGCATGCGCTGTAAGCCAACTCTTAACCAACTGTGCCACTCGGCTGGCCCTAAAGGTTCATTTTTAATCTTTCCTCCTCTGAACTATTTATAGCCTTCATTGTCTATATCATTTACTTTGGCACTTAATCATATAAGTTCCCTGAGGTCCCCCTCAGAGACCTCTCTATAAGTTGGGTCTTACAGTTCTCCCATATCTTCCACAGTGACTAGCATAGTACTAACTATGCCAGTTGGGAAGTGGGGGAAAGGGGCAACAGGGTGCCAGGAAAAGGTAAGTGGGTTGGGAGTTTGAAAACCCTACTGGTAGTCTGTTTTGACATCTACCAACTGTGTTGCCTTAGATAAATCACTGAATCTCTCTGTTTCTACTTCCTCATTTTCTTATTCAGACAGATTGACCTGTTGACCATAAAAAAAGCCTCCTATTTCTACAATTCCAGATTAAATCCATTTTCTCTTTAGCAATATTATTGATATATAAAAGTAAATCAAATACACTAATGTTAAATCACAGTAAGTTCCTTAAGAATGAAATTGCAACAAAGTTCACAAACTGTTTAAAGTACTAAATGTTGATCATCTTTCTGGCAATCAAGCACTTTTAAATTCACAAATAGTCTCTTCAAAAGACTATTAAGCAAATTAGTCAATATACACATATTAGAGCTACTTCAATTTTTTCTTCAGACCCTTTCAAGTCTCAGAGAGACACCCTTTAGTAAGAGGAGGAGTGGGAGGAGAACCAGAAACTAAATTTTCTGTAAAGTACCCAGGGACCTTATTGGTGATGTTCAAAGGCTCTGAGTTATAATTAATTATAAGTACATTGTTTCTTCTTTCAAAAATGCTATTTAAAGGACAATATTCAGAAGAAAATTACAACACCTCAAATGAATAGATCATCTAAAAACATAATGTTAAAGGAATGCAGTATAATTTCAAAGCATGGAGACCATTTCAAACAAATCTCTAAAACAGCAACTTTAGTTTTAATCTTATATCTTAATATCTCTGTTGAGAAGTAAGATTATCAGGATGGGGTAAAATAAAATGGTTACCAAGTTACATAATTTAAAGATTCCAGTTATACTTGTTAGTAACTATCACCTGTGGAGTTAAATATACATTCTAGATTCTAAACTACCAATAAAATCACAAGATTTCTTTAAGGCTTTTATCAAAATGCCCCTATTAAGCGCTGAGCATTAACACTGACCCATCCGCAAGATAAAGGCTGAACTCCAAAGGCATTCTCAGGCCTCTCATGCTCTGATCTGCAGGCTTATCTCCATTTCACTTCCTAAACTTAACTGTTAATGTTCCCTCTAATATTATCCCCCTTTTATGGCTCCTTGTCTTAGGGTTTGCTGTTCCTTCTGTCAGACATGCCCTTCCCTCTTTTGAGCTTGGAATATGCCCTCCTCCTTGAAGCTTTTCATGATTGCTCCAACACTCGCCTACAAAGTAGCTCCCACAGCACTCTTCATTCTTCTATTAAACAGCATTGTAATTACTTTTAAATGTCCACTTCCACAACCAGGCTGTGACTTATAAATGGAGGACCAATATCTTATTTAACTGTTGCCAGCCCCTAGCATACAATTGGCATTTACTTACACTCGGTATAAGTACATTGAAAAAAATAGTTAATTGTGAGAAACAATTAGAAGTGTCCTATAAAAGAGTATCCATTTAACACACTGGTTTTCAAAAAGGAACAATTTAGCCCCTAGAGGACATTTGATAGAGCCTTGAAGATATTTTTGGTTGTCAGAATAGGGAGAAGGGGATGTTTTTATGGTGGAGGGGCGGTGGGGGGGGCGAGAACGGGGTGCTACTGGCGTCTAGTGGGTAGAAGCCAGGGATGCTGCAAAACATCTTACAATGCAAAGGAGAGACTCCAAATAAAAATTATCCAGTCACAAATATCAGTGCTGCCATGGTGAAGAAACTCAATTGTCAACTGACTTATTCACATGTGATGATTTCATGTCACTTCTCAGCAATAACCAGAATAAATTCCAACTTTGTAATTTCAACTGAAACTTCTGCCACAGTTGATGTGTATGCAGAACACTAGAAATGATCCTCATACAATCGTAATGCTTAACAACATTCAACTAAGAGTACTGGAAAGCATCGCAGGTTTCTGAAAACTAATCTGTGACTACCAGAAGCTACTCTTGAGTCAGCCAAGACTTTCTTTTATGTATAAACTTTAAACCAAACCACAGGCAAAATGATTTTCAGTTGTGAAACTACGACAAAAAAAATCTGAGGCATGAGGTAATCCATTCCTCCAGGTCTGATAAAAGGAAAATCTCTTCTAAGTACTACAAGTAAATCACGCACAGATGTCTTGACTGATGAACACAGGGGCCCATGGCAAGCGTAAGCATACCCCTTGCTCCTGCCAAATCACCATCTCAGCAAGGTTCCGAGACTGCGAACCACTGCAAAAAATCATCATGTGTCAAAAATCGGTGGCAGATACATAAGTTAACTACGTCTCCCCAATATATGACCAAGTTTCACGTGACGTAAACATTTCACAAAAGCTATGCAGAAGCAAGAACACTCCCTTTCCGTATAATGGTTGACTCAACTCTCTTCAGCACATTCCTTCGCTGAATACCACAAATTCACTAATTTCTTCTGCCTTTTGCACTAGTTTTCTTACTCAGGCAATAACCAATTAATTCGTTTGGCACCAACTATGCAATCATTTACATTTCGTTGCACTATATAGGTCTCAAAGAAAAAAAAAAGAGGCCATCCAAAACAAAAACTTGAGGAAAGTAACTCTTATAGGAAAATACATTTTATGTGAGTCTAGGGCTGATTTCTGAACAACACACCTACAGCTTTCCAATGCTCGAATCTTTATATCTTAAGTTAAGGTTTTTCCAGATTTTAAATACAGGTAGCACCGGCAGAACGTGAAGGAGTATGTTTATACCCTGAATAAAGCTTCCTGCGAATTTATCCTTGGACAGCTCAAAAAAAGGGACTGGCTGGGAGGGGAGCACGCATTTTTAATTGGGGAAAAAAAAGTTTCCAGCAGTGAGTAACATCTTCCTTCTCAGCTGACTTTGCCAGTAAGTGTCGGTACCACGATTGGGCCCATGCTAGGCCGGGTTTCACCACATTCCCCTCCAACCAGATACGAAACCGAAGCCGTACGTGGCAGGTGCGTGCGGAGTAAAGTTGGGGGGCACCGCGGGCGGCGAGGACGGGGTCGGAGCTCAGCGGGCCTCCGCGGTCTCCCCACGGCGATCCCCGGCCCAGCAGGCACTGAGTCTCCATTCCCACCGCCGTTCCGGGGTCTGGGAGCTGCGCGCCGGTACCACACCCTCCCTCCCCTCCGCCCTCTCGCAGTGACAGCCCCGCGCCACCGCCGGACGCCGGGCCTGGGCGCGCGGGGCCGCGGAGGACCAGGCGCCCGGCCGCGGGCTCCCACCAGCCGCCCCACCCGGCCTCCCTGCCCCCACGGCCTGACCCTGGGGCGGACGACCGCGGCCTAATTGCCTCCCGGGCAGCGGGGCCTAGAGAAGGAAGGAGCCCGAGCTAAGGAGGGGGCGCCCGCGCTGCCGCCTCGGCTCCTCAGCTGCGCGGCGGCACCCGCAGCCCAGGGCTCGGGCTCTCCGCTCACGTGCTGCCGGAAAGACGATTTCACTCTCTTACCCTCTGCAAAATCCTCCTTAACATGGTTTAAACGCCACCCGGCGCCGCCGCGTTGACTCTCCGGACCCGACGCGGGGCACTGACTACTCGGGGGTGCGCGGGGAGCAAGGGACTGAGCCAGGAGGGAGCCCGGGAGAAGGTCGGGGCGAGGCGGTGGCGGCGGCCGCTCGGGCGGCCCCGACTTCCCCACAGGCGGCGAGAGGGAGCACGCGCGAGCGAACGACGAGGTACCCTGCGAGCGCCCGCCCGCCGGGCCACCCCCGTAACTGACAGCTGGGCGGGCCCGCTCGCCGCCGCCCCGCCCCCTCGGCCTGTCCATCCGCGGGGGGCGGGGCTGGAAGGGGCCTGGCTAGGCCCCGCACCAATCGGAAGCGGTGGCGGCGTGGGCGGCTGCGTGACGGACAGGCGGCAGGATACGGGCGCCGCCGCTCCTTCCGGCGGTCTGGCTAACGCGGCGGCCGCCGAGCGCACTCCCGCCCTCCGTCAGAGGCCTCGCTCGCGCGCAGACCGCGTGCCCGCTAGGAGGTGGGTGAAGAATCCTGGGCCACGGCGTCGGGGAGCCCCTGACGGGGACCCGAAGAGTGGGGGTCCGGGATGGGTACTTGAGACGGCACCTCAGGATGCTCTGTAAAATTTGTCAGTGTGACCCTGGCCTAAACAGCCTGGACCGGATCTTCGTTTCTGCTGCAGGCGCTTAGCCCCTGGGTGAAAGCAAAGGAGAGAATCGCAGACAAGATGAACCGGTCTGTTGGGCTTCCCTGCCCTTGTCCGAACCCTTGTATCTTTTCCCTACCCCTCCCTGCTTCCAGTGTCAGCCAAAGAGAAAATAAAGAATCAGAAAAAAGAGTAGGAAGAAACTGGAATTTGAGTTAGCAAGAGGAGTTGTTCCTATGGGACTATAGCAACAATATTTAATGGACTGATGTCGCTAACACGTTGCACTTGATCTTTCTAAAGCCGGTATTTGAGCCATTCTAAGGAATTTTAAATCCTCTTCTGACAATAGATACATGAATTGAATCGGCGTGAATGCGTCTGTTTTATAGATTAAGAAAAAATAAAGAGGTCACAGATAAAAAAGCATGCCAAAATGAGGACGTGGACTTGGAACTGATTTTCAGGAACGATGTCATTATTTAAACTTAAAAATCACAGCTCCAGAGTCCTGCCATTCTGCTAGTATTCACAATCTAAGTGTAGTTTGACTTTTACCCTCGGGGGAGTAGAAAAGCCTTTAATGTTGTGTAAATAGGGAAAG
Organism: Aselliscus stoliczkanus; assembly: GCA_033961575.1. Taxonomy (NCBI): domain Eukaryota; kingdom Metazoa; phylum Chordata; class Mammalia; order Chiroptera; family Hipposideridae; genus Aselliscus; species Aselliscus stoliczkanus. Next base: position 119,434,784 of record CM066727.1, on the reverse strand, counting down.
AGAGGGGATAGTGCAGCTAACCTTGGGGGCAGGGAGAGAAGAGACAGGTCTACCAAGCAATGAAAGGACTGGGCATACTTCCGAGTCTTTTGATAGGATGCAGCAAATATTATTCTCTGTTTGTTTTCTTTTTTGACTCTTTTTCGTTGCAAATATTCTCAACTGAGTTAATGTAAAAGTGTTCTGTAAAGTGTAAAACATTATATGATGTAATGTTATTTATCTCAAACATGTTCTGTTCTTTACTGTGTGCCTATAGTGCCCCAAAACACTCATGCCTACAACTAATACGTTATTAATCAGTATTGATAATAGTGCACTTAAATACTTACAGGCAAACAGCAATACGCACAGTTTTCCATCTTTCCAGACACAGTTGCGTTATCTTCAGACAGTATAGGAAATATTTTCACCGACTAGCGTGATAAAACTGTGTGAAATAATACAGATTCCGAGCATGCCAAAAAAATGTATACACATTTTAAGAAAGGAAAAAACTGTATTAAAATTGTAATACTCAATTTTTACGTATAACAAAAGATGAATATGAGTCACGTTTGACTTCTGCAATTACTAGAGGTGCTTAAAGTGGTTACCATCAGCGTAATTTTAATACAGTTTCTTCTTTCTTAAAGTGTATATACATTTTTTGGGAACCCTCTGTATATTTGGTCTATGCCCCAAGTTCCTGACAGAGCTTCTAAAACCCTAGTAATTTTCTTAGTGTTAGGGTGCTATGAGCTGCTTTTGTTTAAATATTTGATCTTTGACCCTGGCTTCTCACACCAGAGCTTCTAAGATCCTTGGAATCCCAGAGTACTTGGAGTGTCCTTTTGTATGCTAATAAGATGACTGGTGGTTGGGGCTCCTTAGATTGCTTTACAATGGGGCTGAACACAGGAAAGACCAAAAAGTGGTGAGAAGGTTGGGATTTTCAGACCCACTCCCTCTCCACCAAAGGAAGGGGAGAGGGGCTAGACAAGTTAATCACCAAAGGCCAACTAAGCCTACCTATGTCATGGAACCTTCCTAAAAACCCTAAACATGAGGTTTGGAAAGCTTCTGGGTTAGTGAACACATCAAGATGCTGGGAGAATGGCGTGCCTGGAGAGAACAGGGAGGCCCCACACCCCTTCCCTTCCCTTCCCTTCTGCCTCTCTTCCACTAAGCTGTCCCTGTGTTGTATCATTTATAACAAACTGGTAATAGTAAGTAAAGTGGTTACCTGAGTTCCGTGAGCTATTACGGCAAATTATTGAACCTGAGGATGGTGCTGTGGGAACCCCCAATTTATATGCAATTGTTATGAAGTACATGTGACAACCTGGGACTTTCAGCTGGTATCTAAAGTTTGGGGCATTATTGTGAGACTGAGCCCTTAACCTGTGGGGTTTGCATCAACTCCAGGTAATTAGCGTTAGAACTGAGTGAATTATAGGACACCCAGTTGGTGTCCAGAGAATTGAAAAATAGCATGGTGTGGAATAAAACTCCACATATTTGGTGTCAGAAGTATTATTTAAAGTGGTATTTCCATTTAAAGTCATATTTGTGTCTCTTTTTTGTTTGTTTTTCAAAAATTAATTTAGTTTAAAGCTGTTTATTAATGTCACATGCTAAGGCCATCTCTCCTGGAATTCTCCTGTGGGATCTTTTGACTAATATCATAGACTCACCTACAGCTTAGCAGATGGGTTATTAAGAAATCTGTGTGTCCCCCACCCCCACATCTTATGATAGCTCCATCACTGGAATAATACAATAGAGAAATTAATTACTGCAAAAGAAACTAAGCAGTGGGTGAGATATCACATAAAAATACCCTTCACTAATCTAGCAGCTTCCCACACATAACAGTTCTACTTACCCTATCTGGCCACTAATTCCTATTCATTGAGCTCGTTTACATCAATATTCTATCCATTCTTGACTCCACCAAGACCTCCAATCCATTGGCCCCTCTTACTTTCTTACTATCAGTCATTTCCTAGCGCCCTCATTTCCATCAAAATCCAGCTGTCCATGATTCAACTTTATAAGTCCCCACATCCTTGCAAATACATTTTTCTCCACCTTTTGTTCTTTGTTGTTTTCATCTATAACCCAAACCCAACTATCCACCTACTCTGTGCTGCACAGGAGCAGCTGAATACCATTACAGATACACATATACAACTGGGGCTATTGGGCTCATTTTACATTATAGTCACAGATCTCAGGCAGGAACTCAGCATGGTCCAGCAGCAGTCCTGTTACACTTTCCTCCTGTAGTCTTTCTCTAGATGTCCAGAATGACATTCACACCTATAGTTGTTTCACTATCTTACCTTGCATTTTTCTTAACCCACTCTAGTCAAGCATCCTTCTCACCTACTCCAATGAGACAGCTCATAGTAAGATTACTAATGACCTACATGTTGCCTAATCCAGTGATTACTTTATTGGTTTCGACTTTAGCTCTCATTCACATTCAAAACAGTTGACCACTCTGTCCTTCAATTATTTTATTCTCTTGGCTTCCTTGACAATGCACTTTCCGGTTTTTCTCCTCAATAACCATTCCTTCTCAGACTCAACTGTTAACTTCTCTACTGTATATCTTAATGTTCAAGTGCTCCCCCAATTCTGTCCTAAGACGCCTCCTTTTATCTATTGTATACAGCCTAGAAGTGATCTCAGCCTGTCTCCTGGCTTTAAATTTTTTTTTTAATCTTTTATTATGACATAAACATTTTTTTTTAAATTAGTTTCAGGTGTACAACACAATGCAATAGTTAATACTTTTTACCCCTCAAAGTGACAATCCCTTCCCCCAGTTCGCCACCCCACTCCTCCCCCATATCATACATATCTATTACAATTCCTTTGACTCCCTTCCCCCAGTATACTCCACATCCCATGACTATCTATATATTCAGTTACAGTTGGCATACAATATTATACAACATCAGCTTTAGGTGTACAGTGCAGTGATCAAGCCTCTACTCCATCCATGAAATGGTCTCCCTAACAAGACATGTGACTATCTGACATGCCACAAAATTTTTACAACATTATTATATTCCCCGAACTGTGTTTCATATCCCTGTGGCAATATTGTAGTTGTCTATTTATGCTGTCTAATCCCTTCTCTTTCTCCCTTATCCCCACCCCCCTCCCAACTAGCAACCCTCAGTTTTTCCTCTATATCTATGAGTCTGTTTACTTTGATCGTTCATTCAGTTTTTCAGATTCCACATATAAGTGAGATCATATGGTACTTGTCTTTCTCCGACTAATTTCACTTAACATAATAGTCTCTTCACAATGTTATCAATTACATTCCCAGAACTGCCCACCATATCCCTGCAGCAACATTGTAGTCACCCACCTATGCTGTCCAAAACCTTCCGCCTCTCCCTCATCCCCACTGCCTCCCAGCCAGCAACCATCAGTTTTTCCTTTATATCTGCTTGATATGATTTCAATCTTCTTAAATTTACTGAGACTTGTTTTGTGGCCTAACGTGGTCTATCTTGGAAAATGTCCCATGTGCACTTGAGAAGAATGTATATTCTGTTGTTTCAGGGTGAAATGCTCTAAAAATATCGACGAAGTCCAGCTGGTCTAAAGTGTCATTTAAGGCCCCTCTTTCTGTGTTGATTTTCTGTCTAAAGGGTCTGTCCATTGGTGACAATGGGGTGTTGAAGTCCCCTACTATGATAGTGTTACTGGTGATCTCTGTCTTTATGTCTGTCAAAATCTGTTATGTGTAATTAGGAGTTCCCATATTGGGTGCATAGATGTTTATTAGGGTTACAGTGCCCTTGTTTGTCTTTTATTGAAGACATTTTAAAGTCTATTTTGTCCAAAATAAGTATTGGTACTCCAGCTTTTTTTTCTTCTCATTTCCATTTGCATGAAATACCTTATTCCATCTGTAAACAGCAAATACATGTGTCCTATTTTCTTATCCACTCAGCCACTCTCTGTCTTTTGATTGGAGCTTTTAGCCCATTCACATTTAAAATGATTATTAATAGGTGCATATGTATTGCCATTTTGTTATTTGATTTCCTGGTCTTCCTGGGTCAGCTTGTTTACCCCTTTCTTTTGTTTAAAAAGCCCTTTTAACATTTCTTGCAATGCTGGCTTGGTGGTAATGAATTCCTGAAGCTTATTCTTCTCTGAGAAGCTCTTTATTTCTCCTTCAATTTTAAGTGATAGCCGTGCTGGGTAGAGCAATCTTGGTTGTAGGCCTTTATTTTGTGTCACTTTGAATATCTCCTGCCACTCCCTTCTGGCCTGCAGAGTTTCTGTAGACAAGTCAGCTGTTAGTCTAACAGGAGTTCCTTTGTATGTAACCTGCTGTCTTTCTCTTGCTGCCTCTAGGATTCTGTCTCTGTCTTTAACCTTTACCATTTTAACTAGGATGTGTCTTGGTGTGGACCTGTTTGGGTTCAGCTTGTTTGGAACCCTCTGCGCTTCCTGAGCATGTATGTTGATTTCCTTCACCAGGTTAGGGAAGTTTTCAGTCATTATTTTTTCAAATACATTCTCGACCCCTTCCTTCTTCTCTTCTTCTGGTATTCCTATGAGTCGAAGGTGGTTGCACAGCATCTTGTCCCATAGGGCTCTTAAACTACTTTCATTGTTTTTTATTCTTTTGTCTTTTTGTTGTTCCAACTGGGTAATTTCTGCTGTTTTGTCTTCCAACTCGTAGATCCGCTACTCTGCTTCATCTACTCTACTGGTGATTCCTTCGAGTGTGTTCTTCATTTCAGTTATTGTATTCTTTAGTTCTAACTGGTTGGTTTTTATGATTTCTCTACCCTTCCTTATGTCCTCACTAAGTTTGTTAAACATTCTTATCATCAGTGTTCTAAACTCTGTCTCTGAAAGGTTGGACCCCTCTGTTTCATTTGGTTCCATTTCTAGAGGTTTCTTCTGATCTTTTACTTGTGACATGTTTCTTTGTTTCCTCATTCTGGCTGTCGCTCTGGGATTGCTTTGATGTATTAGATAGATCACCAGGAGAGCCCTGGCTGGATCACGCAGGCACACAGCTCACGGCCCAACACTCCCAGGAAAACTCCCAGTCTCAGCCTGTCCCAGTCAGCCGCTTGCAGATCAGGCCGAGCAGCCCCACAACCAATCACCAGCCTGGCAACTCTGCAAGCGCAGTGCGGAGAGCGGGGACCTGAGGCGGCTCGCGCAGTCCCGCATCTCAGTGAGCAGCCTGTCGGAGCCGGAGCACGCTCACCAGGCGTTCCCCTGGCAACACAGCACAAGCCGGGTGGAGGGTGGGGATCCAAGGCGGCTCACACACTCCCGGGTCTCAGTGAGCAGCCTGTTGGAGCCAGAGGACACCTGCTCAGCGTTTCCCTGGCAACACAGTATAAGCCGGGCAGAGGGTGGGGATCCAAGGCCGCAGGCGCACGCATGCACGCACGCACGCACACACGCACTTCTGCACCAATTCCACCAGACCAATGAAGTCCTGGACCTCACCTTCTGTGGGAGGGCCCAACCCTGACAAAATGGCGCCCTCCTGTACACCATCCACGTGCAGGCTCCACAGCAGGGGAACAATAGTCCAAAAACCTCCAGCCTTTGCACCAAAGGTGCTCAGTTCAGTCCATCCCCGCAGGCTCCCGGCTCACACAGCCACTCCCTCCACCAGGAACCAGGTAAGTGCTCACCGGCGAGCAAGCCCTGGCGCCGACCCCACTGATTCTCTAGCCGCTCTCAGCCTCACCGAGCTGAGTAAAGAGAGTCCTCACTCATTTACTGCTGGCTATATTAGAACTCCTCTTCCCGGCAAAGGAACTCTGGGCTGGTGAGCTTGGTGTGGGGCCAGAGGGTCTCTCCCCCAATCGGAGAAGCCTCCCCACAGCTGAGGCTTCCTTCACGGGGTTCGCCCTCTCTCGTCCCGCCCGTCCTACCAGACACGACGTGGCCTCCTCTTTAAGTTATTCGTTTAGTGGTTCTGTTCATCTAGTGTTCCGGGTACCTCCGGGGTTGAACGTTGTATAAATTGTTTGTAATTTTGGTGTGTTCCTGGGAGGAAGTTAACACAGCATCTGTCTATTCTGCCATTTTACTGGAAGTCCTCCTGGCTTTAAATTTTATCTGTTTGCCCCCAAACTCCCAACTCTGTAAATCTCCAATGCTGACCTCTCCCTAGATTTCCAGACTTGTATAACAAACCATCTACTTCATATTTCTTCTTGGGCTTCTTTGAGCATTCAAACTTAACATGGCCCAAACAAAACATATATTTTTTTATCTTCAAACTGGTGCTTTGCCAGCTTTCCTGTCTCAGTATGAACCATTATTAGGCACTCAGTTGTATTAAACCAAAAATCTTGGCGTTATCTTTGATTTCTCTCTTTATCTCATCACTTCCCATCCCTCTAGTCAATCCATCAGAAAATATTGACAGATGTACCTCCAAAACATATCGTAAATCTGCTACTTCTTTCCATTATCACCCTAGTCCGTAGCCCCTTCATCTCCTGTCCAGACTACTATCATAGTTTCCCCATTGTTTTCCCTGCTTTTATTTTGGCTTCCCTATAATCCATTTATTACACAGCATCTAGGAACAACTTTTAAAAATGCAAATCAAGGGGGAGGGAGGTCATTATTTTGTGAGGGGTGTAAATACCTATTACATTGTTCTGTACATCTGAAACTAATTTAAAATATGCAAATCAAATAATGTCACTGTCCTTGTTGTAACTTCCCATCGTAAACACAATAAAATCCAAATCCTTTATCCTGGCTCACGCACCCTGTCCATCTGTTCCTGCCTACATCTCTGCCTTCCACTTTTAACATTCTCCCCTTGACTTCGTATGCCCCAGCCTCCCTGAACTGTTATACCTTATTGCACAATACTTATTTCTGCCTCTGCACCAATCAGTTTCTATTTAGGAAATGTTTTTTCCTGAGATCTTGCGGTTAATTTTGTAGCATTCATATTACACCTTAAAAGTCACCTCCTCGGAGATGTCTTCAAGGATCACTTCATCTCAAGTGGCCATCAATGTATCACATCACCCTTTTTTTTTTTTTTTTTGAGGGCAGTGTCACTGGCCCTCACGTGTGGGACCTGAACCGGGGCCGCCGGCTTCCCAAGCCAGTGCTTAACCACCGCGCCACTCAGCCGGCCCCACATCACCCATTTTAATTCTCTGCATAGCAGAGAAAACTACCATTTCTGACTTTTCTTTTTTATTTATTTATGTCTCTCCAACAAAAATGTAAGTTCCCTGAGTACTAGGACCTTATCTCTTGTTCACTGCTGTATCCCCAATAATTAAAACAGTGCTCAACCCATGGTTAGCAGTAAATAAGTATTTGTTGATGAATGAGTAAAGAAAACTAAAACAGAAAGGGAGGAAGGTGCTATCACTGAATGTTTGAATCCATCTAACTTTCATAATACTGCCACCCAGTCTGTAGAATTTTGTTCTAACAGCCCAAACAGAATAAGACAGAAGTGTATATAATTATTCCTATAAGAGTTGCCTTGGGCTCGCCGAGTGGCACGGTGGTTAAGAGCTGGCTTGGGACGCCAGTGGCCCCGGTTCGGATCCCACATATGAGGGCCAGTGACACTGCCCTCTAAAAAAATGAAAGAGAGAAAGAGAGAAATAGAGAAAGGAGCAAAATGCTTCTTTAAAAAAAAAAAAAGTTGCCTTACAGGGTTCATCCAAGTCATATCTTCCTAGTTGTAAATATATGGCCCAAATCCCACAATCTTGAGAGCAATCCAAGCCTTTGACCCAATTTGATGTTCTTTTTCTTTTTATATATTATGTATGTATGTATGTTCCTTGACTCTTCAAAATTCCCCACTATTTATGGGAAACAACCTATTCTCAACCTTCTCTAAATTAGAACATTTTTCCTCTTGTTAATTCTTCTGTGACAACCAAATAATTCATTGTCAATTACAAGCAAATCCATGAAGAATCACAATACAATAAGCACAGTATAGACGATGGTTCTGTATTAGTAATGCAATAATAGCTTAGGGATTCTAAGGAATACACACAGGATACTAACCAGCTATGTGGCATCAAGTAGATTTTTTTTTTAAACTTAATTATTCACTTTTTAAGAAATTTTTTTTCTTATTGATAGCTTTATTTTTATTTTTTTATGTATAATTTATTTATTTATTTATTTTTAATTAGTTTCAGGTGTACAACACAGTGCAATAGTTATACATTTTACCCCTCAAAGTGACAAACCCCCACCCCCAATTCGCCACCCCACTCCCCCTCCCATATCACATATATCTATTACTCTTTCTCTGACTCTCTTCCACAGTATAATCCACATCCCGTGACTATCTATATATATTCAATTACAGTAGGTATACAACCTCCGCTTTAGTAATACAGTGCAGTGATCAAACCTCTACTCCATCCATGAAATGGTCTCCCTAACAAGACCTATGATCATCTGACATTCCACAGAATATTTACATTATTAATTATATTACCCAAACTGTTTTTCATATCCCAGTGGCAATATTGTAGTTGCCTATTTTTGCTGTCTAATCCCTTCCCCTTCTCCCTCATCCCCATTCCCCTCCCAATTAGCAACCCTGATTTTTCCTCTATATCTATCAGACAGTTTCTGTTTACTTTGCTCATTCATACAGTTTTTCAGATTCCACATATGAGTGAGATCATGTGGTATTTGTCTTTCTCTGACTGACTTATTTCACTTAACATAATAGTCTCTAGGTCCATCCATATCATTGCAAATGGTACGATTTCATTCTTCTTTATAGCGGAGTAATACTCCATTATATAAATATACCACAGTTTCTTAATCCAGTCATCTACTGATGGGCATTTTAGTTGTTTCCAAGTCTTAGCTATTGTAAATTGTGCTGCTATGAACATAGGGGTGCATAACTTTTTTTGAATAAGTGTCTTGGTTTTTTCAGGATAAATACCTAGGAGTGGAATTGCTGGGTCAAACGGTAGCTCTATTTCGAGTTGAGATACCTCCATACTGACTTCCATAGTGGCTGCACCAATCTGCAATCCCACGAACAGTGCAGCAGGGTCCCCTTTTCCCTACAGCCCCGCCAGCACTTGTTGTTTGTTGATTTATTGATGATAGCCATTCTGACCGGAGTGAGGTGGTATCTCATGGTGGTTTTTATTTGCATTTCCCTAATGACCAGTGAGGTTGAACTTTTTTTCATATGCCTGTTGGTCATCTGTATGTCCTCTTTAGAGAAATGTCTCTTCATATCTTCTGCCCATTTTTTAATTGGGTTGTTTGTTTTTTTGGTGTTGAGTTTCATGAGTGTTTTATAAATTTTGGATATTAACCCCTTATCAGATATATCGTTGGCAAATATATTCTCCCATTCAGTAGGCTTCCTTTTTGTTTTATTAATGGTTTCCTTTGTTGTGAAAAAACTTTTAAGTCTGATATAATCCCATATGTTCATTTTTTCTTTTACTTCCCTTGCCCGTAGGGATGTATCAGTAAAAACATTGCTCCGGGTAATGTCTGCGAACGTACTCCCTATATTTTCTTTTAGGATTTTTATGGTTTCAGGTCTTACATTTAAGTCTTTAATCCATTTTGAATTTTTTCTTGTATAAGGCGTAAGGAGGTGGTCCAGTTTCATTTTTTTGCATACGTCAGTCCAATTTTCCCAGCACCATTTATTGAATAGACTATCTTTACTCCAGTGTAAATTCTTGCTTCCCTTGTCATAGATTAACTGTCCATAAATGCCTGGATTTATTTCTGGGCTCTCTGTTCTGTTCCACTGATCGATGTGCCTGTTTTTATGCCAATACCAAGCTGTCTTGATCACTGTAGCCTTGTAGTAGGTTTTGATGTCTGGTAGCGTGATCCCCCCGACTTTGTTCTTATTTCTCAGAATTGCCGAGGCTATTCTGGGTCTTTTATGATTCCATATAAATTTTAGGATTATATTTTCTATTTCTGTGAAAAATGCCCTTGGTAGTTTGATAGGAATTGCATTGAATCTATATATTGCTTTAAGCAGTATGGACATTTTAACTATATTAATTCTTCCTATCCATGAGCATGGTAGGTGTTTCCATTTATTTGTATCTTCTATGATTTCTTCCTTCAGTGTCTTATAATTTTCTGAGTACAGATCTTTCACTTCTTTAGTTAAATTTATTCCTAGGTATTTTATAGTTCTTGACGCAATTGTAAATGGGACAGTTTTCTTAATTTCTCTTTCCATTAGTTTATTATTGGTATATGCAAATGCCACCGATTTCTGAACATTGATTTTATATCCTGCTACTTTACTGAATTCGTCTATCAGTTCCAATAGTTTTTTGACGGAGTCTTTGGGGTTCTCTATATACAGTATCATGTCATCTGCATATAATGACAATTTTGCTTCTTCCTTGCCAATTTGGATGCCTTTTATTTCTTTTTGTTGTCTGATTGCTGTGGCTAGAACTTCCAGCTCTATGTTGAATAAAAGAGGAAAAAGTGGACAGCCTTGTCTTGTTCCTGATCTTAAGGGGAATGGTTTTAGCTTTTCCCCATTGAGTATGATATTAGCTGTAGGTTTATCATATATGGCTTTTATTATGTTGAGATATGATCCCTGTATTCCCACTTTGCTAAGGGTTTTTAACATAAATGGCTGTTGGATTTTGTCAAATGCTTTTTCTGCATCTATTGAAATGACCATGTGATCTTTATCCTTCATTTTGTTGATGTGCTGTATCACATTAATTGATTTACGGATGTTGAACCAGCCTTGTGCACTAGGGATGAATCCCACTTGATCATGATGTATGATCTTCTTAATATATTGCTGAATTCTGTTTGCTAATATTTTATTGAGAATTTTTGCATTCATCAGGGAGATTGGCGTGTAGTTTTCCTTTTTTGTGATGTCTTTATCTAGTTTTGGAATCAGGGTGATAGTGGCTTCATAAAAAGAGTTTGGGAGCCTTCCCTCCTTCTGGATTTTTTGGAATAGTTTGAGAATAGGTGATAGTTCTTTTTTGAATGTTTGATAAAATTCACTTGTGAAGCCGTCTGGTCCAGGGCTTTTGATTTTTGGGAGCTTGTCAATTACTGATTCAATTTCCTTGGTAGTAATCAGGGTTTTTAGATTTTCTGTTTCTTCTTGCGTTAGCTTTGGAAGGTTGTATGCTTCTAGAAAATTAAACATTTCTTCCAGATTGTCAAATTTGTTGGCATATAGTTGCTCATAGTAATTTCTTAGAATTTTTTGAATTTCTGTGATGTCTGTAGTCATTTCCTCTCTTTCATTCCTGATTTTGCTAATTTGAGTCCTCTCTCTTTTGTTTTTGATGAGCCTGGCTACAGGTTTGTCAATTTTGTTTATCTTCTCAAGAAACCAGCTCTTGGTTTCATTGATCTTTTGAATTGTTTTTCTGTTCTCTATATTGTTTATTTCCGCTCTGGTCTTTATTATCTCCTTTCTTGTACTCCCCTTGGGCCTCTTTTGCTGTTCTTTTTCCAGTTCCCTTAGGTGTAAGGATAACCTGTTGATTTGAGATTTTTCTTCCTTCTTTAGGTAGGCTTGCACTGCTATAAACTTCCCTCTTAGGACTACTTTCGCAGCATGCCAGAGATTTTGGGTCGTGGTGTTTTCATTTTCGTTAGTCTCGAGGTATCTTTTGATTTCCTCCTTGATCTCATTTGTGACCCACTCACTATTTAATAGCATATTGTTTAGCCTCCATTTATTTTTCAGCTTCCCGGATTTCTTCTTATAATTGATTTCTAGTTTCATAGCATTGTGGTCAGAGAATACAGTTGAAATGATTTCAATCTTCTTAAATTTATTGAGACTTGTTTTGTGGCCTAACATGTGGTCTATCTTAGAAAATGTTCCATGTGCACTTGAAAAGAACGTATATTCTGTAGCTTTGGGATGAAATGCTCTGAAAATGTCTGTTAAATCCAGCTGGTCTAATGTGTCATTTAAGGTCGCTGTTTCCACATTGATTTTCTGTCTGGAGGATCTGTCCATTAGTGACAGTGGGGTGTTGAAGTCCCCTACTATGATAGTGTTACTGTTGATCTCTGTCTGTATGTCTGACAATATCTGTTTTATATATTTAGGGGCTCCTATGTTAGGTGCATAGATGTTTACTAGAGTTATGTCCTCTTGTTGGATCGCTCCCTTCATTACTATGAAGTGTCCTTCTTTGTCCTTTGTTATATTCTTCAATTTAAAGTCCATTTTATCTGATATAAATATCGCTACTCCAGCTTTTTTCTCAGTACCATTTGCATGAAATATTTTACTCCATCCCTTTACTTTCAGCCTGTATGAGTCTTTGGATCTGAGGTGAGTCTCTTGTATACAGCATATGCTGGGGTCTTGTTTTCTTATCCATTCAGCCACCCTATGTCTTTTTATTGGAGCATTTAATCCATTTACATTTAATGTGATTATTGATAGGTGTGTATTTATTGCCATTTTGTTATTTGTGTTCATAGTCTTTCTTAGGTTGTTTTTCTCTTCTACTTAAAGAAGCCCTTTTAGCATTTCCTGCAAAGCTGGCTTAGTGGTAATGAATTCAATTAACTTATTCTTTTCTGCAAAGCTCCTTATCTCGCCTTCAATTTTAAATGATAACCTTGCTGGATACAGCAATCTTGGTTGTAGGCCTTTATTTTTCATCATTTTGAAAACCTCCTGCCACTCCCTTCTGGCCTGCAAAGTTTCTGTAGAAAAATCAGCTGATAATCTTATTGGGGTACCCTTGTAAGTAACTTGCTGCCTTTCCCTTGCTGCTTTAAGGAGTCTGTCTTTGTCCTTAACCCTTGCCATTTTCACTATAATGTGTCTTGGAGTGGGCCTGTTTGGAATCATCCTGGTTGGAACTCTCTGCACTTCCTGAGCTTGTATTTCAATGTCCTTTGCCAGGTTCGGGAACTTTTCAGACATTATTACTTCAAATATATTCTCAATCCCTTGCTCCCTCTCTTCTCCTTCTGGTACTCCAATGACCTGTGGGTTATTGCGTTTGATGTTGTCCCCCAGCTCTCTTAAACTATTTTCCATGTTTTTCATTCTTTTTTCTTTTTGTTGTTCCGCATGGGTGATCTCTGCTATTTTGTCTTCTAAGTCACTGATTCGATTTTCTGCTTCATCCAATCTGCTAGTGATTCCATCAAGTTTGTTATTTAATTCAGTAATTGTGTTCTTAAGTTCTAGCTGGTTGCTTTTCATGATTTCTCTATCCTTCTTTATATTTTCATTAATTTCCTTGAACATTCTAATAATCAGTGTTCTGAACTCTGTCTCCGATATGTTGGTTACCTCTATTTCCTCTATTTCCACTGATTCAGGAAGTTTCTTCTGTTCTTTTATTTGTGTTGTGTTTCTTTGTCTCCCCATTCTGGCTTACTCTTTGTGTTTGCTTCAATATAACAGATAGATCCCCCAGATTTCTCAGTCTTTTCTGGGTAAACTTATATGGTGTGTGTCCTTTATATTTGAATTACTAAGTCTCCCTATTCTTCTGTGCTTGTATCTGAGGTGTTCTTTGTGTTGTGCGTCCTCACTTGTTGAAGTTTTAGTTTTGATTACTTTTGGCTTGTCAGTAGGTGGGATTGACCCAGATTTATTAGCTGTGAGGATCAGCAGTGTCTGCAATTTATGAGCTGCTGTGAGAGGATTGACCCCTCTGATGAAACTTGGACCCTATGGGCCCTAGTACCTGTAGCAACTTCCTTTTGGGTGTGACTCATGTATGTCAAACCCAGAAATGCTCTGGTTTTATCTAAAGTTGGCCTCCGGGTATGATGATTCTTGTGTCTGTTTGTTTGGACCCACTGCTGCAGAGTGATTTTAGAGCATAACAGATCAACAAGAACAACCTCCGCAGCCACCAAAGGAAACCAAATGCTCGCACAAGTAAAAAAAAACCAACCATCAAACTACAGTCAACTTGTACAGAAATATCAATCATACTAATGAAGAAAACAAACAGAAACAAAACAAAAACCACACACACAATAATAACAGAAGAGGAAACAAAATAAAATACAATATCCTAAAATAAAAAATAGAATAAACATGAGAAACCGATTAGCTATACCTAAAAAATAAAAAATAAAAATAAACTAAAATAATAATAAAAAAAGTAAGAATAAAAATTAAAAAAATAAAATTTGCAGAAAAAAGTAAAAGAGGAAAAGTATAGCAGTGAGAAGAATGAATAAACTAAGAGAGAAAGTGAGGGTGGGGAAAAAGAAAAAGAAAAGGAAGAAAAAGAAAAAGAAAAAATATATATATATATTTGTCTACACACCCATATATATGGACTTATATTCACCTATATACACCTATATATATGCCTATATTAAAAACTACAAAATGATAAGAATGAAATAGAAATAAAAACCAAAAACAACCAAGATAAGCAGCCAATAAAGGGAAAACAAAACAGAATAAAACCAAACAAACCAAAAATACCCATGCCGGTCTTGGCTAAAGTCCACCAAACTCTCTTCAGTTTGTCTGCTGTACAAAAATTCCTATGCGTCTTGTGGGAACAGTAGGCCACCTGATGCCTAGCGTGATCCTGGCACTGCAGGTTTGCTGTACTTGAGTGTGGTTGTGACATGTGATTGGTGGTTTTTACAGAGTCACTGCCATTTTGCTTTAGCCTGTCCCAAGACAGGCTGCACCCTCAAAGGCTCAATGAGTGTCTCTGGGCACCCTTTGGGTTGACAGCTGTGGAGAATTAAAGAATTCCTCACTACCAAAAGCCAGCTGCTAAGAATCTGTTAATTAGTGCCTCAGCAGATGAACCTGCCCTGCCTCCCAAGCCTTGCATAAAGGTGGGGGCGGGGTAGGTAGTCTCACTCTGCAGCCTTTACTGGGGTGGAAATTCTCAACCCCCTGCAGGTAGGAATATCTTCCTAGTCTGCCCCTATTGCTCCATTCAGGAGTCAGTTTAAGACTGTCTTGGCGGGGGCCAAAGTTTGTGGGAGTGGGTGGGTTATTGGTATTTTTTGCTTTCTGTTCAAGAGTAGAAAAAGGAAAAAAAAATAAAAAACATAAAAATAAACAAAGCCACAGTTCCAACTCTGTTTTAAGCTAAGGCCTTTGCCTCTTATGCTCCAGCAGAGTTCCTGCTGCTTTCCCAAAGGGTCTGCCAGGATTTAGGGAATTGTGCACACCCTACCGTATGGCTAAGATCCGCGCTCTGTCTCTCAGGGACCTGCATCTCCGTCCGGCGCACTGTTTCTCCGCGCGCCAGTCTTCTTTTTTTTCCCCTGCTCCCGGGTTTCAGGCTTCTGCGCTCCGCGGGACCCGGTGGGCACAGAGACTGATCCCTGAACCGGGAGGGTGCAGGGACTGATCTTGCCCTGCCGCTGCGGGGCTCTGCACCCTGCTTCCTGGGACCCAGCGGGCTGCCGGTGCAGCTCGTACCTCTGCACAGTCGTCTCCTCTCTCTCCTCCCGCACTTGCCTGGCCTGAGGCTTCTGCCTCGGACTGCAAACCGATGCGCTCTTGCTGAACTCTAGGTGGGCCGCGGGCCGCAGGGAGCGAGCGGGGGCAACACTCACCGTGACTCAGCAGCCGCGGGTGCGGGCTGCACCTCACGCGTCTCGCCGCCTTCTTCCCCCACTCGCCCGGCCTGCCCACCATCCTTCAGTCCTTGTGTGGAACTCTTAGTTGCTCTGTGTGATGAGTAGATGTCTCTTTGAAGCGTATTAGAAGTTCAAATTGTGGATATTTCCAGGGGAGATTTCATGGAGCCCTCCTCACAGCCGCCATCTTGCCCCTCGTAGACTTATTGGTATCTTTAAAACAAAATTCAGATATAATTCACAAATCATAAAATTTACCCTTTTAAAGTGTATGATTCTCAGTGTTTTTTAGTATGTTCTAAATATTGTGCAACCATCGTGAACCCACTAATCAAAGCTTAGTGTCAATTTGTGCTTCTTCCAGCCCTTGAAGGCAGGATGAGGAGGGAGGCAAATGTGAAGACTTCAAAGAAGTGGGGAGGTACATGAATTCTCCAGAAATCCCTACTGGTTCTCTCCATACTCTAGTTGACTTGATTAACCTCAAGAAAAATATCAGGTCTCCACTGAATTTCTTTGGAGGCAGGTTTAGGGAAAACCCAAAATAATAGTAATGCTTTAAGATCTATTAAAAATAATGTTCTGAATATATATGGTACAGGCCATAGCCATGCCTATTGCATTTAAACCACAAGTTGGTGGAGTACAAAATGGATTATGGAATCATGTAGAATTGGCACAAAAATTCCTATCTATGATAATAGGGTGGAAAAAAATATATATAGTCATGGGATGTAAAGTATAGCATAGGGAATTTAGTCAATTGTACTGTAATGGCTATGTATGCTGTCAGATGGGTAGAAGACTTGTTGGGGTTATCACTCTGAGGTGTGTAAATGTCTAATCACTATGTTATTTTGTACATCTGAAACTAATAATAAAAAATAAATAGATAATAGAGTGGAACTCTTGAGTGCCGATGTGGCTTCTCCAATCATGGTTGGGATTTTCTGACCTGGTCGACTTCTCATTCTGTGTGAGTTTTCTTAAACAACACATTTTGGGATCTAGGAAAGCAATAGGGATCTAGGATTTCTCATCTTTTGATATTGCAAATATCTTTACATTGCCTGTTTGGAAAAAAAAAAACAATCAGTAGTAAATCAAAGTGAAATTGATGTTACATCAAACACAAATCATTCTTATCAGTCTTCTAACTGAGACCAACCTGTAAACCCTCTAGTTGAACAGCCAACCAAATGTAATCAGTCACCAAAGGCAATGTGTGTGAATTGTAGAAATGGAACTGCAGGGAAGCAAAATTTGCCACCCCAAAATATTCCTCTTTGGCATAAAGATAATTTTAAGCTGGTTATTTTTAAGAAATAGCAGTTATGGGAGACGCTCTGAAAACTAAGCAGAAGTTACCCTTTGTAAGAGACATTTATGTGTAAAAGGGAAATCCCCTTTGGTAGAGTTGTCTCCCTCTCTGGAACAAGAAGAGAATGATGACTCAATCTCTGGAAACTCACATCAATAGAGAAGGCGAGCCAGCGCGGTGGTTAAGTGCTGGCTTCAGAAGCCAGCAGCCCCAGTTCAGGTCCCACATATGAGGGCCAGTGACACTGCCCTTAAAAAAAAAAAAGGCACTGATTTGAATCTGCAGAAAAACCTTGCTCTTGTTTACTGTGCTTTTCCTGGTGACCTCCCATAATTGACTCCCTCCATCCCCAACCTTCCCTTTTGTCTTTAACTGAAAATGGTATTTAAGGTGATGGCTTCTACCACTTTGGAGAGTTTCTCAGCCTTCCCGAGTCTCTCCCATGTATATAAGAGGTATACATGTTATTAAAATTTTATTTGTTTTTCTCCTATTAATCTAATCTTATGTCAATTTTAATTATTAGACTAGAAGGGAAGAAAAGAAATTTTCACTTCCGTACAGAATTAATACCTGAAGCTGTCTTCTCACATGCTTCTGAAGTATGTATGTAAGGTCAGATAAAGTTATAATATTTAACAACTTTGGTAGAGACCCATTCTCAGAGCATTTGTTAGAGTTGGCAGTTCTTTGGATTTGCTAAGTCCAGTGTTTGTCTAAGTGTGTTCCTCCAAGCCCTAAGTTCTCAGAGGCCACCTCAGTGGATGGGGAGAAGCATGAAATTGAGGACCTATGTTATTCACCCTTGCATCAGCTGATATAGCTTCACTTCTATGTTTTACATAATGAGGTTCTGACTAAGATGTTTCAAAAAATGGGGAGAGTATCAGTCAGGGGCCCAGAAGAAAAATGTAATTGAAAACATTTTAAAGGAGGGGACTAAGTAGGCATGGTCAGAGGTTAAGGAAACCAGTAAGAAATTGTAAAGGTCACCTAGGAGTTACCATATATCTAATTGGACTAGTGCCTGAGGGGGTAAGAACAGGGAGCAGTTACCAGAATCCAAAGAAAACTATGAGAGAGAGCTACAGGACAGGCGCTGTGGCCTTCAGTAGAGAAAGATTTAGAAAATACTTAGATGTGGCAAGGAAGGTATCAAGGGAATACATGTTCTGGCTTCACTCCTTTCCCGTCTTCTGGATTTTGTGCTGGTGCTTTCCACTGGCCCAATCCAATGAGGAGACAAAAGACAAAGGAGCTTGTAGGTGCAGTGAGTGAATCAAGTTCAGCTTCCAGAGACAGAGCAGCTAAGACCTCAGGTTAGATAGCAGTCAAGCTATCTCCCCTCTAGAGAAATGCTGGAAAATAAATTAGATTCTAAATATTCATGTATACTAGAGCTAAGCCATTAAGAGTGTGGTCCAGTGCTAGATATGTCATAAGCTGTCTACAGTTCTATGTTAAATATCACAGATAAGTTCACTGAGGACCAGAAGTTTGAAAACTATCCATGCCTACAAAGCTGTGATTCCTTCCATATATCACATTGAAAAGGAATATAAAAATATTGGTCAATATTTTAAAACCCTTTTCGGGCCAGCCGAGTGGCATGTTGGTTAAGAGTTGGCTTGGGATGCCAGCTCTGAGCAGCAGGGCCGCCGGTTCAGATCCTACATGAGGGCCAGTGACACTGCCCTCTACAGCTAAGATAGTGAACAGCAGCTCGACCTGGAGCTGAGCTGCCATGAGTCGCCAGTGACTAGGCTACAGTCCCTGCTGCAGTGGGCCACTGTGAGCTACGGTGAATGGCTGGCTGCCAGCATGAGCAGACGGCAGCTGGTGTGAGTTGCTGTGAGCCACCGTGAGCGGCTGTCCAATGGCTGGCAACTTATCTGCCTCACCCGGGAAGAGCGCAATGCTGATACCAACATGGGCAAGTGAAGTGACGTCCTCCACATCTAGACTGAAAAACAAAAGGACAGCAACTTGTCTGTTCTGCTTCCCCGATTCCCCAAGGCTGTTCCCCTCTCCCAATTCCCCAATAAAAATCTAAAAAAAAACTTTTCAATTGAAAAGTTCAGGAAATGGATGATGGGGATGTTTGCACAAGAATGCGAATGTACTTAATGCTACTGAAAGGTCCACTTAAAACGGATTAAAATGGTAAATATTACATTATTATATTTTACAATTTTTTTTAAAAAAAAGAAAGATAGAAATTTGACATAGAAGAGGAAGTGGATGATGTGACAATGGAAGCAAGAGGTTGGAATGATGAAAGGAAGAGATCATGAGCTAAGCAATGCAGGTGGCCTCCAGAAGCTAGAAAAGTCACGGAAATATTCTCCCCTGATCTCCAGAAAGAACCAGCCCCTGAAGATACCTTGACGTAAGCCTAATGAAGCTGATTACAGTCTTCTGGGCTCCAGAACTGTAAGATTATAAATCTGTGTTCTTTAAAAAAAAACTTTCCAATGAACAATATATACACTGAATTTGGAGTTTATTGATTGTAACACAGTGTGCAGAAAATATCTGTACATGAGTTTTTGAAGGGTGGAAGGGAGGGAAGAGAGAGACAGAGACAGAGACAGAGAAAGAAAGGAAAAAAGAGAAAGAAAAATTAAATTTCAGTCCAGTTGTTAGTAGTAAACTTACCTGGTAAACCATCCAAAACATGTAGCCCCTGTTTCCCCTAACTGGTGATTTAAAACATGTCTGCAAATTCTTTGACAGTCTTCCCACCAAAAGTTAGAATAAAATTTTCCTTCCCTTGAAGGTAGGCTGAACTCAGTGACTTGCTTCAAATGAATAGTCACAGTGTGACTTCCGAGGCCAGCTAGCCTAAAGCTGTTTAATAAATACAAGCGGAATATTTTATTATATGATTGTTAGCTCAATATACCTTCCAAGAAGTTGCCTTGTTTGGAAAATCATGTCATGAACTTGAACTTCAGGCTTCCAGTACTAGAACTACTCAACTTTCGAAGAATGTTTCCAGAATTGCCCCAGGAGAGTGACTGGTATTATTATTTATTGATTTTCATAATTTGGCTAAAGAAGGTGGGCTACAAGATCATTATTGCCTACCTCCCATACATTCTCAAGGTTCACCAGATACTTTTAAGGTTCCTATTATATATTATTTATTTGCTGGTGATCCCCAAACTTTCAGTCTGGCTCTCTCTTCTAAATACGAAACTGAAATATTTAACAGCCTACTGAATAAATCCACATTGATATCCCACAGAATCCTCAAGCTCAATTCAAATGTCGAAACTCTAAATGGAATCATCTTCTGCCCACCCTTCATTCACATCCCTATGGGCTCTTGGTTTACTAAATCAGTGCTGGTATCACTGTGCCCAAGCTAGAAATCTGAATGTCATATTTGTTCCTCTTTTATTTCTGCTTATATTGAATTAATCACCCAGCCCTGTAAACTCCAGCTCACCTGGCCCTATTTTCAAGTCATTCCATTGTAACCTGGATTGCAAACATCTCTGATTTGGGTCTTGCATTCCTCCAAGTCATTCTCCACAATGCAGCTGGAGTGATCTTTCTAAAACACAAATCTGAACATCATTACACCTCCTACTTAAAATTCTTTACTAGTCTCCATTATTTATCCAAAGTCCTTACTGTGGCTACCCTTAACCTCTTGACATTATTTTCTTTGCATTGTCACTTCAGGCATGCTGTACAATTGCAGGTTTCTGGCTCATCACAACCTATCCCTTACTTCTGGACTATTACATATGCTATTCCATATGCCTGGAATGTATATTCATCCTCCCTTTGTCTAATTCCTACTCATCCCGAACTCTCATACCTTCCCCCAAACTAAGCTACATGGCCTATGTAGACCTCCAATTTGTACTCAGTCCTATTATATTGGAGAGGAGACCTTCACAGGCTCAATATACTCTGGGCTACATGACAAATTTGTCACTAAGTCTCATCATTCAACTACCTCCTCTTGTTCTGAATACAGACCCCCTCAAAAAAATTTTTTTAATTATAATTGGCTTCCCTGATAGATTTGTCTTTAAAGTATAAATGCACTGGTCCTGTTGATACAAGCATAGCAATCCACATGAATATTACCCATTGTAAATTAATAAAATGACAGCTTGATAAGCTTGGATAATACGAATTTGCCAAGAGAAGACTTTACTTTTAATGTACTGACAAAAATTCAGGTTCTGAGCCTGCAAAGCAAAGATTTGGAGCTTGTACCCCAGCGAACTTACCAACGTAAATGAACTTCCTGAGGTCTCTTGACAGATAGCCAGCTGGCCTCCCTAGGTGGCATAATTAGAATGATGAGCTGGAAAGAATTTAGACCTAATGCACTTCCATCTCACCTTATAATTTGATAGAAATTTAGTGGTAGAAGATTCCAGGGGCCAATCTAATTCAATTCATTTAGTCCACAGATTGCTTACAATAGTCTGAAAATCTAGAGTATTGTAGCCAGGGCTCAAAAAAAATGGTCCTTTGTGAAGTACTAATCTGAAAATATCTTACCACCACAGAGATGGTAGCATCAGCAAGCAATGAGAGATGATAAAGCACTTTACTTAATATAATTGTTATTAATATTTAAATTATTATTGTGTAAAAAGTATTCTGGATACAAGAGGCTCTCTCTCTCTCTCTCTCTCTCTCTCTCTCTCTCTCTCTCTCTCTCTTTCTCCCCCCCCAATCCCACTCCCACCCATCACTCTCTCCCCCCCCCCAACCTCCTCCCGTCTGCCCTTCCTCTTCTATCTATATCTATCTGTACTAAGAAAAGTGTTTTCTCTGTTAAGGGAGACAAAGTCTATCTGATAGCACAGGACTATCAATCACCTCATTAATGTTTTCACTTCTAAATAATATTAAAATACACTTGATATCAGCATTTGCAAACTTACATAAAAAAATAACATGTGGCACACTTTTAAAAAATATTTTAAAGACAATGCTTGTCACAAATTAGTTGGCTAAATGGGATCCAAAAATGTATTTTATTTGAGAGATTTTGGTTAATATGTAAAATGGACACTTAGTTGACAGAAAACAAGCAAGCAAACAAATTAATTTGGGAAGATAATTAAAGAACAACTTTAGTCTTCCTCCTATCCCTTCTACCTCGTAGGGGAGGAAAAACTTTTCTCTGCCTTCTTAGTTTAAGTACCTAGGGAGGTACAACTTAAGATAACAAAAACAGATTAACAGGACAAAACGCATACAATTTTTATTGATGTTAATATGTATACATGCATAAGAACTTCACAAAAAAAAGAAGTGAAAAACCTAAAGAAGTGGTTAGACTTGGGGGCTGTATAATTTTAACAGAAGGTGATGATAGATTCTGGAGAAGTAACTGCACAAAGGAAAGGGGTTTGGGGCTTCCAGGGCAGATAAATTGTGGGAAAGTCACTAGAAATATATGGAAGGATCTAACAGAGGATAAGGGCTATTTTAGTAAGAGTTGCTTATGCAGACTCATCTCAGTGCCAGCTCTCCATCTCCATGTGATAAATTAATTAAATAAGGAGGCCATTAGCCTGAGGTGGTTCTAATGCCTTAGCAGCCTATGTGAGCAAACCAAAATCTAAGCCTGAAATGCCTTAAGGTTAGGAAATCAAAACCGAAGGACAACCAAACACAACCAAGTAGGTTTTCCTAATAAGGCAACTGCTTAAGATATAGCCAATCAAATAATTTCCTTGTTTCACCTCTTTTCAGTAAAAGTCTTGCCCCTAGCTATTGTTGGTGGAGTGCTCCTAACCACTTTTGTTTTGGTGCTGCCCAACTCAAATCAATTTTCGCTCAAGTAAACTCATAAAAATGTTACTGTGTCTCAGTTTATGACAAGTGATAAGGATGGGTCTCCTCACCCTGCTATAGAATAAAGGAGAAATTTATGCCCAGCTTTTAGACAGAAAAGGGGTGGGGGAAGGGGCAGAGAACTCATAAAAAAATAAGAAAATGTAGTTAATGCAAACAAACTTTATTTAATATTTCATGAAGTAGACAGCCTCCTTTTGAAGAACTGAAAAATGGGGTAGAAGGCAAGAAGCTCTTATAGGATAAAGAATAAAGAACAAGGGAGAAAGAAAAATAGAAAATATAGATTATCTGGGGCCACATCATGAAACTTTTTTGGGGGGTGAGAATGTCCAGAGTTGGCTTGATGTTTGGGGATTGTCTGACTGAATGTACTGGGTTTCTAATTAAGTGGAACATTTATAAGAACATAAAAATTATCTAAGTTTCTGTTTGCTGACATGGCACCCTGAGCAGGAGCAGTTTCATCTCAGCCTGGAAATTTATTTCAATAACTCTAATTCTATCTGCTCTTTCTCAATTGCATTCAGCTGTAACTAATCAATATGCCATAGTTGCATATATGGGAGTGACATATCCTGATTCCCTTCAATCTAATGCCTCTGTCCAGGGTGTAGAGCATGATGTGGCCTTTAAAAACAATGATTAGTTTGTCTAATTCATTTTAGATCCAGATTGGCAATTTTGTTCTGACACGTAGCAGAATACGTCACCCCAAAATATGCCACTTTGGCACAAGGATTATTTTGAAAAACAGCAAATGCAAGAGACGCTCTGCAAACAAAAATAGAAGTTATCCTTTTGTAAGGGTCATTTACTTTTTGAAAGGAAATCTCCTTCTATAAGGGATTCTCTGTCTTTGTACCAGAAAGAGGAGCATGACTAAATTACAAGAGAATCTATTAATGGAGAAGGCACCAACTTAAATCTGCATGACTAACTTTACCCTTAATTACCATGATTTCCTTAGTAACTTCTACCCCCCACCCCCCACCCCCAACATGCACACACCTTTCCTTCTGTTGTCTTTAGCCTAAGATGATATTTAACCTGCTGACTTAGGCCACCTTAAGTTATTTCTTTTTCCCTGGGTATCTCCCATGTATACATGTTAATACATTTCTATTTGTTTTTCTCTTGTTAATCTGCCTTTTATTACAGGATGTCTCAGCTGCTAACGTAGAAGGGTAGAAGGAAAATTATTTATCTTCTCCTACAGATCACTCAAGAAACTACTACAAGATCAGGAACAAGACAAAGATGCCCACTATCACCACTTAACTCAACACAGTATTGGAAGTCCTAGCCACAGCAATCAGACAAGACAAAGATATAAAAGGCATCCGAATCAGTAAGGAAGAAGTAAAAATGTTACTATTTGCAGATGACATTATGTTGTATATAGAAAACCTTAAAGAGTCCAGAAAAAAAAAATTTTTTAGAATAAATGAATTCAGTAAAATTGCAGGATACAAAACCAATATACAGAAATCTGTTGAATTTCTATACACCAATGATGAATGATCAGAAAAATAAATTAAGAAAACAATGCCTTTACTACCTAAAACAATATATAGATTCAATGCAATCCCTATTAAAATACTAATGGCATTCTTCTCAGAACCAGAACAAGTAATCCTATAATGTATATGGAACCACAAAAGACCCTGCAAAGCCAAAGAAAACTTGACAAGAAACAGAGTGGGTCATTTTCTGTGATTGCAAACTAAACTACAAAACTACTTAATCAAAACGGCAACATACTGGCATAAAAATAGATATATACAACAATGGAATAGAATAGAGAGCCCAGAAATAAATCCTCACTTATTTGGTCAATTAATCTATGACAAAGGAGGTAAGGGTATACAATGAGGTAAAGACAATCTCTTCAATAAGTGGTGTAGGGAAAACTGGACAGATACCTATAAAAACATGAAATTACACCACTTTCGTCTAGCAAATGCAAAAATAAACTCAAAATGGATTAAAGGCTTTAATGTAAGACCTGTAATCATAAAAACTCCTAGAAGAAAATATGGGCAGTAAACTCTTTGACATCAGTCTTAGCAATATCTTTTTGGATATGTCTCTTTGGGCAAAAGAAACAAAAGAAAAAATAAACAATGGGACTACATCAAATTAAAAAGTTTCTGCACAGCAAAGGAAACCATCAACAAAACAAAAAGACAACCTACTAAATTGGAGAATATATTCACAAATGACACATCCAATAAGGGGTTAATATAAAAAAAAAATAAGGAACTCATACAGCTTAACACACACACACACCCCAATTAAAAAAATGTGCAGAGGACCTGAATAGACATTTCTCCAAAGAGAAATGGCCAACAGACATATGAAAAGATGTTCAACATCACAAATCACCAGGGAAATCCAAATCAAAACCGCAATATCACCTCACACCTGTTAGAATGACTGTCATCAAAGAAACAACAAATAGGGCCGGCCGAGTGGCTCAGTTGGTTAAAGAGCTCGCTCAAGAGTGCGAGCTGAGCTCTGAGCAACAGCAGTTCGATGCCCAGCCGAGCTGAGCTGCCACTGAGCTGCCAGCAGGTGGCAGGATTGCTCAGCTAAAAAAAAGAACAAAAACAAAAACAAACAAAAAAACCCAACAAATAACAAGTGCTGGTGAGGATGTGGAGAAAAGGGGACCCTTGTGCACTGTGGATAGGATTGTAAATTAGTGCAGCCACTATGGAAAACAGTATGGAGTTTCCTCAAAAATTTACAAATAGAGCTGCCATACATTCCTGCAAAACTACTTCCGGGTATTTATCAGATGAAAACAAAAACACTAATTCAAAAAGACATATGCATCCCTATGTTCATTGCAGCATTATTTGCAATAGCCAAGATATGGAAGCAACCTAGGTGTCCCATCAATAAATGTATAGATAAAGAAAGGGGGGCGGGGGAGAGACAGAGAAAGAGTGGAACATTACTTAGCAATAATAAAGAATGAAATCTTGGGCCTGCCGAGTGGCGCATTGGTTAAGCGCTGGTTTTGGGATGCCAGCGGCCCCGGTTCGGATCCCACATGAGGGCCAGTGACACTGCCCTCTACAGCTAACAACAGCTCCATCTGGAGCTGGGCTGTGCGAGCCCCGGTGATGGTGTGGGCTGCAGCCCCTGCTGCAGTGGGCTGCCATAGGCTACAGTGAGTGGCCCGCAGCCAGCGTGAGCGGCTGGCAGCCAAGCATGAGCTGCCAATAGCCGCGATGAGCGACATCCAGAGGCCAGTGACCGATCTGCCTTATCCGGGAAGAGCGCAATGACGATACCAACAGTGAAGCAACATCCTCCGCAACTAAACTGAAGAACAAGAAGACGGCAACTTGTCTGTTCCCCTTCCCTGATTCCCCAACGCTGTTCCCCTCCACCAATACCCCAATAAAAAAAATAAAAAAAAATAAAAAAAAAAAGAATGAAATCTTGCCTTTTGTGACAACTTGAATGAACCTAGAGGGTATTATGCTAAGTGAAATAAGTCAGACAGTGCTGACTTATTCACCACATAATTTCACTCACATGTGGAATCTAAAATAAGAAACAAAAGAAATCACTAAACAAAACAAAACAGAAACAAACCCACAGATACAGAGAGCAAGCTGATGGTTGCCAAAGGGAAAGGGGGTGGGGGGTTTGCTGAAAAAGAAAAAAAGAAAATAAGCAAATAAACATGAGCTGAGAAAATATTCAGAAGAAAAGTGTTACAGGGCTATTGCTGACAAGTACTATGTAGTTAGGCCTATAATGGTTGCATCTTTATCGAACATGTACAATTTTTTCTTGTTATTCCTAAACAATATAGTGTATACAAATATTCTACATATGTTACAATTGAGTAAGATTGTGGGATGAAATTTAAAGCTAATAATATTTTAGTCTTATGATAAGAAATAAGTGACAAAAATCATCTTTAGATTCTTTTATATATTGAAAAAATTCTGAAATAGCCTATCCAATTTAGTGGAGCAATTTTAAGTTGAAAAGTTGTTAGGTAAATTAATATTTCTGTCCCTCAATTTTGAAATCTTGGTGAATTTAAAATATTGTGAGGTAGAATAAAATAAAGGAATCTGTTGAACATTTTGCTCTGAGTTGGAAAGGTGATGACACTTGAAAAGACCAAACCATTCAAGAGGTTCAGAATAGGACTCCCTAAAATGTGCCATTTTGGCATGTGAATTATTTTGAGCTGAAGGCAATAGATACCTTGCAGTCTCATGAGAAACTTCTACTTCTCCCTTAAAGAATTAAAATTTGAGGCCTTGCCCATAAAAAGTTATTACCAGAGATACCTTTTTATGACTTATCTATAGGGCAGGGCAAACATCTAATCACTAAATATCTGCTCTTCTTATTGTCCTGTGAATGACCTTCCTTCCTTCTGAATCCCCAAGTTAACTTACTGCATCCTTAGCTCAAATATACATCAATATACATCATTTTGACTTTCTGACTCTCTCATGTATCTGGGCTTCCCATATGTACATAAGTAATTAAATTTGATTATTTTTCTCTTGTTAATCTGTCTCATGTCAAATTGATTATTAGACCAGCCAGAAGAACCTAACCTAGGAGGGTAAAGTTTCTTCCTGCTCCACACCTTTTGGAAAGACCATATCATATTTTTTTTTTTTTTTTGAGGGCAGTGTCACTGGCCCTCCTCACATGTGGGACGGAACCGGGGGCCGCTGGCTTCCCAGGCCAGTGCTTAACCACCGCGCCACTCAGCCGGCCCTTGACCATATCATTTTTTTAAGCCTGCATGGTATTTGCTGACTCTGATTAGGAAGTTGGCTTGATTAACTGTACTGTTCAACAACTTAATGAAAACTATGTGTATTTTTGTTTTGTTTTCTTTTATTGTATTTACATTGTTTGGGGCTAGCTTGTCTCTGTTCTTTGGAAAGTTTTTAACTGCTGAAGTTTTGGAGAAGTGGATTTACTCGTAAGTGCTCTAAAAAAACATTTGCCAGATCTTTTCTTTGTATTGTCAATTGCTTAATCAAGCAACAGCTAGTTTAGGAAGTTTCTTTTTCATGAAAAAGAAGTAGTATTTGTTGAGACTTAGGTTTGACTAGAAAACAAAATTTACTCATGGTTATAAAATGTTCTCTTATTCAATGAAATAAAGATAAGATACAGGACTTTTAGCGGATAAGGATCAATCCACTTTGATTTGAAAGAAGCTTTAATAAGTAGACGTTATTGAGAATGTTATTCTATTAAACATTGCAAACATTGTGTACTGTTACTAAAGTAATTCACATAATGTATAATTTACAATATACATTACTTTGTATATTGTAACTTTTCATTGCAAGGACAAAATAATCAAACAGAAATCATACAGCTAACATGTATTGAGCATTTACTAGCACTGTTTGGAGCTTCTTACTTGCATTATTTCATTTATTCTTTACAATAATCCTGAGAGAGAGAGAGAGAGAGTAGTGAGGCTTAGAGAGATTAAATAACTTGCCCAAACCAGAAAATGGTTGAGCCAAGATTTGAAGCCTGACGGTCTGACTCCGGAGCCTGGACTGCTATTGATTTCAAATACTTTAATACCAGGTAGACTTGCGTAAAACACCAGTAAAGTAGGCAGTATTATTCTAAGAGTTTAAATGTTTTATTTATCTATTGTTAAATTAATTAAACAAGGCCATTGACGGAGCTTTAATGCCTTGGCAGCCTACCTAAGCAAATCAAAACCTAAGCCTGAAATGCCTCAAAAGTTAAGAAATCAAAACCTAGGGACAACCAATCACAAAAAGTCAACTAGACTTTTCCAAATAATGCAAACGTCTAAGCTGTAGACATTCAAATAATCACCTTGCTTTGTTTCTGCACCTTCTCTATAAAATTCTTTCCCCTAGTTCCTGCATGGTATTTGCTGACTCTGTTGGCGGAGCATTGCTAACTATTTCTGGTTTGGCATTGCGAGATTCAAATGGATTTTTGCTCAAACAAACTCTTAAAAATTTTAATATGCCTTAGCTTATCTTTTAACTCTCCATATTTTTAAACCATTCTCATAACCTTTCTTCTCCTATAACTCCATAGTCTTCATTATTTCTATTTCTAATTGGAACTGCTAGGGTTTAAGATATGCACATATAACTTTATTAGATAATGCCAAGTTATTTCCAAGGTAGTTGTTTCTATTTATACTTCCACTAGCAGTGTAAGTAAATTCTTTGCTCTCGATCTATATCAACACTTGATACTGTTCTAGCCTTTTGCCTTTGAGGTGTTTTGAAATGGAATTTCAGTGTGTGTTTGTATTTGTGTGTGTTTGCATGTGTAACAATACACAAACCTTCCAGTGTGACCTCAGACCACCATCAGGACACTCATTTCCTCAATCTCCTTAACTCTTCTGATAATTGAGTTTGTCTTCAACATGACTGACTGCACTCATAGATATAGAGGAAAAACTGTGGGTTGCTAGTTGGGAGGAGGGTGGGGATGAGGGAGAAGGGGAAGGGATTAGACAGCATAAATAGGTAACTGCAGTGTTGCCACAGGGATATGAAAGACAGTTCGGGGAATATAATAATGTTGTAAATATTTTGTGGGGTGTCAGATGGTCACATGTCTTGTTAGGGAGACCATTTCATGGATGGAGTAGAGGCTTGATCACTGCACTGTAAACCTGAAGCTGAGGTTGTATAATATTGTATACCAACTGTAATTGAATATATAGATAGTCACAGGATGTGGATTATACTGTGGAAGGGAGCCAGAAGAAGTGTAATAGATATATATGATATGGGGGGGAGGAATGGGGTGGCGAATTGGGGGCGGGGGGCTGTCACTTTGAGGGGTAAAAAGTATAACTATTGCACTGTGTTGTACACCTGAAACTAATTAAAAATAAAAAAATAATAATAATAAATAAAGTAATATTAGGGCCGGCCGAGTGGCACGGTGGTTAAGAGCTGGCTTGGGATGCCAGTGGCCCCAGTTTTGGTCCCACATATGAGGGCCAGTGACGCTGCCCTCAAAAATAAATAAATAAAATAAAATAGTAAAACAAAACAAACAAACAAAAAAAACATGACTGACTGCATTCGTTGCTTTGCCTTCTCCAGAACTTCACAATAGTCCAGTTGCATCAAATCAATGATAGAGGAAATGCCCATAATGTCCATCTTATTTTGGCAGCATTTTATCTCTGTTTGTTCACTGATAACTCTCACAGAGTTGGGGCATGACATCAGCTTACCATAACTTCCTGGTGCTTCTACTGCTTGCCAGTGTGACAATGGCTGAGGGGGCCCCAAAGAGTCTGAGTTTTCCTAGTCTGGATGGTGTATCCCTTAGAGCCAGGTCAAAGGAGGATCAAAGTGGTTTCAGTTTGCATTTCTGAGGGAGATTGAGTGCTCTTTCATACTTCATTTGATATTTGAGTTTCTTCTGTGAAAACCCTATTTATGTCTTTTGTCTATTTCCGTATTCTGGATACTAGTATTTTGTCTGTCATATGTATTATAAATATCTTTTCCCAGATTGTGACTTGTCTTTTCACTCTATTTTATTTTTTAATAAATAAATTTCTTAATTTTCATGAATTTAAATTTATTGATATTTTCCTTTATGTGTTTGAGAAATCCTTTTCTATGCTGATGTCATAAAGATATTATACTATCTTCTAGAAGTTGTAAGGCTTTGTTTTCCACATTTAATTCCTTAATCCATCTGAAATTGATTTTATGCATGGTATAACCTAGAAACCAAATTTTCAATTCTGTTTGCCATAGGGATAACCAGTTGTACTTGCACCATTTATTGAATAGCTTCTCCTTTTCTCCCGCTGCTGTGAATTTCCAGTTCTATCAGATACCAGGTTTTCATATAAACATGTATGTAATTTGGGTAGGTGCTTTTCTATTCCAAGTCTTGATATCAGCTTGTTTTAGTCTAACTTTCCTTGTCATGACCGTTTATTCTTCCTATAAATCTTAGAAACATATTGACTAATTCCACAAAAATAAATGCTGTTGAGATTTTAAATCAAATTGAATTGAATAAATTTTGGGGAGCACTAAATCTTCAAATTATTGAATCTCCAATCCATAAACATGTTTTGTCTCTCCATTTATTTAGATCCTCTTTAATATCATTCAATAGTCTTACACTTTACTACAAAAGAGTCTTATACATCTTTGATTAAAATTATTCCTAGATATATTTTGTTGCATTTTCTGTCTGTAGCTGCTATATCAAAATATAATTAGCCTTTTATATTTTATCTTAAATCTAATGATCCTGCTACACTATTTTATTTTCAATAATAATCAATATATATGTTTGTGTTTTCTTTGTAGGCTATCGTTTCCTTTGTGAATAATGACGGTTTTTTAAATTTAATTTTCAGTCATTATTTCTTTATCTTGTGGATTGCTTTGGATAAAGCTTCCATTGCAATGTTATATAGAAGCAATGATAACAAGCATTCTGGTTTTGTTTCTGATTTTTAAAGTATGACTATAACATTTCACCATTAAAATACATTGTTTGCTCTATGCCTTTTTCTAGGTACTTATCAAGTTAAGATTGCTTTTCAAACCAAGAATTGCTGCTACACTTTATTGAATGTTTTTTCTGTATCCATTAAGGTGACCGTATTGTCTTTCATCTCTTAATGTAGTGAATCACACTAATTGATTTTCTAATGTTGAACCAATCCTGCATCCTTACATTCAACTCAATTTTGCAAAGCTGAATGGGATTTTTCTGTCTTATGGTATTCCGTTTGCCAATATTTTGTTTTAGGATTTTGGCATCTATGTTCATAAGTGAGAGGTACTATAAATTGCATTTCTTACATTAAATTTGTTTGGTTTTTATATCACCATCATATCCAACTTCAGGAAATGAATCAGGGAGTGTTTCTCTCCATTTTCTGTTCCTTGAAAGTGGTTAGAACTCACCTGTAAAATTGTCTGGGCCTCTTCATATGCATGGGAATATTTTAAAATACCAATTCAATTTTTTATAAGTTTTCCTAAATTTGTTCATTTGTGATTTCCTTCTTTTAATTTCTGTTTATCATTACTTTCCCTTTTTTCACTATCGTTGGTTTTGTTCTTCTTTCTCTCTTCCAATCTCTATGCATTTTCCTTTAAGAATTCCTTTCCAGAATTTTTTTTTTTTTTAAAGATTTTATTGGGGAATTGGGGAAGGGGAACAGCATTGGGGAATCACGGAAAGGGAACAGACAAGTTGCTGTCCTTTTGTTCTTCAGTCTAGTTGTGGAGGACGTCACTTCACTGGCCCATGTTGATATTATTGTTGTGCTCTTTCTGGGTGAGGCAGTCGCCCACCTGCCATTGGACGGGCGTTCACGGTGACTCATGGCAGCTCACGAAAGCACACGCCAACTGCCAGCCAGCCCCACTGCAGCCTATGCCGCCGCCGCCAACTCACAACAGCCCAGCTCCAGGTCGAGCTGTTGTTCACCATCTTAGCTGTAGAGGGCGCAGCATCACTGGCCCTCATATGTGGGATCAGAACTGGGGCCCTGATGCTCAGAGCTGGCATCCCAAGCCAACTCTTAACCAACGCTCCACTTGGCTGGCCCCAGAATTTTTGATCTGTATTTTTATTACCATCCCAGTTTAAGTACTTTTAAATTCCCATTATCATTTCTTCTTTGAGACATACATTTCTGTAAGTATGTTTTAAATTTTCCAAGCATATTTTAAATTGCAAAAAAATGATATTTTATAATGCATTTCTAATTCAATCACATTGTGTTTAAAGAATACGATCCACATATACCAGTTCTTAAAAAAAAAAGTTATCCATACTTGCTTTTGACCATATCCCTGGACACTTTTCAAATAAATGCTTTATGGGCACCTGACAAGAGTGCATGTGATCCAGTTGCCAGGTATAAGAGTCTATATGTGTCCATTAGATCAAGCTTGTTAATTATATTTTTTTAAACTTCTATATTCCTACTGATACCTTTTATGATTGGTCTATTATTTATTGATCTCATAGTTTTATCAAAATCTCCCACTATGGTGGTGGACTTGTTGATTCTCCTTGTAGTTCTGGCAACTTTCACAGTAAATATTTTAAAGCTGTGCTGTGAGGCCCATACAACTTTCAAATTTTTAAATCTTGATTAAGTGAATCTTCTATCAACGTTCTTACCCTTATTACAGTATTTTTTTTATTTTAGAGTTTGTTTTGTCTGGTGTAAATCTAGTCATACACCTTTATTTTGGTTAGCATTTGCTTAGTAGTATATCTTTTTACATCCTTTGACTTTTAGTCTTTCTCTTTTTATAATGATTTATGCAGTGGTATGCTGGCAAATGCTAAACAACCAGCTCACTGGGGAGGGGAGACAGGGTCTGTCTGATTTATAGAAATTCCTGATTTCTATTGTGTCAGTACACCCACCTGGGATTGCCAGATAAAATAAAGGATGCCCAGTTAAATCTGAATTGCAGATAAACAAGGAATAATTTTTAGTATTTAAGTATGTCCCAAATATTGCACAGAACACACCTACATTTTAAAAATATTTACTGTTTATCTGAACTTCAAATATAGCTGATTGTCCTGTATTTTTACTTGTTAAATCTGGCAACTCTACTCCAACCAAAATGATGTCATTGAATGCAAAGTTGGGAGGAGATGTTCATGCACCTTGATTTTTAAATAATTTTTTTTGAGACATAATTCACATACCATATAATTCACCCATTTAAGTGTACAATTTAACAGCTTTAATATATTCAAGAG
The DNA here is from genome assembly GCA_033961575.1 of Aselliscus stoliczkanus. NCBI lineage: Eukaryota > Metazoa > Chordata > Mammalia > Chiroptera > Hipposideridae > Aselliscus > Aselliscus stoliczkanus. The sequence continues at coordinate 119,401,225 of CM066727.1, read as the reverse complement.
TTGTGCAACCACCACCACAACCAATTTTAAAACATTTCATCACCCCAAAAAGACTCACTGACAGCCACAAACCTCCAACCATCCCCCTGCCCAAGTCCTAATAGGCAACCACTAATCTATTTTTTGTCTTTATAGATTTACCTCTTCTGTCATGTATAGCATCATATGTGCTTTTTTGTGACTGTCTTCTTTCACTTAGCATATGTTTTCAAGGTCCATATATATTATAGTATGTATTAATACTTCACTTTTTTAAATTACTGAATGATATTCCATTGTATTTATTTATCCATTTTTCTGTTGATGGGCGTTAGGTTGTTTTCACTTTAGGGCTATTATGAAAAATGCTTGAACAAGCTGGTAAGAACCAGTATGAGGCAGCTCCAATACCCTGCTGATTTTAGGTGTTCCTCTTTTAGACAACATATGGCCTCATAATCGCCTCCTTTACCTATCTCTATTTCCCTCTGGCCTATCATCTACCCAAAGACAAGGAGACTATTCATTATTATACTTACAGTTTCTAATTTAGTACCTAATATTTGAGGTTTAATTAACATTAGATGAGTTAAATATAGCACAGTGATTAAGAATGAGAGGTTTCTGAGTCATTTAAATCTCAGATATTCCACCTATGTAAATACAGAAAAATTAGCAAGTCGTTTAACCTTTCTAGGATTTACTTTCTCTCCTGGTAAGATGGAAAGAACAGTAGCTCCTCCCCTCCCCCGCTTTTTGTTTGTTTGCTTTTGAAATTTAGACTTCTGTCAGCCATGGAAGTAGATGAGGAGACTTGAGGAGACTCCAGGAGCATATGTCTAACTCTATTAAGGTCAGAACCTGAACATGTTACATATTACTTCTGCTTGTAGCACATGGTCGAACTTAGTCACATGGCCACATAGAACTTCTAGGGAGGCTGGGAAATGTAGTCTTTATCTGGACAGATATTTGTCCAGCTAAAACCCCATTATTATGAAAGAAAGAATGAATGAATGAATGAATGAATGAATCAATGTTAGGGGAAACTAATAGTCTGACAGAGATAACAATCCCTCCATCTTTGGATACAGCCTTGGTAGAACTATCATTAGGGGAACCCAATTTACCTCTCATTCCAACCAAGGGATGGGCATGTCACCCAACCTGGGCCACTCAGACACTTTCTCTGACACAGAAATCTTGAGCAAAGTGATACAGAGACTTCAAACAGTTGAAGTTCATTCACCTTGATTGTGGTGACCTGAAAAAACTAAACATTATGGTTTCATACTACTTATATCTCTATAGTTTTTCTGGTTCCTGAGTTTACCTATAATCTGTCTTCCCAGACCCAGATTTTCACTGGACTCTGTAAGATACCCTTTGTTTTGTTCTTAAGTTGTCCAGAATTGGTTTGTGTGACTTGTAATCATAGAATTCTAACTGATAGAAGTCACACCTGATTGCATTCCAAGGTGATCAAAGGTCATGTCTGGATGCAATCCTCCACCCATGAGGATTTCTACCTAAACACATTTTCACTTAAGTTAAAAGACAATTATAGTATTACAATTCTCAGACTTAAGATAATAAGCAAACTATAGTGTCAAAGATAGTAGCTTAAAATGGAAACAGAGAGAGACATGGAAATTAAATATGACTAGGCCAAAACTAACACTTAACTCTGCACTTACTTTCAAAGATTACAGGTTACTCTAATACTTACAACAACTCTGTGCTTTGTTAATATTCTATACACATTATCTCATTAAAGCCTTATAGTAACAATAATAGGCATGACTATTAGTCTCATTTACATATGGGGAAAATTGAGCTCTTAAAGTTATCTGTTGCCTCAGGTCACATGACACAGTTGTAACCAGCATTTAAAATGAAGTTGAAGGGCTGGCCAAGTGGCTCAGTTGGTTAAGAGCTCGTTCAAGAGTGCGAGCTGAGCTCTGAACAACAGCAGTTCGATGCCCAGCGTGAGCTGAGCTGCCACTAAGCTGCCAACAGGTGGCAGGATGGCTCAGCTAAAAAATAAAAAAATTCAAAAAAATAAAATAAAACAAAGTTGAATTTCAGCATTTGAGTTCTTCACCATTATGTTATACCAGTCAGACTTCACATAATAAAAATAAAGATATTTGCTATTTAAACAGCTCTCTAATTTTATCTTTAATTTTAACATATTGTTATAGAAATTTTCACTCATAAAAATAGAAAGAATAGTATAATAAAGCCTCATGTACCCATCACCTAGCGTCAATAATTATTCCAATTCTATCATTCTTTTTCATCAATCTTCTTAAATTTACACTTTATTTTCATTTATCCTGGAGGTTTTGTTTTATTTATTTTTTAATTTATATTTATTCTTATTATTTTACTCTGCACTATTTAAGAACAAATCCCAGGGCTGGCCGAGTGGCGTGGCAGTGGAGCTCTGGCTTGGGAAGCCAGCGGCCCTGGTTCGGTCCCACAAGTGAGGGCCAATGACTGCCCTCAAAAAAAAAAAAAAAAAAAAAGAACAAATCCCAGAGATCATCTCTTTTCTCTAGAAATACCTCAGTGTGTTTCTCTGGTACATGAGACCTTAAAAGAAGGAAAAAACAATAACATCACACCCCCAAAATTAATAATTCCTTAATATGTTTAATATTTGATCTATACTTTCCCTGATTTCCTCAAAAATATCTTTTAATAGTTGTTCAAATAAACATTTAAACAATGCAAACATATGTGTCAGATATCCCTTCAGTTTTTTTTAAGATTTTTAAATTAAAATATAGCTAACATACAATATTATATTAATTTCAGCTGTGTACCATACTTTTTCAACATTTATATATCTAGTGAAGTGATAAGTCCAGCAACCATCTGACACTACACCATGCTATCACAGTATTACTATATTCCCAATGCTGTACATTACATCTCCATGACTTATTTGTTTAATACCTGGAAATTTGAACCTCTTATTCACCTTCACCTTCCTTCTCCCCATTTAAAAATTTTTAATTACATTTTACATTCAATATTATTTTATATTAATTTCAAGTGTGCAGCATAGTGGTTAAACACTTATATAATTTAAGAAGTGATCTCCCTGACTAATCTAGTACCCACCAGGCACTATATACATAGTTATTGTCAATATTCCCTATGCTTTACTTTATATCCCCATGAGTATTTTGTAACTACCAGTTTGTACTTCTTAATTCCTTCACCTTTTTCACCCATCCCTTCAAACCCCTCCCATCTGACAGTATCAAAATGTTCTCTGTATTTATGTTTCTGTTTTCTTTTCCTTTTTTTTTTTCTTTTAGCTGAACCATCCTGCCATCTCTTGGCAGCTTAGCAGCAGCTCAGCTCAGGCTGGGCATCGAACTGCTGTTGCTCAGAGCTCAGCTCGCACTCTTGAGTGAGCGCTTAACCAACTGAGCCACTCGGCTGGCCCGTTTCTGTTTTCTTTGTTTGTTTATTTTGTTCATTAGATTCCATATATAAGTGAAATCACACTGCATCTGTCTTTCTCTGTCTGACAGTCCACTCAGCACAATGTCCTCTAGGTCCATCCGTGCTGCTGCAGATGGCAAGAACCCATTCCCTTCCATGGCCAAGCAATATTCCATTGTGTACATGTACCACCTCCTCTTTATCCATACATCCACCAACAGATTCCCAGGCTCCCTCCACATCTTGGCCATTGTAAACAATGCTACAATAAACATATGGATGCACACGTTCCCTCAAAGTAGCATGTTTGATTTCTTGGATAAATACCCAGAATTGGGATTACTGGGTTTTCCTTTGCCTCTTGTTATAGCCTTTGTTTTAAAGTGTATTTTATCTGATATAAGTATTGATATCTCAGCTATTTCTTTTTCTGTTTCCATTTTTATGAGATACCCTCTTCCATTCCTTTACTTTCAGTCTGTGTGTGTCTTTTGATCTGAAGTGAGTCTCTTGTAAGCAGCATAAGTAAGGGTCTTGTTTTCTATCTAGTCAGCCACCTACCTTTTGATTGGAGCATTTAATCCATTTACATTTAAAGTAATTTTTGATCGATATGTAGTTATTGCCATTTTATTCATATTTTTTTTATCGTTTTCTTTCTTTTCTTTTTTTTTTGTCTTAAAGAATCCCTCTAACATTTCATGTAATACTTGCTTCCTGATAATGAACACCTTTAGCTTTTTTTGTCTGGGAAGCTCTTTCTCTGTCTTTCAATTCTAAATGATAGCTTTGCTGGGTAGGATAGTCTTGGTTCTAGGTCCTTGCTTTTCATCACTTTGAATATTTTGTGTCAATCCCTTCTGGCCTGCAAAGTTTCTGTTGAGAAATCCACTGACAGTCCTATGGGAGCTCCGTTGTAGGTAACTAACTACTTTTCTCTTGCTGCTTTTAAGATTCTCTCTTTGTGTTTAACCTTTGGCATTTTATTTTATTTTATTCTATTCTATTTTATTTTATTTATTAAGATTTTATTGCGGAATTGGGAGAGGGGAACAGACAAGTTGCTGTCTTTTTGTTCTTCAGTCTAGTTGTGGAGGACATCGCTTCACTGGCCCATGTTGGTATTATCATTGCACTCTTCCTGGGTGAGGCAGTCGGTTGCCGGCCATTGGATGGCAGCTCACGGCAGCTCACAGCAGCTCATGACAGCCCCACTGCAGCCTATGCATTCGCCAGGCACTCACAGCAGCACACCTCCAAGTTGAGCTGTTGTTCACAATCTTAGCTGTAGAGGGGGCAGCATCACTGGCCCATGTGGGAACTGAACTGGCAGCACTGCTGCTTAGAGCTCACACTCCCAAGCCAACTCTTAACCAACTGAGCTACTCGGCTGACCCAAACCTTTGGCATTTTAATTATGATGTGTTTTGATGTTAGCCTCTTTGGGTTCATCTTGTTTGGGACTCTGCACTTACCGAGCTTGTATGTCTATTTCCTTTACCAGGTTACGGAATTTTTTCTGTCTTTATTTCTTCAAATAGGCTTTCAATTCCTTGCTGTCTCTCATGTCTGTCTGGTACCCCTAGGATGCCAACGTTCCTATGCTTGATGTTGTCCCACAGGTTCCTTAAACTATCCTCATTTCTGGATTCTTTTTTTCTTTTTGTTGTTCTGATTGGGTATTTTCTGTTACCTTAACTTCTAAATCACTGATTCAATCTCTGTTTAATTTAATCTATTGTTGATTCTAATGTGTTCTTCACTTCAGTTATTGTATTCTTTATTTCTGACTAGTTCTTTTTCCTGTTTTCTATCTCCATTTTTATGTCTCTATCTCTTTGTTGAAATTCTCCCTGATATCCTTAGCACCTGGAGCATCCTTATCACCAGGGTTTGGAACTCTATGTCTGGTACATTGCTTGTCTCCATTTTGTTTAGTTCTTTGTCTGGAGCTTTGTTGTTCTTTTATTCAGGACACATTTCTTTGTCTCCCCATTTTGGCTGCCTCCCTGTATTAGGTATGGCTGTTATGTATTAGGTATGGTTTCTATGTATTAGGTATGGCTGCTATGTCTCCCTGTCTTTGTAAATTGGTGCTTGGTGCTTAGTAGATTGGTGTCTCATACAGCTGGTGCATTGTGGGGCCCAGTGGCACCATCTTCCTGGTCACCTTAGCTGGGTGCTTCAGGTGTTTCCCTTGTCGGTTGTGTGTGCCTTTCTGTCATATTGAACCTTTGTTGCTGTTTGCACATCAATGGGAGTGATTGACTCTTGGGCTAATTGGTTGTGAGGACTGGCCATAATTACACTGGGTAAGTTGTTGTGCTATAGTTGACCCTATGGAGCAGGATTTGCTTTAGCAGGGCTCTGGTGCCTTCCCAGTCTGCCTTCTAAATGTATCATCCTTAGAAGCAGGTGATGCTTCAGCTCACTTAGAAGCTAGCCATTGGGTGTGTCAGCCCCAGGGCCTCCTGGGAAAGACCCCACTGCATGCCAAGTTCAGCTGCAGCTTGGGCTCTACCTGGGACCACCTGGAATGAGCCACAAAGCACTCCGTAGATTGCTGCCACCTGCATTTGGCGTGGAGGTGCCTTGAGGGGCCAGGCCACAAACCAAGGCCAATTGTTGCTAGTGCCAGGCTTAGGGCTTGTCAGAACATGTACAGGGCACACCAAAGCCAGATGCTGCTTGTTTGGGTTTTGTGAACCTATGAGAGATTTTAGGGAAGTCCATAGCATAAGCCAAGAAAAGCCTTTTGTCTGGAAAAGCCACTGGAAACAACTTGGGTGGGCTCACAAGTTGGATGGGGCTTGTTCAGGATACACTGGGGTGGAGGCAACCAATGGTATTAGCCAGATTGATGGAGGCTCAGATATGGCGGCCCCTTGCATCTGCATGCTAAGAGTGGGGAGCGATCAACTGGGAAACAATGGCTTCTGCCTTGGGAGAAAGCTGCTTCATTCAGCCCTTGCCCTGAAGTCAGATAACTCGGTTCCTTCCTGTATGTCCCCAGAGCTTTTCTAGCGGCTGCTCCAGCACTGTCAGTGAGTAGTTGGTGTCCTATAAGAGGAGTGCCTGGGACTCCAGCAACCGTCATCTCACTGAGCCACAATCTCTGCTGATTTTCGCAGCTAGAAGTTATAGGGTCTTCTTCCTGGCACTGAAACTCGGGGCTGGGGAGCCTGGTGTGGGGCTAGACCCCTTGCTCCTTAAGGGGGGACCTCCACAGCAGAGATATCTCTTCCAATTTTTAATGGTCACATGTGGGTGTGGTACCAGCCAATCCCACATGTCTTCCCCTCCTACCAGTCTCAAGGTGGCTTCTTCTGTCTGTCCTTAGAAGTAGAACTTTGGGCAATTCTAGACTTGAGGCATTTCTCAATGACGGTTGTTTTGTAGTTTCGTTGTAATTTTGAAGTGGTTATGAGAGGATGTAAGCACAGCATTTACCTGCTCTGACATCTTGACCAGAAAGCCTCCTCTTGAGTTTCTTTTAGCTTCTGGCAATTCTTCCTCCCACCTCCCACCCTTTATTTCATGTGTTTGTTGAAGAAAAAAAGGACCTTTGTTCTGTGGAATTTTTAGCATTCTGGATTTGGCTTACAATATCCTCCTGATATCATTAACAGGTTCTTCCATCTTCTGTCTTTCCTGTATGCTGGTAGTTAGTTTGAGACTTGATTAAATTCAGATTCAAAAAATAATTTTTTGACAGAAATACTCCATAAGTGGTATAATTGCTTACTTTTTAAATAAACTGTGTAACTGATTTATTAAATGTGCTGAATCAGAGATCATAATTAATAAACTGCTCTTTCTTCTCCCACCCCTGTCTTCAAGCAAGCACATCTGCCTTCTTTGCTCCCAATGACATTTCAAGCAAATCCTTTACCTTTGGTTGGGGTCACTCTCAGATGTGAGAAGAGTCTCATTTTTAGCTATGGAAATTTTCAGTCCAGTCTAAATTAAACTTTAATTTCTCATCCATTTCAAATGTCCCTTCTCTCCCTCTCTCCGATTACAGCTGCAGCATGGCCTCTCTTTTCATTCCATTTGGTAGACAGTCTTTACAGTGTACCTTCAGTCTATGGGAAACAGTGTGTATTTGCCTAGACAAATGGTAGAAGTGTACTCGCAACCTTCTGTCCTCACCCAGCCACTAGGGGCAGCTCCAGACAGCCTTTAGTTCTGCAGATTTCTCTACACCCCCTAGGGGGGGGACCCTTGGTAAATTCTCCCCCAAATTGGCTTGTCTTCCACTTCTGTAGTAGCACAGGGCACATACACCTATTCCTCCAGCTCAGCAAGCATCTGACCATGGAATGAAAGTCACATCCCTTTCTGGCTAGCACTCCCAATTCTAAAGTGTTCTCTCACTATCTCCCTTTTCTTGGCTCCAGTGGGAGGAGCAATGGGCCACACAGAACAAGGAAGAAATGCCACTGTTCTCTTTCCTCTTGGGAGGTCCCCCTAAAGATGCATTTGCCCAAATGAATCTCTGTCTCTTTTACTAGAGGCTGCTGGGAGTGATTGTTGGTGGATCGCAATATCTGCCTCATAGTAGGGCTTGTGTACATGTGTTTAGGGCCCTTCTTTAAAATGTGAGGTTGCGGGCCGGCCGAGTGGCGTGGCAGTTAAGCGCTGGCTTGGGAAGCCAGCGGCCCCAGTTCGGTCCCACATGTGAGAACCAGTGACACTGCCCTCAAAAAAAAAAAAAAAAAAAAAAAAGAACCTTGTTTAAAAAAAAAAAAAATGTGAGGTTGCTTCTCACCCTTATCTACATCTCTGGGGCTGTATCTTAAATTCTCATCAACAGGAAAATCCCAATCTATATCCATACAAGTCTTGACTTCATTTTATAAAGTAATTCTGCTAAACATACAGAATTTCCTAGTTTATTTTTAAATGATTTGTACTTTGTTAAAATGATTAAGAGAAACACAAATTTAAATAATACTCTCCAGGACATTGTTCACATGTCAGAGGGATGTTGGTGAATATCAAGCACAGTGGTAATACATTCTTATCTTCTGTCCTTACTCATGAAGACCTGGGTGGTCTACTAAATACCAACAACAACAAAGCAAGAAAAAGAAAACATTTCTAAAAACAGCAGAAGACAAGGAAGCAGGTCTACAGTGATAGATCAGCTAAATTAAATGTGCCCTGTTTTGTTTAATATGTCATACACAGAACTATGTACTTGTTTGATCCCCATATTAGATATAACCTATAACCATTTTAATTGATGTGTTATGGCCTGTTTTTTAATTAATGGGCTTCATTACAATTGCTGAGTGGGAAACTGCTTCGTCCAGCCTTAACTACCAGTAGAATTAGAAAATGAAAAGAAGGCTTACTGACTCACTAAAGATTCAGCTGAATACGTTTTTATTTTGCTCTCAGCCAAAGTAGGACCTAACGATAAACTAATGAAGAACTACATGGTGGTGAATCAGTATTTATGGATGAATGTGTAAAAAAGATCAACTCTGTTGTATCATATTGTGTTGAAATAAGGAGTTTAAAAATATATAAGATGTTTCTGGATAAGTACTGTAATTGAGCCAATTAAATCATGTGAAAGTTACTCTAGACATAGATGGTTAAATAAAATCTGAATCCAAGTACAGTAATATCTTGGTTTGCTAACATAATTCGTTCCGGAAACAAACTACTCGTATTGCAAGACATCTCTCGTTTACCACGTCAAAACGTATTTGAAATGTTTGCTCATCTTGCAGAACACTCACAAACCACGTTACTTGCAACCCAAGATTTTACTGTATTATATATATTCAAATAAGGTGCACCTAACAGAGCTCTAGGCTAGCACTAGAATCTTAGTAAATGTTTGTGGAAAAAAGGAAGGAAGAAAGAAAGCGGGGAGGAAGGAAAAGAAAGAGGGGGGGAGGGAAAAAAGGGAAATCGGATTTTATTACCTCATTTTAACAACTGAATAATCATAAATTTGCTAATCGTCCTTTCATGGTGTTAATAAAACATTGAACTTAGGCCTAATTTTGCCAATGAAAGAGAAGTAAGAATTTAATAAAAATCATGTTACGGCAATAATTGAAAGGCTGAAAGCATGAGTTTGAAAAAGGAATGTTAAACGTTTGGTTTTTATGTTTTTGTTTTCAACTCTGGCATCGTGAATTAACTTTGCAACATATTTAACATTCCAGAATATCAAGCCATTTATTTGTTTCTCTTAGAAACCCCATTTTCTAAGTCATTTGAATTGAATTACAAAGACACTACTAATTAAGAGAAAGCAATACAGTGTGCATCTTTAAAATATGCAAAGTAGTATGCCTGTTTAAAGCAAACCTGATGAAATAGAATTTCAGGACAAGACAGCACATCAGTCATTCTTTCCAATCTGTGTAATGCACAGATTTCATAACTATTCTTTCTGTCTTCATCCAAGCCTTGGATACAAATGCTGCAGAGGGGGTCATAGCCCTAATCTTGTGTCACTCATCTAAAGGTGCACCCCTCAAATTTCACTCTCCCTTCTCCCTCCCTCTTTGCATTTGCTATCTGGTATTATCATCCACCCCTCATTTCACCATCTTAGAGAAATCTACAGGGACAAGAAGGGAGACCTTGTGAAATTGCCTATCCCTTCAGGTATTCCTGTTGTACGTTCTCCAATCCTCTAGTACTGCACTTCCCACAGTGATCATGTAACAGGGTGAACTGCTTGGCCTCTCTGACTCCATCTTGTTCAAGCCTGCTTTGTTCCCATGGCCTTCAGGTTAACAGCTTCTGCTTAGTCTTGCATATAGACATGCTAATCATTAAAGGAATTCTGCTTGCTGCTTGAATTTACAAAAAGAGCCCCTTAGTAGAAAGTGCATTCCTGAGGAGATAAGGGAAGTCTGTACCAAAATTATGATTGTTTGTGATTGTTCATCAAAGAGTTGCAGGAACCTCATGACCAACTTACATCAGCTAGAGTCAATAGAGTAAGAACAAAGAAGTTTCACAATCTTCCTCAGACCCCTGCTGGGACCCAGCTGACTGCAGCCATTAATCACCTCTTGCCACTCCCATTTCCCCTTCCCTTGACAGAAAAGTAGACTGAACTCTGTAGTTTCTTAGGATGGGTTTGAGGCACCACTAGGTCTCCCATCTTTTTGGTTAGCACCTTCTCCATCAATAAGCTTTTCCTTACTCCACACTCTGACATTTTGATTTTTTTTTTTTGGCCTTTCAAACCAGGAAGCACAACGACTTTGGTCCAGTTTCAATTTTTATAATTTCTTGTCCCTGGAAGACAGACTCCATATATAGAGTTCATATTCATTTCTGAATCCTCATTGAACAGTATTTCTTTTGTGTCAACACTGTGTTACACATTACATCATTTAGGATTGAAGAAAATAGATGATAGATGTGGTCTTTTGATTTTAGAGGTGTGCCATCTTCTGAGGAAGGAGTTGTTATTGAATAGGAAGAACAGGAGATTACAAATTGTGTTATAAAGAAACCAGAGCTCCAGGGGCCAGAATAACAGAAGAGAAAGAATCGGACTGAGGGTTTAGCAAACCTTCTCTGAGGAACCAACATTCACGTTGAGGCCCACGATCACTAGGAGCTATTCAGGTTTCTCAGGCTTGAGTGAGAAGAGTGCCATTAGAGGCGCCAGTAAGAGGGAAGCCTGGGTCTGGAATGGACCGGAAAGGGGAGAAGGATGGGAGGGGGTCAGAGGTCTACAAGCTGTGGGCCCTAAGAGGCCACATTAAAGACTTTGTATTTTATCCTAAGTGTAAACCATTCAAAGTTTTAAGCAAGTGGCCAATGTGATTGATTTGTGTACCATGATGCCTTGTTTTTCTTGCTGGACATTGAAGGTTTACAAATAAATGGATGAATGAAATATAAACAATGAATCAAAGATCCCGTTCTATAACATTTCAGAGTTTTACCAACCTCAAGCAATTAGATTAATTTAATATACCTCATTCTTAGGAAACACATAATAGGAGTTTGTTGATTTTCAGGCACTTTCCACTATCAACCCCCCGTGTTTTTTTAGGTAATATGTCTTCCCATTGTGAGCATTCTTGGTACCCAGCTCTCCCTTGGTCAAGAGGCAGGTATGAGAACCAAGCTGCACCCTCTCCTGGGACTTAAGTGTCTATAATAGAGTAATTGATAAAGGAGAAAATGGTTTGAGGGATTTCACTTCAGCCATGGCAATTGAGGAACATAATATGTATTTCAGGATCTAGGGCCCACCCCTTCCCTGGTTCTTGCCCTGGTTTCAAGCCTGACTCCCTAGTCTGCCATCTTTCTTCCCAATAAAAGTCCCACCGCTGCATTCACTTTTTCCTTAAAATTGTCAGTGTCAGTTTCTGTCACTTGTAAGAATCATAATGGAATGAAAATCAATTTTAGCTCTAAATGGTGATCATATTTTAGTCTCAAATTTTTAAGACCTATCTTTGGATATGTTACTTGCTCATTTCCAACCTGATGGAATTTTTAACATTTTCTTTTACTTTTCAAAATGGATTGTAGTAGTTGGAATGTACTTTCTGGGCAAAAACATTTGAAATCCTTGAAAATGTTTCTCTCTCTCTCCACCCCACCCCCACCCCCCTCCCCCATTTCCTCAAAGGCAAAACTGTAGTTTCCTAATGAAGTTTTGTCTTTGCGCTATTTATTCTACATATTTTTGTTAAAGACCATTCTCCTTGCTTTTAAAGAGTGTTTTTCAAAATGTGTTCCATAGAACACTAGTCCCATGAGACACTTTCAGATAAAAAGTGTCAATTGCAGCATAAGTCTGACCAGCAATAAAGACTCCACCCTTCTCTCTGGGTTTTAAAGAACATAAAGAATTCCATGTGGTTTTCCAGTGTTTCCCAAATGTATCTGGTCATGCAACTCTTCTTCTTGTAAAACCTATTAGAGGACTAATATTTTGTGGAATCCACTTTGGAAAACACTGCTTTGGAAAATCAAAGCAAAATGGTAATGAGCTTTTTGCGTTTTTCTCTCTGCCACCTGTTAACACTGCATCATGTTCCCTTGGCAGTGGGTTTATCCCTTTTCTTGTTTCTCCTGCTTCGAATACATCTTGAACATTCTTTTAGTTATTATCGATTTTAGAATTTTTAACAGCCTCCATCTTTCTTGGCATGTGCTACCCTTTGGGTTTATTCTAGGTATATCCCTGAAACGCCTCTTCTAGTAAAGGCCTATCACAGTGCTCTCAGAAAAGCCACAGTGTTCATCTTTCATTTGTTTTATTTACTTTTCTGTGTTTGAGTCTTTGGAGTGTCCATAAAATTCGGGGTGATATGATAGAGGGAAAGTTCAACAGTCAGCCCATGCTGGTATTTTATGCACATGCACGTGAGAACACACACACATACACAAACACATATCATAGAAGAAAACACTGTCTATTCTCAAGGTCACCTCAAAAACATCTGATTGTGTCTATCTGAAACTGTCCAAGCTGAGATCAATTGTGTGGGTGGAGAGTGAGCTATGGGGACAGATCATCTGTCTTCCAGTTTGCCCTGACTGGTCCAACAAGTCGACAAGGAAGGAAGGTCAGGGGTTCCAGAAAAAACCCAGGATACACAGGAGGAGAAGCAGGTGACAAGGATTAACAATGATGGCTTTGACCTTGGTCCAAATGATGACAGTGAAGCAGCTGAAACAATTGTGTCTTTAACTCTTCATTCACTTACTAATTCATTCAACTAACATGAGTGAGCACCTACTCTGTTAAAGCATTCTGCTTAGTTTTTGCCTTCAAAACACTGTTATATCAGGCTACTGGGCACCTAAATAAAAATATGCAATATAAACTCGAGAATTATGTTAGAAATAGGAACAAAATACTTTTCTGAATTAACTTAGGTATTTAGAAATACTCTGTAACTTAATCTTGCTTTGCTCTAAAAGTACATTATTTACATATTTCATGAATGTGCCTTCAATTTTCTCTACTAGCTCACTGCTCTATAGCGTTTTTATAGCATTCCATTGCAGAATATAATACAAAATTTGAATTACCATAAATATTTGTTACTATATTAAATATCCAATGATTGATGAATATTAAGGTAACTTTATTTTTTTTAATCAATGCTGCAGTAACATTCTTACATATACCTCATGGATATGAAATGGTACCAACTGTGATTTTAACTTGCATTTCCCTGATTACCATGAGGTTGGGAATCTTTCATTTGTGTATTGGGCATTTGGGATTCCATAAATTCTTTTATACTTCCTTTCCATAAAACGTAGTACAAGGCCCTCTCCAGAGCACGCCCTCAATGAGTATTGCTGACCCTGCTGGCCATGGCAGAGTTGCTTGGTTTCCTGACACTAATGTCAGTTCCTACCTTCTAAATTGGCATCACCAAGGCCCACCTTTACAAGTGGGTGGGTTCTGGAAATTGTTCTGTTGACTGGTGTCTGTAATGCCTGTGGTGGGTTCATTGAGTTATAACACTCCCCTAAATCGCACTGTAAGGGTCTAGTTTATGTGATTGAACTTCTGCTTCAATTTCTCTGAGAAACAGAGCCCAGTTCTGCTCTGCTGGAGCACTGACAAATCTCACCATTCTTCTTCTGGGGAACTGGAGACTCAACTGACCTCAAGTTGCTGGCTCAGGTTATACTCTAAAAAGATGAACTATTGGTAAGCATAATATTAGTCACCTGCTAACTTGAAGCATAACCTGTGTATGGAAACCTTTGCTGACATGTCTTACCTGTAAACTGCACCCCCTTAGATACCAGCATTGGGTATAATTGCATTATTTATCCCTCTCCTTTGAACACCCACCTGGACCATCACCCAGTGTCCTGTGGCTGAGAACCACAGCCATATTATGTTCCTGAGCCTGGGTCCAGCCACCACCTCCTCCCGGACCACCCACTGAGGTCCTGCATGTCCTGAGCCTGACCTGCTAGAGTATGACTGTCTCTTCTTTTTCCCCAGTTATTAATGTCCCAACTAAGTATAATTGTTATTGACTTGAACTTTTAAGCAAATGCAACTTATTTTGCTCCTATGAAAGCCTCTTTTTAGAGACCAGAAAATGGTGATGGGTGAGTCACAAATCTTTCTTAAGAGTGGAAGTGGTACTTGATCTTCCCATTCAATCTCATGACTTAGTTTTTATTTTTTATTTTTTCCTGTTAGGGACTCAAACACTTCAATCCAAGTTAGATACTTAGTTAAAATCATTTGGGGGAATGCTAGGCAAGTATCTGTTTTGAAACTTATGCAAGAAAAGAATCAAGTCTGACCTCTCAATGAATTTTAATATTTTAGGTCAGTAGATTCCTTCTAATTTGGATATGTAGCACTACCGTGGCATTTAGTTTACAAAACAGGCCATTCACTAAGAAAGTAATGTGGACAAAAAGTTCTGTGGAACATAACAGCATGAGGAAGCAAGTGATTTCTGCCAAGCTCACTCCAGGCACCCACACATGGCCCAGTTCTGCAGTGGAGATGAAGTAAAAACACTTCTGTCACCCTGTACCTTCCTCTCCTGACCTGAAACATGAAGAAGTATTTGTTCCCATAAAAGCACAACACTTATTGCAAGAATTTTGAAATCTCACCGGATTGCTTGTGGACGGATTCTGCCTCTGACCTCTAAATTATGACCTTGTTCATACTTTAGGGTTGAGGGTCTCAATCCTAAAATGGGAGGATTAGGTACATTTTTGAATTCTAAAAGTCTGGACATTGTGCTCAAAAGCTTTATTAAAAGGTGAATTACGGCTTTTAAAAAGCAACGTTTGGAAAAGTGAAAAGCCCTTCTAGAATTATTTTACAATGCACTGGGCCATCCTTTATTACTATGTAGAATTTGAGCGGCTATCAACCTGACAAGTGTTGAGTTCACTGTTCTCACAGAGAAATGCTATTTGTTAAATATGGAAAGTGGGGGACACATTGGCAAGCTCATTGTGCAGATCCTTCTGTCACACATACACAAAGATGTGTATTCTCAGTTGGACAGGGAAAATCAGTTTTATATATTGATCAAAATTGGGTAACCTGCCATGAAAATTCAAGGGACACCACTGTGCCATGCGCCCAGGTGCAGAACCACTGCCTTATGTCTGGCTTTAAAAAACAGCTGTCCCTGGCTAAGACGTGCTGACTCCTATGTGTGGCTGAGGATCTTGACTGGTTAGTTTAGGGCAGTGTTTTTAAAGTACTTCATGATTAAGAGATGAATTTTAGTAGTCTATGGACAACAAGAGTAACTAAAATAAAATTACATGATTCCTTTTAAAATTCTTAATTCTTCAAAGAGAAAATTTCAGCTTAGTACTAAGTGTTTATCACCTCTCTTCCTAAGAGTGACAGAGAGAGGGAGCAAGGATATCTTTGATTCTGAGCTTTCAGTGGGCAATCTTGTTTTGTTAGGATTTAACAGCATTGTTTTGCTTTCTTTGTGACTATTTTTATAATTACCTTCTATTTCTGACAAATGACACTTTTTCTAACACTGTGGTGAAGCACAAGGCAGCTTGCTTCTCCTAGAGCCAGGGAAGACAGAAAGAGAGAGACAAAGAGAGAGAGAGAGAGATGGTGGGGGTCCATGACAGAAGCCAGAGTCTTTTTTTTTTTTTTAAAGATTCCATTAGGGAATTGGGGGAGGGGAATAGTGTTGGGAAACCGGGGAAGGGGAACAGACAATTTGCTATCCTTTTGTTCTTCAGTCTAGTTGTGGAGGACGTTGCTTTACTGGCCCATGTTGGTATCATCATTGAGCTCTTCTCGGGTGAGGCAGATTGGTCGCCGGCCTCTGGATGGCTGCTCACAACAGCCCTTGGCAGCTCACACCAGCTCCCAGCCACTCACCCTGGCTACCGGCCACTCACTGTAGCCTGTGGCAGCCCACTGCAGCAGGGGCTGCAGCTATGAGGTCCCGGGGACTCACAGCAGCCCAGCTCCAGGTGGAGCTATTGTTCGCCATCTTAGCTGCAGAGGGCAGTGTAACTGGCCCTCATGTGGGATCTGAACCGGAGTCACTGGCATCCCTAAGCCAGGTCTTAACCAACACACCACTCGGTTTGCCCGCCAGAGTCTTTTTATGACCTGACCTCACAAGACATCCCATTGCTCCACCATATTCTATCTGTTAGAAGCAAGTCACAAGTCTAGCTCACATTCAGAAGAGGGGGTTACACGTGGGCGTGAATATCAGGAGGCAGGGGTCATTGGGCCATCTTAGAGGTGCCTACCACAGGAATGCATTGCAATTACTTCTTTTCTTTCTTTTCCCCAATGGACAGATAGAATGCTCCACGGGGACAGAGACAGTATTTTGTTCATTGTGGTGTTTCCAGTACTGGGCACAGTGCCCAAAACTTAAAACTACTCAGTAAATGTTTCTTTCAAGGAAATAAGAAGGAAGGAAGGAAGGAAGAAGGAAGGATTAAAGGGAGGGAGGGAGGGAAGGAGGAAGGACCCAAGTGATAAGATCAGGGTGCCCTGCTAATCCATACAGAGCAGGGAGTGGTTTTTTGGGAATAAAAACTCAACCATAAGAAGGACTCTGGGAATGGAGCCAGTACTTCCACCTCTTCCCAGTTCTGGGCATAAATGAGCCTCCAGGAAAATGGAAGCTACTCTAACACCCACCATCTGCTCCCAGCATAGTTTCTATAGATGCTGAACAGTTGAGCTACAAAATAGCATAGGGGTCCCCCACAGGAAGACAGCCCTGGTTGGGGTCCCTAATAGTATTAGTAGATACGCAGGCTCTGCTAAAGGAGCTGGGATCATTGAAGGAGAGACAAGAACTCTGAGGTGATTTTTCCACTTGTAGAGAGCAGTGAGAAGTTATACTGAATGTGCATAGGCTGCTTTGTCATTTAACATTATAAAATAAAGGCATTAGTTAGTTATAAATTCTTTGAGAGCATAATTTTAATGGATTCATACTATTTAATCAAACAGTTGTAACATAAGCTGTTCAGCCATTATTCTGCTGTTGCACTTATGGGTTGCTGCACTTACGGGTAGCACTTATGTTGTATTTTCCACTTATATGCAATGCTATAATGAATGCTTTTGTAAACCTATCTTTTTGCAACTGTGAATATCTTTTTAGGTTAAATTCCTAGAGGTGAAATTGTTCAGTAAAGTATATGTAGTGTGTGTGTTTGTGTCTGTGTGTCTATACTGTCAAACCACCCCAAGAAATGATGTACAAACATCATTCCCGATATGGAATACAGCCTGTTCCCACACATCTGCTGAGACAGGTTTTATATCTCTTTATAAAGTTGCTAATCTGATAGCTGAACACTAATAGTTTATTATTGTTTTGATTCCATGTTGCAGTTGTTAATGCTGCCCACCAAATATTTTTGATTTTTCATCCCTTGAGCATATAGTAGGATGGAATTTCCTGGCCTTTGGGGTGAGGTGGGGCCATGTGACCTGTTCTAGTCTCTGAACTGTGAACAGAAATGATATGCATCACTCTGGGCTGAGTATCCCTTTGCCAGTATAAGACTCTGCTGAGCTCTCTTGCACTTCATCTATTGGTTACCAGCAATATTGCAGAACATGGCCTGGGTCCCATAATTTATTAATCAATTCCAGGGAACAAAGCCTTCCGCTAAGCCATGAGAGAGATGAGCAAAAAATAAACGCTTGTTGGTTTAGCCACTGAGATTTAGTGTTGAGTGTTACTGTAACATGACCTAGTCCATCATGACTGACATGAAACATCTTTGATCTTAGTGATATTGAACACATTTTCCTAAGCTTATTGACCATTTGTGCTTCTTCTTTTGTGAATTTTCTGTTCACATCTTTGCATGTGAGCTTTTTTAAGCTCAGGGCACTTAACTGCACAATTGTCAAGGCTGAACTTGATCCCTAGGTATCAGGGAGAATGATGAAGCCTGTGAAATACAGCATTCAGTCATGTTTCTCACAACTGACTTTTTAACTTTTTAAGTTATGTGCTTTCATTTCAATAATAATGCCAAAAAACGTATATGAACATATTCTAGATCATCTGAATGGCCACTTTGTAACTAAGAGATGTTATTTACTCTGCGGATCCAAGTGATTTCTTCTAGTGTCAAGTACCACTACTTGACACAGAGAGTCGTAAGAACTAGTGTGGACTTAAAACATAAATAGTGTTTTTGCACTAAGTGAAGAACAAGTGATGTCTCAGCATATTGTCCACTGTAATATACGACGTTTCACAGCAGAATAAGTTGAGAAAATTTTGGAAGCACTGAGTCATCACACAGCCTACACCAGCACAAGCAGGTCCAACTCAAAGGAATCTGGCACAGCACTCAGTTGTCATTTTTATGTTGTCACTTGTCTCAGTTAAGGTCCTTTGCTTGCAAACAACAGAAACAGATTCTGGCTAACTCAAGCAATAAAGAGCTGATTAGAGTGATACAAGAAAATACAGACTGAAGGAAAAAAACAGGCTTAGAAAGAACCAGACTAGGGCAGCTCCAGGGATCTCCATACCAGGAATTCCTGCAATAGTACATTTTGGAGGTTACCAGCAAAATGACAGCCTCAGCCATCTTCCAACTGTGTGTCATTATGTTTTGGATTCAAAATCCTGGATTCATTTGGGTCATATGCTCATCATTTGGCTGGTGGTGGGAGGTGAGGGGAGGATGTATGGGACTTTGAAATGCTCATATCATCCAGATGCCCAGTGAAAAGAAAAGGTTAGTCTCGGAGTACAGGTGAGATACCAAGGGCCCTTCTGGAGGGCTTGGGGGATGTAATCCTTCCTGGGCAAGACTCTGCATGGGCTCTGTTCCTTATAAAGGCTTCTCCTTGTAATGGAAAAGAAATAAAAATGAATAACCTGAGAGGCATTCAGGAAGAACATAAATTACAAAAAAACAACCTGTGGCCTAAGGAGAATGTGAAAGAAGAATGTGAAAGGAAGTACTCTTCCATGAAATGGATGAAGGAAAGGAGAAGGAAGAGGGCTGCTTCAGGCTAGGTGGGGCCTCATGAGTTCCTGTCTTTGAGTCCCATTCAAAGAAACAGCCATCTTCAGAAAAATAAAATCAAAGGAAATTTAAATCTTTTCTTAGTCTTTTGATAAAATATTAAAGTTGGGATATATTTTTAGAATACAGCAAAGCTTCTTGAAATATACTTTAGAGTTTAGAGACAGCTTCCTCTTCATCAAGTTCTATTTGCTTTTCATTGGCTTCCCTCCAAATATGTTCTTTATTGTATCCCTCTATTTCAGGAAAATTTACCCAAAGCCGTCCACTTGTGCTTCAGTTCCCTTTTATGGATAGTAACTAAGCTTCTTTGTTTTCTTTTTCATTTTCTTTGCACTTTACCCTATTACCTGGATTATACATAACAAAGAAGCACCTAGGAAATGATCTGGAAACTAACAGGACGGGCCTAGATCATGGGTGGGATTCATAATTTAATTATTTCTGTATAACACTGATTGCATGTCATCAATTTTTTCATTTTCATTTCATTCAAAATAATTTCCCTCATGACTTTCTTTTTTCAACTCATGGGTTATGTAGAAGTGTGTTGGTTAATTTCCAAATATTTAAGGATTTGCTAAATATCTCTATTAATGTCTAATTTATTTCTGCCATGGCTCAAAAAAAATGTTTTTTTATTGTCTTTTGGTCTGGTATGTTCTACAAATGTCAGCCAGGTCATGTTCTACAAATGTCAGCCAGGTCAAGCCAGTTGATCTTTAATTAATTATAATCTACCTTCAAATGGTACCCTACAACAGTATACTTCTAATTCCTGCTTTCCACCATTTATGCTACTGTTGTGCCACATTTTATTTCACATGTGCTATCAACACATACTACAGTGACACTATTTTTGCTTCAGTAAAGTACCTTTTTTAGAGAAAATAGGACTTAACAAAGAATTTTGTATTTACCTTCATTTATGCCAGTTCTAGCACTTTTTATTTCTTTGTGCAGATCTAAGTTTCCATCTGATACAATATTTCTTCTGTCTGAAGAAATTCGTTTAACATTTCTAGGAGCGCAGGGCTGTTTATAATTCATTTTCTCAGTTTTTGTTTGGTGGAAAAAGTATATGTGCTTTATTTTTGAAAGACATTTTTGACAGCTTTGTTCTTTTGGTTCATGAAAGATGTCACTCTGTTATGTTCTGATTTGCACACCCTCTGACAAGAGTGCTGCTATAATTCTTACCTTTGCTCCTCTGTAATATGTCTTTTTGCTCTGACTGCCATAGAGATTTTTCTTTATTTTTGGTTGTCAGTAGCTTGACCGTAATGTGTCTAGGTGCTAATTTTGTTTTATTTGTGGAACATGCCTTAGAGCAATGCTTTGCAAGCTCTAATGTGCATATGAATCTCCCTGTTAAAATGCAGATTGGATTCAATAGGTGTGTGGTTCAGCTGAGTTTCTGCATTTCTAACAAGCTACCAGGTGAAGGCAATGTAGGTATTGCATTAGAACCCGGGGGGGGGGGGGGGGGGCAGGGCCATTTACCTGGCAGCAGTTTCTGATATTTTTGTCTCTCGCTGGTCAAGTTCATCTGCTAGGGTGTTAATACTCCCCTACATTTCTGAGGGTATTACTGCCTCTTCAGGCAGCCACTGAGGGAAGTTTTGCCTCTTTGGACCTGGGAGTGAAAGATGCCTCCCGTAGCCGTGATGGCAACAGAGCCTGAGAGCCTGAAGCTACCACTGGCATTAGAAATGGGAAAAGGGTGGTGACAGCCACAGGAATGAAACACATCAAAAGCAGGGTAGACAGCAAGGCCTAGAGAGGGAGGATAAATGAACCTGTATCATTGCTCAAACTGACTCCTCAGTCCAAAGGAATTCCCTTTAACATGACCTGGAAGTGGGGCATATAACACCTATTCACATCCCACTGGCTACAGTTCAGAGCCACAGCTCACTGCAAGAGACTGGAAAATGCTGACTGTAGTAGGGAAGCCATGGATATTGGAGAGTCAATTCACAACCTCTGTCACAACAACACATGGAACTGTTCTTTATGACCTAGATCGTGCCCCAGATGCTTCCATCCAATGATCAGATCTCAGACAACACCAAGCCATTCTGACCAAGAGATCCAGCTGTTCTAGGTATTGAAATGAGAGGATCCATGAGCATTGGAAACTGAATTGTTTCAAAGTAGGGTTGCCAGTTAGCAAATACAAACACAGGATACGCAGTTAAATTTGAATTTCAGATAGGCAACAAAATAATGTTCAGGATAAATATGTTTCAAATGTTGTATGGGACGTGCTTATACCAAAATTTTTGTTCTTGTTGATTATTTGAAATTCAGATTTAAACAAGTGTCCTGTATTTTATCTGGAAACCATTTTTAGGTGGATTATGGAAAAAGAAAAAGACCTGTAAAGGCACTGTCAGGCGGCTCAATAGGATTATTTTCTTCTCTCTTCCATTAAAATCTCTTTTCTAGTCTATAAGAGATAATCAATTAAGACTAATGTAGGTTTAGTGCTCTTGTGGAAAAATATGCCAATTTGTCATGGTGACAATTCTATTCATATTTCTCATAATTCAAAAATGATATTTAAGATAGCCTACTTATAAATACTAATAAAGGCTCTTAACATGTAAAACCAGAATTTTAAGTTCAGTTCTGTGCCTGGGGAAATACGGATATTGACCAAACATGCTCATGGAAGGCTTCCAGCAAAGGCAGAACACTCAAATCAGAAAAACAAGTCACTCATTTAAGACTTGCAGATAAGTAGGTAGATGATAGCTAGCTAGATAGCTAGCTAGATAGATAGATATGAATTTAGGTAATTAAATACCATGCCACGGTTGATTCCATAATATAGAGTTTTTTATTCATTAATAGCAATCAATCACCAAACTGACTCACACAGAATGTTGTGTAATTTGGAATATAGTTGTCATCAAGGAAGACGGGCACTCAAAAAAGAATAATCTCTCACACTATGTGTTTTCAAGTATAGAAATAAAGAAAGAAAAAAACCCAACAACACCCTGCAGACATAGCTAAGACCTTGAAAAATTTCATTGGGCCTCACAGGAAGCTTTTGCCTACAGTCATACACAATTTCTAGCCACTGCAGACCTCTCATTTAAACACTCAAAAAGCAATTCCAAAGTACCCTTAAGAAGTTGGGACCCATGGCCTGGCATAATTCAGATGCTATTTCTAACCCGCGTTGCTTTTTATATTTCTTTATTAACTATTTATTGATCACCTACCATGTGTCAAGCATTGTGCTGTCATCATGTCTTTTCAGAAGCTATTTCTCTTTGGACATCAGTCAATCATTTTGTCTTGTGGCTATAATGGGCAACTCTGAACATGGAGCATATCCTTGAAGAGACCAATTGGATCTGTCAAATGTCTGATTTCTCATTGCCCCCATGACTACCCTGTGTTTCTCTCTGGCTTCTCTTTGAAATACTGTCTCAGTCCACTGTCATAGGACTAGCGATATCATGAAGGAATCTGGTTTGAGAGGCAGGGAAGAATGTGCCCTCCATGACCAGCCCCATGTGTTGGCCAGGAGTATCATGTTGCCCACAAAAGATCACTCTGTGCAGCAATCAGCGGGGAGAAAATGACATTCTCAGCCTCCTGCCTGATTACTTAAACACAAGACCTCCTTTTATTAGATATCTAACCAGAATTTTTCTCCCTAGCTGCTCATTGTCCTGAGTATAAGTGCTAAATGTAAAAGAGAGCATCAAATGTTCATAAAACAAACCTATTTCCTTGCTTAGATATATTGCCATGAGCAACAGGATCCACTCTGCTCCAACAGAGAAATCTGTGAGCTCTGAGGACCTGAAAAGACCACTCACTCAAAGTACAAATATCCTTACCCAGGCCACCAACTCCTTAACCTTATCACCATCTGGCCTCCAGTTGACAAGATTTCCTGAGAATGCCACTTCCAAAATCGTTTAATGGGATTAAGTTTAGGCAGTGGCAAAATTTTAATCTTCTTTTATGGTATCCAAGTGGCAGTAGCTCAAAATACAACATGTGGGAGGCAGTAAGCATAGAGATTAGGCATAGAGATGAAGAGGCCAGACTACTTGTGGTCATACCCCAGCTCAGTTAAGGTTATAGCTGTGTAATCTTGGGCAAATGACTTAACCTCTCCATGCCTCAGTTTCTTTTTATGTTAAAAAGGGTGTTCTATAAATTCAACAAGATCCCAATCAAAATCTCAACAGATATTTTTGTAGATATCAACAGGTTCTAGAATTCATATTGAAAGGCAAAGAAACCAGAATAGCCAAGATAATTTGGGGGGCAGGGGAAAGTTGGAGGATTCATACAATCTGATTTCAAAACTGACCATAAACCACAATAATGAAGACAGTGTGGTACTGATGAAGTGATAAGACATATAGAGCAATGAAACACAATACAGGGTTTAAAAATAGGCCCACACAAATGTAGTCAACTGATTAATTCCAAACCTGAAAAGGCAATTCAGTGGAGAAGGAATAGTCTAAAGAAACAGTGTTTATACATATAACAACTTCTATATGGAAAAAAAAAAGAAACGATTTTATCTCAAACTTTAGGCCCAAATTATCTCAAAATGAATAATAGGTTTTAATGTTGAACTATAAAATGTCTAGAAGAAAATATAGCGTATGTTTCTTACTTTAGGCAATTTCCAGGCAAGATGGCAAAATACATAAATACTGTGCTTGCCTCCTCTTATGTGCACATGAAAATTACAACTAAACTATTGAACAACCATCACTGAGACTAGCTTGAAGTTTAGCTGAACCGAAGTCCTACAACTAAGGATATACAGAAGAAGCCACTTGGAGATGGGTAGGAGAAGCAAAGACGAGAAACAAGGTTGGTCTCACACCCGCGTGTGACCATTAAAAATTGGGAAGGATATCTCGGCTGCAGCAGTTCCCTCACTAGAGGAGTTAGGGGTCCCAGCCCCACATGAGTATCTCCAGCCTAAGCTTCCAGTACCAGGGAGAAAAATCCCCATAAGTCTTGGCTGTAGAAACAAGGGGGGATGGTGGCTGAGTGAGACAGAAGGCGGCTGCAGTCCCTGATGCTCCTCTTAAAGGGCTCATGCATGGACTTACTGGCTCACAGACTCACTTACTCTGAGTTTCAGTGCTGGAGCAGCAATTTGAAAAGAACCAGAGACATAGAGTTGTCTGGCTTCAGGACGAGGACTAAAGGGGCAGCTTTTTCCCAGACAGAAGTGCTGGCAAAAACCATTGTTTCATTTTTGATCCCTCCTACCTCCTGGCATGCAGACGCAGGCTGCTGCCATATCTGAGTCTCTATCAACCTGACTAACACCATTCATCCATCCCACCCTGCTGATTCCCTGAGACCATCCCCCACCCAACTTGCAGGCCCATTCAGGCTGCTTCCAGTAGCTTTTCCATACAAATGGCCTGTCTTGGCTCATGCGACAGGCTTCCCTAAAATCTTTCAAAGTTTCGCATACACTAAAAAGACAGCATCTGGGGCTGGCCGAGAGGCGCGGTGTTTAAGCGCTGGCTCGGGAAGCCAGCGGCCCTGGTTCGGGCCCCACATATGAGGGCCAGTGACACTGCCCTCAAAAAAAAAAAAAGACAGCATCTGGCTTTGGTATGTCCTGTAGTTTTTGTTAAGTAGCTGCAAGCCTGGCACTAGCGGCAGCTGACCTCTGTTCATGGCTTGGCCTATCAAGACACCTGCAAGGCCAGAAGAGTGGCAGCCATCTGCATATTTCTTTATGGCTCATGCCAGGATACCATAGGAATGGCACAGGCTGTGGCTGAATTTGGCCTGCAGCAGGGCCCTTCCCAGGAGGCTATTAGGCTGGCATACCTGGTGGCCAGCTTTGGACCAAGCTGGAGCATCACTCAGCCACCTCCAAGGACAACACATGGAAAGGGCAGACTGGGCAGGCACCAGAGCCCTATTAAAGTGAATCCTGCTCTGTAGAGTTAATCCCTGCACAACAGCACCTCTACTATAATCATGACAGTCCTCAGAACCGATCAGCCCAAGGGTCAATCACTCCCATTGACGTGCAAACAGAAACCAAGGCTCAACTACAACAGGACAGTACACACAGCCTACACAAGGGAAACACCTGGAACAGCCAGCTCAGGTGACCAGGAAGACAGCACAACTGGGTCCCCCAGAACACCTACTATATAAGACCACTCTACTAAGACCAGGGAGACATGGCAGCCCTACCTAATACATAGAAGCAAACACAAGGAGGCAACCAAAATGGGGAGACAAAGACACATATCCTTAATAAAAGAACAGAACAAAGAACCAGAAAAAGAACTAAACAAAATGGAGACAAGCAATCTACCAGATATAGAGTTCAAAACATTGGATATAATGATGCTCAATGATCTCAGGGAAAACGTCAGCAAAGAGCTAGGACACATAAAAATGGGGATAGAAAACATGAAAAAAAACTAGTCAGAAATAAAGAATACAATAACTGAAATGAAGAATACATTAGAGGGAATCAACAGTAGATTAGATGAAACAGAGATTGAATGAGTGATTTAGAAGTTAAGGTAACAGAAAACACCCAATCAGAACAACAAAAAGAAAAAAGAATCCACAAAAATGAAGATAGTTTAAGGGGCCTCTGACACAACATCAAATGTACCAACATTGACATCATAGGAGTACCAGAGAGAAATGAGAAACAGCAAGGAATTGAAAACTTATTTGAAGAAATAATGATGGAAAACTTTCCTAACCAGATGAAGGAAATAGACATACAAGCCAAGGAAGCACAGAGAGTCCCAAACAAATGAACCCAAACAGGCCCATACCAAGACACATCATAATTAAAATGCCAAAGGTGAAATACAAAGAGAGAATCTTAAAAGGAGCAAGAGAAAAGCAGCAGTTACCTACAAGGGAGTTCCCATAAGACTGCCCATTGATTTCTCACCAGAAACTTTGCAGGCCAGAAGGGATTGGCATGAGATATTCAAATTAATGAAAAACCAGGACCTACAATCAAGGGAACTCTACCCAGCAAGGCTATAATTTAGAATTGAAGAACAGATAAAGAGCTTCCCAGGCAAGAGAAAGCTAAAGGAATTCATCACCACCAAATCAGTATTACAAGAAATCTTAGAGGGACTTCTTTAAGATGGAAAATAAAATAAAAATTATGAATAATAAAATGGCAATAACTACATATCTATCAATGATTACTTTAAATGTAAATAGATTAAATGCTCCATTCAAAATGTTGGGTGATTGACTGGATAAGAAAACAAAACCTTTACATACACTGTCTATAAGAGACTCACTTCAGATTGAAAGACACCCACAGACTGAAAGTAAAGGGATGGAAAAAGGCATTTCATAAAAATGGAAACAGAAAAAGAAAAGCCAGGATATCTATCCTTATATCAGACGAAATAAACTTTAAAACAAAGGCTATAACAAGAGACAAAGAAAAACCCAGTAATCCCACTTCTGGAGATTTATCCAAGAAACCCAGCATGCTACTTCCAGGGGACATGTGCATCCATATGTTCATTGCAGCATTGTTTACAATGGCCAAGATATGGAGGCAGCCTGGGTGTCCATTGATAAGAATGGATGAAGAGGAGGTGGTACATATATACAACGGAATATTCCTTGGCCAGGGAAGGGAATGGATTCTTGCCATCTGCGGCAGCATGGATGGACCTGGAGGACATTGTGCTGAGTGCACTGTCAGACAGAGAAAGACAGATGCAGTGTGATTTCACTTATATATGGATTCTAAAGAATAAAAGAAACAACAACAAAAAAAACAGAAGCAAACTCATAAATACAGAGAATATTTTGATGTTGCCAGATGGGAGGGGGGTTATCAGGATGGGTGAACGGGGGGAGACATTAAGAAGTACAAAACGGTTGTTACAAGTAGTCATGAGGATATAAAGTACAGAATAGGGAATATAGTCATTAATATGGTAATAACTATGTATAGTGCCAGGTGGGTATTAGACTAGTCGAGGGGATCACTTCCTAAATTATATAAATGTCTAACCACTTTGCTGTATACCTGAAATTAATATAAAATAATATTGAATGTCAAGTATAATTGAAAATTTTAAAAAGGGGGATAAAGGTGAGGGCAAATAAGAGCTTCAAATTTCTAAGTATAAAACAAACTAGTCTTGGGGATGTAATACGCAGCGTAGGGAACATAATCAATATTATTATGATAGCGTGGTACAGTGTCAGGTGGTTGCTGGACTTTACCATGGTGTTTACTTCTTTAGGTCTAAATGTTGGATAACTATGGTGTGCCCCTGAAACTAACGTAATATTATATATTAGCTATTATGTTAATAAAAATCTTTTAAAAAGTGTTTGTTACTTTAGGTTAGCTAAAGAGGTTTTGGCTATGACACCAAAACATGGTTCAGAGAGGAAAAAGTTGATACATTGGACTTAAAAAGAAAAGGGGGGTGGGGATAATAATAGTACTTAATTCTGGGTGTTTCTGAGGATTAAATAGCTTAATTTATATAGAGCACTTAGAGCATTTAGAACATAGAACTTGCCATGGCAAGTTCTCAAAAAGTTGTATTACTAATATTTTCACTGTGCCACATTTGCCTTCTGTAGGCATTTATTGAATACCTACTATTTATTGAATATTCACTGTATTAGTTTCTTATTGCTGCTATAACAAATTACCACAAATGTAGTGCTTAAATGAACACAAATTTATTTTCTTTCATTTCTGGAAGCCAGACCTCTGAAATCAGTTTCACTGGGCTAAAGCCAAGATGCTGGCACTGCTGGTTTCTCCTGGAGGTTCTAGGGGAGGATCTATTTCCTTGCCTTTTGCAGCTTCTATAGCTAAATGCCTTGCATTTTTTAGCTTATGGCCCTTTCCTCCACCTTCAAAATTAGTGGCATATCATCTTCAAATCTCTCCCTGCTTCCATCATCACAATGCCTTATATCTGACTCTTCTGTAGTCTATTCTCCCTCTGTCTCCCTTATATAAGAAAGCAATGGTTACATTTAGGATCCACCTAGATAAATAGTCAGGATAATCTCTCCCATCTCAAGGTCCTTAATTTAATAACATCTACAAAATACTTTTGCCATATAATGTAACATTCATAAGTCCTAGGGATTTGAACCTGGGTATCTTTGGGGGTAATTTTTCAGCCCACCACATTCACTCTGTGCCAAATAGTTGGCTTAGCACTGTACAAAATGATCTCATTTCATCTTCATGGAAGCCCTTTGAAGATGTTTTTAACTGCCACTGTTGAGATGAGAGCACTAAGGCATACAGAGTTTTAAGTCAGGTGTCCAGTATGTGGCAAAGTCAGAACTTTAAACAAAGACCTTTGGATTCCAAAGTCTGTGATGTCATACATTATACTCTGCTCTATCTGACTGTCAATGTTCGGTGGAAGAAGAAAGTGAATCATCAAGAAATGTTTAAATTAGAGTACATGACAAACTAACAGAACAGCCTAACAACAGATTGAGGACTATAGCATCACAGACCTCTTGATGGACTTGACAATGTTTTATATGGATTGTCCCTGAACCTTGAGTTCAGGACTAGATCTTGTTAATGGCAGTATCCCAAGTGTCTGTCATGGTGCTTGTCCGGTAGATATTTGATGAATGGATGAATGAATGAAATAGTACCCTTGATGCTCAGTCTGGTGATTTCACTTCCACCTCCTCTCTTAAACACTTTCTCTTCATTTTGCCACTTCTTTTCTTGGAGCTGGATCTTCATTCTCACTCTGCTGGGGAGTTCTACTCTTCACTGTTGAAAGGATGCAGTTTGGAACAGGCCTGCCAATGACCACCATCGGTGGGTTGCTACTTCTCCTATTTTCTGTTCCAGAGTCAGAACAGCATTATTAACTTCATCTTATCATTTAAACTAAATAAGAATAATCTGAGGTATCTCAAAAAACTGGAAATGGAACTACCGTATGACCCAGCAATTCCACTCTTGGGTGTCTACCCAGAAGAATCCAAGGCACTAATTTGAAAAAATATATGCCAACCCCTATGTTTATTGCAGCACTATTTACAATAGGCAAAACTTGGAAACAACTGAAATGCCCATCGGTACATGACTGGATTAAGAAACTATGGTACATTTTTATACAATGGAGTATTACTCCACTATAAAGAAGAATGAAATCGTACCATTTGCAACGATGTGGATGGACCTAGAGACTGTTATGTTAAGTGAAATAAGTCAGCTGGAGAAAGACAAACACCATATGATCTCACTTATATGTGGAATCTAAAAAACTGAATGAACAAGCAAAATAAACAGAAACAGACTCATAGATATAGAGGAAAAACTGATGGTTGCTAGTGGGGAGGGGGGTAGGGATGAGGGAGAAGGGGAAGGGATTAGACAGCATAAATAGATAACTACATTGTTGCCACAAGGATATGAAAGACAGTTCGGGGAATATAATAATGTTGTAAATATTTTGTGGGGTGTCAGATGGTCACATGTCTTGTTAGGGATACCACTTCATCGATGGAGTAGAGGCTTGATCACTGCACTGTACACCTAAAGCTGATGTTGTATAATATTGTATGCCAACTGTAATTGAATATATAGATAGTCACAGGATGTGGATTATACTGTGGAAGGGAGTCAGAGGAAGTGTAATAGATACGTATGATATGGGCTGGGAGTAGGGTGGCAAATTGGGGGAAGGGAGTTGTCACTTGGAGGGGGGAAAAGTACAACTATTGCACTGTGTTGTATACCTGAAACTAATTTTTTTAGAAAAAGTGTTTATTTCACAATAAAAGAATTTATAAAAAAGAATAATCTGTTTAAGTATCCCAACAATGTGTTTAGTTAAATGCTAAATTATAGACCAAACCAGAAGAAGATATTCAATAAAGAAACAAACGCAGTACTAAGTTCAGAGACATGAGCTATAAGTGTATGAGGAATAGTTTCATTAATTCCCCTATCCATAGTTTGTAACAGTCATCAAGCTTATATATCTGTCTCTTCATCCAAACCTCTGTTCAAAATCACCTCTTACTGGAAGCCCACCATGACTACTTTATTGAAAACAGGTTGCCCCACTGTACCCATGGCTCTCTAGGCCACTCTCCTATTGTATAATCCTCAGAGTACTTACCACTCTCTGAAAGAAAGAATCTCTTCAAAATCTAGATTTTAATCTTCTTTATCTCCTCATTAGAATATAAGCTCCATGAATGATGGGATATCTCTGTGTTAGGACCTATACTGGTGGTTGGCACCTATTCAAACAGCCAATAAGTGTTGTTGAATGAATACACTGTATGGGAATTGAACAGTACCAGCTTCTCAAAGTAAGGCCGCAAAGCAGAGAAACAAAAAGAGGGGTCAGGTAAGAGACTCTATTTAACCTATTCTTCCTTCTCCCACTGAAGACCCACTGTTGCAGATAAAGGGAGAAAGTCAGCAAATCAAAAGAAAAACAAAAGAAACTAGTTCTTGGCTTTTATGCTGCCTGATAATTTCAGGGATTTTCCAGATAATTTTGACACGGTTTTTTGTCCTGGGCGCTGGCATTAGAAATTAAACACCACGGTGAGATGTGGTTTCTCAGGCTCATAATAATGTTGGCCTATAGAGGGCGCCAATTCACTTCAAAAAAACCTAAAATAAGGGCCTAAACTTTCACTGGGGCCTGGAAAGTATTTACAAATCAAGCAGGGAAGCAGCTTAATAACAGCTAATGAAACATTTAACTGGGCCACATTTTGTTTCAATACCAAAGTTTAAGAAAAAACAAAAAACAAAAAGCAACCTGTGAAAATGCCAGTAGCATTTAAAGACCTCCCCTAAGGAGAAGAAAAGGCTTCATTTTTCAAATGCAAAAAGAGAAGCCAGCGTAAGGGAAACATCTAGAAGTAGAGAATACCGTATATTGAGAAAGACAATCCTGAGGCTGGGAGAAGTTGCAAGTATTAGAGGAGGGGTTGGCAGGCCTCTGCCACATCCCACCCTGTACTTTTTTTTTTTTTTTAAAGATTTTATTGGGGAATTGGGAGAGGGGAAGAGCATTGGGGAATCAGGGAAGGGGAAAAGACAAGTTGCTGTCCTTTTTTTTGTTCTTCAGACTAGTTGTGGAGGACGTTGCTTCACTGGCCCATGTTGGTATTGTGATCATTGTGCTTTTCTCAGCTGAGGAAGATCCATCACTGGCCATTGGATGACCGCTAACAGTGGCTCACAGCAGCTCTCGCCGGCAGCCCACTGCAGCCCCACTGCAGCCTACGCCGACAGCGACTCACAGCAGCCCAGCTCCAGGTTAAACTGTTGTTCTCCATCTTAGCTGTAGAGGGCGCAGCGTCACTGGCCCTCATGTAGGATCTGAACTGGGGCTTTAATGCTCAGAGCTGGTCATGCTCCCAAGCCAACTTTTAAACCACTCGGCCAGCCCCACCCTGCTCGTCTTGCTGGGAAGTGGGGACTGGTGTGAGATGCCTGTAGACTTTGCAAATTGAGGAGGACTTTTCTGACAGCTGTCTAACTAAGCACATCATTCTTTAAACTGACCCTGGGTTTCAGTGTTTCACAAGGACTGAAGGGAGGAAGAATCCCTTGAGAGTTTTGAAACATGTAGTTGGGAACCACAGGGAGCCTGGTAGGAGAGAAAAGCCTCTTCAGGCTTGGATCTGCAAAGAAATCTTCAGGAGAGGAAATGGAACCCGCAAGGGAGTTCCCATAAAAACTCGTGAGGCCTCTAGGATGAGCAATAGTTGAGGCAGCTTTGATAGTCCAGAGCTAACCTCAAGGCAGAGATTCATAATCCTATATATTCCAGTGATCAGATGTGAATTTTCAAGGAAAAGTTAGACTCAAAATTCTGTGAGATCTGTAACACATTTTATTATATATGATGCTTTCAATTGGTGACTGTCCTTGCTTTTATCAGTTCAATGTGGATTAGTCACTTTAATGTTCGATGGCTAAACTTTAAACCAAATCAATAAAGGGCAAGGAATGAGTTTGCAAAAACAGCCACCCCCATCAATTTCATCGTAAAATCAACTGAATCAGTTTTTTGGCAGTGTCGGAAAAACATTTGTTTTGCAACGAACTATCTCATTGGTTAAATGATTCATTTGGAAGACACAACTACAGTCTAAGATTTTAATCTTAAGGAGAAAAAGTTTATCTCTAAAAAACATTTTCAAGACTTTGAAGTTAACTTCTCTTCCCCTAAGGATTTGCTTCATCTCAGATGCACTTCTAACCTTTCTTTCATCGTTATTTTTAACCATTAGCCACTTATTCAAAGTGGAAAATTTATTTAAATCTATTAAATGATTAAAAGTCAATGTTAATTCAGAAGCCTAAATACCAGCAAATAAGGGGGAGAAGGAACAATTATCTCAGTCTCATTGGAGGCCACTTTACACCTTATCTTATTGTGACCTCAAAACAACTAAATAAGGGAAGTACTGTTAGTTCCAGGCCATAATCAACATTCGCAGTTTAGGGCCACAGGCCATACAGTTAATGTAAAAGGCATTTTTGCCCTATGGGGGGGATGCAAACTATGTTTCCAGGTCCTATTTTCCAAGAGAAGCTAGAAGATTTATGTGAAGTCTCCCGATTTTTAAAAAATAGTGGTGACTAATGAAAAGAAATATTTTTAATATTGCATAGTCCAAATAAAGGAAACCTGGGGCTGAACCCAGCCCTGGGACTGCCATTTAGCAAAGGGATGAAAATAAGGCTCAGGAAGATGATGTCACTATGCTGCATAGCTGTGGCAGATGACACTCAGATGGTCATGGCTTTCCACAGCCCAGGATTTCCTGACTCCACCATTCTTAGAGACTGACACACGCTGCTGATGGGTTACCTCTATAAAGTCCTTTTCATGTATACCAACATAGCAAAATACTTTTTGAAAATACCTCCGTGATTCAAGTTAGTATGAGGAAACAAAGTCAAGTAAACATGGATTTCTAAAGGGACTGAAAGTTGGTGCTGGGACTCCTCTGGGGTACGCTTGCTCTGCCTGTAAAAACTGTCAAATGAAAGATAAATCCAGACTTAGTAAAGATGTGTGCATTCGAAAGGAAGAAGGCCTACTGTAAGAGGGAGAAAGCTTTGACCAGTAAGGTCTGCAAGTGTCTCAAGAGTTAGTCAAAGTGTTTTTCTTTTGCAGGGAGAAGAGTAAACAAGAACTGGGTGTGGAGAAGTGAGATACAAGGGTGGCATAATGGGAGAATGGGTCAGAGAATGTTTCACCCTGAGCCCAGCCTATTTTGAAGAGGGATTCTCAAGGAGAGGTTGCATGTTGGCTCTTGCTGAGAGTGGGCCAAAGCTCAGGGACCTGGGGTAACGGGAGAAGCTTAACCAAAGGTTGGTTGACAAATACTTTGTTCTGATTGATCAGTGGGGACAAGGAGTTCAATTAATCATTTATGAGACAAAGAGTGGGCATTTGAAAGGTCTGTGTCTGGCCTTGTCATAAGTAAGCATGGGAGCCTTCATGAGTCCTGTAAGTCATTTAGGGAGGAGCGGTTTCTGGAAATAATTCACTAGGGTACAAAAGAACGTGGGTCTTTCTTAACCTTCAGGTAAAATTCAACATTGTCCAAACATGAGCACAAGATGGACAAAGGCTGAGAGTGGGGTCAGGACTGTTGTTGAGAACCAAGGTAGTTAAGTCCAAGGTAAACGTTCCCCACAGGAAAGAGGGAAGGAAAGAAGCGAGGAAAGTCCTGGTTTTCTGAGGAGAGAAACAAGATGTTGTAGAGACTCAGAATGCTGGCTCCGCTCACAGAGGCCACCATGGTTTGCTGAAGGCAGCACTGTGAGGAGGGACATGAGGTCCGCTAATGTCCAGGGAGCCGGTGCTGAAGTGGCAGAACACAGATGTGGTGGCTTGGGTCCTCAAAGACCCTGGAAATGACTGGAAGCTACTTTCGAAGGGAGGATCTAAGAAAAAAAGATGGCACAAAAATATCCAATGGGTTTCATTCACAGCCATTCCCATGGCCATCTTGAGTCAGCTAATGGGGAATTGTGTGAGATAATAGTTTTTCTTTTAATTACCATTATCTTGCTCCCTCACTTTGTCAGGTTGATGAGACCTGGGAGACAATGTTTGTTACATTATGTTTGCATAAAGGGTCACAGCCTTTGTATGAAGGCTGGCCACCAGGGACTGCTCTTAAGTTAACTTTTCATTTCATCAGATCCTCCTTCTGTTTAGCTTGATCTCATCCCTACCATTCAACTCATGATTTAGTGTCCTTGTTTTACATTCTGAAGATTTGAGGGCTGTCTTTGAAGTGGACATGAGAAGTGTCACCCCAAAGAGACTACCCATACATCATTGAAAGTTTAAAACAACAGACACAACAACAAAAATGCTTTTCACTGTTCTGAGCATCCCAGGAGGCCTTCCCATTGTTTAGATCACTTCTGAGTTTAAATTGCTTTCATTCTAATAAATTAGCTAACATCTGCTGTCCACCTGTCAATGAAGGCCACTCTATTAAAAACTGAACCCACCCTCAACTTGAGTCATTTACTTACTGTCCAGGACAGCACTGTCTCATAGCAATATAATGCAAACCACATGCCATTTTAAATGTAATAGCCACATTGAAAAAAAAAATAGAAAGAAACAGATGAAGTTAATCTACTACATTTCATTTAGTATACCAAAAATATTATCATTTCAGGAGGTGATCAATATAAAAAATTATTAAGGAGATATTTTATGTTCTTTTTTCTTCATACCAAGTCTTCAAAATCTGGTATGTGTTTGACACTTACAGCACATCTCAATTCAGCCTTGCTGCTGAAGGGGACGAGGATATGCCACCCCCAAACATGCCACTTTGGCATATGGATTATTTTGAACTGGAGGCAACTGACAATCAACAGATGCAAAAAGAATTTGCTGCCATTCCCTTTTCTGCCAAAAAGCAGGATACACATTTACAATTGTGAAGGTGCCCCCCTCCTTGTAGGAAGAAGGGAAAATCAACTCTTATCACTGGAAAGTCAGATGTGAATTTGCATCAACAGACTTTACTAAGATAACTCTGATCTTCCATTAGTTTCCCCATATATTTCCTAGCCATTTCCCCATGATTTATCATTTCTCGAAGTCCAAACCCCTTTTCCTTTGTTAAAATGGTATATAAGCCCCCCAAGTCTGCTTCTTTTCATTTCACTTCCTTTTCTGTGAATTCCTGTGCACATAAATAGTAATAAATATTGTGTACTTTTTCTCTTGTTAATCTGTGTTTTGTTACTTTATTTTGCAGGTCCCTAGTTCCTGAACCTAAGAGGGTAGAGGAAAATTTTTTCCTTCCCGACACTACATCTCAAGTGCTCTATAGCCACATATAGCTAGTGGCTACAGTATTGGACAGAACAGGTTCAAAAGAATGCTGTGCAATGTTGTTCTAATCTACACATCATTCATAATCTACACTTTTCTTATATAAAACTATTTTTATCAGTACTTTCCATGGTTGCAGAAATTCAAAAACAATTTTATATTTTAGCAACTTGTAGCAATTAATAGCTTAATTGAGGTTATAATATCTCAGTTTTCAATTCTTGAAGGTTCCAGAGCATGAGGAAAAGGTCCATTCTATCCCAAATTCCTTCATACTGTGGTCCTATAAAATCTGTTACTAATAGCTTTCCAAAATGGAAAAAAAAAAAAAAAGAATAGTTAATCTTAATTCAAAAATTATATGTAGTTTAATTTAAAAACAAACCAAACTAAATCAAAGTAAAATTAGATTTGTACCTTGCTGGGATTTTTCTATTACATAATCAATAGTGGTTTCTAGTGCTTTTATTCTGGATCTGGGTGGAGAAACTTCAGAGCTCAAACAAAATAACCACATGTTCTGAAGCTAATTAAAAGTATAAATCATTATGTTATAAAAAATAGATTATCCCATTCAATGGTTTTAATGATTTCAGATCTTTGAAACAACAAATAGATTTGATTAAAGTATAATTTGATTTATTAAAATCTAATAGAGAATGTATGCTTTGGCACTCCTATCATTTCTCTAAAAATATAAAAATATGCCTTTCTCCCTCTGTATATTTTTTGGCTTCATTTAAAATTTATACAAGTGTTCAACCTCTAAAATCTAAGATTAGGATTAGGTGTGTAATCACTACATCACTGTTATTTTGTTCTTCCCACCACAACACATCAGACAAAAAAAGATGAATTGCAGACCTTTTGTCCTGCTTTCCTTCCATGCTGTTCTCTGCTGCAGTGCTTATCTACTTCTCTGAATGAAGACTCATGCTGTGGCAGTTAAAGGAAAATAATATTCTTTTTTCTTGAGCTTATCTTTACCTCAAAGTATATTTTTTTATTGTATACTTTCTGGCAAAGGAGAAAATGAAAATTCACCATTAGTAGGCCTACTTGGATTTATGGTCATATCAATTAAATATTTGATAAACAATTGACTGTATGAGTGAGCGGATGAATAAATACAGTCGTACACCAGGATGCAACAAATGACCAGGAAACTAGTGTTAGAATCAATGCCCTGTTCTGAGAAGGCTCTGAGTGCCTGGCATCCATAGTCCAGTCTTCCAGGAATACTTCATGATGATTTTTCTCTAGAAGTTTG
Source organism: Aselliscus stoliczkanus (assembly GCA_033961575.1). Lineage (NCBI taxonomy): Eukaryota > Metazoa > Chordata > Mammalia > Chiroptera > Hipposideridae > Aselliscus > Aselliscus stoliczkanus. The sequence goes on along the minus strand of CM066727.1, from coordinate 119,364,103 downwards.
TGCAAAAGTAAATCTGCAAAAGGTTATGAATGTTTAGGGCTATTAGCACAATTTCTCAAAGGCCTGAAGGCCTAATAAGATCTTGTGCAACTCTGCACCCCTTATGCCCTACCACATTACAAACACAATATCCCTAGCAAGCTGCCGCTCAGGTTAGCTGTTACCTGAACTATTCACCTAAAACACTGGAAATGTCAAGAAATAAGACAGCATTTGAGATCTTGCTTCCTGGTATATGTTGTCAGTTTCAAATAAACTCTTATAAAAATTCAAAAAAAAGAAAGAAAAGAAAAGAAGCATATCCTTTGAGTCATTCTACTAACAATAAAAGTCAACCAGAGAGAGATCCAAGATGGCAGAGTAGATAAACACTGTGCCTGCATCCTTCCATGAACACATTAAAATTACAGCTAAATTTTAGAATAATTAACCTGGAGAACCATCTGAAGTCTAGCCCAACAAAAGACCTATAACTAAAAATATAAAGAAGAAGCCATGTCGAGGCTGGTAGGAGGGGTGGAGGTGCAGAACGGGCCCCAAACCTCCATGTGGCAGTTGAGAGTCAGGAGGGATATTTCGGCCACAAAGGTTCCCCACAGAGGAGCAAGGGACCACAGCCCTCCACACCAGGCTCCCCAGCCCAGAGTACCGGTGCCAAGAAGAGGAGCCCCCATAACACCTGGCTGTGAAGAACAGTGGAGATTCTGACCATTTGGGTGGGACGGAAGGCTGCCAGAAACCCAGACGTCCTCTTAAACAGTCCACATACAGACTGACTCACAGGCACTAACCTTGGGCTCCAGCGGAGAGACGGTGACTCAGGGTGCCTTGGAGACGTACAAGTGGCAGACTGAGGCGTGTGGCTGCAGGGGAGGACTAGAGAACAGTCGGCACTTTCCATGAGGGGTCCTTCTCCCATGCAGCCAGCAGGTTAGCACCATCTTCCTTGGGTTAAGCCCACCCCTACAAGCCAAATCTGAATCTGATTGGCCTGGTGAGCTCCTCTGCTCCACCCTGCTGACTCAGCTGGGACCCTGCCCCACCCAACTCACACACTGCAGGAAGCACTTTCTCTGAGCAGCCAACCCCTCCCACATTGCACTCTTTGTTGGAAAACTATGGGAGTCCACGGGTCACAGGCAGTTGGTGGCTGGCCTTGGTGTGCACTGAGACTTTCGCTGAGTTGCTCCAGGCTCAGCGCTGGCACCAACCCAGAGTCTCCATTAACCTGGCAACCACAACTTTTCCTACTCTATTGACTCCCTGAGACTCTGCCTCACCCAACTCGTATACTGCACGAGGCTTTATCAGTGGCTGAACCTTAAGGGAGCCACAGGTAGCAGCAGGCCTCCAGGTGTCCTAGAGAGTACTATGTTGAGTGGAGTGTCAGATAGAGAAAGACAGATGCTATGTGATTTTGCTTATGTGTGGAATCTAAGAACAAAATTAACAAACAAAACAGAAACAAACTCATAGATACAGAACACATTTTTTTTTTTGAGGGCAGTGTCACTGGCCCTCATATGTGGGACCCGAACCGGGGCCGCCGGCTTCCCAAGCCAGCACTTAACCACCGCGCCACTCGGCCGGCCCCAGAACACATTTTGATGGTTGTCAGAAGGGAGGGAGGGAGGTTGGCGGTATAGGTGAAAGAAGCGGAAGGGATTAAGAAGTACAAATTGTTGTTACAAAGTAGTTATGAGTATGTAGGGTATAGCATGAGGGATATAGTCAATAATACCATAATAACTATGTATGTTGTCAGATGGGTACTAGATTCGTTGGGGTGATAGATGGGAGGGGGTTAGAGGGCAGGGTGATAAAGGTGAAGGGATTAAGAAGCACAAATTGGTAATTACAAAATAGTCATGGGGATGTAAAGTAAAGCATAGGAAATACAGTCAATGATATGGTAATAACTATGCATAGTGCCAAGTGAGTACTAGACTAGTCAGGGAGATCACTTCTTAAATTACATAAATGTCTAACCATATGCTGTACAGCTGAAATGAATATAGGATAATATTGAATGTCAACTGTAATTGATAAATTCAAAAGATGGGGGTAGGGAAGGGGAATAAGATCGTTCCAAATTTCCAGATATAAAACAAATAAGTCATGGGATATGATGTACAGCATGGGAAATATAGTCAATAACATTGTGATAGCAAAGTGCAATGTCAGATGGTAGCTTCACTTATCATGGTGATCACTTCTTTAGGTATATAAATGTTGAGTAAGTATGGTGTACACCTGAAACTAATATAATATTGTATGTTAGCTATATTTTTAATAAAAATCTTTTTTAAAAATAAAATTTTAAAAATAAAAATAAATGCCACCACATCCGTTCTTCTGAAAAATAAAATAAAAACAAATAAAAATCAACCATACTGTGGTACTTGCAGCCTTTTTCTGCAGCTTTTTTCTGGCTCTGTCTCAGGAGTTTTAACCTAGAAACTACAGACTCCTACTCAGACCATGGCTTTAAAACCATGGCTGTGAACTTTCAAAAATAATGTGCTGCTTTTCTCTTCTCTTCTCTTCTCTTCTCTTCTCTTCTCTTCTCTTCTCTTCTCTTCTCTTCTCTTCTCTTCTCTTCTCTTCTTTCTTTCTTTCTTTCTTTCTTTCTTTCTTTCTTTCTTTCTTTCTTTCTCTGGAAAGAACTTCCAGTGAATTCTTGAAAAGTTAAGAACTCTAGTTCAAAGCAGACACTCATAAACTGGAAATAAAGGAATTATAATCAGTCATCAGATAAGAACGCACAGATGCATGACTTCCAAAGGCCTTTCTCAGCTGTTTTACATCAAGAGAATAGACCATCCTGGTCTCGCATGTTGCACATCAGGAATGGGGTGTCTTCGTAAGGGAGGCCGCAGTCTACTGCATGTGCAGCTGTAAACCACACTGGGCTTTACTCATCAGAAGTTTTAGCTATAGAGAAAAGATCTTGTAGGGGCAATGTAGTAAATGGTTGGCCTGGACCTTCTGTGCCACACCGACACAGAGAAGATAATGGATGTAAACAGCATCATCTTTTCATTCAAAGAGAAGGGAGGAACTTGACCAAAGGTAACTGCCCTATCATGCCATACAAATAGCTGCATGTGAAGGATGAGTGAGGACATATCTCTATAGATCAGTCTCAAAGTTCATCTAGGTTATTAAAAAAAAGGTGGGGCGGAAGCAACAGTTGTATCCATTTCTTTATTTCAAGTATTTATGAAGGTCACAAACAAGAGTAATTTATCTTCCTGAGAAGTTGTATGTGTGTGCCTTGGCCCATGTTCTTTTATTTATTTTTTTTATTTTATTTATATATACTTTTAATTAGCTTCAGGTGTACAACAAAGTGCAATAGTTATACATTTTACCCCTCAAAGTGACAACCCCCCTCCCCCAATTCTCCCCTCCCACTCCCCCCCCATATCATACTATCTATTACAATTCCTTTGACTTCCTTCCACCATATAATCCACATCCCGTGACTGTCTATATATTCAATTACAGTTGGCATACAATATTATACAGCATCAATTTCAGGTATACAGTGCCGTGATCAAGCCTCTACTCCATCCATGAAGTGGTCTCCCTAACAAAACATGTGACCATCTGACACCCCACAAAATTTTAACAACATTATATTCCCCGAACTGTCTTTCATATCCCTGTGACAATACTGTAGTTATCTATTTATGCTGTCTAATCCTTTCCCCTTCTCCCTCATCCCCACCCCTCTCCCAACTAGCAACCCTGTTTTTCCTCTATATCTATGAAACTATTTCTGTTTCTTATGCTCATTCATTCAGTTTTTCAAATTCCACATATAAGTGAGATCATGTGGTATTTGTCTTTCTCTGACTGACTTATTTCACTCAACATAATAGTCTCTAGGTCCATCCATATTGTTGCAAATGGTACAATTTCATTCTTCTTTATAGCGGAGTAATACTCCATTGTATAAATGTACCACAGTTTCTTAAGCCAGTCATCTACCGATGGACATTTTGGTTGTTTCCAAGTCTTGGCTATTGTAAATAGCGCTGCAGTAAACATAGGGGTGCATATATTTTTTTGAATTAGCATCTTGGATTCCTCTGGGTAGATTCCCAAGAGTGGAATTGCTGGGTCATACGGCAGTTCCATTTCCAGTGTTTTGAGATACCTCCATACTGATTTCCATAATGGCTGCACCAATTTGCAGTCTCACCAACAGTGCACCAGGGTTCCCTTTTCTCCACACCATCGCCAACACTTGTTGTTTGTTGATTTGTTGATGATAGACATTCTGACTGGAGTGAGGTGGTATATCATTGTGGTTTTTATTTGCATTTCTCTGATGATTAGTGAGGTTGAACATTTTTTCATATGCCTGTTGGCCATCTGTATGTCCTCTTTAGAGAAATGCCTCTTTATATCCTTTGCCCATTTTTTAATTGGGTTGATTGTTTTTTTGGTGTTGAATTGCATGAGTGTTTTATAAATTTTGGATATCAACCCCTTATCAGATATATCATTGGCAAATATCTTCTCCCATTCAGTAGGCTGCCTTTTTGTTTTACTGATGATTTCCTTTGCTGTGAAAAAACTTCTAAGTTTGATGTAATCCCATATGTTTATTTTTTCTTTCATTTCCCTTGCCCGAGGGGATATATCAGTAAAAATATTACTCAGGATAATGTCTGCAAACTTACTCCCTATATTTTCTTCTAGGAGTTTTATAGTTTCAGGTCTTACATTTAAGTCTTTAATCCATTTTGAGTTTGTTCTTGTATATGGTGTAAGTAGATGGTCTATTTTCATTTTTTTGCACATGTCAGTCCAGTTTTCCCAGCACCATTTATTAAATAGACTATCTTTACTCCAGTGTAAATTCTTGTTTCCATTGTCATAGATTAAATGACCATATATAGATGGGTTTATTCCTGGGCTCTCTATTCTATTCCATTGGTCTATGTGTCTGTTTTTATGCCAGTACCATACTGTTTTGATTACTGTAGCCTTGTAGTATGTTTTGATGTCACGTAGTGTGATGCCTCCCATTTTGTTCTTATTTCTCAACATTGCTGTAGCTATTCGGGGTCTTTTGTGACTCCATATAAATTTTAGGATTCTATGTTCTATTTCAGAGAAAAATGTCCTTGGTAGTTTGATTGGAATTGCATTGAATGTATATATTGCTTTAGGAAGTATTGACATTTTAACTATATTAATTCTTCTTAACCATGAGCATGGTATGTATTTCCATTTATTTGTATCTTCTTTGATTTCTCTCTTCAGTGTCTCATAATTTTGTGAGTACAGGTCTTTTACTTCTTTAGTTAAATTGATTTCTAGATATTTTATTGTTTTTGAAGCAATTGTAAAAGGGATTGATTTCCTGATCTCTTCTTCTGATAGTTTATTATTGGTGTATAGAAATGCCACTGATTTCTGAATATTAATTTTGTATCCAGCTACCTTACCAAATTCGTGTATCAGTTCTAGCAGTTTTTTGGTGGAGTCTTGGGGATTCTCTATATATAGTATCATGTCATCTGCATATAATCACAATTTTACTTCCTCTTTTCCAATTTGGATGCCTTTTATTTCATTTTCTTGTCTGATTGCTGTGGCTAGAACTTCCAGAACTATGTTAAATAGAAGTGGTGAAAGCGGGCAGCCTTGTCTTGTTCCTGATCTTAAGGGGAAAGCTTTCAGCCTTTCCCCATTGAGAACGATGTTTGCTGTGGGCTTATCATATATGGCCTTTATTATGCTGAGGTATGATCCCACTATTCCCATTTTGTTAAGAGCCTTTATCGTAAATGGCTGCTGGATTTTGTCAAATGCCTTTTCTGCATCTATTGATATGATCATATGATTTTTATTTTTCATTTTGTTAATGTGATGTATTACATTAATTGATTTGCGGATATTGAACCAGCTTTGCATACCAGGAATGAATCCCACTTGATCGTGGTGTATGATCTTTTTAATGAGATGCTGAATTCGGTTTGCTAGTATTTTGTTAAGAATTTTTGCATCTACGTTCATTAGTGATATTGGCCTGTAGTTTTTCTTTTTTGTAATATCTTTGTCTGACTTAGGAGTCAGGGAGATAGTGGCTTCATAGAAAGAGTTTGGGAGCCTTCCCTCCTGTATTTTTTGCAATAGTTTGAGGAGAATAGGTACTAATTCTTTTTTGAATGTTTTGTAAAATTCACCTCTGTAGCCATCTGGTCCAGGGCTTTTGTTTGTTGGAAGATTGTTGATTACTGATTCAATTTCTTTGGCAGTAATCAGTCTGTTCAGAGTTTCTGTTTCTTTTTGGTTCAGACTTGGTAGATTGTATGCTTCTAGAAATTTATCCATTTCTTTCAGATTGTTGAATTTGTTAGCATATAGTTGCTCACAGTATTTTCTTAAAATTTTCTGTATTTCTGTGGTATCTGTTGTCACTTCTCCTTTTTCATTTCTGATTTTATTAATTTGGGTCCTCTCTCTCTTTTTCTTGGTTAGTCGTGCTAAGGGTTTGTCGATTTTGTTTATCTTTTCAAAAAACCAACTCTTGGTTTCATTGATCTTTTGTATTGTTTTTTGTTTTCTATTTCATTTATTTCTGCTCTGGTCTTCATTATTTCCTTCCTTATGCTCCTGTTAGGCTTGTTTTGCCAGTTTTTTTTGAGTTCCCTTAAGTGTAGAGAGAGTCTGTTGATTTGAGATTTTTCTTCCTTCTTTAGGTAGGCCTGCACTGCTATGAACTTCCCTCTTAGGACTGCTTTCGCTGCATCCCAGAGATTTTGGGTCGTGGTGTTTTCATTTTCATTTGTCTCGAGGTATCTTTGATTTCCTCCTTGATCTCATTTTTGACCCACTCACTATTTAGAAGCATGTTATTTAGGTTCCATGTGTTTGTAAGCTTTCCAGATTTCTTCTTATAATTGATTTCTAGTTTCATAGCATTGTGGTCAGAGAAGACACTTGATATGATTTCAATCTTCTTAAATTTGTTGAGACTTGTTTTGTGGCCTAACATGTGGTCTATCTTGGAGAATGTTCCATGGGCACTTGAGAAAAATGTATATTCTGTAGCATTGGGGTGAAATGCTCTAAAAATATCAATTAAATCCAGCTGGTCTAAAGTGTCATTTAAGGCCACTATGTCCGTGTTGATTTTCTGTCTGGAGGATCTGTCCATTGGTGACAACAGGGTGTTGAAGTCCCCTACTATAATAGTGTTACTGTTGATGTCTGCTTTTATGTCTGTCAGAATCTGTTTTATATATTTAGGAGCTCCTATATTGGGTGCATAGATGTTTACCAGGGTTATGTCCTCTTGTTGAATTGATCCCTTTATTATTATGTAGTGCCCTTCTTTGTCTTTTATTGTAGTCTTCATTTTAAAGTCTATTTTGTCCGAAATAAGTATTGCTACTCCAGCTTTTTTCTCATTTCCATTTGCATGAAATATCTTATTCCATCCCTTTACTTTCAGTCTATGTGTGTCTTTTGATCTGAGATGAGTCTCTTGTAGACAGCATATGCATGGGTCCTGTTTTCTTATCCACTCAGCCACTCTGTGTCTTTTGATTGGAGCATTTAGCCCATTCACATTTAAGGTAATTACTGATAGGTGTATATTTATTGCCATTTTGTTATTTGTATTTCTTGTCTTCCTGGGTTAGCTTGTTTTCCCCTTTCTTCTGTTTAAAAAAGCCCTTTTAACATTTCCTGCAATGCTGGCTTGGTGGTAATGAACTCCTTAAGCTTATTCTTTTCTGAGAAGCTCTTTATCTCTCCTTCAATTTTAAGTGATAGCCGTGCTGGGTAGAGCAATCTTGGTTGTAGACCTTTATTTTGTGTCACTTTGAATATCTCTTGCCATTCCCTTCTGGCCTGCAGAGTTTCTGAAGAAAAGTCAGCTGTTAGTTTTATAGGAGTTCCTTTGTATGTAACCTGCTGTCTTTCTCTTGCTACTTTTAGGATTCTGTCTCTGTCTGTAACCTTTGCCATTTTTACTATGATGTGTCTTGGTGTTGGCCTGTTTGGATTCAGCCTGTTAGGAACTCTCTGTACGTCCTGGGCTTGTATGTAGATTTCCTTCACCATGGTAGGGAAGTTTTCAGTCATTATTTCTTTAAATACATTCTGAATCCCTTGCTTCTTCTCTTCTCCTTCTGGTATTCCTATGACGCGAAGATTGCTGCGTTTCATGTTGTCCCAGAGGTTTCTTAAACTATTTTCATTCTTTTTTATTCTTTTTTCTTTTTGTTGTTCCAGCTGGGTGATTTCTGCTATTTTGTCTTCTAATTCACTGATCCGCTCCTCTGCTTCATCTACTCTACTGGTGATTCCTTCGAGTGTGTTCTTCATTTCAGTTATTGTATTCTTTAGTCCTAACAGGTTGTTTTTTATGGTTTCCCTATCTTGCTTTATGTCCTCGCTAAGTTCCTTAAACATTCTTATCATCAGTGTTCTAAACTCTGTCTCTGAAAGTTTGGATACCTCTGTTTCATTTAGTTCCATTTCTAGAGTTCTCTTCTGATCTTTTACTTGGGACATATTTCTTTGTTTTTTCATTCTGGCTGTCGTTCTGTGAATGCTTCGATGTATTAGATCACCTAGAAAGAAGAGAAAAGAAAAAAGAAAAAAGAAAAAGGAAAGAGGTGGGGGGCCTCTCCGTCCTCTTTAATCTGCAGACCACTTTCTCAGGGTTGCAGTGAGCTTTCCACAATTAGCTGCTGTGTGCTCTGGAATCGTGTTCACTGCCCCCCCCCCAAAAAAAAAAATCTTCACAGGTTGTTGCAGGCTGTCTGCTACTGAGTCTCAGTGAACAGAGTGATGCAGCTGGAGAACACCCGCCCTGCGTTTCCCTGGCAACGCAGCTGAAGCAGGGTGGAGGGTGGGGATCCAAGGCGGCTTACGCACTCCTGTGTCTCAGTGAGCAGCCTGATGGAGCCGGAGGGCACCCACCTGGTGTTTCCTTGGAAATGCAGCACAAGCAGGGTGGAGGGTGGGGACCCAAGGTGGCTCAGGCACATTTCAGTGAGCAATCTGATGCAGCCGGAGGGCACCCGCCCGGTGTTTCTTTGGAAACGCAGCACAAGCAGGGCAGAGGGTGGGGACCCAAGGCCGCTCACGCACTCCTGTGTCTCAGTGAGCAGCCTGATGTAGCCGGAGGGCACCCGCTAGGCGTTTCCCTGGCAACGCAACACAAGCAGGGTGGAGGGTGGGAATCCAAGGCCGCATGTGCACGCACGCACGCACTCATGCACGCACGCACTCCTGCGCCAAGTTCTCCAGACCAATGGGATCCCGGCTCTGACCCTCCATGGGAGGGCCCAACCCTGAAAAAATGGCGGTCTCCTGTACACCACTGGTGTGCAAGCTCCGCACCAGTGGAACAACAATCCCAAAACCTCCAGCTTCTGCACCAAAGGTGCTCAGTTCAGTCCCTCCAGACAGACTCCTGGGCCCGGCTCATGCAGCCACTCCCTCTGACAAGAACCGGGTGAGTGCGCACCGGTGAGCGAACCCATGCACCAACCCCACTGGTTCTCCAGCTGCCCCCAGACTCACCGAGTCGAGCAAAGAGAGTGTTCACTAATTTCTACTGCCCACTATCGTGGAATTCCTCTTCCTGGCAAAGCAACTCTGGGCTAATGAGCTTGGTGTGGGGCCGGAGGGTCTCTCCCCCAACCGGAGAAGCCTCCCCACACAGCTGGGGCGTCCCTCACGGGGCTCACCCTCTCTCGTCGGCGCCCCTCCTACCGGACTTGACATGGCCTCCTCTTTAGGTCCTTCGTTTAGAGGTTCTGTTCATCTAATGTTCAGGGGACTCCCGAGGTTAAATGTTGCATAAATTATTTGTAATTTTGATGTGATCCTGGGAGGCAGTTCGGAGAGCATCCGTCTATTCCGCCATCTTACCAGAACTCCTCTTGGCCCATGTTCTTTTGATTAAAGAGGCAGAGCATGAGAACAAATTACTTTTTCAGCAAAACTACGTTCAGCTCATTTTTACCCTTATAATTTAATTAACATAAAAAGCCACATGCTTTATTCTACATTATCTAATAAAACAGTGTTAAAGGGTGAATTATAATAGTATATGACTTATTCCAGAAATATGAGGATAGTTGAAAGACAGAAATTATAGCAATATAATTCATGTTAATGGACTAAAGGACAAAAGTCATACATTTTTTCATTAATATATGCAGAAAATTATGTTTGAATCAATTGTGAACTTTTGAAAAAGGTGTTTAGAAAACTAGGAATAGAGAAAAACTTCCACAACCTATTAGGTATATCCACTAAAACTCAGCAGCAAATGTGATATTTACTGAGGAACTATTAGAAGCATTTAAGGTTGAGAAAAAACCAGGATGGCTTTTCTCCCCCCTTGGTTTCCATGTGATATTGAAAGTCTTGGCCAATAAAATAAATCAAGAGAAAGGAAGAAGTATAAAAATGGGAAGGGAAAAGAGTCAAGAGTCTCTGTTGTCAATATTATTAGTAGTAGTAGTTTTAAAGATTTTATTGGGGAATTCGGGGAGGGGAACAGCATTGGGAAACCGGGGAAGGGGAACAAACAAGTTGCTGTACTTTTTTCTTCAGTCTAGTTGTGGAGGACGTTGCTTCACTGGGCCATGTTGGTATCATCATTGTGCTCTTCTCGGGTGAGGCAGATCGGTCGCCGGCCTCTGGACAGCTGCTCACAACAGCTCTTGGCAGCTCACACTGGTTGCCAGCTGCTCACGCTGGCTGCCAGCCATTCACTGTAGCCTATGGCAGCCCATTGCAGCAGGGGCGCAGCTATGCTGTTCCTGGGGATTCACAGCAGCCCAGCTCCAGGTGGAGCTGTTGTTCACCATCTTAGCTGTAGAGGGCAGTGTCACTGGCCCTCATATGTGGGATCAGAACTGGGGCCACTGGCATCCCAAGCCAACTCTTATAACCAACGTGCCACTTGGCCAGCCCCTCTGTTGTCATTATTTATAGATGATATACCAGGGATGACAAAAAAAAAATGTATACAAGAAGACACTTTGGTCAACATTGCTCAAGCAGAAGTTCACCATAATCCAAAGTGTCTGGGAGCTGATGGTAACCACTTTGAGCTCCTCTTGTAATTGCAGAAATCAAATGTGACTTATATTCATTCATCTTTTGTTGTCGGTATATATTGAGTATTACAATTTTAATAGTTTTTTTCCTTTCTTAAAATGTGTGTACATTTTCTTGGCATCCTCTGTATATATTCACAGAAAACTCAAAAGAGATTCAACAAAAAAAACTATTTAGAATTGTTAATGGAGTTCAGCAAAGGATCTGACTGTAGAGTCAGTCCTTTGTAGCTGTGGGTTCTGCATCCGCAGATTCAACCAAACTTGGATTGACAGTATTTGAAAAAAATGTCATCTTGCTGCTGACATGTACTATGTAGTTAGGCCTATGATGATTGTTTCTTCACTGAACATGTACAGACCTATTTTTTCCCTTTTCATTATTCCATAAACAATACAGTATAACAACCATTTAAATAGCATTTACATTGTATTAGGTATTATAAGTAATCTAGAGATAATTTAAAGTATACAGGAGGATGTGTTTAGTTATGCAAATACTACATCATGTTATATAAGGGACTTGAGCATCCAAGAATTTTGGTATCCTCAGGGCGTCATGGTTCTCCTGCGGGTGCTGAGGGGTGACTGTATTAACCTAGGAATTCACATAACAAATAAAATCTCAGAGAAATCTTTAAAATTCGACTAAAGTAGTATTTTTCCAACTTTAATATACATACAGATCACCTGGGGATCTTGTTTTAAAAGCAGATTCTGATTCAGTAGTTTTGGAGCAGTGCCTAAGAGCCGGCATTTCAAAACCTCCCAGGCAAAGCTCATGCCTCTGGTCCATGTACCACACTTGAGTAGCACAGTACTAAAGCAGTTAAAGAACAAATGAAAATACAGAGGGTGCCAAAAAATGTATGTGCATTTTAAGAAAGGAAAAAACTGTACTGAAATTATAATACAATGAATGACATTCATTTGATTAATGCCATTTTTCGAGGAAACGTTATACATACTACACATTCCTACCATAATTCAATTCAATTTTGAAAAGTAATACATAGAGAACATCTGTTAAAATGTGTACATATTTTTGGCACTCCTGGTATAAGGCATGCTCATGTGGAGAAACCAAACATTGTAATGATAATTCTGTCCAAAGTAATCTAAGATTTTAATAAATTTCCTACCAAAATTCCAGTAAAATTTGGGGGTAAGGGAGTATTTGCTCAATTTACATGACAAAAAATTAATGTTTTTTTTTTCTTTGCTTGTTTTTGTTTTTAGAAGAAAAAGAACAAAATGGGGGAAAGGAGAATTCACCTACCATATATTAATACATAAAACCAAGGTAATTAAAAACTACACTTTGGTAGTGGCACTGGAACAGACAGTAAAACAACAGAATGAATAGAGTCCAGAAATAGACCCCAGGATCTCGATCTATAAAAAGGGTGGCATCAAAACTTAGTAGGGAGAAGTTGTTTGTTAAACGGTGTGGAGAAAATTGGCTCAGCATATGGAGAGGATAAAATTTAGAACTCTAACACACACACACACACACACACACACACACACACACACACACACACAGCAAAAGTCCTGCAATGGTCTGTGTTTCTGGTTGAAGTTGCTCTGTGCTTCTGATCCGGAACTAAAAAACAGAGGAGGGACAAACCCTTCCCAGAAGGTTGGTTCCTCACATGAGCACATGAGATTTACCAATATCCTCCTTCAGTTACTTTCTTTTGGACTTACAATTCATGGAAACTTCTCCGAAATACTCACAACAGGCTGTTCCCTATATATGGTCCCAGTATAGCACATTGTGAGTTCTCAAAAAAAAAAAATTTGTTTTTTTTTTGTCTTCATAAGTATTTTATTATGAAGTTGGAAAAGCCACATTAGGAGTTGGTAACAAGATCTGGGTTTAACTACATTCAACTTTTTGATGATTGAGCCTGACACATTAGAACTTTTTTCAACTTTCTGTTGTTCACAAATGTGATTTTCATATCTTCTTTGTTTTCATTCAAGTTCATGATAAAAAATATTTGAGGTCAGGGTTACGGACAAAGGTCGCAGACAAATAATTACGACATTTTTTCACAAAGCTGAAACGGATCCATTGATAAGTCAACAAAGTTTGGGTAAGGCACTTCTTGGTTCCCACCCTTTGTATCTCTATTCTCTTCAGAGCAGAGGCCACTTGACTTCTATCTATGGGCCTGGGCTCCCTGTTATGTCTAGAGCAATCCTAGGAATTTCAAAATCTCCAAACCAAAACTGTAAAACTCAGCACTGGGTCATGTTTCCTTCTAGTATAGTACTGGCCCTCAGCCAAAGTGCAGCAACTAGCATTCTGCCATGTGGCCTATTCTTAAATCACTGCCTCGATGACCTGCTTTTCAATACCTGTTGTCCTATGGTTGGAGTGCTTCCATTTTTAAAAAGTAGTTAAACTTGGGGTCTTTTCATCTATTTTCCCTAAGTCCCCTTACAAGAATCCCCTCCCCACCAAACTCCAATATAAAATGGAAGCCGAAAGCCTATCAATTTTTCTGTGCTGCTAACTCTGACCTGCCTTGGTTTCCAATTACCATTTGCACCTGATTCCCAACACACTGTCCATCTTTTAGTATGCCCAACCATCTGCGTTGGACACTTGTCACCATCTTTCAAGCTGATTGTTTGCCTGTACCATCACCTATTTGTTTTCTGACATAGTACCTTGAAAATGCCATGACCTGCCAACTAAGCAGTCCTGTCTTTCTGTATCTTTTCCCCAATATTTTCCCATCTTGTTGACCAAAAAATTTTATCTGATGTTTGATGAAATCAAATATTTGATGTCCACGACTTTCTCTGATATGTAATCTAATTCTATCAACATGAATTTTTAGTTTGTCACACTTGGTGTTAGGGAATCCAAAGAAGAGCCTACTGTTTACTTTTTCTTTCTCTGGATGCTTGCAAATGAATATTATTCCATATTGTGGAATGGCTTTTATTTGGATATAGAGATTTAAATGTCAGTCTCCAGCAGAATTCTGGACAAAAAGCCACCAATTTATAGTCATCAATATAAGTAATAAGGAACATTAACTACCTCATATAACAAGAAATCCTGGGGTGGGTTGTTTCCAGGTTGGTTGATTCAACTGCTTAATGATATTTTCAAAAACCCAGATTCTTTCCATGTCTCTGCTCTGCCATCATACCATATGCTCATGTCCATGGCTGACTCCCTTCATGAAGGCAAGGACAGCTCCAAGTACCATGTCAAGCTCAAAATAAGGATGGTTTTGGTTTTGTTTGTTTTTGTTTTTGTAACTCTTCTTTGTAAAACCTTTCCCAGAAGCTTCCTCTAGCTGACCCTCATTATATTTTATTGCACAGAACTGGGACAGCTACATCTCCCAAGATGATCACTGGCAAGCTCAGACTGATCAGAATTTAATCCTGAGACACACAGAGAAGGGATGGGCAACCCCTCAAATGGCCTCTTTACCAGATAGGAGAAAATGGGCAAAGACTCTTGGCTAGGCAAGCACGCTGTCTGCTCCAGACAGAAGGAATTACTCCCTAATTTGTAGGGCTGGGATATTTGAAGATGGTTACTGCTGAAGACCTATTAAAATAGCATGGATTTTTATCTGTTCAAATAGGTTAAAGCAGGATTGTGTCCAACACAAAGGGTAGATTAAGTTATCTCTAAGGTTCCCTGCCAGCTGTTTAATGCTGTGACTCTGCTCTCATTGTTTTCACTACATAAACTGCATGCAATTTGGAATTGTTCACATCAGCAATGTCTGCGCTGCCAGTAAAAGTGCAGAGTTGCTGATCTGTGAGCATTTCCCCTATTAGCACAGTTATGGAAATCCGATCCCAGGGACCTTCGGTACTGTGAATCCACTGTCTGAACAATTTTCTGAATGCCTTATGTCTTAGACACTGGCAGCTTCCCTGAAAGTGAACAAACCATAATGAAACCATTGACAAAGAACATGGGGTTGGGCAAAGCAAAGCAGGTTTGGCTAACTGGTTTCTCCCCGTTAACGTCCCTTTTTATTAATTGTGGGCTGAAAACAGGAGTTTGTGTGAAATAAGGCAACAAATTAAATGTGGATGTTAGTGCTACAAAGGAAGAAAACTCGTGGAAGGGTTGACCTGAATACAGAGACATTTAATCAGGTGCAGAGACGTTACTGTGCTCCATGGTGAGCTATTCAAATGAAATACAATCCATATGACTTCCACCTGAGCAACACAGGTCTTTCCAGAGCCAATGGGGGAGGGGAAAACTGGGTGGACAAGTTATTTTTGTGGCAGTCAAGGTATGATTACTTGTAGATTCAGCCAAAGGTCTCTCTTCTCTGGCATTAAGAATGGAGAGGAATGACTGAACGCAATTGACAATGCAAGTGGCACTGAGTCCAGTGACTTGATGGGATTTGGGGAGCAAGAAAGAAGAGTTGATGAGCTTTCTCACAGGAAGATTTTGTTAATATTATTGAACAATTAATACACAAGGGATGCTATACTAAGCACTTACTATAATTATTATGTCTCTTCTCCCAACACTTCTGTTAAGTAAGTTCTATTGTTATTTCCATTTTACAACTAAAGAAGCCGAGGCTTCATGGGCGTTTTTAGTTTTTCTTTTTAATCGGGAAATTTGGGAAGGGGAACATTGTGTTTTTCCAGAACCCATCAGCTCCAAGTCAAGCTGTTGTCCTTCAATCTTAGTTGTGGAGGGCGTAAACTCAGCTCCAAGTCCAGTCGTTGCTTTCAAACTAGTTGTGTGTGTGGAGGCAGTGTGCAGCCCACCATCCCATGCAGGAGTTGAACCAGCAGACTTGTTGTTAAGAGCATGCACTCTCACCAGCTGAGCCATCCTGCCACCTATTGGCATCTCAGCCGCAGCTCAGCTCAGGTACAACTCACTGGCCCATGTGGCAACCCTATTGCTCAGAGCTCACACTCTTAACCAACTGCACCACCCATCTGGCCCGAAACTAAGTTTTAAAAAAAGATTTAGAGGGCCGACCGAGTGGCTCAGTTGGTTAAGAGCTTGCTCAAGAGTGTGAGCTGAGCTCTGAGCAATGGCAGTTCGATGCCCAGCCGAGCTGAGCTGCCACTGAGCTGCCAACAGGTGGCAGGATGGCTCAGCTAAAAAAAAAAAAAAAAAATTAGGATGGAGGATAGGTTTGGCAGTCATTTGCTGACAAGTTCAAGTCATGAGCTTGCCCTGAGGTCTACTAGCTCAGTTTTACTGTGCAGATGTCTTTATATTCCTCAAGCACCAGGAATTAAAAGAAAAATTGACCCATAAGCTTGGCTTACTAGCCCACTATGTGACTTCAAGCAATCACTTAACCACTCTGAGCCTCTGTAAAATGAAGTATTTTTCAGCTCTGAAATTCTAGACA
Organism: Aselliscus stoliczkanus; assembly: GCA_033961575.1. Taxonomy (NCBI): domain Eukaryota; kingdom Metazoa; phylum Chordata; class Mammalia; order Chiroptera; family Hipposideridae; genus Aselliscus; species Aselliscus stoliczkanus. The sequence goes on along the minus strand of CM066727.1, from coordinate 119,347,608 downwards.
AATAAGGCAGCTGCAGTGAGAGAGAGGGAAAAAAAAGATAAATACAAGTTACTGCAGAGACAATTAATTGGATGCCAAAACGTCAGAGAGAAGAAGAAATAGTAGATGGAGATAACTTTTCTAGTCTGGAGTTTAGGAGAATCAGCACTATTAACGAAAGCAAGCAAGAGGTTGGTGCCAAAGATTTTTGGAGAGATGATAATGACCTTTGTTTTGGATGTGAAGAATTTGAGGCATTGTCCACATGGTGTTTTTTGGGCATTGCTGGACTAGAAATATTTATTTATATATACTCTGAACATAGATTTAAAGGTAAGAGGGCGGAGCCAGGTGATTTATTAAATAACCTTTGAGATTTCTCAGTCTCTGTGCCTCTCTGACTACCGTCTCCATAGCAACATGACTCACAGCCCATACTGGATTACCTCACAGTAGATCAGCTGGTTTTCCTCTGCCTGAGGAAAGACAAAGCACCCTCCATATTTTCTGAGTGAGTAGCAATGTGCTTCAGGGTATTTCAGGTATTTTTCCTTACCTTAGGTTATTGCTTCTTCCCTTTCTCTATATACTTTTTTTTAATAAGCCCGACCTTTAACTTTTCACATCTTGATCTTCTTTCCCTTAATTTTGCCCCTCTTAGGTCCTTGCTCCTTCAGTGGGCAGCTTTTCACTATTTAATTCATCTTTTTTCCCCCCATTGCCTCCAGTCTCATTCTTACCTTTTCTTAGGCCCCATGAAAAGTCTCCTGTCTCTTTAATCACTAACCAATGGTAATTCTATTCTTCAGTCTCTTGCAATTTTATGCTTACCTTGAGTTCTTATCACCATTGTTAATAGCTAATTTGATCCAGGCCTTGAATTAAGTGTTCTCTGTGCATTAGCTCAATGCATTAGTTTGTCTAATTGTTACAATAATCCTATGTGATAGACGGTATTCTCAGACCTATTATACAAGGGAAGGAACTGAGGTTTGAAATGATTGTGGTATTTGCTGAAGCCCCACAGTGAACGGGGGACAAGGAATGGAACCCAGATTGTTTAATGCCAAAGCCATAGCTCTAACCACCACCTATCATGGCTTTCTCCAGCCAAACTAGTATTTTTTGTCTTCCCCACCTTTGACCAATTTTATTCCACTTTTCTGAAGTGTTCATTATTTTCATTAATGAATACAATAATTATTTAAGCAACTAATCCTTAAATACAGTCCTATAGAAAGTCCTTTCAGCTTCACATTATCACTACCAAACCAATCAGACCCACATGTCATATTCTCCCAAACATATATATTTACAGGGCATTCACCTGCTTTTTAAAAATCATTTTCTTTCTTGCTCACCTGATGAGGTTAACAAGGAAGAAGATTTTATGTATTATGGGAGGGGAATGTCACAAAAAAAGATGAGGCATAGACCCAATTTTGTTGAAACAAAACAACTTGTATGAAATACAAGATGCACACACACACAGAGAACTTAAATAAAAGTAAACCACAGTGAACAGTTAAGTGTCCCAAAGAAAAATAAAAACAGTAAATACTGCAGGAAATCCACAGAAGAAGAAGACTTTGACAATGAGTGGGATTTGGTTGGTGGAGGACAGCATCTTTATCACTGACAACTATTTGTCAAGGACTTCAGTGTGTTGGGCATTAAAGTTATTGGATTAAAGAGATGTATCAGCTACTGTCTTACTCCCAAATACGTGGTTTTATGGGGAAGGCCTAACTTACAGATAGTGAAATAAATAGGAATACAAAGAGGTTCAATACACAGAGCAAGAGTATCAGTAATGCTGAAAATGAAAGGACCTTAGTCCAATGAGAGTGATAAGCCCAAGGACAGTGGGTAAGGGTTTGCGTGGGGCAAAGGGCTCACTCATTATGATGACCGCCTTCTATAGTCCGCGTACTCAATACAACGGGTCTGAAGAGCTCCGAGCCAATAGGAGGAACGGAAACTGTGTGATGTATTACTCATATGAGGAGGAGAGGTATCTCTCCCGGTCAGAGGCATCAGAGAAGACTTCCTGTTGGAGGCAAACAGGAGTAGGAGTCACATGGGCCAGAATGGGCGGGCAGGGAGGGCAGAGGATACTTCTGAGCAACAGCTCAGGTTAGAAGTTGCACCTGGTGTAGGGAGAAAGAACCGAACCCGCAGACCATTTAGTGCTGCTGTGAGAGGATGAAGTGTAAGGCCAGACGTGGTAAAATGACATGGAAGTTGGGAAAGGCTGCATTGGAAAGCCCTGATGGCCCCATTGGGGAGTTTGGGGCTGGTGCCGAACCACAGCAATGTTTTAAGTACACTTTGGAGGGGAAGGTGCAGGAATTAGATGCAGGTTGGGCCCAGGTTTCACGAGTTTCATATGCCAAACTGAGTGTTTCCTGAACATGAGTTTACTGTGACACTGTCCTTACAGTTCAGAGAATAACTGGGCACTGGATATTCCGAGAAAACAGCTCAATTCAAAGCAGAGCTGCTGAAAATTCATCAGCGCTGAAGGGCAAAGGATGCTGTTAATGGATGACTCAGCATTTCAAAGGGCTGTGAATAAAAGGTGAGAGTTCTCTGAGGTCCAATTTCAAAACCCACAATGTCTCCCCCTCTACATCTTCTACTTATCATTATTTCTGAATAAGTCTAGAGAATTCTCTTCACTTGCTCTTCTTCTCCTAGTTTTTCTTCTTTCTCTATCACCAACCTTTCTATTCCCCTTAAGCCCTTTTCTTGTTCTTTTCCCATTTATTATAACCACTGGGTCCCATCATAGATGATGCAGAGCTGAAAATACTATCACCATCCACTGAGGGCCTACTGTGTCCCAGGCATTGTTTGGGGCACTTTAACAATATAAGGTGAGTGGCATTTTATAGATGAAGAATCCAGAGCCCAGACAGGACAAATAACTCACCCAAATTCATACAATTAGGAATGGACAGAGGCATGAGTCAATACGTTTTTCAAGTATGAGTTTGAAAATACCCTTCTGTTTCAAAATGATTTCCCTATGTTGGCTGTTAGGATTTAAAACAAAAACTGTTGACATGATTTACAAAGATTTGCATGGTGGTTCCTCTCTCTCATCCTACAACCAAACCTAGACAGCTGGCATCTAGGACCCAAGGTCCCGACACTACTATGCTATCTGTGGGTTGCAAAACGAACAATGAAGTTCCTTTTTATAGTACAAGTTATAAATCATACTCTTTGAGTTTCTGATCTAAGTTAACAGTTCTTTCTCACCAAGGGGATGATCAACAAACAGACAAAACACTCTTCAAACTACCTTCCAGTCTGGAATGGGTCCTTCATCTCTCGGTATTACCCGAGTTCTTCAGTGTGTTTGTTCTACCCTCCTCTGAGGCTATACTGGTCTATGGCAAAGGGCTGCTTCCCTGGATAGGGGCCCTAATTTTCTATTTGCAGTCAGCTATGGTCTGTCCTTCTGCTGAACGAAGTTGGTGTCATCAGTAAGCAGTTCTGAGGTCTTTGTGTTGTCAAGTATACTTTCTCAGTCTCAGTTTCCTCATCTGTACACAATATTGCAGTCAGAGTATCATCTCCAATGTGTTGCCCACTTCAAAGTTTAGACTTCTATGCAAGGGCTTCACCGAGTAGTAGAAAGGAGAATAGGCAAGTTCATTAATTAGGGCCCCAATTGTGCTATTGTCCAAAATAATTATTTAAACTTTCTATTTGTATGATGCTTGCTATTACTTTGTATAAATGATAACTGGTATGAAGGTTACAAGTTATGTAACACCTCTAAATCGTATCCAAATGTACTTTTCAGCTGAAAAATTCCATGATTGTAACTGTGTATCAATTTCAGGTCCGGCAGGATCAGAAGCTTGGTCAATATTATTTTTTTCCACAGTGAAACTGTGTAAGGCAGATCTTACTTAAGCTAACACATGTGTATCCTTCACAATGGAAGAATAAATAAAAGTACAATCTGTGAATCTGCAAATGGTTCTTTCCTGATAAAATTATTAACCTCTTCTATTCTTTAGCAAGAACTTAGGTCAAAATGTTTGGGAATTTTGGTGTCTTGTAGTAATTTTTTTTTTTTTTTTTTGGTGAGGGCAGTGTCACTGGCCCTCATATGTAGGACCCGAACCGGGGCTGCTGGCCTCCAAAGCCAGCACTTAACCACCGCGCCACTCAGCTGGTCCTGTAGTGTTTTTTTATAAATTTACTTTCCATCTCCAAACTTGATCTCCCTTCTCCAAATGTTTTTGATGCCATATTTTCTTGTATTTAGCATCATTGAAATCTTTGGCTTTTTTTTCTATTGTTCCCTGGCATCATCAATATTTCTATATTTCCTCATTTTTTTTCTAGAAAGAAATGTCCAACAGCTATTTCAATATTTGAAAATAGATGGCACCAATAAAGAAGTTATTCTCTGTTTACTTAGATATAAGGAGCTTTCCAAAATTAAGACCTTATACCTATTCATCTTTTTATTTGTAATAAAAATCAATTTGTAATTTGGTTGTGGTAACTGCAACATATTGTATCTAAGTAACCATTGTTAACTTGTTTCTAATGTTATTAGAAAAACCTATAGTCCCAGCAAATTTTGGAATGCCCGAGTTATCCAAAAGGAAATGAATTTTCAAATAAATGGGTAGAATGCTGCACATTTCAGTCTCCAGCTTGAGGAGGAAATCACTCACAAGCTACCTCTTCTAATTTTGCTATTAGAGCAGGTTGATTGTAAAACTACCTGCTGTGGGTGAAACACTCAGCCTCTACAAATGGTCTCTTGAAGCTATAGGTGTCGTGGAAATTGTGTTTTCCTTCTACAGCTCACTGACATGGAGATGGGATGGAATGGAGTGAAGGGATCTGCTTTCTAACGAAGCAAAATAAGATTCATTTGAACTGGAGCATGGACCGAAATGAAGGGAAAATCCAACCAGTGCCTCATTTTTACTTCCTTAGAAAGCCTTTGAGCATCTGGGTTGGGCACCACCACACTCATGCTCAAAATGTCCCGAGTACAATTCTTGAGGAAATTATTTTCAACGTCCATGGAAGAGCTCTATTGGTTACACTATACAATGTGAACGGGTGGGGGCGGGGCGGGAATAACTAAATTCAGGAGCACATATCTCTATTTTTTATCAACTTAGTTTATGTGATACAAACATAAGAATCTAGCCCAACCATTATGGATACATTTTGTGCACTATTGCATAGAATTCGTGGGACAGCAAGAACAAAAATATCAAAGCAAACACACACCACAAACAACAAATGAAAACAACAACCACAAAATCTTTATAATACATTAATCAGTAAAAAATATATATTGTAAAGAATTGGGATATATGATACCATGTAGCTATACTATATTCCAGTTTCTATGTTCTTTTCAGATTTGGTTTTTATAAAATAACCTAGTATTGTGGTCAAGAAAAGTGAAATTTTACACAGTAGATTATATGAAACATAAATTAATGAAACTAGCCAAATTTTCTGAGTGCTTCATTTACATAGAATTCTTTTAATTTTTGTCTATTTAATCCTCCTATATTTAGAATAATAGCATTCTTAGGTTAGTGGTTCCCAGCTTAGTTTCAGGTCAGTAAAACTTCCCAAAGCAATTGAGAGAGCTAACAGAGTTGCCAAACTGTTCGTTTTGCCAAAAATAACAATAACAAAATGTTACCATTTCCATCATTTCAGAAAGGAAAGTGTAGTTCAACACCAAAAATGTAGAAAGTTCATAATTTCAGAACAAAAAGCAGCTCTTTCCAAGAAACAATCTTGTTAAAGGCTATATTGACAGCTTTATATACATGCAGAGACATTTACAACATAAAATTTATTTTATAATACAATGTGCATTATTTTTCCTTGGTACAAGTTTTCCTTTAATTTGGTAGCACTGTATGTATTTGATAACACCCACTACGAAGGGTTCTAATGTGAAATTTTGTTTGGTGTCTTATTTTTATCACCATCACTATCCAAAATTCTGTTTTACACTGATAGGAACAACAATGGAAGCTTCAGTCACAATACTGCTTTAATTAATTTGAAACAGTATAAGCAAACCAAACTGCTAAAGAAAAACAGCTCCCATGTTCCCAGCGCTTTCTTTCACGTTGCCCACCGTGTACAGGTAGGAAGACAAGGTGAGAGGCTGGGGCCCATGGGAAGTAAGCTGAGGGGACTCCGCAGCCATTGCTCCTGATTTTTAGAACAGAAACATGATGGCTCTCCCTGCCTTGTGGAGGAAGCTGGAAAATTCTACAATAGGAGTTCTCAGGACAAGTCTAAACTTTGTTCTTGACCAGTATATTGGGGACCATTCTGTGGGTCATTGAGTCTTTGAATATCTGAACTTCCCATGGTTCAGACCAGTCTGAGGGGCACTGTGGTTGGAGATGGAGTTCATATCCATCAGAAGCACCCTTCTGTTTGTCTGTAAGTTAAGTTCCGTAGACAAAGCACTGGCTTGAGGGAAAGAAATGCCAGGTTCAAGTCTCTAGTTAACACTTATCTGATTTCCTGATGTCTTCTGATGTTTTTTCATGCTTTGACTGGGGTGATGAGTTTTGGGGGTGGGAGGGAGAGTAGCTTTACACTGGAGAAATCTATCAGATACTACCTCAGTCAGGCGATCAAGGTGGATATTAACAGTGAGGAAGTGATGCTGGCAGTGTGTATCCTTGCTACGATGTGATGAGAATAGCGCAATTAAGTGTGGGCCACACATAGCCCATAACTTGTGTGGTTTTATTCCCCAAAACTCATCACCCCAGTCAAAGCATGAAAAAACATGCTCTTTGGAAGGAAGTCACTATGTGTGGCCCACACTTCATTGGGGAGTTATCGTACCACCTCTTAGAGGGTAGAATACCTGTATAAATTATTTGGAACTCTGCATGGGAGGTTTGTCTATTCTCTTCCATTTATTTGTTTTCTCAACCATTTGTTTATCTCAGTATGCTGTCACTATTATTTATTTTAGCTGCTCTTATACATATATAGTGATAGTCTTAATTTTCATTTCACTTAATGGTTAATGATGTTGAACGTATTTTCAAATGCTAATTTGCCATTCATATGTCCTCTCTGGTGAAAAGTCTCTGCATGTTTATTGCCAATTTTCAAATTGGATTTTCTTTTTTAATGTTGAGTTTGAGAGCTCTTTATATATCCTACATACTAGTCCTTTATCAGATATGTAATTTGCAAATATTTCTTCCAGCCTTTAGTTTGTCTTTTCATCCTCAACAGTGTCTCTTGCAGAGCAAAACTTTTTAATTTTGATGAAGTTCCATTCTTCAATTTTCTTTTTTATGGATTGTGCTTTTGGTGTCTTATTGAAGAATTTTTCACCAAGCCATATATCCCAAAGACTTTCTCCTATATCACCTTCTCAAAACTTTATAGTTTTACATTTTATATTTAAATTTATGAGTCATGTTGAGTTCATTGTTGTATAATGTGTGAGGTTTAGATGAAGGTTTATTTTTGATTTTCAATGAGTCAAGACTCCAGTGAGTCAATAATATTTTTCAGGAAATGGTATCAATGGACTTTAAGCTGGATGAGGAAGAAAATGAAGATGAAAAGAAGCCTACAGATAATTTTTTTAAATGGTAGATTTTACTCATCAGTTGAAATAAGTATAGCTACAAAGCAAGTCAGCTGATTATTAGGAAGAAGGCAGTGGTTGGAGATTTCAGAAAGGAAGTAGTCACTGGTGCTATGAACAAAGGTATAGGCGCCACCAAGAAGGTGGGTTGCTGAGCTGGAGTGGCAGGCTAAGAAACTGGGAGGTCAGGGTGTAGAGAAGTTCCCCTGTGACAGCTGAGGTCACAGAATCACAGCAGTAGTAGGGTGGAGAGGAAGCACATAGGTCAGGGGCTCAAGTATTGCTTGAAGGAGCAGGAGTAAGAATGACTCAAGGAAATGATAGGTCCAAGGTGGGGAGAAGGAGCAAGAGGGAGCAGTTTCAGGAAGGAGGGAGAAAAATGCTTTGCAATCAGCAGTAATGAGCCAAGAATATGCCTTTTCAGCTTAAGGTACAATGGGTGTGAGGAAGAATAAAACAAAAAAACAAAAGTATCCTACCCTTTAAGAGGCTGTGGGGGAAGAAATGCCCTCAGGAGACTTCTTGGTACCTATTAAGGCAAACAGGCAAAGGGAATGTTTATTTAGAGGAAGTGCTGCATTAGCTGATCCTTGGGGGGGGGGGGAAGGAGGGCAGCTTCTGAGTCTCAGAGCGCTGGGAGTGGGGAGGCTTTGTGTCTGATTGGAGAGCAGAGCCGAAGTGACAGACAGGCTTGGACCTCAGGAAATTCTGAGGGACACACACAGGTGATGAACTGGGCATGGAAGTCAAGACAAGAAGCTCCAGGGGTTCCTCAGAGAGGGGGTGAGCAAATGTACTTGAAATAACTCCATGAAAGCACTTGGTTTAAAATACTGTGTCTTAAAAAGCTGGAAATGACTGTTAGATATAGTTAGGTAGTAAAAAACACAGTTCACAGCAAATTAACATGGGTGATCCTCACATAGAAATTTTTTATTTATGATTATATCTACACACACGTCAGTATTTTAGAATATTCATTGGCCTAGATATAATGATTCTATAGTGGGTCATAGAAGACACACACACACACACACACACACACACACACACACACACACACACAATTTAACCAAAAACAGTAAGCTCAGCAGATATAAAATGAACTGCAATCAGACATTTTACAGATTTGTGTTTTTAAGGCCCTGATTGCTTCAACCCATCTTCTCACAGTTCCTGCCTCTTTCTCCTTTGTTACACTTCCACTTTTCATCATGTTTTGACAGGTGAGGTGGTTCATGCAAAGGGATCCAACAAAAATACAGGAATGCCACCTTTGCCTCTTATCCAGGACAGAGCAACCCTCCCTTTCCTCCTTGCAACAAAGAAGGCAAAACACACACACTCCCCTCAACTGAGCCGAATGACGAATGATGGTGGCACAGTTGTTTGGCTTGCAGGGAGGGAATCTGTACGCAATCGAGAGGTCACCTGCCCTCTCTGCTCAGGATCAGCCCTCCACCCAAACCCCTGTGCATTTCAGTCTTAATAATATTTCAGGCTTCAGCCAGCACAAACATGTCACAGCAAGAGGGACAGTGATTCTATTTGCAGTTGGCTTAAACATGGCTTTGTCTGAGCCTTAAAAAAAAGAAGTTTTATTATTTCATTGTAGCCCAAAGAATTTCGCCTTTAACCTTCTGCAGTTTCTCTACTCTCAGTAACATAAAACCTTTTTTTTTTTTTTTTTTTTGATAAGAGAGGAGGCCTGATAGAATTTTCTTCTTTCCCCTAATTCCTGGGAGTGAGGTAATTAACTAACAATGCCTTTGGACCCTGTTCTATACCAACTAAAGTAATAGACAGGGATCTTTGGTAACACAGAGGAAAGAGACTATATGCAGAGAAATATATGATTAGAAATGATTAATATCTGTAAAGGAAAGGTGTTTATCTTGTAGATCCTTCACTCTGTTGTTATGCCAGGTGAGCTGTTTTCCTGTATGCTCCTCAAATGGGCAGAATGGGAGAGATTTGAACTTCCCCTCCACTGCCCAGCTCCACTAAGGGCTCGAGAGCTAGGACTCCTGAGTGACTTAATGGCAGGGATACGTGGTGAGAAATGTGTTTTTACTCGATTTTGTTATCGTGTGAGCATCGCAGAGTGTATTTACACAAACCTAGATGGCAACTACATGGCCTAATAACACATTTCTCAGAACATACCTCCATCATTAAGTGATACAGAACTCTATTAGTTTTCTGTGCTGCGTATCAAATTACCAAAAACTTAGTGACTTAAAACAACATGCATTTATTATTTCACAGTTGCTGTGGTTCAGGAATCTGGATACAGCTTAGCTGGGTCCTCTGCTCAGCATCTCCCAAGGCTGCAGTCAAGGTGTTGGCTGGGGTCTCATCAGAGGCTTGACTGGGGAAGGATCTGCCTCCAAAATCCCTCTGGCTGTTGAATTTATCGCCCTGCCACGGTGGGATTCAGGGCAACCTGCTTCTTCAAAGTCAGCAACAGAGAGACAGAGAGAGACTCTATTGTGAGTCTACTGGCAAGATGGAGTCTCATATGACCTAACATAATCACGGAAGTGACCCTGCATCAGCTTTGCCAGAGTCCATTGGTTAGAAGTAATTCACAGGTCCTGTCTCCACTCAGCGGGAATGGATTATATGAAGTTGTGAACACCAGAAGATAAAGATCATGGGGACCACCTTAAAGCTTGTCTGCCTCAGTCCGTATGTCTCCAGCCTTAGAAATTTAAGGTCATGTCTAAGGAATAATGGAAGCAACATTTGTAGGAGAAGCATAAAATGAGAGAAGATATTTTATATTTAAACAATACTCACACACCCTAACACAAAAAACAAAACAAAGTTAGGAATTTTTCTTTGTGGTTGATGGCATGAGGTTTTGCAATCATACGGCCATGGATTTGAATCCCTGATTCATGGTTTAGTAATTACCTAACCTACTAAGCCTCAGTTCCCATTTTTTAAATGGGAATAATGATACCAACCTTTGGGGTTATTGTGAGAATTAAATTAGGTAAAGTAGATAAAACACTTAGCACAGTAGAAGTGCTCACTAAATGTTCACTATTGTAACCAGGTTAGGCTCTTGGGTACCTCAAACAAGGTAGACTTTTTACAACATGCTCTAAACACAGAGAAATTAATCCCCAAAGAAGGGGTGCCCTTCTAAAGCTGGAGAGGTTCGGTGCCAGTTTGCCTCCATGCTTCCCACAAAGCCCTGTGTGTCCTATAACCTCCTGAGTGGCTGTGCCAGGGGTCTCTCATCCCCCTTCTCCCACATCTTCATCAATGGAACCAGAAAGCTTTTGCAATGTCGGATTCAAGATCCCTGAAGTGCTGCAAACTTCACAACTCTAATGCCACAGTGAGGGTTGGCCAAACCCCAGAGGTCTCTATCGACCATGTTCCTGTGCAGAAACTCTGGTCATAGTTGACTGTTCCAGCACAAGCTTCCTATCCGCTAGTCCTTCTTAGGCATTAGAACCTGGTACCCGAAATGGGTTTACTTAATTACTCACTCAGTGAGCATGCATTCAATACTTCCCATGCGCCCGGCACAGGGCTAGCCCTAGAGAGGGAATAGCGATGAATACAGAGCCCTTCCCTCAAGCATCCCATTGGCCAATACGGAGGCACGTACAACACAGCAAAGGAAAGCTGACCTGTGCCTTTGGGGAAATGTACCTGACACCTCACGCCAATCCCTCCATCTGAATAGGGGACGTTCAGACAGGCCCCTTGCTTTCCTCTACATTTCAGTTTTACTAAGACCCGCAATGCCTGCTTTCATCTCACACCACTCTTGTGTTTCCCACTTTCACTGCGGTTTTACATCTCACTCAACAAGCAGCTTTCGTACTAGCTGCAGTGCTTACTAAAACAGTTTTACAAACCATGTTTGCCTTTTTGCACAGAGCATGTGTGGTGGGCTTATGCACTTTATCACTCTTAACCTTCCAGCTTAACTTTCCACTTTCCATTTATCCAAATTTTCTGATGATTTTCTGGCTAAGAACCATCACTTTCGTATTTTTCCTTTATGTGTATCACTGGCACCAGCTGGTTAACCTTTTGAACACTTTGGTTTCACCTAGAAATGAAGTGTCTACTACTTTAGAAGAGTTGTTCTACATACATGGGTGAGTAGAGAAAACAGCCATGATGGGGTGCATGTGTGGTGCTGTCACAAGCTCTCCTTGGATTCACTCCAGCCTCCTACACACCAGGCTGCTCAAAGCCCAAGAGGTGCACATCTGTGCCTTGTCAGCTTTTGTATCTTATTAACACGAACACTAACACTCATACTAACACTAATACAAATAACAGTTAAAATATATCAACAGACTACAATTTCCAAAGCATTTATATGTATTACATTTTTTATATTACCATCTTTTGAGATACAGACTAGTACCAGGATTAAGAAATCAGAAAACTAAAGTTTAGAGATTTTAGGTCATCTGCTCAACGTCACACAGCTACTTAGTGTAGTGCGGATTCAATCCCCAGTAGTCTAAGGCAGTACTGTCGCCCAAGTGTGAAGACAGATGTGTGGGCATGAGAACAAAGTTAACCTACTTAGTACGTGGTCCAAAGTCAGCCTTGGTTCCAAGCCCAGGGAGACAAGGCAAGATCAGCAGCCACAAAGTTCAGTGGCTAGCTAGTCACTTGTACTTTAGGGGTACCCATCACAGCCCAGCTGTGGATATGGGCAAATAAAAGACAGCAGTGGAACTCTGTGCGGGAAGCTAATGTGGAATAATCTAGAACAAAAGAGAGGGAAAAGATATAGGGTGACCTCAGGGAAGGACTGAGATGGGAGACAACTTTAAGATAACTCTTTCGGTTGAGGAATAAATGCCTATCTTTTGAGTAAGTCATGTAATTCTGACTGTAAGTCTGGTGTCCCTAACAAGGACAGAGTGATAGCTGTGAAGGACACGGATCAGACTCAGTAGAGAGTGTGTACCCTGGGAAGAACCACTGAGCCTGCATCGGACTGTGAGCCACCCTAGCTTACGCAGATCATAATGCATTATGAAGTAAAATCTTCAGAGAAAAGGGGGGAAATCAAAATATACACATCTTGCCAGTTATTTCACTAAGGGACTTCAAAGAAACATTACTTTTGCTTATTCTGACTTCTCGTTAATAATAAATGTGACTATGTTACTCATAGAAATTACTGAGACCTTGGACTGAGGCAGGCTTCGGTTTAACTCATTACCAGTTAGTGGAAGATAAAGTAGAAAATCACATACTGGCTCTTAAAGTCCACCAGGAGGTGACACGTATCCCCCATACTCACTTGTCACTGGCCAGAGCAAGTCACACAGCCCACTTAACTTCAAGGGCTACAGGGAAGTATGATCTTGCCGTATGCTGGTAAGGAGGAATGGGACACGGACAGCTGGTGAATAGCACCGATGACTAAGTGAAGGCCAAGTGAAAAGCAGGTATTTGGAGGAGGTCAAAGGAAGGAGTGTGTCCAAGAGAATAAGGCAGTTAGGGGCTTTGTTACATTTCTATAGTAATTTCTCAGCTGGAATATCCCATGAGAGCCTTCACCATGAGCATCACAGTTGTTTAAGAAAATGGGTGGCTCTATCTGACAAAAATCAAGGAAAAACAATACCGAAAAAAAGCTGTGGCATTTTTATACCTGGAACAAGAGCAATTTTCTCAGGCATTAGAGAAAGATGAAACTATCCATTCTGGATCTTTGGTGGGAATGCTAAGAAAACTTTGTAGGACTCTGCAAAGGCCAACTACCAAAACTCAATGGCACCATCCCGTGTTTTCCTCCTTGAATTCACCTATTGTCTTGACATTTCTCCAAGCAATTTCAAAGCATTTTATTATATAACATCATATTAGGGCTTTAAACAACCTAAACATGACAATTTATGTTTCATTTACTTAGTACTTCATTCAACAAACACTTATATTGGGGACCTATTACATGCAGTGCACTTCACTAGACACAAGGGGTGCAAAGATAAGACATGAGCCTTACCCTTAGGGCACTCATAGTAAATCTAATGAGCGAGAAAGTCTAGGGATTAGGAAATTATAGAATATTGAGAAAGTGCAGTTATGGAAATATACACCAGATATTAAGGGACAGCTGTCAGTACTGACATTTATTAAGACCACCACCTGCCTTGAAAGGGAGCATTGAACCTGTGTGATCCACCGAACACAGAGAGCCACCTGTTAGAATTGTGCAAGGTGTGCATTGCATAACCCCAGGAGGCACCATCGCCTTACAGGTTCCTTAGATCTGTACAGATGCCAATAAGGTGTTTTGAACCAGAGATGCCGCTCTCTCTTTCCTCCAATGTCATTGTTTGGATTAGCAACAGGACTGCCAGTATCTAACCAACATTTAGTATTCTGCAATATTTTTATTATATGCTTACTCTTATTTTTATTATTATTGATGAAATAATGGTAATCTCTTACTCATGGAACATTTTTTTTAAATAATCATTGATTATACAGCTAGTCTGACTAAGACTGTTCTAACCACATTGGAAGTCCTAGAGAGATATTAACCACTATCCTTGACCTTAAAAAGCTTTTAAAGTAACTGGAGAAGAAAGACAAAAACACATAAATCAATTAGAGATTAATAATCTCTAACCTGTGTAACACGGAGTCTAAATACAATCTGAGTTGCGGAAACCAAGATATCAACCTTCACTTGGATTTCTTTTGAGCTTGGGGATGTGGCATATTTAGATAAACTAGAGGAAAGAGACTGATGAGAATGTATGATCCTACCAGGCTTTGTCCATCCCTCCCTGGAAAAACACCTCAAAGCTCACACTTTGTTGATGGAGATTAGCAGCTGAGAAAGGGTAGTGAACTCTACCTCCTTTCAGTACATCCAGTTACCTGTGTCTTTCTCCTGGTTCCTCTTGGACAGAACACATCCTTCTACTATTACCTTGTAGTGGTTAGGGACATAGGCTAGTCACTGATTCTCAGTGTGGTAACCCAGCCAGCAACATGAGCATCATCTGGGAACTTGTTAGAAATGCAAGTCATCCCAAACTTAGTGAAGCTCTGAGGGCAGAACTATGGTTTAGCAAACCCTCCTGGTGAATCTGAAACACACTAATATTCAAGAACCACTGGATTCATCAGACATCCTGGCTTCAAATCCTAGCTCTGTTGGTACTTGCCACCTCCATGACCTAGGCAGGTGGTTCATTTTGCTAAATCTCAAAAGAGCATAACAGTAGTATGCACCCTCATGGGGTCATTGTGAAAACAAATGAATTAATGTATTAAAGCTCTAGTGTAATCCTTAGCAATCAGTAAGCACTCGATACAGTATTGCTGTTAGCACCTGACAAGACTTCCCTTTACTTCTAATCATTTTCATGCCATAATATGGTTGGAAAGTTGTAGAGTTGGGCTTTTTCATTCCTTCTCATCACCTTCACCATCACCTTCACCATCACCTTCAATAGCACTATCTTCACCACTCTTCGGCCTACATATATACAAATAAACTATTATATATATATATATATATATATATATATATATATATATATATATATATATATACCTATAGATACATTTACTGGCATAAAATGCACCATTTTAACCATTTTAAGTGTACAGTTTGGTGACATTAAGTACATTCACATTTTTGTGCTCTCGTCACCACCATCCATCTCCATATTTTTTTCATGCTCCCCAACTGAAACGCCACACCCATTAAACAATAACTCCTCTTTCCTGCTCCCTCTGGCCCCTTATTTTACTTCCTGCCTTATGACTAACTACTCTAAGTACCTCACATGAGTGTTATCACACAGAATTATCTCTTTGTGACTGACTTATTTCACCCAGCACAGTGTCCTCCAGGTTCATCCATGTTGTCACATGGGTCAAAATTTCTTTCTTTTTTAAGGCAGAATAATATTCCATTGTATGTATAAGCCACATTTTCTTTATCCATTCATCTGCCAATGGACACTTGCTTGCTTGCATATTCTGGCTCTTATGAACTGTGTTGCTATGCCCATGGGTGTACAAATAGCTATTTGAATTACTGCTTCTTGTGAGCATATACCCAGAAGTAGAATTGCTGGTGCTCTACAAATCTGGACAGTTCCCGCATATTTATTAGAAAGATTAAGCTCCTGTCTCCTCTGTCAAGCTGGTGTGGCTGTGGCTACCAGACAGCAGCACACAACCACCCTCCTGTATCCAGGACAATGTTATAAGATTGTCATGTATTCTTTAAAAACTTGAAACTGGGCGAGGAAAGAGAGAGTCCAAAAATATACCTCCCCTGCCCTAGGCTCTTCGTCAAAGTGAAGGTTTTTTCTGTACTACCTGCAAATACAAAGTACTCAAAGAGAAAACTGTTTTTTTCCATCCCACTGATGATAAGAACCAGAGAATAAAGAGAAATTACAGGGTGGACTGTCTGCTATGATAACTTATTTTTCCCCCAGTTGTTTCCAACCAAACACACAGTATCATTAACTTTGACTGTGGTCATTACTTTGGCTTTGGGCTTAATCTATTTTGACTAGGAAGATTGTCCTCGGAAACACTACAATTTCCTGAAGAGACTGCAGATCAGCAGTCTTGCCTTAAATCATACATGGCCATTATCTTTCCTCCACTTGAAAGATTTGCAAAGACAGTATGTCATTGTGAACTGGAAGGTTTTCTTTATTGAGTGTCTACCTTCTGGATGAGCTATAAGGTAAGGCAATTAGATACCCAACATTTATAACAGACATGTTTAACTTCCTTGATATGTCCTGTAGAGGTTCAGCAAACACAAAGATAATAGACTGTAACTAGCAGTTGGGAGGTTTAGACTTCAAACCTCTTAGACTGTATAAACTATGATGGCGAGACAATAGACAATGTGCTCACTTACTGCTCAACATCACCTTGAGCCACGATATTTAATGTAGAATCACTCCTACCTGTGAGGTCCACAAGAAATGGGTACTAAATATTTTTTTTTAAATTTTTTTTTTTTTTTTTTTTTTTTTTTTTTTTTTTGAGGACAGTGTCACTGGCCCTCATATGTGGGACCCGAACCTGGGTCGCTGGCTTCCCAAGCCAGCGCCCAACCACCGCACCACTGGGCCGGCCCCTAAATATTTTTTTTTTATTGCAAGGCTTTTAGTTTGAGTTTTGTCAAGAATAAGCTAGACCAACAGGACCCCTCTAGGAGGCAGTGTTGTGCAGTGGAGATGCTGTCTGGACTCGGGTCAGCTAGGTTTCTAGCAGCCTCTCCCTCTCACGTGCTATGCAACTGTGAGCAAATTACTTAAATTCATCATATCTCAGTTTCTTCACCTTAAACGGGGAAATACTAGTAGCACCTGCAGGGTATTTCCTGTTATTCAAGAGTAACTGGTACCTGGAAAAGGCCACTTAAAATGAATGTACCAAAATGTCATTGAAAAAAGAGGTGTTATTAAAACATTTTATTTAAAAATGAACTAAAAATTATACAAATTATAAAATTGCCAGACACTTAACTAAATTCAGTGTGAAGTTTTAACTGTACAGTTATTTTCAGAAAAAAACAACAACCATCAATTACTTAGGAAGTTTTTGTAAAATGTTTCAAACAAAACTATATGATAGACTGTATAACATCCTTCATTTCATAGTTGACCTTCAAAGAAACAGTAACATGATACATATTTTGCAAAGCTATTCTGCAGCTTAATTCCAGAGACCTCTTCCATTCCTTTTGTATGGAATCCTTCCTTCTGAAGCACTTGCGTTATTCCCATGGTTGTTTTCTGCAATTGTCAACAGGTCTAATCAAGCCAAATCCACATTTGCCAAAGGTTTTGTAAGTAATTCTAGTAGTTCCCCTGTATCGGTTCCATCAACTTCATGAAATCCTAAATGTTTGTCAAACTTGGCTTTTTCCCTGTGGAATTCATCTGTTTTGTAGTTTCATTATGCAATCTAATGTTGCAAATATCTGACAATCAATGAGGCTTTGACCAACCGAGTGACTGACACACAGGCCAGGACAGATGCTAGAATAAAACAGAAAGAGATTTGATTGGACACTGAGTTTAGTAAACAACCAGCTTATTATGACAATTTTGCTTTCTTAACACCTCTTAACTACAAAGACTTGGAAAATGAATGCTAAGATAGCAGAGAACCTTAGTTTCTCATTAAACTGCTAAATCAGTGTCATGCTCAGCACAGTGCCTAGTGAATACACATGCTTTAGTTGTCAACAAATATTCTTATTATTTACTTAAGAGGACCCGCATGGTCAGAAAGATGTTGAAGGCCTTTAGGTACGCATTAGTAATATAGGCTTGGAAGAATGTTTTCCTTACCCCAGTTCCCCCTTTCCATCAATAAGCATCACAATTAGATAACAAAAGAGTCTCTCACTCCCCAACCTACCTCCATTCCTTAGCCCCCTTTCCCTTTATTTTGTTTAATCTTCTCTCAGTAATACTAATTCCCATCTGATATGCAAATATTTACATATTTGTGTTTTGTCTGCCTCCCACCACTAGAATCCAAGGCCAAGGACTTGGTTTGTTCCTTGATGTGTTCTCAGCACCAAGAACAGGCCCTGACATGTGGTAGGTGTTTGTTGAATGGATAGTGAATGGAAGATTCCTCTTGGCCCTCTCAGTCCAGGGCCCTGATGCCCAGGGCCATCACTGTTCCTGTAGTTAGGGGTCCTTGTGCACTATGGTCTGAGAGAGCCCCTCACATGAATAAAAACGGATACTGTGTAAAATCCTAAGGAAAGGCAGCATGGAGATTCCAAAAAACACACAGTAGGATGAAAGGCTGTGCATAGTCGCTGCAAACTCATTCCTCTTTGTACCTAGACTAAGCCCCATTCGAATTCAATTCAGGAGGAATAGAGGAGGGCTCCCCTGTGGGGCAAAGGAAGGAAGATGGTGTTCTCCCTCCTACAAAGGAAAAGATTTGATTTTGAGTTTGAGTCATGGTGTGGTGGAAAGAACTAGTTTTTGAGAATCAGGAAAGCTGTGTGCTGCTGTCACTTCTGACACTAATTGGGTCTGTAAATCAGGAAATTCATTTCCAACTTTCAGGTTTCTGCAACCTCATCTGTATGATGAGTGGGTGTGGCTAGGTCAGCATTTCCCAAACCATGTTGCTTAGAACATTTGACCCTTTTCTGCCAGTAGGGTAACCACTAGTCGTCTGTGGTTATTGCTCATTTGAAATGTAGCTAGGGCCACATTTGAAAATGTAAAAACTACAACAGTATGCAGAAAAAAAAGTAAAGTATCTCATTAATAATTTTATACTGATTAATGTTGAAATAGTAATAGTTTTATATATTGGGTTAAATAAAATATATTATTAACATTAGGATAGTATGGGAGGCCTATGAGGGTAGGGGGGCATATGGGAACTCTCAGCACTTTCTGTTCAATTTTGCTTTAGTTGTTAATAAATATTACTATTTAGTTAAGAGGACCCATGTTCATAAAGGTGTTGAAGGCACTTAAATACACATTTAAATTCCTGTGAATCTGAAATGGCTCTAACAAATGATAGATAAATGAAGATTTTATATAAAAAAATTAGGCTCACCTGTTTCTTTCTACTTTTAAAAATATGGCTCCCAGGACACTAAAAATTATGCATGTAATTACAGATATGATTCACAAAATATGTCTGTTTGACAGTGCTGCTCTACAGTCTGAGAGAAGGAAATGCTTCTCTGATCAAATACTGTGCATCGTGTCCCCACACCTCCCCAACCCCCGTCCTATGTCATGATGCTCATTATCAAAGTGAGCAAGCATTATTGATAACTTCTTGTTATCTGTACAGTATATAGAAACCTGTTTAATTGTCATTTTCTGAACATATTTAATCATGGATTCTATTTTCCTCTGAGCTCCTATTTAATACTGCTCAGTTCTCAGGAAAGCATTTTGGAAAATAGTGGTCTAGATTTTCTGTCTTTCTGGATTCTAATATTTTGTGATATGGATCCATGTAAGCGGAAGGAAGCATTGAGTAAGTTTCCAAGATGTGTGTTCAGACAGGGAGAGTTCTACGGAGAAATCATGTTCTTCAACACTTCCTGGGAGAGATGCAGCTAACTGAATGCTTAAAGGGAAGAAAATTGGGAGATAAGATCAAAGATCGTGGAATTGGGTGAAGGGGAAGAGGAGCTCAAGATCAGAGGGTTTTTCTCAGAGGAGATTTGTAAATCATGCTCAGTAAAACCTTGGCTTTCTATTGCTTGAGATGCTGGTGCTCTCAAGAAATCAGCACCACAGGAAACATCGAAGTCCCAGGTAGAACTTGCAATGATTAGGAAACTAGAAAACATTACGTTCCAAAACGAAACACTATGAGTGGCTGGAGAACTACAGCAATCCCACAGTTTAGAGAACACATTAGGAATCTGTGAGTCTCACCCAGGTCAGGAGGGTGAGCCCACTCCACACGTTCCACCCTGTCACCTCCAGGTGTCCAGGGAGCAGATGAGGAGAAACCCTTCAAGGTTTATCTGGCCAGATAAAGCAGTGAAACCACAGCCTGTGGCCCAGGACAGATTTCTGTGTGGGTGATAAGAAACCTATTTCTGGAGCCTGACATTTCTGCTTGTACTTCCAGACTGTGTCACAAGTCAGCTGCTAGATCACCTAGGATTTCTGGGCTTCTATTATGAATAGAAGTTTTTCTTGGACAAATCTCAAAAATTCTCCTATTGCTTATTAACTTCTCCCTTGTCCCCTGTAACTACAAAATACTGCCTTTGAAAATATGCTGCTTTTTATAAGCTCCAAGCATTTATTCTGAATCAACAGTTTTTGCAGCTTTACTGAGATATAACCAAGCACAATAAAATTCACCAATTTTAACTAAGAATTGTTTTAGTAAATGCATCATCATGCATCTACCATTAAAATCACATTTTAGAACACATCCATCACCCCCAAATTTTCCTCATGCTCTTTTGCAGTCAAATGCTATCCTTACCACTAATGTGCTTGTTGTTACTACAGTTTTGCCTTCTGTAGAATTTCATGTAAATGGAGTCATACAGAACATATATGGTATTTTGTTTCTAGCTTATTTCACCCAGAATAATGCTTTTGTATCACGTTGTTACACCAGTATTCCATTCCTTTTAGTTGTTAAGATTTCATTGTATAATATCATTTTCTTTTTACCTATATACATCCATTTGGTTGTATATAGCATTTGGACTTTTTCCAGTTTAGGACTACTATGAAATAATGATACTATGAACATTTGTGTATAAGTCTTTCAGTGGAAATATGTTTTCATTTCTCTTCGGTAAATACCTAAAAGTGGAATTACGGGTAATATGGTAAATATGTTATTTTAACATTTGAAGAAACTTTATTTTTACATTTCCACCAGCTATGTATGAGGTTTCTAGTTGTTCAGCATCCTCACCGTCTCTTATTATTGTCAGTCTTCTTAATTTTAGCTATTCTAGTGTGAGTTGATTGGTATCTCATTGTGGTTTTAAGTTGCATTTCTCTAATTACCAATGATGTTAAGAATTTTGTGTGTGTGTGTGTGTGTGTGTGTGTGTGTGTGTGTGTGTGTGTGTGTCACTGGATGTGGGACCTGAACTGGTCCCCCAGCAACTGGGGTTGCTGGCTTCCCAAGCCAGCGCTTAACCACCACGCCACTCAGCAGGCCCTGTTAAGAATCTTTTTATGCACTACATAATCATCTTTATATTCTCCTTTGTGCAATGTCTATTCAAACATTTCTCTCATTTTATTATTAGATTGGTTTCTTATTATTGAGTTATATGAAAATTTATGTTATGTGAATACAAGTCCTTTTTCAAATATATGCCTTACAGTTATTTTCTCTTAATTAATGGCTTACATTTTCTTTTTCTTAATTGTGTTTTTGATAAGCTAATGTTTTTGATAATCTTTATGAAGTCCAACTTACGAAATTTTTTTTTAAATTAGTTTCAGGTGTACAACACAAGGCAATAGTTATACTCTTTACCCCCCAAAGTAAAAACCCCCCTCCCCCAGTTCACCACCTCACTCCCCGCCCTTATCATACATATCCATCACAACTCCCCTGACTCCCCTCCACAGTATACTCCACATCCTGTGACCCTCCACATATTCAGTTGCAGTTGGCATACAATACTATACAACATCAGCTTCAGGTGTACAGTGCACTGATCAAGCCTCTACTCCATCCATGAAGTGGTCTCCCTAACAAGACATGTGGCTATCTGACATGCCACAAAATTTTTACAACATTATTATATTCTGCGAGCTGTGTTTCATATCCCTGTGGCAATATTGTAGTTGTCTATTTATGCTGTCTAATCCCTTCCCCTTCCCTCCCATCCCCACCTCCCTCCCAACTAGCAACCCTCAGTTTTTCCTCTACATCTACGAGTCTGTTTACTTTGATCGTTTACTCAGCTCTTCAGACTCCACACACAAGTGAGATCACATGGTACCTGTACTTCTCCGACTGACTTATTTCTCGCAACATAATGGTCTCTTCACAACAATATCAATTACATTCCCAGAACTGCCCCCATATCCCTGCGGCAACATTGTAGTCCTACATACACTGTCCAAAACCTTCCCCCTCTCCCTCTTCCCCACTCCCTCCCAGCCAGCAACCAACAGTTTTTCCTTTATATCTGCTTGATATGACTTCAATCTTCTTAAATTGTCTCTCTGGGTTAGCTTGTTTACCCCTTTCTTTTGTTTAAAAAAGTCCTTTTAACATTTCTTGCAATGCTGGCTTGGTGGTAATGAATTCCTTAAGCTTATTCTTTTCTGAGAAGCTCTTTATTTCTCCTTCAATTTTAAGTGATAGCCATGCTGGGTAGAGCAATCTTGGTTGTAGGCCTTTATTTTGTGTCACTTTGAATATCTCCTGCCATTCCCTTCTGGCCTGCAGAGTTTCTGTAGACAAGTCAGCTGTTAGTCTAACAGGAGTTCCTTTGTATGTAACCTGCTGTCTTTCTCTTGCAGCCTCTAGGATTCTGTCTCTGTCTTTAACCTTTGCCATTTTAACTAGGATGTGTCTTGGTGTGGACCTGTTTGGGTTCAGCTTGTTTGGAACCCTCTGCACTTCCTGGGCATGTATGTTGATTTCCTTCACCAGGGTAGGGAAGTTTTCAGTCATTATTTTTGCAAATACATTCTCGACCCCTTGCTTCTTCTCTTCTCCTTCTGCTATCCCTATGATTCGAAGGTGGTTGCGTTTCACCTTGTCCCATAGGGCTCTTAAACTATTTTCATTGTTTTTTATTCTTTGGTCTTTTTTGCTGTGTCAACTGGGTGAGTTCTGCTATTTTATCTTCCAAATCGCTGATCCGCTCCTCTGCTTCATCTACTCTACTGGTGATTCCTTCGAGTGTGTTCTTCATTTCAGTTATTGTATTCTTTAGTTCTAACAGGTTGTTTTTTATGGTTTCCCTATCCTTCTTTATGTCCTCGCTAAGTTCCTTAAACATTCTTATCATCAGTGTTCTAAACTGTGTCTCTGAAAGGTTGGATCCCTCTGTTTCATTTGGTTCCATTTCTAGAGGTTTCTTCTGATCTTTTACTTGTGACATGTTTCTTTGTTTCCCCATTCTGGCTGTCGCTCTGGGATTGCTTTGATGTATTAGATAGATCACCAGAAGAGCCCTGGCTGGATCATGCAAGCACACAGCTCACGGCCCAACTCTCCCAGGAAACTCCCAGTCTCAGCCTGTCCCAATCAGCTGCTTGCAGATCAGGCCGAGCAGCCTGCCAGCCAATCACCAGCCTGGCAACTCTGTAAGCAGAGTGCAGAGAGCGGGGACACAAGGTGACTTGCGCACTCCCGCGTCTCAGTGAGCAGCCTGTTGGAGCCGGATCACTCCCACTAGGCATTTCCCTGGCAACGCAGCACAAGCCGTGCGGAGGGTGGGGATCCGAGGCAGCTCTCGCACTCCCGGGTCTCAGTGAGCAGCCTGTTGGAGCCGGAGGGCACCCGCCCTGCGTTTCCCTGGCAACGCAGTATAAGCCGGGCAGAGGGTGGGGATCCAAGGCTGCAGGCGCGCGCACGCGCACGCACACACGCACACACGTACTTCTGCGCCAATTCCACCAGACCAATGAGTTCTCGGACCTGATCCTTCGTGGGAGGGCCCAAGCTTGACAAAATGGCGACCTCCCTACACTACTCGCGTGCAGGCCCCACACCACGGGAAAAACAATCCCAAAACTTCCAGCCTTTGCACCAGAGGTGCTCAGTTCAGTCCGTCCCCACAGGCTCCCAGGTCCGGCTCACACAGCCACTCCCTCCACCAGGAACCAGGTAAGTGCTCACCGGCGAGCAAGCCCGGGCGCCAGTCCCACTGATTCTCCAGCCGCTCTTAGCCTCACCGAGCTGAGCAAAGAGAGTCCTCACTAATTTACTGCCAGCTATCTTGGAACTCCTCTTCTCGGCAAAGGAGCTCTGGGATGGTGAGCTCGGTGTGCGGCCGGAGGATCTCTCCCCCAACTGGAGAAGTCTCTCCACAGCTGGGACCTCCCTCACGGGGTTTGCCCTCTCTCGTCTCCGCCCGTCCTACCAGACCAGACGCAGCTTCCTCTTTAAGTTCTTCGTTTAGTGGTTCTGTTCCTCCAGTGTTCCGGGGACCTCCAGGGTTGAATACTGTATAATTTGGTTGTAATTTTGGTGTGATCCTGGGAAGCAGTTAGCACAGTGTCTGTCTATTGTGCCATTTTACCGGAAGTCTCCAACTTACTAAATTTTTATGGCTCATGCTTTTTATATTCTACATGAGAAATTTTACCTAATCCAAGTTCACAAAGATTTTCTTGTATATTTTCTTCTAGAAGGTTTATGGTGTCATCTCTTAAATTTAGCTCTATGATCTCTTCTTACTTAAATTTGGTGTATGTTGTGATGGGAAAAAAATCAAAGTACCTATCTTAATCTAGATATCCAGTTATTCCAGCGTGATTTATTGAAGACTATCCATTTCTGACCTTGGCAACTTTATCAAAAATCAATTGATCATGTACTAGCATAAAAACAGACACATAGATAAATGGAACAGAATAAAGAGTCCAGAAATAAATTCATGCCTATATGGCCATTTAATCTATGAGAAAGGAGGCAAGAATATACAATAGGCTATAGACAGTCTCTTCCATAAATGGTGCTGGGAAAACTAGACAGATACCGGCAAAAAATAAAAGAAAAAGAAAGAAAAAGAAAAGAAACTAGATCACTTTCTTATACCATATACAAGAATAAACTCAAAATGAATTAAAGATTTCATTAAGTATAAGACCTGAAACTATACAATTTCTATAAGAAAACATCAGCAGCAAACTCTCTGACATTACTCTTAGTGATACTTTTTCTGATCTATCTCCTCAGGCAAGGGAAACAAAATAAAAAATAAATAAATGGGACTACATCAAATTAAAAATTTTTGCATAGCAAAGGAAACCATCAACAAACAAAAAGACAGCCTACTGAATGGTAGAAAATATTTACCAATGATATATCTGATAAGGGCTTAATATCCAAACTTTATTAAAAAAACCTCATACAACTCAACACCAAAAAAAAAAAAAAAGAAGCAAACAATCCCATTAAAAATGGGCAGAAGACCTGACAAGACATTTCTCCAGAAAGGACAAACACATGGCTCATTGACATAGGAGAAGATACTCAATGTCACAAATCATCAGAGAAACACAAATTAAAACCACAATGAGATATCACCTCACACCTGTCGGAATGACTATCATAATCATTAGTAAATCAACAAACAAGTGTTGGCGAGGATGTGGAATAAAAGCAGCTCTGCTGCACTGTTGGTGGGATTGTAAATTGATGCAGCCACTAAGGAAAACAGTATGGAAACTGTATGGAAATGGAAAATTTTGAGTTCCTCAAAATTTTAAAAGTAGAGCTACCATATAATCCAGCAATTCCACTGCTGGGTATTTATCCAAATAAATACAAAACACTAATTTGAAAAGACATGCATCCATATGTTCATTGCAGCATTATTTCAATAGCCAAGATATGGAAGCAACCCAAGAACCCATCAACAGATCATTGGATAAGGAATAGGTCATATATATATATATATATATATATATATATATATATATATATATATATATTATGGAATATTACTGAGCCATAAAAAAGAATGAAATCTTGCCATTTTTGACAATGTGAGTGGACCTAGAGGGTATTATGCTAAGTGAAATATGTCAGATAGAGAAAGTCAAATACAATGTAATATCACTTATATGTGGAATCTGAAAAACAAAATAAACAAACAAACAAAACAAATTCATAATACCAAGAACAAATTGATGGTTGTCTGATGGAAGGGGGGTTGAAGTGGATGAAAAAGGGGGAAGGGATAAGAAATAAAAATTGGAAGTCATAAAAATAGTCAACAATATTAATAATTATATATGGTGTCAGATGGGTACTAGACTTATTGGAGTGATCACTTTGTAAGTTATTTAAACTTACAGTGTTTTACACTTGAAACTAATATAATATTGTATGAGCTCTGGCAATTAAGTTTGTGAACTTGTTGCCAACAATGTTAATCTTTTTTGCTATCAGAGGGATTATTCATTATGAATTTGTACCAACTGGACAAATAGTTAACCAAGTTTACTATTTGGAAGTGCTGAAAAGGCTGCGTGAAAAAGTTAGATGAAAACAACCTGAATTTTTCACCAACAATTCATGGCTCTTGCATCACGACAATGCACCAGTTCACACAGCACTGTTTGTGAGGGAGTTTTTAGCCAGTAAACAAATAACTATATTGGAACACCCTCTCTACATGCTTGACCTGGCCCCCAATGAACTCTTTCTTTACCCAAAGATAAAGGAAATTTTATAGACAAAGAAACCACAAACACATAGAAGTACAGGCAATCTGTCTGACTTCACATTATGAGTCTGGGTTCCTGTCTCTCTGTGGTCATGTCTCATTTACCTACTGGAATGTCATCTCCACAAGAGCAGCAACTGTGTATGTTTTCTTTACCTCTGAATCCCCAGTAAAACAGGGCTCATGATAGGTTTTCAACAAACATTTGTTGAATAAAAGAAAAAATTGTGTCCAAAAGCAATTAAGTGACTTGTCTCTTGTAAAAGTCAATAGAACTGCAACTAGAACTTCAGTTTCCAATCTCTTCATTTGATATTTTTCCATATTAAAACATGAGTAGAGGAGACAGAAAAGAAAGGAAAAAAGTGAACCACAGAGGAGCCAGATAAGAGCATTATTTTTAAAAGGCTTTTGTTTTGATACATCTCAGCCTATAGTGTATAGCTTCCAGCCACCAAGCATTTACAAGTTTATTCTTTGCTTGAAATACTTTCTAACATGCAGAGGAATACCCAGATGATTCACATATCCAAAACCACAGCCCAAGCAGGAGACAACCACACTTCCTTCCTGAGCTTGGTGCTAAGAAAACAGAGAACAGACACACAGGACAGGATGGAACCCTGGGGTCAGCAGCAGATGGACCCCAGCCGAACCATTCTGCACCGATGTCCTTCCTGTTTGCAAAGATCTTCAGGGAGAAATATTTGGCAGGGTTTTTCCCCCTTCTATGATTTAATTCAGAAAAGACTGTTATCTTTAAAAAAAAAAAATCCCTTAAACTGTAGTTCTTGTTTTTAAACCTGGAAAACTAGGTGTTAGAAAACATAATAATAACCTGGTGTTAATCTGAAAAGGAAAGTAACTAGAGAACAGGATAAGGACTATATAACTCAAAATGTGGAGGTGGCTCAGACTCCACAGCCTCTAATTCATGTGGCATGTCATCTTCTTAAACAATGATTATAGATACTAAACGTGCATTTGAAGTGACTGGAATTGTCATTAATTACGCTGCAATATCCTGTCAACCAAATTCTCCCTTCACGTAAACACATGTGGCTCCCATTGAAATTAGGGGGTGTCACTTACAAGTAACTGAGAGGAGAATCTGGTTCTGTAATCTCACAAAGCACTGCGAAGACCATGATTTATAAACAATTATTAAGGAAGATGTCTACCGGAAGTAGTCAGTGATAGGGAAGAAATGAAATATCTTTATGTCAACTGAGTTAAGAAACACTTGTTGAGTGTCAGCTTTATTTAGGGCAAGATGCTCAATGCTGCTGCAGAACCCAAGATGAGGTGGAAACAGCCCTGCCTCCACCTGCTCCCAAATCTGCAGGTTAGAGGCCTGGCTAACACATCCCTTGCATCTGGTTCCTTCCCTCAGTTCTCAGCTTCAATGTCACTCTGCCTGATGACCTTATATAGGTCTTCCTGGTACGATGCATCATCTTTGCAACTTTGTTTGATGCCTGTTTCCTCCTCCAGGTCCAGGAAGAGAGGGGCCATGCCCACCTTATCCTGGCAGTCTTTGGATGTCTGGATAAGAACACAGGTTCTCGAACCAGCAGCCTGTGTTCAAATCTCAGCTCTGTCCCTCATTTACTCTCTGTGATTTGGGGCAAATCACTTATGCTGTTGAAGCTTTGGTACCCCCATCTGTGAGACAGAGATAATGATTCTGTAGTACTTAGTTCATAAACCTGTTCTGAAGATTCAGTGAGGTAAAGTCACTAAATGGCCTGCCATGTGGTAAACCCTCCATAAGAATGAAATAAAATATCATAGTTAAATAAGGCTAATCTCTTTAATAAATAAATAGGGACAATCGTTGCCATTCTCTGGCTACTAAAATGACAACACGACAACAATAATAACTATTATTGAGAGCTTGTTGTGGGGCAGGCATTATGCTAAATGCTTTGTATATAATCAGCAAATTTAGGAGATATGCACATCAAGCCTTCAACAACAACCTGGCCTTTAGCCTCTTTTCTCTGTGCCTATTATTTTTAGGAACATAAGATCATCAGATCAGTCAATGTGTTGGTCGCATATGAGTGGCTTTTTCAGTCAGAGCCTCAGAAGGAAATAAATGGCATGCTCAAAAGATTAACTGAAGAGAGCAAATGAAAGGATGAACTCAAGGATTTGGGCAGGGTCAAGGACACCAAGAAGGGACTGAGTTTCTCACAGAGACTAACGGTAATGGGAAGCTGTTACCTCCCCTGGACTTGACTGAGCAAAGCAGAGAAATGGTGAGAGCTATAGCCAAGGGAGTAGGACTGCCCGACAGAAGCGAGGGTGACAGGAGTACCCAGATAAGGCACACCCCACTGCTATCTTAACCCATTCTGATCTCCTCCCAATGGCCAAATCCTGCTAGAAGCCAGAGAGTGACACAGTCCATAATTACCTCCTCCTAGAGAAGGGAACAAGGCCGAGAAGGGCTGAGAAGGGATCTACCCAGAAGAGCAAACAGAATGACCTGCATGGAACCACTGACCATCATGTCTAGTCAAACTTGAGTGAATTCATGCTGGCTACATTAAGGACATTAGAGGAAATGAAGAATCCAGACACTTAAATAAACAAACCTGGCAGAACTATTGCCATGCTAAAAACAAACAGGCTTTTCTTCCTTGCTACAATTAATGAAGATGCGAAGAACTAAGGGGTATCAGATAGGAAACAAGTATCTATTATTCTTCCTTCTCAGCCTGTGAAAGACGAAAGCTCATGCAGTTAGGCTCCATGTTTAAAAATGACCCAGTTGAGCCGGCTGTGTGACGCTCTGGTTAAGAGCTGGCTTGGGACGCCAGCGGCCCCGGTTCGTGTCCCACATATGAGGGCCAGTGACACTGCCCTCAAAAAAAAAATAAAAAAATAGGGCCGGCCAAGTGGCGCCGTGGTTAAGCGCTGATTTGGGAGGCCAGCGGCCCCGGTTCAGGTCCCACATATGAGGGCCAGTGACACTGCCCTCAAAAAATAAAAAATAAAAAATAATAAAATAAAATAAAAATGACCCAGTTATTGTATTTAGTTGAATTTAAGAACTCTAGTTTTGCCAATGAATCTGAATCATAACAGCCAATAATCCCCCCCTTCCTGTTGTTCTAATATCAACTAATTAAGGTTTGGGCATCTTCTGTTTGTTCACCAAAGCACCATTCGTCTGGAAGATATTATGTTATTTTATTTTATATTTTATTTTTTGTTATAGTGAAACATACATAATGTAAAATTTACTGAACACTTTTAAAGGTACAGCTCAGAAGTGTTAATATATGCACATTGTTGTGAAACAGATCTCCAGAAATTTTTCATCTAGCAAATCAGAAACTCTGTACCCATCAAACAACAACTCCTCATTTTTCTCTCCCCCCAGCCCTTGGCAACCACTACACTCCTTTCTGTTTCTACTCCAGGTACCTCACAGGAGTGGAATCACCCAGTATTTATCCTGTGACTGGCTTATTTCACTCAGCACAATGTCCTCAAGGTTAACTTGTGTTGCAGCATGGGTCAGAATCTCCTTATTTAAGGCTGAACAGTTTTCCATTGTATGTATAGACCACATTTTGTTTATCTGTTCATCTGTCAAGACACTTGGATTCCTTTTACCCCCTTTGATATTGTGAATTATGCTGCTCTGAACGTAGGTGTACAAATACCTGTTCAAGTCTCCACTTTCAGTTCTTTTGGGTATATACCCAGCAGAATTGCTGGATTATATGCTAATTGGATATTCTTTTTTTTGAGAAACCACCATACCATTTTCTATAGTGGCTACATCATTTTACATTTTTATCAACCATGCACAAGGGTTCCAGTTTCTCTACATCCTTGCCAACACTTCTTATTTTCTGTTTGTTTGTTTGTTTAAATAATAGTCATATTAAAGGTGTGAAGTGGTATCTCATTATAGCTTTGATTTGCCTTTCCCTAATGATTAGCAAGCAATGTTGAGCATCTTTTTATGTCTTGATTGGTCATTTGTCTATCTTCTTTGGAGAAATGTCTATTCGAGTCCTTTGCCCATTTTTTCTTTTTCAGATTTTTTAAAATTGGGGAATTGGGGGAGGGGAACAGCATTGGAGAATCGGGGAAGGGGAACAGACAAGTTGCTGTCCTTTTGTTCTTCAGTTTAGTTGCGGAGGACATTGCTTCACTGGCCCATGTTGGTATCGTCATTGCGCTCTTCCCGGATGAGGCAGATTGGTCGCCGACCTCTGGATGGTCGCTTCACCCTGGCTATTGGCAGGTTGCGCTGGCTGCCAGCCACTCATGCTGGCTGCCGGCCACTCACTGTAGCCTATGGCAGCCGACTGCAGCAGGGGCTGCAGCCCACACCATCGCTGGGGCTCGCAGCCCAGCTCCAGGTGGAGCTGCTGTTAGTTGTAGAGAACAGTGTCACTGGCCCTCATATGTGGGATCCGAACCGGGGCCGCTGGCGTCCCAAGCCAGCTCTCAACAAATGCGCCACTCAGCCAGTCCCCTTTGCCCATTTTTTAAATTGGGTTGGTTTTTTATATTGTTGAGTTGTAGGAGTTCTTTTGTATATTCTGGATATTAATTGCTTATCATATATATGATTTGCAAATATTTCCTTTCATTCCATAGGTTGCCTTTCCACTCTCTTGGTAGTGTTCTTTGATGCACAAAGCTCTTTTTTATTTTAATGGAGTATAATTTATTTGTTCTTTCTGGAAGATATATTTTAACATAGGCTTTGCATGACTAAAACTTTTGGAGAGCTGTGCTCAGATTAGACACGGTTGTGGTGGCATCTATTCTATTTGCTGCAGAGCAAAAGAACAAAGACTTAGGTTTCATAACTCATAAAACAGACCTAACTGATTCATGTACTTTGGATGATCCTATCATATGTCCAGCATTTAAATTTTTCCTCTTGGCAATTGAGGTGTAACAGTCTCCTCTCATCCTCCCTCCTCCTTCAAATGCTCTACTATCCTGTTGGGAGATGCCAGCAGAGAGTCAGATGAAAGATAATCTTTCACTTGCAAGTGACAATAACCCAATCTAACTGTCCCAAGCAAAGGAAAAAAAAATGACGTTTTCTCAAAATTATTTGGCTCATGTAACTGAACAGACCAAGAACAGACCTTCTGGTTTCAGTTAGGGCTGGCTCCAGGTTCTCAAAAAGGATCACAGGTCTACTTTCCTCTGGGTGACTCCATTCTCAGGTAGCACTCTTCCTAAGGATGACAACATTGTACACTGGCTCTTGAGTTACTTCTTACCTTCTCAGCAGCTCCATGAAGATGACAAATTCTCTTTTAGTTCTCTTATTTCCTCAGAGTTCAAAGAAAAGTTCTCGTATGATCTTTTATATTAAAACTGACTGTATCTTTTTGCCCAATGGCTGAGAAAACATTGATGGGTGACCTGAATCATTTTCCTTGTTGAGCAGGTGTGGTCAATATTGACACTTGTTACAACTGTGGTTTATTTCTTTCATAATTACTTGTTTCCACTCATAGATGGAGGAGCTACTCAAGTTGATGGTACATTATCCATGAGCTGCTTAATGAGTCCTCCTGCTTACACGATGCAAGTGGGCCGCTGGGCCAAGAGTAATAATAAGAAAAAGCCACAGAAATATTTTGTTTGAGGAACCAAGGTTTAGGCATATGCATAAGTCACCACTTCATGCAGTATTTCAAAATAAATGGGATCAGTTCCACTAATCACCAAACTGCCTATTTTATAAAAACATAGAAATGTGATAGAGCACTGATCATGAAACTAAAGATCCAAACCTGAGTCCTGGAATTACCCACTTACCCACCATGTGTCTTGGACAATGGACTGAGTTTTAGTCCCTACATTCTCCTATGCTGAAGCTCTAACTCTCATTATGAAGGTATTTGGAGAAGAGACTTTTGGGAGGTAATTATGTTTAGATGGGGTCATGAGGATGGGACCCCTATGATGAGATTAGTGTCCTCACAAGAAGAGACACCAGAAAGTGCTCTCGCTCTCTCGTGCGCGCTCTCTCTCTCTCTCTCTCTCTCTCTCTCTCCCTCCCTCCTTCTCTCCCTCTCTCCCTTTCCCTCTCCCTCTCCCCTTCTCCCTCTCCCTCTGTCATGTGAGGACACAGCATGAATATAGCCATCTGTAAGCCAGGAAGAGAACCCTCACATAAACCTAACCATACAGGCACCCTGAACTGTGAGAAATAAATGTATGTGGTCTAAGACACCCAATCCATGGTATTTTGTAATGGCGACCTGAGCAGACCAAGACAGAGATGTTGCTTAACATCTCTGAGCTATGGGACCTGATCTATGAAAAGTGTGGGAAGATGGGTGCTAAACAGAAGCTAGAAGGAAGAGTTGGGTAGGATCAGAATCTGTGCAGATAACGTGAGGAGGAAGGCACTGATTACAAGAAAAATACTTATCCTTCTGCTTTCTGACATCCACTCAAACAAACAGAAGGTGAAGTCAAGGAGAAAACTATTTTAGGTCTGTAAAATATCAGAAAAAGAAACAAAAATACTCTGAGGCATATGAACCAATGATCTAAACTCTAAGCAGAACTGTTACTTTCTCTAGAGCATAATTTTTAAGCTCCTCTACAGAGATCTGAAAGTTGAGAGACTGCTCAAATCTTTCTTTTTTCCTTCTAAAAATGCCAGGTTCAAATGTTGTTCCTCATACCATAGCATCACTTTCCACCTGTCCTCCAGCAGTCAATTCTAAATACAGCATAGTCCTAACTCAGGGCCTTTGCACTTGCTGTTTTCTCCACTTAGAACACTCCTTCTCCAGATTACTGTATGGCCCACTCCTCTGCTGCATTTAAGCTTCTGCTAAGTTGTCACCCATATTATAGGAGCCTCTCCAATTAACCCATCTAAAATAGCCTCTTCCCACCCAATAACTCTTTATCTGCCTTTTAAGATAATATTCGTTGGGCCAGCTGAGTGGCTCAGTTGGTTAAGAGATCGCTCGAGGGTGCGAGCTGAGTTGCCATTGAGCTGCCAACAGGTGGCAGGATGGCTCAGCTTAAAAAATAAATAAATAAAATAATATTCATCCTCACCTGATATTTTGTACATTAACTTATTGTTATCTATCTTCCCCAGTAGAATGTGAGTACCATGAGGGCAGAGATGTTGCTTTGGTCACTGCTGTGTCTCCAGCACATAGAACACTGCCGGGTACATAGTAAGTGCTCAATAAATAGTCATTATAAAACAAACAAATCTCAATCTTCTTTTCTCATTATGACATGTATGACAGTGTTGTTTTCATGCAGGGCACACAGATTATGACAAATTTCAAAATTAATTTCTGGCAAGTAAAATAAGTGGTGCCATTTTGCTTTAGATGGGAATGAGGCATGAAATTCAGAAACATTTCACAAGTGTGTGAGTGATGAAATCAGCCATTCAAAGGTCCCAAAGCTTTTACAAGGGAAAATATATCTATACCGTACAAGAAAACATAGCAGATCAAATTTAAATTTTTAAACTATAATTTGAATTTTTTTTCTAGACATGTAGACTATAAGTAATATCATGTCAATTTGTTTTTTATTCTTTGCATCTCATTATATACAACTTCTCTCTTTAAAATTTCCTCATGAGTCCCTCAAATTAGGGTTATGTGCTCCTCCCTACATGCCCCACAGGACCCCAAATTTACCCCACCATGTATTGCAATTTCTGCTTACTTACATATATCCCTGGCCACATCCCTCACTCTCACCCCGCACTGTTGTCTCTCTCCCCACCCCTCCCCCCAACACAATACAAACTTCAGGAGGCACAAGCCCATGTCTCTCTTATTGACAAGTTTACATCTAGCATATAATGTGTGAATAAATGTTCATTAAATCGTTCACTGATATAAGTTCTGCTTAAGAATAACTGCACATAGGGCCGGCCAAGTGGCACCATGGTTAAGAGCTGGCTTGGGATACCAGCGGCCCTGGTTCGGATCCCACATATGAGGGCTAGTGACACTGTCCTGAAAAAAAAAATGCACATAAATCATTGTTTCTTTAAGATAAAAAAATTGCAATGTACAGATTTTTGAAAAAAACAAAAATGGTGGTGTGACTTTTCAGGCACAGCTTCATTCTGGATGCCTGTAGTCTGGTAATCATGACTGTCAGTTCCAGGAAATCCCCTTCATTCCCTTGCCTTCTTCTGTCCTATAAAGTTGCCCACAGACAAAATTTAAAAGAAAATGGCATGCTGTAAGAAGGTGGGAACCTTCTTGAAGCCCTCAATAACTCCCATCTCAAACTCAGGGAGAAAGAAATTTTAAAAACAGAACTGAAAAAGCCATAAAGTCACAGCTTGTAAGCACTGCACTCGTTGGTAACTGCCACTACTATGAATATTAGCAAGTCACTCACTGCAGAATATGGCTTTGACCAGGTAACTTCCGGTTAGATACAATTTTCAGGTTTACAATTCTCTCCCATTCAAGAAAGCATATTAAAGGCAGTGGGCAAGAAGATTATTATTACAGGAGTAAAATCTTGAGTCCCCATTAACTTATACAGAAATATAAATCACCCACAAACTTGGTATTTCAATTGTCAGTAGTAACAAGTTGTTTGCACTGTGCTTCATAGCTGATCACGTCAATCATGACCTGAGAAACTCAGATCTAGAGCTCAATTTTTTTGACTGGAGACAGCTTAGGCAGGGTGAAAGTTCCTCTGCTCCTTATATCCCACCCAATTTGATTTTCCAATTAAAAAGATAATAACAAAGACTACAAAAGTAAAAATTCAAAACTATTAGTTAAATCAAGGGTAGTATCATTGAAAATCACAATCAATTCAAGGCAAAGTCTATGATGCACTGATAACAAAGACCCCTCCTAGAAACAGTGGGAGGTCCAGCCATCTGCCTATGAATGTGCACATGCAACGGGAGTTTTGCAATGCTGACAAGTACTGCACACAAACAAGCTATTTTAGTAGAATACTCAACCAAAAATATGAATAGTTAATTTTAGGAACCTTTAATAAACTCCCCTACTTAATAGTAAGTATGCCATAGTACATAACAGTGAAAAGCCAGGAATTCTAGAATAGAAAGCTCTTTCATTATTGATTAATTCATTCACTGCCCGTCAGATGCATCCTTTCAGACCTTAAGTGGGCCATGCAGGATACCTTGAGAAACATTACAGTAAGACAATTACCTAATCAATTATTAATTTTTGCTGCCAGTATGTGCCAAATACAGCTAACTGCTTGTGAGAAGAGTATAAAAATAGTAACAGGTCTTAAAATTCTTACATTCCATTAGGTACTCAATAAATAGTTAGAGATCTATTAGAGATCAAAGCAATGTATATGACTAATATTGTTGGAAAGAATGAACTCATTCTTGTTCAGTATTGAGAATAAACACAACCCTTTTAATATTCTGATCTCAAGATTTGTTTTACTGTATCAAAAACCCAATGACCTACATCAGGAAGTCACTCATTAATACATGCAAGGTAAATTGCAATAGGAATAGTGTCTTGGAGACCAGGTATGAGTCTGTGATAAAAGAACAGGCCCAAAGTCTGGGTTTCCAGTTGATGTGCCAACAAGCGTAGATAATCATGAATTGTAGTTCTATAACATGTGAACTCAAGGCTCAGGAATACATGTATCGGTTAACAAGTAGCTATAAAACACTACACTATGAAATTTGATTCAGCCTTTTAAGTCTTTTGCACCTGCTATAAAAATAGCTGCCATCAGAGGAAATCAGATCCCGTGAATAATTCACAACATGAGCGCTCTTGTGTGGATGGGAGTTAAATGGTGTTTGCCTTTGTCTCACTTTATAAGGTGAAATCCCGTTATAAATAGACTCTTTTCTGAAATGGCAAACTGAAGATTCTCAATCAGTAACAGGCCACTGCAGGGCTGATGTGAATTTGCTGGCTGCCAGAAGATGCAGGGGGTTGCAGTAGGCTTCCTCCCAAATCTTTCTTTGTCATTGCCTTTCATTTTCTTTTCACTGCATAGGCTGTAAACAGATTGTAAATTCTGTGACACTGGAGAACCTGAGAGAGAATGCAAAGTTACTTTTAGCCTCATCCACCAGAGCCTACAACTCTTGTTTTTCTACTAAAAACTGCTCAACCTGTACACTTGACCTTGATGCCTATGACTTCATCTGTTTTTCAGAGAACCTTGAAGGTCAGGGGACCAGGGAATGAGAGTAGGGACCGGATAAATCAGTGTATTAAATGTGTTGTTTATTTTCTGTATCTTATTACTTTTTTTTTTTGGTATTTGGAAGACCTTAAAAACCTGGAAAGAGAGTGCCCCTCCTAGAGCCTGCTAATTCCTAAAAATAACATTTTACCCATGACCACAACTTTTACATGCAAACCAACCAACCCTCAGCTCATATCCCGCAAACACCTCCTTTCTCTAAGTCTCACACACCATGTCAGGTTCCTCTGCTCTGAATTATCCCAGGGCCAGGCAACTAGAGACTACCTTCATAACCCAAAGCCAGCCAAAATTATTGAAACTTGCCATTTTTTTGCTGTCTACTCTGCCCTGTCTTGCCTTTTCTGCAGGAAACCCAATAAAGGCATTCAGCTGGCCTTTCCTTTCTTTCTTTTCTGCCTCCTGATCAAACCTGGTGTTCCCCGTATGGCCCTGTGTGACATGGCATGCCCCTGGCTCTTGAGAAATGTAAGGAATACAATCTTTTTTCAGTGCTTTTGGCTTCTCTGTGTCCTCAGTCAACACCATACATTGAAATCCCATGGACACAAATAAGACGAGGGAATTTTGTAGTCATTTTTAGGAACATGGCAGTTTGGCTTCAACTCTGGCTCGTAGACTGATCTATTTTCACAAAAGCATCAGGAGTGACTGCAACACACAGCCCAGGATGGGGTCAGACATTCTCGCTTCATCTCTGCCTGTTTCCCGTGGAGCATAGTGATGCATGGGAACACACACTCTCTTGTTGACTTTCTATCATGATGCAAAAGTCAAAAAACCTGTGGTCTACTGAATAAAGTGAGAATGCAGATCCGTAGAGAAAGTGAAAAAATAAACCCTGCCTTCCTGATTCCTCTCCTGAAGCCACGAGAATAACAACACCGATGATGATGAGGGCTGTGAACATTCACTTACTGAGCGTCTGGCTCTGCCCCATGTGTTATGTGCATCATCTCATTAAACCCTCACAACAAGGCCATGAAGCAAGTGCTACTATTATCCCATTTTAGAGAATTTAGAGATGAAGGTCACAGGTTGAAGGTCACATGTCTGGTAACTTGCACCCTGGGACTAGAGAGACCAAGTCTAAATCCATAGCCCATGCTCTAAATCCCTACTGTATACTGCATCTGTCAAAACTGAATGAGGCTCCTTCTTCCCATGGCACAGAATTCAAAAGGACAATTCCTTTCGGGAATGAAACATCAATCTGAAGATGTCAGCCCTTAGTTGGCATCTCCAGCTGGCTGGTGGATGATGCCATGTTGCCTCCCAAACCAAATATATTTTTGGTAGATATCCAGATGCAGGGCCAATTCAAAATTGTGAAATCAGTAACTCTCTTGATTTCTAGTGATTGCTCCTCCTGGAATTCAGTGCCCTCACTACCTCTGCAAATGACCCAGACCATCTACTCCCAACAGTGTTCTCTGTGATCTGGGCCTTAGGCCCCAAATTATTTATCTGTATCACTAAACCCGTCAGGTTTTAATTCCTTCTTTTTCTGAAATCCATCAAGCATTCTGGATTCAAATGGACCTGGCTTCTAATTCTAGCTGTTCAGCTTTTAGCAGTGTCACCTTGATGCTTACTTTCCTCATCTGTATAACTGTCATAGTTGCACAAACTTCCTCAGCTTTTTTATAGGGATAAAAATGATATATTGCATGTGTTGTGCCAAGATCAATTCTTAACACATAATTGGTGGTCTATAATGATAGTTCAGACATGAGAAATAGTTCCCCAATTATCATATATGTTATTTGAACATAAGGTAATAACACTAATCTCCAGAGCCACAAAAGAGTCAGACTCTACATTATGAACTCACTGCATGAATAGGGCTTGATAAACCAGTCATGAAAATAAGCACTGGCCTAGCACATCTGCTAGGAAGTCAAACGAAATACCAGAAGCTCTGATACAACTAGACAACAGAATAAATAGAAATTCAGCAATGGATCTAATACAAGAACGCAGTCTACTTTACAATTTTGCAAACTGTTTGCAGTTCTCATGTCATAAAATTCTAGAAAGAGTAATTTTAAAGAAATTCAGGAGAAATGGTATAGGGAAAAAGCAGGAAGCCATGTATCATAAGACAAGTACTTATCTGCCACTTGTTGTGCATGTGACCTTGGATATGTCACTTGACCTCTATGGATGTTGATTTCCTCCTCTGTAAAATAAGAGTTGGACCAGACTCTGACTCCACCATTGTCCCTCCCCTTGTTCTCTGGGGTTATTGTTGCCACAGTAATTACTGTTGCCCCCAAGTAACATCACGTAGCAGAGTCCAGTCACGCTCAGGAATTCTGGTCACTGTGACTGTGAATTCTAATCCCTCTTTGGTCACACCATCATTGAATGACCTTGGGAAGGGCACCTAGCTTCAGTTAACTGCCTCAGATGCCTCACCAGACAAAAATCTCCAGAGATTTACAGGATAAATTTCCAACTTGTTACAATCCACAAGCTGCCCTCCAAATGTCTTTACAATGCTTAACTTGTGACCACCTATGACGAATCACAAAATTAGTCTTATTCCCAGAATAATTCCCAGTTGTGGTGTGTTCTGACTACCAACATTCAAATCATAATTGTCATTCAAAGGAGGCTGAATTTAAGTGAAAACTTAAAAGCCTGAAAAATTTGCCAAATCTGTGGAAAACTCATGGCTAGGAAGGAGACCTGATATACACTCTATGATAAAACCACCACGATTTCAGCAGGCTTAAACAAAGAGTGAAAACCAAGGAGAATTAATGCAAATTTTTGGCAAATATTATGGAGATGTGTCATGTGTCATCCCTGCCTTAAATTTAATAGACAAGAAGTCGAATATCTCTGTTAATAGTAATAATAAAATAATGACAGCTTCCATTTATTATGCAATTGTTATGTTTCAGTCATTATGCTAAGGGCATTACATGCCATGTCCCTTAGAATGCTTTCAGTTGTAAGTAAGAGCACCTAACTAAAACTGGCTTAAGCAGTAGGGGTTAGCTACCTCATAACCATTGGTGAGGAGTGGCTGGTTCCAGCATTGGTTGACTGAGCAGCATAACATCACAGAGGATCCATCCTCCAACTCTGCCATTCTTGGCATGCAGGCAACATCTCACCTGGTGGCTGCACAATGGCTACAAAGATTCTATGTGCCACACAGATACCTCACCATCTAGAAAAGTACATTTCCTACATGTCTCGTTCCATTGGTTGGGAAAACCCTACCAGAAGGTCCCTACAGATTTCCTTCATGTCTCATTGTTCAGGATCAAATTACTTAGCCATACATAAACCAATCAATGACAAGGGGAATGAGATGGCCAGTATTATCTTAGACCAATCACGACTCACCCCTGGCTCACCTTCCTTGGACACGTGGAATGGTGACTACCCTATCCAAACAAACTCAGCTCCACAGGCAAAGAAGAGAAGGATGGGCTGGGAAATGGCAATTGAGTAGATAAGCAACAGTGTCTGCTACACATACATTATCATTTTAACAAATCAACCTTGAATGAGTTATTATCCTCATTTAACAGATGAGGAAACTGAAGCTCGGAGAACAAATTGCCCAGTCACAGAGCTTGAAGTTGGGAAATCCTGTATTCTTACTCAACATATTGATGGTTCTGAAATTTCAGTGTATGTAAGAAATATCAGGAGAGTTTAGTAAAAATGCAGGTCCCCATAATCCACGCCCAGAGATTCTGATTCAATAGTCTAAGGTAGGAGCCCTCATCCTTCATTTTAATCAGATAATCTAGATGTAGGTGGTCTACAAAATACATTTCATGAGAGCACGTAAGATTCACTATCATTTGGGCAGAAGTCTGATATATTTTTTCTTTTTAAAAACAAAACAAAACAAACAAAAAAACCTCTGATTTTCTGGAAGTTCCCAGACCCACCATCTCCAAAAGCCATCCATCTTTCTTACCCACCATCACAGATACATCACATTGAATTCTCTCTATTGTCTGCACTGGTCAAGTCCTATGTAGTGTCCAGGTCGTACTCTCTAATTTAAAAAGGATAAAGATAAAACATTCAGATAAGTGGAACAAGTTTCAAAGAGGATCTAAATAGGTCTTCTAAGTAACCACTGTAGAATTTGGGAAGATTTAGGGTAGAAGGTAGTCAATTCTTTAGGATAGGAAAGGAGGTGAAACCATTATAAATCTTCAAATATTGCCTAGGCTGTCACATGTAAAGCATGCTCAGAGGTGGAACCAATTATCAGAATTTATGAGGGGGATCATTTTGTTTTATTAAAAGGAAGAACAGCCTAATAAGTAAAACTGTGCAACAATGCAAAGGGCTGTCTGCCTCACAAAGCATTCTGAGGCTGGGGGATCCAGGGTCTGCAACAGTACTGTAAAAGGGATTTCTCAATTGAAAAAAAGGTTTTGCATGTGACTCCTAATATATGCTGTGATCCTCTGATCACATCCTCTCCAACTGACTTGTGTTCATTTTTACTATGGTCATTTCTGCTGAACACCTTGGAGTGCAATTTAATTTCTATTTTAATTTTATTGATATTAATTTTATTAATATAACCAACATATAATTATTTCAATAACACAATATATTAAGAGTAAATATTAATCTATATATT
The DNA here is from genome assembly GCA_033961575.1 of Aselliscus stoliczkanus. NCBI lineage: Eukaryota > Metazoa > Chordata > Mammalia > Chiroptera > Hipposideridae > Aselliscus > Aselliscus stoliczkanus. The sequence goes on along the minus strand of CM066727.1, from coordinate 119,306,220 downwards.
AACATAATGTGATTTCTATTTTAATTTCTAAATATCTATTTTATTTAAAATTTTTAATTTTTAATTTTTTAAATTAAATTTCTATTTTAATTTCTAAGTGTCCTGTTTTCCCAAGTTGATATGACATGTCTGACTCTTTTTAAAACAGTTTTATTGAGATTTTTATAATTTTTAAGAATTTTTTTCAATTACAGTTGACATTCAATATTATCTTAGTTTCAGGTGTACAGCATAGTGGTTAGACACTTTATATAATGTACAAATTGATTCCCTCAAAAGTCTTGCACTCACCAGACATCATGTATAGTTATTATAATATTATTGACTATATTCCCTAACCTGTACTTTACATCCCCATAACTATTTTGTGACTGCTAATTGGTACTTTTTAATCCCTTCACCTTTTTCACCCACCCTCCAACTCCTCTTCCCATCTGGCAACAAACAGTTTTTTCTCTGCATCTATGAGTTTGCATCCATCTTGCTTGTTCACTTATTTTGTTTTACAGATTCAACATATAAGTGAAATCATATAGTATTTGTCTTTCTCTGTCTAACCTATTTCACTTAGCACAACCCTAGAAGTTCACCCATGTTGTCAAAAATGGTAAATCTTCATCATTTTTTATGGCTGATTAATATTCCATTGTATATGTGTATCACTTCTTTTTTATCCATTCATCTTTTGAATGGAACATTTAATCCATTTACAACTAAAGTAACTATTGATAGGTATGTAGTTATTGTCTTTTCTGGTTGTTTTTGTAGTTCTTCTTTGTTCCTTTCTTATTCTCTTGCTCTTGTCTTGTATGCAATAGTGTTATGTTTGGATTCCTTTCTCTTTATTTCATGTATATCTCTTGTATATTTTAGTTTTGTGGGTACCATGTGCTTCATATATACCAAACTCTGTTTATAGCCGTCTATTGTAATTTGATGGTTGCTTAAGTTTGAACACATTCTATAATTACCACAATTTTTATTTACCCCCTCCACGTTTTTGTTTTTGTCATTATTTTTTACTTCTTTGTGTGTGTGTGTGTTTGTGTGTGTGTGTGTGTATTATGTGTGTATCCCTTAATTTACTGTTGTAATTCCACATGATAGACCTACTTTTGCCTTTTAACCTATGAACTAGCTTTAGTCTTGGTTAATCCACTCCTTATATTATGTTTGTTTGTCAGTGAGAATTTTTTCTTTGCGATATTTTCTTATTCATATTTGTGACTTTTTTCTTTTTTTCTTCTTCTCCATACAGAAGTCACTTTAACATTTCTTTTAATTCTGGTTTGGTGGCCATGAACTCCTTCAACCTTTTTTTTTTTTTTGTCTAGGAAGCTCTTTATCTGTCCTTAGATTCTAAACGATAGCCTTCCTCGATAGATTAATCCTGGTTTGTAGGTCCTTGCTTTTTTCATCACTTTGACTATTTTGTACCAATCCCTTCTGGCCTGTAAAGTTCCTGTTGAGATATCTGCTGACAGTCTTATGGGATCACCCTTGTAGGCAAAACTAAGTGCTCTTCCTTATTGCTTTAAAGATTCTCTCTTTGTCTTTAACCTTTGACATTTTAATTATGATGTGTCTTGGTGTGGGCCTCTTTGGGTTCACCTTGTTTGGGACTCTGTGTGTGTCCTGGGCTTGTATGTCTATTTCCTTCCCCAGGTTAGGAAAGTTTTCAGTTGCTATTTCTTCAAATAGGTTTTCAGTCCCTTGTTCTCTCTGTTCTCCTTCTCTTACCCCTATTATGGGAATGTTGTTACATTTGATGTTGTCCCAGAGATCCCTCACACTATCCTCATTTTTAAAAAATTCTTTTTTCTTTTTACTGTTCCTGTTGGGTGTTTTAAACTACCTTGTCTTCTAAATTGCTGTTTCAGTCCTCTGTTTCATCTAATCTGCTGTTGATCCCATTTAATATATTCTTCATTTCAGTTATTGTATGCTTTGTTTCTGACTGGTTCTTCTTTATGTTTCTTATCTCTTTGTTGAAGTTATCCCTGAGATCATTAAGTGTCCTTATAACCAGTGTTTTGAACTCTGCTTCTAGTGGATTGCTTGCCTCCATTTTGTTTAGTTCTTTTTCTGGAGTTTTGTCCTGTTCTTTCATTTGGGACATGTTTCTTTGGTTCCCCATTTTGTCTGCCTCTCTGTGTTTGTTTCTATGTATAAGGAAGACCTGCTATGTCTCCCAGTCTTGGCAGAGTGGCCTTATGTAATAGGTGTCTTGTGGGGCCTAATGGCACAGTCTCCCTGTTCACCTGAGTCAGGTTTTTCAGGGATAGCCTTTATGTAGGTTGTGTGTGTTCTTCTATTATAATTGAAACTTGATTGTTGTTGACACATCAGTGGGGGTATTGGCCCTAAGGATGACTGGCTATGAGGACTGGCTGTGATTTCAGGGGACAAGCTGTTGTGCAGGGGCTGACCCCACACAGTGGGATTCACTTTAGTGAGACTCAGGTGCCTGCCATGTCCATCCTTTGGGCGTGTCATTTTTGGTGCGAATTGGGTGATACTCTGGTGCAGTCTGAAGCTAGTCACCAGTTATGCTGGTTCTGGGCCTCTTGGGAGGGGCTCTGGTGCAGGCCAAGTTCAGTTGCTGCCTGTGTCCAGCTCAGGGCCTTCTGGTTAGAAAGTAATCTTTGGTTGGCAGCTGCCTGTGCTGGGCTTGGAGGCACCTGAGAGAGGTTATGCTATGAACTGAGGCCACCTTCCACTAACGCTGGGCTTGGAGCTGCTTAGCAAGAGGTACAGGGTATGCAAGGCCAGCTGCTCCTTGTTTGGGGTTGGAGATCAGTCAGAGATTTTAGGACAGTCTGCACTACAAACCCAGGCTGGCTCCTTATGTGGGTAATCCTCTGAAAGAGATTCCAAATGGGCATATGAATTAGATGGGGTGGAGTCTCAGAGAATCACCAGGGTGGAGTGAGAGTGGAGTTAGCCAGGTTAATGGAGACTCAGGATTGGCACCCACCTGTGCCTGCAGGCTGAGTGGGAGGAGGCCTCAACAATGGTACAGTTGGTGCCTACCAGCACTTTAGTGCCCAGAGATAGCTGCCCCTCCAGCCTTCACCCTGAAGCCACAAAACTTAGTTCCTTTTGGAATGTCCCTGGTACTCTTTGAGCTACTATCCCTTCTCTGGAGCTGAAGGCAAGTCTTTGTGAGAGTGAGTCTGTGCTCAATCCTTTTAAAACAACTCCTGGGACTCCAGCAACACTTTGTCTCACCCGGACTGAGTCCCTGCTGATTTTCACAGACAGATGTTGTAGGGACGCCTCTTCCTGGCACTGGTGCTCTGGGCTTAGGACCCAGATGTGGAGGTTGCTCAGTAGGGATCTCTGCAATCAAGAAAGCACTCCCAATTCTTAACCACCATATGTAGGTATGGGACCAACCCATTTTGCATCTCTGCCCCTCCTACCAGCTTCAGTGTGGCTTCTTCTTTATATCCTTAGTTACAGGGGTTCTGTTCAGCTGGTCTTCATGTGGCTCTCAAGGGTGGTTGTTCTATAATTTAGTTGTAATTTTGATGTAGTCATGGGAGGAAGCAAGCACAGTGTTTACCTACTCTGCCAACTTTGTCTGACTCTTCTTTGTGTATTCCTAATACCTAACTCATAACCATGCCCACTTAATACACAGTTGGCAAATGAAAAAGAATAGCCTAGAATGGTAGTTAAGCACATCCAGGTAATAACACTACACATGATGAGAAGATAACTTTTAGTACTTCTGCCCTGCTTACTACCATTCTTCCCTCTCTGGGCACTGGGCAGGGTGGCCATATTTGCAATATGTACTCTCTTCTCTGGCCATCAATGATTGGGACAGAACTCAGAAGCAGTCTACTAAAAAACAATGAAGCATATGAGAGAAAAAGAGTGAGTTCCATGGCTTTCCAACTCCTGGGTCCAATTCTTTCCTGAAGCTCAGGAAAGGGCCTCAGGTGTAAATGTGCCTTTGGTCTCTGTGAAAAAACCCTATGTCTTTATAAAATGTCTTTCTCCCTTTCTTCCTTCCTTCTGTACTTCTTTTCTTCTTTTAAATTTTATGGAAGTTGGCTTTAATTGGTTTCAATTCATTTCAAACAGAATCTTGAATGCAAATAAATTTGTCTCTGGGTTTGTTGTTGAGGTTCCTGATAAAAATATTCATGCTCTGACTACTCCAAAAAAAGCCAGGTCTTTGGAGATCTTAGGTGGGGAGAGAGGACTTAGATCTGTACATGGTGCCAGATATTTTACAGGGTTTGAGATCAGAGCTACTGCATGCTGATTTCCTTACCACCCCAACGTCCAATCTGCAGGGACATCAAAGATTCTATGAAGACTCCACCGCCAGACCATAGGTCTCCTTATAGCAAAGATCCCCTCGGAAGGAAGTAGGAGATAGGAACTACGCTAGTACATGAGGTAGCACCAGCTCAAGTGATGGGGGAGGGGAATATCTGGGGGTATTTATAACCCCCTTATGCCATTAAAAAGTGTCTCCATACAACATTATGGGTCTACCTAAGACAATCCATCTTCAAGGTTACAGAATGCTTTTGTTTTTAAGAGGGCAGTGTCACTGGCCCTCATATGTGGGATCTGAACCCATGCCGCTGGCACCCCAAGACAGCTCTTAACCACCGTGACATTCGGCTGGCCCCAGAATGCTTTTTGAAATTGCATTTATCAGTGAGTATTCACACCAACCTTTGTACTTCAGTTTTGTGGCAAAACTGTTTCCCAATATGCATGTGTTTTCCTCACTTTGTACCCTTATGCTTTAAAAAGAGCATGTTGACTGTTGCTTTGACATACTTACTGAAAAACAGTGCCTGAACAAATCCAGATAACACTGTATCAAAACCTCTAGTTTCAATCTTGGATAGAAGAGCAGCACTGGCAGGTGAGGGGCAGGTGGAGATGGACAATAGCGGAGTAGGCAAGGAAATTGTTGAGAATGTTATGTCTTTCTCTCTTGCAACTAAGATATCTTTTAAGTTGGCCAAAGTTGGCAAAGCATCAACAAATCGGTGCTAAGAAAGAACTGCTTATTTCCTGCTTCCATATTCCTAAGAGTTCTATCATACTTTTCCAAAGACACTCAAGGGAACTCTCCCATTAGTCCTTTTCATCCTCCTTACTGCTTGTGATCCTTCTGTTTTACCCCAGCCATAATTCCCACTTTGTTGAGTCTTCTCAAATTCCCTTAGGAAAGGAATCATGGTTTAATAATTCTCACCTTGTAAAATGATATCTCCATGATGCATTTGGTGTAAGAAACAAAACCTAAGTTCTCTGAATTAAAAAAGGAGAATAAGGGAAGCCAACTCAGCTTCTTTCTCCAAATCTAAACAGAAGTGTTATTCGGTAAAAGCACCTACTCAGACTTGCAACCAGCTCAGTATCTATAAGGCAGTAATGAGGAACAAATCTGTAAGAACAGTCATCACAGGAGACACTGATGATTTTCCCTCAGCAAATAAAACAAAAATGACCTCCATCTGCTCCTTGATGCTTGAGATTTCTCTGATAGGAATCAAATGTTTCTGGAAAAGCTACTAAATAATTATACAATTTTAGTTAAAAGACGCCTTTTTTTGGGGGGGGAGGTGCAATCAGGTAGTAGATATCAAAAGTTTTCAAAGCATGCATACTATTTGACCTCACAATTCCACTTCCAGGAATTTATTCGTAATAAATAACAAGAAAGGTATACAGAGAAATATGTACTTCAAACTTCATTGTAGCTTAAAAAAACTATAATGTAAATTTTCAAACATACACAAAAGTAAAAAGAATCATATAATGAATCACCATGTATCCACCATCTAGCTTTATTGCTATTATAAACATTTTGCCCAGTTCTTGTTTCATTTATTCCCCACCATTCTTTGTGTTGTTGTTTTTGCCAAAATATTTTAAAGCAAATCCCAGTCATTCTGGCATTTGCCTCTTAAATACATCAGTTTGTATTGCCAGAAAAATAAGGATTTTTAAAATTCACATTACCCTTATATCATTCTTTCACCCATCCAACCTGGCAATAATTTCTTAATATTATCTCATAGCCATAGATGTGTAATTTCAAAATGTCAAAAAATGTTTTATAGTTTGTTCAAGTCTAGATCCAGAAAGTTGAGTATATTGGTTTTAACTGTTATTTCTCTTAAGATTCTGTAATCTATATCAATTTCTTCACTTTTTATTATGTCATTTATTTGTTGAAAAAAATCAGTTCTCTTTATCCTATAGAATGTCTCATATTCTGAATTTGGCTGATTGTATTTTTCTTGTGTCATTCAGTATGTTCCTCTATCCCCTGTAAACTGGTAGTTAGAGCTAGAGTCTTGATTGAATTCAGGTTCTTTTCACTTTTTCTTTCTTTTTCTTTTTCAGCAAGAATACTTTATAGGTGGCTCTATGTCCTTCATAATAAATCACATCAAATGCACTTAAAGTCTGTTCACCACACTTTAAATGATGTTTACGTTGCTTAATGGATTCAAATGCTCTCAGCCTAATCCCCAATCTTAAATTTTTCTCATTAATCTTTCACCAAATGGTTTTAGCAGTAATTGATAATCATTGTCTAGATTTATTATTTCATTAGAGATTTAAAAATAGTGATATTATAATTTTATGATACCTAATTGTCCTGTTAGATCTATTTTTTCCTATAATGAATCAACTTTTGACCCCCACCCCATTTTTTTAGTTTCAAAAATGTCAAAGTTACAATATAATAAACACCTATAGGCCTTTACCAAGATCTATCAATTGCTAACATTTTGCCACATTTGCTTTATCACTCTCATTATATATACTTATTTTTTGCTGTTCCATTCCAATTAGATTACAGGTATTATGACAGAGGCTTAAGTATTTAAAGGTTAAGTGTCATAACACATTCTCCTCATAGCCACAATTACTACTCTCAATACATTTAACATTGATTCAATAGCATCTAACACAGAATTTAAAAAAAGAAGTTCCCAATTATCCCCAAGATAGTCTTTATATTTTTTAAAATCCAGAATCTCCTTAAGGTATATACACTGCAGTGTTATCATATCTGGAAATTTTCCGTTTCTATCCTTCTTTCACATTCATTAGCTGGCATTTAAAAAAATTATTTTCTCCAATTATTGTCATTATTTTTTTAGATACTCAAATTGACCCAAATTTGTCCAATGGAGCCCCCTTTAGTCTGGCCTCTGTATAATTTCAACGTGGTCCCATTGGTCTTTGAGTACTTCCTTACTTTCGAACACAAGTGATTACAGGCCCACCTTCTAGTTTTCCTGTCTCAGACCTAAGAATTAGCTATTTATTCAAGGAGCTCTAGTTCTTTTATTTTTTTTTTTTTTTTTTTTTTTTTTTTTTTTTTAAGATTTTTTATTGGGGAATTGGTGGAGGGGAACAGCGTTGGGGAATCGGGGAAGGGGAATAGACAAGTTGCCGTCTTCTTGTTCTTCAGTTTTAGTTGCGGAGGATGTTGCTTCACTGTTGGTATCGTCATTGCTCTTCCCGGATGAGGCAGTTCGGTCGCTGGCCTCTGGATGTCGCTCATCGCGGCTATTGGCAGCTCACGTTGGCTGCCAGCCGCTCACGCTGGTTGTGGGCCACTCACTGCAGCCTATGGCAGCCCACTGCAGCAGGGGCTGCAGCCCACACCATCACCGGAGCTTGCACAGCCCAGCTCCAGGTGGAGCTGTTGTTAGCTGTAGAGGGCAGTGTCACTGGCCCTCATGTGGGATCCGAACCGGGGCCGCTGGCATCCCAAAACCAGCGCTTAACCAATGCGCCACTCGGCCGGCCCTCTAGTTCTTTTCAACAAAGAATGATATTTAGAAACCAAGAACTGGCTTCTAGGTATGCTCATTGCTAATGGGATGTCACTATTTCTAGACCCTTTCAGTATACAGAGACAAGAAATATACTTTTTCCAAAAATCATGAGTTCATACCTCCAATTCAAATTCAATTTTGTAAAAATCTTCCTCTTTATTCTATTTTATATTTTTTATCTTCTCCCACAGTGAGCCCCCTAGTTTCCAAAATGTTTAATATATTTTCTCATTTGCTATAAGTGTGAATATACACAAAATAATCTCAGTATCACTTACTACCACAAATAAAACCCAAGTAAAATGAAATAACTCTTTAAGGTTTTTCCTGTTCATAGAATATATTCTGTGAAGATGTATTAAAGTGTACCTGAAATAATTCTATTTCTATGTAGTCATACATGATGTACAATTTGATACGCAGATAGGTTCATCTGTTTGTTTATATTCAATTTTAATATCTGCCCCTTTTATTCTTTGGGTTTGTTTTTTGAATATGTATAAGTTTTACATGGTTCAAAAGTCAAAACTTTATAAAAAGGTAAACTCAGAGAAATCTTAGTCCCATTTCTATCCTTATTGCCTCCAACCCTCTTAGGTGGCTATTTTTATGAGTTTGTAGATTATCCTTAATATGTTTATTTTTGTAAATATAAGCAAATATTTATTTTTTTATTATTGTTATATATTTCAATATTTAAGAAGGTTTATATTTTTACTATAGTGGTTATCTTTATACTGATACTTTGTTTTTAATGATTATAATCCCCTTTTTCCCTTATAAGTAATTTAGACCTTTAAATGGTATTTTTGACTCCCATGTATTACATATTACCTACATGCCAATCAATATTATTTTACTTTCTCTTTTCCCTTTCTCTCCTTCAATGTTTTCAGTTGTGTTATTTCTAATTTATCAGCATGTTTAATATTTACATGCTATTCTTCCACCTTTTTTCCACCTTAGTTTAAGTCTTAGACCGACAGGTAAATATAATCAACGCTCATCATCAGTGCTTTTGCTGCTATTTCCCCAGTCATCTCTGGTGCGACACAGTTCACCACAGGTTAGGATCGTGATTACATATAGTCTGACTACTTGCATGTTTAAAACTATTTGCCTGTAGCCTTGATATTTAAAGGATAGGTGAGGTAGATAACACAGTTTTGTTTAAAAAGTAGGAGTAGAAACAATCCAAATACTTAACAATCAGGAACTGGCTAAATAAACTATGGTCAGTTAAGAAATAGAATTCTAGTCCATACAGCCATTATATGTGCTACAAACAACCACTGTGGAAAAATAGAAAAGGATATATAAACCTGGAATTGTCAAATATGTGTTTTAAAGTATAAGAATGCTATAAGTTTATGTGCATGTATGTTTAGCAAAAAGCAGGTTAGAGACCTACAAAAAAGTTTAGAGTCATTTTCTCTGATTAACAGAATTATTGATGCTCATTAGCATCTCCTTTGTGCTTTTTAAAATTTTTCAAATCGTAGGACTTGTGAAGTTGAAAAGAAAGCAATGTTTTCTAAACATCTCAAGTTTTTAAGGTTTATTTTTAATGTGTTAGTTTTAATCAATACTACAATACATGGTGTACCAAAGAAAGAGCAGCATGATCTAATTAGCAAGCTCAGGATAATCTAGACCGGTCCTGGTGACCTGCCTGTGCTAGGTACTCAATCAATGTTTGCTGGTGATAAAGAAAATTAAAATCAGTGAGTTTGGAACAAATTCATTTTTGTCAGCAGAGTTAACTTTTTTGAGTTAAGCTCCAACCTTCCAGGGTGGTGCTGAGGATGAAATGAAGTTGTATATATGTAGAACTGCCAGTCTTATGTCTGGTATGTAGTAGATACTCCAATCACTTCATCTGGGGAGGATAGGTTATTAGCACCTGGTTCTTGATAACTAATTGGGATGTAGTTACTTTTACTTTTTCTGAAGAATATAAAGCGATATGGACAGATAGCCAGTAAAAAGATCCTGAGGTAGCTTATGAAATTATTTTGGGAAACATAGAGAAGGATGAGAGAAAGATCACTGAGACAGACATAGAGAGAAAGGCAAGATAAAAACTATTTGGAGGTTAGTAGAACCAATAGGGGTTAGGGCTGCTGCTTGCTTGTAAGAGTGGAGGAAATCTGTGTCCCTAAATTAAAACTGTGTAGTTATAATAAAAAGCAGCAAATGGAGTGTACACCTACTTCTTTCAGTAATAATTACAGGATACTGAACTCATTGCTGGTCTAACAACAGCTTTCCACAGTGGGGCTGACTGTGAACAGAACCCAGAGCAAATGAATCAGAATTTGAATGTGGTTGCCAGTCCTAGAATTCTTTTTTTTTTTTTTTTTTTTTTTTGAGGGCAGTGTCACTGGCCCTCATATGTGGGACCTGAACCGGGACTGCTGGCTTCCCAAGCCAGTGCTTTACCACCGCGTCACTCGGCCAGCCCAGGCCTAGAATTTTTAAAAAGCATCTCTTCACGTGCTTATGATGACTAGTCAGGTTTAGGAACTATTGGCTATTCGTGGGGCCACCATCTCTCCCATTCACCAGGGCAGTCCCGGGTATTTATTACAAGAGCCGCCGCCCTCCTCTCGCACAAATCTCTCAGCCGAGATGCACATGATGTGCTCTCCGATCTATGCCTCACCCTCCCTGAAAGCATGCTCAGTGAAGGTGATGGGCATTTAGGTCACAACTGGAAGGATGGCCTCTTACCATTACTTCCATTGTATGACTAAAGATGAGACGGAGAAAAACTATTCCTTGACCTTAAATTCACATTAAAATGTCAACCAATAGTCAGATTCTCCCCGAGAGTGAAATCTGATGAGTGGAAATAACAAAGGCATAACTTTAAGTGGGGAGAAAGAATGGAAAACCAGGGGTATCTCAAAGACAATTGCTTCTGCTATGTCACCATTCTGTCCAAGTCAATTGAGAGAGCCTGAAATAAATATGGATTTGACTTATATTGGCTCATTATTTAAGAACTTTTGCTCATTTCTTCTTTAACTCTTTTTGGTCCCCAATTTCTAGCAGAGTCAAAATAAGAAAATCATTTGACAGTGAGGTACTATGACACTTGAGTTGCTGAGAAACCAATCAATACTCCTCATCAAGTTAATGTCACCCAATTTTGAGTGTTACCTTGTTCTGGTCTAATCCTGATCTATGACCTATAAAATAAGGACATGGAAAGGTAAAAGTAAGGAACTGAGCGTTCTTAAAAGTATTCATAGTATAAAAATGAGAGAGAAAATATTTTAAATCTCAACCCTCAGAACACTGAGTACACTCCAGTGTCCCCATTATATCTGCAATTATTACGTCCCTAAGGCACCACTTTTCTGCAGCACCAGACAGCTCTCCTTATCTAGACACTCCAGGCATTTTCATCCTTCGTCTTGGCTTTTTCTATTTCTAATGGGGCCTTTTCAATAGAAAGGATTTTCAGTTACTTGACACTTAAATTAATATTCAAGCCACCAAAGCTACAAATTTTAAAACCTGGTTTTCATTACTTTCAGCCCAAACTATGACTCTATTTATGAAACCAGTAAAATAAGAAAATCACTTCAAATTTTCTCTGAAGCTCTAGTTGATAAATTAAACTGCTAAATCAGTACCATTTACAAATTTAATCAATTAAACAATGTTAATTTTAAACTGCATTTATAAATGAAATATACACAAATTTTTAAATGCTTCCAATGTCTTAGAAGACAAATTTTCAGCCATAACAAGCAAAAACTTCCCTAACATTTAAAGCTCTCTTATTGCAATTCTAATCAAATAAACTTTAAAATATCATAAATTGAGTGCTCTTAAATATTCCAGTTCTATTTGCAAACTTAATCAACATCTCTCATACCTTTTAATTTAAAATCTCAAGATTAAAATGTTACTCATTTTATAATGCAATCACCAAGAAAATCTTTTAGGGCCAGAATATGCTGCAGTCTCTTGAAACAGCAAATGTACTGGCCCTTTTTAGAGAAGCTTAGTTTGGGTAGATGGACCTCAGCAGCCCCTAGCCTAGACTGGATTCAACTAACCTCTTAACTACCTGATTGAATTCTGCATTCTTTTCATATTCTTTTTGTCCAGTTTTGTCCACAAAAGTCTACATCTGTCAAAAAACCATCAGCCTTTTTTGATTCAGTCCAAAATCTGACTAAACCCTAGTTACCTCTTAAGGTTGATGTGTTGAACCCTAAAACCCCCTTTGAAGTGCACATACACTAACTTGGATGGAATCGCATCACTGCTTTCATCCTCACAACACCATACACATTGGTTGAGATTACTCAAGAAGAGGCACAATGAGGTAACAGGCTATTATGCAACAAGTTTCAATGTCTCTTTAAAAAGTTGTTGATGTTTGTTTAGAATGCTCTGTGGAAAGAACACAGGCCCTTTTGTAAGCAGTTTTTGAAAGGCTTATCTCCAAGGCAGTTATAAACTCAGACATTGCTAGGAGAAACTCTGTTGTATGAGGACAGTCAGAGCTGGAAGGGATTCAATGATCATCTGCTCCAGCCCACGCTCTGCAAATAAATTTAAAAAAAAGTAAGCTCCAGAGAGAAGGGAGAAGGAGCAGGTAGAGGGGCAGGGCGGAGGCGGGGGGAGTTCTCTTTTCTTGAATATCTTCTATGTTCTAGGCACAGAACACAGGCAGTTAATGAATCTTCAATTAAGATGCACAGAGTGGCTCTGCATAATCCTTTTCCCCTCTCTTTCCCTCCTCAGACTCATTACAAATGTTACCATCTCCTCAAGGTCACCCATCTCCTTGCCCTGTGTTCTTAATGGATAACTTGGCCTTCCCCTCCATTGACTTTGTGGAAGAAATCAGCCATTCACCACTTCAAGTTTCTAAAGGAGCCTCATGCGTACCTAAATTCCTGGGAACAGAAACCAAATTTTGGTGGACTGAGAGATGAAAAAGGGATAATAGGGACTTTCAAGAAATTTAGAGAAGGGAGAGGAGCAAGGCTGGACAGAAGCTGGGATGGGGGTGCAGGGTCAAGGGAAGGATGGAGAATGGAGAGAATTGGGCGTGTTCATAGGGAACTAGAAGAGGCAGAGAGCAGAGGAGGAGTGATTGACATAACAGGGCCCCAGAGAAGACGGGTGGGGTGCAGGGCTGGAGTATTACATTTGAAGGAAGGAGAGATGCTTCATTCTCCAAAGCAGGAGGAAAGAAGGTGGAGTTAAGTGTAAACACGGCTGAGGATGTTAATGAAAAAACAGTTCAGGTGGTCACTCTGGGGCCTGGGTTAAGTGAGGAGTGTGATATAGCCTGGGTGGGCATGAAAGAATCTAGGATCTGAATACCTCCATGGACTAACTAAGGCCGGGGGGAAGGAATGAGCTAGAAGGACACTGGAGTTTGAGATTTGGGGACAGGGCAGTATTAATGATGACACAGCAGTAGGGCTGTTGAAAGGCCGGTATGGCAAAGGAGGGGCCAGGTAAAAAAATCACTGGGCTTAGAGCTAAAGGTCAGAGGAGCCAGTGGGTCAGGAATGTCATCCTCCTGGACCTTGGGGTCGCCCAGACTTACAATTGGTAGAACTTGGGGGAGACAGAGGTCACAAGCCCACTGCCAAAATTATTTGTGAATGCAGAGATGGATCAGCAGGCTGACACGTGACAGGAATGACATAAGGATGAGATGTGAGCCTTAAAGCCAAAAGGAATCTTCCCAAAAAAGGTGGAATATGGCCTGGGAACAACGTTGGAGAGCAAGGGAGACATTAATTCCCAACTCCCAGCCTGAGGGGCAGAGGGTCAGTGAGAGGGAGCCACCTTCCCTTCAGAAGGATAAACGGGAAGCAGGAATCTCAGGGGACACTAAGGGCCCAGTTGACAGCAGAAAACAGGAGAAACATACAGTATAAATGTTACGGATACAGGGACTTTGTCTATCATGGACTAGGTTCCAAACAGCAAGGGTTGAAAGGTGAGGGAGGGAGACAGGAAACACAAAAAACAGCCTGGGATGACATTAAGTAATAGAATAAAGACTAAAAAGGCAGTGTCCGAGGCAGTGGCTAAGGGTGCAAGGGACAGAAGGCAGAGAGGCCTCAACTAACTAGCTGTGTGACCCTAGGGAGTTACTCTCTCTGTGCCTCAGTTTCATCATTGTACAATGAGGACACTACTAGTACTTATCTGATAAGGTTATTGTTGCTCTGAGGATTAAATGTGTTAATACGTGTGAAGTACTTAGAAACTGATCAGCATATAGTGATATTTAGTCCTGAGGATGCGTTTGCTTTAGAATGCAATCACTTTCCCTCAAGTAATGGACATACAAATTATATCAAACCCTGAACAACGCACCTTCACTTCCTGACACTTACATGTAGTAAAAACCCATGTTTTTACATGTAAACAAAAATAAATTTAAAAAATTAAAAAAGTCTGTCGGGGCCATTGATAGATTAAGTTTCCTACAAATATGCCCTGTGGCATTTAACCATTACCTGCCTTTTGAAAAAGAAGAAATAGAGATTAAAAGTTGGTTGCAGACAGCAAGAATCTAGAGTTATAACTGTTAAAGATGGGCAATCAATAGAGTCATCTAGTATACAACTCAACAACAACAAATCAAATAACTGGACTGAAAAGTGGACAAACTTGGACAGACAGTTTTCCAAAGATAACATACAAATGGCCAATAAGCACATGAAAATGCTCAACATCACTAATCATCAGAGAAACGAAAATCAAAACTACGATGAGGTAAGATGGCTACTATCAAAAATAAATAAATGTCAGCAATGATGTAGATAAATTGAAACCCTTGTGGTCTGCTGATGGGAATGTAAAATGGTATAGCCACCTTGGCAAAAAGTATGGCAGTTCCTCAAAACTTTAAAAATAGAACTACCATGTGATCCAGAAATCTGACTTCTAGAATCGAAAGCAGGGACTTGAATAGATAATTTGCATAACAATGTTTATAGCAGCATTACTCAGAATAGCTAAGAGGTAGAAACAACCCAAATGTCCATCAACAGATGCATGACTAAACAAAATGTGGTCTATACTAAAAAAGAATATTATTCACCCTTTAAAAGAAAGGAAGTTCTGACACATGCTACAACATGGGTTAACCTTGAAGGCATTATGTCAAGTGAAACAGACAGTCACAAAAGGGCAAATGCTGTATGTTTCCATTTAAGTGAGATCTCTAAAGCAGTCAGATTCACAGAAATGGAAAGTAGAATGGTGGTTCCTAGGGCCTGGGAGTAGAGGAAAGTGGGAGTTATTGTTTAATGGGTATGCAGTTCTAGTTTTGCAAGTGAAAAAGCTCTGGAGCTTTGTTTCACAACAACATGAACATATTAACACTACTGACCTGTACATTTAAAAATGGTTATAAAGGGGCCGGCCGAGTGGCGCATTGATTAAGAGCTGGTTTGGGGATGCCAGCAGCCCCGGTTCGGATCCCACATATGAGGGCCAGTGACACTGCCCTCTACAGCTAACAACAGCTCCACCTGAAGCTGGGCTGTGCGAGCCCCGACAACAGTGTAGGCTGCAGCCCCTGCTGCAGTGGGCTGCCATAGGCTACAGTGAGTGGCTGGCAGCCAGCGTGAGCGGTCAGCAGCCAGCATGAGCTGCCAATAGCCGGGTGAGCAACCATCCAGAGGCCGGCGACTGATCCGCCTCATCCGGGAAGAACACAATGACAATACCAACATGGGCCAGTGAAGCAACGTCCTCCACAACTAGACTGAAGAACAAAAAGACAGCAACTTGTCTGTTCCCCTCCCTCAATTCCCCAACGCTGTTCCCCTCCCCCAATTCCCCAATAAAATCTTTAAAAAAATAAAAAATAAAAATAACAACAAAAGTGGTTATGAAGGCAAATTTTATGTTGTTTTTTTACCACAATAAAAACAATGAAAAACAAAATCACCTAATATCCTCCCTCCTCTCCCTTTACTGATGAATAACATGAAGCCCAGACAAAGTAACTGACTCATCCAAGGCCACACAGCACACTGAGGCAGAATCAGGACCGGAACCCTGAACTCTGACCCCAGCAGCAGCATTCCTTCCATCACTCTGATGGCAGGAGCTGAGGTGGTGGAAAAGATGACATGCTTGACTTATCAGTACCGATTGGGACATTGTGATGAACCTGGAGGGGATAAAGATTCTACTCCATGTTTATAAAGGCTCTGGTGCTTGTGTCCTTTCTCCAAATCCCATGAGGATTATCCCAACCAACAGGTCTGACAGGCCACACTGGAAATATTCAGTTTCTCTCCCTGGTCTGCGGCAGGCCTGAAAGCAGATGAGAGCAGCTTTCTGTTCCTGGGCTATTCCCACTGTAATTTAGAAGTCCAGACAGTTACACCGGAAATCAGGAAGAAAAACTCAGCAGCCGAATTAAACACAAGTTTGGTGTGGGGTCTCTAACGTCCGGAGGAAGCTGCTAGTTCATGCTTGCTACTTTGAAATCGGTTCACTCACTCCTATCTGGACTCAGAGGAGTCTTTTTTTATTCCCTTTTTGGAGTTTTCCTTTAGCTTCTCATTCCAAGTTCCATAAAGGAGACAAGAGGAAAAGCTGGCCCCAGCTCAAGATGCAGCGATGAAAACCAGAGCTTTGTTTTTTTAAGGGTGATAGACACCCTTAAAAAATAGGTTACCTTCTATTTTATATCATAAATTCCTATTGTTTCCATGGAAACAATGAATGTGACTGAGGATTCCCCACAGGACCTGGCTTGGTGATTCTAGAAATCGCCACAGGTTTGAAAGTGTCAGAGCTGATGCCAAAGGCCCCCCTCCCCTCCTCCGCTTGTCCGGTCTCCTTGACACCCAAACATCTCAGGCATACAACACCCCCCTGAGCTCCGAAGGTGTCAGGAAGATCCTCCTTACACTAGTGTGTCCCATGACAAAGCACTAAAAAAACACTGGGGCAAGGACATTTCTAAAGATCTTTCCGCTCCAGAATTTTTTTTCTTTCAGCAAAGCTATTGAGGCTGAACCAGGATGCCTATAAAAAGCCTTCTGTGCTCCCCCAAGCATTCTTAGTGAATCCTCAGGAAGGATGGAATAAGATGGGGGTCAGAGGCTCGGAGCTCATGCCAGATGCTGAGGCTGCCAGCGAGGCTTGGTGCTCGGTGCACTGAGTGCCCCGAGCGCTGCTCTCATCCGCGTGGTCTCTGCCCACTCTCTCTAAGGGAATTGGCTGTGCTCCTGGCTCCCCTCGCCTGTGGGCTGCTAGTTATCTAATCAAGGGCAGGATTTCTTCACAGATGTTCACAAGCATGGAGCCAAGGGTCTGCTGAAACATGAGGCAGGACGCCACTGAGAAGGCCTCTCGATGAGAGTCAGCCACACTTGAGCTGTTGTTCCTGTCTCAAGACACACCTGTGTATAGAAGCCAATGAGCCATTCCGGAAACATCACGTGTCTCCTGTTTAGAGCTGATCCCGGGAAACGAGGGCTTTCCTGAGATGACACCAAGCATGAAAATGGGGGGGAAAGCCACGGAGTCCTTGGCCCCCTGGCAACGCCTTTCCCATTTGCAGAGAGAAGTCTGGAGGTAAGGAGGCTTTGCTGCCTCCAGATGTCCTCCGCTTTACCTCCTACTCCACTAAGTGTATCATCGCCAAAATTCAAGGGCCACATTCACAGCCTGAAACTCCAGAGTTGGCCTCCTGATAAAACATTTCCATCTCAATGGAAATGCAGGCAAAATGCTTTTTCTAAGCTAAATGATGTCCTCCTCTTGGTTCGTGGCCAACCAAAAGGACCTGCAGGGTGGGGTCGTGTACTGTGCCTGGCAACAGAACCACAAGTCCCTTAGAACCGACCCTTTAACACTCAAATGCCCAGAGGCCATCGGACTACATGAGACTCCTCCGGCAGCTCTGCCTTCAGGAGCTAATTCCATAAGAATTCTGCCTGTCCAAGGAAACCAGGAGTCAATACCTAAAGAAGACTGTAGAAATAGGGACCCCAGAGGATGACTAGATCCCAGGTTTAGGAAGAGTGGGGGGCCTTAGAGTAAGGAGAGGGTCAAGAGGAAGATTATTCCAAAGCGGAGAAGAAGAAACCAAAACGATTGATTAGGAGAAGGGGAGCGCAGAAAATGAAGGCTAGCTGTTTTGAGGGACCCAGGGAGGAAATAGGCCACCTGGCACAAGGTGCATGTTTAAGGACTAGAAAGAGAAGGTACAGAGAACACTAAGTGAAGGTGTTGAAATTTTTTACCAACTGCTCCTTTGGAAGACAGGAAAGGGAACTGCATCTGTAACTATGTCATCCTCTTTATAAAGGTGAGGTTACAAAAACAAACTTGGTCATTGAATCAAGACATTTCTTTTTTGTACAGCAACTCCAGGCTTCTACAGGTAAGGAGAAGTCCCACGTGTTACAATCAGTCCTGACTTGGGGGTCTTTTCTTCTGTGCAGTATTTACAAACCAAATCTGAGAATCAGGGCGATGGAGAAGGAAGGCAACTGAGCATCCACCCTGCTCTGGGCACACGGGGCTCAGAGCTTCATATGCAGGACATTTGAACTCCAGACACATATAAGCAGCTGCCTATCCAATGTCCTAACTTAGATGTCTAAAGGAATGCCAAACTCACCCCAAACTGAGCTTGGATCTTGCCCCCAAACTGCTATTCCACCCATAGTCTTCCCCATTCAAGTTGAGGGTGGCTCCATTCTTCCAGTTGCTCAAGCCAAAATCCCTGGAGTCATACTTGAATCCTCTGTTGCTCTCTTACTCTGTACCCAATCTGTCAAGAAATTCTGTTGGCTCTACTTATAAAATGTAATGCAGGTAAATCTTTACAGATAATGTTTTCAGAGCTTTGGGGTAGATACCCAGGCGAGGGATTGCTGGGTCATATGGTAATTCTATTCTTAATTTTTTGAGGAACCTCCCCACTGCCTTCTGCAGCAGCTGCACCAATCTGCATTCCCACCAGCAGCGTATTAGGGTTTATTTTTCTCCACAGCCTCTCCAACACTTGCTATTATTTGTCTTGTTGAAAACAACAAAGGAACAAGGCAAACAAAGAAACAAAAATTCATAGACACAGACAACAGTTTAGTGGTTACCGGAGGGTAAGGAAAGAGGGAAGATATTTGAAGAGGGAAAAAGGGATCAAATATATGGTGATGAATGGAGAACTGACTCTGGGTTGTGGGCACACAATGTGATATATAGATGAGGTATTATAGAAATGTGTACTTGAAACCTATATAAGTTTACTAACCATTGTCACCCCAATAAATTTAATAGAATTTTTAAAAAACGTAATGCAGCATATCTCTACTTCTCCCCATCTCTACCTACCACCAGCTTCATGTCTCACTCAAATATTGCAATGATCTTTTCACTTCCACCCTTGGTCCTTTACAATCTATTTTCACTACAGAAGGCAGAGGAATTATTTTGTTTTTTATTAGTTTCAGATGTACAAAACAATGTACTAGTTAGATATTTACACCCCTCACAAAGTGATAACCCCTGCTCCCTCAATCTACAACCCACAGGGATCTTTTTAATATGTGAGTCAAACCATGTTGCTCTACTCCTTAAAATTGGCTACAGCTCCCCATTTTATTTGGAGTAAAAGTTCAAGTCCCACACATGTTAAAAGGACCCACCCATCTGGACCACACACATTCTCTCATTGATGCCATCTGATGAGACCCTTTTGCTCACTGTGTTTCATTTTTGCAGGCTTCTTTGTTTTCTCTTGAGCATTCCAGGTGTGTCCCCTCTTTGAGGTCTTTGCACTGGTTGTTCTTCTGCCTGAGTCCTTGTCCCATAGATCTCTCCCAAAGTCTTTTCTAAAAACTCTACCTCAGTGATTCTTGCCCAACTATCCTATTTAAGATGGCAGAACTCTCCTAATACACAGCCTCCTAGTACCTTTTCCTGCTTTGTTTGTTTTCCAAAACCCTTGCACTGTATCTCTTACTTATTTCCTTTATTTACATCTGTCTCACTTCCCTAGAATGTATGTTCCTGGAAGTTAGGATTTTGCTCACTGCTGTATCCCCATTGTCTAGAATACTAATGGAAACACCAGAAATGTGTGATCTTACACAATCTTCACAATCACCTTGACTTTCACTGGCACCAGGGTGCTAGAGACAAAGCAGTCATTTTTATCTCTTTATGCCTAGTTTTATGGTCTGTAAAAATCCTGTGAGTTGATGATTCTACCTCAAGTCGATTCTTCACGCAGAGGCCCCATTTCAGCTATTGAAGTATGCACTTGACATCAGAGAGCTAGCTGCCCAACCTGTTGGGCCATAGCATTAGCTCATGTAGCCCAGAGGCAATTCCTGATTTTCAGACACTGTTGGGGAATGAAAGAGAGATGCAAAGAAGCCAGCAGGAGTCAGTGTCAGGGATTCCATAGAGGGCAGGAAATTTCACTTTGGTCCATGGAGCTTGGATTCCTCCAGATAACTTTGAGCTCTCACCATCAAAATAACGTGTGTGTGTGTGTGTGTGTGTGTGTGTGTGTACACATACACACCCTGCCTGGGAGAAGTGACATCACCAAATAAACCCCAGATAACTGAAAAACAATATTATCCTAAGTGAGAGAGATGTCCTGGGGTAAGAAAGACATTTGGAATAGCCATGGGGAATAGAAGCACACAACCTGAGTTCGGAAGCAGGAGAATCTAAAAATAACTTGGCATATACAAAGATGTCTAGCTTGTCCTATATTTTACTTTGAAAATGAATACATAGTTTGTGGGACAGAGGTGAGGGTAGCTATAATACCTCCTTCTGTTACTGTTCCATCTTTTTTCCTGAGAACACTAGCATTTTCTCGGAGGAAGGATGTCTTGTTCCTAGTTTACAAAATGATCGTTACTGACTTTAGCAGGAAGGCATGCACTTTTCCAAGCCCAGCTGCTCATGATTTTTAGCCTGGTCCTCTTTATAATCAAAGAGTATTTTGCCTTTGAACATGAGGAAGAAGGCAGTGATTACTTACAGAGCACCTATCATAGGCCAGATACTCTATACTTCACTCCCCAAACTTGAAGCCCATATCACTATCCCTATTTTATAAAACAGGAGACTCAGGCTTATAGACATTAAGTGACTTGCACAAGATCACCCCAGACAGTTAAGACTTTAACTCAGAACTGATGAACTCCAAATACTCTGCTCCCTCAACTATGCAGTCTTACCTTTTCCCTAAGGAGGTGCCAGAAGGGAGAGAGCTGTCCATGGATGTTAATCATGAATTACTCTCATTTGTAAGCCCCAGACCAACAAAATACATAATGCATAACTTCTAGACCCTTAGACCTGTTTCCTTCCTTTAAGGAAACTGGACTTTAAAAGAGAGTGGAAATGATAACACAAGACAGAATCTGATGATGAACTAAAATGATTGTTTCAGGCCAAAAGAAGTCAGACTTGGTTCACACCTCAAAGGGCCTTTTCCAGCATCATCAATCTTCACCTAAGGTGGAGATAATTATTTGATTTTTCGCTTATGACATTTTACAACCTCCAGCATCTCTAGCAATTAAAAGTTGTTACCTATATGATCCCTGAATGATCCATTTGGATGTTACCAACTACTAGTAATAGAAAACCCAAACAATGAGGTTTTAAAAGTAGGAATGTTTATATCTCTTATAAGCAAGAAGTACGCAGACAGGGCGCTTCCAGGGTTGGTGAATTCAGTAGCTCAGTGACATTATCAGAACAGATATTTCTCCCATCTTGCCTCTCTACCATCCTCTGTACCATGGCTTGTCTTCTAATAGCAGGCTCCTATAATGGTCCCTAGATGGCTGCCTTAGGTCCAGCCAACAAGCAGATGACAGCCATGAGAAGTAGAAAAGGAATCCTCGCTGGGTCCCTTTATAATCAAGATAAAACTTCCTTCCTTCTAGGACCAACATAAAGGCACCTGGGAACATGTATTTTTCTTAGTGATACAGAAGCACAAGAAAAGTCCAACTGCCCAAGCACAGGTCAAACCTCAGCTTACATCACATCTGCTAACATTTCATTTCCCAAAGCAAATTCCATGGCAAAACCCAAAATCAAGGAATGGGGGACTTACTGCTCCTATGATGGGGCCAGGACTGACAGTGTATGAATGTATAATACTACAGGGAGTAAGGAGTTGAGCTCAAAAATGCAACCCATGGTTATAGCAGGTAGAACCTTACAAAATTGCTATTGTTAAGGTACAAAATGGTCAAATACCAGCCATCTCATATGATTCAGTATAATACCATCAATAGAGCTAGGATTTAAACTAGGCCTTTTGTCCAATGTCTACTAGAACTCCATGGAAAGCAGCACAAATAGGTGATACTCCATAAAAAGCAGATGTGCTAAGCACACGGGAAATGAAAAACATATGTAATTGTCTGTCTCTGAAATAGCAATTTGGTTTCCTTTAAGTAGAGTCATATTCCATTGGAATCAAGCACACATTAGAATTTAAAGAGTATATGAAAATAAACCTTTGAAGCTGAGTCCCAATAAAACTCTTCCCTGGAGAGTCAGAGGTATTATGGTCCCACAGGACAAGTATTGCTTTTTAATGAAACTTTAATTACATTTGAGACTTTGTTATAATTGTCCCTGCTGGGTAAGCTTTTCCTGTGGAATCTCACTAGTAGTGCATCTAAATTGAATGTCCTAGCTTGTTATCCCACAGCAGTTTCATGTCTTAAGCATAGTCATGAGGAAGGAAGTTTCAGGAGCAGGGGCCTGGGGTGTGCGTATGTCTGCATGAGGTCTGTGTCTTAGTTGAGAAAGGAGGGAGAAAAGTGTTGGACAGCTGCCAGATTGGAAAGACTCTGAGGCAAGGAGGTTTACGAGGCCTGAGAGAGAAGCATTACCAAGACATACTACTACTCTACGGAAGACTTAAAGTCTTCAGTGTGAAGGATGATTTGATAATGAGAGAATCGTGTTTATCAGGATTTGGGAGTGGGTGATGAAGAGAAGGCCGCTGCCCATGGGAAAAATATCCACTTCCCAGGGGGTTGGAGGCAGTGAGAAAAATAAGGTGTGAGAAGCCAGGGAGTGACAGGGGAGGGGGACGAGCATCTGTGAGAGAGACCAGTCACCAAGATCCATGTCTCTTCTTCCTGGGACACAGCCTACCTTGCAGCGCAGCATTACCCATCAATGGAATATGAACAGAAATGGTATGTGCACTTTCAGACCTGGCCTATGAAACCCTCCCATTTGGGCTCCTCCATGCTTTTTCATCTGCTTCCAGTTGGACACAAAGGATAACGAGGTCCTATGTTTTAGTGACACCACAGATGAAAGGAGCCTGGGTCCTTAAATGACTGTAAGTAAGAGGGCCTACTTCCCTAACTAAACACCTGCCAACACTGTTGAATGAGCAATAAGTACATTTCTAATGTATGACAGACACTGTGACCCATCACACACCCATTCCATTTCAATGAAGGACTTATTCCCCCAGCTGAAAGGACATTGTTGGCAAAAAGCCCTCAGCTGTCAGCCTCTGCAGTGACTATCTCAGCACTAAGAGAGTTGCCTAGCCCAAGTTTATACCCTTCCCAGGGAAGCACATCCAGTGATCAGTTGATAAGAGTACATGGCCCGCCACTGCAGTCCAACATGAGACTTCTCTAATAAGCCAGTTCAACTTCCGTGGGGTAGACCAAGATTGTCATCAGGCCTGACTTGCCCCTCAACTTCTCTCTTGCCCAGTTCTGCTTCCTTTCTCTTTTGTAGTGATTTTAAATCTAATAATGCTCCCGAATAACCGTCCGGCATGCTAAACTTTCAGAGTCTGCTTCTTGAAGAACCCACCCCGAGGTATAGTGAATACAGCATACAATGGACCATTTTTCTGCGGACACAGCTATGCTAGGGTGGCCAGCAGACACTTTTCTTGCTATGTAGGAAAGGCTATGCCATCTGCAAAAGGAGACAAATAGGCCAACACACAAGGAGTAGAGAGAGAGAGACAGATGGAAGGGAGATAATCCCAACTGGGATGAACTGAACTTCCAGGTTTTCCTTGAGCTGATCTAGAATCTTTCCCAACTACAGGAAGGAATAAATGAATTTCTATTTCCTTTTTTTTTTTCATGTCTGTATGAGGGAAGCTCACTCTCGGCCCTGTTCCCACCACTATCCATACAAGACAGAGGTGGAGGCCCCTGTCATTGTGTAGGGGACACCAGAGTTTTGTCACCACTCTTAAATTGAGTTTACCTTCCTGGTCTATTGGCCTGCTATAGAGGAAAACAGTGAGAATGATCCGGTGTGCTCTCAGGAGAAAGACATCCCCCCTTATTCAACCTGGGTCAGGCTAAGGCTGAATGGGATATTGGTGATGGCTTCCAAGTGCACAGTTCATCCATTGGTGCTTTTAACTGGGATGTTTGTACTGCGTCTTCTGTGCATGTAATGTCTCTCCTGAGGAATATTTCAAGGCTAAACTATTCTCCTTTGCCACTCATTTCCCACCAATTTAACTGATTACCAGCTTGGTAAGTGATGCATACACACCTCATTTGATGTTTGAAACTACCCTGTGAGAAAAGTATTATTATGTTTTTATAAAATTTACTATTTTAACCTTTTTGAGTGTACAAATCAGTGGAATTAATTGTTTTCATTGTTGTACACCCATCACCACCATTCATCTCCAGAGCTTTCCCATTATCCCAAACTGAAACTCTGTCCATTAAACAATAACTCCCCATTTTTACCTTCCCCCATCCCTGCCAACCACCATTCTACTTTGTCTCTGTGAATTTGCCTCTTCTAGGTACCTCATGTGGTGGAATTGCAAAGCATTTGTCCTCTTGTGTCGGGCTTATTTCACTCAGCATGCTTTCAAGGTTCATCCATATTGCAGCATATGTTAGAATTTCCTTCCCTTTTTAAGGTTGAATAATATTCCACTGTGTGCATACACCACATTTTGTTTATCCATTTACCTACTGATGGACATTCGGGTTGTTTCCACCTTTTGGGCATTGTGAATAATAGTGCTATAGATATCAGTGTACAAGTATCTGTTTGAGTCCCTCAGTTTTTCTGAGTATACACCGAGAATTGGAATTGTTGGATCATATGGTAGTTCTATTTTTAATCTTTTGAGGAACCACCATACTGTCTTCCACAGCGGCTGCACCATTTTACACTCCCACCAGCAATGCACAAGGGTTCCAATTTCTCCACACTCTCAGAATGTATTATTTTTATCTCCATATACAGTCAAGAAAACTGAGACTCAGAAAAGTGATGACTTCCTCACAATTACACAACTACTAAGTGGCAGATCCTGCCTGCGAAACCCAGATTCTTGACTCCAAGTCCATCATGCTTCCCCAGCCCCACAGCTGCCTCAGACACAGAACAGCAAAAATAGAAGTCTATTGAAAACTAAAGCAATCAGAACTATATCCGGGACAGGACTTGGTTCTGGGAGTTACTACCCCAGTTGCTCTGTTAATAATGATACCTCTATGTACCCCACTGGAAACACCTGCAGTAGAAATGTGTGTGCTCTGTCGATAAAAGTCAATCCTATTGACTGAGAAATTATTTCATTTCTTCAGTCAGCCACCATTCATTCATTCAGCAAGTATTTGCTGAGTGCATATTAGGTGCCAAGCACATTTTTAAGGGCTGTGAATAAGACGGCCCAGGTTCCTGTTCTTATGGAACTCAAATTCTAGAGAAGGAGACAGGCAGTAAACAGACAAAGAAGTAAACTGGACCATATGGTATAAGTGAACTAAAGGACAGCAACAGGTTGAGGCATAGAGAAAAAAAGTGGGGAGAGGGAAGGTGACTTTGGATAGCATGAGGCTTGTCAGGAAAAAGATGACATTTAAGCTAAAACCTAAAGTTGAAAAGGTACCAGCCATGTGAAAGCTGGTGGAAGAACATGTGGGCACATGGAAAGGCAGATGCAACGGGCTTGAGGTAAAACTAATTGGAATGTTCTAAGAAAGTCAGGATGTCAGTCTGGTGGGACCATAGAGACAAAGGTTGGAGAACAGAGAGAAATGTTAGACAGGAAACCAGGTACCCATTCAGATGGGTCTTATAATAATGACAGCTAATGTTTATTGAGCACTTACTATATGTCTGATACTATTCAAACAATTCATATATATATATATATATATGATTTAATCATCACAACAAATCCTATAACTAAATACTACTATTATCCCCACTTTGCAGATGAGGAAAATGTTGCCCTGAGTGGTTACGTAACTTTTCCAAGGAGATCCAGATGGTCAGGTCAGGGGTAGAGCTTAGATTTAAACCCAGGCAACCTGGATCCAGGATCATAAGCATTCCGCAATATGATCATCATGTGATCAGGGGTTAGGATGTTATTCCAAGAGCAATAAGATATCATTGAGGGGCTTTGGGCAGGAGCGTGCAGGATCTGTTTTATATTTCAAGGTGATCATCATGGTAGCTGCATGGAGCACAAGGGAAGGCAGAGAGGCCAGCTGGAGGCCATATAGGAGTCCAGGTGAGAGATAATGATGGTATGGATGAGGGAGGTGGCAGTGAGGAGACACCAAAGCAGACATCTTTGGGATACCGTTTCAAAGTAGAGCTGTAGGGGCTTGCTGATAATTTGCATGTAGAAGTGAGGGGAGGGGAGGAATTCAGGTTCACTTCCAGGCATCTGACTTGAGCAACTTGTTGGATGGAGAAGATATATTTAATGAACTGGAGAAGAGCAAGATGTGGAGGGGATATGTGTTGGATATTTGAATGTCTAGCATCCAGTTCCCTAACAGCACCCCTGTTCCTTGTTGGACAACACCTCTTTCTTATGGCTTACAGTGAAGCCAAGATGTAGTCCTATTAGATATTCCCTCCATGGAATGTGACTCTCGAGAAGTAGGACAAAAGTCAGTCCCTCCAAGGGCAGCCTCCTAACAAAATTTTCCTTTATAAGGTAGTAGTTGTGCTTCCTACTTCGCAAGCTCAGGAATCAAACCTCTCATCAATTCTGTGAGTCCTTCCAGTACATTCCCTCTACCTAAGTTAGCCAGTGCCAGTTCTTGTTGCCTATAACCAAAGAGAGTACAGGTTGGAGATAGGGTGGGCAGGCTTCTCAAAACCAGGAGATACATTTTGGGCAGGTCAAGTTTCAGCTGCCTGTCAGATATGTCAAAGAGGCTGTTGGATATATGCACCTGGAGTCCAAGGTTGAAGTTTGTGATGGGGAGAAATAAATTTGGGAGTGACCAACATGGAGGTGGTATTGTGGTGTCTAGCATAATGCCCCATGTCTTTTGCTAAAAACATTCTGCATCTCTTTTGGGGAAATATTCCTCCTTCTTGGCTAGTAATCTTGATGGAGTTATTAATCGAAGTGCCAACCCCTCCTTTGCCCAAATATGGATCTCAAGCCTGGATAGTCAGAATACGAGGTATGGCCATTAAGTTTCCGAACTTGTTGTAAGGCTGTTGCTAACCTTTTTGATATCAGAGGGATTATTCATTATGCATTTGTATCAACTGGACAAACAGTTAATCAAGTTTATTATTTGGAAATGCTGAAAAGTCTGCGTGAAATAGTTAGACGACCTGAACTTTTCACCAACAATCCATGGCTCTTGCATCACAACAATGCACCAGCTCACACAGCACTGTCTGTGAGGGGGCTTTTAGCAAGTAAACAAATAACTGTATTGGAACACCCTCCCTACTCACCTGATCTGGCCCCCAATGACTTCTTTCTTTACCCAAAGATAAAGGAAATATTGAAAGGAAGACATTTTGAAGACATTCAGGACATCAAAGGTAATACAATGACAGCTCTGATGGCCATTCCAGAAAAAGAGTTCCAAAATTGCTTTGAAGGGTGGACTGGGAACTGGCGTAGGTGGATAGCTTCCCAAGGGAAGTACTTCAAAGGTGACTGTAGTGATATGCAGCAATGAAGTGTGTAGCACTTTTTCTAGGATGAGTCGCGAACTTAATTGTCTGATCTCATATGTCATCCACCTGGTCACAGTGCTTCTTAAGAGGCACTCAAGTGAATTAGGTCCACTCAATAGGAACTAGCCACTTTTGATGGAACAGTGAGGCACAAAGAGTTCCTTCCTGGCAGGATTGCTGAACTAGTACAATTTTAGAGCTACCAGGGTCTTTTTTTTTTTTTTTTCTACTCTGGGGCCATAGCCTGATGAGAATGAGAAAGAGGTTAGCACTGCAGAAAACAGATTCAAGTGACCAAGGGAGAGGGGCAATGTGCTGATGCAGCACTGAGGCCTGAGACATGATCATTCCTGAAACTAACTTCATGATTATGAGAATCAATGAATTCCCATTTTTGCTTCTGGTAGCTGAGTTTCTGTTACTTGCAGTCAAGTGACTTCTGACATGAACAAATGGCATTTGAAGCCCCACACCTGGATGAGATCACATAGGAGGAGAGCGTAAATGGAGAGGAGGACTGAGCCACAAAATCCTGTAATAAATAAAGATCCAATAGAGGAGAGCAGCCAGCCCTTTGATATATCTTGTCTTTGATAACAAATGGGACCAGAAAGATAAGATTATTCATTGTATGGCAGGAGGAAAATCTATTGGTAGGATATTTATATTTTTGAAAACTGGGTTATAGGTACATATTTGAAATTACAATAGTGTGAAAATTCTCAAATTAAAAAATTCACTTATGACATGGTGTTGTTACATATTCGAAGGACAGTGCCTCTTTGCTGGAAAGCTCCATTGCCACTGAGTCATGCCATCTGAGATAGCTGTGGCTTACCTGCCTTGTCCTGGCACCCAGCATTCTGAGATGCAGGCATTGACGGGTTTGGGCCAGGAAAAGTCAGACGTGTACGGACAGCCTGAAAATATGCACAAGCTCTCTGTGGTTTGACTCTGATCAAAGACAGGGAGGAGTATGTATTCGGGCTCTGTTGGCCCCTGAATTCATTTTGGATGAGACAGATTAGTGTGTGCCAACCAGACTCCCCGTTCCTAACAGCAGCCAGCTTGGCATCTCTGGCTTCCAAAGCGATTGTTCTGGTTCCCATGCCAACAGAAGGCTCTGCACTGAACTGATAATTTGAGCAAATTATATGGAGTTAGGAGTGGTGGGATGATGAGTTCTACCCAATGGGGAGCTAAGAAAACCAAATGGTGGCTCTGGAGTGGGATGCCAGGCTCAGGAATGGGAGCCGAGGAATCCTAGAAATTGACAAATGGCAGTGTCTGCAGAAACAGTCAAAAAAGTCTGCAGGGCTGGCCAAGTGGCACGTTGGTTAAGAGCTGGCTTGGGATGCCAGCTCTGAGCAGCAGGGCCCCAGTTCGGATCTCACATGGGGGCCAGTGACACTGTCCTCTACAGCTAAAATGGTGAACAACAGCTCTACCTGGAGCTGGGCTGCCATGAGTTGCCGGCGAAGGCGTAGTCTGCAGCCCCTGCTGCAGTGGGCTGCCATAGGCTACAGTGAGTGGCCAGCAGCCACCGTGAGTGGTCGACATCTGGAGTGGGCTGCCAAGAGCCTCTCTGAGCAGCTGTCCAGTGGCCTGTGACCTATCTGCCTCATCCGGGAAGAGCACAATGATAATACCAACGTGGGCCAGTGAAGCAATGTTCTCCACAATGAGATTGAAGAACAAAAAGGAAAGCAACTTGTCTGTTCACCACCCCCAATTCCTCAATGCTGTTCCCTTCCCCCAATTCCCAATAAAATGTTAAAAAAAAAAAAGTCTGCAATTAGACGGAAAAGTCTGACCTTTTCATCAGACACAGGAAAACAGAAGGAAATTCTTCGTTTTGCAATACAGAAGAGAAAAATATGGATTTCAAGTCATCTGACTCTGGCTGGGTACACTCTGAGAAGTAGTGAGAGCCACCTAGCTGGCCCATGATTTAAAGAGCTATCACTGATATTGTGAAGACAAGACCCATTGATAAACAGACTAATGAAGCTCACAAGTGCTCAGGCTCTGGAGCCACACTGCCTGGAATTCATATGCTGGGTTCACCATTTGCTTCCTTTAATAATTCTGTACCTCAGTTTCCTCACCTTTAAAATGAGTGATAATTTGAACCTGGAATAAATTACGCTAAGTGGAAAACACCCAGACACCAAAGGACCAATATCGTATGATTCCACTAATATGAGGTATCTAGAATAGACGAATTGAGAGAGACAGAACATAAAATGAGGTTACTAGGGGCTGGAGGGAGGAGAGAATTGGGGGTTACTGTTTAATGGGTAGAGCTTCTGTTTGGGATGAAAAAGTTATAAATATGGATAGAGGTGATGGTTACACAACATTTTGAATGCACTTGATGCCACCAAGAATAGTTAAAATGAAAAAAGAGGGCCGGCTGAGTGGCGTGGTGGTTAAACGCTGGCCTAGGAAGCCAGCGGCCCCGGTTCGGTCCCACATATGAGGGCCAGTGATACTGCCCTCAAAAAAAAATAAAATAAAATAAAATAAAATAAAAAGAAAAAAGAAAATGGCAACTACGTGAGGTGATGGATATGTTAATTAGCTTGATTATGATGATTATTTCACAATATATACATATATTACAACATCAAACTATACACGTTCAATATATGCAACTTTTATTTGTCAATTATATCTCAATAAAACTGGAAAAAAGGTCAAAACGGTAAATTTCAAGTTATGGATATTTTACCACATTTAAAAAACAATAAGGCTGTTGCTACACACATAATGTTGAGCCAAGAAGTCACACAAAGGAATTACTGTTCTATGATGTCAATCCACAGAGATCAAAAACAGGCAAAAATCTTCTGTGGTGCTGGAAACCAGGATAGTGGTTATTGCTGAGGGTGGTGGAGACAGGAAAGGGCTTCTTGGGGCGGCTGGTAGTGTTCTGTTCCTTGATCTGGGGATTGGTGACTTGAGTGGATTGTCTTCGTGAAAAATCATTGAGCTGTCACTTATGTGTGCTCTTTCTGTATGCACATTAGACTTCAATAAAAAGTGCCTCCGGGCCTGCCAAGTGGCGCGTTGGTTAAGAGCTGACTTGGGATGCCAGCGGCCCCAGTTCGGATCCCACATATGAGGGCCAGTGACACTGCCCTCTACAGCTAAGATGGTGAACAACAGTTCCACCTGGAACTGGGCTGCTGTGAGTCACTAGGACAACATAGCTGCAGCCCCTACTACAGTGGGCTGCCATAGGCTACAGTGAGTGGCCGGCAGCCAGCATGAGCAACTGGTAGCTGGTGTGAGCTGCCAAGAGCCACTGTGAATGGCTGTCCAGAGGCCAGCGACCGATCTGCCTCACCCGAGAAGAGTGCAATAATGATACCAATATCATTGCAGTGAAGCAATGTCCTCCACAACTAGACTGAAGAACAACAACAAAAAAAGAACAGCAACTTGTCTGTTTCCCTTCCCTGGTTCCCCAATGCTGTTCCCCTCCCCCAATTCCCCAATAAAATCTTTTTAAAAAAAGTGCCTCCCCCAAAAAATAATATCCTCCTTGGAGGACTATTTTAGTATTCTATGAGTTTAAACGCACTTAGAACAGTATCTGGCATGTAAGGGGAGCTCTAAATCTTTAGCAGCAGCATGTAAAAGATGCTTATACCTCTAGAAAGCTTTCCTGATCTCACCCTGAACTTGAACTGTCAATCATCCCCTCCTTGCCTACACCTCCGATGCTTCCAAATACTTTGTACTTGCTCTTTGAGGTACCCGCTCCTCCCATCTCTGCTCTTGGATCCTGACCCACAGCTCTGTGATCCCCTCACCCTCTGGCTTCCAGGTGTGTTGGGCTAATGTATGGGGAGGACTGACGTGAAATTGGAGGAAAGAAAGGGAGAGAGGTTGAGGCATTTGTTCCCTTGGCTCCCTCCCTGCAAGGTCACAGTGGCCTGGCTGTGTCCCTTGGCCAAAGTACACAGCTCCCATGGAATAGGCCTCTGACCCAGCTCTCTTTCCCCAAGTCCTGGTAACGGCTGCCTCCCTCTGTCCCTTTGGACCAGTCATGGCGCCCTGTGATTACTAACCCAAAGATACTGCACCACTTCTTGTTTCTTATGGTTCCCTCATTCCCTGCCCAGACCGTTATAAATCACATTTTCATTAAAAGCTTCTCCAATTTTCCCAGTTTCGGTGTGTTATCTACCTCTGCTGGGCCCTTGACTGCTACCTACCCTCTCAGAGACCTGTGGAAAGGCAGCCACAGATCCCACATGAGCCCGCTCAGTCAGGTCACTGCTCTTAGAACCAGATGTGAGCACCTGACCAAGCTGACCTAACCAGAGGCTCACTGTTGACAATTTGGAATAAAGTCACAGAAACTGAGTGAAAGAACCAGAGGAGAGCTTAAGTATGCTAAGATCACACCAAGGTAGCAAAATTCAGGGCCATGGCAACCCAAAGCCGTGAGTAAGCTGAAGCTACTATTGGTCTATGGAGGAAAAGGAAGAGATATAACGTGTTATTTATTAATATTCTAAGGACTTTAATATAGTCAGGAGTAAAAATATGTTCTAACAATATACAAGCTAATGTAAAATCATCTAATGTGGTTTTCCCAACTATTGAAGTGTGTCTTTAAAGTCTCCAGAAATATTGTTCCTATTAAAGTCATATGAACAAGACTGTCTAAATAGCGACTGAACAAAATGCAAGAATGCTAACTCATTAGGAAATCTTGTCAATATATGTGTCTTGGGTGGATATGGTGAGGAGTGGGTAATGTGATTTAATAAACTGTGGTTATCCATTAGTGATTTTTTAAATTTAGATCACTAGTGAAATATGGTGGAATAGAAAATAACACAAGGCTTTATGGTTCTAAGAGTAAATATCATTTTGTGCAACTTTTACATCTGTAATACATATAGTGGGTCATAATGTAAAACGTATTACTACAGGGTCAAAAAGCATAGAAAAATTCTAGTTAACTCTATGGTTCAGAAATTACCCTGCTATGCTATCAATGTGGGGACAAAAAAGGTAGAAAACACAGTAGCATATTTATAAATAATTCTGTTAATGTCTATAGGAATCACATATTTTGAGACTTAAGTTGTCCTTCCACCAATGGTTTTAAGTTGGTACCTGTCATCAAGTTGCTATTTCATTCCCTTCCTTCTCACTTTTCCCTATTTTTGCAAATTGGAGAAGGTAAGAGCCTTGACAGTATTATTATCATTCAGACACCTCCCTAGTGCCTGGAACACCAAAGGCTCTAGATAAAAGCTTGATACATTTCTGAAAAATGATCTGTTCACAAAGTCATGGTACCTGCATCGCATTCAGTGATATGAGTAAGGTACTTAAAAATTCGATATATGCATTTCCATAATCAAATATCATATGATCACTGGAATGCCTCATAGTCGGTGCTTTAATATTGTTTTCAAAGCCTGCATATTTTTAAAAGAAGATATTATTACATTACTCTTTATATTATTTTTGTTTGGTATTTTTATTTTAGATATACTAATGTTGATAATAATACAGGGCCCATAAAAATGTTACCAGCTGTAGTGGGTTCAATTGTGGCCCCCAAAAGATAGATCTACTTGGAACCTCCAATATGACCTTATTTGGGATATGGGTTTGCAGATGAACTAAGATAAGGGTCTCAAGAGGAGATCATCCTGGGTTAGGATGGACCCGAAATCCAATGACAAGTGTCCTTATATGAGAGAGAAAAGGAGAAGACATAGAGAAAAAGTCATGTGAAGACAGAGGCAGAAATTGGAATTATGAAGCCCCAAGACAAGAAATGCCCAGGGTGGCCAGGAGCTGTGGGAAGCTAGGAGGATGGCATGGACCATGGACCAGATTCTCCTTCAGAGTCTCCAACGGGAATATGGCCCTACCTACACTTTGATTTGGGACTTCAAGCCTTCAGAACTGTGAGAGAATCAATTTCTGTTGTTTTAAGCCACCAACTTTGTGGTAATTTGTTCTGGCAGCCCTAGGAAACTAATATACCAGCTGAATCATTTACTAATAGTTTAGAAGTCACACCAATTATAAATTTGGTTCTTCTGGCTTTTGCTTGACTTGCATCCTTCGTTTAGAAAATGTTCATAAGTCTCCATTGCTGGAGTATATTTTGAAATACAGTGTTAAATTTCCATAGGTAATTAAATGCATGCAGCCATATGGCTACTGCTTTTCACAAGACTGTAAATTAGACCACAAGTGGTCTCAGTTCTAAGTCCAAATAGCTATGTCATGTTGCCAGCCATCATCACAGTTGTCAAATTAATAATGTCCACTTCTTGTGGTTGTGGTACTCAGTAAATGAGATCATGGTTCTCCAGTGCCTGCCATATCACAAGGACTACATAAATGATAGGCTATTATTATTTATTTTTATTTATTTAAAAAGACAAGTATAGCTAAAAAATTTTGACACTCCTCTTATTTTTTTGTTGTTTTGCATAAGAAATAACCAAAATAAGTGGCTTTTAGCCTTCCTGTAATTCAGGAACTACTAAATTACTAAAGTTGTGGGTAAAATTTGCAAATACAGAAATAAGGGAACAACCACCAAAAATGAGGGCTCCTTTGCTTTGCTGTGGTTCTAGCTGGATCTGTATTTGCATTCCCACTAGGACTCCTCAGTAACCTGCTCTCCACAGACAGGGAAGGAAGCAGCTAACTCTTACAAATGCAGACGGTTTCCTGGATGGAGTATCCCATGGAAATGCAATGCTTTATGGAAACTCAGGGGTCTCCATTCATTCAGCACACATAATCTCAGTTGAGTTAGTAACATTTTCTAGCCAGGGGAAGTTACATCTCTTCAGCCCAGGAACATAAAAAACCCAGAAGAATTCCTTGAGTAATTGCACTGGCCAGAATCTATACACAGCAGCTGAGTCACACGCAGAACATAATGTGACTGATGCCTGTCCTACTCTAAAGGCTGTGCTCCATGTGCCATCTCCACTGAACCCTGGACGCAGCATTCTAAACACATGAGCAACCACGTTGGTTCTGTCCCCTGACTATTTTATTCCAGGGCGTCTGAAACTCCCTCACTCAATTTCCCCATCTATAACAGAGAGAGAAAAAGCCTATGTACTCTTAGCTGTTCTGGTATGTCATACAAGTAAATAAAATAATCCAAGTTCTTTAGAAGAAAATTCTTCATAATCTCAAGGTATCATTACTATGTGACTATGAAGGCAAGGATATAACGGATAAGAAACTTCAGTAGGTCAGGCTAATAATAGAAATGCTGATCTGAATGACAAAAATGTAATGCATAGACTCTCTTCAAAAATGCAATGGCAGGGCCGGCCAAGTGGCGCATTGGTTAAGAGCTGGTTTTGGGATGCCAGTGGTCCCGGTTCGGATCCCACAGATGAGGGCCAGTGACACTGCCCTCTACAGCTAACAACAGCTCCACCTGGAGCTGGGCTATGCGAGCCCTGCCGACGGTGTCGGCTGCAGCCCCTGCTGCAGTGGGCTGCCATAGGCTACAGTGAGTGGCCGGCAGCCAGTGTGAGCGGCTGGCAGCCAGCGTGAGCTGCCAATAGCCCCGATGAGCAACATCCAGAGGCTGGTGACCCATCCGCCTCATCCGGGAAGAGCGCAATGACGATACCAACATGGGCCAGTGAAACAACATCCTCAGCAACTAGACTGGAGAACAAAAAAATGGCAACTTGTCTGTTCCCCTTCCCCGATTCCCCAGCGCTGTTCTTCTCCCCCAATTCCCCAATAAAATCTTTAAAAAAAAAAAAATGCAACGGCATATAATTTCCAAATCTGCTGTGATCTTAGGAACCAAGTAGTAGATGTACTTAACTAGCAACCAGAAAATATGATATATAATTGACAATCACTTATATGCTTAATTGGTCTGAACATTTACCCTATACTGCTTTTTGCATTATTAATTTTCACAATTTGTTAAAAGGGTTTCCTAAGTAAATATGACTTCATTTCAGCACCTGTTTTGAATTTCAAATATTAGTGTATTCTAGCTTAATAACTGAGTGCCTAAAGCCCTAACTACTCAGGTATGCATCTCAGCCTACCCTTTTCTGGTTACTATCCCTGGCCAGCTTAGTTAACCTCTCTGTACTTCAGTTTCCTTAAAGATAAAATAAAAATAATAATCACAGCTACCTCACAGGGTATTTGGGAGGATTAAATGAGCTAATTCAGGTCAAGTAATTGAAGAGCCCAATGTATAGTAAGTGTGTCATATATTTTAGTCTCATTTATTTTCCTTGAAACTACCTATCGGAATTTTACCATGTGACATTTACAGTGACATTGTCCTATGAGATTGATAACATCTGGAAGAATTCTGCATGTTTTTAGTTCAAGCCTGTGTCCTTTATACTCTTGCATTACGAAAAGAGCTCTGGGCAAGAAGTTAAGAAATTCAGATTCGAGGTCCAACAGAGCCATCAACCATGTGATTTTAAATGTGTCACTTCAACCCTCTAGACCCATTTCCTCAAAAATAAATAAATAAATAAACAAATAAATACATACATAAATAGAGCGCTCTGACTGCATTACCTTAAGACAACATAGTATACTAGAAAGAACCTTGGAGCAAGAGTCCAAACTTCAGGTTCTAATTTTAGCACTTGTTTGGTATAAAATTTACAGCAAATACAGAACCTCTCGGAACCTCAGTGTCCACATCTGGAAAATGAATAGAACAATATCAGAAATGATCCTCTTACAGGCTGTTGTGAGCATGAAATTAGATAGTGAAGAAAGTACCTTGTAAACTATCAAGCACTAAATAAAGTAAGTTGATATCATTAATAAAATACTAGTTAGTCTATTTTTTATGCTAAATATTACTGTTTCTTATAACTTTTTACAAGTGTTTGTGCTCCTGTGGGTTAGAATCAGACTCTAAAGATGTTTTTTGGGGTTTTTTTTTTTTGGCACTCTGACTATCTATTATAACAATACCTTCCCTTAGTTCAGGTAACAGCTATAAATTTTCAACCTGCCCCTCAGTCATTATCTAAGCACGATTCCGAGTCAAGAAATCAAAGAATTATCTACTTGCCATTTCCTCTTCTTTATGCAAATATCTCTACAGATATAACCTAAGAAATAACTGGCCTCTGTCTTGAGGTTTCTTATTATTTTGAAGGGGCTGTTATAGAGGAAGAAGATAAGAAAAGATTATGCTCATAAAGAAGGACATGTGCATGTAGCCCTTACACCCAGAAAAGCACTTTCCCACCACGGGGTCCTTATTCATGCAATCCCCTCCACCAGCTTCACTTTCCTCCTATTCCTACTTGTCCGGTCATACCTAGAATTCAGGGCTTTGTCAAACTATCAAATTTTCAATGAGATGTAGTGAGTGATCCTTTGCCCTATCAATAATCTTTAAGCTGGTTATTCCCTTGTTAAAGATAATGAAACTGACAGATGAGCGATTAAATGATTTGTTCAAAGCCACCTTTGTGGAATTTGCAGAAAAGTTTAAATCATGTGCTTCCCCCCAGTATGCCAGGTATATCTTCTCAAATCATAGTGGTCTGAACCCCCTCACCAGTCCAGTTTTCTTATAATGTATATGTAATATCTCATGCCTTGCATCATAGAGTTCCTTGTGAATAGATTTCTCCCTCTGAAGAGTAGACCATAGAATAGTAACCATTCTATTCTTCAAATCCCTCATAACGTTTAGCTCTGTGTATGCATCCAGCTGTTGTAAAATTTTTATTTGTTGAATTAGAGTGAAACATCCCAGCGATAGTTCCTACTACCTTTTTGTGAGTAAACTCAGTTTTGGACGAGTCCACTTTGAGTCTTATCCAAGGAAGATCTTCTGGAAACATCAAAAGCACCAATGTAGATGCAAGAGATGGTGAAGACCCAAGGCCTGCCTCTCCCTTCTGCCAGCGCTGTAATTCTAAAACACAAAGCTATCCTTGGAAAGAACAAGGAATGATGGGCAGTCCCTTCCAGAAAGCTTTTGGGGGATGGCCTTTCCTTGACATATCCTGAGTTGACTGTGGTCCGAAAGCCCAAGGCCATTTGCAACATGATTATAATGACTGTCATTACTTCTGCCATTGCCACCACCCAATAAAAAGCATCACTGGCTTGATGTGATTATCCCTGTATTGTGCAGTGCCATCCAACTCCAGCCTATGACAAAGCATATGGTCTTTGCCAATAACATTATTCATCAAAGGAGGATAAAAATCACAGTAGCACCCTGCTTTTCACACTAGGTAATGGCTTTAGGCAAGACACAGCTTCAACTCAGCTTGGGTCTTTCAAAGATGCAGCCCCCGCTTTTCCACAAAGCACTTCATAAAAGTGAAAATGGAACACATGCTGAATGGGATGTTCAGAATAATGAAAACCCTATAATTAGGAAGCAGTAGTTAAAATTATATTACCCTGTAAGAGCAAAGCATAGTAACAAGTTAATATAACTACTAATTCAGCTTTCCTGGGGATAGAAGCAAAGAGTGCAATTAAATCCTTAGTCCTTATTTTTGCAGGGGACTAATGAAAGGGAAGTAAATGAGCTGGATCCCTTTCTTCCCACCTCTGCCTCTGCTGTGCCATCAGGGGATAGTTTTCCCACCTCCCTCTCTCCAATCCCATCTGAAAAATAAAACAGGTCACCAGCTGTGAAATGGATTATGCCCCACAACTTTGCACCTGGAATAAAAACCTTCATTTTTGACAAAGGTTGCTAAGAAGTTTGCATCACTGCCTGGCACTTCCTATTCCCTCATTAGCGGGCTCACTCCACTTAACAAAAGATTCCCCATATGCTGATTATATGTGAATGTCAGTATGATTTTGACCTGTCCCCAAACACAACACCAGTGCTCACCATCTTTCCCTGTAACTGTTCTCCCATAAAAACCCCATCTACGCCAGATAAATGATCAAGCCCCCATCTCCCAGTTTCCACTTTCTGGTCAGTACGCCTTCATGCATCCTGTTCACTCTGTTTGTGGAGCCATTTGGAGCGGATACCAAATGAAGATGATTTCTCACAGCTGCCCACCCTGGAAGACACTGGTGTGATGTAGTGACTGGCCTTTCACCACCACCAGGAGGATGGATGAGGGTGGGTGGCTCAACAATTTGATGCTAAGAAAAAAACCCAGAAACTGGCCTATCTACATGTAATTATAACCTTTAGCATCCAGCAGTACAAGCCAAAAATAGTCCCTGTTGGACATGCATTATTATGAATGAACAACCAAACTCAGGAAGTGGTTGGCCAATTCTGAACACAGAATAGTGACCTCGGGCAACCACTCCGGTCAACCCAACACATATTCCTGGTTCAATAGAGGCATTAGATGAAAAACCCAAAATTGAGGAAATGGGACACAAAGTTGTAAACAGCAAATTAGCCTGTATTTTATTGAATCTGAGGTGCCCCTGATCATGAGACACACCTTTATTTAATCTGCATGGAGGGTAAAAAAAACACCATTAATGACTTCCGGTAAAATGGAGCAATAGACAGACGCTGTGCTAACTGCCTCCCAGGATCACACCAAAATTACAAACAAATTATATAGCATTCAATCCTGGAAGTCTCCGGAACACTGGAGGAACAGAACCACTAAACGAAGAACTTAAAGAGGAAGCCGTATCGGGTCTGGTAGGACAGGCGGAGACGAGAGAGGGCAAACCCCGTGAGGGAGGTCCAAGCTGTGGAGAGGCTTCTCTGGTTGGGGGAGAGACCCTCTGGCCACACCCCAAGCTCACCAGCCCAGAGCTCCTTTGCCGGGAAGAGGAGTTCCAATATAGCCGGCAGTAAATTAGTGAGGACTCTCTTTGCTCAGCTCAGTGAGGCTAAGAGCGGCTGGACAATCAGTGGGGCCGGCGCCCGGGCTTGCTCACCGGTGAGCACTTACCTGGTTCCTGGTGGAGGGAGTGGCTGTGTGAGCCAGGAGCCTGCGGGGACGGACTGGACTGAGCACCTTTGGTGCAAAGGCTGGAGGTTTTTGGACTATTGTTCCCGTGGTGCGGAGCTTGCACGCGAGTGGTGTAGAGAGGACGCCATTTTGTCAGGCTTGGGCCCTTCCACGAAGGATCAGGTTCAAGACCTCATTGGTCTGGTGGAATTGACGCAGAAGTGCGTGTGTGTGTGTGTGCACATGTGCCTGCAGCCTCGGATCCCCACCCTCTGCTCGGCTTGTGCTGCGTTGCCAGGGAAACGCCTAGTGGGAGTGATCCGGCTCCAACAGGCTGCTCACTGAGACGCGGAGCGCACAAGCCGCCTCAGGTCTCTGCTTTCCGCATTCAACTTGCAGAGTTGCCAGGCTGGTGATTGGTTGTCGGACTGCTTGGCCTGATCTGTGAGCGGCTGATTGGGACAGGCTGAGACTGGGAGTTTTCCTGGGAGTGTTGGGCCGTGAGCTGTGTGCCTGTGGTGATCCAGCCAGGGCTCTCCTGGTGATCTATCTAATATATCAAAGCAATCCCAGAGCGACAGCCAGAATGGGGAAACAAAGAAACATGTCACAAGTAAAAGATCAGAAGAAACCTCTAGAAATGGAACCAAATGAAACAGAGGGATCCAACCTTTCAGAGACACAGTTTAGAACACTGATGATAAGAATGTTTAAGGAACTTAGCGAGGACATAAAGAAGGATAAGGAAACCATAAAAAACAACCTGTTAGAACTAAAGAATACAATAACTGAAATGAAGAACACACTCGAAGGAATCACCAGTAGAGTAGATGAAGCAGAGGAGCGGATCAGCGATTTGGAAGATAAAATAGCAGAACTCACCCAGTTGGCACAGCAAAAAGACCAAAGAATAAAAAACAATGAAAATAGTTTAAGAGCCCTATGGGACAAGGTGAAGCGCAACCACCTTCAAATCATAGGGATAGCAGAAGGAGAAGAGAAGAAGCAAGGGGTTGAAAATGTATTTGAAAAAATAATGACTGAAAACTTCCCTACCCTGGTGAAGGAAATCAACATACATGCTCAGGAAGTGCAGAGGGTTCCAAACAAGCTGAACCCAAACAGGTCCACACCAAGACACATCCTAGTTAAAATGGCAAAGGTTAAAGACAGAGACAGAATCCTAGAGGCTGCAAGAGAAAGACAGCAGGTTACATACAAAGGAACTCCTGTTAGACTAACAGCTGACTTGTCTACAGAAACTCTGCAGGCCAGCAGGGAGTGGCAGGAGATATTCAAAGTGACACAAAATAAAGGCCTACAACCAAGAGAGCTCTACCCAGCACGGCTATCACTTAAAATTGAAAGAGAAATAAAGAGCTTCTCAGAAAAGAATAAGCTTAAGGAATTCATTACCACCAAGCCAGCATTGCAAGAAATGTTAAAAGGGCTTTTTCAAACAAAAGAAAGGGGTAAACAAGCTAACCCAGAGAGACAATTTAAGAAGATTGAAGTCATATCAAGCATATATAAAGGAAAAACTGATGGTTGCTGGCTGGGAGGGAGTGGGGAAGAGGGAGAGGGGGAAGGTTTTGGACAGTGTATGTGGGACTATAATGTTGCCGCAGGGATATGGGGGCAGTTCTGGGAATGTAATTGATAATGTTGTGAAGAGACTATTATGTTGCGAGAAATAAGTCAGTCGGAGAAGGACAGGTACCATGTGATCTCACTTGTGTGTGGAGTCTGAAGAGCTGAGTGAATGATCAAAGTAAACAGACTCGTAGATGTAGAGGAAAAACTGAGGGTTGCTAGTTGGGAGGGAGGGGAAGGGAAAGGGATTCGACAGCATAAATAGACAACTACAATATTGCCACAGGGATATGAAACACAGTTCGGGGAATATAATAATGTTGTAAAAATTTTGTGGCGTGTCAGATAGTCACATGTCTTGTTAGGGAGACCACTTCATGGATGGAGTAGAGGCTTGATCAGTGCACTGTACACCTGAAGCTGATGTTGTATAGTATTGTATGCCAACTGCAACTGAATATGTGGATGGTCACGGGATGTGGAGTATACTGTGGAGGGGAGTCAGGGGAGTTGTGATGGATATGTATGATATGGGGGGGAGTGGGGTGGCGAACTGGGGGAAGGTGGTTTTCACTTTGGGGGGTAAAGAGTATAACTATTGCATTGTGTTGTACACCTGAAACTAATAAAATAAAATTTAAAAAAAACAAAAAAAACCCCAAAAAAAACCATTAAAACTAGGATACCAAGTTTTCTTATTAGAACTCTCATTTTCTGTTATGTTAAACTGATTTGGTATAAATAGGTAATTATTCAACAACACGTGACTACGATACACACGCACAGCAGTGACCATACCGTCACGTCTGCCGTCTGACCAACAGTGACTTTGGCACCATCAATTGCAAAATGCATCGTGACTTCAGAGTTGTTAAATTGTAAGCAAAATGGGCACTTCAGCATTGATGAAATGTGGTGCCTGTATTCTTCAGATGAGGCTCTCAGGCAATCAGTAGCCTTTCTGCACCTGACATCACCTCAAGCCTCAAGTGACGAATGGACCCTGTCCATGCTTTCCTCTTACCCTGCACCCTCTTCCTATGCTCCATGGTGGTCCCCTCCCCAGCTGGCTGCAAGCTGACGCCTCACACTGGCCTGCTCAGGGGTCCATTATTAAGGCTTAAGCTTTTCCTTTCCTTTTACTTTTCCCAAACTCCTTAATGTTCACCATTGGCACCTTGTTTTTATTATTATTACTCTATGTTTATTATTTTTTTCTTAGGCTTCTTTACATGAAGAAAAACTTCCCTTGATTAAAAACCAGTGATTGCCTCTGTTCTCTCCCAGGAGGCTCTGAGAGGCCTGTCAAGATTTAGGGTAGAGACAACAGTTATCCAGGTGTGAGTGCCAAGACTGTTCTTCCCCCACGTGCACAAAGACACCTAAACACATCGTCTCTGTCATCAGCCTCCCTTTTCTTAAATTCCTTTTTTTTTTTTTTTTCTGCTACAATTATATAGCAGGATCAAGAGGAACATCTTGTCCCTGGGGCTTCAGCTACTGGCAGAAAGAGAAGCACAGAAAGTCCTTTAACTCTTTACTGGCCATCACCAAGGCTACCCTATTATCTCACGAGCAAGACTGTCGTACATCACACACACACAAACACACACACACACACGCTGCTACTTTTTTATTTACTTTGTTTCACCTTCAAAGAGTCTTTTGTCATGTTAACCTGATTTTACCTGTATAGAAATGTGTGGGGCCATGTGGGCATTCTGTGATTTGTCCTGGTTCCAAATGTCCTTCAGGGTGGTCTTGACCCACATAAAAGCAAGACGACTTCAGAGCTATCTCTGAAAGCCTACCTCTGTGACCCCAACACTCGCCTCTGACCAGTGATAGTTGTGAAAGTCTATGCTTCCTGTTTGATATTTAAATACAAAGGTGTGTTGTGTAAATGTTTAATGACAGGCTGGTGGGGGGAAGGGGGGAAGTCTTATAGAGTTTGTCTGTTTCTGTGGTGTCACTATCCCACCAAGGCTGATTCCAAGCCACTAATGTGTTGTTACTGAACACACCGTTGTACAGAATTTCCATCACACCAATTCAGTAGGTGTAAATAATCTCAAGATCAGGGATGATAGTAAAACATAGTGAAACTATTAGGAAGTGATGAGTTTTGACTATTACCTTTGGTTTTAATAGAATTTATTTAATTATAAGTTTATAAACTTTAATTTTTAAAAAACATTATTATTATTAGTTACAGATGTACAAAACAATGCAACAGTTATCTTTTTCACCCCGTACAAAGTGACTACCCCCTCCACCTCCCCTGTCCCTCCACCCCCGATATCATACATATCTATTACAATTCCATTGACTCCATCCCCACACTATATTCCACATCCCATGACTATATATGTATTAAATTATAGTTGACATATAATATTATTCAGCAGCAGCTTCAGATGTACAGTGCAGTGGTAAGGCCACTACACCATCCATGAAGTGGTCTCCCTGACAAAACATGAGTCCTTCTGATCCCTAAGAAAATTATTTACAACCTTATTGATTATATTCCCTAAACTGCCTCTTCTGCCTCTGCAGTAGTATTGTAGTTATTAGTTTGTGTTGTCTCGTCCCTTCCCCTTCTCCCTCATACCCAACCCAGTCCCATCAAGCCCTCATCAGTTTTTTCTTTGTGTCTCTAAGATTATTTCTGTTTACATTGCTCATTTATTCAGTTCTTTAGATTCCACATGTAAGTGAGATCATATGGTATTTGTCTTTCTCTGACTGACTTATTTCATTTAGCATAATGTTCTCTAGGTCCATCCATATCGTTGCAAATGGTACAATTTCTTTCTTCTTTATAGCTGTGTAATACTCCATTGTGTAAATGTACCACTGTTTCTTTTTTCTTTTTTTTCAAGATGCCTCTTTCATTTCAGATTTCCATGGTAAACAGAAATCCTTGCATGCCTTCAGTTGCAAAAAGGAATTAGCTGATAAAAACTGGTGAGACACATTCATACTTTAGATTTTTTCTTTAACTTACTTGAGGTTGGTATAACAGTACGAAAAATAGCCTCTCTCTTGGTTCTAGCCAAAAAGGCTGAAAGTTGATCATTTTGGTAATTCATCAGAAAAGAGAGTTAAAGAAAGGAAAAGGCAACTGAAGGTAGGATTTTTTTGTTCCTGTTGTAGTTTTTTTTAAAATAAACATCATCTTTTATGTTCAATCAAATTCTCATATTTTTCTCTATAAAGAATTTGCTTCAGTTTTTCCATAAGGCATTTTTTTTGTCTCTTCCTATTTAAATTTTCTTACAGAGTTAAAACCATAAATAAGAGAATTTAAAACTACTAACATGACATGTGCCAATATCTTAATTCAGCCAGACCTGGTAAGTTCTATCAAAACTAGACAGTTAAATAAGAACCACGTCATAAAAATATTAGCCAAAAAAAGACTATTAGATAATTCTGTAAACTCAAATATGAAACCGTACTAAACAAAACATGTGCAAACGTATACTATCATAGAGCCACGTGGCAGGGTTATGCTCAGATTAGTTTAAAGCTTGCTCTAATGGATTT
Organism: Aselliscus stoliczkanus; assembly: GCA_033961575.1. Taxonomy (NCBI): domain Eukaryota; kingdom Metazoa; phylum Chordata; class Mammalia; order Chiroptera; family Hipposideridae; genus Aselliscus; species Aselliscus stoliczkanus. The sequence continues at coordinate 119,261,324 of CM066727.1, read as the reverse complement.
AATTCAGGAATTGTTCCACGGTGGTAGTGTTTACTTTGCACTCACAAGCTAGTCAAAGAAAAATAAAATATGCACAACCACTTCCCCAGAAGGTCAGTGTCATGGAGCCAGCACTTCATTCTGTCCACACCTGGAACTGCCTGGGGTGACACTAGGGCTGGGGGTGAAGGGAAATGGTGAGGCAGTGTCCCCATAAACCTCAGACTGAGGCTAGGGCAAGGGCAACACTGAGAATTCCTGCCTGCTCGTCCAAGGTCCCCGAGAACCAGCTGATCCCACAGGGGTCAGGACCCCATCCTTGGGAGTGGGTGGTGAGGGCAACAAGGCCAGGGCAGGGCATTCCCCTCGAGACACAGGGCTCCAGGTTGGGGACGCGCGAGTGGGTGGCTGGAAGGCTCAGAGGGCCGAGTGCTGGGTCTGCGGTCTCAGCACGCCTGCGGCCGCTCCAGTCTGAGGGCTGGGCTGTAAGGACAACCCTTCCATCGGGAAGCTGGAGCTGGAAAGCCCTGATGCCCAGCCCAGCTCTCAGACACCATTGCACAAATGCGAGTCCCTGCCCGGCATCCTCGGGCACAGGCTCAGGGTACTCGCTCTGCAGCGGGTCCTGCCGAGGCCCAGGCACTAGAGAAGGAAGGGGTTGGTCGTGCCGGTGGCCTGGGCTGCGGATGGGGGCATGCCCACACTGCCCACCATGTTCATTGTGGCAGGCCCCGATGGTGTTAGGGAGGAGCTGCTGGCCCCCAGAGCTGGATGTGAGGCTGCGGAGGTCATGGAGGCCAGAGCCATGGGCTCCACTCCTGGGCCAGGCACGAAGGATGCGCTGGTCCCCAGTACTGGGCTCCCCTGCAGCTGGTTCAGTGTCAGCGGCTGGGGCTGGTTCACCTGGAAGGGATTGACAGGGGCCGACACCGTGGCTGCACCTGATGCCAGGAAAGGGTTGAGGGACTGGGCCAGCGGGGCTGGCCTGGTCACCAGCGAGTCCAGGTTCACCAGGGCAGCAATGGGGCCCAGAAAGGACTCTGGTGTTTTCCGGGCGCTGCTGGGCTTGCTTGAGGCTGTGGTCAGGGGTTGAGACTCAAAGGGGGTCAGGGCTTGTAGTTCCATTGTTCTGGGATGGCCGAGAGGCCACCACCTCGGCTGGTTTTTTCGAAGTTCGGAGGTCGTCAAATTCAGAAAAGTCATCTTTAATTGTCCCATTCAAATTACTGAAGAGATCAAAGGCCCCAGAGGTGTACCACTGTTTCTTAATCCAGTCGTCTACCAATGGGCATTTTGATTGTTTCCAAGTCTTGGCTATTGTAAATAGCGCTGCAATGAACATAGGGGTGCATATATTTTTTCGAATTAGCATCTTGGATTCCTTTGGGTAGATACCCAAGAGTGGAATTGCTGGGTCATATGGCAGTTCCATTTCCAGTTTTTTGAGATACCTTCATACTGATTTCCATAGTGGCTGCACCAATCTGCAATCCCACCAACAGTGCAGCAGGGTCCCCTTTTCCCCACAGCCCCGCCAGCACTTGTTGTTTGTTGATTTATTGATGATAGCCATTCTGACTGGAGTGAGGTGGTATCTCATGGTGGTTTTTATTTGCATTTCCCTAATGACCAGTGAGGTTGAACTTTTTTTCATATGCCTGTTGGCCATCTGTATGTCCTCTTTAGAGAAATGTCTCTTCATATCTTCTGCCCATTTTTTAATTGGGTTGTTTTTTTGGTGTTGAGTTTCATGAGTGTTTTATAAATTTTGGATATTAACCCCTTATCAGATAATTCACAAATATATCGTTCACAAATATATATCGTTCACAAATATATTCTCCCATTCAGTAGGCTTCCTTTTTGTTTTATTGATGTTTCCTTCATTATGAAAAATCTTTAAGTTTGATATAATCCCATATGTTCATTTCTTCTTTTATTTCCCTTGCCCATGGGGATGTATCAGTAAAAATATTGCTCAGGGTAATGTCTGCAAATTTACTCCCTATATTTTCTTCTAGGAGTTTTATGGTTTCAGGTCTTACATTTAAGTCTTTAATCCATTTTGAATTTGTTCTTGTATATAGCATAAGGAGGTGATCCAGTTTCATTTTTTTTTGCATGTGTCAGTCCAATTTTCCCAGCACCATTTATTAAATAGACTATCTTTACCCCAGTGTAAATTCTTGCTTCAATTGTCATAGATTAACTGTCCATATATACATGGATTTATTTCTGGGCCCTCTATTCTCTTCCACTGGTCTATGTGCCTGTTTTTATGGCAGTACCATACGGTTTTGATTACTGTAGGCTTGCAGTATGTGATAAACTTTAATTTTTAATAATGGCTGTGTGTAGTAACCAGCTTGCAAAACTCTGGAAAATTTAGCAATTGGCTCTGGTAAGCCAGAATGAGCAGCTCCAGCACACCACTGTAATAAAGAATATACTACTTTCTGTTGTGATTGTTTTCATCTTTTACATCTCCAACTAGAGTATATACCCTCTAGAATATGAAGCTATTTGTCTTATACTTCTTTTTATTTACTATGCTGCTAAACACAGAAGGGTAATTAATTTATAACATTAATGATGTTTACTCATTAAAAATGTATTTGAGGGGCCATTAAAATTCACTAATAACAAAATGTTGGCTGGGCCCCAAATATCACTCTTCCTATAATCACATCTTTAACCAAAAAAGCTTATGTACTAAAAACATAGTATCAAAAAGCATATATTACTATCAGTGTAACTGACTCATTTTTGCCACCTACTATAAGGTGATCTACTATTAAGAGCAGCGGTGACCAGTTTTGTTATCAATGCTGCTAAGAACACTGATCAACTTTCAAGCAAGCAAGCAAGCCAGCCCCTATTACCATTGAAGTAGAGTTCTACAAGAGAGAGTATTTTTGGGGTGGGAGTCCTGTGTTGGGGTGACCAAACTGAGAAAAGTAATCCAACCACAAGAGTGATCAATCCCTTTACAATTTACACTTACAAAGAATTGGCATATAATCCCAAATGCCAATTTATTATCAAGAAGATAGTTTAATTGGGGCAGCCGAGTGGCTCAGTTGGTTAGAGTACCAGCTCTGAGCAATAGGGTTGCCTGTTCAATGCCCACATGGGCTAGGGACCTGCACCCTCTGCAATTAGATTGAAGACAATGGCTTGAGCTGAGCTGCCACTGAGCTACTGGTGGGCAGCTGGATGGCTCAGTAGGTTAGAGTGCATGCTCTATCAACAAAGTTGCTGTTTTGACTCCTGCCTGAGATGGTGGGCTGGGTCCACCCCGCCCCTCCCCCCCCAACTCCCTGCATCTGGATTGAAAACAGTAACTGGACTTGGAGCTGAGCTGTGCCCTCCACAATTAAGATTGAAGGACAACAACTTGACTTGGAGCTGATGGGTCCTGGAAAAAACACGTTGTTCCCCGGAAAAACACACTGTTCCTTAATAAAGTTTAACAACAACAACAAAAAGAAGATAGTCAAATTGCCGCAATTACAGAAATAGCTTTCCAGTAACAATAATATTCGCTTCAATTAACCAGGATTCTCCCTTCCCAGAAGTAAGGAATCAGATTAGCAATGAGAAGGGTATTTGCTGAGTTTCAAACCAGAACACAGGAAATTTAAAGGTCTTGAAAGATGCATTCTCCAGGATATGAACAATCTAAATGAATTGTCTCTGTTCTACAGTGAAGTGTATCTAGCTAATCCCAAGACTATTATAGCTACCAAAGCATGCCTGCCGTAATTAAAAAGTGGTGGTAAAGGGCCGGCTGAGTGGCGTGGTGGTTAAGTGCTGGCTTGGGAAGCCAGCGGACCCGGTTCGGGTCCCACATATGAGGGTCAGTGACACTGCCTTCAAAAACAAAAACAAAAGAAAAAAAAAAAAGTGGTGGTAAAGTCTGTGAAAATTCCCAATGTATGTCACCAAAACTACTATTATCTCATGCCAGAGAAGTTACAGTTGAGTGAATTTCAAATTTATATGCTACACTTACATTGTAGATACAGCTTACTGAGAATATGCCCTAGCCCAGAGTCGGCAAGCACATAGCACATATACACCACCACCCCTCCCCACACTTTGGTAGATATCTTTAATTGGTCACTATACTCTTCACCCATTGAGGGCTACCAACACAACCCATTGGGCAGCATTCCTGGTCCTGGCCCTGGGCTCTATTTGAAGAATTATTATAGGAAACAAGGCGGGTGTGGGCCTCTAGTAGGGAGGGTCAGGATTGTATATGACTAAGTGCATTATTTCAGATTCATTGTGATGGTGGTGGTATCAGAGAATTAACCTTTTGAACATCTTGTTGCCAATTATTCCTTACTGTAAACCCTAGGTATAAAGTCAAAAACTTTATATTGGGTGTTGGCCTTTCTCCCCTTCAGTGTTGCAATGTAGAGGTGTCATCATCTTACTTAAATGGACCAAATTGTTCTCATCACTGTCAGTGAGTGGACATTTTACAAGTCAGTTATTTAAGCTTTCTTGGCTTTTTGCCATTCCCAGTACAGGATGGCACTGAGAGGGAAAGGAGGCAAACCTAAAGGGAAGCCACTTACCTCTTCAGTGCCTTCCAGTGGGGTCTCTGCTTAGCATTACCATCCAAATCAGGAAATCCTGACTAACCTGCACCACCCTGGAGCTACCAAACAGATGGCCACTTTCCACATAAACAAAAACATCTCTCTTTACCTCCCTGTACCTGACTCTCTTCTCCAATCTCAAGCACCTTTCATTCGCCTGAATCACTTTCCTATTATCTTTCTCCTTCCACTGGACTATGAGCTCCTTGAGGGTAACTCCAGTTTTTATGTCCCCATGCCACCATAGTGCCTAGCACACAGTAGGTCCTCTATAAGCATTTGTGTAGTAAATTATAGACTTAATTTGCTAAAAAATAATCAGAGATCTCTTATTCAAGGTGACAAAAATGGAAACCATAGAATCTCATTAAATTGTAGCAAATTTTCCACAAGTTCTTAGGCATGTGGTTGGGCCCTGCTCTCTAATTCTTCACGCCATGAAATGTTTCCCATATGGGCACGAGTTTTCTGCACTTCCACATGATAAAATGAAGCTTCTTAGTTCCACATTCAAAAGGTTTGATATGGAAAAGAACTCTGGATGTCATTCAACCTTATGTTGTAGTAGTTTTCATTGATGGTCTCATAGGAAAGCTGTGGAGACAAGCTCCTAGTCAAAATTACTTTTGGATACTACCTTTCACCCACCTGAAGTTTTTAGAAGTGTTTTTTCTTTTATCCCATTGACTTTAATTATGTTCTAATATCCTTTTGAAATTGAACAGGCTCCTGGGAGCATTTTCAAAGGAACCTATGAACTCCCTGTTCACCGTTTTCAATCTCTAATTATAACTTTGCATGATGTCTTTCACTTAATACTTTTAAGGTGGGGCTGTGAGTAATTGTTGGTTTTGAAACTAAATCTTCAGTAGCCACAATCAAAGAACTGAGGCTTAATTTTTCTTATGTTCTTAGAGAAGTTGCTGGAAGTAAAGAAGAAACTTACCTTCCATTCTAAGAAAACAGAGGGCTTTTATTAGATTATACTAAAATATTTATAAGAACTTTTGAGCTTGTGGAATTCAAGGACCGAATTCACTTCAAACCTTCATTTGCATACTTGCTTCCAGGGAAGTCTGTTATGGGATGGTCCAAATATGTCACTTTGGGAATCCTGCTTTTAATGACCAAATGAGAAAATATGAGTAGTTTTCTACAGAAAGAACATTTTTCTCTCTCACTACCTTCACTGAAAGATGAGGTGCTCAAAATATAGTACAGAAACAAAGGGACTATTTTGAAATAGAGACAAAAACACTTTGACTTGAGAAAGGAATGACAGTGATGTTAGAGAATTTCTTTAAAACAAGGAATAGGCTTTACTTTGTGTTTGGAAGAGAACTTGGTCTCAGTCTTTACTTGTGACTTTCTGTTTTACCAAACTCTTTTTTTTTATTTTTTATTTATTTATTTATTTATTTATTTATTTATTTATTTTTTTTTTTAAGAGGGCAGTGTCACTGGCCCTCATATGTGGGATCCGAACCCAGGCCGCTGGCATCCCAAGCCAGCTCTTAACCACCGCGCCACTCGGCCAGCCCCCAAAGTCTTATTGTTGGCTTCACTGTCTTCTCCTCACCTTCCCTTAATACTTCCATGTTGCTTTGTTGGTACGTACTGTCCTTCTGGCAAGCCATTTCATTCCCTTTCTTGCTGCTTCTTCCATCAGACATGAACTACATACAGCACCTCCATCAACCCATCACAGGTGCTTCATCCATCCATTCATTGATTCGTTCATTCAACATACATGTATTGTGGGTCTGTCATTAGCTAGATGTGGCAGATGAGAACACAGAAAGCGGTTCCACCTCTCAAGGAACTTTCAGTTTAGTGAAAACTAGTTTGGAAACCATCTGGCAACATTACAAACTACCTATATTAAATTCTCAAACTATATTAAAATTCTCAAGGACCATCATCATTCCTCCATTCTTGAGGGTTCGAATTAGCTGACACCTTTGTAAAATTACAAAGTGGGCAGGATGGAACTATGATTCCTTGCCCTGAATCTAGAAACCCTCAGTGTGCCAACACTGCTGGGAGAGAAAGCTGACGGAAGACTGGTGGAAGTCTGTAACTTCGGCAAAGAGCAGGAATAAATTAATAGAAAGAGAGCTCCCCATTCTTCCAGTTCAACAGTCCTAGAGTAAGATACCAGGTTCCTGGAGATTATGCTTTTCCTGCTGTAGAGCCATATCAACCCATTATAAGCTTACCTGGAATGACTCATATCCCCTCTCTTAAATGATTCATATCCACTGGCCAAACTATCCAGGCCTGGCATAAACTGCAGAGCCCACGATGAGATGATGACATCCAGCCATCAGTAATGCATACAAGCCCAACAGAAACCAATGTTTTTATGAGGTAAACGATCCTTCACGCCAAAAGCATACTCATCTAGCTCAAGACATGTCAATTCAGACAGGGGCCTTCCTCCAAAGTTAAAGTGAATTCCAGATCTCACCTCTCCCTCAAGCCCATACTTGAAGTCAGCATCTATGTAGTGCTAATGATTATTAAATTAAAAGGCACTCATTTAATGGAGCATTTTCAGTATCCAGTGTGAAGTTGCCTTCTGCCATATGGCTTTGGGCAGGAAGTGATTAAACTCTGATGTCTGAAGCCCCAGCTGCTGGGCTATTTAATGTTGCTATGCATCATGAGCCCTGAGATGATAAGGAATCTGTTTTCAGTTTACATTCTCAGCACAAAGTGACACCTTTGGGCCTAGAGAGGTTTAAACCCTCCTCTGATCACTGTGGCATGCAAACTTACCCTGACCCTGCATACAGTCAGTAGATGAGAAAGGCTCAACTCTGTCTCAGGGGAGGGCCAGGAATCTTCATTGTGCAAACATCCCCAGGGTTCAAAAACAAAGAGAATAATCTATAGTGAAGCAAGAACAGAAGCAGGAAGCAGAAACAGGAGACCCAACACAGAGCCCCCGACGTAAGACAGTTAGGGGCAAATTAAATGGGCTGCAGCCCATTGATTACATCTTATGTGCCAGGCACTCTGCTAAGCACTTTAGCATATATTAATATCATCTCATTTACTCTTCCCAACAGCTCCTATCAAAAATATACTATTCATATTATTATCCCTATTTTACTGATGGCAACACAGAGGCGTAGAGAAATTAGGTAAGTTGACCAAGTTCACAGCTAATTAGTGGTGATGCTGAAATTCAAACTCAGGTCTGCTTGACTCCAGAGCCTAAGTTGTTTAACCACAATGCTGGTTGAGCATGACTGCCAGTTCCTTAGTTAAGGGTAACTGGTGTTGAAAAGCATTACTGGTATTTTTTAATGCCTTGTTTTTAAATGTGATTAGTAAACTAAATATGATCCTCGCTTCAATAGGTAGACTTAGTTATTTCAACAGACCCCTTTGTCAGCTTAAATTCGGAGTTAAGGAACCATTTCAGGTGCTGGTACATTCAGACACCTGATCCAACAAACCATACCTGACTATTATCATTAAGATCCCAGAACACAGAAAGGGCCAAAATAGATAACTACCTCTTGTTCAGAATCCTGCCTCAATATTGCTTATACTGTTTCAGTGCTATATGTATTATACTATTATAAGTATTTTCAGAAATATAACACAGTTCCTGTCTGCAATGCTCTTACCGTCACACTGGAGACACTAAAGACAGAGGCTCCAGTGACACTTAAGGACATAAACAAATTTAAGCCCTTAGTGGCCCAGACAGTACCAAGGACATGCAGAAAATCAAAAGACCTCTAAAGAAAGTCCTTGCTGTTATGTGAATGACCAACTCATAGACCTCATCCTACCAGACTAAAAATAAGATAAGAAACTCTTGTTCATATACCTTACTCAGCATGAATAAAGCACTTAAACTCATAATTGTTCTGGAACTTTGGGTGCCCGTAGTCAAAAGTCCTGTATAAAATTTAATAGGGCTGTAGGCATTGCGCCAATCAATCCCTTTGGAAATTTCTAGAGAGTTAGAAACTTCTTGCAAAAGGCAGAGGCACTGTTGCACCCTCAGCAAACAGCCTCTCTTTCCTGATGGGCCCTGCTTCATTAACTTTTAACTGGTGCTTTTAATATTCAGTTTGTACTTTTAAACTTTTAAAGCCTTTATCAGATGTTCTTTGAAAACGAATGCATACCACTAAAATACACATGTTTCCAACGTGATCAGATTTCTTTTAAACCTATTCACAAAGACCTTGAAAGGACAAAGAATGTGTTTAATAATAGGAACTGCCATGACGCCCATAATGAAAGGTTCCATTCTGCCAATAATACCCAAAACTAAGGCAATAATTTTTTAAAGCCTTGTTTTGCTTTAGCAATTTAAAGCATTTTAACATATATTATCTTATTTAGTCCCTCTGACAACTGTAGAACCAAGCAGAATGGGTTTTATCATCCGCATTTTAAAATAAGGAAACTACGGTCCACAGCATTCAAACAACAGAGCCAAGCTTACACAGCCAGTAAGTGGCAGAGTCGGCACCAGGGTTCTGGCCCTCTGGCTCCCAGCCCATCGCCACTTCAATTCAGCTATTATTTATATCAAACAATATAACTTCTATTTTCCTGTGATCTCTACAAGGACAGGTCACCAATCTTATTTGGCTCTGGGTCCCTGGGACAACTAAGAGTTTATGGTAGATCAGAAATAAAGGAGCTTTGTTCTAGTGTCTGTGCTTTTCACAGTCACCGTTACTAGTTAGTTGGGTTGAGCTAATACTCAGAAGCCCAAAGTTTCAAGCTTTAAACGTGTGTGGGACAGTTAACTTTCTGTATTCCATGGCCACACAATGGGTTCCCAAACACAACTAGTCATCTCACTAACCTATCCCAGGATGGATAGTTGGGTCCAGCTTCTTTCCCTTCATCGTCCATACTTGAGGGCGGGGACTGTCACACCTAGAACTCACTTCTCAGGAAATAGCCTCACCTAGAATCTCTCCTAGGAGGACTCCTAGACAGGGTCTTATAGAGCAGTGATCATGATCTGTTCCCAGTGACCTCATCCCCACCCCCAGCCAGGCTTAACTGATTAGAGCCGGGTTGGTGCTTAACCCAAAGGCAGTCAATGGGCAGCCCCAAACCTTTGAGGTATCCTGGCAAGAATGCTGTGTCCCAACAGAAATGTTGAGAATACACAGGGCCGAACAAATGTACCTTGTTAGGAATTCAAAGTGAAGATAGAAAAAAAGAGTAACTTAAGAGTAAGAAGACTCAGAGATGGAGACACACTGATAGTGACGTATCAGAGCAAGGACCATAGGAAACCTCCTACCTGGGTTCTAGCCAAAATTACAGAGCCGATGGCTGTCTATTGGAGCCAGGGCTGGTTTTTCATCCCTTCTAGGCCACTTGTTCTTTAACCCTGGTTAAATCTCAATTCATTTGCTAATCTGATTAAAGATATGAGTCCTTGTCCCAGCAAAGTGTATATAAAGTCATGTGCCACATAACAGAGCGTATCCTAGCAACATCACAGCTGTCATAACATTGTAGTACAACACGTTACCCAGGTGTCTGTGGTGATGCTGGTGTATACAAACCTACTGCACTGCCAGGCATACAAAAGTATAGCACATACAGTTATGTATAGTGCATAACATTTGATGAGGATAATCAATAACTATGCTATTGGTTTATGTATTTACTATATTTTCATCGTTATTTTAGAGTGTTTTTCTACTTATGAAAGTTGCTGTAAAACAATATATCATTTTACACCAGCAGCAGCCTCATACATCCTGTGTTTATCAAGTCTCTCTTGATTGCATCATTTTCTCTTGTATTGATTTCATCTTGTGTTGTTTTGTATATTCGGTGCAGCCTAAGTGAACAGTGTTTATGAAGTCTACTAATGTAATGTCCTAGGCCTTCACATTCACTCATCACTCATTCACTGACTCTCCCAGAGCAGCTTCTCATCCTGCAAGCTTCATTTATGGTAAACGCTATACAGGTATACCATTTTTTATCTTTTATACCATATTTTTACTGTGTCTTTTCTATTTTAGATTCACAAATCCCATTGTGCTACAGTATTCAGTATTCAGTACAGTAACATGTGGTACTGGCTTGTAGCCTAGGAACAATAAGCTATATCATATAGCCCAGGTGTGTAGTAGGTCATAGCATCCTAGGTTTGTGTTTAAGTACACTCCATGATGTTCACACAAAGATGAAGTCACCTAACAACATATTTCTCAGAAGGTAACCCCATAATTAAGAAGAGCATGACTGTACACACATTTAGACCAAAGACTGTATTTAATTTCAAGGTGTTTCTTGATCCCGTAAAGCCCACCTTCAGACCTATTGGGAATCTATGGACCACAAGGCAAGGACTCTTGTTTAAACTGTGAGTTCATCAAGGAAGGCTATGGTATCACACTCATCTCTGCTGCTCAGCACATATTACAGGGCTTGGATATATTACACACATCTTGGTCAAAGAAGTGAGTGAATGAATGAATAAGTAAATGGATAAAAGAAATACAACTTGGAGTTCATTCCCTATGGGCAATGCATTGAGAACATCTTCTTGCTCTCTCTTATGAAATACTTTACTAACATAAGCTGGGTAGTATGGCCAAAAGGAATGCCTAGGTGGTATGGCTGAAAGGAACACCCAGATGATGTTTACTGTATCCTTCAATGTCGTCAGTGGGCACACTATCATCTTCCACATCCAGAGCGTGGAGGGCGCTGCGCCTTCCAGTATACAAATGAGAAGCCGGAATGTCATAGCTCAGAAGGGCAGTCGTACTTTTCCAACAGAAACAGAAATCTATTATGTTTTTTACCTGAAATGTATGTGCAATAATTATTTAGGACATGAGCTACTTTTTCCTAATACAAGGTAGGACAATTAAGTTTGCAAACTCATCCTAAAAAACCTGCTACGTACTTCATTGCTGAATATTACTATGGTCACCTTCAAAGTACTCCCCTTGGGAAGCTATGCACCAATGCCTAGTCCACCCTTCAAAGCAATTTTGGAACTCTTTTTCTGGAATGGCCATCAGAGTTGTAGTCATATTACCCTTGATGTCCTGAATGGCATCAAAATGTCTTTCTTTCAATATTTCCTTTATCTTCAGGTAAAGAAAAAAGTCAGTGGGGGCCAGATCAGGTGAGTAGAAAGGGTGTTCCAATATAGTTATTTCTTTACTGGTTAAAAACTCCCTCACAGACAGTGCCTTGTCAGCTGGTGCATTGTCATGACGCAAGAGCCATGAATTGGTAAAAGCTCAGGTTGTCTAACTCTTTCATGCAGTCTTTTCAGCGCTTCCAAATAGTAAACTTGGTTAACTATTTGTCCCGTGGTACGAATTCATACTGAATAATCCCTCTGATATCAAAAAAGTTTAGCAACATCATTGCAACGAGTTCATGAACTTCATTGTCAGATCTTGTATACAACTTTAACAATAATAATTGATAGTTTTATTTCTTTTCTGACTTTTGGGAGAAAAGGGTAGTTATTTTCAATAATCTAGGATTCAAATTTAGGGTGAACATTAGCTGGCTTTTCAATTCACTTCATATGTCCTATTTTACAGAGAGGAAGAAAGAAAGGCCAAGAAATGGAGACAGAGAGAGAACAGCCGACTTTCCTTCAGCTGTTCTGCACAGGTTTGTTTGGACTATTACCCATTTAAGGGTTGACCTTAAGGGTTTAAGCTCTTTGAGGGCAAGAGGATGTCACATAGCTGTGTGTCTGCCTCCTTTGCCAATCTAAGTGTGTTATAGAGAGATTTTTAATTAAATTTATATAATTTCTTTTCCAGAAAATGGGCGTAAGACAAATTTGCTTATTGACTTAGGGAGGGAAAAAAAAAGAGGAAGAATTGTAGCAGAATGTAATGATCCCAAATTTAAAAATAGAATTGAAGTTATTATTTCAAGCTGATTATATTTAATGGTAAGAGTCTATCCTGTGGTATTTAATATTTTTGAATTTCTTGCAGGGTATGGCACACAATTGCATATTTTTATATAAAGAGTTTTCCCCATTTTGGATCAAATATCTTGGTCATGTAACAAAAATGAGGGTTCAATTCACTTGCAACGCATAACTTATGGGGATCCATTTGGCTCAGTACTTCCTCATAGATACCAGTGGCACAAAATATTGTATTGTGCTTCCATCAAAGGAGTACAAACATTCTCTTATCAATATAGTTAAAGTCCATTAACAGGAAATCTACACTTGTCATGTGGCATAGCTAACCCCAAAGATCTAATTTTTACTAGCTCTTGAGTCCCTTAGCTTACCTAAGTATAGCATTTACTTTTTAAATGTGATGTTCAAAATATGGTTACTGCATTCAATGGGTATGGGGTGAGGAGGAGTAAAGAAACCAATATTTCCTGAATATCCTTTATGTGACAGGGACATTGCAAAGATTATCTCATCCTAAGAAATTCCTTTTACCCATTTTATAGACCAGAAAATTGAGCTACAGAGAACTTAAGGGACTTGTCCAAGGTCACACAGCCAAGAAACAGCAAAGTCAGGATTTAAATCTAGGATATCCTGCCCTCAAAGTTGAGATCCTAGCCTCTTACAAATCACCAGCAGAACCTGTGACAGGGGATGGCGGTATGATTCATCACCATTATTGCAAATCATGCATTAAAGACCAGTTCTCCCTGGGAGTGTAAAAAGACAAAGACTCAGACTCCCTGTTCTCATAGTTTGTAGCAATCATTTAAGTAAAGTATACCCAAAAGTTGTCATTATGTCCCATCCCCCACCAGTGGAGTTCAGACCAGGAAGTGTGGTAACGCTCTCCAGTCTAGGAAAAAACCAATAGGTCAGAACAAGTTGCTGCTCTGACTCAGCTGTGGCAGAACAAGTTAAAGAACATCAAGATGGATGTAAATTGAATGCAGAATTTGGCTCTTGGGTTTAAATGTTTCATCATGTAACTTTGGCCATGGCACAGAAGGATAAGCAATGAAAGCTGGATCAGGAGTCAAGGCTCAGATTCTGTTTCTGCCTCCAATAAGACCTTGGGCCACACCCTTAGTGTTCTCATCTTTGGAGTGGGGGTAACAATGTCTGCCCAGCATCTGCCATTTTAAGTTGGTTTTCAAAGTAGAACTGACACAGCCCTGGAGCAAGCACTAGTGTAAGGGTAGCTCTCCCCATATACACCACAGAACATGGTAGAGAAAACTGGATCATCAGGCTCTCTCCAGCCCCAGGACCTCTCTAACCATGGAAAGGCTATCTATATCTCCAGACCCCAAACTTTACCCACCCCTGCTACACCCAAATGTGCATGGCCAGTCACAGGAGATCATGTTCCCAACAATCCCACGCTCTCCCATCAGCATTGTTTGGTAGCTCCAGATATTGCAACATCACTACTGTCCAGGATCAGGACTGAAGAACTTGAAAGGCTCTAGGAAGATGTGGTGGCTTGTCTCCACATCAAGTAAACCGCCTTCTAACAGGTGACACAGACACTCGGGGTAGCAGTGAAGGAGTTGTGTTTTCGTGACACTTAATATCCTGGAAGGCATTTGACATATGGGGATGCCCATATTCTAGTAACCCAACCCCATGGACTTGGACTAGAGATGAACTCAAGGTGACCTCTGTCATGTGCTTGGCTGGCACCATCTCCACAGGAAGTGGCCGACGGCCCTAGACAATGAGCCCAGGCTTTCAAATAGAAAAAGATGGTGTATTACATGTTATCCAGCCAGTAGAAGAGAAAGGGAGATTTTAGGGAAATGTGTCTAATGTTGGAAGGAAGAATAAGATAGCTTTTGAAGCAATTTTCATAGTCCTCAAAGTAGAGGAATAAATGACCAGAGCTGAGGGTTACAGAGCAGGAATAACAGCTTGAGTAAGCTGTGTATTTCTCTGATTCTCACAGCTATTGGGGAGTGCCTTGTGAGACCACATTCCATGAGGCCTTCAATATACACTGTCTCAATTAATGCTCATGACAATCTATCATCCTCTGGCATGAACCAGCGATAGCACCTTGAGCCAATCATTAACATCTCTGGGCCTAGCCTTCATCTAACACCAGGATAAGAAGAATCAACACATACGTCAAAATTCCCAAGGATTATGCCAAGGGACAGAATAAAGAGGGAGGCACTGAGCCATGTTGAGTGGGTAGATAACTTTGATACAGAAGGAGGAGGACAAGCAGTGTAAATAAATGGGAGGCTACCTAAGAAGAAGAGGAAAGGCAAATTCAATAAGCAGTTTCAAGGTATGAGCCTCAAAACAAGAGTCTTTCTTCCTTGGAATATTACTGTTTTGTGCTGGCTTAAGAAGCTAGACTACCTCCCGTCTGCTTCAGAAAATAGACAGGATAACAGGAAACAGTTTCAGATTCCACAGTGATTATAGCTACTTAAGTTTGACTTATACTGTCTCAAACAGATGGTATGTAACATTTGATTAAGGGCTTATCCTGCAAGCCCATCAGGGAACATTTCTTCCCCTCCAAATATAGAAAAGATGCAGAAAAGCAAAGAAACTGACACCCTTGTTCATATTCCATGTACATCAGTTTTGCACAATGTTTGTGCCTTTTTTAAAATGAATTTCTGCTTATTAAGTACCTCAAGATGAAACTACATAATATTGACACCACAGAATCTTAGTGAAGAAGAATATTGAAGATTATCTAAACCCCTTGTTTTATATAAGAAGTGAAGACTGAGAAAGGTCACATTGTTGCAAATCTGGGACCAAGCCTTCTAACTCCAGGTCTGGCATTCACACCAGCCTTTATACGTGCATGATGTTCAATGTGGGGAAAACATACAAATCTGTCAGCACCAGTATTAGTACATTAGCAGCATCCTGTGATGAGCAATTATCGGAACTTGAAGCTGATGGGTGAGCCATTCAAGTCCAGTTAATGAGCCAGTGCTTGGGTCTCCAAAACACTTAACATTAATCAGCATTTGGCTTCGGTGTATAACAAATGTTTCCAAAACATCACAGACAGTTACAATATTCTTAGCTTTGCCTAGTGTAAATAGAAAATCAAAGGCAGTCAGGATTTCATACATGACAGTCTCCAAAATGGAAATAATGAGCCCCATGGAGAGGGTACCCTGTGTTCATCTTTCTAGTGGTCAAATGTAATTTAGGAACTAACGAGGTCACTGAGAGATTACCAAGTGTGAGCCTTCTGCCTGGTGAGTTTGAAAAGGCTTCTTTTCAGAAGAGCAAAGCAGGACCAGCCCTGTAATGCACTTACAGAGGCTGTACTCCAAGTTTCACACCCCATCTCCCATTCCCACTCACATCATCTACCTCGATGGTCACTGATAGTGCCACAAAGGACAGGGTTCCCCAAAATCTAAGGGGGCAGAAGCGATATACTGGGAGGTCTTGGGAACTCAACGCATGGTAGCCTGATGCTGGGAGAGTAACAGAGGAAAGGAAATCAGGAAAAAAAAATGGTAGTTGGTAGGAGACTGCTGCCTTAGCTCTAAGCTCCAGGGTTCCACAAACAATTCTTGTGGAATTTTGTTTTCCTGTTTTCCTAGGGGCAGTCTTAGCTGTGATTTGTTTATCTGTCTATCTATTTAAAGTTACAAGTGAAAACTCAACTGTGGTTAATGTTAGGTTTTCTGAAAGATAGAGGAATGCTTCATTCACTGAACTTAGGATAATACTACACATCAGTTAGTCTTATATTAATAAAAAAATGTGTTAATCAATTAACTGGTCATTGTTGATCACCTGATTAATAGCTAACACTTATTGAGAAGTCACCGTGTGCCAGAAACAATGCCAAATGCCTTCCCTGCATTATCTCATTTGCTTGTCACTGTGACCCTTTAGGATAATGACAATGATAATTACATTCAGGAATTTATTCAACACATATTTTAAGCACCGGCATATGTGATGCACTATTCTAGGCGTTGTGGATATGGCAGCGAATGATATAGGCAAAGTCCCTCCTCTCTCCTAGGTAACTTATATCAGTTAGCTATTGCTATATAACAAGCTTCCCCAAAACTTACTGGCTTAAAACAATTGTCATTATTATTGCTCAGAAATGTATGGGTTTTCTGATATTGACTGGACTCACTCAAGGATCTGTAGCCAACAGGCAGATTAGCTAGTCCACAAGGGACTCCACTGGAAGATTCTGTCTTACTCCACAAGGTCACTCATCCTCCAAGAGCTCTTCTAAGCTTGCTGTAATGGGAAAGGCAGGGGTCCTGAGAGAGAGTGGAAATTTGCCAGGCCTCTTGAGGCCCAGACAGAGAACTAGCACAATATTGCTTCTGCCACATTCTATGGGCCAAAAAATGTAAGAAGGCCAGCTCATATTCAAGGGTAGGAAAATGGAGTCCACTTCATGATGAAAAGAGCTACAAAATCACATTAGAAAGCACATGGATACAGGGAGGTCATTAATGCAATCCATCTACTACATATGTAATGGTAACTAAAATGATGCTGAGGAATTCATGAAAATACTTCACTTGAGATCCACAATAACCCTGTGAGATGAGTTGTACTATCAATTTTTGTTCCCTAGATGAGGAAACTGAGGCCTACAGAGGTTAAAAAAAATGTGCCTAAGATCTACAAATATTTTATGATGTAATCAGAATTCAAACCCAATGCCTGAGCACCAATCCACTATGTGACTCTTTCCAGCCTGGGGAGGGAGAGGGAGAGGAAAGGGAGAGAGGGAGAGAGAGAATAAAACATGGTCATTACCTACAAGGCACTTACAGTCTTATTGGGATGCATGACATAAATCCATGAAGAATTAGTACCAATATATGTCACTAAGCTCTTTTTGGTCATTGCCCAATACTGAGTGAGGATAAAGGTGGCCAAGATAAGAGACAGAAGCTGACATGAATACGGGGAGACTGGGTTGAGCTTTGAAGGGCATGGACAGTGAACAGCAAAATGAGAGGGTTTTCTGATAATGCCATCTGTCTACTTCTATGTAAAGTGCTTTCTGCATCTTCCTTTATAGAATAAACTTCAATTTCTCTAGAATTCAGTATTTCTAACATTCAACTATGGATTTATTGGTTAGCATTTTATTCAGCTGCAAGCAAGAGAAAATCTGACTGACCATTTGATTTTTACTAAAATAGGGATTTTCTTTTTTCATGCCCAAGGCACATAGGGGAAAACATTCCAGGGCTTCACAGCAGCCAGATGTGTCATCAAGGAATCAGGATTTTTGTCTTTCTCCTCTTCTATCATACAAACATATCCTCATTCTTGAGGGTGGAGTGGGGTCTCATGGTGTCAGGGTGGCTGCTATATCCACAACTAATAATGTTTGTTTCTAAGTAGGAAGAAGAGGGGAAAGGAGGAAGCCCAAGGTAAATATGCCAGCACAGCCTGTCCACTTTTTAAACATGCTCCCATGACATCTACCAGGGTATACCTTCCTTACTCTCTTGGCCAGAAGTTTGTCATGCCTAGCCAAAAAGGAAGCTGAGAAGGCTGATGTTTCAATTTTCTAGCTCCGTAACATGAGACAGAATGGGGCTGTGACTGGCTTTTGCATGCCTCATACACAGTGTTGACCTCAACCATGGTTTCCCGGTGCTTTTTCCCAATGCACCAGCTAACCAAAGCCATCATTCCAAGAGTACTTCAATCAGTTTTTCTTCTAGTTCCCTGTTTTCATAATGCCCTTCTCCTTTCATTGACTGTGGAAATTCTGTGACTCTCCCCATATCTCCAATAAGCGACATGAACGCTGAATATGAGGTGATCATTAAACCCGCAAATAGAAATTAAAAGCATGTATCTGGTTTCAGGAGAAAGGTCAGGATTTCAGTTGTAAGTTTGATACTCACTGGCCAAAAGAAAGATTCAGAGTGGAAAGGGCTAAGGATTTTATCCATAGTCAGAAAAGACCATGGGCAAAGAGGGAGGTGTGAGCTCCAAAGAACAAGCATATGTCGAAAGCAGTCTGCTAGACAATGACACAGATCTGACATTGTTGAGATTTTGCTAGACAGAGAGCACTGGCTATGTGCTCACCCAAGTGGTTATGTGTCTTCCTGGAGGACGATGGAGGCCAGACTTGAGCAAGTCAGTCCCAACTCTAAATTTCAGGCCATCTATGGGTAGAGACAACAGATATGTACTTCTGTGAAGCAGTAAGTAAACAAATGCATTGATCTGATTTCCTTACATCTTACATGGCCAATGACAGAACCCCAACTGAAACTGGCTTAAATAAAGAGAACTTATTGGCTCATGAAAGAGCAGAGATGGCTTAGCTCCAAGTTATGTCCTTAGGACTCTGTCTCTCTCTGCCCATTTCTCACTCCTCTTCATTTATAATTTTATCTTAATTTGGACTCATTGTCCCTCCCTGCAGATGGCTTTCCCCAGGCACCCAGGAAAGGTGACAGAAAGCAACTCTGTTCTACATCATCTTTACCGCTTTGATCCCAAGGCTGAGAGAGCTCTCCTCCTTTCCTAAGCACCTACATATAATAACAAATCTCAAAGTAGAATCTAATTGGTCTTTCTAGGCTTCCTGCCTATCCCCAAGCCAAGTGAAGGAAATACCCTGGTGGACTGGGCTTAGGTCACAAATTCACTTCTCTGGGAAGTCAGGGGTCCGGTCCCCATTACAAAGTAGTTCTGTTAGCAGAAGATAAGGAGAAGGGGTGTTAAACAGACAAAAATAATAGCAGTCTTCTCTTATAAGGCCTGTCGCAAACAGGCTTTGCCCTTTTGGGCACTGCTTCCTTGCTAGTAAATTCAGACACCTGGAGCTTATTGATAACTCAACCATGAAGACCTGCTTGACTCACTGCCCGTGCTGCCTACTAGCCTATTTAGCTAATAAACAGCATTTTATAAACCTCCCTCTGGGGTTTCAGACATATCCCAGGAAGAGGAACTAAATAGAGCCTTACGCCAGGCAATCTCAAATCTATTTCCAGTAACTGGGTTCAGCCCTATCTGCCTTATGATAACATCCATTTTGGATTCTATTTGACTCCTCCCTATGCTTTCCTGAGCTACATCTTGAATTCCTACTTTGTGTGCCATTTCCTCTGGGCCTGGAATATTACTTTATTCTCTCCTGGTATGACCCCCTTACCAAGTTAACACGCCTGGGTCTCTACTCCCTCATTGTGCACTAGAGCTTTCTGCAGCTGACAACTGAGCTCTGCTCATTTACCAACCCTTCTGCCTGTGGGCCCTACTTGGACCTCCTCTGTGCTATCGCTGGAGGCTGGTTCAGACTCAGTCCCACTACCCACTGGCCAGTTCCAACTATGACAACTACTAACATCCCTAATAAAAACTTTCTGTCTCTACATATACAGGATAATCAGGTCACACAGAGCGTTCTTGGAAGCACCCAAACTGTATTTATTGCATTATAAAAATTTGATCTTCCCTAAGGAGTCATGCAAGTGTGGGAAGAATGCCCAACCCCCTTACTTCTTTATTACACTTTGTCACCAGAGCCTTTAAAGAGCTTGTACTGCTGGGTATCAAGATATTGAGTCCCTCCTAAATCAGATCCTTCCAGCTCTGCCTGATCCCCTTATTCCACAGAGTTTAGACCTTGTCATGGGAAAGCTACCACCTGGTCCCCCATATCTCTTTCTGGGCACTTATACATAAAAATCTCTTTCCCATTCCTTCAGGAAAAGAGCAAAGAACTCATGCATATTGGACTTCCGGTAAAATGGCGCAATAGACAGATGCTGTGCTAACTGCCTCCCAGGATCACACCAAAATTACAAGCAAATTATACAGCATTCAACCCTGGAGGTCCCCGGAACACTGGAGGAACAGAACCACTAAACGAAGAACTTAAACAGGAGGACACGTCGGGTCTGGTAGGACGGGCAGAGACGAGAGAGGGCGAGCCCGTGAGGGAAGCCCCAGCCGTGGGAAGCTTGTCCGGTTGGGGGAGAGACCCTCCGGCCGCACCCCAAGCTCACCAGCCCAGAACTCCTTTGCCTGGAAGAGGAGTTCTAAGATAGCCAGCAGTAAATTAGTGAGGACTCTCTTTGCTCAGCTCGGTGAGGCTAAGAGCGGCTGGAGAATCAGTGGGGCCGGCGCCCGGGCTTGCTCGCCGGTGAGCACTTACCTGGTTCCTGGTGGAGGGAGTGGCTGTGTGAGCCGGGAGCCTGCGGGGACGGACTGAACTGAGCACCTTTGGTGCAAACGCTGGAGGTTTTTGGATTGTTGTTCCCGTGGTGCGGAGCTTGCACGCGAGTGGTGTGGGGAGGGCGCCATTTTGTCGGGCTTGGGCCCTCCCACGAAGGATCAGGTCCGAGACCTAATTGGTCTGGTGGAATTGGCGAAGCGCGTGCGCGCGCCTGCAGCCTTGGATCCCCACCCTCCGCCCGGCTTATACTTCGTTGCCAGGGAAACATAGGGCGGTGCCCTCCAGCTCCTATGGCGGCTCACTGAGACCCAGGAGTGCGTGAGCCACCTCGGATCCCCACCCTCCGCTAGGCTTGTGCTGTGTTGCCAGGGAAACGCCTAGTGGGAGTGATCTGACTCCAACAGGCTGCTCACTGAGACGCGGGAGCACGCAAGCCGCCTTGGGTCTCTGCTTTCCACACTGCGCTTGCAGAGTTGCCAGGCTGGTGATTGGTTGTTGGGCTGCTCGGCCTGATCTGCGAGCGGCTGATTGGGACAGGCTGAGACTGGGAGTTTTCCTGGGAGTGTTGGGCCGTGAGCTGTGTGCCTGCGTGATCCAGCCAGGGCTCTTCTGGTGATCTATCTAATACATCAAAGCAGTCCCAGAGTGACAGCCAGAATGGGGAAACAAAGAAACATGTCACAAGTAAAAGATCAGAAGAAACCTCCAGAAATGAAACCAAATGAAACAGAGGGATCCAACCTTTCAGAGACACAGTTTAGAACACTGATGATAAGAATGTTTAAGGAACTTAGCGAGGACATAAAGAAAGATAGGGAAACCATAAAAAACAACCTGTTAGAGCTAAAGAATACAATAACTGAAATGAAGAACACACTCAAAGGAATCACCAGTAGAGTAGATGAAGCAGAGGAGCGGATCAGTGATTTGGAAGATAAAATAGCAGAAATCACCCAGTTGGCACAGCAAAAAGACCAAAGAATAAAAAACAATGAAAATAGTTTAAGAGCCCTATGGGACAAGATGAAGTGCAACCACCTTCGAATCATAGGGATACCAGAAGGAGAAGAGAAGAAGCCAGGGGTTGAAAAGGTATTTGAAAAAATAATGACTGAAAACTTTCCTACCCTGGTGAAGGAAATCAACATACATGCCCAGGAAGTGCAGAGGGTTCCAAACAAGCTGAACCCAAACAGGTCCACACCAAGACACATCATAGTGAAAATGGCAAAGGTTAAAGACAGAGGCAGAATCCTAGAGGCTGCAAGAGAAAGACAACAGGTTACATACAAAGGAACTCCTGTTAGACTAACAGCTGACTTGTCTACAGAAACTCTGCAGGCCAGAAGGGAGTGACAGGAGATACTCAAAGTGACACAAAATAAAGGCCTACAACCAAGATTGCTCTACCCAGCACGGCTATCACTTAAAATTGAAGGAGAAATAAAGAGCTTCTCAGAAAAGAATAAGCTTAAGGAATTCATTACCACCAAGCCAGCATTGCAAGAAATGTTAAAAGGACTTTTTTAAACAAAAGAAAGGGGTAAACAAGCTAACCCAGAGAGACAATTTAAGAAGTTTGATGTCATATCAAGCAGATATAAAGGAAAAACTGATGGTTGCTGGTTGGGAGGGAGTGGGGAAGAGGGAGAGGGGGAAGGTTTTGGACAGTATATGTGGGACTACAATGTTGCCGCAGGGTTATGGGGGCAGTTCTGGGAATGTAATTGATATTGTTGTGAAGAGACTATTATGTTGTGAGAAATAAGTCAGTCGGAGAAGGACAGGTACCATGTGATCTCACTTGTGTGTGGAGTCTGAAGAACTGAGTGAACCATCAAAGTAAACAGACTCATAGATGTAGAGGAAAAACTGAGGGTTGCTAGTTGGAGGGGGGGATGGGGGGAAGGGGAAGGGATTAGACAGCATAAATAGACAACTACAATATTGCCACAGGGATATGAAACACAGTTCAGGGAATATAATAATGTAAAAATTTTGTGGCGTGTCAGATAGTCACATGTCTTGTTAAGGAGACCACTTCATGGATGAAATAGAGGCTTGATCACTGCACTGTACACCTGAAGCTGATGTTGTATCGTATTGTATGCCAACTGCAACTGAATATGTGGTCACGGGATGTGGAGTATGCTGTGGAGACGTGTCAGGGGAGTTGTGATGGATATGTATGATATGGGGGGGAGTGGGGTGGTGAACTGGGGGAGGGGGGTTTTCACTTTGGGGGGTAAAGAGTATAACTATTGCATTGTGTTGTACACTGAAAACTAATAAAAAAATAAAAATAAAAATTAAAAAAAAAAAAAAAAGAACTCATGCATATTGATGCACATAAATAGACTCTCTCAGGTCTGCTCCATTAATTTGCCAAACATGCCTGGACATGAACTCCAGCAAAGGAATAGGTTGAAATCTCTGCTACAAGAAGAGGCATGATACTGGGAAACTGTTTCCCAGTCTGGGTCTACACTCCCAACGCGTTCTTCATATGTGTGTTGCATGCCTGTCATGCACCATTTCACATCTCCTCAGACCCATCTCCTGCTGTAGCTATTGCTGCGGCAGTGAGTTCCATATGGTCTTTGTCCAGGCTACCATGGGTGTAATCTGATAGTTCTACCTGGGCCCCCATCATATACCTCTTTCATCCTGCCCCAGATCTTCTCCTATGCAAGATGCACTGTACCCCAGGAAAACTGTTTGGCACCAACAATGACAACCCAGAAGACAGTAGTTAATGGGACCACCTTAACAACAGAAGCTAACGAATACGTGGTTCCCTCTTTTGTCTTCCAGGCAGACATTTTTAAGACAAAATTCGTAAGCCTTCTGAGAAGGTTCCAGTGAGATAGAACAGAAGTGGCCAAACCAGTCATTCATCCTTCTATTGGGTTTTCTTTCTTCCCTGTCTCATATCCCTTGTTCCCCACTCTTCCTCTCTGGAATCACTTCACAAATAAAATATCTTAAGTTCTACTTTCATGGAAACCCTAGTTAAGAGTATAGAGGTTCCTGTAGGATGGCGGAATAGATGGATGCTTTTCCAACTGCCTCCCAGGCTCACATCAAAATTACAAATAATTTATACAACATTTAACCTCGGAAGTCCCCTGAACATTAGATGAACAGAACTTCTAAATGAAGGACCTAAAGAGGAGGCCACATTGGGTCTGGTAGGAGGGGTGGAGATGAGAGAGGGCGAACCCTGTGAGGGACGCCCCAGCTATGTGGGGAGGCTTCTCCGGTTGGGGGAGAGACCCTCCGGCCGCGCATCGAGCTCACCAGCCCAAAGTTGCTTTGCCAGGAAGAGGAGTTCTACAGTAGCGGGCAGTAGAAATTAGTGAGGACTCTTTGCTCTGCTTGGTGAGGCTGAGGACAGTTGGAGAACCAGTGGGTCTGGTGCAAGAGTTCACTTACCAGTGAGCACTCACCCGGTTCCTGTTGGAGGGAGTAGCTGTGTGAACCAGACCCAGGAGCCTGTGGGGAAGGACTGAACTGAGCACTTTTGGTGCACAGGCTGGAGGTTTTGGGACCATTGTTCCACTGGTGTGGAGACTGCACACGAGTGGTGTACATGGTATACAGGAGGGTGCCATTTTTTTCAGGGTTGGGCCTTCCCACAGAGTGTCATATCCGGGATCCCATTGGTCTGGTGAATTTGGCACAGGAGTACATGCGTGCCTGCGTGCACATGCGGCCTTGGATTCCCACCCTCCACCCTGCTTGTGCTGCGTTTCCAAGGAAACACCTGTCTGGTGCCCTCCGGCTCCACCAGGCTGCTCACTGAGATGCAGGAGTGCGCAAGCCGCCTTGGATACCCACCCTCCACCCTGCTTGTGCTGCGTTGCCAGGGAAACGCAGGGCGGGTGCTCTCCAGCTGCATCAGTCTGTTCACTGAGACTTAGAGGAGTGTGCGAGCCCGCTTAGGTCCCTGCTCTCCACTCTGTTTGTGCAGAGTTGCAAGGTTGGGGATTGGCTGTTGGGCTGCTTAGCCTGATCTGCAGGCAGTTCATTGGGACAGGCTGAGATGGGGAGTTTTCCTGAGAGTGTTGGGCAGGGAGCGGTGCACCTGCGTGATGCGATCGAAGCTTTCCTGGCAAGTTTGTGTGGACTGATTGCTGGTGCAGAGTGCATGCTGCTCTGACTTGGTGGGGGCCACTGACCAACCACATAAAGTAGTGCCTTGGGGGCCTGCCGCACCCACCTAGAGCTGTGTTGCCAGAGGCATCCTGAGGCCCCAGTGCCTGGCCCACAACTTGACAGGCCACAGAGGTTTGTTTTTTTTTTTTTTTCTGCAGTAGTGGAAAACCTGCAACAACTTGTGAAGATTTTTTTTTTGGTAGTGAGCACGGTTCCAGAGCACACAGCAGCTAATTGTGGGAAGCTCACTGCAAGCCTGAGCAAGTAGTCTGCGATTAAAGAGGGTGGAGAGCACCCCCACCTCTTTCTTTTTTCTTTTTTTTTTCTCTTTTTTTCCTCTTTTTTTTCTTTTTTTCTTTTCTCTTCTTTCTAGGTGATCTATCTAATACATCAAAGCATTCACAGACTACAGCCAGAATGAAAAAACAAAGAAACATGTCCCAAGTAAAAGATCAGAAGAAAACTCTAGAAATGGAACTAAATGAAACAGAGGTATCCAAACTTTCAGAGACAGAGTTTAGAACACTGATGATAAGAATGTTTAAGGAACTTAGCGAGGACATAAAGAAGGATAGGGAAACCATAAAAAACAACTTGTAAGAACTAATGAATACAATAACTGAAATGAAGAACACACTCGAAGGAATCACCAGTAGAGTAGATGAAGCAGAGGAGCGGATCAGCGAATTAGAAGACAAAATAGCAGAAATCACCCAGCTGGAACAACAAAAAGAAAAAAGAAAAAAATGAAAATAGTTTAAGAGACCTCTGGGACAACATGAAATACAACAACCTTTGTGACATAGGAATACCAGAAGGAGAAGAGAAGAAGCAAGGGATTCAGAATGTATTTAAAGAAATAATGACTGAAAACTTCCCTACCATGGTGAAGGAAATCGACATACAAGCCCAGGATGTACAGACAGTTCCAAACAGGCTGAATCCAAACAGGCCCTCACCAAGAAACATCATAGTTAAAATGGCAAAGCTTAAAGACAAAGACAGAATCCTAAAAGCAGCAAGAGAAAGACAGCAGGTTACATACAAAGGAACTCCTATAAGACTAACAGCTGACTTTTCTTCAGAAACTCTGCAGGCCAGAAGGGAGTGGCAGGAGATATTCAAAGTGACACAAAATAAAGGTCTACAACCAAGATTGCTCTACCCAGCACGGCTATCACATAAAATTGAAGGAGAGATAAAAGAGCTTCTCAGAAAAGAATAAGCTTAAGGAGTTCATTACCATCAAGACAGCATTGCAGGAAATGTTAAAAGGGCTTTTTTAAACAGAAGAAAGGGGAAAACAAGCTAACCCAGGTGGACAAGAAATACAAATAACAAAATGGCAATCAATATGCACCTATCAGTAATTACTTTAAATGTGAATGGGCTAAATGTTCCAATCAAAATACACAGTCGCTGAGTGGATAAGAAAACAGGACCCATGCATATGCTGTCTACAAGAGACTCATCTCAGATCAAAAGACACACATAGACTGAAAGTAAAGGGATGGAATAAGATATTTCATGCAAATGGAAATGAGAAAAAAGCTGGAGTAGCAATACTTTGGACAAAATAGACTTTAAAATGAAGACTACAATAAAAGACAAAGAAGGGCACTACATAATAATAAAGGGATCAATTCAACAAGAGGACATAACCCTAGTAAAAATCTATGCACCCAATATAGGAGCTCCTAAATATATAAAACAGATTTTGACAGACATAAAGACAGAGATCAACAGTAACACTATCATAGTAGGGGACATCAACACCCCATTGTCACCAATGGACAGATCCTCCAGAAAGAAAATCAACACAGACATAGTGGACTTAAATGACACTTTAGACCAGCTGGATTTAATTGATATTTTTAGAGCATTTCATCCCAAAGCTACAGAATATACATTTTTCTCTAGAGCACATCGAACATTTTCCAAGATAGACCACATGTTAGGCCACAAAACAAGTCTCAACAAATTTAAGAAGATTGAAATCATATCAAGTGTCTTCTCTGACCACAATGCTATGAAATTAGAAATCAATTATAAGAAGAAATCTGGAAAGCTTACAAAAACATAGAGGCTAAATAATATGCTACTAAATAGTGACTGGGTCAAAAATGAGATCAAGGAGGAAATCAGAAGATATGTTGAGACAAACGAAAATGAAAACACCACGACCCAAAATCTCTTGGGATGCAGCAAAAGCAGTCCTAAGCGGGAAGTTCATAGCAGTACAGGCCTACCTAAGAAGGAAGAAAAATCTCAAATCAATAGACTCTCTTTACATCTAAGTGAACTTAAAAAGAACAGCAAAACAAGCCCAAAGGGATTTCAAGGAAGGAAATAATAAACACCAGAGCAGAAATAAATGAAATAGAGAACAAAAAAAAACAATATAAACGATCAATGAAACCAAGAGTTTTGGGTTTTTTTTGAGGGCACTGTCGCTGCCCTCACATGTGGGACTGAACCAGGGCCGCTGGCTTCCCAAGCCAGCGCTTAACCACCACCCCACTCGGCCGTCCAAGAGTTGGTTTTTTGAAAAGATAAACAAAATGGCAAACCCTTAGCACAACTAACCAAGAAAAAGAGAGAGAGGACCCAAATTAATAAAATCAGAAATGAAAGAGGAGAAGTGACAATAGATACCACAGAAATACAGAAAATTTTAAGAAAATACTATGAGCAACTATATGCTAACAAATTCAACAATCTGGAAGAAATGGATAAATTTCTAGAAGCATACAATCTACCAAGTCTGAACCAAAAAGAAACAGAAACTCTGAACAGACTGATTACTGCCAAAGAAATTGAATCAGTAATCAACAATCTTCCAACAAACAAAAGCCCTGGACCAGATGGCTACACAGGTGAATTTTACAAAACATTCAAAAAAGAATTAGTACCTATTCTCCTCAAACTATTCCAAAAATTACAGAAGGAGGGAAGGCTCCCAAACTCTTTCTATGAAGCCATATCACCCTGATTCCTAAGTCAGACAAAGATATTACAAAAAAGGAAAACTACAGGCCAATATCCCTAATGAATATAGATGCAAAATCTCTCAACAAAATACTAGCAAAACGAATTCAGCATTTCATTAAAAGGATCATACACCACGATCATGTGGGATTCATTCCTGGTATGCAAGGCTTGTTCAATATCCGCAAATCAATTAACGTAATACATCACATTAACAAAATGAAAAATAAAAATCCTATGATCATATCAATATATGCAGAAAAGGCATTTGACAAAATCTGGCAGCCATTTATGATAAAGACTCTTAGCAAAGTGGGAATAGTGGGATCATATCTCAACATAATAAAAGCCATATATGATAAGCCCACAGCAAACATTGTACTCAATGGGCAAAGGCTGGAAGCTTTCCCCTTAAGATCAGGAACAAGACAAGGCTGCCCGCTTTCACCACTTCTATTTAACATAGTTCTGGAAGTTCTAGCCACAGCAATCACACAAGAAAATGAAATCAAAGGCATCCAAATTGGAAAAGAGGAAGTAAAATTGTGATTATATGCAGATGACATGATACTATATATAGAGAATCCCAGAGACCACCAAAAAACTGCTAGAACTGATAAACGAATTTGGTAAGGTAGCCGGATACAAAATGAATATTCAGAAATCAGTGGCATTTCTATACACCAATAATAAACTATCAGAAGAAGAGATCAGGAAATCAATCCCTTTTACAATTGCTTCAAAAACAATAAAATATCTAGGAATCAATTTAACTAAAGAAGTAAAAGACCTGTACTCACAAAATTATGAGACACTGAAGAGAGAAATCAAAGAAGATACAAATAAATGGAAATACATACCATGTTCATGGATAGGAAGAATTAATATAGTTAAAATGTCAGTAGTACCTAAAGCAATATATAGATTCAATGCAATTCAAATCAAACTACCAAGGACATTTTTCTCAGAAATAGAACATAGAATCCTAAAATTTATATGGATCCACAAGAGACCCCGAATAGCTACAGCAATGTTGAGAAATAAGAACAAAGTGGGAGGCATCACACTACCTGACATCAAAACATACTACAAGGCTATAGTAATCAAAACAGTATGGTACTGGCATAAAAACAGACACATAGACCAATGGAATAGAATAGATAGCCCAGGAATAAACCCATCTATATACGGTCATTTAATCTATGAAAATGGAAGCAAGAATTTACACTGGACTAAAGATAGTCTGTTTAATAAACGGTGCTGGGAAAATTGGACTGACACGTGCAAAACAATGAAAATGGACCACCTACTTACACCATGTACAAGAACAAACTCAAAATGGATTAAAGACTTAAATGTAAGACCTGAAACCATAAAACTCCTAGAAGAAAACATAGGGTGTAAGTTTGCAGACATTACCCTGAGTAATATTTTTATTGATATATCCCCTCGGGCAAGGAAAATAAAAAAAAATAATGAACATATGGGATTACATCAAACTTAAAAGATTTTTCACAGCAAAGGAAATCATCAATAAAACAAAAAGGCAGCCTACTAAATGGGGGAAGATATTTGCCAATGATATATCTGATAAGGGGTTGATGTCCAAAATTTATCAAACACTCATGCAACTCAACACTAAAAAAACAAACAACCCAATTAAAAAATGAGCAGAGGAAATGAAGAGACATTTCTCTAAAGAGGACATACAGATGGCCAACAAGCATATAAAAAAATGTTCAGCCTCACTAATCATCAGAGAAATGCAAATAAAAACCACAATGAGATACCACCTCACTCCAGTCAGAATGGCTATCACCAACAAATCAACAAACAACAAGTGCTGGTGAGGGTGTGGAGAAAAGGGAACCCTGGTGCACTGTTGGTGAGACTGCAAATTGGTGCAGCTATTATGGAAATCAGTATGGAGGTATCTCAGAAAACTGGAAATGGAACTGCCATATGACCCAGCAATTCCACTCTTGGGTATCTACCCAGAGGAATCCAAGACGCTAATTCGAAAAAATGTATGCACCCTAATGTTTATTGCAGCGCTATTTACAATAGCCAAGACTTGGAAACAAACGAAATGCCTATCAGTAGATGACTGGATTAAGAAACTGTGGTACATTTATACAATGGAGTATTGTGGGAAGTTGATAGCACCCCAGTGTCTGACAAGGCCACATTGCCCTGCTCAGCACTGGATATTAGGGGTGCTGCCTTATGGTTGGTCATGTAATATCTCCTGCCTCTATGAACCCATGTGCCTTTTCTTCTATAGGAGACAATATATTTACTACACTTGTGATATGTTCCTGTGGTGCCCCAATGAGCTAACTACGCAGCCAAGGACGGGTAAGATCTCCTAAAAGTGGGGAGACAACCCAAGCCAGGCGGTAGTTCCATGGGGGACCCCTGAACTGTGATATTGGGGATCAAGCCCCTTGGAAACTGAGGCACAGGCCTCTGACAAACTCAGGCCAGAAAACTCAGGCCTGTGAGAAGCTGATGCATTTGCCTAAGGGCCCTACTGTGAATAGTCTCCTGAAAGATTAAGTCTTCAGGCCATGAGAGTTCCGGGTAAGAGGCAGCTCTAAGACATCTGCTGACCATGGATTTGTTAATCAGCCTTGTGTGAATTCCTTTGCCCAGTGCCTTGTTGCAGCAACAGATACTGAAGCTTTGACTGAGAAACGGATGCAGCCCTCTGTAGGATAAGAGAGGTGTGAAACCCTTTTGGTTGCTAGGTATTGTTATTTACAAACGAATAGATTTTAGATGCTTTTACCTTAAACACAGCCACTCCTAGTCTTTTGGTATAGCTCAAGTATACTGTGAGTTTTATGATTGTATTTAACTGCTAGAATTTAGGATGATTTCTAGATAGTCAAGATAGCTTTAGTAAACATTCTTTAGGTGACTTACAGAAACCGAGTCTGGGTTTCATAACAATTATCATAATAAAGACAAGGTAATCCTTTAACGGAAGAGTAAGTCACAGTACACCCTGGAAAGAGCACTTACAGGGGAGTAGAGGACTGTGTAAATCCTGAGAACTACAAACCACCGTTAATGATTTGTTGCAGTTTGCATCCTTGATAATTCTCAATAAAAGCTATGCGCTGACCCGATTCGGGGCTCAGTCTTCCTTGGCTGAGTCCCTTGGGCTCAGTCGCCCTTGGCTGAGTCCCTTGGTCTCACTCTTATCTTTCTTCTGTCTCTTGTTTTTCCTTAATCTGCGTCGCCCCTCTCGTGTCCCACTTGCCCTTGCCACGCAGGACGTGACAGAGTATTACTCTGCTATAAAGAAGAATGAAATCGTACCATTTGCAATAATATGGATGGACCTAGAGACTATTATGTTAAGTGAAATAAGTCAGTCGGAGAAAGGCAAATACCATATGATCTCACTTACATGTGGAATTTGAAAAACTGAATGAATGAGCAAAGGAAACAGAAACTGTCTCATAGATATAGAGGAAAAACAGAGTTGGGGATGAGGGAGAAAGGTAAGGGATTAGACAGCATAAATAGGTAACTAAAGTATTGTCACAGGGATATGAAAGACAGTTCGCGGAATATAATAATGTTGTAAAAATTTTGTGGGGTGTCAGACGGTCACATGTCTTGTTAGGGAGACCACTTCATGGATGGAGTAGAGGCTTGATCACTGCACTGTATACCTGAAATTGATGTTGTATAATATTGTATGCCAACTGTAATTGAATATATAGATAGTCACAGGATGTGGATTATAAGGTGGAAGGGAGTCAAAGGAATTGTAATAGATAGTATGATATGGGGGGAGGAGTGGGGTGGTGAATTGGGGGAAGGGCGTTGTGACTTTGAGGGGTAAAAAGTATAACTATTGCACTGTGTTGTACACCTGCAGCTAATTAAAATAAATAAATTTTTTTTAAAAAAGAGTATATATCGTGGCTTCTCACTAACTGCCTAAGAGAAAGAATAAAGTTTCGTACCAAAGACCTAGTTTCAAATACCGTCTAATTGTCTGACTGCAGACAAATTACTTTGCCACTCTGTGGCCCAATTTCCTCATCTTTAAAATGGGGATAACATGATCAAGCCCATTGTGTTTGTCTAAGTCTTAAACCAGATAGTCTGTGAGGATCCAAGTAGGACTCCTGACACAGAGTAGCATACAATCCATGTTCATTCTCTTCTCTTTAGTGTCACCTATTGCTCCTTATGGCCACTATTTTTTTTTTTTAAGATTTTATTGGGGAATTGGGGGAGGGTAACAGTGTTGGGGAATTGGGGAAGGGGACCAGCCAAGTTGTTGTTCTTCAATCTTCATTGTGGAGGGCACCGGTCACCATCTGGCTTCCCATCAGCAGCTCATGGCCTCTAAGTTCAAGGTGCTCTGTTCAGTCTTAGTTGTAGGTGGATGTAGCCACCATCCCATGCGGGAGTCAAACCAGCAGCCTTGTTGTTAAGAGTTCATGCTCTATCCACTGAGCCATCCAGGCAGCAGCTCAACTCAAGGTGCCAAGTTCAATCTTAGTTGCTGGTGGGTATAGCCCACCATCAAACAGGCAATCTTGTTGTTACACCAGCTGAGCCACCCTGCCACCTATTGGCAGCTCAGCAGCAGCTCAGTTCAGGTGCAGTGCCACTGGCCCATGTGGAAATCGAACCGGTGGCTCTGATGCTCAGAGCTCACGCTCTTAAGCCAAATTTTAACCAACTGAGCCACTCGACCGGCCCTGCCACTACTTTTTAAATTAGAGAGTTGCAAGGTAGAAATGAAAATAGACATAATAAAGGTATAGTTGTGTGCACAAAAATATAACATCCTCCAGATGTATATACTCAATGGCACATAGCTGGATACATGTGTAAAAGTCATTAAGCTGAACACTTAAAATTCATGCATTTGATGTAAGTTATGTTGTACATTTTTTAAAAAGCTTTCTGAAAACACCAGAAAATTTATGGATGCATTAAGTACTCTTTAAAAGAACAGGATACATAATTGTTCTAGAACATAAATTTACAATAAAGACACAGTGAGATTAACTAGATTCTTAAATTCTGTCAGAGCAAGAACTCCTTCTTTTAACAAGTTCTTTTTTCTCCCTCCTTGGGCAAGGGAAACAAAAGAAAAAATAAACAAATGGGACTACATCAAACTATAAAGTTTTTCACAGCAAAGAGAATCATCAATATAGCAAAAAGGAATCCTACTGAATGGGAGAAGACAGTTGCCAATGATACATCCGATAAAGGGTTAATATCCAATATTTACAAAAAGCTCATACAACTAAACACCAAAAAAACAAACAATCCAACTGAAAAATGGGCAGGGGACCTGAGTAGATGTTTCTCCAAAGAGGACATACAGGTGGCCAATAGACATATGAAAAGATGCTTAGCATCACTAGTCATCAGAGAAATGTACAATGAGATACCACCTCACTTCTGTCTGAATGGCTATCATCAATAAATCAACAAACAGCGTTGGCAAGGATGTGGAAAAAAAAGAACCCTTGTACGCTGTTGGTAGGATTGTAAATTGGTGCAACCACTGTGGAAAACAGTATGGAAGTTCCTCAAAAAGTTAAAATTGAACTACCTTATGACCCAGCAATTCCATTCCTGGTTATTTATACAAAGAAATTCAAAACATGAATTCAAAAATATATATACATCCCTATGTTCAGGGCAGTGCTATTCATAATAGCCAAGATATGGAAACAACCAAAATGTCCATCAATAGACGACTGGATAAAGAAACTGTGGTACATTTATACTCTACCATAAAAAAGAATGAAATCTTCCATTTGCAATAACATGGATGGACCTAGAGACTATTATGCCAAGTGAAATAAGTCAGACTGGGAAAGACAAATATCATAGGATCTCACTTATATGTAAAATCTAAAGAACAGAATAAATGAGCAAACAAAACAGAAACAGACTGATAGATACAGAGAACAAACAGATGGTTGCTGGAAGGGAGGGGAGTTGGGGGATGGGTGAGAAAGGTGAAGGGATTAGGAAGTACAAATTGGTAGTCAAAAATTGTCATGGGGATGTGAAATACAGTATGTGGAATATAATCAATAAAGTTGTAGACTATGTAGGGTATCAGGTAGGTATTAGACTTATCAGGGGATCACTTCATAGATTATATAAATGCCTAACCACTGTTCTGTATGACTGAAACCAATATAAAATAATATTGAATGTCAACTATAATTAAGATAGATAGATAGATAGATAGATAGATAGATGATAGATAGATAGATAGATAGATAGATGATATAAAGTACAGCATAGAGAATATAGTCAATGGTATTATAATAGTTATGTACAGTGTCAGATGGGTAGTAGACTTGTTTGGGTTATCACTTTGTGAGGTGTGTAAATGTCTAATAATTATGTTGTTTTGTACACCTGAAACTAATAATAATTTTTAAAAATGTTTAAATAACTACCCTGGGCTCATACAATTTGAAAGTGGATAGTAAGTAGTTGTCTGCCTCTTAACATCCTCTTATTGCTCATCCTAAACCTGGAGTCATTTAATTAGCCTAACCCTACTTTCTTTGGGTTGTTGGAAAAGTCATGGCATATTTTGTTTATGTTTTTCAAAGGTCACTTATTTATATAAAGAACAAAGATCAACGATATATTGCCCATTTTGTTCGATAACCTTTTGCCATCTTTCAGTGAGCTTCATAATTCCTCGTTCATAAAAGGATCTGTCTTTATTTGCGAAAAACTGAACAATGTGCTGATTTACAGCCTCATCTGAATTGAACATTATACCACACAAGGAGTTTTGAAGAGAGCGAAACAAGTGGAAGTCTGACTGCACACAGTCAGGCGAGTATGGTGGGTGTGGCAACACATCCCATCCAAGCTTCAATACTTTTTGACGGGTGATCAAATTTGTGTGTGGTCTCGGGTTGTCAACATGAAACACAACTCCTTTACATCTCTGGACGTTTCTGGATGATGGATTCATTCAAACTGTCCAATTACTGACAGTACACATTCAGATTGATTGTTTGGTTCCTTGGTAGGAGCTTGAAAAACACGACGCCTTTAAAAATCCCACCACACTGAGAGCATAACCTTCCTCTGATGAATGTCTGCTTTCAATGCCATTTGAGGCAAATCATCACGTCAGGACCAAGACCGTTTGTGCACCACATTATTGTAAGTAATCCACTTCTTATCACCAATTATCAGCTGCTTTAAAAAAGGATCATTTTCCTCACATTTAATGAGCATATTGCAGATGTTTATGCACACTGTCAAATGAACTTCTTTGAGTTCATGCGGAACCCAAATATGGAGCTTGCTTATGTAGCCCAGTTTCTTCAGGTGGTCGTGAACACTTGAATGATGGATGTTCAATGTTTCTGCAATCTCTCGTGTCATGTAATGTGGGTTTGACTCGATCAATGCCTTTATTATTTTGTCCTCATCAACCTCCGTGGGCCTCCTTGACTGAGGAGCATCGCTGAGGTCAAAATCACCAGCACAGAATTTCGTGAACTATCGTTGGCACTGACGTTCTTGCAGAGCATTGTCATCGTAAACTTGATGCAACTTTTCACAAGCTTGATGCATGTTCTTCCCTTAATGGAAGTAAAACAGTAAAATATGACAAAAATACACAGTTTGGTCTTCCATCTTCAACTTGCTGTAAAATCTCCAAAATTCAATCAAATCTCTCTCTTTTTTTTTTAAGAATGAAGCTAGAACTGTCAGCTGTCAAATGACATATTAATAACATAGATGCAAATAACTCTAGTACTTCCAAAAATGAACTAGTGCCATCTGTTGCAAACACGGACTGTGACTTTTCTGACAAACCATACCATCTCATTTTATAAATGTTTAAACTTAGTCCCAGAGAAATTAAAGAACTTGACCAAAGTTATTATTTAACAGCAGAGAAAGTATTTTTACCATAAAAAGGTCTTCTCATTTTTACTACAAGGCTTATCATAAGGGTATTTTTTAAAAAAAGAATAAAAAACATTACAAAACTCCCCCATTAAAGTTTTACACACACTTTTATTTTGAACAACAATTGTCATGATCTTAAGAGAGTACAGCACAAGGCAGGTAGCTTGCTCTGGGTGTGTTCTGTTGAGAGTAGGGAATAGAGGGGCCTTGTAAAATTCTAACCTACTTACTTGTAAAGGTCAAAGGCATGTTTATCCTTTCTCCTGTCAGCACTATATACTGGCTGCATTCCCAACACTTAGCACAGCGCCTAGCACTTGGTTGGTGCTCAATAAATGTTTACTGAATGGATATTTGCTATAAACATGATCAGGGTATTCTGGACAAAGGAAATATGTTCCTTTCCCTTTAACATTGTGTAGCTAATACTAATAAACAGATTCATTTTGTGCCATTTCCCCCCAACTCATATCAATCCAACTTTTATTCACACCTGTAATATAGATGCACACAAATGGACTTATCTGTCATCTCTTCTGAGCTAGCAACTATCATGACCTGTCACTGGACACCAAGGTCAGCTCTTCTAAGTTAATCTCTCTCCATTTGTGTATTACTTGTGTTATTTGCTCCTTGGTGAGGTACACACACACATGCAAACACACACACACACACACACACGTATATATGTATATATATGCTGTATTTTGCTTTCTATATACATATATATTTGTAATATAATTCACATTCTAGGAGTTGACTCCCAACTTTCTTTAGCCCAATGTTGGAGAAAGGGCAAAACTCTGCTCACCTCTTTCTTGCTGATGGACACTGCTGAAAGGCTTGTAGAGAAACTTATAAGATGAAATGGGAGTTTTCTTCCCCTCCCTTCTGTTAAATTCTAATAGCCTCCCCTCACCCACATGGCCAGTCTAGCTGTCTGCCCTAGGCAGCCTCTGCCAGTCAGGCCAGGCCTGATCTTGTTCTCTGAGTGTTTGAAGCAGAGAGGCCTAAAAGGAAATACTGCTCTCTTTCCAAAGTTGCTTTGTTGTCAAGGGGAAAAAAATTCTCAGAGAAAGGTAAACACAGCCAATCTGAGAAATCTTAGTTGATTATTTACTATTATTTAACCTTCTAAAGATTCCACTGCAAAAGGGAGGGCAGGTATTTCTATCGTTCACAGCCCAGGGAACTTTTTTGTCTCTGCATAACCAGCGAGCTAAACTAGTTAGCTTGGGCTTATATGCAAAGAGGCCATTTCTATGACTCTCTCCATTTCCCAGAATGCCTCACAATAGATATGCAAAGCAGCTGACTTGGTAACAACGCTGCAGGAATTTGGTTTTACATAATTCCTGAACTACTGATGGAGCTTTACCAGTTTTTCCTGTGCTCATGACTATCCTTTGCTAATCTTTACAGCATATAACGGAAGCTGCCACTGTAAGAGCTAATGACTCAAATGGAAAAAGAAAATTTCTTAAAGCAGACCATCAAAACTCAACTGTGATTTTGACTGTTTTGAAACACAATTCTGAGTTTTGGAGCATCATTCCATGGGACTTGAGTCTTCAAGCCAAATCTTTGTTCAGAGATAAGAAATGTTCTGCTTTAGAAATATTATTATTATTATTAATTACCTGAAGTAATTACTTAAAAATCTAAAAGCTATCTGCAAAATAGGCAATAATGCTGTGTAGAAATTCATGCTAATGGCTGTCATTTCAAAAGCTATAGGAAACATCATCAATTCCTATTGGGGTCCTTAAAAAAATAGAATATTAAAAAAAAAGTGGTTTATGTTACGTAAGAGGGAAAGGAGAAGACAACATATGGTAAACAGACTTAACTTCAAAAATAACAGCGCAATTTTTTTATGGCTACATTAGTTAGGAATAGCAATTGTGTGCAAATAACAGAGGTACTATTAGTGGCTAAAGCAAATCAGTGGTTTATTCTCACACACAAATTCAAACTGTATGTGGTCACTGGGAATCCAAGTTTTTGGCCTCTTTTCTGCATCCTTAACCTCATGATCTAAGATGGTTGCTGAATTTCGGCTGTTCCATCCATGTCCCAGGAAGGAAGAGAAAGGGGGAAAAGGGCAAAAGGAGCGTCCTACCTTGTTTCCCAGAAGGCCTACCCACATTGTTGCTAGCTTTGACAAGTAAAATACTAATATATTTCATGGGACATGCTTATATTAAAAATTATTTGTTGTTTATCTGAAATTCAAAATTAACTGGGCAAACCATATTTCATCTGGCAATACTGCCTACCTAACAACAGCTCCTTAGATCTCATTGGCCATCCCTACTGGGAAATGTAGTGTTTAGCCAAGCTCATTGCCTGTTGGAGTTGTTTTATTAAGAAAACAAAATGGAGAATGAATATTGGGTAAGAAGCCAACAGTCTGAAGGAGTGAGTATGAGTCTAGGAAAGACTCATCCATACTTCACACCCTCCATGAAGCATTTCTTTTTCTTTTTTCTTTTTTTCTTTTTTATTAAACTTATTGGGGTGTCATTGGTTAGTAAAATTATATAGGTTTCAAGTGTACAATTATATAATACACCGTCTGTATATTGCATTGTGCATTCACCACCTAAGTCAGTTCTCCTTCCATCACC
The DNA here is from genome assembly GCA_033961575.1 of Aselliscus stoliczkanus. Taxonomy (NCBI): domain Eukaryota; kingdom Metazoa; phylum Chordata; class Mammalia; order Chiroptera; family Hipposideridae; genus Aselliscus; species Aselliscus stoliczkanus. Next base: position 119,222,864 of record CM066727.1, on the reverse strand, counting down.
ATATATTTGACCCCCTTGACTTTTCTTTACCGCATCAGCCCTTCATGGTTACTCTAGCCTCTGAAAGTCTGTGGCCCTATTGGTTTCAGTTCTGGAAACAAAGTGAAGGTACTGATTTTTAATAAACGTACAAGAATTGATATATTCAGGGGCTACTGTCTTCTCCAAAGGGGTCAGATGCTAACAATACTGCCACCCTTTAAAATCATTTTGGAATTTAGATAATGGCCAAGCAGAAAGCTTTCCTTATCCAGGAAGCTGCAGTGGCATGCAGGACCACAGGCACCTTGGAAATGTGTTATCCCTGGGTGGAAATGTTCAACACATTCCATTCTACGTCAAAGTTATGCCATTCCTTCCAGAGCTTCCTCCTACCATTGAGAACACAAGATTATCTTCTGGAAAGTCAGTAGCTCCAGCTACAGGGGACAGGGCTGAGGAAGCTAGAGGTTTAGGAAGCTGGCTTTGGAAAGCTGGATGGTCTCTCATAACTCAATCACCTGTGACCTGATCAATCTTATTCAAGCATGCTTTACACTGTTGCATCCTAAAATAAAAACAGGGAACAATAGGAGAAAATAGACCTGAATTATAATTCTCTCCATGTTTCCCTTGAAAAATTCTAATTTTGGGGTCTCTCTTTCCTGATGGTAACTGCTTACAGTTCCTCACAATGTAAACTATACTTCCATGCTTTTCTCTGGCTCTTACCTAGATGAACTTAGGATGTTTCACAAGGACCAGTCTCTACTTCTAAATGACACATAAGCTCATCCAAACTACCCGCATTTTCCCTCCCCTGGATTAAACATGTGGTCAGCGAGCTTTCAACGTAGGGATAAAATTAGTTTTCTAAGATTGAACCTTAGTGACTCCATTTCTATGGTTCAACACCTTTCCTGGATGGTTGCTGGGCGAACATCTCCATGCAGGTGCTGATGACAGTAAACACGTTACACACATTCAGCCTGGGGTTTAGCCACGTTCAATTCTGAGTTTGTCATATGCTCTCTCGCTATTTATACTGCTTTGGATCAGCTACTTGATACTTAGTAAAATTTGCCTCCAAGCTGTCCTGCAGGGAAAATGACCTATCGGGGAGAATGCTGTTCCAACTTTATAAACTCTGACGATTGCCTAATAGTCCTCTGCAAAGGTTGCAGAACTGCGGTGTGTGAAAGTCCGTGCCACTTCCTGGCACCGAACGGCACCAAGTGCTTTAGTGTAAACAGAATTATATCTCCTGCTTTCGGGGGTCCTTTCCAGCCAACCTATCTCTCGTGGTAACAACTAGACGGCATGAGTGACGTGGAAATTTGGCCTCTGCTCAAGGTCGGAACACGCAGGCTTCATCACGGATGATTTTACCAACCTTTCGGTTGGTAAAGCAAGAAAAGAACGTAACAGAGACAAGAATGGATCTACGGGATGGAAATAATGAGCCATTTATAACCCAAAATGAAACTGCCAGGAAAAACAAACACCCAAAAAAGTACATTTTATCAGAGGCTTGCGCTGCCCAAGGCTAGTGGGGTACAAGGTACTAAGTGTTCAGCTTTCTGGGCCAAGAGCTACAGTAAATCTGCCCCCCTTCCCCCACCCCCCACCCCACCCCACACCACTTCTGTCCTGTGAGCTGGATCAGCAGCCTTAAGGGCAGTGTCACTGGTCCTCATATGTGGGAACCGAACCGGGGCCGCTGGCTTCCCAAGCCCGCGCTTAACCACCGCGCCACTCGGCCGGCCCCTGGATCAGCAGCCTTAACCACCTACCTGGTGAAGAGGAGCTTTAGTGTTTTCTCAGTGTGTGCTGGGTGGATGTTTCACATTTTTGATAAAGATGTGGTGTCATGTTGTAACACTTAACAAGTGCTTCTGCATAAAATTGCGCAATTCGGGGCTCTGTGCTTCCAGGAGCCACCGCTAACGTACAGCTTATGTAATGGGTGAGCAGCCCCTCCAGGCGTCTCCTGACAGCCACTGGAAGTATTTTCAGGTTCTGAGTTTGGCCCTGGTTTCCAGCAGGTCTTTGCCCCAAAGGTGTGTGGAATGGCTCAGCTGTCAGCAGCTGCTGCTGAAGTGGAGAAAACTGCTATGGGCTGATCCCCCGCTGGCACCAGCACAAAGGAGGCTGGGTCTGGTCCCTAGAGCACAGTGGCCTACCCTGAAGCACCCTGTAGGGAGGGAGGATTCCTTAATCTAAGGAAGTCTAGGCCAGAAGATTGAACTGGGACTGCTCCAATAGGGGGCAAAAATGAAATGCACTTCCCCAAAGCAAGACACCCTAGCCACACCAGGAGCACTGTTAAAAGGTTTGCTCTCAGCTCCTCTGTCTGTTGGTTAGAGACTGGTGCTGTGCTCTCCTCCCCTGGCTTACCTAGAGCACAGTAATGAAGTAGGTTGAGGGTTTGGTGCCCTCTCACCTCCATTCAACTGCACTCGTGCTGTCTCCCTGTTTGGCATATGCTTCCCCACCAGCTTCCGTTCATTCAACAAAGATTTTGAGCACTTGCTTGGTGCCAGGTGTTGTGCCAAAGACTGGGCGCCAGGCAGGGCTTTCCTAACAGCTGGTGGACCCTGTAGCACTCTGGACCAGTCCTACATGGGTGTCCTCTCCCACGTCACTCTCAGCCCAACCATGTCCCCAAATTATTCCTCCCTCCATTCACTCCCATGACTCTCTCCCGCCTCCCTTTTGGGGTGGGACTATTTCTTTATAGTTCTTATCATAATAATCTAACAAGTTACTCTTCTTTTTTTTTTTTTTTTTTAAAGATTTTATTGGGCCATTGGGGAATTGGGGGAGAACAGCGTTGGGGAACCGGGGAAGGGGAACAGACAAGTTGCTGTCCTTTTATTCTTCAGTCTAGTTTTGGAGGATATTGCTTCAATGGCCCATGTTGGTATCATCACTGCACTCTTCCCAGGTGAGGCAGATCAGTCGTCAGCCTCTGGACAGCCGCTCACACCAGCTGCCAGCCACTCACGCTGGCTGCCGGCCACTCACTGTAGCCTATGGCAGCCCACTGCAGCAGGGGCTGCAGTTATGCCGTCCAGGGGACACACGGCAGCCCAGCTCCAGGTGGAGCTGTTGTTCACCATCTTAGCTGTAGAGGGCAGTGTCACTGGCCCTCATATGTGGGATCCGAAACAGGGCCACTGGCATCCCAAGCCAGCTCTTAAGCAACACACCACTCGGCCACTCAGCTGGCCCTCTAACAAGTTACTCTTAAGAAAGGATCACTTTTGGTAATCAGTGATTTTTCTCAGAAGTTTCTGCACATTAAAAAGTGATGGTTTGGACTTCCGGTAAAATGGCGCAATAGATAGACGCTGTGCTAACTGCCTCCCAGGATCACACCAAAATTACAAACAAATTATACAGCATTCAACCCTGGAGGTCCCTGGAACACTAGATGAACGGAACCACTAAACGAAGAACTTAAAGAGGAGGCCACGTCGGGTCTGGTAGGACGGGCGGAGACAAGAGAGGGTGAGCCCTGTGAGGGAAGCCCCAGCCGTGGGAAGCTTGTCTGGTTGGGGGAGAGACCCTCCGGGCGCACACCCAGCTCACCAGCCTAGAGTTCCTTTGCCGGGAAGAGGAGTTCTAAGATAGCCGGCAGTAAATTAGTGAGGACTCTCTTTGCTCAGCTCGGTGAGGCTAAGAGCGGCTGGAGAATCAGTGGGGCTGGAACCCGGGCTTGCTCGCTGGTGAGCAATTACCTGGTTCCTGGTGGAGGGAGTGGCTGTGTGAGCCGGGAGCCTGCGGGGACGGACTGAACTGAGCACCTTTGGTGCAAAGGCTGGAGGTTTTTGGACTGGTGTTCCCGTGCTGTGGAGCCTGCACGCGAGTGGTGTAGAAAGGACACCATTTTGTCGGGCTTGGGCCCTCCCATGGAGGATGAGGTCCGAGACCTCATTGGTCTGGTGGAATTGGTGCAGAAGTGCATGTGTGCGTGCGCGTGCGCCTGTGGCCTTGGATCCCCACCCTCCGCCCAGCTTATATTGCGTTGCCAGGGAAATGCTGGGCGGGTGCTCTCTGGCTGCAACAACTGAGACCCGGGAGTGCGCTAGCAGCCTCGGATCCCCGCTCTCCGGACTGCGCTTGCAGAGTTGCCAGGCTGGTGATTGGTTGTTGGGCTGCTCGGCCTGATCTGAGAGCGGCTGATTGGGACAGGCTGAGACTGGGAGTTTTCCTGGGAGTGTTGGGCCGTGAGCTGTGTGCCTGCGTGATCCAGCCAGGGATCTCCTGGTGATCTATCTAATACACCAAAGCAATCCCAGAGCGACAGCCAGAAGGGGGAAACAAAGAAACACGTCACAAGTAAAAGATCAGAAGAAACCTCTAGAAATGGAACCAAATGAAACAGAGGAATCCAACCTTTCAGAGACACAGTTTAGAACACTGATGATAAGAATGTTTAAGGAACTTGGTGAGGACATAAAGAAGGATAGGGAAACCATAAAAAACAACCTGTTAGAACTAAAGAATACAATAACTGAAATGAAGAATACACTCGAAGGAATCACCAGTAGAGTAGATGAAGCAGAGGAGCGGATCAGTGATTTGGAAGATAAAATAGCAGAAATCACCCAGTTGGCACAGCAAAAAGACCAAAAATAAAAAACAATGAAAATAGTTGGAGAGCCCTATGGGACAAGGTGAAACACAACCACCTTTGACTCATAGGAATACTAGAAGGAGAAGAGAAGAAGCAAGGGGTAGAAAATGTATTTGAAAAAATAATGACTGAAAACTCCCCTACTCTGGTGAAGGAAATCAACATACATGCCCAGGAAGTGCAGAGGGTTCCAAACAAGCTGAACCCAAACAGGTCCACACCAAGACACATCATAGTTAAAATGGCAAAGGTTAAAGACAGAGACAGAATCCTAGAGGCTGCAAGAGAAAGACAGCAGGTTACATACAAAGGAACTCCTGTTAGACTAACAGCTGACTTGTCTACAGAAACTCTGCAGGCCAGCAGGGAGTGGCAGGAGATATTCAAAGTGACACAAAATAAAGGCCTACAACCAAGATTGCTCTACCCAGCATGGCTATCACTTAAAATTGAAGGAGAAATAAAGAGCTTCTCAGAAAAGAATAAGCTTAAGGAATTCATTACCACCAAGCCAGCATTGCAAGAAATGTTAAAAGGGCTTTTTTAAACAAAAGAAAGGGGTAAACAAGCTAACCCAGGGAGACCAGGAATACAAATAACAAAATGGCAATACATATGCACCTATCAACAATCATTTTAAATGTGAATGGGCTAAATGCTGCAATCAAAAGACAGAGAGTGGCTGAGTGGATAAGAAAACAGGACACATGTATATGCTGTTTACAGATGGAATAAGATATTTCATGCAAATGGAAATGAGAAGAAAAAAAAGCTGGAGTACCAATACTTATTTTGGACAAAATAGACTTTAAAATGACTACAATAAAAGACAAAGGGTACTATAACCCTAATAAACATCTATGCACCCAACATAGGAACTCCTAATTACATATAACAGATTTTGACAGGCATAATGACAGAGATCAACAGTAACACTATCATAGTACAGGACTTCAACACCATTGTCACCAATAGACAGACCCTTTAGATAGAAAATCAACACAGAAAAAGTTGATATAAAGGAAAAACTGATGGTTGTTGGCTGGGAGGGAGTGGGGAAGAGGGAGAGGGGAAGGTTTTGGACAGTGTAGATGGGACTACAATGTTGCCGCAGGGAGATGGGGGCAGTTCTGGGATTGTAATTGATAACGCTGTGAAGAGACTATTATGTTGTGTGAAATAAGTCAGTCGGAGTAGGACAGGTACCATGTGATCTCACTTGTGTGTGGAGTCTGAAGAGCTGAGTGAATGATCAAAGTAAACAGACTCGTAGATGTAGAGGAAAAACTGAGGGTTGCTAGTTGGGAGGGGGGTGGAGATGGGGGGAAGGGGAAGGGATTAGACAGCATGAATAGACAACTACAATATTGCCACAGGGATATGAAACACAGTTCGGGGAATATAATAATGTAAAAATTTTGTGGCATGTCAGATAGTCACATGTCTTGTTAGGGAGACCACTTCATGGATGGAGTAGAGGCTTGATCACTGCACTGTACACCTGAAGCTGATGTTGTATAGTATTGTATGCCAACTGTAACTGAATATGTGGATGGTCACGGGATGTGGAGTATACTGTGGAGGGGAGTCAGGGGAGTTGTGATAGATATGTATGATATGGAGGGGGAGTGGGGTGGCGAACTCGGGGAGGGGGGTTGTCACTTTGGGGGGTAAAGAGTATAACGATTGCATTGTGTTGTACACCTGAAACTATTCTTTTAAATAAGAAATATTAAAAAGAAAGAAAAAAAAGAACTGAATAAATGAACAATGTAAACAGAAATAATCTTAGAGACACAAAGAAAAAACTGATGAGGGCTAGATGGGATGGGAATGGGAGAAGGGGAAGGGACGAGGCAACATGAACTGATAACTACAATACTACTGCAGAGATGGAAGAGACAGTTTAGGGAATATAATCAATAAGATTGTAAATATTTTTTTTAGGGGAACAGAGGATGCATGTCCTTTTAGGGAGACCACTTCATGGATGGTGTAGTGGCCTTACCACTGCACTGTACATCTGAAGCTGCCGCTGAACAATATTATATGTGAACTATAATTTAACACATATATAGTCATGGGATGTGGAATATAGTGTGGGGATGGAGTCAATGGAATTGTAATAGATATGTTTGATATCGGGGGGGCAGGGGATGGGGCGGGGGGAGTCACTTTGTAAGGGGTGAAAAAAAATAACTATTGCATTGTTTTGTACATCTGTAACTAATAATAAAAATTAAAAAAAAAGGAAAACAAAAGTGATGGTTTGGGGCGGCCAAGTGGCGTGGTGGTTAAGATCTGGCCTGGGATGCCAGTGGCCCCGGTTCAGAGCCCACATATGAGGGCCAGTGACACTGCCCTCTTAAAAAAAAAAAAAGTGATGGTTTGAAGAAATGATGTCTTCAACTAAATGAACAAGGGGCTAATCGGGAAATTTGAAACAGGAGGGCACAACGGAATAATGTGTTGTCTGAGCAGACTTTTTCCAATTTCACCAGGGAGACAGGTTGCCTTTTTCACCTCTTCACTTATCAGTGAGGTATGTATGTAGTGGTTAAGGGAACAAATTCTGGAACTGAACTACTGGGTTCAAATCCCAGTTCTGCACATTATAAATCTTAGGAAAGTAATTTGATCTTTGTTCATTAATTTTGGACATGAAAAGAGGGATAGTGGAAATAGTTAAGTACATCTCACAGAGTGACTTGGGGATTAACATAAATTAGTATGTATGAAATTTTTTGCAGCACTGGCATGCATTGTAAGTATTCTATAAATATTAACGTTTTTCATGAGACCTAGTCTATCCTTTCTATTTTGTGTCAGGTTCTTGTGTGAGTCATTTCACTCCAAAGAGAGGACATGTTGTTTGGGGTTGCAGTTTCCTCATCTGCGAAATAGGAAGTAGTGACTGAATGAGGATGTGGGGCAGAGGAGCAGTCAGGTGACCAGGTTCTCCTCTGTGAACTTTACTGGCTTCTTGATGGTGGACAACTCATTTCAGCTCTCTGCCTCCCAGAGATTGGACTTGATCTTCATTTTCCAAGCTCAGATCATTCAAATAACACTTGCAGTATTGTTGCCACATGCCTGAACCATCTCTGTACCTGGCTGTTTATTTGATATTTTCCTTCAGATAATCTCTAAATCAACTCACTTTCATATGTAACTTTGCAGTAAGAGGTAATATCCATATACTCAAGGGTTTGATACAGTAGCTACACATTTTTCTAATATATGTTAAAATAAATATCTAATGAAATTTAAAAATATTTGTATAACACCCCAATATAACATCTAAAATCCTCCTGGTTATTGCTGTATATTTTTCATGTTGTTATTTAACTTTAGATGTGTTTCTTTATATCATATACCTCCTTGAGGGCACAGATTATGGTTTATACCTCTGTAAGCACCTAGCACTTAGAAGAGTGCTTGGCAAATATTGAATTTTAAATTATAAATACACCACACACACACACACACACACACACACACACACACACACAAATACAAATATCTGTCACCTACTAGTCAGCAGGCACAGAAATGCTCATTTCTTTTTCTTCACTTAATTAAGTGAAGCGTATGGAGTTCCAGACCATGAGTGAGCACTCTGGAAACGTTAGCACCTTCTGTGCTCTTCGTTGGTGTGGCTGTTTGAAAAGTGAACCCACTTCCTAAAGAGTTTATAACCCTGGCTATTGTTGGGCCAGAATAACTGTTGTCTTCAGTGTCAGTCCTGAAAGAATCCATTCCCAGGTCTAGAAATGTCTGTTTAAGAAGAAAAAAAAATGTTGCACTTCTAAATACTATTATTGAAGAGGTCTCAAGACATTGTCTAGTGATTTACCATAAGTTCATCAGCAGAAAGTCAATGTGCACCCACTGTGGCATGGCACCATTATGGGTTCAGAGCCTAAGCAAAGTCTCAATCCACCAATATGTATAAGCACCTTCTTGAGCCCCTTCTGTGTCAATAACCTTGGCAGATACAAATCTGAATACAACTATCAGACTGTGAAGAGAGTAGTGAACAGTGCATACCTTGAAAGCAGGGCTATGACTTGCTCATCTTTGTACCCCTTTGGTATGTGTGGTAGCTATGCTTTACATATTTGTTCCATAAAGGAACCAATGAATGAATGAAGATAGCAATCTAGAACTTAAAGAGCTCACAGTTGGTTTCAGGAGAGAGAGAGAGAGAGAGAGAGAGAGAGAGAGAGAGAGAGAGAGAGAGAGAGAGAGAGAGAGAGAGAATAGACAAATGAAGCATTAATTAGCAACAAACCTATCATTACAAGAGATAACACAGGCTAGTAAAGGTTAAGGTCATATAGCCTCTCTAAAATACCAAGTGTTGTTTCAGCTGCAGGTCTCACAACAGGGTGTGTGTTGGCCCCTCTTCTGCACTGATCGTTTTTTCTGCCCAAGAGCTGGACTTCAAAGTGAAGTTGCTAAGCTGCTGTCATGTGATTGGCTTCTAAAGGCTCTTGAGTTTATCAGCTCCTGGGAGTGAACAAGTATAATTTAATGTCAATAAATCCATGGTGTTTATCCTCCCAAGCATTCTTCAGTCATCCACAGGCAAAGAAAGGAATGGCAATGATGATTCTCTAAAAGCTATGAAATTAGAACACACAGGAAGTTGGGAAGCTTTAATTAATGATTTTTCAGGCTGTAAGTCAGGATGACCCTCCATGAAAGGGCCTTTGCAATGTCTTCCTGAAGAGAGGTGCTGGGTTTTCTATAGAGCTCTCTATGATTCCAAACTGCCGGCATAAAAATAGCAGCCCAAATCAATGTTCTCCATTATTCATTCGTTACTGAACTACTCTTCCCAAATATACACTTAACTGAAAGATTCCTTCTTCTGTAGCGTTTTAAACCATTTTTAGTACATGAACTAGCCCATATATTTCAGTCCATCTCATTGGGCACAATGATACCACCACTAGCAAAACGCTAATTAATTGGGACAAATGACATTTCCATTAAAATGTTTCTTGAAAAGTGATTTATTGCTAATAAAAATTTCTAACAGGGCAAAACAGTATGGATTGGAAAGTAAATTTCTGGTGATCTCTAAAACCCAGTCTCCCAGTCTTTTCTATAGAGGCATCCACATTATATTTCTTGGGCATCCTTCTAGAAATATTCTATATATGTACAAGCATTATAAGCCCCCCCCCCCTTTCTTACACATATTCTCTGTTCCTTAGGAAAATTTAGCAAGACATTATTGAGTTTATTATAAATACTTACAAATAAATTTCTCTCTTTCATTTCATCAGCTATACTCTATTTTATTGTATGGATGTCCCAAAATTTACCCAGCTCTTTCCTGATAGACATATGGGTGGTTTCTAATCTTTTGCTCCTATGAACATACTTTTGCACATATATGTAAATAAACTATGAATCAATGCCTTAAAGTAGAATTGCAGAGTCAAAGGGTATGTGATTTTAATTCTGATAGACATTGCCAAATGGTGACAACTTTTGAAGAGAATTGCCAAAAATACTTGTTCCTGCCAGAAACAAGAATAAAGATATTTTATTTTAAACTTTAATGCCTGAGACAAGCAGCACATTTATTTATGAAACTCATTTGCCAATGTCTTTCTCTTTCTCTCTCCCTCTCTCTCTCTCTCACACACACACGTACACTATTATGAATCCATTCAAAATACACTGACAACAACTTGCTAAATGAGGAACTTGCCAGAACTTCCTTACTGCCAAATTGCATGAATATTGCAATGAGGTTAGCTCACTAACACCACACATTCTCCACTTTACCCTCGCTGTGTTTACTACCCTCTGTGGCCCTAGTCATTTAGCAACACTGCCTTATTTTTCTTTTGTAACCAAAGGTCAATTTATGACCTTGTCCTCTTTCTTCCTCCTCCCAAACACTGGCACATCATTTCTTTTCACCATGGTTTCCTCACAAAAGTAACCAGTCTAAAATGTTTGGTCAGGCAGATTATGGCTGCATCAGTGAAAAGGAACCTGCACACTGGACCTTTGATTTATTTAATTTTCTTATTATTTAATTTTCTGATTAGTTAGTGAATGATGATCTTGTAGTCTGTTCAGCTGCCACTTCCCTCACTGGCTTCTTATATTAAAAAAAAAAAAATAGTGAAGAGACCCAGAACAGTCTCCAGTTTCTCTAATGTTTACCCAACACACACTATGTGCTACAATCCCCAGCTGGGGCTCCTTTCCTATTTGCTCTTATAACATGAGAAACCATGTGGAGGTTTTGTGTTTGTTTTGTAACCAACTGTAACCATTTTATTTTATCTGCCTTTGACCACAAACATAGAATCTTCCTAGTAACCTCTGAAAATTTACATCTCACCAGGTTGAAACTGAGTAAAGTCATGTTGGTTCTGTTGTGACAACCAATTAAACAAACATTCTGCTTACATTAGGAATGAATTGTAAATTGAAGAAAATGGCTTATGCCCTACTTCAAATATGTTTGGGGTCCATGGATCCATGAAATGATTCCTGTAATGTGAGTAACCAAGAAGCTTCATGTCTACATTTATCTCAGAATCACTCTCAAAGAGCCATATATTGTGAATGAAAAAGAAAAGAAAAAAAAGATTTAGACTGCAAGGAAAGAATGTCAATATTCTTGTGCTGTGAGCTATTTAAGGTTCTTGTCCAGATAGCCCTGCTCTCTCAGAAAGCAATGGGGGAAAAAAACAAAAACAAAACAGATCTTTTATTTAAAAATAGAAGTAAGATCTAGAGGGAGGGGCAAGATGGCGGCTGTGAGGAGGGCTCCATGAAATCTCCCCTGGAAATATCCACAATTTGAACTTCTAATACGCTTCAAAGAGACATCTACTCATCACACAGAGCAACTAAGAGTTCCACACAAGGATTGCTGGAAGGTGGTCAGGCCGATGGAGTAGGGGAAGGAGGCGGCGAGACACGTGAGGTGCAGCCCGCACCCGCGGCTGCTGAGTCACGGTGAGTGTTGCCCCGGCTCGCTCCCTGCGGCCCGCGGCCCACCTAGAGTTCAGCAAGAGCGCGTTGGTTTGCAGTCTGAGGCAGAAGCCTCAGGCCAGGCAAGTGCGGGAGGAGAGAGAGGAGACGACTATGCAGAGGTACAAGCTGTACCCGCGGCTCGCCGGGTCCCCAGGAAGCAGAGTGCAGAGCCCAGCAGCGACAGGGCAAGATCAATCCCTGCACACTCCTGGTTCAGGGATCAGTCTCTGTGCCCACCGGGTCCCACGGAGCACAGAATCCTGAAACCTGGGAGCAGGGGAAAACAGAGGACTCACTCGCGGAGAAGCAGTGCGCTGGGCGGAGACGCAGGTCCCGGAGAGATGGAGCAGGGATCGGAGCCACGCGGCACGGTGCGCGCAGTCCCCTAAATCCCGGCAGACCGTTTGGGAGAGCAGCAGGAGATCCACGCGGGCGCGCGCCAGCTCCGAGGCAGAAGCCTGAAACCTGGGAGCAGGGGAAAAAGAAGACTCGCTCGGACAAGCAGCACGCCGGGTGGAGACGCAGGTCCCCGAGAGACGGAGCGGGGATCTGAGCATCGGGGCAGGGGGTGCGCAGTCCCTTAAACCCCGGCAGTCTCTTTGGGAGAGCAGCAGGAGCACCGTGCGGGCGCGCGCTGGCTCCAAGACAGAAGCCTTAAACCCGGGAGCAGGGGAAAAAGAAGACTCACTCGGACACGCAGCGCGCTGGGCAGAGACGCAGGTCCCCGAGAGACGCGGAGGGGGGATCTTGGCCACATGGTAGGGTGCGCGCAATTCCCTAAATCCCGGCAGACCCTTTGGGAGAGCAGCAGGAACTCCGCTGGAGCATAAGAGGCAAAGGCCTTAGCTTAAAACAGTGTTGGAACTGTGGCTTTGTTTATTTTTATGTTTTTTATTTTTTTTCCCTTTTTCTACTCTTGAACAGAAAGCAAAAAAAAACCAAACCAATAACTCACCCACTCCCACAAACTTTGGCCCCCACCAAGACAGCCTTAAACTGACTCCTGAATGGAGCAATAGGGGCAGACTAGGAAGATATCCTTACCTGCAGGGGGTTGAGAATTTCCACCCCAGTAAAGGCTGCAGAGTGAGACTACCTACCCCGCCCCCACCTTTATGTAAGGCTTGGGAGGCAGGGCAGGTTCACCTGCTGAGGCACTAATGAACAGATTCTTAGCAGCAGGCTTTTGGTAGTGAGGAATTCTTTAATTCTCCACAGCTGTCAACCAAAAGGGTGCCCAGAGACACTCATTGAGCCTTTGGGGGTGCAGCCTGCCTTGGGACAGGCAAAAGCAAAAAGGCAGTGACTTTGTAAAAACCACCAATCACACGTCACAACCACACTCAAGTACAGCAAACCTGCAGTGCCAGGATCACGCTAGGCATCAGGTGGCCTACTGTTCCCACAACACGCACAGGAATTTTTGTACAGCAGACAAACTGAAGAGAGCTTGGTGGACTTTAGCCTAGACCGGCACGGGTATTTTTGGTTTGTTTGGTTTTATTCTGTTTTGTTTTTCCCTTTATTGGCTGCTTATCTTGCTTGTTTTTGGTTTTTATTTCTATTTCATTCTAATCATTTTGTAGTTTTTAATATAGGCATATATATAGGTGTATATAGGTGAATATATGTCCATATATATGGGTGCATAGACAAATATATATATATATTTTTTTTCTTTTCCTTTTTTTCTTTTTCTTTTTCTTTCTTTTCTTTTTCTTTTTTCCCCACCCTCACTTTCTCTCTTAGTTTATTCATTCTTCTCACTGCTATACTTTTCCTCTTTTCCTTTTTTCTGCAAATTTTATTTTTTTAATTTTTCTTACTTTTTTAATTATTATTTTAGTTTATTTTTATTTTTTATTTTTTAGGTATAGCTAATCAGTTTCTCATGTTTATTCTATTTTTTATTTTAGGATATTATATTTTATTTTGTTTCCTCTTCTGTTATTATTGAGTGTGTGGTTTTTGTTTTGTTTCTGTTTGTTTTCTTCATTAGTATGATTGATATTTCTGTACAAGTTGACTGTAGTTTGATGGTTGGTTTTTTTTACTTGTGCGAGCATTTGGTTTCATTTGGTGGCTGCGGAGGTTGTTCTTGTTGATCTGTTATGCTCCAAAATCACTCTGCAGCAGTGGGTCCAAACAAACAGACACAAGAATCATCATACCTGGAGGCCAACTTTAGATAAAACCAGAGCATTTCTGGGTTTGACATACAAGAGTCACACCCAAAAGGAAGTTGCTACAGGTACTAGGACCCAAAGGGTCCAAGTTTCATCAGAGGGGTCAATCCTCTCACAGCAGCTCATAAACTGCAGACACTGCTGATTCTCACAGCTAATCAATCTGGGAGTCAATCCCACCTACTGACAAACCAAAAGTAATCAAAACTAAAACTTCAACAAGTGAGGACGCACGACACAAGGAACACCTCAGATAAAAGCACAGGAGAATAGGGAGACTTAGTAATTCAAATATAAAGGACACACACCATATAAGTTTACCCAGAAAAGACTGAGAAATCTGGGGGATCTATCTGTTATATTGAAGCAAACACAAAGAGTAAGCCAGAATGGGGAGACAAAGAAACATAACACAAATAAAAGAACAGAAGAAATTTCCTGAATCAGTGGAAATAGAGGAAATAGAGGTAACCAACCTATCGGAGACAGAGTTCAGAACACTGATTATTAGAATGTTCAAGGAAATTAATGAAAATATAAAGAAGGATAGAGAAATCATGAAAAGCAACCAGCTAGAACTTAAGAACACAATTACTGAATTAAATAACAAACTTGATGGAATCACTAGCAGATTGGATGAAGCAGAAAATTGAATGAGTGACTTAGAAGACAAAATAGCAGAGATCACCCATGCGGAACAACAAAAAGAAAAAAGAATGAAAAACATGGAAAATAGTTTAAGAGAGCTGGGGGACAACATCAGACGCAATAAACGACGGGTCATTGGAGTACCAGAAGGAGAAGAGAGGGAGCAAGGGATTGAGAATATATTTGAAGTAATAATGTCTGAAAACTTCCCTAACCTGGCAAAGGACATTGAAATACAAGCCCAGGAAGTGCAGAGAGTTCCAACCAGGATGATTCCAAACAGGCCCACTCCAAGACACATTATAGTGAAAATGGCAAGGGTTAAGGACAAAGACAGACTCCTTAAAGCAGCAAGGGAAAGGCAGCAAGTTACTTACAAGGGTACCCCCATAAGATTATCAGCTGACTTTTCTACAGAAACTTTGCAGGCCAGAAGGGAGTGGCAGGAGGTTTTCAAAGTGAGGAAAAATAAAGGCCTACAACCAAGATTGCTGTATCCAGCAAGGTTATCATTTAAAGTCGAAGGCGAGATAAGGAGCTTTGCAAAAAAAAATAAGAGATAAGGAGCTTTGCAAAAAAAAATAAGTTAAAGGAATTCATTACCACCAAGCCAGCTTTGCAGGAAATGCTAAAAGGGCTTCTTTAAGTAGAAGAGAAAAACAACCTAAGAAAGACTACGAACACAAATAACAAAATGGCAATAAATACACACCTATCAATAATCACATTAAATGTAAATGGATTAAATGCTCCAATAAAAAGACATAGGGTGGCTGAATGGATCAGAAAGCAAGACCCCAGCATATGCTGTATACAAGAGACTCACCTCAGATCCAAAGACTCATACAGGCTGAAAGTAAAGGGATGGAGTAAAATATTTCATGCAAATGGTACTGAGAAAAAAGCTGGAGTAGCAATACTTATATCAGATAAAATGGACTTTAAATTGAAGAATATAACAAAGGACAAAGAAGGACACTTCATAGTAACGAAGGGATCGATCCAACAAGAGGACATAACTCTAGTAAACATCTATGCACATAACATAGGAGCCCCTAAATATATAAAACAGATGTTGTCAGACATAAAGACAGAAATCAACAGTAACACTATCATAGTAGGGGACTTCAACACCCCGCTGTCACTAATGGACAGATCCTCCAGACAGAAAATCAATGTGGAAACAGTGACCTTAAATGACACATTAGACCAGCTGGATTTAACAAACATTTTCAGAGCATTTCATCCCAAAGCTACAGAATATACGTTCTTTTCAAGTGCACATGGAACATTTTCTAAGATAGACCACATGTTAGGCCACAAAACAAGTCTCAATAAATTTAAGAAGATTGAAATCATTTCAACTGTATTCTCTGACCACAATGCTATGAAATTAGAAATCAATTATAAGAAGAAATCCGGGAAGCTGACAAATAAATGGAGGCTAAACAATATGCTATTAAATAGTGAGTGGGTCACAAATGAGATCAAGGAGGAAATCAAAAGATACTTCGAGATTAACGAAAATGAAAACACCACGACCCAAAATCTCTGGGATGCTGCGAAAACAGACCCAAGAGGGAAGTTTGTAGCAGTGCAAGCCTACCTAAAGAAGGAAGAAAAATCTCAAATCAACAGGTTATCCTTACACCTAAGGGAACTGGAAAAAGAACAGCAAAAGAGGCCCAAGGGGAGTACAAGAAAGGAGATAATAAAGACCAGAGTGGAAATAAACAATATAGAGAACAGAAAAACAATTCAAAAGATCAATGAAACCAAGAGCTGGTTTCTTGAGAAGATAAACAAAATTGACAAACCTCTAGCCAGGCTCATCAAAAACAAAAAGAGAGAGGACTCAAATTAGCAAAATCAGGAATGAAAGAGGGGAAATGACTACAGACATCACAGAAATACAAAAAATTCTAAGAAATTACTATGAGCAACTATATGCCAACAAATTTGACAATCTGGAAGAAATGGATAATTTTCTAGAAGCATACAACCTTCCAAAGCTAACGCAAGAAGAAACAGAAAATCTAAATACCCTGATTACTACCAAGGAAATTGAATCAGTAATTGACAAGCTCCCAATAAACAAAAGCCCTGGACCAGACGGCTTCACAAGTGAATTTTATTAAACATTCAAAAAAGAACTATCACCTATTCTTCTCAAACTATTCCAAAAAATCCAGAAGGAGGGAAGGCTCCCAAACTCTTTTTATGAAGCCACTATTACCCTGATTCCAAAACCAGATAAAGACATCACAAAAAAGGAAAACTACAGGCCAATCTCCCTGATGAATATAGATGCAAAAATTCTCAATAAAATATTAGCAAACAGAATTCAGCAATATATTAAGAAGATCATACAACATGATCAAGTGGGATTCATCCCTAGTGCGCAAGGCTGGTTCAACATCTGTAAATCAATTAATGTGATACACCACATCAACAAAATGAAGGATAAAGATCACATGGTCATTTCAATAGATGCAGAAAAAGCATTTGACAAAATCCAACAGCCATTTATGTTAAAAACCCTTAGCAAAGTGGGAATACAGGGATCATATCTCAACATAATAAAAGCCATATATGATAAACCTACAGCTAACATCATACTCAATGGGGAAAAGCTAAAACCATTCCCCTTAAGATCAGGAACAAGACAAGGCTGTCCACTTTCTCCTCTTTTATTCAACATAGACCTGGAAGTTCTATCCACAGCAATCAGACAACAAAAAGAAATAAAAGGCATCCAAATTGGCAAGGAAGAAGTAAAATTGTCATTATGTGCAGATGACATGATACTGTATATAGAGAACCCCAAAGACTCCGTCAAAAAACTATTGGAACTGATAGACGAATTCAGTAAAGTAGCAGGATATAAAATCAATGTTCAGAAATCAGTGGCATTTGCATATACCAATAATAAACTAATGGAAAGCGAAATTAAGAAAACTGTCCCATTTACAATTGCGTCAAGAACTATAAAATACCTAGGAATAAATTTAACCAAAGAAGTGAAAGATCTGTACTCAGAAAATTATAAGACACTGAAGAAAGAAATCATAGAAGATACAAATAAATGGAAATACCTACCATGCTCATGGATAGGAAGAATTAATATAGTTAAAATGTCCATACTGCCTAAAGCAATATATAGATTCAATGCAATTCCTATCAAACTACCAAGGGCATTTTTCACAGAAATAGAAAATATAATCCTAAAATTTATATGGAATCATAAAAGACCCAGAATAGCCTCGGCAATTCTGAGAAATAAAAACAAAGTCGGGAGGATCACGCTACCAGACATCAAAACCTACTACAAGGCCACAGTAATCAAGACAGTTTGGTATTGGCATAAAAACAGGCACATCGATCAGTGGAACAGAACATAGAGCCCAGAAATAAATCCAAGCATTTACGGACAGTTAATCTATGACAAGGGAAGCAAGAATTTACACTGGAGTAAAGATAGTCTATTCAATAAATGGTGCTGGGAAAATTGGACTGACACATGCAAAAAAATGAAACTGGATCATCTCCTTACGCCTTATACAAGAACAAATTCAAAATGGATTAAAGACTTAAATGTAAGACCTGAAACCATAAAAATCCTAAAAGAAAATATAGGGAGTACATTTGCAGACATTACCCGGAGCAATATTTTTACTGATACATCCCTATGGGCAAGGGAAGTAAAAGAAAAAATGAACATATGGGATTATATCAGACTTAAAAGTTTTTTCACAACAAAGGAAACCATTAATAAAACAAAAAGGAAGCCTACTGAATGGGAGAATATATTTGCCAATGATATATCTGATAAGGGGTTAATATCCAAAATTTATAAAACACTCATGAAACTCAACTCCAAAAAAACAAACAACCCAATTAAAAAATGGGCAGAAGATATGAAGAGACATTTCTCTAAAAAGGACATACAGATGGCCTACAGGCATATGAAAAAAAGTTCAACCTCACTGGTCATTAGGGAAATGCAAATAAAAACCACCATGAGATACCACCTCACTCCAGTCAGAATGGCTATCATCAACAAATCAACAAACAACAAGTGCTGGCGGGGCTGTGGGGAAAAGGGGACCCTGCTGCACTGTTGGTGGGATTGCAGATTGGTGCAGCCACTATGGAAGTCAGTATGGAGGTATCTCAAAGAACTCGAAATAGAGCTACCGTTTGACCCAGCAATTCCACTCCTAGGTATTTATCCTGAAAAAACCAAGACACTTATTCAAAAAATGTTATGCAACCCTATGTTCATAGCAGCACAATTTACAATAGCTAAGACTTGGAAACAACCAAAATGCCCATCAGTAGATGACTGGATTAAGAAAGTGTGGTATATTTATACAATGGAGTATTACTCCGCTATAAGGAAGAATGAAATCGTGCCATTTGCAATGATTATGGATGGACCTAGAGACTATAATGTTGAGTGAAATAAGTCAGTCAGAGAAGGACAAATACCATATGATCTCACTCATATGTGGAATCTGAAAAACTGTATGAATGAGTAAAGTAAACAGAAACTGTCTCATAGATATAGAGGAAAAATCAGGGTTGCTAATTGGGAGAGGAATGGGGATGAGGGAGAAGGGGAAGGGATTAGACAGCAAAAATTGGCAACTACAATATTGCTACTGGGATAGGAAAAACAGTTTGGGGAATATAATTAATAATGTTGTAAATATTCTGTGGAATGTCAGATGATCATAGGTCTTGTTAGGGAGACCATTTCATGGATGGAGTAGAGGTTTGATCACTGCACTGTATTACTAAAGCGGAGGTTGTATACCTACTGTAATTGAATATATATAGATAGTTATGGGATGTGGATTATACTGTGGAAGAGAGTCAGAGGAAGAGTAATAGATATATATGATATGGGTGGGAGTGGGGTGGTGTATTGGGGGTGGGGGGTTGTCACTTTGAGGGGTAAAATGTATAACTATTGCACTGTGTTGTACACCTGAAACGAATTCAAAATAAAAATAAAAATAAAAAAAAGAAATAAAAATTTCAGTGGCTGAAAAATAAAAAATAAAATAAAAAAAAATAAAAATAGAAGTAAGAGACCCACTGAACTATGTTGACTATTATTTGATAAACTTCAGACTCACATGAGTTGGTCACCTGCCCATGTAGGAGTTTGGAATTTAGTGCTGCTACTCTTTGTACTGTCATACGGAGTCACCAGAAGGTGGGATCCTGGGGAGTTAGGAAAGGGGATGAGGCTGGAGAACAGGCGGGAACCACCAAGCTATTCCAGACCAGGCTAAACGAACCTTGAAGAAAAGCTCCAAATGCAATCAACTGACCAAATCCTTCCACACAATGGAAAGTTTTCAAAATCAGTAAAGACAGAAGACAAGGTCCAAGATGGCAGATTAGGTAAATGCATGCCTACTGCTCCCAGGGTCATGCCAAAATTACAAATAAATTATAGAATGATCAACCTCAAGAATCAGCTGGAGACCAGCTGAACATAACCCCTATAATTAAGAATATAAAGAAGAGGCCATATTGAGACCTGTTGACAGGGGAAATATGCAAAGCAGGCAGACCCCAAGCTCATGGATTATGGTTGAATGTCACGCCTTGGTGGCAGAGTTCCCCCCTGAAGAGGGAGGGGTTCCAGTCCCATGCTGGGCTCCCCAGCCTAGGGGTCCTGTGCCAGGAAGAGGAGTTCCCACAGCATCTGGCAGTAAAAATCAGTGAGGACTCTGTCTGCCCTTTCTGGTGAGGCAGAAGGCAGCTAGAAACCCAGACGCCCACTAGTAGTGCCAGCACACAGACTCACTCACTTGCAAACATTCGTCTGGTCTCTGGTGGAGGAGTGGAAGCTCAGGAGGCCCAGGGACATGAGGAAAAAGACTGAGTTGTGTATCTTCATGGGTGGGAGCTGGAGAGACAGAAGCCATTGTTGTCCCCCTGTGGAGACTGACACACATGTAGCCTATAGGAAGGCACCATTTTTCTGTGTTGAGCCCTCCTACCAAAGGTCCAAATCTGGGACCACATTGGTCTGGTGGAATCACGCATGCTCATTGCCTCAGTGATGCCTTGGGTCTCCACCCCCATACAGCTGGTGCTGCATCGCCCCAGACACTCATGACTGCTAGGCTTCTGGCCTTGTCCCACAGGCTGCAGAAGCCTTTTTGCCATGGCAGTGGGCTCTCAGTGGCCCGGGAAATGTTTGCTGATGGGCAGTAACCCAAGTTCTGCCCCACAGTGTCTCTTGGGCAGCTCTTGGGAACCTGTGAGCCTGAAAAGGGTGGCAGCAGGCTATGGTGTTCTTGGGGTGTTTTTGTGGAGTGGTCATGGGCCCAACACCGGTGCAGGTACCCAGACTGTGTTTACTTTGTAGAAACTATCGATCACATCCCTTACCTCCCTGGAACCCTGCCCTGCCCACCTAGAGCTGCATTGCCAGGGGCACTCTGGGCGCCTGGGTAGCTGACGCTGCCATACAAGCTGTGGAGGCCTTTTACAGCAGCAGACAGACCTTAATGACCTGGGGAGAGTTGGGTGGTAGACAGTGACCCAAAACCTGTGCTGCAGCCACTCTTGGGCTCCTGTTGGGAATTTGCAAGCATGAGACAAGCAGTGGCTGGCTATAGTGTTCTAAGAGCATTTCACAAAATGGTCACAGGCCAGGCACTGCCCTGCAGTGAGTGGTGCCTGGCTGTGGTATTCTCAGGAGCCTGTGTGAAGTGGTCACAGGCCAGGCACTGGTGTAAGAACTGAATCTATTTGTCAAAACCACTGGCCACATCTTGCAATTCCCTTGGACTCCACCCCACCTAGCTAGTGCTGCATTGCCAAGGGCACTCTCAACACCAGGTCAAGCACTCCAGCCCATGGACCTAAAGAGGCTCTTTCAATGACTGGGCCTTATGGGCAGCTGGTAGGTGGCAATAGGCCTAAGGGTCCCTGGACCTTTTGCTAAGCTGCCTCAGGCCCACTATTGGTGGCAGGTGGCCTCAGTTCACAGCAAGGTCACCCCCACATTCCACCAGTCCAGCACACGCATCAGCCAACCACATATAATTTTGAGGCTACTACCAGGTAGCCATGGGCCAGTAACAGACAGGGCTGAAATTGGCCTGTGCAGGAGCCCCTCCCAGGAAGCACCAGAAACAACACACCCAGAGACCAGCTGCAGACCACAGCAGAGTACTACCTGGTTAGCCCCACAGTGGCACACACAAAGGGGGGCGGTCTGAACAGGCACAAGAGCCCACGGGGGCAAATCCTCCTCTGGTGACTATTCAATGGTAGGCTATGCCCACCAGCAACTAAGACTGAACTTGGCACCTTGAGCTGAGCTGCTGCCTGGGTGGCTCAGTGGATAGAGCGTGCACTCTTAACAAAAAAGTGGCTGGTTCGACTCCCGCATGAGATGGTGGCAAAGCCCACCCGCAACTAAGATTCAATACATCACCTTGAGCTTAAAGGCCACAAGCTGCTGACAGGAAAGCCAGATGGTGACTGGCGCCCTCTACAACAAAGATTGAAGAACAACAGCTTGGCCAGTCCTCTTCCCCAATTCCCCAACACTGTTCCCCTCCCCCAATTCCCCAATAAAATATTTTTTTTAAAAAAGAATGTTTAAGGGTCTTAGTGAGAATTTCAACAAAGAGATAGCAAACATAAAGAAGGACATAGAAACCATAAAAAGAGACAGTCAGAAACAAAGAATACAATAACTGAAATGAATATACTAGAAGGAATCAACAGCAGAAGAAGCAGAGAATTGAATCAGTGATTTAGAACACAAGGTAGCAGAAAACACCCACTTGGAACAGAAAAAAAAAATTTTGAAAATGAAGATAGTTTAAGGGACCTGTGGGATAATATCAAGTATAACAATAGTCACATCATAGGAGTACCAGAAGGAGAAGAGACGGAGCAAGGGATCAAGAACCTATTTGAAGAAATAATAACTGAAAACGTCCCTAACCTGATGAAGGAAATAGACATAAAAGCCCAAGAAGGTCAGAGTTCCAAACAAGAAAAATCCAAAGAGGGCCACACCAAGACACATTATAATTAGAATGGCAAAGGTTAAAGACAAAGAGGATCCTAAAAGCAGCAAGAGCAAGGCAACTAGTCACTTACAAGGGAGCTCCCATAAAACTATCAGCTGATTTCTCAACAGAAATTTTGCAGACCTAAAGAGAGTGGCAGGAAATATTCAAAGTGATGAAAAAATAAAGGCTACAACCAAGACTACTTTACTCAACAAGGCTATCATTTAAAATTGAAAGAAAGATAAAGAGCTTCATAAACAAGAAAAACCTAAAGGAATTCATTACCACCAAGCCAGTATTATAAGAAATGTTTTTTAAAAAACTTCTCTAAGAAGAAGAAAGGAGAAAAAGAACAAACAAACGAAGATAAAAAATATGAATAATAAAATGGCAATAACTATGTATCTATCAATAATCACTTTAAATATAAATGGATTAAATGCTCCAAAAGACATAGGATAGCTGAGTGGATAAGAAAACAAGACCCATGCATATGCTATCTACAAGAGACCTATCTCAGATCAAAAGACACACACAGACTGAAAGCAAAGGAATGGAAAAAGATATTTCATGCAAGAGGAAATGAGAGAAAAGCTGGGACAGCAACAATTACATTGGACAAAATAGACACTAAAATGAAGACTATAGTAAGACAAAGAAGGACATTACATAATAATGAAGGGATCAGTCCAACAAGAGAACATCACCCTAGCAAACATTTATGCACCTAACATAGGAGCACCTAAATATGTAAAGCCAATATTGACTGACACAAAGGCAGAGATCAACAGTAACACAATCAAAGCAGGGGGCTTTAACACACCACTGATATCAATGGACAGGTCTTCCAGACAGAAGATCAACACAGAAACAGTGGCTTAAATGACACACTAAATTAGATGGATTTAATTGATATTTTTAGAATATTTCACTCTAAAGCAGCAGAATATACATTATTTTCAAGTGCATATGGAACAGTTTCCAAGTTAGACCACAGGTTAGTCCACAAAAACAAGTCTCAGTAAGTTTAAGAAGATTGAAATCATATTAAGCATCTTCTCTGATCATGTGGTATGAAACTAGAAATCAATTATTTTTAAAATCCTGAAAAACACACAAACATATGAAGGCTAAAAAACATGCTAATAAATAGTGGACGAGTCAACAATGAGATCACAGAAGAAATCAAAAGATACCTTGAGACAAATGAAAGTGAAAACAGAACAACCCCAAATCTATGGGACATACTGAAAGTAGTACTAAGAGGGAAATTATATTAATGCAAGCCTACCTAAAGAAACAAGAAAAATCTCAAATCAACAGTCTATCTTTACACCTAAGGGAACTGGGAAAAGAACAGCAAACAAAGTCCAAAGCGAATACAAGGAAGAAAATGATAAAGATCAGAGCAGAAATAAACAAAACAGAGACCCCTCTCACCCCCCCCAACAAAAACAAAACATCAATGAAACCAAGAGCTGGTTTTTTGAAAAGATGAACAAAATTGACAAAACTTTAACTAGACTCATTAAGAAAAAAAGAGAGAGGTCCCAAATATATAAAATCAGAAATGAAAGAGAAGTAACAACTGACACCACAGAAATATTAAAAAAATGAATTTAAGAAAATACTATGAGCAACTATACACCAACAAATTGGACAATCTGGAAGAAATGGATAAACTCCTAGAAGCATACAATCTTCTAAGGCTGAATCAAGAAGAAACAGAAAATCTGAACAGACTGATGATTACCAATTGAATCAATAATTAACAAGCTCTTGCCAAACAAAAGTCTCACCCAAATGACTTCACAAGTGAATTTTACCAAACATTCAAAAAAGAATTAACACCTATTCTCCTCAAGCTATTAAAAATAAAAAATCCAAGAGGAGGGAAGACTCCCAAGCTCATTTTATGAGGCCACCATTACTCTGATTCCAAAACCAGACAAAGACGTTACAAAAAAAGAAAACTATAGGACAATATCCCTAATAAACTTAGATGCAAAAATCCTCAAAAAAATATTAGCAAACAAAATTCAGCAATACATTAAAGAGATCAAACACCACAATCAAATGGGATTCATTCCTGGTATGGAAGGTTGGTTCAATATCCACAAATCAATTAACATGATATACCACATAGACAAAATGAGAAATAAAAATCATATGATCATATCGATAGATGCAGAAAAAGCATTTGACAAAATCCAGCATCTATTTTTGATAAAAACTCTCAGCAAAGTGGGAATAGAGGGACCATATCTCAACTTAATAAAGGCCATAGATGACAAATTCAGCTAATATACTCAATGGAGAAAAGCTAAAAGCATTCCTCTTAAGATCAGAAACAAAACAAGAATGTCCACTTTCACCATTTTTATTCAACATAGTACTGAAAGTTCTAGCTACAGCAATCAGACAAGAAAAAGAAAAGGTATCCAAATGGGAAAGGAAGAAGTAAAATTGTCATTATTTGCAGATGACATGATAATATAGAGAGAGAAAATCCCAAAAATTCCACCCAAAAACTGGTAGAACTGATAAACGAATTTAGAAAAGTAGCGGGATACAATATTAACATTCAGAAATCAGTTGCATTTTTATACACTGATAACGAACTATCAGAAAGAGACATTAAGAAAACAATCCCATTTACCATTGCATCAAAAAAAAAATTTAGGAATAAATTTAACCAAAGAAGTAAAAGACCTGCACTCAGAAAATTATAAGACATTGAAGAGCGAAATTAAAGAAGATACAAATAAATAGACATACATTACCATGTTTATGGATAGGAAGAATTAATATAGTTAAAATATTCATACTACCCAAAGTAATATATAATTCAACGCAATCCCTATCGAAGAACCAATGGCATTTTTCACAAAACTAGAACAAATAATCCTAAAATTTATATGGAACCATAAAAGACCCCGAGGACTTCTGGTAAAATGGCAGAATAGACAGACGCTGTGCTAACTGCCTCCCAGGACCACACCAAAATTACAAACAAATTATACAGCATTCAACCCTGGAGGTCCCCGGAACACTAGATGAACAGAACCACTAAACGAAGAACTTAAAGAGGAGGCCACATCGGGTCTGGTAGGACGGGCGGAGACAAGAGAGGGCAAGCCCCGTGAGGGAAGCCCCAGCCGTGGGGAGGCTTCTGCGGTTGGGGGAGAGACCCTCCGGCCGCACACCAAGCTCACCAGCCCAGAGCTCCTTTGCCAGGAAGAGTAGTTCTAAGATAGCTGGCAGTAAATTAGTGAGGACTCTCTTTGCTCGGCTCGGTGAGGCTGAGAGTGGCTAGAGAATCAGTGGGCCCAGCACATGGGCTTCCTTGCCGGTGAGCACTTACCTGGTTACTGGTGGAGGGAGTGGCTCTGTGAGCCAGACCGGGGAGCCTGCGGGGACGGACTGAAGTGAACACCTTTGGTGCAGGGGCTGGAGGATTTTGGACTGTTGTTCCCGTGGTGTGGAGCTTGCACGTGGGTGCTGTGGGGACAGCACCATTTTGTCAGGGTTGGGCCCTCCCACAGAGGATCAGGTCTGAGACCTCATTGGTCTGGTGGAACTGGCACAGAAGTGCATGTGTGCATGCGCGCGCATGAGGCCTTGGATCCCCACCCTCTGCCTGGTTTATACTGCGTTGCCAGGGAAACACTGGGCGGGTGCCCTCCGGCTCTAACAGGCTGCTCACTGAGACCCAGGAGTGTGCAAGCTGCCTCAGATCTGCACCCTCCAAACGGCTTGTGCTGCATTGCCAGGGGAACGCCTAGTGGGTGTGCTCCGGCTCCAACAGGCTGCTCACTGAGATGCGTGAGTGTGCAAGCCACCTCGGTCCCGGCTCTCCGCACTGCGCTTGCAGAGTTGCCAGGCTGGTGATTGGTTGTTGGGCTGCTCAGCCTAATCTGTGAGCAGCTGATTGGGATAGGCTGAGCCTGGGAGTTTTCCGGGGAGTGTTGGGCTGTGAGCTGTGTGCCTGCGTGATCCAGCCAGGGCTCTCCTGGTGATCTATATAATACATCAAAGCAATCCCAGAGCAACAGCCAGAATGGGGAAACAAAGAAACATGTCACAAGTGAAAGATCAGAAGAAACCTCTAGAAATGGAACTAAATGAAAGAGAGGGATCCAACCTTTCAGAGACAGAGTTTAGAACAATGATGATAAGAATGTTTAACAAACTTAGTGAGGACATAAGGAAGGATAGCGATATCATAAAAAACAACCAGTTAGAACTAAAGAATAGAATAACTGAAATGAAGAACACACTCGAAGGAATCACCAGAAGAGTAGATAAAGCAGAGGAGCAGATCAGCAATTTGGAAGACAAAATAGCAGAAATCTCTCAGCTGGAACAACAAAAAGACCAAAGAATAAAAAACAATGAAAATAGTTTACGAGCCCTATGGGACAAGATGAAGCACCACAACCTTCGAATCATAGGAATACCAGAAGGAGAAGAGAAGAAGCAAGGGGTTGAGAATGTATTTGAAAAAAATAATGACTGAAAACTTCCCTACCCTGGTGAAGGAAATTGACCTACATGCCCAGGAAGTGCAGAGGGTTCCAAACAAGCTGAACCCAAACAGGTCCACACCAAGATACATCATAGTTAAAATGGCAAAGGTTAAAGACAGAGACAGAATCCTAGAGGCTGCAAGAGAAAGACAGCAGGTTACATACAAAGGAACTCCTGTTAGACTAACAGCTGACTTGTCTACAGAAACTCTGCAAGACAGAAGGGAATGGCTGGAGATATGCAAAGTGACACAAAATAAAGGCCTACAACTAAGATTGCTCTACCTAGCACGGCTATCACTTAAAATTGAAGGAGAAATAAAGAGGTTCTCAGAAAAGAATAAGCTTAAGGAATTCATTACCACCAAGCCAGTATTGCAAGAAATGTTAAAAGGGCTTTTTTAAACAAAAGAAAGGGTTAAAGAAGCTAACCCAGAAAGACCAGGAATACAAATAAAAAAATGGCAACACATATGCACCTATCAATAATCATTTTAAATGTGAATGGGCTAAGTGCTCCAATCAAAAGACAGAGAGTGGCTGAGTGGATAAGAAAATAGGACACATGTATATACTGTTTACAGATAGAATAAGATATTTCATGCAAATGGAAATGAGAGAGAAAAAAAAGCTGGAGTACCAATACTTATTTTGGACAAAATAGACTTTTAAAATGACTACAATAAAAGACAAAGAAGGGCACTATAACCCTAACAAACATCTATGCACCCAACATAGGAACTCTTAATTACATATAACAGATTTTGACAGACATAATGACAGAGATCAACAGTAACACTATCATAGTACGGGGCTTCAACACCCCATTGTCACCAATGGACAGACCCTTTAGACAGAAAGTCAACACAGAAAGAGGGGCCTTAAATTACACTTTAGATCAGCTGGACTTAATTGATATTTTTATAGCATTTCACCCTGAAAAAACAGAATATACATTCTTCTCAAGTACACATGGGACATTTTCCAAGATAGACCATTTTAGGTCACAAAGCAAGTCTCTGTAAATTTAAGAAGATTGAAGTCATATCAAGCAGATATAAAGAAAAAAGATGGTTGCTGGCTGGGAGGGAGTAGGGATGAGGGAGATGGGGAAGGTTTTGGACAGCGTAGGTGGGTGACTACAATGTTGCCACAGGGATATGGGAACAGTTCTGGGAATGTAATTGATAATGTTGTGAAGAGACTATTATGTTAAGTGAAATAAGTCAGTCGGAGAAAGACAAATACCATATGATCTCACTTATACATGGAATCTGAAAAACTGAATGAACGATCAAAGTAAACAGACTCATAGATGTAGAGGAAAAACTGAGGGTTGCTAGTTGGGAGGGGGTGGGGATGGGGGGAAGGGGAAGGGATTAGACAGCATAAATAGACAACTACAATATTGCCACAGGGATATGAAACACAGTTCGGGGAATATAATAATGTTGTAAAAATTTTGTGGCATGTCAGAGAGTCACATGTCTTGTTAGGGAGACCACTTCATAGATGGAGTAGAGGCTTGATCACTGCACTGTACACCTGAAACTGATGTTGTATAATATTGTATGCCAACTGTAACTGAATATATAGATAGTCACGGGATGTGGAGTATACTGTGGAAGGGAGTCAAAGGAATTGTAATAGATATGTATGATATGCGGGGGGAGTGGGGTGGCAAACTGGGGGAGGGGGGTTGTCACTTTGGGGGGTAAAGAGTATAACTATTGCATTGCGTTGTACACCTGAAACTAATTTTAAAAAATGATAAATAAATAAATAATAAATAAATAAATAAAAGACCCCGAATAGCCATGGCAAACCTGAGAAGTAAGAACAAAGCTGGAGGTATCATGTTACCTGATATCAAATTATACTGCAAGGTTATAGTAATCAAAACAGCATGGTATTGGTATAAAAACAGATACATAGATCAATAGAACAGAATAGAGAGCCCAGAAATAAATCCATATCTATATGGTCATTTAATCTATAACACAGGAATCAAGAATTTACATTGGGGTAAAGGTAGTCTATTCAATAAATGTTGCTGGGAAAACTAGATAGACACATACAAAGAATAAAATTTAACCACCTTCTTATGCCATATACAAGAATAAACTCCAAATAGATTAAAGACTTAACTGTTGAGCCAAAACCATAGTTTTATGCTAGAAGAAAATATAGGAAGCAAGCTCTCAGACATTACCCTTAGTAATATTTTTTCTGATATATCTCCTCAGGCAAGGGAAACAAAAGAAAAAATAAACAAAGGAGACTATAGCAAACTATAAAATTTTTTCACAGCAAAGGAAACCATCAACAAAGCAAAAAACATCTTATTGAATGGGAAAAGCTATTTGCCAGTGATACATCTGATAATGGGTTAATATCTAAAATGTATTTAAAAACTCATACAACTTAACACCAAAAAAAAACAAAACAATCCAATTAAAAAAATGGGCAGAGGTCCTCAATAGACATTTCTCCAAAGAAGACAGACATACAGATGGCCAATAGATATATGAAAAGATGCTCAATGTCACTAATCATCAGAAAAGTGCAAATAAAACCCACATCGAGATACCACCTCACTCCTGTCAGAATGGCTATTATCAACAAAACAACAGACAACAAGTGTTGGCAAGGATATGGAGAAATGGAAACTCTTGTGCACTGTTGGTGGGATTGCAAATTGGTGCAGCCACTATGGAAAACAGTATCGAGGTTCCTCAAAAAGTGAAAATAGAACTACTTTATGACCAATCAAATCTATTCCTGAGTATTTATCCAAAAAAATTCAAAACACTAATTTGAAAGAATATATGCATCACTATGTTTACTACAGTGCTAGTCACAATAGCCAAGATATGGAAACACCAAAATGTCCATCAATAGACAATTAGATAAAGAAATTGTGGTACATTTATACAATGGAGCATTACTTTGCTATAAAAAAGAATGAAATTTTACCATTTGCAACAACATGGATGGACCTAGAGGATATTATGCTAAGTGAAATAAGTTAGACTGAGAAAGACAAATACCATAGGATCTTACTTACATGTGGAATTTAAAGAACAGAATAAATGTGCAAACAAAACAAAAATAGACTCATAGATAGAGAGAACAAACTAATGGTTGCTAGGAGGAAGGGGGTTGGGGAATGGGTGAGAAAGGTGAAGAGATTAGGAAGTACAAATTGGTAGTCACAAAGATGTCAAAAATAGTATGGGGAATATAATCAATAAAGTTGTAAAGACTATGTAGGGTGTCGGATGGGTACTGGACTTATTGGAGGGATCACTTCATAGATTATATAAATGCCTAACTACGCTGTACACCTAAAAGCAATACAAAATAATATTGAATGTCATATATATATATATATATATATATATATATATATATAGTCACAGGATATAAAGTACAGCATAGAGAATATAGTCAATGGTATTGTAATAGCTATGCACAATGTCAGACGGATAGTAGACTTGTTGGGATTATCACTCTGTGAGGGGTGTAAATGTCTAAGTATTATGCTGTTTGTACACCTGGAACTAATAAAAAAATTCATAAAGACAATTCTCACTTTGGGGCACTTACACCAAAAACATAAATGTATATTTGACAATGGATTCCTTATTAAGTTCCATCAACAAGCATGTATAAAGCATGTTTTATGTTCCAGGCTTTCTACTAGGTCCTGTACAAAGACTAAAAAGGCATCTACTCTGCCCCATACTGTGCACTCGTTTAAATATTGGTGAATGAATGAGTCAATGAATGAATGAAGGAGTAAAACTTACAATCACGGTAGTGGAGAAAACACAGGTAAGCAGGTGGAATGTACAGAACAACAGTGAGTTACCAGTTCTACCCAGGATAGTAGAGAAAGACCTCAGATTTGAGGAGACAATAGAATGGTTAATGGCCAGATAAATGGGGGAAGAGGTCTTTAATGTAGGCAAGTGAAAGAGCATAGCATAAGCAAAGGGCTAAAGCAGAGATCAGCAAACTACAGCTCAAATCTAGCCGAACACCTGTTTTTGTGAATAAAGTTTTATTTGAACACAGCCATGTCCTTTCATTTACATTTTGTCTATGGTTGCTTTCATGCTGCAATAGCAGCACTGAGTAGTTGCAACAGAGACAAGACATATAAAACCTAAAATATTTGCTTTATATTCAGGGACTTGTACAAAAGTCCCAGTTGCTGGAACTTGGTCCTAAAAGGAGCTCAATGAGAGATGAGACAGAAAGGTGAGCAGGGATCAAGTCCTGAAAGTTCTTCTATACCATATTCAGAAATTCAGTCTTGGTCCTTCAGGAGATGGATAATAAGAGCAGTTTTGCATTTAGACATGTCTCTCAGATACCTGGTTAGATCAGAGAGATACAAGGTTGCAGCAGGAGACCAGCTCTCCAATCCTTACATCTCTGACAAAATCCTTCATTCAGCAAAGATCAGAGAGTTTAATGTTTGTCATTATCCATCTTGCGATATATATGCTTGGGAAACAGAAACTGGCACACAGACACTCAACCAATGCTTAATGAATAAAGGAAAGAATAAGACAATATTTTAATAGCATCATTACTGTAAGTTTTCCTGAGTAGGCTGCTGCTATGAAACAACTAGCCAAGATTCCCACCAGTCTATAGTTCCTATATTAGTGCACACTGAGATCCAGGTGTGAGGAGGTTAATACTAAAACACAAGCCATAAAGGAATTCCTTCCCTTCATCTCAGTGCCAACATCATCAGATACCAGCCACTGACCAAACCTGTGTTTATTCCATGCTCTGTCACCTAATGAGAGGGGATGAGACAAGAAACAGCTCTGTAATAACTGTCATAAAAATAATGTCACTTGGCTCCACCTGGGATCTTTCATTGAAAGGTCTCCAATCATGTTTTTTTCTTTTGTGTAGCTATTATTTCCATTTTATTTCCACTAAAGGAATAGCCAAATGATAAAGACAGATTGTGATTTGCCCAAGGTCACTAAGCAAACCAGAGAAGCAGTTTTTCAAAGCTGAGAAAGAAGTCAGGATATATGAAATTCAGCTTTTTTTCCCAGCCTCGAATGGGTAGGGTTCATGACTCAGTAAGGAAGACAGCATTATTTGAATTCAATGTCTTCAAAAATGAGTCATGCTAGAGGAAATTAGGGCTCAAAGGTCTGGGTCAGGAGCATGCTTTCAGTAGTCACACATTGTCCCTGCCCATCGGATTTCAATACCTATCACCAAACTCCATCATGGATGAAGAAGGGCCTCTCAGAAGGTCAAGCCTATGGAAGTGGATGGATCTAGCTTGGGGGTGCCTGTTCTTTCTGCCACTACCTATGAAGTCCAGGCCTCCCCATTCCTTTAGTCACCTGAAGCCTATGCCAAAGGTGACCACAGCTTCCTATTGGTCTTTAAAGTTCCTGGTATTTGTCTTTGACCGTGTAATTACTAATAAATCACCCTCTTACTCTAAAAATTGCCCCAATTTGGACCATAAATTAATTGTATGGTCATCTCACTCTGACAAATCAAGAGGCTTCTATTCCCAATCCAAAGGACTTCCTCTAATCCTAACTGTTCTATCTCAGGAATTTCTGTTTCCTAGACCCAGAACCTTGGACTCACAATAAACCCAAATTCCCAATCAGTTCAGGGATCCCTCTAATGGGTTATCTAATCTCTACACAAATGTTTCTGGGAATAGAGTTTGCTACACAGCCCATATAACAGTTAATTACTAAACGT
Source organism: Aselliscus stoliczkanus (assembly GCA_033961575.1). Classification (NCBI taxonomy): domain Eukaryota; kingdom Metazoa; phylum Chordata; class Mammalia; order Chiroptera; family Hipposideridae; genus Aselliscus; species Aselliscus stoliczkanus. Next base: position 119,190,046 of record CM066727.1, on the reverse strand, counting down.
TAGAAAATCACTTCTTTACCCTGTGCCACAATCTGCCTTTTCTGAACTGTTATGTATTGATTTTCACTCCATTCTCAAAAAGATGACAAATCAGTCCTCCTTTCTGTTCAATAGGAGAGCCCCCTAAAGTCCTCTCTTCGCCAGTCCAAACACCTCCAAGCGTCAGGAACAAGTTCTAATGGAGCTTTTAGGAATGTAGTTTCAGAGTCAGACATACCTGGATTCAGGTCTGAGCTCCATCACTCCCTAGCTAGGCAACCTTTGGCAAATACTTAACTTCGCTAATTTCACTTTGCTTTGTCTATAAATTTTGAGCAAATATTAATTACATGAGCAAGACAATGCTAGTTACCTGGCCAGAATCCATCTCTCCTTTCTTCCTTCCTAACCAAGGGGCTCATTTAAACACTCTTGGATTACAGACTCCCTTGCAGCTAGACAGGCATTCAACACAGCTCTAAACAATGAGGTACAACTGGATGTACCAGCTGGAGTTTCTGAGAAAGCTTAATAGAGGCGGCACATTCAACTTGATTTAACCATTTTAGTTTTTGCCACTCAGTCTTTGCCCTTTTTCATTCTTTCTGACTAAAAATCAGTTATGATGCATGAAGTAGAATAGCCATGTTGCAAACATGAGTGTGAAAGCCCTGAGAGAAGGAGTCTGAGTTATTGATAGTATCATGGGGCCCCCATTACCCCACTGAAGTACTTGCTGCTAGACTTCGTATTCCATAAGAAAAATAAATACCTCATTAAATTAAGCCACTGGAATTGGATTTCTGCTATTTGCAGTCAAAGGGATACGAAATAACACATACTTCAGATGGCTGTTGTGCATATAAGATGAACTTACGTGACTTACTACGTTGCCCAGCACACAGCAAATACACAGTAAATGATTTGCAATTATCACTATCACGATTATTATCACCAGGCCAGCCGAGTGGCGCGGTGGTTAAGCGCTGGCTTGGGAAGCCAGCGGCCCTGGTTCAGTCCCACATATGAGGGCCAGTGACACTGCCCTCAAAAAAACAAAAAACAAACAAACAAACAAACAAAAACCCAAACGATTATTATCACTATTAGTCATTGCTTAGGTCCTCAGAGACAGGGATAACACATGGCTATGGCAGTCCTACTGACCACCAAATAGCACTGGCACAAAAACCCTGTGATCTCTTAAGCACAAAGAAAAGTCCATTGCCGATGTTTGGAAAAGAAACATTTCTGTTAACAGCTAAAGAAGCCAGTTCCTCAAAGCACCTGTCAGAGCCCAGAAGCACAAAGAAATGGAATTCTACCTCGGGGCAGGCTCTTTCTGCCTTGGAGGCCTTGCCTGATTTCCTCCAGGGCGGTGAATCCATCCACTGTGTATACAGTGTGTCTCCTGAAAGTTCAGGCTTCTCTGAATGACAAGCAAAGCACAACACAGGGTGTCATTATTTCACAGAAACACAGTTTCTGCTGAGAAATCAAAGCCATGCCTAAAACCAGCTGACCACAGGGGATATGCTCAGATGCAGCCCTGGGACATGGAATTAGCTTCCTATAACCGAACTGAACTGCCTACTGAGGTCAGACTTGGATGGCCTGGCCATGCATTCTCATCTGGAGTCCACGGAGCCATGGATCCACCCCAGCCCCACCCACCCCCAATCCAAGTCTGCACGTATAGAGAGTGGTGAAAAAAAAAAATACAATCACCTGTGGGTCTAGGAGTAAAACAGACCTAGGGCTCAAATTCCAGTGAGTCACTTATGAGCTGGGTAACTTTGGGCAATGTTCCCTCTTTAAGCTGCAGTTTCCATATCTATAAAGTGGAGATAAGAGTGTTCACATGGCTGCAGAGAATCAAAAGAGACAGTGTGTGTAACAGTGCTGGCATGGAGTTATCATTAGCTTCCCTTCCTTCCCTACCAGCAAGTCAGCTCTGGCTGACTTACTTTGTCCTCCCTCAAGCCTGAGGAGTGGACCCAGCTCAGGTCTCTACACTGAGTGCAGCTCCCTGCCTGCTGCCCCATGTGTCATCATCTGAGTTTTGGGGCCACACTGCAGGAGCCAAAGCCTTCCCTGAAGCTGAGGTCATACAGCAGAAAAAGACAAAGCTCTGCTTTCCGAGAGTAGGTTTGGTTGGCAGTGAGCAAATGCATTTCTCTGCAGTCGGCCTGCCCCCTGGGCACAGGAGTCCCCAGGAAACCCAGCAGGAAAGGCTGGCCCATTTGGCCCTCCCATCCACCACTGCCAGGTGTTCCACCTGGACAAAGAGCTAAGGAGTGGGGTACTGCTTCCCCTAGTCTCTCCGTCCTCTGGACACAACACCCTCGGGCCCCACAGCCTCAAGCAGGATGGAATATGACAATCACAAGATTCACACCTCAAGCCATGAAGCATACTGTTCTTGCCACATCACCTGGCAGAAATCCTTGGCAGCTGGTTTCACAGCAATGGTGGTGCACGCAGCATTTCGCACAGCTCTGTGTCCTGGGCACCGCCACTAACATCCTAACCACTTTTCTTTTAACCATTCGCTTATCCGGGGACATTTATCAAACAGGGTTGTGGATATTGAGACTGGCTAGATATTTGCATATATATATTTCTCTGTAAATCCATAGCTAGCAATATAAAACCATGCAGAAACCAGAAATTCAGGGCCCATACATCAATGCTTAAATGGGGATAAGAACAAATAAACTGGTAAGAGCCAACAGTAAGCATTAATTGTATGCCACGTTCTGTACTGAGCACTTCACTTTCTATTAATATCTCCATTTTTAAAATGGGAAAACTTAGGCTTCTTGATGTATTCTAGATATTAATCTCTTATAAATTTTAGCTATTATAAATTGTTTCTTATTCTATCACCCTTTTGTTAACTTTGCTTATTTTATCTGTCTTTTAACAGAAATTCTTAATTTTTTAAATACAGTCAACTGTCACATCTTCAACTTATAGGTTGCAATTTCAAGATCCTCTTTAACACCTTCAGTATCTTCTATTAGCTTTATAATTTTACTCTTGCACTGAATTTCTCCTTTGTATATGTGTGAGGTAACGAACCAATTTTGTTTTTCTTCATCTAATGAGCAGTTTCCCACTATTGATTTTTGGATTTGGGGTAATCCACCCTTTCCCCACTGATTTATGGTGCCATGTTTTTCCCATAGCAAGTTTTCATGTAGACTTGGGTCTGTTTCTGCTTCTCTGTGTTTTTCCATAGATTTAGTTGACTGCTCCACACTGGTTCTTTCTGGGAGAGTGAGACCCTCCTCTTTGCTTTTCCTTTTCAAGGTTGACCTAGGCATCAGGAATTTTTACTCCTTTGTATACATTTAGAATACGTATGTTGCGGTCCTCAAAAATACCTTGCCATAATTTTGACATTGAATTTATAGGTTAATTTAAGGGAAATCAATATACTTACATGTCAAAGATGTGGTATATCTTTCCACTTACTCAGCTCTTGCTTAAAAATTTTCTCAGAAAAGTCTTTGCTTGGTTATTTCTAAACTATACTTTATAGTTTGAGAATGGTATCTTATTTTTTTATTATATTTTCTAGATGGTTTTGCGAAAGTTGATGAAGACTAATAATTTTAAAAAACTAATCAGGTATTCACCATCTTTGCTGACATCTCATATTTTAGTTTGTTGATTGAAAATACCTTTCATATCTTCTAACCTTTATTTATATCTTCTTTTCTTTTTTTCTTCTCTGTCTTTATTGACCAGAAACTCCAATATGTAAAACAGTGAACTGTTATTAAACAGTAACAGTAAAACAGAACATGTTTTAATTTTCTTTTAAAATTACATCATATTGTTCTTCACAATTTCCAAACAGCATCTCTATCCATTACCATTTGAGTTTTACAAGCACCCCAAGCAGGTAGGCAGAACAAGTACTGGCTCACTTCACAGATAAGACTCAGTATGGTTGGGTTTTGGGGGATCATATAACTAGAAAGGAACAAAAGTCATATTCAGGTCTTCAAACTTTAAGTTTTCTCACTATAACAGGCTAATTTCCGTCTAGTCAAAATATATAAAACTATATGATTTAATCCAATAATATGCAAAGTGAACTTTTATTTAAATCTCACACCATCTAGAAAAAGATGATCTTATATAATACTATCACTTTTAAAGAAAGCTATGCCAGCTGATATTAAAGGTTCTAAACTTTTTAAAGGTTTTAAGAGAGCCATTTGTCCATAGCAAGTGGGGTTGTAATTCTATTAAGAATTTGGGTCTCTGCAATGGCAAGATGGCCAGTTAATATGGTCAGTTCAGGTAAACAAATCAGTTCTGTGGGGCAGAGGGGAATTACAATGGGAGAGAAATAATAATGAAATTGGTTTTACTAATATTGCAATGCAGATTCAACTTTCATTTGTTTGGACTCATTTAAACATTTAAAAGCTGCAGTAAAAATAGTATTGCTATTTCCATTTTTCAGAAAGAAAAACTAAGTACACTAATTTCTTAGGTGTGCAAAAACAGCCCAGTGGGAAACAACAGACCAGTGAACAGACTTCATGAATTAAGCTTGAATTTGGTCTGCCAGCTCTCTGTAATCGAGCCCCATGATTCAACCATGAAAATCAAGGGCTCCTAAGTGCAAGGAATGACAGACACCTCCACAGACCACAAGCAGACAATTCCCGATTCCCATAGGCCCTTTCAAAGACTAACCATCGGGAAGCAATTAGGAACTGCATTTGTTTCTAACAATCAAGGTTTTTCTTCTCATTACTCGCATTTCCGCTTAAGGAATGTGTGAGAGAATGCCATCTCTCAACGCTGCTTTTACTTGGAATGTATACATTATGCTGATCTTTGAAGGGATGCCAGGCTAAAACAGCAAGAAAAACACACATAAAGATGAAAAGGTGCTCAAATAAGAAGAATCAAAGTATGTCAGAAGAGGAAAGCAGAAAACTGCAGTCTTTCTTAAATGCAGCTTTGCAAACTGAGTAATAAAATACAATAATGTAACCAAGCAGAAGGCTTTCCTAACTGTGAACAAAATGAAGGGGGAAGGAATTGCTCCAAATCTATCATATTTATTAGCACCACTGATTTCCCTTGAAACAGCACATGCTTTATAATGAAATTAGCTGCGAACTAGCTAACAAAACTCTTGTTTTTATGGGAAATAACTATTATCAGAAAGAATAATAGAGTCTATTTTAAATACTCAAGATTATAAAATTGAGCATTTAACAAATGAAGGGAAAAATTTGGCTCCAGAGCACGATCATCGTGAAGACAGTGATTTCCATTTATTATTATAAATAATAAATAATTATTAATAATCTCTTCATATCAGCAAAAAGGGGGGGAAATCATGTCAACTGAAACTAATACAGTTTTTTTGTGGTAGAATGTACCATCACAGCTAATAATGCAGTGGTGATTTAAAGAAATAAATTTTCTTAAAGAAAAAAAAACAAAACCCATGCTTGTTAAACACATGAACTGTACAAGTTTATATTTGTCCAACTCATGTCCCTACACCTGTTCATTCAGGCATTAGACCTAAGTACTTATAAAGTAAATGAATATATCTGTACAGCCGTGGGCAAAAATAAACTGAACTATTCTTGTAACATTATTAAAGAGATCTGACCACATCGAAGATCGCGTTTCATGGGATAAAGTAGTCAAATTAGATGTTTCCTCACGTTTTATGACTGGTGTGTCTTATTCACTGTGAATAAAATAGCTGACCTCCATTCCAGGAGAATGAGTAGCAACCAAATTTAATGCTATTTGCTCAGGGGTTCAAACACTGGTTTTATTGCCTCTGAGGATTAGCTTCTGAATGCACTACTGTCACATAGAGACCCAGTACAGTACTTGCCACATAGCAGAGAAGGAACATTGAATTCAATTGGCACTGTTAGTCCTGTGGGGTAACCATGGTAGTATCTCAGTTTGGGTGACTCTTTGGAATACAGTTCAGATAGAAGCTGGATAAGTCATTATCTTTTGGAGTGAGCTTAAACACACACACATATATATATAATGAATAATTATATATATATTTATATACTATAAATATTATATATGTATGTATATATAATATGAATAATATATATTGTATATATAATTCTATCATTTTTAAAGAAAGCTATGCCAGCTGGTATTAAAGGTTTTAAACTTTTGTAAGATTTTGTTTTTGTCTTTTTTTTTTTTTTTTTTTTTGAGGGCAGTATCACTGGCCCTCATATGTGGGACCCAAAGCGGGGCCTCTGGCCTCCCAAGCCAGTGCCCAACTACCGCGCCACTCGGCCGGCCCAAAACTTTTTTAAGATTTTAAGAGAGCCATTTGTCCATAACAATTGGGGTTGTAATTCTGTTAAGAATTTGGGTCTCTACAATGGCAAAATAGCCTGTTAATTTGGTCAGTTCAGGTAAACAAGTGGAAAGGGACCACAGTGCCTTGTTCACTGGTATATTCCCAGCACACATTATATGATAGGATAGCCAGCACAGAGTGGATTCAATAAGTATTTAAGTAATTTTTTTAAAGACATGTGCTTCAGCTTATGGTTGAGTAAGAAACTTAACTTTCTGGGTATTAGTTTTCAGCAACTATAAAATGAACACCTATTTCCTAAGGCAGTAATGGTTAAATTAATTAACCAATAAATTTTAAATTTCATGTATTTGACACATAGGTACATAAAAGGCATCTGGTAACCCCTTGTTTTGATTATGATAAGAAAGAAATATATCTCTCCCTTATCTTAAAATGTGATTTGTTTTAAAATGATGGTTTGGCAAAAAGGAAAAATTTTCATTGTGTCACTATTAATGATTATTTAATTTATATATTTCAAAATATTATACATATTTAACATAATGTGAATCCATTTTAGAAGTAATTCAAGGTAGAATACAGCTAAGAAGAAATAGGTTTGCAATTGTTACTTGGTTTATTTCAAACATTTGTCATTAAGTGACTCCATCCTTTTAAAAAAGAATGAAATTTATCCTTCCTATTTTAAAAATATTTTCCATACTTAATTCACTTTTTTAGAGTTGGCATTTATTTTTTTCAAAGTGTTGTTCTTCATTCCTACAAGTAGCTTTTGCATCATCAATAGGATTTTGTTTAATTTAAATCAGTTTTTTCTTCTGCTAAAAGCAACATATGTCCATCACAGAAAATTCAAAAATGCAGATAAGCACAAAGAAGGAAAATTTATTTCTGTAATCCCACCACCCAGAGAAAACCACTGTATATCCTTCCAAATATATTTTTTTCAAATACATATTTTCTTAAATAATGATGGGATTATGTTGTGCATTACCCCTTTTGGGGGTTGCTTTTTCACTTAATTATCATGACCATTGTTCTATTCCAATAAAATATTTATCTGTATCTTTTTATTAACGGCCTTCCATTGTATAGAAATGCCATCATTTACTTGAGCAATTCTTATTGTTGGAAATTTAGTATGGTTAATGTTTCTTTCTTTGGGGCCCTTATCAGCAATATTTCTATGAATGAGTGAAGAGATACAGTGAGTCACTCAACACCTTTAGAAAATGGCAGCCACTTACTGGCATCTTGTAGCTCAGAGTACAATAGATTATTATCCTGACCATAGTCTGTCTCTTTCCTTACATTTCTTATTGAATCTGGGACCATCACTGCAAGATGGTCAAGGTGTTAAGGTGGAAAAGATTGGGATAAGAGCATTTCAGGATGGATTTCTACTTCTGGTCTCAAAAATGAATTCATAAACCAGAACCTACTAATTAACATATGATCAAAAATACCATAACTAAAAGTGGGCCCACATTTTGAAATGGGAATAAGGGAAATGAAATGAAACACGTCGGCAACTTTTGCTCTTACTATTTGCAGCTACAACATCCATTTGTTTTGACAAACACTACTTTTTTCCTACTCTGGTTGGCTGATATGACAAGTACTGCCATCTTCATCTCACAGATAAAGTTGCTGAGGCAGAGGAAGGCTGACTAGAGTGTCCAAGTCCCATGACTTCATGGCACAGCCAGGGTCTGAGCCCACGTGTCCTGGCCCACAGACTAGGGCTCTTTCCATGCTCTCATGGTTCTCTGTATTACTGGGTATTATTAAGAACAGGGAACAGAACAGTGTGGCAGGGAGATTAGCAGAAACATAATTCTCCTGAGAGACAGCACGGAGACATCTATTAGCTACTTAGCATGGGTCTAACATCCTCAGTGAGAGGACAATAAATATCTTCATCCACCTCTCTAGGGCAATATGGGCATTATTGCATAATTAGAAAATTGTCCCTTAAAGAGCTTTGATATTCTCAAAAGAAAGGTGCTGCTGAAAAGTGAAAATATTTTGTTTGCTTCTATTGTGCAATGAGGGAAGGAGATTTGGCTCAGGTAAAGGAATTATTGGAAGGTACATTAGTTCTTTATCTAATAATGTTGGGATGGAGGAATTATTAGTCCCTTTGCACTTAACATACATCTTATAATATGGTGAAAAAGTTCTTACTCAGCACAATCAGAGTCACTAAGTAATGGGCTAATCAGAAATGTTAGTTAGGGGGGAAATACATTTATGTTGTAAACACTATATTTTAATTTAAATAAATGTAAATGTATTCACCAATCTATTGGAAAGTCATGGCCCTCCCCTCACTAGGAGTTGACTGGAAAAGATACAAAGCTACATTTTTTAACCAGAACACACCCATCAGATCTCATTTTTCATTCTAAGCTTTTCTTTCTTTGTGAGCAAGACACTCATGAGCAAAATACTGTAGATTTTATTATTTTTTCCAGTCTTTTCTTATTAACTAATTTGAATCTTTGCGAAGCATTCCATTTTAATTTCATTGTAATAATTCTCTCTCTCTAGACTCATATTTCATTAGTTAATATAACAGTGAAGTCAAGTGCATAATTTTAATATTAAGTAAAACTGGCACAAGTATGTAAGGGAACAAACAATTCTAACTCTCCGAAAGTGTGAGACCCAGCTCCTGGGGGCAGAGGTGGGGTGGTGTGGGCAGAACGGCTGGCTTGTTCAGTGTATTCTTGGAGGGAACAGAGAGTACTGGTTCCTCTTACAACTTACTAAAGTGGAAATTGGTTTAAAGAACACCCATCACAGTTTTTGTTAGTTAATTGTTAATATTAAGTGGTGTCTTCATGGACAATGCCTGATATTAGTTCCAAGTAGGAGTTTAAATTATAGCTATCATATTTATATGCAAAGTTTTAAAATCTCATTCTCCTACTTCAATAAATCCTCAGAATCTGTAAATTTGCCAACTCAGGCTATAGGTTTGGGTTCACATTGTCCTGCACGTAGGTCCCTAAGAGACCCAGGTTCTCACCAGGGCAGCCTCTTGAAACAGGAGGGAAGGGCTGGATAAACCAATTGAATTCTAACTTTTATTTTCTTCTAAGCACTTACACACATTGGAAGCTTTCTTATGAATTATTTCTTATTTTCTGTTTCTGATGATTAGAAGGTACATTCTGTCAGAGATGAGACCTCATGTGTCTCATCCACCTGTGCATTCTTGGCTCACCTAAGATAGTGCCTAGCACAGAGACACTACACAATAAACGTTGTTCAGTGAATGATTGATTTGACCTGGTCACCCTGAGTAAACACAACATAGTGTCTTCTACACGGATTTGATTTCACTTAATTACTAACTTTAATTTTCCTTTTCAAAATAAATTTTTACACTCTTAGGAGTTTTCCAATAACTTGTCAAAAATGCAGGTTACAGAAAGCTAGATTCTAATCTTGTGCATATCAGGTCAGAAAATTTCTCATGCTCCAGAAAATAGAAAGGTTATAGTATGATGACCAAACTACATAACTGAAAGCAATGAGCTACTCACAAGATAACACCAACCCAAGCCCAGCACTCTCCATGTCACCTCTCATTGCACCTATAGTTCCAGGATGTAATCAGAACTTCTAATATGGACCATGACAGAACTGCTGAAAAATGAACTTTTTAAAACATGGATTGCCTATCTGTGCTTTAAAACTTTGTTTTGTTTAATTTAAGTATGCGTTTTGTTTGGGTACCCTTATATTTGTAGGTGGGGAGAACAGGAAAGCATGATAAAAGGAATTTTTGTTAAAATAAATTAATGATCCATCAACAGACAATTGGATACAGAAGATGTGGTACATGTATACAGTGGAATATTACTCATCCATAAAACGATGAAATACTACCATTGGTGACAATATGGATGGATCTTGAGGCTATTACGCTCAGTGAAGTAAGCCAGACAAAAAAGGACAAAAACTATATGATTTCACACATGTGAAATATAAAACTAAACAGTAACAAAAATATTAACAAATCAAACAAAAACAAATTCATAGACACAGACAACAGAATGGTGGTTACCAGAAGCGAAGTGGGTGTGTGGAGGGTAAATTGGGTAAACCCCCCCTCCAAGAAAAAAATGAATGAAGAAACCAATTATAGGTGGAAAGAACAACTCATTTTAAGGGATAGGCAGAAGCAACAGAAAGTTTCTTCAGATGAAAGAAAACGTAAAGGAAGAAACAGCCAGCTGGAGAATTACTTTTCTGTTGTCAGTTAGCAAGACAGCCTAGAGGTCAGGCTGGCCCCCACAGAGTGAACATCACCACAGCCTCCCCTCAACCATCAACTCTCACACAGTCTCTCCAGTTACAACTACAGGGTTTGCCTCAAATCTTTCCTTACCTTCACATGCAGTCGTTAACACCACTCAAAAGTACCTTTCAACTGCCTTGCCAGTTCAGCCCTTCTTTTCCATCCCATTGATACTGGTTCAGGCTCTGGTTGCCATAGCAACTGGCTGTTACATCAGCTCCAAATGGTACACTTGCCAGTGGTCTGTCCCTACTACCCCATGTCCATGCTGCCACCAGACTCCCCTCCCACCTAAGTGCTTTGGCTTATCATTTAAGATTTCACATGGGCTCAGCTGACCTCTGAAGTCTCATGTCTTGTCAGTCCTCTTATAACATACACTCTTATGCTTCAGGCACAATTAGAAAATAGTGGGCCATATGAGGCTGAAGCTCAGTGGAACAATCTGGAACAACTAAAAATTTGTAAATAGAGTACATATTTATTCTTAATTGTTTCTATAGTGAATACTGTGGTGCACAACCCAGTTCTCACCTCTGCCCTCCCTGCCCCTGAAGGATCAAGAGGTTCAGTCTTCTAGGGCCGGCCGAGTGGCGCGGTGGTTAAGCGCTGGTCTGGGAAGCCAGCGGCCCCGGTTCGGTCCCACATATGATGGCCAGTGACACTGCCCTCAAAAAAAAAAAAAAAAAAAAAAAGAGGTTCAGTCTTCCAAGCACAGGGAATGTTGGTTCACATCTGACTTGCTCTCCAAAAGAGCTGCGTCACCCAAGCTCATGTCCCCTTCCAGCTAGCAGCCGCATTCAATCACTGATTGAAGCAGGACAAAAACCCCAGACCCCTTCCCTGGGGCATAACATTGAAGGGTGATCCCAGCTGCAGCTTCCCATGAGATAGGTTTTTTCTTCTGTTGTTACTATATTATATTGGGTTGTCAGAAAAGTCATGATGTATTTTTTCTATGTTTTTCGTTGCAAAAATGCAGCATGACTTTTCCGATAACCTAATAGTTCAACTGCCTGCTCTGCCCAAATCTGCCTCCCTTAATTCTAGGGAACACATTCCAATAAATCTGCATGGAAATCTCAGTCTCAAGGTTTGTCCAGGAAGCCTAACCAAAAGCAGTGTCTCTCTTCAAATCGTATTTGAAAAATGACTGCTTTATATTTTGACTTGACTTTTAATTAATGTTCATGCTTGATCATTTAAACTTTTTAAAATTCTGTTTATTCAGAAGGTTAATTGAAAGAAAAGGACATCTATATCTTTTTAAAAAAAAATCTATTCATTCTTATCCATCTCCATCATCATATCTTTGCTTAAAATATTGGCACCAGAACTCTGAAATACAATTCTGTCATTTTTACTAGCTATGAAACTACAGTAGGTTACATAACCCCTTTTTACCTCAGTTTTCTTGTCTGTAATTTGGTGCTTTTCATAATAATATGTTGCTCAATAGCTTGTTGTGAAGATTAAATGAGTTATCATATAGAAAGTATTCAGAATGGTACCTAGCCAAAACTGAGTGCTTAAAGTCAATGGATAATACTAGCTGCTATAACAAATAGACCTAAAATTGTCCAATGGTTTGAACACAATAGCTCTTTCACAATAGTTCTCCTGGTCAACTGGAGCAACTTTTCTCTACAAGGCTTTACAAGGACCTAGGTTAATGGGTTCCCAGTTATCTATAATATGTGACTTCTCCATCCTAATCAGCCAGAAGAGGGAAAGAATAGAGAGGAGAGAATGTGTATGAAGAATTCTATGGGTCAGGTCTGGAATTTTGTTGGCTAGAACATAATCACATGGCCACACCTAACTGCAGAGGAGGCTAGGAAATTAGCCTGGGAAACGGATTTTAGTAACTAGAGATCTGTGTGATAATTTTGCTAAATTAATAATTATTAGTATCATTCTTATTGTTACCAACTTTCTATCTTGGGCTCTCATCGCCACTCACCTGGAATGTCACAATCACCTCCTCACAGGTCTCTTTGCCTCCAGACTGTCCCACCAACCCAAACTCTTTCTCCACACCAAACCCAGAGTTATTATATAAAATCCAAGTCTGATCATGTCACCCACCATCCCACAACTGCCAGCTTAATATCCTTCTGCGACTCTCCTCTACCTTCGGATCCAGTCAAAACCCCTGCAGCTCCTCCATGACTCAGTCACCCCACATCCCTTTGACCTTACCCTTCAGTCACTCCCCACCTTGCAGCTGGCATTTGTGATTGGAACTATGGATATTCCAGACATATCCTTCCCCTACAGAGTTTACATTTTAGTGAGGTAGCCAAGAAACAAATAAACAAATAAATATGCAATATGAAGGAGTATAGTGAAGAAAAATAAAGGGTAAAGAAATTGAAAATGGTGAGGTAAATAAATAGATAAATAAATAACATCTTAAATTTACCGGCAAATGATAGTCATTCCACAGAGACACACTGTGGACTTGATCTTTACTATAATTACACATACCTCTATGACTGCATATTATGAAAGAATTCTTATCATTGACCTATATTTGTGTTCCTTTGAACTTCTTTTATTATTGCTATTCAAGGAAGTAATACAGAACACTAAAGATTGGCTAATGTGCTGTTTGTGTGGGATGTTGAGAGACTAATATAATTTATTATTGTCCCACTGGGGAGTGAGAGTATAAACAACTCAATTTTCTTCCCACAACCTTCTTTACAGAAAAATTTAACATAAAAATGTTTAATGAAATCAGATTTTACTCAAATATGTAAGAACTGTAAAATTGCTATTTTTTTCATTACCTGAACAATGTTACTGTCGCCTTGGTAACTTAAAAAAAATGTTACATTTGTGATATTCCTGTCACCTTACTGGATTTAAGTTTTCAAATCCAAAACATATGAAGTTGAAGACTTTCTTATACAATAGATGCTGGTCATTTAATCAGGTAAACTACTCACAACGGACTTATGAGGTCTGACACTTAAGTTTGCAAACTGATCCTAGAAAAAGTGCTACATACCTCATTGCTGAATATCAATCACTATGGTCACCTTCAAAGTACTCCCTTTGGGAAGCTATGCACCAATGCCGGTACCTAATCCACCCTTCAAAGCAATTTTGGAACTCTTTCTGGAATGGCCATCAGAGCTGTCGTCATACAACAGCATCAAAATGCCTTCCTTTCATTGGGGGCCAGATCAGGTGAGTAGGAAGGGTGTTCCAATACAGTTATTTGTTTACTAGCTAAAAACTCCCTCACAGACAGTGCCGTGTGAGCTGATGAATCATCGTGATGCAAGAGACATGAATTGTTGGGGAAAAGCTCAAGTCATTTTCATCCAATTCTTTCATGCAGTCTTTTCAGCATTTCCAAATAGTAAACTTGGTTAACTATTTGTTCATTTGGTATAAATTTGTAATGAATAACCCCTCTGATATCAAAAAAGGTTAGCAAAATCATTTTGACTCTTGATTTGGACTGACCGAACTTTTTTGGTCATGGAGAACTGGCTGACTTCCATTGTGCATTTTGACTCTTTGTTTCAGGGTCATATTGGCACACCCACGTTTCATCACCAGTGATAACACGGCCCAAAACATCGTCTTACCTCTCCAAAAGGCCTTGGCACACTTCGACTCTCCTTTGCTTTTGTTCATCAGTGAGCTACTTCGGGACCATTTTTGCACACACCTTTCTCATGCCAAGATTTTCCCAACTGTTTCTCTATCAATGTTTACTTGGTCTGCTATGCTTCTCACAATCAGCCAATGATTTAGACACACAATTTGACGAATTTTTACAATGTTTTCATCAGTTCTACTTGTTACTGGCCATACTGAGCTCTTCAAGAGTGATGCGTTCTCTCCCCTCAGAAAAACATTTAATCCATTTGTACACTGTCATTTTCTTCATGGCATTATCCCCATAAACTTGGACTAACATGTCCTTGACTTCACTTCCACTCTTGCCAAGTTTAACAAGAAATTTAATGTTTGTTCATTGCTCTAATTTGAGCTCAAACATTCTCATGAAGGCACACAAAACCACACAACAACAATAATGAACCCACTCAGCAAGACACCATCACACGTCGACACGAACACAGCTGTGAGACACTGATATATCAAGGTTATGAAACCTTACCAAGCTGTTTGCACAATGCTGCCAATGTAAACACACAGTGGCAAGTTCGTGAAAGTAATTGTCTGACCTCGTCGTAGATCTTTAACAGTCAAGTATGAGCATGTGCCCTGATGTGATATCCACATAAAGCCATGGATTTCCTCTCAGAATTCTTCTATAAAAAGCTGGAATTTTTTATTCATAATAGCAAAAGAAAGTTGGAAACAATCTAATTGTCAAATAGTTGAAGAATGTTTAAATAAAAATTGGAATACTTGAAAACTCAAAATAATCTAAGCAAAGTCAGACTAGCAGGCCATAGCTGGTAGGATAGCTTCACAAAACTGTCAGGGGCCCAAAGCCTTCTACATTGATACTTTCCTATCCTCAGCACAGTACTTCCAAACCATGGCCCAAAGTGGTTGCTTGAGCTCCAGCTGTTATACCCACATTCCAGCCCTCATAAGAGGAAACAGTGGGGAAAAAAACAAAACAAAACAAAACAAAACATCATTTTAGACAGAATAATGGTCTGCTAACAATGCCCATGTCTCAATATCTGAAACCTGTAAATATGTTATCTTATGTGGAAATGTGGATGTGATTAAGTTAAAGATCTTTAGATGGTAAGATTATACTAGATTATCCAGGTGTGCCCAATGTAATTACAGGGTCCATACAAAAGAGTCGGGGAAGGGTGAGTCATCAAAGGAGATGCAACAGTGAAGGCAGAGGTCAGAACCATGTGAGGAGGGGCCCTGAAACAAAGAATGCAGGCAGCCTCTAGAAGATGGAAAAAGCAAAGAAACACATCCTCTCCCATAGCCTCCAGAAGAAGGTACACAGCCCTGCCAACCCATTTTAGACTTTTGACGTCCAGAACTGTGAGATAAGAAATTTGTGCTGCTTTAAGCTCCTAATATTGTGGCAATTTGTTATAGCAGCAATAAGTAACTAATACATCCTCTCTTAACTTATCAAGGAAGAAAGTAAAAATGGATAATGGGGCACAATTAGCATATTCTGCTACAATGCCTTCCTTTTTAAAAATAGAAATACATATTCCAAAGGAAATAGGTTAATTATGTCTTACCAGACATCTTTGGTTACAAAAATGAAACCCCTATCCCAATTCTAGCTAATTTAAAATTAAATAAGGGGAGATGTTTACTCGTATTTACAATATATTTGAATGGTTCACCCCATTAAGAGAAGAAGTAAAGGATAAATTGTATATCTATAGGCCTATAACCAGGGACTCATCCAGCATCAGCCCTCCCTCTCCCACACATCTCTCTCTCTCTCTCTCTCTCTCTCTCTCTCTCTCTCTCTCTCTCTGTCTAACTCTCTCTCTCTCTCACTTTCTGTCACTCTCTCTTTTGCTCTCTCTCTCTCTCTCTCTCTCTCTCTCTCTCTCTCTCTAACTGCCATGCATTCTCTCTCTCTCTCTCACTCTCTCTCTCTCTCTCTCTCTCTCTCTCACACACACACACACACACACACACACACACACACTTTCTCTCTAACTCTGTCTATGTCTCTGTCTCTGTCTCTCTCTCTTTCACTCTTGTTCTCACTTTCTCCCTTCTGCTTTTCTCTGTTTCAGTTCATTCTTTCTACTGAAGATGGACTTTATTCATATAATGAGAATCAAGGCAGTGGGCATCTCTGGGTCATTCAGTCCAACTGAAAGACCTTCATCTAATCATCCATTCATTTGCTACATGTGTACTGAGCCTCTATCTACCATGTGCCAGGCCGGTGAACAAGACAGACAAGTTCCTGGACTCATTCTGATAGCTGATATAGATAAAAACAAATACATAAACAAGATCCTTAGAGACTACCAGATATAATGATGGAAATGAGCAAAGAGACGAATTAGAGAGTAATGCGGAGACCACTCTGGGGTGGTCAGGGGAGGTTTCTCTGAGGAGCTGACATCTAAGACCCCAGAGATAAATAAGGCAGACATAAGCATGACCCAGAGGCAGCAAAGACTCTGCGATGAATTCTGAAAGCAACAGAAGGGAGGCCAGTAGAATTGGTGCCAAGTGAGCAGACATGGACAGTGAAGAGATGAGGCTGGGTGCGAGATCCAACAGAGCCTCATGGAGGCATCTCGGTTTTCCTGGGGCACCCCCCATTATACCTGTTTTCCCACCATACAGTTTCAGAGCCATCCCAGTTTGGATGATAAATTGTATAGTTACCCTATATCTGGGCTATAAGAGTCAGGGTTATGTCCCAAGATAAATGGAAAGACATTAAGAAGTTTTAAGCCAGGCAAGGCCATGATCTGCTTTGTACTTAATATAACTGGCAACCAGAGAATGGGTGAATAGGTGCAGTAAGTTAAATACGTCTACATTTGGAGCATCAAAATTGTTTAATAGAAGAAATCAATATCAAGATAAAATTAAAATAGGGAAAATGTGTGACTTAACATAAGGCAGAGAGATATACCCTCATCCTCCTCATCTAACACTTAATACCACTACTCTGTTTACTATTCTTCCCACTTCCCCTAAACTCAGAAGTGCTTTCCAAGGCAGAGCATAGCTCCAGCTTTCTGGGTCTCATGGCAACTTGGCAACACAATGCTTCTAGGCTAAAATCCCAACCTTCGTGGATTCATGCTGTTTCAACCACAAATATTTACCTTACCTGGCTCCTGGGGCTAATTAAAGAGGCAGGGCTCATTCCTCCCGGCTGTCCCCTAAACTGCTTCTTGAGTTAGAAGCAGCTGCAGTGCAAGCATGACAGCCCCATAATTCATCCCTACATCCACACAGTGACTCCCTCATAAATGTCCCTTTCAAATTAGGAAAAGAATTCATAGCCGTACCCTGCTAGTGCCACATGCCTGCTGGATCTGAAACTGTATCTCCTTATAATGATTTCTCCAAGAAACTGAAGGTATCCTTAGCAGTAAGTATATCCATCCTACAACTGCCTCCCGAAGAGAGAATCTCAGGATCAAATACTAAGAGCTTATTATTTCAGTTAGTACACAGTGTTTCACTGCAAGTATTTATTTTTTTTACAAAAATGATATATGCTTACTGTAAAAGATTCAAGAAGAGAAGGTGGGAATTAAAAAGTGAATTTCTCTCTCCCCTCCCTTAGCCCCTGTCACCAATCCAGTGAATGCCCTTCCCCTGGTAACCTCTGTTATCAGTTTTGGCCATTTTTCTATGCATATACATGCAAATAAAAAAAATACATATTGGCATTTAAATAGGTCACCCTAAAGGCTTTAGAGTGATTTCCTGATAATAAGCAAGTTCAGATTTGATAAACTATTAAATGGAGTCACATCGCAGTGTCCTGGCAGCAACTGAAGGCCCAGGCATTCCTGCAAAGTGGAATAGCTGGGTTAATTCTGGTGACGATTCACAACAGGGTCAAGGAAACAAATTCAAACTGCCAGGCCCGGAAAGACATTAGAACATGAGGTGAGGTTACAACTCTGAAAACAGACTCCAAGCTTGAGTTAGGAAGGAAAATAGGTGTGGAGAAGGTGGAAAGAGTCTGAGGCAGGGACACAGAGCACAGGATCTGGTCTGGAGGGGAGAGGAAGTACCAGGGTCTTGTGGTCACGAGGGTGATGGAAAGGGGGCAGGAGCAGATAAGCCAGGAAGGCAATATGGGTTTGCCTTAGAGTGGAAACATAGATGCCACTGGAAAAGCATAACACATCCACCAAGTGGCAGAAGACAGAGAAAGCTGGAATGAGTCTACCTGGGGGTTGTAAGAATGAGGAACAAAAGGTGGGGGATATCAAGTGATGGGGGGAGGGAGGGAAGGAGGGAGGGAGGGAGGGAGAGAGAGAGAGAGAGGGAGAGAGAGAGAGAGAGAGAGAGAGAGAGAGAGAGAGAGAGAGAGAAATGTAGTCTCCCTCTGCCTCCACCTTGAGAGACTTGGCTAATAATAATTTCTACTGATATTATATGTAACCTGTTAGGTATTTTTCTTTTGTATTTTTATGGTGGTAAAATATACATAACATAACACCCTCTTAGCCATTTTAAGTGTATAGCTCAGTAGCATAAGTACAAGCACATTGCTGAGCAACCACCATCACCATCCATCTCCAGGAATCTTCATCTGTGAAACTGAAACTCTGTCCCCATTCAACACTAACTCTAGCCCCTGGCAACCACCATTTTACTTTCTATCTCTATGAATTTGATTATTCTAGATACCTTGTATAAGTGGAATCATACAATATTTGGCTTCTGTAACTGGCTTATTTCACTTAGCATAATGTCTTCAAAGTTCATTCTTGTTGTAGCCTGGGTCAGAATTGTTTTCCTTTTCAAGGCTGGATAATATTCCATTACCTGGATATGCACGTATCGCTTTCTGTATCCATTTGGCTGTGGATGGACACTTGGGTTACTTCTACTTTTGGGATACTGTAAATAATGCTGCTATGATTATGGGTATACTCTCAGGCATTTTTCTAAATGAAATATTTCAAGCCATGAAAGATGGAAAGGGTTTTTGTTGTTTTGTTTTGTTGTTTAGGCTGAGAAGGGCATTCCTGGATAAGGGAAAGCGTGATGAAAGTGTGGAATGGGGAAGCATGGCTTGATCAGTGAATGGAAGCAGGCTTCATGGGGCCGCAGCATGGAAGACTGTTAGAGTGAAAGGTGAGGTAAAAAACATAGGTGGGTCTGGTTGTAGAAGTCTAAAAGTACAGAAAAGAATAGAATACATGGCACTGTCCAGTTGTGTCATGTCTTAATATGTTGCCATATTTGTTCTATTTTTAAAAGAAGTACATTATTACAGATACAATTGATGCTCACTGCATAAACCTCCCGATTCCATTCTTTCACTCCCCTTCACAATGGCAACCATTTCCCTGAATCTCAAGTTTATTTTTCCATGTTTTATGATTTTACTATATATGTAAATCATGTAGTGTATGCATACTTTAAATTTTTGTATATGAATGGCATAATACTCTGTATATGTCCTGTTGCAACTTGTTTTATTTTCTATCAATGTTATCTAGAAATTTATATAGATTAATTCATATTAATATTCCATTGTGTGAACATTTCGCACTGTATTTTTGCACCATTACAAGCAACGCTGCAATTAACATTCTTGTACATTTTCCTTGTTTACATATATGAGACTTTAGACTATGAACCTAGGTGTGGAATTGCTGGGTTATAGGGTAATATGCATCTTCAACTTTAATTATATATAAAGTCCAATTGCCCTCCAGCTAAGTGGTTATATCAATTTACACTCTCATAAGCAGTGTCCAGTTGTTTCCGTGATGCTCTATCTACACCAGCAATAAATATTGTCAGATGTTTACATTTTTTAAGAAGTTGGGAAAAGAAGTTGGTAAAACAGTTGTTAAGAGCCCATAAGTTTTTGAGCAAAACTTTTGGTGTCCAAATCCTGACTTTACCACTTACTAGATGCATGAGCGTGGGCCTTACTTTTCCTTTCTGGAGGAGAAAGGAAGTGGTAATACCAACCCCACCTCATGCAGTTATTGAGAGGATTAAGTTAACTCATAGAAAATATCTGGAACAATGTATGATTAGTGCTCAATAAGTGTTAGTCCTGCTTCAAAATTTTGAATTGGCCATTCGAGTCTTCTGTGAATTTCCTATTCCTTCCTTTAGCCTGGACCTTTTTATATTGATTTGTAGATATTATTTAAATGTCCTGAGTAATAATCATTTGTAGTTATATGTTCCAAATATCTTTCTTCTCATTTTAGTTTTTATGATGATTTTTGTCACGAAGTTTTTAAATCAGAATCTGGTCAAATGTATCATCCCTTCTATTCTTCTTTTTTCTTGTTTTCTTTTCCTCACTGCAGTCATAAAATTAATCTCAAATATTTTCTTTTCTTAAAGTTTTTTAAGTTTGCTCTTCACATTTAGGACTTTAGGATTTAATACACCTGAAATTTAATTTTGTCACTAGTGTGAGAACAGGATTTATTTTCTTTAACCACTTTTCCATATGGGAAACCAAATGTTGAGGTATCATTAATTGAATTTATAATACAATGCCACTTTTGACATATATCATTTCTATATATCTGTAGGTCTGGTTTTAGCCTCTCTGTTCTATTCCGTTATTCGTAGTAGTAGTAGTAGTAGTAGTAGTAGTAGTAGTATTTTGCCTATACCAAATACTTCACTGTCTTAATTACAATCTTTAATATTAACCATGCCCTTGTCATGGTTTGTCCAAGAATTCCCTTCCCTGCATGGTTCCAGATACAAATTGGCCAAAGGAAAAATTTGTGTGACAATTTGGGATGTGGAAGTGAAGAGAGGCCATTACTCTGTAAAGGCCTTCACAATTCAATGGAGTGACAATGGACATAGAAGTACTGAAAGGATTCCAAGTTGCCCTTGCTCTCCTCTGTTTTGCATCCAGCTCTTCTTCCCAATTGTTGGCCCAGCCCAAGGTCTACAACCAGACACTTGGCTAAGATCCACAGAGGAAATAGCTACACAGAGGCAATGGGCTCCTCTCTGCAGTACAACCTACTCTTAAGTAGCTGAATGTACGCGTATGTTTGGCTTCTTAGCAAAAACAGAAAACAGTAACATCTCCCCTGAAATATATCCTCTGCAGCCTAAGTGTCCTCAGTTTTTGTAACAATTATTCAAACATCCTGAATCTCAAGTTCTTCACCATCCCTCCACTTCTAGTGACTCATCCCAGTGCAACAGCATCCTAAACTGAGTTCTTTACTCCAGGTGTAGGCTGACCTACAACAAGTAGAACAAATCCAGTAGGACCGGAGCCTTCCACTAGTGCTTCCTAAAATCATTGATTTTCTGCTTACAATATTGACTCATGTTCATTTTGTAGTCATCCAATTATTTGGGTCTTTTTCACACATGCTGTTGAGGAATCTTTATTCCCAAGTTATATCAGAGCAGGACACCATTATATAATTCCCTAGCCTAACGATTGACAAAGAGAATTTAAAGCATGTCTGGGCTGTAGCCCAGCACCCTCATAAGCGAGGATGGAGGAGCTAGCAGACAGTTCTGTCCCCAGTAATATGGAGAAAGAGAGCTCTCTTTCTAAGGAAGACATGTCAGCTGGGTCACCATAGTTCAATTGCCAAGAACAGGGCAGGAAACAGAATCACCATTTATTGAGAGCCTACCAGGTCCCAAATCTATGTTAGGTGTTTTCCATATACTAGCTCAGCTTTAGTCCTCATAACAACACTGGATCGAGGTGTAGTGTGAATAAATAAAGATGTAAATAAATAAATGCTGATAAAGTTATCTTCGCTTTATTTATGAAGAAGCTAAAACTCAGAGTATGACTTGCCCAAAATGATACAATTAAAAAGTAAGGGGTCCTCATTTACAGTTGCTTTAAGAACTATAAAATACTTAGGAATAAATTTAACCAAAGAAGTAAAAGACCTGCACTCAGAAAATTAAAAGACACTACAGGGAGAAATTAAAGAAGATACAAATAAATGAAAACACCTACCATGCTCATGGATAAGAAGAATTAATACAGTTAAAATGTCCATGCTGCCTAAGGCAATACATAGATTCAATGCAATTCCTATCAAACTACCAAGGGCATTTTTCACAGAAATAGAAAATACAATCCTAAAATTTATATGGAACCATAAAAGATCCAGGAAAGCCACAGCAATCCTGAGAAATAAAAACAGAGTTGGAGGTATCATGCTACCAGACATCAAGTCACCCTACAAGGCTACAGTAATCAAAACAGTATGGTACTGGCATAAAAACAGACACATAGACCAATGGAACAGAATAGAGAGCCCAGGAATAAATCCATCCATATACAGTCATTTAATCTATGACAATGGAAGCAAGAATTTACATTGGGATAAAGATAGACTATTTAATAAATGGTGCTGGGAAAATTGGACTGACACATGCAAAAAAATGAAACCAGACCATCTCCTTATGCCATATATGAGAACAAATTCAAAATGGATTCAACACTTAAATGTAAGACCTGAAACCACAAAACTCCTAGAAAAAAACATAGGGAGTAAATTTGCAGACGTTACCCTGAGTAATACTTTTACTGATCTATCCCCTTGGGCAAGGGAAATAAAAGAAAAAATGAACATATGGGATTACATCAAACTTAAAAGTTTTTTCAAAGCAAAGGAAACCATCAATAAAACAAAAAGGAAGCCTACTGAATGGGAGAAGACATTTGTCAATGATATATCTGATAAGGAGTTAATATCCAAAATTCATAAAACACTCATGCAACTCAACACCGAAAAAACAAACAACCCAATTAAAAACTGGGCAGAGGATATGAAGAGACATTTCTCTAACAAGGACATACAGATGCCAACAGACATATGAAAAAATGTTCAACCTCACTAATCATTAGAGAAATGCAAATAAAAACCACAATGAAATACCACCTCACTCTGGTCAGAATGGTTATCATCAATAAATCAACAAACAACAAATGCTGGCGAGGTTGTGGAAAAGGAACCCACGTGCACTGTTGGTGGTACTGCAGATTGGTGCAGCCACTATGGAAATCAGTATGGAGGTATCTCAAAAAACTGGAAATGGAGCTATTGTATGACCCAGCAATTCCACTCTTAGATATCTATCCAGAGAAACTCAAGGCACTAATTCAAAAAACTATATGCAACCCTATGTTCACTGCAATGCTTTTTACGATAGCCAAGACTTGGAAACAACCAAAATGCCGATCAGTAGATGACTGGTTAAGAAACTGTGGTATATTTACACAATGGAGTATTACTCAGCTATAAAGAAGAATGAAATCTTACCATTTGCAACAATATGGATGGACCTAGAGAACATTATGTTAAGTAAAATAAGTCAGTCAGAGAAAGACAAATACCATATGATCTCACTTATACGTGGAATATAAAGAACTGAATAAATGGGTAGACTAAACAGAAATAGTCTCAGATACACCGGAAAAACTGATGGTTGCTTGATGGGAGGTGGGTGAGGATGAGGGAGAAGGGGAAGGGTTGAGACAACATAAATTGCCACAGGGATATGAAAGACAGTTTGGGGAATATTTTGTAGGGTGTCAGATGGACACATGTCTTGTTAGGGAGACCACTTCATGGACGGTGTAGAGGCTTGACCACTGCGCTGTACACCTGAAGCTGAAGCTAAATAGTATTGTACGTCAACTATAATTTAATATATACGTATATAGTCATGGGATATGGTGTATAGTGTGGGGAGTGGAGTCAATGGAATTGTAATAGATTTGTATGATATGGGGGAGCGGTGGATTGGGGGAGGAGGGTTGTCACTTTGTGAGGGGTGAAAAGTATAACTATTGAATTGTTTTGTACACCTGAAACTAACAAACAAACAAATAAATAAATAAATCTAAAAAAAAAGTAAGGGGTCCTTAGTTGACTCTTAGATACATGTCATTTCTTCAACACTGTCAGCCAGGATTGAATGAATGCAGGTGGATGCATCTAGCAACAGGAGCACTTGCGTAATGCTTTATAGTTTAATGAAGGACTTTCACCTACATTAACTCTTGTAATTTGATCCTCATAACATCTTCATATGGTAGGCAGGGCAGGTGATACAATCTTTATTTTACAAGTAAAGATATCAGTGCTCAGAGAATTAAGTGATCCACCCAAGGTCGCCCAGCTAGCCAGTGAGGTTGCAGGGCAGACCTTGACCCCAGGCTCTCTGGCAGTAAGCACCATGAAAGCACCACTCCAGGCAGCTGATCCAGGGCAATGGGACCTCAGGGTGCTGAGGCAAGTGCTGATGATCAGTGTGGAAGTGGAAAAGACAGAAGTTCAAAACCCTAACCTTCCCAAGAAATTGCAATGCTCTGTTTTTAGTTTTTAATCATCTCAAACCTTCAAGAGGCACAGGAGAAAGAAAGCCTGGGCTGATGACCAAGAGGCAGAGCAGCCTGGGACAGACAGTAGCACTGTGTCTCCCACAGCAAGGGCACGGCTGCCTTTCACTAGCAATTACATTGATGCAATCAGCTCTTGTGGAGGAGGCTACAAAGCTGAGCCCAGTGAACCTATCAACCTTCATTTGATTTCTTAAGCAAAGCCAGAATCTTAAAAAAAAAAAAAAAGTATTCAAATCAAATGTTTTCCTTTCACAATCCATTGAAGACGTGTAGATATAACAACAGTCAAGTATCCATGCAACATTTGGTTTTACCAGTTATTTACACTCCTCTTAAGTCAAGCCCCAACTTATTCAAGCCTGCAGAGTACAGCCTTTGCCCATTAATTGGCAATTTGCCTGCTGATTACTGGTTCCTGTGCAGCCCCAACAAAGACCAAAACCTCCTAAGCTGGGACATTGTCGTTTTCCTTTTGCTACCAATTCAGATCTATTGCTTCCTCACAGGCCTGGCTGAGAAACTGTTCTCCGGAGCCCCCTAAATTACCCTGGGGGTTCTACCTGCCCTCAAAATGCAAGCCAGTGTTCTTCACCTCACAACGATGGTGGACACGGACACATGCTTTCACCATGGTACTCAAGTGAGTTGCGCAGAGTTTTGTTTCTTCAACTAAGACATTGAAAAATCCGGGAGCAGACACTGAGCTTTTCCAGTTCTTTCCAAGCCTGGCTGTGGCTCAAATTTCCCCCGATCACCTTAAAAGAATATGCAGATGCCTTGCCTGGACTTCTCCCAGAAAGGTTCTGCTGGAGAAACGTGCTAAACTGCATTGTGAGGTTGTGCATCAGCATGTCAGCAAAACCAGAATCTGGGAAACACAAGCTGAAGGGAGAACCTGTAGATTCAACGAGACAAAAGACATCACAACCAATGCAAAGTTTGAACTTAGCTAATTCCCATTTCAAACGCACGGTGAACAAAAGAATAAACGAAAATAAAAGAAAATTTGGGACATTTAGAAGACACTTGAAATTTTGAATATCGTTTGACTATATACAATGATATCAAGGACTTATTGCTATTTCTGTGTAGGCTGATAATGGTATTGTGGTTATTTTTTAAAAAACAGATTACATCTTGTAGAAAAACGTACTGAAATATTTTTGGATAAAACTATATGATGCCTAGAATTTGCTTCAAAACAAGGGAGGAGTAAGAAACATCGATGAAGCAAGACTGGTCATGAGTTGATACTTGTTGCAGCCAAGTGTCAGTTTCCAGGGGAGGTAAATGGGTTCATTATGCTTTTTGGTCTACTTCAGATATTTTTGAATATTTTTCATAATAAAATTTTAATGTCCTTAAATTTGTGTACTATTCTTTTTCTCCCCTCCCACACACACACTCCTTAACACACTCATATACATACTTCTTCAAAGACCCATGTGTTCCAATTTGAATCCAATGTTTATTCCCCAGAAGAGAAGAAAGGGGAAGTGAGGAGAGGGCATTTTTGTACTGCGTACAAACACATTTCAGAGTTTCTTATATGATTTGTACTAATTCTAGACTGAGGCACATAGGAAAGCTGTTACCAACATCAGGTCAGTCCTGTTACCTCTAAAACACTAGTCCCTTTCCTTCTAAACTAAAGCAATCTGGTGTTTTATTTCATAAACTACTATGCCCACAGGAGTATACATGTGTGGGTTTATGTGTGTGTGTAACTAGGGCTGCCATGTACCTCTGTGCAGTTTGTGCACTGCACAAGCATGTCACTTCAAGAGGGTACCCCATATCATCAACCTTATAGATTTGCATTTTTATTATGACAACTGTCTTGCAAGTGGCAATAAAATATCTTAGTCTAACAAAATTCGTATATTTTATAATGTTCCAACAGAGGAAAGCAAAAGTGTCTTACCATAGGGCCTACTTTTCTAATTAGGGACTCACCATATGGGCTAGCCGTGAACTCAAACTGCCTGACTATCTGAGTTTGAATTCCTTCCCTCAAAAACTACTCATTGACTTTATAATCTTCACGAGTTATACTTAACAGCCCTGAGCCCAAGTTTCTTAATCTGTAAAATCGGATGATACTATTGGGAGCATTGTTCAAAGTTTTAAATAAATGCATGTGAAGCAGTGTCTGGCACATACATAGTAAGCCCTCAGTAGGTGTGAGAGATTAGCCATTATATCTATTCATGCATATCTAATTTTATGGATGTAAGTGTGTATATGTGTGTGTGTTGTGTTGTTCATAAACTGAATAAATAAATTACTACAATGCACTTCAGAAAGACTATATTCACTATTTTACTAACCCAAACTATTTTGGAAAGAGGGCATTTTCCCAAGCCATAGAGTTTTGAAAAAAGTGGTCAAGCTCAAGGTCCAGGTAAGCAGCCAGGATCTGTGTGCGTATGCTGATCAGGAGCTCTCTGAAGAAACATTCTGGGGTTTTTCCATCCTTCTAACTACTTGGCCAGGAAGCCTTGTAGCTGGAAAAGATCCAGTGGGAGTTGCCAGCCACAAAAGGGGTATTACCCCACAGGCAGAATAGAGTCAAAACGTTTCAAGAGGTTAAAATTCTATTTTTAAAAGGAAAGAACACAGAGTATGCCTTTAACTTGCTGTTAAAAATAAACTCAGCTGCCTTCTCTACACCTCCCACCTCCTTCCACTGTCCTGCCATACCCTGCACTGCCCCATTCGAAAGAACCAGTGCTTGTTTCATTTTGTTTCTTCTCAAGAGTTTTTCTTTTTTCTTTTTTTTTACTGTTAGCCAATCATGGGCTACTTTGGTTTTCAGTTCACGAAACAAGTTGCATTCTCTTTCAAAAATTCCTCAGGAACCCCCCACCCCCACCCCCCAGAAAGCAGGCTGGATTGTAATTTAAAGTTAACCCATGTTCAGGGGCTGAGGGAAAAAAAAACGCCACACTGAGATAAGCAACATGGAGGCCTGCCAGCTTTCCTTCATGCCTGGGAAGTGTCTGCAGGGGAGGTCATTCAGGCCACAGAGCCTTTTACTGAATGCCATTTCACATTGGGGTTTAAGCGCAGAACTTTCCTGAGGCATGGTTGTCCAGAGAAACACTGCTTTGCTGAGTTGGTTTCAATAAATTCCATTAAACAACCACAAAAACCCTATAGGTCAGATGTGCAGGTCTTTGTTCATAAAACAGTTAATCTGTATAATAGAAAAGCTGCTGTCTGCAGTGAGTAATCTCAATTTTTTATTGTATATAGATGGGAAAGGGATTTCAAGACCCCTTGGGAGTCTTGAATGGGAGGCAGGGATGTTGAAGAAAAAGAGATACAGGTCCATCCATAGTACTAATATTTCACGTGGTGGGAGGGAAGGATGAGAGTTGAAGGGGTCACTGGGACCTTATTAAAAACATTTTTTTTTAAAGACAGCCCTTAGTCAACATAAGATAAAGGGAAAAGTAACAGAATTCATTTTAAGAAATAAAATTCTAGTCTCAGGTCAGCCTTTAACTTGAAGTGTGACCTCAGTCAAGCTGTTCACTTCCCTACACCTTCCTTTTCACAACATGAGATCCCCCTCTCTTAGATCTATTCTTTAATAGGAATATATAGTTGTTAAGTTACATAATTGATAACAGTAAGATATTATGTCAAGACAAATATTATGGCAAGAAGCTTAAAATCTCAGTACAAATCTGTCCTTACTTAAATATCGTTCAAATTTTATGAAGTAATTTTGACACATGTCTAAAAAGTTAGAAGGGAAATTCTACCAATAAAGGTTGAATTTGAGCCAATATTTTTTCCATTTTTCACAAAAGAGAAACACTCTAGAGCTACAGCATACCGGGGAGTCCTAGCACTAAATATGCCCTAAAAACCAAGTGAAGGCAGAATGCAAGCCTCCCAGCCTGCAGGGCTCAGCCGGGGCCACTATGGAGGACAAGGGGGTCTTCTGTCCATATGATCACAGATGTTGTCAGAAACCCAATGAAGATCCTGTTTTCACCATATGTATATGCAACTATTTTTCAAATGTAGGGAGAATGGTTGTCATTAATAAGGTACAATTATTAAATTTGTTAATATTATTTTTGTATATGTAATAATAAAATACAAATTGCATTTTAAAACATTACCAAAATCAAGTAGATTTTCTTTTATTTATTTATTTTTAATTAGTTTCAGGTGTACAACACAGTGCAATAGTTATACATTTTACCCCTCAAAGTGACAACCCCCCACCCCCAACTCGCCACCCCACTCCCCCCCCCATATCATAAATATCTATTACTCTTCCTCTGACTCACTTCCACGGTATAATCCACATCCCGTGACTATCTATATATATTCAATCACAGTAGGTATACAACCTCCGCTTTAGTTATACAGTGCAGTGATCAAACATCTACTCCATCCATGAAATGGTTTCCCTAACAAGACCTATGATCATCTGACATTCCACAGAATATTTACAACATTATTAATTATATTCCCCAAACTGTTTTTCCTATCCCAGTGGCAATATTGTAGTTGTCTATTTTTGCTGTCTAATCCCTTCCCCTTCTCCCTCATCCCCATCCCCCTCCCAATTAGCAACCCTGATTTTTCCTCTATATCTATGAGACAGTTTCTGTTTACTTTGCTCATTCATACAGTTTTTCAGATTCCACATATGAGTGAGATCATATGGTATTTGTCTTTCTCTGACTGACTTATTTCACTTAACGTAAAAGTCTCTAGGTCCATCCATATCATTGCAAATGGTACGATTTCATTCTTCTTTATAGCAGAGTAATACTCCATTGTATAAATGTACCACACTTTCTTAATCCAGTCATCTACTGATGGGCATTTTGGTTGTTTCCAGGTCTTAGCTGTAGTAAATTGTGCTGCTATGAACATAGGGATGCATAACTTTTTTTGAATAAGTGTCTTGGTTTTTTCAGGATAAATACCTAGGAGTGGAATTGCTGGGTCAAACGGTAGCTCTATTTCGAGTTCTTTGAGATACCTCCATACTGACTTCCATAGTGGCTGCACCAATCTGCAGTCCCACCAACAGTGCAGCACGGTCCCTTTTCCCCACAGCCCCGCCAGCACTTGTTGTTTGTTGATTTATTGATGATAGCCATTCTGACTGGAGTGAGGTGGTATATCATTGTGGTTTTTATTTGCATTTCCCTAATGACCAGTGAGGTTAAACTTTTTTTCATATGCCTGTTGGCCATCTGTATGTCCTCTTTAGAGAAATGTCTCTTCATATCTTCTGCCCATTTTTTAATTGGGTTGTTTTTTTTGGTGTTGAGTTTCATGAGTGTTTTATAAATTTTGGATATTAACCCCTTATCAGATATATCGTTGGCAAATATATTCTCCCATTCAGTAGGCTTCCTTTTTGTTTTATTAATGGTTTCCTTTGTTGTGAAAAACTTTTAAGTCTGATATAATCCCATATGTTCATTTTTTCTTTTACTTCCCTTGCCCATAGGGATGTATCAGTAAAAATATTGCTCTGGGTAATGTCTGCAAATGTACTCCCTATATTTTCTTTTAGGACTTTTATGGTTTCAGGTCTTACATTTAAGTCTTTAATCCATTTTGAATTTGTTCTTGTCTAAGGCATAAGGAGGTGGTCCAGTTTCATTTTTTTGCATGTGTCAGTCCAATTTTCCCAGCACCATTTATTGAATAGACTATCTTTACTCCAGTGTAAATTCTTGCTTCCCTTGTCATAGATTGACTGTCCGTAAATGCCTGGATTTATTTCTGGGCTCTCTGTTCTGTTCCACTGATCGATGTGCCTGTTTTTATGCCAATACCAAACTGTCTTGATTACTGTGGCCTTGTAGTAGGTTTTGATGTCTGGTAGCGTGATCCCCCCGACTTTGTTCTTATTTCTCAGAATTGCTGAGGCTATTCTGGGTCTTTTATGATTCCATATAAATTTTAGGATTATATTTTCTATTTCTGTGAAAAATGCCCTTGGTAGTTTGATAGGAATTGCATTGAATCTATATATTGCTTTAGGCAGTATGGACATTTTAACTATATTAATTCTTCCTATCCATGAGCATGGTAGGTGTTTCCATTTATTTGTATCTTCTATGATTTCTTTCTTCAGTGTCTTATAATTTTCTGAGAACAGATCTTTCACTTCTTTGGTTAAATTTATTCCTAGGTATTTTATAGTTCTTGATGCAATTGTAAATGGGACAGTTTTCTTAATTTCTCTTTCCATTAGTTTATTATTGGTATATGCAAATGCCACTGATTTCTGAACATTGATTTTATATCCTGCTCCTTTACTGAATTTGTCTATCAGTTCCAATAGTTTTTTGATGGGAGTCTTTGGGGTTCTCTATATACAGTATCATGTCATCTGCATATAATGACAATTTTACTTCTTCCTTGTCAATTTGGATGTCTTTTATTTCTTTTTGTTGTCTGATTGCTGTGGCTAGAACTTCCAGCACTATGTTGAATAAAAGAGGAGAAAGTGGACAGCCTTGTCTTGTTCCTGATCTTAAGGGGAATGGTTTTAGCTTTTCCCCATTGAGTATGATGTTAGCTGTAGGTTTATCATATATGGCTTTTATTATGTTGAGATATGATCCCTGTATTCCCACTTTGATAAGGGTTTTTAACATAAATGGCTGTTGGATTTTGTCAAATGCTTTTTCTGCATCTATTGAAATGACTATGTGATCTTTCCTTCATTTTGTTGATGTGGTGTATCACATTAATTGATTTACAGATGTTGAACCAGCCTTGCGCATTAGGGATGAATCCCACTTGATCATGATGTATGATCTTCTTAATATATTGCTGAATTCTGTTTGCTAATATTTTATTGAGAATTTTTGCATCTATATTCATCAGGGAGATTGGCCTGTAGTTTTCCTTTTTTGTGATGTCTTTATCTGGTTTTGGAATCAGGGTGATAGTGGCTTCATAAAAAGAGTTTGGGAGCCTTCCCTCCTTCTGGATTTTTTGGAATAGTTTGAGAAGAATAGGTGATAGTTCTTTTTTGAATGTTTGATAAAATTCACTTGTGAAGCCGTCTGGTCCAGGGCTTTTGTTTTTTGGGAGCTTGTCAATTACTGATTCAATTTCCTTAGTAGTAATCAGGGTATTTAGATTTTCTGTTTCTTCTTGCGTTAGCTTTGGAAGGTTGTATGCTTCTAGAAAATTATCCATTTCTTCCAGATTGTCAAATTTGTTGGCATATAGTTGCTCATAGTAATTTCTTAGAATTTTTTGTATTTCTGTGATGTCTGTAGTCATTTCCCCTCTTTCATTCCTGATTTTGCTAATTTGAGTCCTCTCTCTTTTTTTTTTTTTTTTTGATGAGCCTGGCTAGAGGTTTGTCAATTTTGTTTATCTTCTCAAGAAACCAGCTCTTGGTTTCATTGATCTTTTGAATTGTTTTTCTGTTCTCTATATTGTTTATTTCCACTCTGGTCTTTATTATCTCCTTTCTTGTACTCCCCTTAGGCCTCTTTTGCTGTTCTTTTTCCAGTTCCCTTAGGTGTAATGATAACCTGTTGATTTGAGATTTTTCTTCCTTCTTTAGGTAGGCCTGCACTGCTATAAACTTCCCTCTTAGGACTGTTTCACAGCATCCCAGAGATTTTGGGTCGTGGTGTTTTCATTTTCGTTAATCTCGAGGTATCTTTTGATTTCCTCCTTGATCTCATTTGTGACCCACTCACTATTTAATAGCATATTGTTTAGCCTCCATTTATTTGTCAGCTTCCCGGATTTCTTCTTATAATTGATTTCTAGTTTCATGGCATTGTGGTCACAGAATACAGTTGAAATGATTTCAATCTTCTTAAATTTATTGAGACTTGTTTTGTGGACTAACATGTGGTCTATCTTAAAAAATGTTCTATGTGCACTTGAAAAGAACGTATATTCTGTAGCTTTGGGATGAAATGCTCTGAAAATGTCTGTTAAATCCAGCTGGTCTAATGTGTCATTTAAGGTCGCTGTTTCCACATTGATTTTCTGTCTGGAGGATCTGTCCATTAGTGACAGCGGGGTGTTGAAGTCCCCTACTATGATAGTGTTACTGTTGATCTCTGTCTTTATGTCTGACAATATCTGTTTTATATATTTAGGGGCTCCTATGTTAGGTGCATAGATGTTTACTAGAGTTATGTCCCCTTGTTGGATTGATCCCTTCATTACTATGAAATGTCCTTCTTTGTCCTTTGTTATATTCTTCAATTTAAAGTCCATTTTATCTGATATAAGTATCGCTACTCCAGCTTTTTTCTCAGTACCATTTGCATGAAATATTTTACTCCATCCCTTTACTTTCAGCCTGTATGAGTCTTTGGATCTGAGGTGAGTCTCTTGTATACAGCATATGCTGGGGTCTTGCTTTCTTATCCATTCAGCACCCTATGTCTTTTTATTGGAGCATTTAATCCATTTACATTTAATGTGATTATTGATAGGTGTGTATTTATTGCCATTTTGTTATTTGTGTTCGTAGTCTTTCTTAGGTTGTTTTTCTCTTCTACTTAAAGAAGCCCTTTTAGCATTTCCTGCAAAGCTGGCTTTATGGTAATGAATTCCCTTAACTTATTCTTTTCTGCAAAGCTCCCTATCTCGCCTTAGATTTTAAATGATAACCTTGCTGGATACAGCAATCTCGGTTGTAGGCCTTTATTTTTCATCACTTTGAAAACCTCCTGCCACTCCCTTCTGGCCTGCAAAGTTTCTGTAGAAAAGTCAGCTGATAATCTTATGGGAGTACCCTTGTAAGTAACTTGCTGCCTTTCCCTTGCTGCTTTAAGGATTCTGTCTTTGTCCTTAACCCTTGCCATTTTCACTATAATGTGTCTTGGAGTGGGCCTGTTTGGAATCATCCTGGTTGGAACTCTCTGCACTTCCTGAGCTTGTATTTCAATGTCTTTTGCCAAGTTAGGGAAGTTTTCAGACATTATTACTTCAAATATATTCTCAATCCCTTGCTCCCTCTCTTCTCCTTCTGGTACTCCAATGACCCGTCGTTTATTGCGTCTGATGTTGTCCCCCAGCTCTCTTAAACTATTTTCCATGTTTTTCATTCTTTTTTCTTTTTGTTGTTCCGCATGGGTGATCTCTGCTATTTTGTCTTCTAAGTCGCTGATTCAATATTCTGCTTCATCCAATCTGCTAGTGATTCCATCAAGTTTGTTATTTAATTCAGTAATTGTGTTCTTAAGTTCTAGCTGGTTGCTTTTCATGATTTCTCTATCCTTCTTTATATTTTCATTAATTTCCTTAAACTTTCTAATAATCAGTGTTCTGAACTCTGTCTCCGATAGGTTGGTTACCTCTATTTCCTCTATTTCTACTGATTCAGGAAGTTTCTTCTGTTCTTTTATTTGGGTTGTGTTTCTTTGTCTCCCCATTCTGGCTTACTCTTTGTGTTTGCTTCAATATAACAGATAGATCCCCCAGGTTTCTCAGTCTTTTCTGGGTGAACTTATATGGTGTGTGTCCTTTATATTTGAATTACTCAGTCTTCCTATTCTCCTGTGCTTGTATCTGAGGTGTTCCTTGTGTCGTGTGTCCTCACTTGTTGAAGTTTTAGTTTTGATTACTTTTGGTTTGTCAGTAGGTGGGATTGACTCCTAGATTGATTAGCTGTGAGAATCAGCAGTGTCTGCAGTTTATGAGCTGCTGTGAGAGGATTGACCCCTCTGATGAAACTTGGGCCCTAGTACCTGTAGCAACTTCCTTTTGGGTGTGACTCTTGTATGTCAAACCCAGAAATGCTCTGGTTTTATCTAAAGTTGGCCTCCGGGTTTGATGATTCTTGTGTCTGTTTGTTTGGACCCGCTGCTGCAGAGTGATTTTAGAGCATAACAGATCAACAAGAACAACCTTCGCAGCCACCAAAGGAAACCAAATGCTCGCACAAGTAAGAAAAAACAACCATCAAACTACAGTGAACTTGTACAGAAATATCAATCATACTAATGAAGAAAACAAACAGAAACAAAACAAAAACCACACACACAATAATAACAGAAGAGGAAACAAAATAAAATACAATATCCTAAAATAAAAAATAGAATAAACATGAGAAACTGATTAGCTATACCTAAAAAATAAAAAATAAAAATAATAATAATAAAAAAGTAAGAATAAAAATTAGAAAAATAAAATTTGCAGAAAAAAGGAAAAGAGGAAAAGTATAGCAGTGAGAAGAATGAATAAAATAAGACAGAAAGTGAGGGTGGGGAAAAAAGAAAAAGAAAAGAAAGAAAAAGAAAAGGAAATATATATATTTGTCTACACACCCATATATATGGACTTATATTCACCTATATACACCTATATATATGCCTATATTAAAAACTACAAAATGATAAGAATGAAATAGAAATAAAAACCAAAAACAACCAAGATAAGCAGCCAATAAAGGGAAAACAAAACAGAATAAAACCAAACAAACCAAAAATACCCGTGCCGGTCTTGGCTAAAGTCCACCAAGCTCTCTTCAGTTTGTCTGCTGTACAAAAATTCCTGTGCATCTTGTGGGAACAGTAGGCCACCTGATGCCTAGCGTGATCCTGGCACTGCAGGTTTGCTGTACTTGAGTGTGGTTGTGACATGTGATTGGTGGTTTTTACAAAGTCACTGCCTTTTTGCTTTTGCCTGTCCCAAGGCAGGCTGCACCCCCAAAGGCTCAATGAGTGTCTCTGGGCACCCTTTTGGTTGACAGCTGTGGAGAATTAAAGAATTCCTCACTACCAAAAGCCTGCTGCTAAGAATCTGTTCATTAGTGCCTCAGCAGGTGAACCTGCCCTGCCTCCCAAGCCTTACATAAAGGTGGGGGCGGGGTAGGTAGTCTCACTCTGCAGCCTTTACTGGGGTGGATATTCTCAAGCCCCTGCAGGTAGGAATATCTTCCTAGTCTGCCCCTATTGCTCCATTCAGGAGTTAGTTTAAGACTCTGTCTTGGCGGGGGCCAAAGTTTGTGGGAGTGGGTGGGTTATTGGTGTTTTTTTTTTTGCTTTCTGTTCAAGAGTAGAAAAAGGAAAAAAAAATAAAAAACATAAAAATAAACAAAGCCACAGTTCCAACACTGTTTTAAACTAAGGCCTTTGCCTCTTATGCTCCAGCGGAGTTCCTGCTGCTCTCCCAAAGGGTCTGCCGGGTTTTAGGGAATTGCCCGCACCCTACCGTGTGGCTAAGATCCCCGCTCCGGGTCTCTCGGGGACCTGCGTCTCCGCCCGGCGCGCTGCGTTTCTGAGCAAGTCTTCTTGTTTCCCCTGCTCCCGGGTTAAGGCTTCTGCCTCGGAGCCGGCGCGCACCCGCGCCGTTCTCCTGCTGCGCTCCTGGAGGGGCTGCCGCCGGGTTTAGGGGACTGCGCGCACCTTTCCACGCGGCTCCGATCCCCGCTCCATCTCTCGGGGACCTGCGTCTCCACCCGGTGCGCTACTTCTCCGCGCGCGAGTCCTCTTTTTTCCCCTGCTCCCGGGTTTCAGGCTTCTGCGCTCCCCAGACCGGGTGGGCACCGAGACTGATCCCTGAACCGGGAGGGTGCAGGGACTGATCTTGCCCTGCCGCTGCGGGGCTCTGCACCCTGCTTCCTGGGGACCTGGCGAGCCGCGGGTGCAGCTCGTACCTCTGCACAGTCGTCTCTTCTCTCTCCTCCCGCACTTGCCCGGCCTGAGGCTTCTGCCTCAGACTGCAAACCAACGCGCTCTTGCTGAACTCTAGGTGGGCCGCGGGCCGCAGGGAGCGAGCCGGGGCAACACTCACCGTGACTCAGCAGCCACGGGTGCGGGCTGCACCTCACGCGTCTCACAGCCGTCTTCCCCTACTCGCCCGGCCTGACCACCTTCCAGCAATCCTTGTGTGGAACTCTTAGTTGCTCTGTGTGATGAGTAGATGTCTCTTTGAAGCGTATTAGAAGTTCAAATTGTGGATATTTCCAGGGGAGATTTCATGGAGCCCTCCTCACAGCCGCCATCTTGCCCCTGTCTCTCAAGTAGATTTTCAACATATGCTTTTTTTCTTTTTTTTTCTTTTAGCACTAACCATTGTGAATTTTTTTGTGTTAATTTACTTGATTAAATTGTTCCCTTTGATCTCAGCTGTATACTGTGCTTCTATTTTACAAAAGCAAAAGCCAAAATACAATAAATGTAATACATAGGAATGTGTATAACAAGCCCACGTTAAAACATCAGGACTGCCTCACAGTCCTGCAAACACTACATTTCAGCAAACACTACATCTCATTTCAGCAAACACTACATCTCAGTCACTATCATTTCTGATGAAGTGATGATTCTTAAAATGTGTATCTGGTTTTTTTGATCATTGGTATTTTTTATTGAGACAGAATTTACACATGATACTGTGTTAGGTATACAACATAAACATAATGATTTGATATATGCATATATTGCAAAATGATTGCCACAATAAATTTAGTTAGCCTCCCATCAACATACTTCATTACAACTTTTTTTCCTTATGATGAGAACTTTTAAGAACTGCTCTCAGCAACTTTCAAATATACGATACAGTACTGTTAATTATAGTCACCATTGTTGTGCATTACAACTTAGGACTTATTTATCTTGTAACTGGAAGTTTGTACCTTTTGATCCCCTTCTTTATTTGTAATATGAGATGTATATCTGGTGGGAAAAAAAGAAGAGAGAAAGACAGGAAGCTGTTGGGAGTCCATTACATGTGTCCAGAAAGGAGCCAACAGCTTGGACTACTGTGGTGATAGTAAAGACAGGAAGAAATCAGACGTTATTCAGCAGGTAAACGCCATGTGATGGATATCAGATTGGATACGGAAGGCAAGCAAGGAGACATCAAAAACGATGCCCTACAGGCTGGCCTAGTGAGGCATTGGTTAAGAGTTGGCTTGGGACGCCAGCTCTGAGCAGCAGCGCCCCAGTTCAGATCCCACATGAGGGCCAGTGACACTGCACCCTCTACAGCTAAGATGGTGAACAACAGCTCCACCGGGAGCTGGGCTGTTGTGTTGCCGGTGATGGTGTAGGCTGCAGCTCATGCTGCAGTGGGCTGCCATGAGCTACTGTGAGTGGCTGGCAGCCGGCGTGAGCTTTTGTGAGCTACTGTGAGCTGCAGTGAGTGGCTGTCCAATGGCCAGCGATCAACTGCCTCAGCTGGGAAGCGCCCAATGATCACAATACCAGCAAGGGCCAGCGAAGCGACATGCTCCACAACTAGACTGAAGAACAAAAGGACAACAACTTGTCTGTTCCCTTTCCCTGATTCCCCAATGCTGTTCCCCTCCCCCAATTACCCAATAAAAATCTTTAAAAAAAACAACAATGCCCTGGGTTCTGGCTTAGGTAAACACACAACAAGAAGCAGTACAGCAGTGGTTACAAGTGTCGGCTCTGGTGTACACAGTCTGAATTCAAAGCCCACCTCTACCAGCTGTTGAACCTTGGGCACAGCACCGAATCACTGTGCCTCAGATGGGTAAAATGGGGATAATAACTGTATCTTCTGTATTGAGCTCTTGAAAAGGTGAAATGAGGTAAAGCATGTTAAATGCTTGGAACTGAGCCTGAATTATCATGAGCTCAGTCAATCTTAGTCACTATTAGAAAGACAAGAATCTCAGGGGAAAGCACAGTTGCCAGTGGCTATGAGGGGAGAGTATCATGAATTCAGTTCAAACATGTTGCTTTTGATATGTCTGTGGAGCCAGCAAATGAGGAGTCTGGACTAGAGATGTGGATTTAAATTTAGAGCCATCGGCAATAGAGAGAGCAACTGAAGCTATGGGATAGATGAGATTGTCCAGGGACTCTAGGTAAAGTAAGAATAGGTAAGAGTCATGGGGCAAACCCAGGGGGATGGCAATATTTAAGTCACAATTTCAGGAAGAGAAGCCCAGGAGGACAGCAGAGAAGAGCAATCAGAGAAGCAGGAGTCCATTTATAAGGAGAAAACAAGATGCCATAAAAGTAGCAGGAACTGGACTGAGAGTTATCGGTATGACTTAGGATCCCCCTTCATCATTTTCTCCAGACATGGGTCAGTTGACACGGTAGCAAGAAGTTTGTCTCAGTTGGCATTTAAAAGAACAAATACCAGACATCCACGTCTGATCTTCTCAATTTTTCTGGCCATGCCACTGAACCTTGGTTTTTTCCTTCATGTGACAAACTACATGGCAGATATTCCTGCTGAGTCTCAATGGCTGCTATGATTGAGAACAAGCCAGGTCTCTTTATCTATCTTCTCCCACACATAAGGCCATTTGTAGGTTCCTCACTTCCTTTCCAAGATCCAAAAGACCTTTTGAGTAATTGTAACCTCAATTTTTCCTTTTTTCATAAAGAATCTGATTCCAGAAGGTTGTTCATATGCTGTGTTTATTAGAATCTCAAAACCTGATCCAAAGCCCAACTCCCAGGATTCTGGTGGCCATGGCAGCCTGCTGTTAGCCCAGGGGAGGGCTTTGCTGGAGGACACCTGGGGGATTACTCTGAATCAATGCAGAAAAGTTGTGAAACTGCTTTATATTCTGCCTCGCACAAATAAGCAGGCACTGTTATTTTTATAACCATTATCAGAGCCTTCTACTATACAGTTTTGGGAAGTGGTGATAAAAAAAATAACAAAAAAACAGAGTACTTATCTCTTTAATTCTCCTACCCCCAAACTTCCATTAACACTCAATTAATTTTAGCAAAGTTTAGTGTGAAGCTGTCTGCAGCACTTTGGCATAGTAGTACCTGTACATTTGGAATGACACAGTTATTTCTTACTCTAAAAAAATTACTTTGGCAAATGAATTTTTTTGCCCTAAGATGAACTGGTTCTGTTTCTTATTTTTCCATTCTTAAGGTTCATTGGGTTGCTGAACTCCCTCAAACTGAAAATAAAGTACTAAATGGTGCCCAAACCAACCTGGAAGAAACGTGGAGAAAAAAGCAGAACTAAGGCTGACCAGTCTGAAAGTAGGCAATGTTATCAAGTTCACAACTTGCCATCTATCAACATGTGACCAATAAAAAAGGGTGATGTGAATTTTTTGAATCTTCATGAAGAAACTAATATAATATTGTATATCAACTATAATTAAAAAGTAAATTTTTAAAAAGCAAAAAAATTATGTGAAAAAAGCATATTAGCATAATGGCTTTATTATGCAGCAATAACATAAATGATAATCCACTCTCTAGAATATTTGTGTTGAAATTAGGAAATGGTAGCACATTCAACACAAGAGCTAATGGAAATCCTAAAATTAGATTATATTCCATCTGGCTGCCAAAAGCCTGCCTCAGCACATTAACCAGAAGACCAAACCAGAGAAGGGAAATAGCTTCCACAAACACAAAAGAGAAAAGAAATTCACTTAGAATTTTGTCTGGTAAAATAACATCAAGCCATGGATGGGAAGAAGAATCATCAATTTCATGAATTATTGATGACTCAGGTGTTACTTCTGATGCTCTCATGAAATAAATGGAGAGAAAAAAGAAATTTTTCTCCCTTTAAAGTTGAAAGAGTTTGTTTGGTTGACATGGGTAGCTCAACAGCTGGTAAGTGGCATTCCGTTGTTTAAAATAATGTTGATGGTTTGGTTTTGACATTCCCTACATTCGTACGATAAACAGAGCTGCTGTTGCTATTCCTCCACAGCCATTTTAAACACTAGCCCCATGGAGACCCTGTCCCCCTAGCATTTTGCAAGAGTTATGTTTTGCACTAATTGAACAACAAGCTCATGTTTACAAAACAAAATTATTTTTTCCACTTTCAGCCTTGCTTATTAACAAAGTAAAGTAGATATTTCTCAAGCCAAAATTTCCCCCTTTGTTTATAGTTAGAGAGCTTGACCCACATGAAAAAACAAAATCCACTGATGAGTACAGAAAATCACCACCCCACAGAAATCTCTCTTTACAACCACCCTGTGGCACACAAACCATCCTACTCATCAGTGTAGTCAGAGAACGTCAATAATGGCTATTTGCAGCTGCTCCAGTTTCTCTATTTGGGAAGATTCCTGTGACATAAATAGATTAAAGAGTCTTGTAAAATGTGTATTTACGGTTGACCCTTTATGCTTTTCAGAATCTGTTTGGAGTGTTGAGGAACACAACCCTGAGTGTGCTGGTTTCTTTTTGTTCAAACTCTGCTGAAAAACAGGGACAGTGAACAGGATGGAAAAAGTTTAATCCAGGCCATGGATTGATAGGGAAGATCGCCTCTGGGTCTAGGGCCAGGGGTGCTTTAGTTATTCTTGTTGAAATCTCCCGAGAAACTCTAATTTCCAAATATTAATCAGATCTGTAGACCTCACACACACACACACACACTTATAACCCTCCAGTGGCTTTTAATCACTCCTCAATATAACTTCTTACCCCAGCCAACAACACCTTCCACAATCTGGCCCCTGCTCAGACCTTACCAGCCTTGATATGGGCTGAATGGTATCCCCCCAAAATTGATACGTTGAAACCTTAACCCCCAACACCTCAGAATGTGATTGTATTTAGAGATAGAGTAGTTAAAGTATGAGTGGGCCCTAATCCAATATGAGTGGTGTTCTTAGAAGAAGAGATTGAAGCACAGACATGCAAAGAGGAAAGATTATATGAAGACAGGGAGAGAAAGTGACCATCTAAGGCAACTAAGGAGAGGCCTGAGAAGAAATCAAACCTGCCGATGCCTTGATCTTGGACTTCTAGCCTTCAGAACCATGAGAAAATAAATTTCTATTGTTTAAGCCACCCAGGCTGTCGCTCTTTGTTAAGGCAGCCCTAACTAATTAATACAAGCCCACTCACTCTCCGTTCCCACTTTGAGCTCCAGCATCCTTGCCTTCTTTTTCTTTCAGTGTGCCCAACTGGTTGCCACTGTAGGTCTTTTGCATTCACTGCGCTCTCCCTGAGAGTTGCATCATTGCTCCGTCTTGTTTTTCAGGTCTTAACTGAAATATCACATCTTCAAAGACTAGATAATATAGAGTAACTCACTTGAATCCCATTTTCTATCTCTTCACCCTTTTGAAAGTTGTAGTCATAGCTCTTATAACCAACTCCTTTTCTTGTTTACTTATGTACTTTCTTATCTTTTGTATCCCCCAATGAGCTCTCTGAGCATAGACACAAGAATGTTTATCTTATTTATCACATATCCCCAAGACTTAGAACAGAGGCTGACACTTGGTAAGAGACTCAGGAAATATTTATTAATTGAAAGAATGATTGAATGAATGAATAGAAACTGAAAAAAATATTTAAGTCACTAAAATCAATTAATTGGCATTAAATGCCTGCCACAGGTAAAGATAATAGAGTTAGTTGAAGCCAACTGATCTGAATTGAACTGAATTGAATTAAATTAAATTTAATAAAACCAACCAGTTTATAATATTCCATTCAAAAAATTTTATTCTAACTCTCTGCCATCTAGTCTTGACAATGAAGACTCTATTTATCAAAAATAAAACAAAGAGGATACATAAGATCTATTAAAAGAGAAGACTATTTGGAGATAATTCCATCTATGTGCAAAGGACAATTAGAAGGAAAAGTGTCAGGGAGATTATAACCCACATATTTCCTTTTGTA
The DNA here is from genome assembly GCA_033961575.1 of Aselliscus stoliczkanus. Taxonomy (NCBI): domain Eukaryota; kingdom Metazoa; phylum Chordata; class Mammalia; order Chiroptera; family Hipposideridae; genus Aselliscus; species Aselliscus stoliczkanus. The sequence goes on along the minus strand of CM066727.1, from coordinate 119,147,774 downwards.
CTGTTGAAAATTTTTGCCAATGCATATAAAATCTTTAGAAATAATTTTTACAAAAGAAAAGAGTTGAACAATTACTTTCTTTAAGGATGTCAACAAAACTCTGGCCCTTCCCTGTCTGACCCAAACACATCATCATTCCTACTTCTGTCCCTTTGCTCCTGTTGTAAAAGCCAGGAAGACATTATCTTCTCTCCCCATCTCTTCCACAAGTTTTCATATCATCCAGAATTTCTTGTACATTCCTTTGATAGGTAAATTGCTTTGAATTATAACCTTTTGCTTATCACATCTGTCTTAACTTGAACTTCATGAAGACACAGTCTTGGTCCTACTTCTGTTAATAATCACACAACATTTAGCCCATGAAAGGGCTCCATGAATACTTGTTCACTGAGTAAATAGGCAGAGTACAGCTCTTCCCAAAAGACAGCAGACCCATCCAACTTCTCATTCCTTTCCCATGTTCCTCTAGGTTCTTATTATCTGCTCTTCCAGTTCCAGCACTTGATATCACACAGCACATCCAAAACAGAAAAGAGAGCACTCAGCTCAGTGAACACCACCAGAAGCACAAGTCAAGAAGCATTCGACTTAGCTAACTCAATACTCAATCTATGAGAAAAAAATTGAAGAAACAGTAGAGTCTTGTTTAGGCATTTTATTTTTTAGTTGGGATATAATTCACATACCACAAAAGTCAACATTTTAAAGTGTATGATTCAGTGGTTTTTAACATCTTCACTAGGTTATGCAACCATCATCACTATCTAATTCCAGAATATTTTCACCACCCCAAAAAGAAAGCACATGCCCATTAGCAATCATTCTCCATTTCTCCTCTCCCACCAGGACCTGGCAACCACTAACTACATTCTCTCTCCATGGATTTGCCTATTCTGAATATTTCATATAAATAGAATCATACAGTATGCAGCCCTTTGTTTCTGGCTTCTTTCGCTTAGTATGTTTTCAAGGTTCATCTATGTTGCACCGTGTATCACTACTTCATTCCTTTTTATGGTTGAATAATACTCCATTGTATGGATATAATGTTTTGTTTATCTTTTCCTCAGTTGATAGACATTTGGATTGTTTCTACTTTGTGTTATTATGAATAATTTTGCTATGAATATTTGTAAGTTTTTATATGAACATATGTTTTCAATTATCCTAAATTATATATCTAGGAGTGGAACATTCTGGGTCATAAACACACATAACTTTGTGTTTAACTTATTGAGGAATCACCAAGCTTTTTCCATAATGGGTGTACCATTTTACATCCCCACCAGCAATATATGAGGGCAAGGCATTTTTTTTAGAGATGAGATAATCACAAATGAAGGACACTGTCCTTTATAGACTTCCCAAGGTTACAAGCGAGAAAAAAGAGATCTTTTAGTAGGAAGGAAGATGTTTTGTTAGGGGAATGAATGGGTCACAAAGTCCTGCTGACTCTTTTTCAGTCAACTTCACCATGGTCTTGCTTAATTCACATTTGACCATGTGTTCAGTCTTCCCACAAATAGCCTGGGTGTCTAGGGCATTTTTCCCAAGCAGTGAAAGCACCTTTGAAATACTATTTAATATGTGTAGTTTTGTTTCCTGTCCAGTAGGGAGAAAAGGTCTTCTTTTGCCCAGTTGGCTTTAGTACCTGAAATAAGCTTTTCAAAAAGCAGGCAGTTCACCCTTGCTTTAAACCATCAAGCTGCCTGAATGGATTTCATCTGGTATTTGAATTTTTATCTTAAACTTTAGCCTAAGGCAAATTTTATATGTCTAAAAGACTTTTGGAAGTTAAAAAGACATAAGGGGGGCCGGCCGAGTGGCGCATGGGTTAAGAGCTGGCTTGGGATGCCAGCGGCCCCGGTTCGGATCCCACATATGAGGGCCAGTGACACTGCCCTCTACAGCTAACAATAGCTCCACCTGGAGCTGGGCTGTGTGAGTCCAGACGACAGTGTAGGCTGTAGCCCCTGCTGCAGTGGGCTGCCATAGGCTACAGTGAGTGGCCGGTAGCCAGCGTGAGCGGCTGGCAGCCAGCGTGAGTTGCCAATAGCCACGGTGAGCGACCATCCAGAGGCCGGCGACCTATCTGCCTCATCCGGGAAGAGCGCAATGACAATACCAACATGAGCCAGTGAAGCGACGTCCTCCACAACTATACTGAAGAACAAAAAAGGACAGCAACTTGCCTGTTCCCCTTCTATGATTCCCCAACGCTGTTTCCCTCCCCCAATTCCCCAATAAAATCTTAAAAAAAAAAAAGACATAAAGGGTAGTGTGCGTGTGCGTGTGTGTGCTTGTGTGCGTGTACATGCACACCTGCGCACACCCCACAGATTGGGGGCATGTGCTGCCCATCAGTAATTATCAGCTAACTCACAGAGGGCCACACCTACCCTGTTTATGGTTCCACAACCTACCACCACACTGGCAGATTCTAAGGTTTTTTTGCCTCCTTGAAAGACAGCAACATAGATTGTTAATAAAAAATGATTCTGAATCTGTAGGCATATGTATGTAATTTATGGATGGAGTACCAATAAATGGAAGAAATCTATTTACAAATGAAAATGAACTTACATTTACTTCACTAAAAGTGATATTTTTTCCTCATTATAGGTATCTCTAATCACACCCCTTAACATTCTCAAAAGAATCAATACATGGCCACAAATTCAACAAAATTCCTTCTCTTTCACAAAACTCCTTTCCGGACTCCAAGCCCATAAAACTCCTGTCCCAACTCCAAGCCTACACCCTAAATAAACAGGCAAGGCATTGCCCCAAGCCCTAGGTGGCAATCTCCAGAGACCTTGAACCTACAGAGAGCCAGTTTCCAAGAGGAGGTCATTTCACTTACACACTGTTCTGAGACCACACAGTTCCACTCCCAAGACAGGCAGCGGCAGAGACTCGGCTGATTTTGACAGCTCCAACTGCTGAGAGAGAGGAAGAGAGATTGAGAAGGGAGAGAGAGATCCCCCAAGCCAGGGCACCAGGTAGTAGATGAGGTGGGCTGTCAAACAGATGTCACTCAATAGCCTGACTAGTGATACTCTCCTTTGTGAGGCTGTGGGAAGTGTTCTGAGCAGTGCTCTAGGCTACTTCTGGCATGCCAGCAGAGGCTGGGCATCCTGTGTGCTCTGAAATGCTTTGTTGCAGAGGAAAAACCATAGGATCTCCCAGAAAGCCCTGGTTCTGGAACCTCCCCCATCACATTTCTAAGCCTCCATTCCTCCAGTTCTAAAGTGGAAATAGGTCAATATGACATCTGAGAGAATGCATGTAAGAATGTTGCTAAATGAATAAAAAACTCACTAACTCAATATTAGTGGTCCTCAAACTTGAGTGTGTTTCAGCATCACATGGAGAGCCTATGAAAATGCAGGTTACTGGCCTTACCCTCGGGGGATCCATTCATTAGGTCAGGAGAAGGGCCTGAGAATTTGCATTTCTAATAACTTCCCAGGCAGGGGATGCTGATATAGCTGCTTGGGGACCACACTTTGAGAACCACTGCAAAAGCACAGTCTAAATGTCAGCTAGAGTTATAATGGGCAATCACCAGGTGTGTCTAAACTGAGCAGTAAAAAGAAAAAAATTCTGCTGTCCAGAATAAGCATGAAAATAATAACATTAAAAAATGGAACACATAATGTTTGAGTTGCCAGTAGCAAAACTGTTGCAATTTGATCTTTACAGTCAAAAAGAGCAAGACATAATCAAACAGATATTTCGAACAACTCCTGTCCTCCAACATAACAAAAAGGAACAGATCAAGTCTGCCATCCCCTTGGAAATACTTGGCCTTGTAGCTTTGGCTCTTCCTCTTCACAGAAATAAATCTTATTCCCCAATTCACACACAACAGGGCAAGAATAAGAGCTGAGGGACATGCCCACCATACCATGGCTATAATAATGACACCACTATAATAGTGACAAGTAATAGTGCCTCCTATGGGTATAAGGCTTGATGGTGTTAAAAAGCTTTATAGTGATCAAACAGTGTGGTACTGGTAAAAGACTAGACAAAGAGACTAATGGAACAGAATAGAGATCCCAGAAATAGACTAACACATATACAGTCAACTGATCTTCAACAAAGGAGCAAAGTCAATTCCATGGAAAAAGGAAAGTCTTTTCAACTAATGGTGCTGGATAGCCACATGTAAAATAGAAGAAGAAGAAAGAAAATGAATCTAAGCAAAGGCCTCACAACTTTCACAAAAAGTAACTCAAAATAAATCATAGACCTAAATGCAAAACACAAAACCATAAAACTTTTAGAAGATAACATAGGAGGAAAACCTAGATGACCTTGGGTTTGGTGGTGACTTTTTAGATACAACACCATGAAAGAAAAAAATTAATAGGTTGAACTTCACTAAAATTAAAAACTTCTGCTCTACAAAAAGAGACATTTTTTTTAAAGCCACAGACTGGGAGAAAATATTTGTAAAATACATCTAATAAAGGACTGATATCCAAACTATAAAAAGAAACTCTACAATAAGAAACAAATACCTAATTTAAAAATGGGTAAGAAATCTGAACAGATACCTCAAGAAAGAAAACATACAGATGGCAAAAAAAAAAAGCACATGGAAATATGATCAATATCATGTCATTAGGTAATTGCAACTTAAAATGGGAGAGATACCACCACACACTTATCAGAATAGCTAAAATCCAAAATACTGACAACACCAAATGCTGACAAGGATGTGGAACAACAGGAACTCTCATTCATTGCGGGTTGGAGAGAAAGTGGCACTTTGAAAGACAGTTTGGCAATTTCTTACAAAGCTAAACACGATTATCATACAACCCAGCAAATCCTAGGTATTTACCCAAACCAACCGAGAATTTAAATCCACACAAAAACCTGCACCTGAATGTTTCTAGCAGCTTTATTCATAATTGCCAAAATTGGGAACGATCAAACTGTCCCTCAACAGCTGAATAGGTAAAAAAAGCTGCTGTACATTCAGACAACAGAATATTATTTGGTGATAAAAAAAAAAAAGAAATGAGCTGTCAAACCATGATAAAAACATGAAGGAACCTTAAATGCATATTGTTAAGCAAAAGAAGCCAATCTGAAAAGGTTAATTATGTGTAATTCCCAACTATATAATATTCTGGAAAAGGCAAAACTGTGGAGATAGTAAAAAGATCAGTGGTTGCCAGGAATTTAAGGAGAGGGAGAGGGTCAATTCATCCTATTGATGTGCAAACAGCAATCAAGGCTCAACTACAACAAGAAGGCACACACAGCCCACACAAGGGACACAACTGGAGCATCAGCTCAGGTAACCAAGGAGGCTGTACCATTGGGCCTCACAGCACAACTACTATATAAGGCCACTCTACTAAGACCGGGAGACATGGCAGCCCTATCTAATACATAGAAACAAACACAGGGAGGCAGCCAAAATGGCAAGACAAAGAAACATGTCCAAACTAAAATTCAAAACAAAACAAAAGAAAAAACAGAATAAAGTTTTAGTAAAAGAACTAAACAAAATGGAGACAAGCAAACTACCAGATGCAGAATTCCAAATACTGGTTATGAGGATGCTCAGTGGTCTCAGGAAGAACTTCAACAAAGAGATACAAAACACAAAAAATGGAGAGAGAAGACATAAAAAAGAACCAGTCAGAAACAAAGAATACAATAACTGAAATGAAGAATATATTAGATGGAATCAACAGCAGATTAGATGAAGCAGAGGACTGAATCAGCTATTTGGAAGATAAGATAACAGAAAACACACAAACAGAACAGAAAAAAGAAAAAAAATAAATTTAAAAAAATGAGGATAGTTTATGGGGCTCCTGGGATAACATCTAACATCAAGAATACCAACATTTGCATCATGGTGGTACCAGAAACAGAAGAGAGAGAGAGCAAGGAATTGAAAACCTATTTGAAGAAATAATGACTGAAAACTTCCCTAACCTCATGAAGGAAGTAAATAGCCCAGGAAGCACAGAGCGTCCCAAACAAGATTAACCCAAACAGGCCCACACCAAAACACATCATAATTAAAATGCCAAAGGTTAAAGACAAAGAGAGAATGTTAAAAGCAGTAAGAGAAAAGCAGGTGGTCACCTACAAGGGAGCTCCCATACGGTTGTAGGCTGATTTCTCAACATAAACTTCACAGGTCAGAAGGGATTGTCAGGAAATGTTCAAAGTGATAAAAAGAAAAGACCTAAAACCAAAATTACTCTATACAGCATAGTTACCATTTAGAATCCAAGAACAGATAAAGAACTTCCCAGATAAGAGAAAGTTAAAGGAGTTTCCCACCATCAAACCAGTATTACAAGGAATCTTAGAGGGACTTCTTTAAGATTGAAAAAAATATTTAAAATATGAATAATAAAATGGCAATAACTACATATCTACATATCTATCAACAATTTCAGTGTGAATGCATTACATGCTCCAATCAAAAGATAGGGTAGCTGAATGGATAAGAAAACAAGACCCTTACATATGCTGTCTACAAAAGACTCACTTCAGATTAAAAGACACATTTAGACTGAAAGTAAAGGGATGGGAAAAAGATATTTCATGAAAATAGAAATGAAAAAAAATTAGGTAGCAAGGCTTATTCCAGATAAAATGGACTTTAAAACAAAGGCTATATCAAGAGACAAAGGAAAACCCAGTAATCCTACTACTGGGTATTTATCTGAAGAAATCCAACATGCTACTTTGAGGGGACATGTGTATCCATATTTTCACTGCAGCATTGTTTACAATGGCCAAGATGTGGAGGGAGTCTTTGTGTCTGTCGATGGAAAAATGGATAAAGAAGTGGTCATACATATATACAGTGGAATACTGCTCAGGCTCAGGGAAGGGAATGGGTTCTTGCCATCTGTGGCAGCATGGATGGACCTGGAGGGTACTGTGCTGAGTGGAGTGTCAGACAGAGAAAGACAGATGTGATGTGATTTTGCTTAAATGTGGAATCTAAAGAACAAAATCAACAAACAAAACAAAAACAAACTCTTAGATACAGAGAACATTTTGATGGTTGCCAGACAGGAAGGGGTTGGGGTAAATGAGAAGGGGAAGGGATTAAGAAGTACAAATTGGTTGTTACAAAGTAGTTATGGGGTTGTAGGGTATAGCATAAGGAATATGGTCAATATCACTGTTATAACTATGTATAGTGTCAGGTGGGTACTAGATTTATTAGGGTGACAGATGGAATGGGCCTTGGGGGACAGGGTGAAAAAGTGAAGGGATTAAGAAGTACAAATTGGTAGTTACAAAATAGTCATGGGGATGTAAAGTAAAACATAAGGAATAGAGTCAATGATACTGTAATAACTATGTATAGTGTCAAGTGGATACTAGACTAGTTAGAGGGATCACTTCTTAAATTATACAAATGTCTAACCATTATTCTGTACATGTGAAATTAATATAAAATAATCCTGAATGTCAAATGTAGTTGAAAAATTAAAAGGCAGGAAGATGATGGGCAATAAGTGGTCCAAATTTCCAGGTATAAAACAAACAAGTCATGGGGGTATAATGTACAACATGGGGAGTATAGTCAATAATATTGTGATAGCATAGTATGGTGTCTGATGGTTGCTGGACTTCTGGTGATCACTTCTTTAGGTATATAAATGGTGAGTAATTTGGTGTACACTTGAAACTAATATACTATTATATGTTAGCTATATTTTAATAAAAATTAAAAGAGTGAACCCTGATATAAACAATGAACTAATTAATAATAATGTATCAATATTGGCTCATCAATTGTAAAAAATGTACCCCACTAATAGAGGGTGTTAATTACAGAGGAAACTGGGAGGGGCAAACTCTCTGTACTTTCTGAGCTATTTCTCTGTAAACCTAAAAATGCTCTTTAAAAATTAAGTCTATTAAAAAAAAAATCTGTCCTATATATTATTTCATATAACCCCCAGATCAACTCTATATGGTGGAGGAGATATTATTATCTCCATTTTTGAAAGAAGAAAACTGATTCACTGATATTCACATAAAGTCAGTTGCAAACTACAGTTTGAACATTTATCTTCTGATTCTAATTGCTGGATTCTTTCTACTGCCCTGCACTGTCTCTCCTGCGTGTGCCATGCTGGGCCACCCCCCACATTCCCACATCTTCCTGTTTACCTCTTAGAGACACTGCCAAGGCCAAAGGAACTGGCGAGAGCCTGGAGGGAGAAAAGAGTGTGTGGACAGAACTGAGGGTGCACACTCTCACTGGGGGCGACCTCATGAATCCCTTGGTTGGTCTGAGCACTGACACCCATTCACCAAGTCCTTAATTTTGCATATTGCTTAATCGATTGTTGTAGGGGGTAAAAAAAATACAGCAACCTAAAATGTGAGGTTTTGGGGATTAGTCAAAGGAAAAGGCACTGTATCTCTAAATTGGTATGCTTTTTATCCTTAAATTATTCAGATTTTCCTAATAGAGTATTTCCCAAATTTCAGTCCTTTGTATCCCATCCTCCCAATTTTTGCCATGCCTGCCTATCACTTATATTATTTTTACTTCATATTGTTTTTTAAAGAGACTCAGTTTTATTTAGGCTCATCTTAAACAGTGCCAACTCATAAATTAAAAGTGTTCATCTTTGCACCACTTCAAACCACCTTGAGCACCTAGGGGTACCCATAACACTCTTGAGAACTGTTGCCTTAGGGAAATTCCCCCCAAAACTCAAAGCCCACTAGATGGAAACCAAGGTCCTTGCTCTTCTCTGTACTCCAGCCAGCACAGTCTCTGGCACATAGTAGGTACTCAAAAAAACATTTGTGGACTAAATGGATGAATGATAAAAACTACTTTGTTGCCCAATTTTCCAGCAGCCATATTAAATCTAATTTTCAGTTACATCCTTAACCGACAACAACTTCCCAATACTCCCCAGAGCTATTGGCACCCCAGACCCTGCCCCAGTCACTGGCAGCTGCTGTGGACCAACGACATGTTCAGTCTGGATCACTTCTAGCTAGAGCAACATGTAGCTAGCTACTCCTAGTCCCACACGTTCCAGGTCCTTCAGGGTCCCCTCTGCCTCTAGGGCTTTGTCCCACTGTGCCCCAAGTGTCCAGGTCACCTCTCCTGGGAAGCCTTCCCCAACTCACCCAGGTGGAGTTCTCTCCTTTTTGCATTCATAACAAGAACTCTATTGCTCTTATTAATCTATATTATAATTGTCCATTTTCAATAGTGAGCTCTGTGAGGGCAGGAATCGCGCCTGTCCTGTTGGCCCAGTGCCTGGTTACAATAGCACCCTACAGGTGCTTCTGGAGTTGATGATGCTCATAGATACCTCCTCCATGGATGGGGAGCTCCATGTTTGATTCATCCTCAGGTCCCCAGCACTTACCACATGCTTGGGACATAGTAGACACTACTTAATAGTAGACACTAATTAATCTGAAGGAAAGAAGGGAGGGAAGAAAAAAGGAAGGCTAAACATTTAAACTGAAAGATACAGTGTATTATTCCATCGGTCTCGAGGCTGGAATATTGGTACCCAAAGTCACCATGAACTGTGTGCTGTCTTCAGCCATACCTGGTGACAGCCAGAAAGAAACAAACAATAGCTGAATGGCTATCAGGTGCCAGGTATCATGTTAGGTACTTTTCATAGCTTAGCTCATTACTCCTTAATTCTGTGTAAAAGGCATTATTATTCCCAATTTACAAACAATGAAAAGTATTTTTCCAGTAGTGAAGTGTAATTTTTCCACGTTGCTTCCATACAATCTGAAGCTAGAGCCTCACTCTCCTTCCAAAGGAAGAGGGTCCTAAGCAAAACTCTTTCTTCTCTCTTTGAGGCCAGTGACCACCTCTTCCCTTCCAGGTGTCATGGGAAGAGCCTCACAAGGCAAGGTGTGCCCCTTTTCTCCCATGTTCTTCACTTCCTTGCATGGGGAGCTAAAACATTAAGCTAAGTACAAGGTGAATGTCACTGCAAAGTTTACACAGTCCCTGCCAAAAAGTTCATGAAAACTTGCACAAATTGCTTGATGAATGTGGTATATGTCAGTAATATGTACAGCACATCCTGTGTTGGAAGTGATACTTTTCATTGGCAGTAACCCCTTTTGACCTTGGAGCTCACAAACAGCTAAAATCAGGTGATATTTATGTGGGGACCATGTGACATATTATGCCCTTTTGCTTAGTGACCCATACATTAATCAAACGGTAGCCAGACTAAAAATCAACATCAAATTTTTCCAATAAATTCCCCTCAAAGAACGGTGTCTTGGGGGAAGTGCTCAGTCAGAAAAAATTCTCCCAAGATTTGTTTACTGTGACGCAGAAGGGAAAAGCCTTTAACTCTGGCTTGAAATGACATCTGATGAAATTACATGGAAGGTGATGAAACGTCATCTTCTGAGCAGTGACTCAGATCCATTGTAGGACCTCCCCTCTCTCATGCTACCTTCCCATTTTACCTGCTAAGAACCTTTTCAACAACCAATACAAGATCCAGGTAAAACTGAATGCTAGAAACTTATGGGAAGAAATGCATAATTAAGCTAAACACTTGCCTCTTGATAATTAATTGGAACCAATTCTGAGCACTGCTATAAAGTCTCCAGTATCCCCTTTATTTTCCCCTCCCTCCACCCTAGTCCCTCTCAAACTTCTCTCTCTGTCTCTCTCTGTCTCCCTCACTCTCTCTCTCTCACTTTCCTATATTTCTTGTTTAATAAACCTGTTTGCAAGAAAGGAGTCTTAGGTTAGTCATCCACGCTTTAGTGTGAATTAAAGTCAGTAAGTCAACTCTCACAGGAATGAGGATTTCAAGCTATAGGTCCACTTGTGGAATGGCTGTCTTTGAACCCTTTCGAGGATATTTCATGGAACAGCTAAATACACAGAAGAGAAGAGGAACTGCTCAAGGCTGCCTTTATATGTAGGCAGGCTTGAGAAAGGAGAGACTTCAGTTCTCACTGCCAGTGGAAAGTAAATTCAGATTAATTCATAGACATTGAGTGAGAGTTATAATTTTTCCATCAGGGATTTATTGGTTTTGATGCCCTGTTCTTCTCCTCTAGGCCTAGGAAACAGATCTATTTCTGATGGCCTGTAAGTATCAGTTTAGGGGGATCCATTCTCACTTTACACCTGGTCTCTCCATTCCCAACGCCCTTTCCCCCCACCGAGTCCAACATGAGCTGCTCAGGCCAAACAGGGCCATAAGTCCTTCAACAAATGATCTGCTCCAGTGAGCACGACCCTCAGAGCAGAAAGCTGATAGCATTCTGACATGTGGCTGGTCCCCCAGAGGCTCTCATTCCTGTCTTAGCCGGAAGAACTTCAAAACTCTGAGTCAGTGGAAAATTCAGTCTGTTCCAAGCAAGAGAGACAAGTGTACTCCCAAAATGAATACTGGCATTTGGAAATGCCCTAGGGTATTTAAATATAATCTTTCTGAGGTGTGAGTGTGTGTCAGGGAGAGGAAAGATGGAGTGTGTGTGAGTGTGTGTGTGTGTGTGTGTGTGTGTGTGACAGAAAGGGCAGTGAGTGCAGCCCCAAAAGTATCAAAAACGCAAGGCCAGGCATAGAAAAGAATGTCCAGTATGTGTCCAATTACTAAATTCAGAATTTTCCACTATTTATTCCCTGAAGAAATGGGGGAAAGGGAATTAGAGAGAGGAAATAAAGGTGGTGGAATGAAAGAACGAGAGAAAGAGAAAGAGAGAAAAAGAAAGAAAGAGAAAAAGAGAGAGAGAAAGACAGAGACAGAGATAAAGACAGAGAGCAGAGCTGGGATGGGGAGAGGAAGGAGGGAGCCCTCCTGGACGTAGACCAAAGGCCTAGGCTGAAAGACAGAGTGAGAAACTACTGATAAGTCACAGGTGCCTCCGCCAGTTACAAATGATTAATTTCTGCCCTTATTGTGCTTTCCCATATCAAATTCTATGTCCAAATGGCCCTCCTCCCATCATGCAATGCCAAAGCTACTCCACCATCTGCAAGGCTTTCTGTTTCCTGACAAATAAATGGGCTTGTTGGGGCGGGTCTTAGCCCCCCTGGATCTCTGGACATGCAGGCCAGTCTCCAGGACTGATAAATAAAGTGAGGTGAACTGACCCTACAAGAGTGCCTTTATGACCTTCATTGCCCTTTAACCAACCAAGCTAACCAGCCAGAAGAGACAGCCAGGCCCCAGGGCAGAGACTCTTAATTTTTTATCTGTCATGGCTCTCTTTGGCAGGCTGGTAAATTCTACACAGCCCTTTTCAGAATTATGTTTTAAATACACAAAACTATAAAGGAAAATAATTACATTGTTACAATTATCAAATATTTAAATAACATGATATAGTAATGTTTGTACTCCATCAGTGCTTTAAGTAATAAGATTTAAGGAGAGGTCAAAAAAATGTCATTTAAAAGAATGATAGAAGCAAATAATGTTTCGAGGTGTCTACAACAACTGTCAGATGATATGAAAAGGTCTGTGATTTCTATGGTGACAGAATCGCAACGTGGTCTGTTGCCTGCATTCTGCCTAAAAGGAAAAACTAAATGTCAGGGAAAAGTCAGAGATGCAGTTTTTTCCCATCCAAATTCATAAACCACAACAAGGGAAACAAAGGGAATGGGGTCACTGATGATGATGGTAATAACAGTAACAACAGATCTATTGTAGAGTAACAAAGCAAGAACTGCTAAAAGCCAGCAGTAAAGATGGCTGCCATCTATAAAGACTCTTCTCTGTACCAAGCCCTGGGCTAAGAGCTTACCATGTATCACTTCCCCTCATCCTCGCTCTGCAGAAGGCTCATTTTGCCCACTTTAGAGATGAGGAAACTGAGGCTAAGGGGATTTTAGGGAACGTCTTGTGTATCACAGGTGATGAGCAGCTGAGCAAAGAATGGAAGTCAGGGCTGTGGCTGTCTGGCACCAGAGCCCACATTCTTTCACCATGTCTCCCAGATAGAGGACTGTGTGTGTGTGTGTGTGTGTGTGTGTGTGTGTGTGTGTGTAGAGGAGAGAAATGAATGCCCAGAAGTGCTGTTTCCTTTTTCTTATCCATGCTCAGGTGCCATTAGTGTAAATGGGGAGATAGGTGCCAGGAAGAGAGGATAGTAACCTATAGATCATCACTGAAAATCTTCTCATAAAAACAGAAATAGAAGGTTAGCTCTATCAGAGAGTAACCTACCACAAAGCCTCTATAATTAATATAGCATGTTAACAGCATATAAGTAGACAGACAGATCACCTGAACTTGGGTGAACTTAACTCTCCATGCAGTCACAAACATGATTCATAAGCAGATACTACCTCTGACTGAATCACAGACACTGGTTACTCAAGAAGGCTCCACTGGGCTTCAGGGATGACGGAGAACTAATTTTTTAAATGGTGTTCAAACAAGATCTGTTTCTGTTTAGGTCATCAGAGGAGACTTGCACATCAATCAGTAAATCAGAAGACCAAACTAAGCTTAATTTAACATGATCCACAATTTCAGTAGCTTTCTTGGTGGTCACATTACATCCATGACTCACATTGGATTTATTGTCAAATAAAATCTCTCAGTCTTTGGTGTACGCTTGGCTGCTAAGCCATGTAACATCCTGAAGTGTGCCGTTGGTGTTTTGGACCTAAACACAATGTCTTTCATTTATCTCCATTAAGTTTAATTCCATGGCTACGTCTCATTATGCAAGTCCATGACTGTCTGTCTTTAAATTTGGGTTGTTATTAGTGAGCATGTCCTGGGGAACACTGCTTCTTCTCCTTCACTAACTCACATTTCAATAATCTCTTCTAGAACCTGACATAAAATAATCAGGAAACTATATAACTTGCAGAATTCACTTCTTAAAAATTCAGATGGGGATTTGCCTTTCTTATCTTTTGTCTTCTCTCCCATATTCACAACTTCTCATAGTCCCCTCAACTGTGGAATGTAATTTGTTTAGGCCAGAAGAATGGGCTAGTTTGAACACCTATACTTTTACTCTTCTTAAATACCCATTTCTCTTTTATCATTGCTTTCTCAGTCCTCTCCAGTTCAAGGATCATTCTGCAATATATGTTAGTTTGAGTATGTTTTAAACACTGAAAATTCAAAGGTAAATATGTTCCTTGACTTAGTGCAGGAAACAGATACACAAACAGATAAATTATATGTTGTAGTCAAGTGTCAAAATAACCTACATAATGAAGAGAATCTACTGACTTATATAACTGAAAGGTCCACAGGTAAGGCAGGTTTCAGACATAGCTTGATTAGGGATTCTTCAATGGTGTACTAAAAAATATATAACAACTAACAAACTCTCCAGAGAACAAAACCTTGATGTGTAGTGTTTGCCAATTCCTATGTTGTAAATACTCCCACCATGTTGTAAATACCCCCATTATGGCACACTTCAAGCTACTGAACACAGGGTTTAAAATAGATGTGTACAACCACCTCTGGCTTGATGCAGACTAGCTCCAAAACATAATTGCCACCCTCATTTCTCAACAAGCCTCTCAGTTCTTCCATCCTCAATAAGCTGGTTTTCTCCTGATGATGCAACAAGCAACTGGGACTATATACTTTTTTGCTAGTGTTTAATAGAAGAGAATAAGTTTCTCTAATGAGTTTCCTTAATGGGAAAATTCATGCACTCTCTGAAAGTCAAGGAATGTCATTCCCAATTGGCTTTGCCCTGAGCAACATGGTTTGTTTTTTGTTTTTGTTTTTAAAAGATTTTATTAAGGCATTGGGGGCAGGGAACAGCATTGGGGAATCATGGAAGGGGAACAGACAAGTTGCTGTCCTTTTTGTTCTTCAGTCTAGTTGTGGAGGACGTCGCTTCACTGGCCTATGTTGGAATTATCATTGAGCTCTTCCCGGGTGAGGCAGATAGGTCGCTAGCCTCTGCATGGCTGCTTACAGAGGCTCTTGGAAGCTCACAGCAGCTGCCAGCCACTCACAGTAGCTCATGGCAGCCCACTGGAGCAGGGGCTGCAGCCTACGCTGTCACCGGCAACGCACAAAAGCCCAGCTCCAGGTTGAGCTGTTGTTCACCATCTTAGCTGTAGAGGGCGCATCACTGGCCCTCATGTGGGATCCGAACCTGAGTCCTGCTGCTCAGAGTTGGCTTCCCAAGCCAACTCTTAACCAACAGACCACTTGGCCAGCTCTTGAGCAACGTTTTAAAAAGTGCTCAGTACTATCTGCCACCCAAGGCTCTTCATTTCACCTACCAAGTGCCCCTTGTTAAATAGAATTCACACCAAAAACTGTCTTTTAGAAGGTGAGATTATCAGCAAGACAAGAAAGTAGCTCATTCGTATTTATCCATTATAATGGCTATGCCAATCAGATCTTCCCTTTAGGATTGAAACTCTCATCCCCCAACTGAGTTCCCCCCAGGCATTGACCTAGCCAGAAGGAGTTGCCAGCCCCTCTTGGGAACAAACTGCCTCAAATGGCTGGGTGGGCACAAAAGCCTGGACTTGCCTTAATTCAGAAATCTCTAAAGGGATATCCTAGCTCCAGAGTTTCTGTGGGGGATCAGATGAGTGAGACCTTTGTTGCAAGGGTATGGCAGATCAACTTTTCCCTGTGTCCCACTGGGCTTCCTTCTCTCTGTTACAGCATTCCTATGAGCCCTCCCCACTAAATCCCCTGCATGCAAATCTCAGTGTCTATTTCCATCCCTGAACCAGTCACTGGGGTGTTCTAGACCAATCAGGGCCCATCATTGAAGCTGGAGGTGGGTCAGTCCCACCAACATCCTAAAAATCTCACAGAACACCAACCTCAGACATGCTTACTCTGAATCATGATAAAATGAAACAAAGAAAGGTCACTGTGTAATTTTGTTTATATAAAGACAAAAGCAAGGTCACTGTGCCACCCACAAAAATTCAATCATAGAAATGCCCTGGCTCTCTGGTTGTTTCCAATCTAGAAGAGATCCCTGATTTCCTAGATCCTCCCAAATCACCCAACCAAGGGCCAAGTCTTACCAGTTCTTTCTAACACTCCATTACTGAGGTGCCCCATGTTTCCCTTTGTAGTACGTTCTTCTTCCATCATTGAGTAATAGGCCCACCTTGCTTCATTGTCTGCATGTTCCTGATGGTCTCTGGCTAAAGGGCATTGACAACACTCCATAGAGTGTGTCCGGTAAATAACTAAGTGTGCAGATGACCATGCCACTTCTCTTTCAGGGAACCTTAACAGAAGACGTGACCTTCCAGCCGGTTTTTTAAGCACAATTGGACATTTCCAGGCAAGCTATGTCATACACAGGTCTTTCCAGGCAAAGGAAGTGGCATGTGAGAAGGTTGGCTACACAAAAATGATGGGTAAGGAATCCATGTGGGTGGGGTGAACTGGAAGATTCTGGGATTAAATGTGGAGATCCTTCCTTGTAGGTCCACTTAATTCTGTAGAGGATGGGGAAGTGGGAGGTGACTAATTCTAAATTTGAAATCTGGTAGAAAGGAGAATTCCCCAAGGAGCCCTATTTTTGTATTTCTAACCATTTTTTTCTTTCTTTCTTTTTTGGAGAGGAGACAGCGTGAAGTGGGGGAGACACTTACATTTTTTTAAATCAAAATTGAATATTTTGAGTTTTCCAGTTTTCCTAACCTTAAGTTTAGGCACATGTCTGATAACACCAAACCCTTTCCTCTCTGAATACCATGAATTCTGCAAAGACCTGAAAATCAGGTGTAAGTTCTAGTCTGACTCCGAAAGTATAAGAACCAAGAGAACAGATGCCTGAGCGCAGAAAGAAATGGATGTCCCAGCTCAACAGAGAGAATGAATTCAGCCTTTCTCTGCCTTTTTATTCTATTCAAGCCCTCAGTTGACTGAAAGATGCCCACTGCATTGGTGAGGGTGATCTTTACTCAGCATCCTGATTCAAATGCTCATCTCTTCCAGAGACATCCTCACAGACACACCCAGAAAGAATGTTTTACCAGCTATGTGTGCATCTCTTAGCCCAGTCAGGTTGACATATAAAATTAACCATCACACCTCACTAATAGGTTTTGTAAGTATTATAGGTCTTTTGAAAATAACATACATCCGATGAAGCTGAAGTAGAATGAAATGTCCTGTCTTAAAAATGCTCCAAGAGGGCCGGCCGAGTGGTGCAGTGGTTAGGAGCTGGCCTGGGAAGCCAGTGGGTCCCACATATGAGGGCCGGTGACACTGCCCTCAAAAACAAAACAAAAAAATGCTCCAAGAGCCCTCTAGATGACCATTACAGAGAATTTTGTGTATATTTTTGAAACCCACGTTTTCATATTTTTACTATGTATGTATTAATAAGCCATGTAAGTATTATTTTATACTTTTAAACATTAGTATTAAAATGTTGTATCATTATATGCTTGTTACCTCAATATTATGTTCTGAGATCCAACTTTTTTGTTTATTTGCAAAGCTCTTAGAACAGTAGAACAGTGCCAGTAAACACCACGTAACCACTGACTATTATTATTTTCCTTATTATTAATACATGGATTTTGATGACTCCTTGTAACTAATTTATAGTAATATATCATTGATTATAATATATTTTATGTATCTATTTCTCTGTTGGTAGATATTTAGGTTATTTCCAATTTGGAGCAATTTTAAACAATATCCCATAGAATATCCTTAAGCAAGTCAAGCTCATATGTTCAAGACTGTCTTTACTTGAAAGTGGACTTGCTGGTTTGTAAGGAGAATGTATTTTAAGTTTTGTTAGCTATTGTCAAATTGTTCCCCAAAATGTCTGTAACCATCAGCAATGTACAAGAATTCCTACCGTTCTATATATTTGTCAACCACTTTGCCGAAATTTTTTCAAAAATTTATGGGTGCAAAGCGACAATCTTGTTTTAACTTGCATTTTTTTGTTCACTAATAAGTGAGATTGAGCTCTTTTTCTTCTATATTTATTGCTCATTTAGGTCCTTAAAATTTTCAGGGTCAGAGACCCCTTTTCTCCCTCATAAAAATGCACATAGTTACACACACACCACACTTTGTACACACATCAAGGGGCTTCAGAGAGCCCCAAAGACCAGCCATAAACCCTAAGAGCAGGGATTCTTGAGCTTTCATTGGCAATAAAAACCGCTTAGGAGGTTTGTGACAATGCAGATTCCCAGGACCCATCTTCAGGGATCCTGACTTGGGACATTTGGATAGGGACAGAAGGACTGGTGCAGGTTATAATTTTAAGAAAGACAGCTTTCAGGGTTCCTGGATTTCCAATAAGAAATTCTGTTTCAGTTTTCCAAATTTTCCCCTTTCCCATAGCTATAAAACAAAAGATAAAATCACCAAGTTTAATGTATAGAATCTATAATTTGCCTTTAAGCTGATGCTATAGCTACTTTTAAACTCAGAGTTATTAGGGCAGACACACCTTGTACCTCTCATCAATTTCGCTGGGAGAGTGAGTGAAGGGATGAATAAAAAGGGTGACTGAAAACAGGGTGGCATAGAAAAACACAAGGAAAGGAAAAAATTTAGGAAATTCTAAGCTATGCAGAAAATGCTCCATAAAAAGCAACTCCCTACCAAATACGAATGGCTTGTGTTGCTAATTTTATTATATGAGCAAGCTCATTTTTTTTTCTCTGCAAGATACTTGAAAGATTTTCTTGTGAAAAGAAGGAAATAGGGGCTGGCTGAGTGGCGCGGTGGTGAAGTGCTGGCTTGGGAAGCCAGCGGCCCCGGTTCAGTCCCACATATGAGGGCCAGTGACACTGCCCTCAAAAAAAAAAAAAAAAAAAGAAGGAAATAAATTTAGTTTCCTCTCAGATCTATAGTCACTTAAGTGATTCTGTGATAAGGTGAAGAAAATTGATTGCCTCCATTGCAAATAAGATATTTTCTATTTAAAACCCTAGTACTGAAGAAGCCATGAGCCAGAGAATTTGTGGAACATTTTGAGAGCAGGTAAGAATCTCTTTGGTATGATGATGATGTTGTTATGCAGAACATTCCCCTCTTTCTTTTTCAGGCCTACAGGTTTCAAGAGAGAGTTAATCCTTGTTTTTGACTCAGTCACACAAAATGCGTTCCTCTCTGAGCTTTCAAAGGCCAGCACCATCTCGAACCTTCAGTGTAATTCAGCTCTGTGACTGATGCCAGGAACAAGAATTAGGATCCAGTTCTAGGACTTTAGAATGACTCACTGCTTAACTTTGGTCCAATAACAATAGAAGCATGACTCAGTTGCTCTGTCTGTGAAACTGGGGCAGAAATGCTGGCTGCCTGCCTCGAACAAAGGGATGAAGGCGGGCCAGGCTTGTGGGATAACAGGGCCTCTGGAGTGTCAGAATGACCTGGGTGGTGGGGGCAATGCCAAGAAGAAGCTGGAAGACTATGAAGGGGCAACTTGACACAGAACTGGAGGAGGCCTTCATGTAGGGTGTTCTATAAAAAATGGAGAAAACTGAATGAAGTCAACTCCCACCCCTTGTCCCTCGGGAGACCATCTTTCTACTTTCATGAGCAACTCATTGGGATCAGAGTAAATAGTGGCCCAGGTTTCCTGAAATGATCTGATGCCCATTATCTTGTTCATTTGGTCATATCATATTTCTCATACTATACAGATTTTTCTAATTCTAGACTGTATGTTCATTAAATGTAGAAATTCTGACTGATTTTATATATATATATATATATATATATATATATATATATATACCTAGTAAGACGCCTGATACTCTCAATGTAAATACTATATGTGTCGAGTAAATTAATTCTTTCAAACAAAACATAAACATAAACACACACACACACACACACACACACACACACACACACACACACCAGCATTCTTTTTTACAAGATTCAAGTCACAAAGAAGAGGATTGGGAGGGGGTCCTGGGTAGACAATTCTGCTTCCATACTCATTCCTGCCTGTATTATTTATGATATAGACATGATTGCACTAATGGAGACTGAAAAACCAGGACTTAAACAAATGTAAGCTTATTTCTCTCTCATAAAATATGGCTGCTCCATGTCACAAACCCAAGTTCCTTCCACATTTCTTAGGGTGTTACCCTCATCTGATGGTCCAGGTAGCTCACCACAGCCTCTGCACCCTGGCTTATAGAATGGGGAAAGTAAGGAGAGCACATCTTCCAAGAACACCTCTCTCTTCTCTTCACAGCCCTTTAGCTAGAACTTAGTCACATGACCATACCAAACTGCAAACGAGCCTGGGAAATGTAGTCCATATTCTGAGGAACCATAGGTCCAACTGAAAATCAGCATTCTCTAACAGAAAAGAAAGAAGAAATGAATATTGGGACAACTGGCCAGCATCTCTTTCACACTTCCCAGTGTAAAAATTTTAAAGCAAAATTATGTGATTTTTCTAGTACTAGAAAAATTCTCAGTGGGCCCAGAAGTAGCTGGTCTCATGATTGTACTAATCTGCATGCAGTCAACCCATATGTTCATTCAGGGAAAAGACTGGTTCTCAATTTTGTATATTTGCCTTTTAAACAGCCTCATGTAATTATCTGATACCCTTAAATTTCCTTTCCTGCACCAAATTTGGGTGTTCATACTAAAGCTAAAATTGTATGGTTTTTGGCCTCTTTGAGAATAAATACACATTTTGATTACTGTACATACAAGACTAGATGATGAATGAATTCAGTGTAAAATCAGGAATCTGCCTACATTCAACTTAGGAGATAAAAACAGAAAGGCAGTGAGCATGTCCAGAGTGGAAGAAGTGAATGATCACACAACCTAATAGTCATAATAACTAAAGTAACTACAAAATTGTTAAAATCTATTGAGGACTTAATTTGTGCCAGTTCTTTACCTGCATGATCTCACTTAGAATACAAAAAAAGAAACAGAGAGAGAGGAAGGGAGGAAGGGAAGAAGGAGGGAAGGAAATACTACATCAAGGAGGTATGCACTATTACTACCTCCATATATAGCTGAGGAAACTGGGCTTAGGAAAATTAAGTAACTTGTCCAAGACCACCCAGCTACTAAGTGGCAGAGCCTGGACTTGAATTCAAGAATCCAACATTAGTATTAGTACCTTTAACCACCTAGCTGCATTGTCACGCTGATGGAACGTAGACTGTGAGCAATGCCCCATATACTTCCCACCCAATACCATGTGCATAGATATCAATCCCGTCAGTCACCCTATTTGGGAGTATTGAGGCAAGAGATCTAAGCAAGAGGATAAAGTTTTCAACCTTCAGTATTTAAGAAGTGATTTAGAAGATTAATTTAAAGCCTTTGTACCATGAAGAAATTCAGAAAAACTTTAAATATATTAAAAAATTAGTTCTGCATTTGATGATAATTTTCTTCTGTGGTTATTAATGTTCACAAAATCTAAGCTACTCCAGATGTCAGCTCTACAAATACTCCTTTACAGCATTCCCTGCTATTGTAACTCATCACAGAATAATCTGTCCATCTCATTGGTGGAGAGAGCACTCCAGAAAGTTATGTCCTTGGCTTTATTCCCAAATTGGGAACAAAATGGGTGTACAATAATTATTTATTGAATGAGTCAATGTTTTCCTTCAACGTATCCCTTTAGCATTATTGCAATCTATTAAAAGTGGTTAACATAAATAATTATATTATTAGATGTTGCTGTGCTTCAAAATTTGATACTAAGAACTTGCACTATAAAAAGTTTTGCTTAATCCATGTTAACTTATCAGAGGAATTTAATATCCCACTGACTTATGTATGTCTGTGTTCCCTGTGGAATTTCATTTCTATTAATAAGTTTGTTTACTGGACTACTTTTTGCCCCCACTGTTTTATGTGGTCGGTTTTAAATTTGACACCAGTGGATAGGAAGGAGTCAAGTCATTAAAATCTCAAACTGCTTGGGAACATGGTAATTAAGCTCCAAGTAAAATGACCCTGGAACCCATCTGCCCTTAATAAATCCATTTTTGAAATAAGATATATAATTGACATAACATGGATATCTTCATTCTCCCCAGAAACTCCAGGTGAAAATTTCAGGATTCTTCTTACGCTGGAATTCTAATTCTTCGTCATATAGGCAGACAAGATTCTTATTAAATTTACACAGATGCTTACTGGGCCAAATGCCTGATAAAACCAAAGGCACTTTTACTTTCTTATTTTTTTTTAATGGTTCCTTTTTCAAATGCATGTCTATTTATTGTTTCATTTTTTGAGCAAGCCCTCTCTCCACACCTATCTCCTAATCCAAAATTTCATCTACAGGATTATAAAGAACTAAGGATTTCCCAGGGGAGGATTGGCCCAGGGTTTAAATACCCCAATAGTTTTTGTCTCTGGTGGAACACTTTGTCTCTGAAAGGATAACAGCACCTGAGCGTCTGTCTGTGAGTTTCCTTCGAGGGCACCTCACTAGCCATTCACAGGAAGACCTACAGATTGGCCAGCTACTGTTCTTCCAGCAACTTTTTCCCAAACTTCTCTTTTGAAAAAGTTCAAACCTTTTCAAATGTTGAAAGAGTATTTAAATGAACACCTATAAACTTTTCATAGAGGTTAACCAATTGTTAATGTTTCTATGTTTCAAATGTTCCAAAGAATACTTTCTTTCTCTTTATATGTCTATATACACATATAGATGTACACATTTATATACTCTGTTATTGAACCACGGGAAACTAAGTTTCAGAAATCATGATATTCTACCCTTAAATATTTAAGCTGTATCACCTTAAAAAAAAAAGGATATTCTCCTATATTATCACAATACCATTGCAATACCCAAGAAATTTACCATTAATTCTGTAATATTATCTAATATACAGTCCACAATCAAAATTCCCCAGTTGTCCCATAAAGTGTTTTATAGTTCAGTGGGGTTTTTTTTGTTTTGTTTTGTTTTGTTTTTCTTTTGAAAGGGAGAGATTCCTACATTTATTCAAAAATTCATGCATTGCATTTGGTAATCATGTATAGTTAATCTCTTTTAATCTAATTCTACTTACTTCCAGCCCTACTTTTTTTGTTTTGCTTTGTTTTTAAAGTTTTTTAAAGAGTTCATGGCAGTTGTCTTGTAGAATGTGCCATATTCTGAGTTAGTCTAATTGTTTCCTAGTGATTCGATTCTGCTTAGCAATTTTGGCGAGAATAATACATTATGATGCTGTTCCCATGAACTTTGAACAAATTCCAGAACAAGGATTCTACCAAGGCCTCAGCAAGCAAATCTAAAAGGGGGGCGGGGGAAGCATTTTCAAAAATGAGATTTAGTATATACTGCTTTTACCAGAAGGGTGAGGCATCCAAAGCAAAATGACACATGAGTTGTCTAAGATTCATGTCCAAGGTTATTAATAACTTATAGATGTTTGAAAGGGGCCCTTGTTATGTCAAATCTAACAACCTTTGTTGAATCATCAGAATTGAGATTTGGGCAGGGTCAGCCTCTGCCCTTGCAGAGTGGATAATTACTAACTTGGTGCAATTTCAGGAATGCAGGAGGCCACTCTTTCCCACTCAGCCACACTGCCTCTATTATGTGAGCAACGACTCCCAGCTACTATTATTAATCATTCAGGTTCCTTAATGACTAGCTACTATGTCAGGCCTTGTGCTTAAGCCTGTGTTACACTGATCTATTTTTTACAAAAATCTCACGAGGTAAACATTATTATCCCCATGTCATAAACTTGGGGAAACTGAGTTCCCCAAGGGCCCAAGCAGCATATTTGGGATTTGAATCAAAACCTGCCTCACTAACTACAGTCCATAATTCCATGCCCCAGCTGGAGCTCCCTTATCCCCCAGTCTCACCTCATTCACCAAATGGCTTTCTCTTCTCTCTCCAGACCATACACTGCACGGAGCATCCAATCGCAGCATTCTATGCCAATAGGCCCTTCTAGAAATTTTAACTATTATTATTTGTGCCATGTCTGCTTTGTGCCAGGTACCTTGCTGAATGCTTTGCACACCACATTTACTCTTCCCAAGAGCCACGGAGAGAAGGTGTGTATTAATAATGTCCTGTGGTCAGCTAGTATCTCAGCCAGATCTGATGACAAAGCCTCAGCCTGCCTGTAGGAATGACTTGCCACCAGTTATAAAGGCCAAAAATTGATTAATTAAGTTCTGAATTCCCCGTCCCCAGGCATCCAGGAGTACAAACCCAAAAGAGACTCCCCAGAATATTTCCTAAGGCTATTGATGCCTCAGCTCCTGTGAGCAAATCACTACACAAGACTCCGCCCCCACAGACAAGATGGTGGTCCTTCTGTACCTAGAAAGGACCAGGAACCAAGATACCACGCACGGCAAGAACAGGCAGATACTCTTCCTCTATTTGTTATTGTTTCTGCACAAACTCCTTCAAATGGCTGAATCTAGTAAAAGAAGATGTTGCCTTGCAGCAAAAATTCCAAAGGAAAACTGAGAATACTGTCACTACAATCTCTATGCCTACAGCAAATATCCCCCCCGCGCCCAACAGGCAAGCAAAAAATCAGTTACACAAATGCATCCAATCTTTCTACAGGCTTTTCTAATAAGCAGGAAGTACAGAAGGTGAGGGAGGTTGGGGTAACTCTAGTAAACACTTCCAGGGATGCCTGTCTTATCCATGCCCCTGTGACAACTGTGCCTCTCCCGTTGACTCCACCTCCCTACTACAGCTGGTGGGACCTGGAGCAGATGCCTATTAGGGAACCTTTCCCAGAAACTGGAATTTGGAAACTCCTGTTCCTTGTCTTAAGGTTCTTGAACTGAGCCGAAATAAAAAGCCAGCCTTCAGGGGAGGAAAAACAGAACAAAGCAGGTCCACTGAGAGTAAGACACAAATCCAAGTGAAGGTGTCAGAGCCACAAATCTCAATTTGCCCTCAGTGCTGCCCAGTGATCCTACCACACATCCCTGGTATGTCTACCTTTCCATTTCCAAAATGCACGCCCCCTCTTCAAACTCCAGCGCCCCCACTTGCCTGCCCACCCCATCATTTGAGTTTTTAATTGCATTCTCTAGTGCCTTTTTACAACTTCAATCTCACAATTATGTATGCACCTTTCCTGAGTTACTCACATGAGTATACATTTATGATTGCCCATCTTTAGGAAATGAAAATCCTGCTTTTTCCACCCATCCTCTTCCAGCTACCAATTCATTTTCTGCTCCTCTTCAAAGCAAAGGGTTGTCTCTGTCTCCACTTTAAAATTTTTAAATCTATATTCTCTTTTCAGTCCATTTTAGTCATGCTTCCTTCTCTATCACCCCATGAAGACTGCTGTCATCAAGGTTACTAATGACCTTGGAGTCTGCCAAATCTAAAGATCCCTCTCCTAATCTTTTCGCACTTGGACTGTCTGCAGCATTCAACAAAAATGGGCATTAGCTCCATGACACTCCTTTTTCCTGGCTTTCCTTTTACTTTGTCACCTCCTTCTCCATCAGCTTTAGTGGATCTACCTTGTTCTTTTGTTCTTCATATAATAAGGTAAAAGACAATGAGATAGGAAAGGAAAGAAAGCAAATATGGTGGTGCATTATGGATCTTGCTTCACCTTGGGAATCAAGCATGACTGATTGCTTTATCTCCCAGGACCACCTTCCAAGAGTCCACATGAATGATTGCATCTCAGGACTGACTGTCCAAGGAGAGGAAGAAGGAGGAATTTATCTGCTGGCTCCCATTCCCCATCGGTCAAAGATTTACTCCATGGGCATTAATTCCTCCTCACTTCCCAGTTACTTCTACACAGGCACTGAGCAAGTCAGCATCAACAGGGAATCCCCAGGATGGAAGATGACAGACAGCTGGGAAACAAGGCTTTGTCAGACTGTGCCTACAAAAAGTCTTAGGAGCCCACACAGACCCAGCAACAGAAGCAGAATAAATATGCAGAGGCTCCTGGATCAGGTGAGTCTGAGAGCACCTGACACAACTCATAGAGGTGTCTTATACAATATCCCATCCTCTCTGCTCAGCTCCAGGCTTGCTTACTGATATTTCTACATGAATGTCTAATAGGTACATGAAGCCTAATATGGTGAAAAGGGAATGTTTCCTCCCTCCCCACCACAATATGCTTCTCCTAAGATCATCCTTTCTTGGTCAATAACATCTTAATCCAACTGGTTGCTAAGCTAAAAATTGAAGTATTACCATTGGATCTTCTCATTTCCTCACCCCATTCATCTACCAGTATGTCCTATTGGCACTAGCTACAAAATGTATTCCAAATCCACTCATTTCTCTCTGTCTACACTACAACCAGTGCAATCCATCCATCACCATATCCCAGGTAGACACTTCTTGACTTAACTGGCATATCATGCTGTTTACAATACAGTCTCTGAGGCGCCTCCTTAGCACAGTAGGTAGTATATCTGTCTCATACAATACAAACTCCACACAGCTGTAGCCGGAGAGAGCCTCTTTTTGGTGTTTTTTTTTTACATTTCATTATTTAAAATTTTCAAACATACACCACAAAAGCAGAAACAACAGTGAATCAAATTCCAATTCAAGTACCCATGATTGGATTTTAAAAATTCTGTTTCACCTCTATCTCTGAGTCTGAGGTAAATCCCAGATATAGCATTTGACTTACAAGTGATATGCTTTTGTCTAAGTTTACACCTCTTAAAGATAGCAACTTTAAAAAAAAAAAACTACATCAAAGGAAAGATCAATAAAAATTGCCAACAAAAAAATATAACTATATAACATTATAGAGTACTCTTTTTAAAAGATAAAGCAAGTCATATCACTTCCTTGCTGAAAACCTTCCAATGGCTTCCCACCGTGCTTTGTATCAAAGCCAAACTCCTCATTAATGCCAAGAAGGCTCCTGCCTGTGTCTCTGGTCCCATTCCTAAGGAAGCACTCCCACCAACTGCACACCAGCCACACTGGCCTTCTTTCTGTTCTACAAATGCTCCCTGCTCGCTGCTCCCTGAGAACCCTCACACTACTTGATCTCTTTGCCTAGAAGGCTCATCCTTGTCAGCTTATGCTTGGCTCCTTCTTGTCATTTAGATCTCAGCTTACATGAGAACACCTCTTATTTCCAGTCTCAAGTAGCCACCCAGTCATTACCATATTACTCTCTTCTAATTCTCTCCGTAGTCCTTTGCCCATGACATTTCTGGCCTGTCCTGAACATGGTTACGCTTATTGTCAAGTGTGACTGTTAATAACATTTGGTTTCCTTTAACATGAGGGCAACAAATTTTATGGTCACCCTATTTACAGGAATTGTATTTTTGTTTGACTTTGGTTTGCATATTGTCTATCTACTTCTTCAAGAATATATGCTCTTCATTTTTCAGAACTCCTGAAATATTTTAAAAGACTTCTCTCTCTTTAAAAAAAAAAGGAAATTAAAATAACTAGACCATTTTGATACACTAAAACTACATGGGAAGCATTGTCAAATAAGTAAAAAATATATATATGCTCTTTGGGGCCAGCCGAGTGGTGCTTTGATTAGGAGCTGGCTTGGGATACCAGCTCTGAGCAGCGGAGCCCCAGTTTGGATCCCACATATGAGGGCCAGTGATACTGCCCTCTACAGCTAAGGTGGTGAACAACAGCTCCACCTGGTTGCCTCTGTAGCTAAGATGGCCAGCGACGGTGTGGGCTGTAGCCTCTGCTGCAGTGGGCTGCCATAGGCTACAGTGAGCGGCCAGCAGCCAGCGTGAGCTGCCAAGAGCTGCTGTGAGCAGCCGTCCAGAGGCCAGCGACTGATCTGCCTCACCCGAGAAGAGCACAATGATAATACCAACCTGGGCCAGTGAAGCAACATACTCCACAACTAGACTGAAGAACAAAAAAAGACCACAACTTGTCTGTTGACCTTCCCCAGTTCCCCAACACTGTTCCCCTCCCCCAATTCCCCAATAAAATCTTTTAAAAAAAATAGAATATATTGCTCTTTGACATATATTCTCTGTCCCTCAGAGCTCTCATCTGATGATCTCTCCACTGTATCCACAGTGCTTGCCACATGGGAAGCCAAAGGAAAGAAAGAAGGAAGGAAGGAAGGAAGGAAGGAAGGGAGGGAGGGAGGGAGAAAGGAAGGAAGGAAGGGAGGAAGGAAGGGAGGAAGGAAGGAAGGAAGATCTCAGGATCTGAACAGCACCTGGTTCGAATCATTCCTTGTACTCTCTGTGCTAGGCTTCCATAACCTTCCATAAATGTTCCTATTTTGCTTAACATAAATGCAATGGGTTTCTGTGACTTCTGACCAAGCAGTTCCTGGGAGCTGCTAATTTCTTTTAAGAAACTGTTCACTTTCGTGAGCTGCCATGAGCCGCAGTGAGTGGCCATCCAATGGCTGGTGAGCGACTGCCTCACCCGGGAAGAGTGCAATGATAATATCGACATGGGCCAGTGAAGCAATGTCCTCCACAACTAGACTGAAGAACAAAAGGACACCAACTTGTCTGTTCCCCTTCCCCGATTCCCCAACGCTGTTCCCCTCCCCTCAGAAAAAAAAAAATGTTCATTTTTCCCCTTCATATTATATTTCCTTCCTGTCAGTGATTTTCTTTAATTAAACAAATAAAAAACTATTAAAACTATTATAAGAGCCATAGTTATGGACTAAATGTTTATATCCCTCCCAAATTCCTATGTTGAAATCCTAACCCCCAATGCAATGGTATTAGGAGATTGGGCCTTGGAAAGGTGGTTAGGTCAGTGAGGGTGGAGTCTCCCGGAATAGGATTAGTGCCCATATAAAAGGACCCCAGAGAACTCTCTTGTCCCTCCTGCTATGTAAAGACATAGTGAGAAGACCTCCATGAACCAGGAGGGGGCTCTCATCAGACATCAAATCTTCCAGCCCCTTGATCTGGGACTTTCGAGCCTCCAGACTGTGAGAAATAACATTCTGTTGTTAGAAGCCACCCACTTTATCTATGGTATTCTGTTATGGCAAACTTAACAAACTAAAATAGTCATCCATCTAAAACAAGGAAAATCAACGTATTTTTTTTAAACCATAAACCATTGAGAACTATGGAATTACAAACAAGTGGTCCAAATAAAAAGTAATCATTTCTGCTTCACAAGATATAATAAATATTACTGACATTGGCAATAAAGCTTCAGATCCTGATTATTACAAAAACATTTCCGTGGAAGCTAGAAGTACATTGTCAAAATAGCAATAAATCCTTTAAATAAGACCCAGATTTTTTCATTCAAGCATAGAAAGCATGTGTATTGCTATTGCCTCAGGTCACTCCATTTGAGGAAACTCATGCTTTAAATAATCATTGTAAAATTTGAGCCATTCTGTAAGGAAAAGAATGGTAGGAGTATTTGTTCAATCAGAACAATATAAAAATTAAACCTGGTTTGTTTGTTTTTTAATGGGAATGGTGGGGGCACAGGGTTTCTCCAAACTTCAGATTATAGCTAACAATGGGAATATTAATTCATAGCACACAATATTGAAAATAATTTAATAAACTCACTTGCCAAGTAATAGTAGCAGTCTTTGAATAAAGAATGAGGTAATCAATTATGGGAGAAGATGAACAGGTTTTACTGAAAAAATCTGCCCCAAACCACACCTTCTCCAACCTCAGCTCTACCATCCAAAAAGGAAAAATGAGTAACAACGAAAAAAAAAAAAAAAATCCCAGAAGTCCTAAGTACTGAACAAATACCACACCTTCCTTTAGTGAGCCCACTTCCAAGACAGGCAAGTGCCATATCTGTGCAAAAGGTACTATATGAGGTGTGATCAAACAATACAGTGAATGTTTAAATTAAAAAACATTATTACAGTAAAAGACACACTGCCATTAATTCCCCTCAAAATACTCCCCCTTGTTTCAAACACACTTATCCCATTGTTCTTGCCACTTCCGGAAGCAGTTTTGGAAGTCCTCTTTCATGAGTGCCTTTAGGTGCCGCTATCATGGCTGCCTCTATGTCCTGAAACATTTTGACTTTAAAGAAGAGCTATACCAGAAGCAATGTATGACATGAGCATTGTCATGATGGAGGATGATTTATGGCACATTTTAAAACACACCTTCTCTAAACCATAGCTCACACCCAACTGACTGCACCCACCAAGTTGCAACTTGTCACACACTGTTACTAAGGTTCAATGAGCAGCTTCCCATATTGAAGATCCCTGCCTTTCCATTGGATGGCACTCAGCAACATCATTCACTGTATTTTGTGATCACAAAGCAAGAAAGGCTCCGTGTCACACATCACTTCTGGTACAAAATTTCTGTCAAATAAAAACATTATGGTGTGTCCTCATCCACCTTATTCACTGGATCTGGCTCTTCTCCAAAGTCAAAATGACTGTGAAAGGTAAATGTTTTGACTCAATTCAGGACATCAAGCCAACTGCAAGAGCACAACTAAAGACACACAAAAGAGGACTTTCAGTACTGCTTCAAAAAGTGGCAAGAATGAGGGGATAAGTGTGTTTGAAGTGAGGGGGAGTATTTTGAGGAGGATTAGTGGCAATATGTCTTTTACTGTAATAAATTTTTTTAAATTTAACCATTCACCTTATTTTTTGATCACACCTCATACATCTATTCATACCATAAAAATATATTGTTCTGATCTGAGCTGGGATTTGGGTATACAGCAAGGAGTAAAGTAGACAATATTCTTGCTCTCATGGAGCTTATAGTCTTGTGACAACCTCAAAAATAACACTTCCCAAATACAAGCCTGTTATTTTTCTATCAAAGAGGAAGCATTGCATTGGCCCTATAGTGAGTCAAAGGGCCTGGCTTCATATTCTGGCTTTACAACTTAGTAGTTGTATAACTTCAGGCAAGTTACTTAATTTTCCTGTGACTCAGTTTCCTCTTCTGTAACCTCATAGATTTGTTGGGAGGATTAAATGAGTATAGCAATTACTGAAGCAATTAACAGTGTAAAGCAATCAGATTAATGCCTGACAGAGCATGAACTGCTGATGAGACTTTGCCACTTCTACTATTATTACAGCAAAGGGTGGGACTGATTGAAAAGCCTGAGTTTAGAATGCTTAATCAATGAATATTAAGCGCCCAACTTGCCTGAACACAATTGCCTGATAGCCAGGCCCTTTTTCCTTCAAACAGGAATGATGAGGTTCCTGATCTGGAAAAACTGGCTCCAGAGAAAAGACTTCCATAGAATAACATTTCAAAGTTTCCCAGCATTAGAGCCAACTTCCTGCCAATCACCCTGAAATAACTACCATCAGACAGTAAGCCCTGCCCAAGTCAGAAGCATTCCCTCTACTCTCCAGCAGCTCATGCTTAATTATGAATGAATTGGTACAGGTGACCACACCTATAATAATAGAAACACACTAAGAAAAGCAAACAAATAACGGCATCTCAAAGTAAACAAGGAAAATGTAGGAATCTGAAGAGAAATCCTCTGAAAGATTAAGGAAGATATTGCATCTATAAAACAGCATCAAAATGTTATGGGGAAAAAATAGAACAGAGAATAAGAAAGAGTTCTTGGAAAATTAAAACTAGAATTGCTAAAATTGAAAATTCAAACCAACAGTTGGAAAATAAGTAAAAATAAGTATCAGTCAGTCTTCTCCCTCTCCCCTAAAGCAGCATCGTAAAGTCTATCTTCCATAACACATTTTCCCTTATGTTTCTTTTCCTGGGTTACAGAGCCATACTCTGGCTCTGGGCTACCAGAGACATCTGTAACCTTAATACCTGTGGCAAATGAGGTGGCAAATGTCCAATGAGTGAAGGAAAAAAATGAGTGATTGACAGCAGCAGTGAAGCCCCAATGTCATACCTTTGCCAGCCATCTTGGCTCACTTTATGCTGCCCTTCCCTGAATATTCTCTCCCCACTTTGCACAGAGGGGATTCCTGCCAAAGGTCCATGAGTACATGAACACTGGACTTGAAGTACGCAGACTGAGTTTTACATCTACATTCTGCTATGAAGTTTCCAGAGAGGCAGTGGTATGTCTGTCTGTCAGAACACCTATTGGTTTGGATCAGCCAAAATGGTGACATCAATTTTCTTTTTAAATTAAATTTATTGAGGTGATATTGGTTAATAAAATTATATAGGTTTCAAGGGTCCATATCTATAATACATCATTTGTATATTGCATTGTGTGTTTACTAATCAAAATCAAATCTTCTTCTGTCATTATATATTTGACCCCACCTACCCTCTTCTACCTCCCCACCCCTTACTCTCTGGTAACCACCAAACTACTGTCTGTATCTATGAGTTTTTGTTTCTTTGTTTGTCTTATTAATTCATTGCTTTCAGTTTTATATCCCACATATGAGTGAAATCATATGATTCTCAACTTTTTCTGTCTGACTTATTTCACTTAGCATGATAATCTCAAGATCTATCCATGTTGTCACAAATGGCAGCATTTCATCTTTTCTTATGACCAGTAATATTCCATTGTACATATGTACCACATCTTCTTTATACAATCATCTATCAAAGGACACTTCAGTAGATTCCATGTGTTGGCCACTGTGAATAATGCTGCAGTGAACATAGAGGTACACATATATCTTTATGGATAAACGTTTTCAATTTTGGGGGGTAGATACACAGAAGAGGGATTGCTGGGTCATATGATAATTCTATTCTTCATTTTTTTTATTTTTTTGTTTTTTGGTGTTTTTTTTTTTTTTTGAGGGCAGTGTCACTGGCCCTCATGTGTGGGACCGAACCGGGCCGCTGGCTTCCCAGGCCAGCACTTAACCACCATATTCTTAATTTTTTGAGGAACCTCCATACTGTTTTCCATAATGAGTATACCAATTTACATTCCCACTAGCAGTGTATGAAGGTTCCTTTTTCTCCACAACCTCTGCTGTTACCATACACCAAAATTAACTCAAAATTGATCAAAGACCTAAATATAAGACCTGAAATGATAAATTGCATAGAAGAAAACATAGGTACTAAACTTATGGACCTTGGTCTTAGAGATGATTTTATGAATTTGGCCTCAAAGTCAAGCGAAGTAAAAGCTAAAATAAATGAATGGGACTGTATCAAACTGAAAAGCTTCTGTACAGCAAAAGAAACCATCAACAAAACAAAGAGGCAACCAACTGAATGGGAAAAGATATTTACAAACAACATCTCTGATAAGGGGCTAATATCCAAAATTAATGGGTATAGGGCCGGCGGAGTGGCGCGGTGGTTAAGCGCTGGCTTGGGAAGCCAGCAGCCCCGGTTCAGGTCCCACATATGAGGGCCAGTGACACTGCCCTCAAAAAAAAAAAAAAATTGGCAAAATTAATGTGTATAAAGAACTCGTACAACTCAACAGCAACAAAAAAACAAATGATCCAATTCAAAAATGGACAGAGGACCTAAACAGATACTTATTCCAAGAAGACATACAAATGGCCAACAGATACATAAAAAGATTCTCAACTTCACTAGCTATTAGGAAAATGCAATCAAAACCACAAGGAGAAATTGATGCCTCATGCTTGTTAGAATGGCTATTATCAAAAACAAAAGAAGTAACATGTAAGACACTAAATACATAACTGAGAAAAATGAACCCTCAGACATCAATTTTTAAATGGTTTTTGTCGGTGTTGATCTGAAAACATGCTGCTTGAAACTATAATTTTAGTGTAAATTAATGAAGATAATTAAATATATACATCCCAAAGTGTAAAACAAAAGATAAAGATGGATAATATGAAAGAAAAGATAAAGTATCAATCTAGGTCAAATATCTAATAGAAGTTCCAGAAAGGAAAACCAAAGGGCATAAAATTATCAAATAAAGAACTCAAAAAATTTTCTCAGAGTTTGAAAAACTAGAGTCTTCAAATTGAGATAACTTGGCAAAAAAGAAAAAAGCTACACCAAAAATCAGCATCATGAAATTCCAGGACACCAAATATACATAAAGAGAAGAAATGTAATCCTATGTCATACCATACACCAAAATTAATGCCAGGTAGATTAAAGACTTAACACTTAGAAAAGAAGATACCATAATATCTTTATGTCCTTACAAGAATACGTGTAAGACACTAAATACATAACTTACAAAGAAAAAAAGGGACACATCTGACTACATTAAATTTAAAACTTGTATTTCAGCAGAGAAGACTGTATCAAAGACTGCCTAGTTGTTTGCTCATCCTTCTGTCTTTAACTCCTGTACACACAGTCAAACTGCATTTCTCAGCCTCACCTGCAACAAGATGTGGCCATGTTGTTTCCCATACTGGCCAATGAAGAGTATTCATTTGAGACAAGCTATCCTCTGTCCCTTTAAAGATATCTGGCTATCAGTGTTTTTAGTATTTCTGAGGGGGTCAAGATATATTTAGGAAGCATCATTTTGGAACTCAGCATGGAGGAAGGTGCAAAAGAGAGTACTCCTTTTTAGTTAAGGACACCACTCTGGAGCTTCTCAGCTGTGCCAGCTACTAGCTGTGTGACCTTGGGCAAGTAACTTGACTCCTCTGTGCCTCATTTTCCTCATCTGTAAAATGTGGGCTATCACAAGGACAATGCCTACCACACGCAGACATTGTAAAGTTTCAATAGTACATAGTAAGTGCTCAAATATCTTGACTTTCATTATATTTTTGAAAAGGATTTAATCCATGACATGAGTGTCAAAATGGGAGGGAAGTAATCATCAATACACTGCTATGACTTTTGCAGTACTATGACTTTTGAGGTAACTGACACAATAAACGTTTTTGAATAAGTGAATGATTATGTGATAATGAGAAATTTACTTAGGCAGGATGGGCACGAGCCCCTCAGATATTATTCAGCAATTATTATCAGTGTTTCTCAACCCCAGCTCACATTAGAATCATTTGGGGGCTTTCTAAAAACAACAGTAGCTGAACCCCATCTACTAGATCAGGTAAATCAGAAACTCTGGGTGGGAAGCAAGCATTGGTATTTTTTAAATATAGGTAGATTCTATTATGTACTAGGTTGAGAATCACGTTATAACTTTCTGAATTGACTCCTTTCCTATACCCCACGGTAACAATTCCCTAACTTCCTTATTTCTTCAGGCCTCCACTCTATCCCTGACCCTCTCATTCCTGACACATGGCTATTCTTCAACTTCTGTCTTCTAGTTCACCTTTTACTCTTCTCTTCCCTGCTTTTCCTATTCAGGGGAACTGTGTATCCCCATACTCATTCACTGCTTCCATCCAAACATGCAGATACCCACTTTTACAGTTTCCATACTGTGCTATTGAGTAGATCATCTGTCCACCCTCCAATGAGACTGTGAGCTCTCCAAAGGCAAGTTTTGTTCATCTTTGCAGTACCACTTTGAAGAAAAGTAGTAGAATGCTCCCTTGGGGGTCAGAGAAGAAAAGCACATGGTAGGCACTTCATGAATGTCACTGAATGGGGAGGTGGGACTTTTTCCTGGGCCTTGAAGGATCAGTAGGAATTTAAAAAGAAAAGGGGGAATTTTATAAGAGGCATACTGTAATATCCCACCTTCTAGCCATTAAGGAGAGAGTTAGGAAGAGAGTGGCTCCAACCCCATATCTATGTTTTCACCACTCTTTTCACAAAGGAAAGATAGATAGATGATGATAGATAGATGATAGATGATAGAAGATAGATAGATAGATAGATAGATAGATAGATAGATAGATAGATAGACAGATAGATGATAGTAGAGACTCATTCACTATTTTTTTTTTTTTTGAGGGCAGTGTCACTGGCCCTCATATGTGGGACCCGAACCACCGTGCCACTTGGCCGGCCCGAGACTCATTCACTTTTAACTCAACTCAAATAATCCTAGAATTCCTGGTTCAGTGTTATTTGCTTGACATGAGATTATGGCATGGCTTATGGCTCATAACATTTAAGAAATGAAAAAAGCAACTTCAAATTGCCCTACCTTTCTATGGTAAACATAAGTAGTTAATCCATTTTCATTTCCTTTCTCTTTTGTCAAAATAGACAATTAAACATACAATACAGAAGTATGGATTCCTGTTTGTACAAATGACACCAAATGTGCCTCAGTAAGCTGCTAAATGTCTTGACCTCTACAGCTCTTCTGCTGTGCTTCTACTTTGGATTGAGTGTTTACTTAATTATCTGTATTTTCATAGGTCTGTTCCACACGGTAGCACCTTGTGTAAGATAAGTAGTTCTGAAAACACATCATCATGGATCATCGGTTATAATGAGAAGTAGACTAACCCAGGGGCATGCCATTGAATGATCTGCCAAAGGTACAGTTGACAAAGTCTTCATCAGTCAGTACTGATATAAATACCATCCTCCTCAGTGGAACATTTGCAATGTGTCTCTCAGAGCTAAATCGGTACTCTAATTGCAACATCAGTTATGGGCCCTGCTCAGTGATGATAGAGGCAAAGATATAAGGATGTTCTCAGCCGAAGCTATTTATACATACCACGTGCTCCTCAACTATCTGGTAGGAGGGGGATGGGAAAAGGCAGAAAGTTGACATAACTAAAAATTGAAACAGCTCCCCCCTCTTTTGCACCATTCATCCAAGAGAGAAAATTCGAGGTACTTCCTTTCTGAGAGTAAAAGGTGAGAAACCTCAAATCCTGTGAGAATGTAGTCCACACCATTTGCCAGCTGGTATTTTACTTCTAATGCGCTTTTATTATGTGAGTTCAAGACTTCAAGGACTACAACAGGAAAGGAAATTCAAGTTTTATAAGCCCAAAATTAAATCAGCAGTCTTGAAAGAATCTCCTTTTACCCTTAAAGGTAGAAGAAAGTTGTCAATTGCAAAATTGATTTGGTTATTTCAGAATTTCTTTAAAAAAAAAAAAAAATTCAAACTTCAATACAAAACTTCCTGAAACATTACATACAATCATTAACTACATATTCATAAATTGATATTTTAAGTGCCAGATATTCAAAATGTAGTACAGGAATAATATCAAATATAGGTACATTTGGGAAAAAATAGCTATAATAATGATGACATTTATTCAATGCTTCTACGTGTCAGAGACAGTACTAAGAATGTTACCTATACTATCTCAATAAATTCTTCCTACAACTCAATGACAGACACATTATTATTCACATGTTGCTGATAAGGAAACTATGGCTCAGAAGATTAATCAGAGCACATCACATACCATTTAAGTAGAAGTGTCAAAATTCAATTTCTCATCTGACTCCAAAGTCCTTACCCTAAAACACTATTCTTTATTCTACATATTTGTATCAACCTCAGAGCACATCTTATTCATATGAGATGTGATAAAAAAAAAAATACAGTGAATGTTTAATTTTTTTTTAATTACTACAGTTACAGACACATTGCCATTAATTTCCCTAAAAATACTCCCCCTTGCTTCAAACACACTTACCCATCATTCTTGCCACTTTCTGAAGCACCTCTAGAAGTTCTCTTTCGTGTCTTTAGTTGCACTGTTGTGGCTGCCTCGATGTCCTGAATCGATTCAAAACATTTACCTTTCATGGTCATTATGACTTTGGGGAAGAGCCAGAAGTCATATAGTGCCAGATCTGAATAAGGTGGATGAGGACACACAGTAATGTTTTTATTTGACAGAAATTGTCATACCAGAAGCAAGGTGTGACACAGAACCTTTCCATTGTGATCAGAAAACACAGTGAATGCTGCTGCTGATTGCCATCCAATTGAAAGGCAGGGATCTTTAATACGGGAAGTTTTGCGTCGAACTTTAGTAACAACGTGTGACAAGTTGCAATTTGTTTGGTGCAATCAGTTAGGTGTGAGCTACGGTTGAGAATAGGTGTGTTTTAAAGTGTGCCATAAATCATCCTCCATCATGACAATGTTCAGTGCCACACATAGCTTCTGGTATATAGCAATTTCTGTCAAATAAAAACATTATGGTGTGTCCTCATCCACCTTATTCTCCGGATCTGGCACTGTGAGACTTCTGGCTCTTCCCCAAAGTCAAAATGATTCAGGATGTAGAAGCAGCCACCCCAGCTCAACTAGACACTCATGAAAGAGGACTTCCAGGACTGCTTCAGAAAGTGGCAAGAATGATGGGATAAGTGTGTTTGAAGTGAAGGGGAGTATTTTGAGGGAGAATTAATAGCAATGTGTCTTTAATGATTGTTTTTTTAATTTAAACATTCATTGTATTGTTTGTTCACACCTCATACATCCTGCTTCTCTATAATGTCAACTGACCTATTTATGACCCATCAAGGCAACTACTCTTCCTCTTGGCTCTCTTTCAGACATCTTTAAGCTGTGAATCCACTAAGAACAGCATGACTTTCTACTTATTTCTCAGCTCAGATCTAATAATGAAATCATGATTGGTCCGACTTTTTCCTGTCTGAGCAAAGATTTTGTGCCAGACACCCTCACAACACAGTGATTGTCCATGGTCAGGTCTTGTTCCAATTAGCTGGTGGTTGGTAAACAAAGAGCAAGAGGGTGGGGAGGAGGGGGGAGCCTCACCCTGTTAGCTGAGGATGTGGGTGGGCCAGTTCCCCTTGGCAGAGGCAGACACTGAGATTGACTTGGGTAATACAAATGTGGTGAAGGGATTCAGAATATACTGCTGTGAAGAGTTGTCTTTTCTGAACTCTCCATAAAAGCAGAGCTTCCCAAAAGAATTCAACTGTCATAAATGCCCTCCAGGAAAACCAGGAAAAATTAATTCCTATCACTGAAGATCATCATCAGGACAAGAAATCAACTAAATAGACAGTGTTACTAAACTATTCTATCTCCTATCTATTCTCTTAGGGGCCCATTTATCATCCTTAAAGTCTTTTTCCCTATTCTGATGGTATATAATCCCCAAATTCTAACCTCCTCCTTGAATCACATTTTTCTGTGAATTCCCATATTCATACACAAATTAAAAATCTTCCTTTTCTCTCTTGTTAATCTGTCCTTGGTTAGTTTAATTTGCCAGCCCCAAAATATTGAACCTAAGAGGGTAGAGGAAAGGTTTTTTGCCCCTCTACAACCAAATAGTTTGAAACTGTCAAAAATTATACTGTAAAAGAATATTTCATGAGAGGAAAAACTCCACTGTCTGTTAAGTTAAAAAATAAGGTCAAAAAGTAAGATCTCATTTGTAAATATATATGTTTGTGGACATGCACTGGAAGCCTAAAAGAATGTTTACTATATTGTTAGCAATAATTATCTTGAGGACTAAGATAAATTTTAACATTTCTTTTTATTCTATTTTATATTATTTGAAACTGTCATAATAAATGTATATTACTTTTTATATTAAAAATATATAAATATTTTCTCTTTTTGTAAAAATAAGAATCCATGCATACCATTTGTACAGCCATATTATTTTTTAATTTATTCTAAAAAAGTAAAGATGAACTTAAAAATTCAGCATTAAAAATATTCATTGTGATGTTAGCAAAGGAAAATTTTGCTAACAATACAAGATTGAACAAATAAATTATATGATACCCATAAAGGGGATGCTTTGCAATCATAAATATTATTTCATGAAAAAAGATAAGACATGTAAATAAGAACATCCAAAGCTGTACAGAATTTTTATGATCATTATTTGAGCCAAACTGATAACCTACCAGGAAGCAAGGTCTCAAATGCTCTAGGGAATGACAGTCTTGAGGTTCCTTTTATACATTTCGAATTAAGGAAGGAATGGA
The DNA here is from genome assembly GCA_033961575.1 of Aselliscus stoliczkanus. Lineage (NCBI taxonomy): Eukaryota > Metazoa > Chordata > Mammalia > Chiroptera > Hipposideridae > Aselliscus > Aselliscus stoliczkanus. The sequence continues at coordinate 119,108,103 of CM066727.1, read as the reverse complement.
AGGAAGATTAAATGAAGACAAGGCAAGGAAATCTCTATGATTGAATTACAGGACAGTTAAGATTAAGTACTATAGGCCTGAGATGTGACTACCCACCAAGACCTGCCCAGTTAGGAATTTGTGGTCATATCACCCTGTGAGGTTACTTTCAGTGACCAAGATTTGTCAGATTTACTAGATAGCCTCTTGTCATTCACAATGTGTTCAATATACTAATTGAGAAAAAAACAACTTACAAAAGAGTAAATTAGGGCCGGACAAGTGGCGCATTCGTTAAGAGCTGGTTTTGGGATGCCAGCGGCCCCGGTTCGGATCCCACATATGAGGGTCAGTGACACTGCCCTCTACAGCTAACAACAGCTCCACCTGGAGCTGGGCTGTGAGAGCCCCGGTGACGGTGTAGGCTGCAGCCCCTGCTGCAGTGGGCTGCCATAGGCTACAGTGAGTGGCCAGCAGCCAGTGTGAGTGGCGGGCAGCCAGCGTGAGCTGCCAATACCCACGGTGAGCGACATCCAGAGGCCGGCGACAGATCTGCCTCATCCGGGAAGAGCGCAATGACAATACCAACATGGACCAGTGAAGCAACATCCTCCGCAACTAGACTGAAGAACAAAAAGACAGTAACTTGTCTGTTCCCCCCTTCCCCGAATCCCCAATGCTGTTCCCCTCCCCCAATTCCCCAATAAACTCTTTAAAAATAAATTAATTAATTAATTAATTAAAATATGACCCTATTTTATAGTTTTAAAATTACACAAAATACATTCATGCCCAGAAAATAATCTGGAAGAATTAAACAAAAGTGGGTAGGACTACAGATGGTTTTAATTTGCTTATTTTTATGTATCTATATATTTGTTATTATCCTACAATGAACCTGCATTATGTATGTAATTTTTAGAAAAAGAAGATGGGGTTTGGAGTTTTCTTTGGGGTTTCTATTTTGTTTAGTGTAAATATCAATGTCTCCAGTTGGGATTTAGGGCTTTCCTTCATTCTTTGCTATCTCACTTGAGGCTGCTTACCCTACATGCCTGGAGAAAACGGTGAGTTATTAAGGTTTTATAGTCATGACACAAAACAGACTGGACTAATAAGTGTACTACATTTTAATACAGAAGGTGGAGACAATTTCTTGATCACCATATTATGTTTTCTTAATGAGTGTTCATTTATTCATCATTGAGTTGCACAGATTGTCTCCAGAGATTGGCTCAGGTAACAATGCCTCTACAGAATCATGTGCTCCTCACATGGTTAGAAAAGGGAATGTGAAATAAGTTTGGTGACTAAAAGTAACCTCACAGGGTGATCTGATCACAAATTCCTAACTGGGCAGGTCATGGAGGGTAGTCATGCCCCAGACCTATAACTTCTTTAGTGGAAGGTTTTTAAGCCAGCGCTGTCCATTGTTCTTGTGCATCTAGGTTAATACCCCTTTGAAATACCAGAGTAATCCTCTTTTCCGACCCCTCAGAGGCATAAGCACACTCAAAAGAAAACATAGTCTTGTTAACTACCCTGTACCTTGCTTTCTCCCACTCTCATATAATCGTCCCTACATATCCTCCTTAATTCCAAATGTATAAAAGAAACTGAAAAGCTGTCATTCTCTGGAGCATTTGAGATCTTCCTTCCCAGTGAGTCATTCTGGCTTAAATATACTCATAAAATTTTTCTACAGGATTGGACATTTCTTATGTTGACAACCCCAACACCTCCACAATCTCCATAGGATTTCCAACTCTCTTTCCTTTGTGATAATCACATATGGATATAGACTGCACTTAAGTATACTTGAAATCTAAGCAGTAAAGGATATGTTTAGTCAAACAAAGGAATTCAAAATAATTTTAAACACTTTGGAGGACAAATAAAACATGCCTGCAGGCAGCCCAGTTTGTGACCTCTTCTTTAGAAGTCCACAAAGTAAGAACAATAATTAACCTTCAGAGCCTCCCTAACTTTATCCCATTTTCTCCTTCACCACTTTATTACCCCCAAATTAACAGGTTTTTTTGTGGTTTTTTTTTTAATCTAAGTTAAACATATTGGGTTGTCTGAAAAGTCATGACGTATTTTTCTATGTTTTACATTGCAAAAACGTGTCATGACTTTTTCAACAACCCAATGATTTATTTGTATCTATGTTACAGCACTCATTACAATCTGTGATAGCTTTGTTACTGTTCTTGTTGTTTTTTTTTTACATATCCATCTCCTTTGCAACAGGTAATTATAATTTAATGTTGAACCCTGAGCTTGCTCATTTGGAGTTTGAAGGAATAAATTTGAGTCTCAGCTCTGACATGAGACAATTTGTTGAGTCACTTGACCTATTTGGGCTCAGTTTTCACATCTAAAATGTGAGTTAACAATACAATGGATAAAACTGTACCCATATTATTAGGTATAGCCATGGAGATCCAGTAAGATATCTGCAGTCCAATCTTCCCAAACCCCTGGAAAGAAACCTTGAGTGTAGATGGATTTTTTTAATTAATAATTATATTAGGTGGAATATTGAGAGCTTGTGTATGTGCCAGACACTTCCTAGATGCTTTATATGGTCCCATAATCTTTATAACAACTCCATAAGGTAAAAACTCTCATTATTGGGGCAGCCGGGTGGCTCAGTTGGTTAGAGCACATGCTCTGAACAACAAGGTTGCCAGTTTGATTCCCATATGGGATCATGGGCTGCGCCCCCTGCAACTAGATTGAAAGCTGCAACTGGACTTGGAGCTGAGTTGTACCCTCCACAACTACATTGAAGGACAACAACTTGACTTGGATCTGGTGGGTCCTGGAAAAAACACAGTTACCCAATTTAAAAAAAAAAAAAAAATTTTTAAAACCTCTCATTATTTATATTTTACTGGTGAAGAAAATAAGACTTGGGTTGGTTGAATAGCATATCTTCTAAGTGGCAGAACTGGAACCAAGATGTCCCACTTCAAAACCCCCAACCCTGAGCATGTCCCTAACTCATGGCAGTCTAGTCTCAGTGTTTTTTCCTCAATCTGTTTGACTCTTAAGGCAATGAGATGGACAGACACGTATTCTTGTGTCTTTATACTCTTTTTGTGGAGAAAGATGTTTGCATTTATTTATGAATAAAGTTCATAAAGAGTGGCTAGACTGGATGGATGGTTGACTGTGGGACTAGGAAGGGGGCTGCAGATTTTTCTGAACAGACAGGAGTTTGAAAAAAGCTTTCAATGAAGGGCAGAAGAGGGGCTTAGCAGATGTGAAACAGGAGCTTGCTGATGACTTCCTAGCCCCCATCCCTCCCAGCTATGGACAGCATGACTACAGATGCTGTGCCACCTGTCAAGCAGGACTGAGGCCAGGGATGACAACTGCCCTGGCAAAGGTGAAGGCTGCTTAAACTTCAGGAAAGTCCTTTATCTTGGTGATGGCAAGTCTGGCCATCCATCATGAAAAGGAAAATATGAGAACTCAACAGATAGCCACCAGTTAATGAGCATCTACTTTACTAAAGCAGTTCTTACGCTGTTCGCATTTCAAGACTAATCCCTAGTGAGTAACTGGTGCTTCCTTTGTACAATTTAAAGAGCCTTAACAATGTCATTTCTAAAGGAGAGTGGAGGGTAGAAAGTGACGAACATTATTCTGGACACAGTTTTTCCCTTATTGCTATTATAAGTCCTTACCATTTATTTTTAAATAATTGTGCACAAGGTAAGGAGATAAAACACTCCCAGAGACCTTTACAAGTTCAGCTGAACTTGGCTGGGGCTATTGGTTATTTCATTTGTGAAAAGCTGGTGTCATGATTCAGGGCAATGATACACAAGTGAGATGGCATGCCCACAGGAGCCTGGGAAGGCTTTGGGCAGATGACCTAGCTGAGGAGGAACCAGCACTTGGATCCAAGGTTTCTATTTTCTGAAGATAGCAATAGTTGGGGAGGGGAGTTCCTCCTGCAGGGACATTTTGACCAATGCTAATGGGGCAAGAACAAGAGCTAGAATAAACCAGATTGAACCAGATGAGAATAGTAGATGGGACTTCAAGGGATGCCAGGGCCAAGAAGAGAATGTCCTCAGTCATTAGGGCATGAGGTCAGAGGGATACCCTGGGGTGGTCTATTGGCCAGCCTTCAATGTCCTGTGGAAAAAGTGGGGTTTGTTCCAAGCCACTGAGTAGATACATCTCCCCTAGGGAGCAGTCAGATATTTGTCCAATAGTCAATGGGGTGACCCCCCCGCTTTTTTTCATTTTTCCAGGAGCAGTGAGCACAGCAATGGACTGACAACTTGAAATGCAAATGTAGCCTAGTTGACTGGCATCATGGGAGTGGACCAGCCTGCACTCTGAAGTGAGATTTCCTTGCTTCCCACTGGGTCAGTCCAATGTGGTGTCTATGCCCTGCAATCACCCATGAGTAAAATATTAAAAAAGGAAAGAAAAGCTGGGTCTCTGAACACAAGTGTTCTAGCTATCAGAAGAGATCCTGGTGGCTGGGCTTACTTTACCCTCAAGGCAATCCTATGAGGGACATACTATCATTTTTGTCTACAGATAAGAAAATGAAGGCACAGAATGGTTAGGTAATCTGCCCCCAATGTGCTGGAAAAAAAAAAAAAAAAGCCTGTGTAGCTCTAGAATCCAGATGTTTAAACACTAAGCTGTACTTTCTCTCAGTGAGATGATACATGGAAATTCCTTTGACAGTGCTTGCTGTATAGAAAGAGTTCAAAAAATATTGGCTATTATTATTATTCCCCTTTTATATACACACATCCATATTCCAGTTAAAAATTATCAATTAAGATCACCAGTTAACTAAAAATTATTTAAAATAACAGTTTGTCAGGATATTCCCTAGAAACTTCTACTAGTTTTAGGTAGTATCTGTGGATCCACTCTTCAAGATGGCCCCCAATGGTCCCTACCTCCTGGTTGTCACATCCTTGTATAGTTTTGTCCCACCTTGTTTCAGGGTTGTTGTGTGTAATCAACAGAATATGGAGGAAGTGATAGAATATTACTCCTGAGTCTTGGTTATAAAAGATGCTGTGGCTTTTGCCTGTCTCTCTCTCAGATCCCTCACTCTGAGATAGATTAGCTGCCATATTATGAGTAGTCCTATGGAGAGATTTCCCTGGAAGAGAACTGAGGCCTCTTGCCAACAGTCCTGTGAGTGGGCCATCTTAAAGTGGATCCTCCCATAGTCAAGAATTCAGATGGCAGCAGCCCTGGCCAACATCATGACAGCAACCTCGTGACAGATCCTGAACCAGAACCACCCAGCTAAGCTACTCCAGGTTCTTTGACCCTCCAAAGCTATATGAGATAATAAAAAGCTTATTATTCAAAGCCACCACTTTTGTGGAAATTATGAGGCAACAACACACAACTAATACATTACCCCTTCTAAAACCTTTCTACTGACCCCAGCATTTCGTACTACCTTCTATTACAGCACTGACTATATCCTAAATTTCATGCGTTTCTCTCAATCTCCCCTCCTAAACAATGAGCTCCAGGACAGAGGCTGATACTGCTCCTGATTTGGGGATTCCCTGGATCTAGCATAATGCTGCAACTGGCATGGACTTCAATAGGTATATGTGATCGGACTGAACTATATCCACTATATGTCCTTTTTTCTTTAGAATATAGTCTTTATTTCAGGTTTTTCATGAATCCAGGTAGCTCTTGCCATCTATACAGTTAGGCCTGCTTTCATTCAATGAGTATTTGGCTATTAAAGTTAACACTAAATTTGTACTATCCAAGATCTTAGACATGTCATTTTTATTTATTTATTTTTTGCAATACAATCAGATCAACCTTTAACAGAAGAAGCTAAGCTGTGTGTAAGGCAGCAACACTCCTGTGCTTCAAAGCCATTGTGCCATTAGCCCAGAATTTTTTTCCCCAAATAAGATCAAACACCTAGAGATAAAAGTAGTTCACCAGTGGAAAAAGTAAAATAATTTCCTAGAAATTATGCCTGAGTGGGTTGTACAATATCTGGCAGTTGGGATAAATTGGAGATCATATTTTTAACTAATATTTAACACAACATTATTGTTATTAATAAATATATCCATCCACTCAATCTATGGTTCATTCTGAACTTTGATCGATCCTGTGGAGGCCAAATTCATCATTTTTTCCTAAAATGTAATAGAAAACTTAAGTGATCAGTGACCCTTCTTATTTTGTATTTGTAAAATAAGAAATCCATTAGACATGTGAACTTGTTAAGTAAATGGAAAGCAGTCCACATCAATGCTTCATCCATCATGGTCATTACCGAGGGACTTACCACTTCAAGGAGGGTCTGTCCTCAGGAAATAAACAAAGGCCTCACTCATCATTTCAAAGTTGTCATCTGTCCTTGCTCCAAAATATAGTAAAATCCAACAAAAGAATTTCTATCAATATGCCTCCAGATGCAACCATTCTGAAGAGAATTTTGTCAGCTCTGAGTGATCTGAAGTTCATCTGCGTGCACTGACAGAGTACGCAATCAAAGGTATGTGTGTAAAGGCGAGGGGATGGGGGAGACAGCGATCTTGGCATTGACACACTATAGTAACTCAACAATGATGAGTTGTAGAATCTAACAACACTACCTGTTGATAAGACAAAGTTATGCATATTATTTATTGTAGGAAGGCAGATAACCACTTAGAGCTTGGGTTGTGTCTCTGACGGGAAAGAGCAAGGTCAAATTTTACTAAGAATTTTGGTATTATCTAAGAAAGTTTGGTATTATCAACAGGTGGTGTTGGTGATATTCAGAGGGGCAGCCTTTGACAGGTGCATAGTTGGATCTCACAATAAACTAAAACAGCTGGAGACTAATGTAAGCCCTTTAACCTATTTCTCCCTAAAGGTCAGAGGCCCTCAGTGTTTAAGTAGTTCCAAGTTTGGACATCTGAATTTCTGCCTAGGCCAGGATTTGGTACAGCGTGTTCTGTAAGATGTTAAGAGATGTTACTTATTTAAAAGAAAAACGTTTCCATAGTCATACAGTTAGATAACTGCTGAGTTAAAGATAAAACCCATTATTTCTTTACTTCAGGACTTCTCAGGACCTTTAATATGCTACTGGGTATCAAAAATATCCAAGAGGGAGTTAGTTATTAATATGAAGCTTTTGCAAAATATATTTGAATGCTTTGTCCTAAAGCAGCTCACTAGATTGACACTGCATATAACATGCATGTACAGTTTTATCTAACCTAACCTTCCACCCTGCCCTTTATCCATAGGCCACTATAAGAGAATATAGTCAGAAAGTAAGCTAAATGGACACAGCTGTCTTAGCACTCAGCAATCAGCGCTGCAGAAATTTTGGGGCAGCCTTGAGCTGTGTGGACAGGTAAGGAAAAAGGAAATGCATCAGCCTAAGTTATGCCAGACTCAAATGATGAGATCTGTGTGCCCTGGATCATCTTAGGTGGTTCCAGCCCTCTCCTGGAAATGGAATGCTAGCTGTTCAATATCCTGCTGGGAGTTCCTCAAGCCTTTCCCACACTTACGAGCACCAGACACAAATTAGCTAAATATTCCAAGTTGCCAATTTTTGCTCAAAGAAAGCCCTACTGGCATAGACTCATCAGGTTTACAATGAGGTGGCATCTGGTACACGCCACCTCACTAACAACTAAAATCCTCACGCTGTTAGCTTTTTCACCACCCTTCTACTAAGATCTCCGCTTCAACATTCTTTCAATCACCATTTACAAGTCTGACTTCCTTGTTTAAGGGTTGAGGAAATTGATATTTCCTGTGCATTTTCTTTGTGCCTGATATGACATAAGCACTTTCTATGCTTTATTTCATGCAATTCACACAATTACAGAAAAAAATCATAGTAGTGAACATTTACATACTGTTTACCATGTTCCAGGAACTGTTGTGAATGTTTTACATAACTCAGTCACTCATTACTCACAGCAACTCTATGTGGTAGACACTGTAATTGTCCCAACTTTACAGGTGAAGGAACAGGGATTCAGAGGTGAAGACTCTTGTCTAAGGTTGCAGAGATGGTTAGTGGCAGGGCCAGAGTTGAACACAGTCCATGCATCTAACCTCTCTATCATTATCTGTCATCATTTGCCCTGTTAGATGAAAAAGCCAAAGCTCAAAGAAGTTAAGTGGTTTACTCAGAGGCACACAGAAAATGGAAGAACTGGGGCCAGAATCCATGTCTGCCTACTGCCAAGTCCTTGTTTTTCCTCTGGACCAACAGTTCTCAAAACATGGTCCCCGGATCAGCAGTATCAGCATCACCTGAGAACCTCTTAGAAATGCAAATTCATGGGCCACATGCCAGACCTACTGAATCTAAAACTCTCATATGGGGTCCAGCAATCTGTTTTAAGAAGCCCTCAAGAGGAAATACAAGATGGAGGAGGAGATAAACGCTGTGCTTATCTCGTCCTGTGAACACATCAAAATTACAGCTAAATTATACAACAATCATCCTGAAAAATCATCTGAAGTCTAGTTGAACAGAAGTTTTATAACTAAGGATATAAAGAAGAAACCACGTTGAGACTGATAGGAGGGACGGAGATGCAAAAATCCCACACCCACTTGTGGTGGTCGAAAGTCAAAGAAGGTATCTCAGCCACAGAGATTCCCCACAGAGGAGCGAGGGATTTCAGCCCCCCACACCAGGCTCCCCAGCCTGGAGTACTGGTGCCAGGAAGAGGAGCCCCAACAGCTTCTGGTTGTAAAAAACAGTGGGGATTCTGAGGGGCCAAGTGCAACTGGAGGCTGCGAAAAACCCAGGCATTGTCTTAAAGGGCCCACACAGACACTCACCCTGGGCTCTAGCTAAGGGACAGTGACTGTGGGGGTGTCGGAGACACATGGGGAGAAACTGAGTTATGTAACTTCAGGGCGATAGTCCTCATTTTTCTTGTGTGGGGCCATCCTCCGTGTAGCCAGAAGGTGGGCGCCATCTTCCCTGTATTGAGCCCGCCCCCCACAGGCCAAATCTGAATCTGATTGGCCTGGCGAGCTCGCTGTTCCATCATGGGGACTCACTGAGGCCTCACTCAACTTGCGGACTCCGCAGGAAGCTTAATCAGTTGCTGGACCTTAAGGGAGCCGGCAGGTGATGGCAGGCCTCGGAGCGTCCTAGCTTTTTGCAGAGCTACCCCATGCCCAGCACTGATGGCAACTGTGCTCAGCTCGCAACATGGCCTCTCTCAAGTGTCTCCAGGTATAGCACAGTTTTGAGGGGTAGAGAAACTGTGTGGCCTCATAGTTAGAGGCTCTGAGACATGGAAAGAACCAGTGCCCCCCACTAACTGACTTATTAAGAGACCACTTGGTTAGACCCAGCATACTTCATTGGCTCGTCAATAGCCAGGTGAATGGTTGTTCTTTTCCCCCTTAACTATTTATGGAGCAGGAAAAGAACAGCTTTGCTCTAGTCTGTGTTCAAGGGGAAGACCAGGTCCCCTCCTTGGCCATCCTTGACGATGATGCTCTCTGCTCAGACAGAGATTCTCATTGTTTCAGTTCACTGTTTCCTCACTTTTGCCTGTAGGTTCTGTCACTCTCTCCCTGTATCCCTTCTTCTCTCTCAGTTCCGCCTTCTCTGGGAGGCAACACTTCTGGGTAATACAGTCGGTTGATGTGCTGCCCTCCTGGTTGGTATATTGTGCAGTGAAAAACTTCTCACAGTTCTAGAACTAAACTTTTTTTTTTCTTTTTTTGCCCTAAGGGTCAGCTCTGTAGCTACACTAATAGTTTCATCACCCTCTGTTTTTATGAAATATTTAAGATCTCAGATATTGCCTGAATCAAGCTGTTGTCAAGAGGTTCGCTGTAGGTATAAGAGACAGATGGAACAATAAAGTGATTTTTATAGAGGCTAAAAGGAAGTTAAGGAATTTCTAATTCTGGTGTTGGTTGAACTTTTACTGCTGTGTTATAATAGAAAGAACCCTAGAATTTGGAAGTAAAAGACCTGAATTTAGGTCCTGCTTCTGCAATTCTGTCATTTATTGGTATGCAACTTTGGGCAGGTCACTTAACCTTCCTGGGCCTAAGTTTTCTTATCAAATAAAATTATACACACCACAGGTTTTTATTAGAAAACATAAGATGTTGAGAAGAGGAGGATAATGCATGCTATAAACCGTGAAAGCTATCCAAATGTGATTGCCAAAGAGAGATTAAAGGTACCTACTCCAGAATGGGTCCCCTCTGCTACTTGCATCACTGCAGCCTCCAGAACACCTAGAAACTCCAGTCTGGACTGCTCTTGCCAACCTAAGAGAGCTGCCCAGAAGTCAAGTTTGGTTTGTGCATAGAAATAGTAATTATCATAAAAACCACTGTTTATTGGACACTTGATGTGTGCCTAACCTGTGCTAAGCACTTCACATGTATCTTCTCAAATAATCCTTACAGCTCTGTGAAGTAGGAATCACTCTTCCCAGTTTGCAGATAGGCTTAAAGAGGTGATCGTCCAGAAGTCACACAGCTGGTAACCTGAGATTTTGATTAACACTCAAGCCCACACACTTAATCACTGCTATTATCACTATTCCTTTCTTTTGTGTGCCCTTTGGAAAAAAGAACCAAGTCAATTTGGGCTGATGAGCCCAAATCCTGACTCCTAACTCTTCATATTAAACTTCATGGAAAATGTCTAGCACACAATTTAAATTATGATCTGCGTTCCCACCCTCACTCCACCAAAATAACTGCAGTTGTAAAAACAAAAAATCAACAACAAAAAAAAACGTAACTTAATCTCTCTTCCTCAACCTTAAGAGTTATAAAAAGTCTGAATCATAAATGACAGATGCTGTTTCTAGAACGAAATCCTTTTGGTTAATTTTAAGGTTTTTGAAAATACTTGACATAAAATATGCCATACACACAACCAGAGAGTCTTTAAAGCTTTTTTTTTTTCCACAAAAGCAGCAAGAAAAATTTTCCCAGGACCTGAGCTCAAGATATTCCTGATACCAGATGCCTCCACAAGCTGGGCTGCTGTCAGGGGCACAGAGAAACTGCCAAGAAGCCAGGCCATTTCCACTCCACATTTGGTCTGAGGCCAGAGTGTTGTCTTTCAACTTTTAGAAAGACCTCCTGGGATGAGGTGAACCCAGCAATGACCATATGTGACCATCACTGCCTGTAAGGTATAGAAAAAAAAGTAAAAAGCCTTGATTCATGGCCAGGATCTTTCTTACCTGCAAAGGCTGGAAAATCCTTTTTCCAGTGCAAAACCAGAAACCATCCAGATTAACCTTTGCTTAGGGAGGTAAGGAGTCTTAGTTCAGTGGTCCAAGTCATGCTAATCAGCTTCTGAGGAGGATGTGTCCTAGTCTGAGGGCCTGGCATACCAAGTTCAGTCTCACAAGTTGGGTCACAGTGTGACTACGTTATTCAAAGTGAGTCCCAAGGAATGTTATGATAAGCATGGAAAGGGCCCCATGCCAATGAGGCACATGCATGTGCATACCTCATTGAAACAGTGTTGATACAGAAAGGGAATGTTGAAAAAAGAATGTGTTGAAAGAATAGGAAAGAAGACTTTTTCTTTGCTCTACCAGATTTTACATTTATAGGGTTTGGTATAAGGATCATGATGTATTATATATCCTTGGCCTCCAGTATGGCATGGGGAGTGGAGGCAGTAGAAAGGGGAATGCTTCAAGCCACTGTAGGTCCCTAGTCCACTTATTCAACAACTATTAATGGGGGGCCCACCAGATACCAAGTGAGGGGCCATGTGCTACAGATACAAATGACCAAGAGCAGGCACCATCACTGCCCTCATGGAACTTGGTCCTACTGGAAGAGATGGTCAACAATCAAATAGACACATTAATATATGAAAAATTGAAGTGTGACAAGTAGTATGCAGGAATGATCATAGTGCTTTGAGAACCTAAGTTAGGAGAATCTGATCTACTCAGAGAGGTCAGCAAGGGCTTCCCTGAGAAAGCAATGCTTCTACTGATATCTAAAAGGTGAGTAGAGGTTAACAAAGTAACGGATCAGGGGTGGGAGGCAAAGTCCCAGCCCAGAGAACAGCTGATGCCAAGACCTTGTGTTGAGAAGGAGTCACCTTAGTGGGAAGTCAGAGCAAATGTGACCTAAGTGTCACCAGGAAAGTCCACCAACCTCTATATACCTCTGCCTCTAATGTATAAAATCTTACCATTATTAAGGCATGCTTTGGGTTAAGATTGTTTTTCCTTTGAAGTGTTCTTTTAGGATCAGAAGAATCACCTATAAAATCAAGCGAATGATTTTATCTGACCAATTTTCTTCCTTGTAGCACAGGTCATGGCCACAAGTCCTTGAGATTTATACAGGAATTTGAGTGGTATTAAAGAAAAAAAAATCGATTAGCAATATGATACTTTACCAGCAGTCAGAAATTTAATGAGGGGAGTTTCTCTAAAAATAAAAAAAAAGAGTAATAGTTAGAAACTCAGTGTCTGAGTCCAGAGGACAGTCAGTCAAGATTTTTAAGCATGAGCTTAAAGAATCTCAGAGGTGGAGTGAGGATAGCAGTGACCATCTGATGAATTTTCCTGAGTTGCTGTTTGAATGCCTCTGGCAATGGCATCAGGTGTCCCATTGAACTTTCTGAATGGTACAACAGAAGATATGAAGGTTGCCCATATACGTAAAGTCTGTTGTGGGTTTTTTTTTAAGTTTATATCAATTCATCCAGCTTCAGCTTATAGAATTTCGTGAAAAGGGCAGTCATAGTTCCAAATCAAAGGGAAGAAAAATTGGAAACATTAATTTGGAGAGTTGTAGCCAGATATTGGAAGAAACTAGAAGAATTCAGAATTTAGTAAAGACTGGAAAAATGTGTGAGACAAAACCCACAAGAGTATACTAAAGTTTTCCATTGGAAAAAAAAGTTCTTTCTACAGCCACACCCATGTCTATCAGAGAATCAAAGTAAACAAAGGTATAATTTATGAAATTGCTTGAAGTTATAGCTTAAAGAAAAGAGAAAAAGGTTTTCTTAAATCTGGAAAACAAAACATTAAAAAGGCCAGCAATGTTTCAATTAAAAAGTCATTAAAAATTATAATCCTCCTCATCAGTTCATTCAGACCCATGAATTAATGTTTGTTCGGCTAGACCTTTATGAATCCATCAGCTTCCTCATTAGTTCTAGAAATTCTTCCTCAGTTCAGCGGCATGGTCTCAAAGTTCTTCAAGTGATGCCATCACAGATCATCCTCACATGTAAATGTTTCCAGAGAAGAACCAGAGGAAAACAGTAACTGTCGGTGAATCACAAGAGACCAAATGGCCGTGGTTAATGTTTTGATGAGAGTTTGATAACAAAAATTAGTTATTTCTGTGGCATAGAACATTTTAACATCATAACTGGACAATGAGAGTATTGCAAATTTATAAGAATTTCATACAATTTCTGGAATATCTGTGTTAGTAACATTAATCAATGCACATATAATAGCACCTAAAAGATTTATCACCACTTTTTTTTTTATGCAAAAATTCAGGTTTTATTTTTACTTATTCTTAGATTGTGGAAGTTGATGTCAAGAACTTAAAGACAAGCAATAACTTCCTACCTCTTAGCTGAACAAAAATAAACACGTGGCATCTGTATTAGGCAAGACTTGCTTTTTCACATTTCACATGAGAATGCAATATTACTCTTTCTTGGACAAAATGACCAGTTTCTAAAGAAAACTATCTTTAGAGGGAGTGTTTAATAAACATATTTTATTTAAACAAATCTTCCAGTGGGAAATGGAGAATTCATTGCCTTTACTTAGAAAAAGACTCTATAAAGTTATCTGTCAAAGTTATCTGTGCAGCTCACCAGCATGTTACTGGAAATATCAATATTTCCACATCACAGTTCCCAAAAGGCCTTTAAAGTCTCAAAATTCTTTCTCCTTTGGCTCGTTTCTCTCTTGATTTCCCCCAGACTCTATTAATGGTTCGCTTTATATCATCATCTCCATGTTCATAAATTTCCTTTAGAGCATGCATCAATCATCCCTAGCAGAGCTTTTCTTTCCCTTTTCAACCTGAGTCAGGTAGTCCCACACTTGTTTTCTGCTTTCTTTCTATATAAGATGGCCACTTCCTGGCTTTTTGGTTATTTTTAGATTTTTTTTTTTTAATTTCAGGTGTACAAAACAATGTAATGGTTTGACATTTACACCCCTCACAAACTGATAACGTCTCCCCCTACCTATTGCCTCTCTGACATCGTATATAGCTGTTATAATTCCATTGACTCTAATCCCTATGCTGTACTCCACATCCTGTGACTGTATATATATTAAATTATATATATTTTGTCCTGACACTGTATTTGTCCTGACACTGTATTTGTCCTGACTTTTTTTTAACTGTCTTCTACAGAGATGGTTTCAAGAGATTGTTCAGAGTCATGGAGTAACTCTTCCCATTGAAATTCTTTACCAAAAGATCAAATGACCTCTCTGTGACACGCACCTGCATGTTCTCAGTGGGGACTTGATAAGCTCCAGTTAAGGCAATGCAGATTTTGACAAACCTATCTGACCCATGCTATCCACCCATAATTACTGATTTTCACTGTTATAGCCTGTTGTAATGGGAACAGCCACAGCAGCTGGTTTTTCACTGTCAAGAAGTTTTGCTTTCTTCTGTGATTTCTGCTGTATCATCTTGATTTCTGTCTCAATCTTAGATTTTTCAGCTATAAGGGCACCATGTATTCATTCTCTAGTGGCCTGTCCACCAGCACCTTCACCTCTTTCAGTGGCTCTTCCCCAGCTGAAGCGATGCTCAGGCTGGGTCAGGCAAGGCCCAAGCTGTAGCCCTGCAGTGGAATAAACAGGAAACGCCACACAGCATAAGTCCCAGTGCCCAAAGCCTCTGTCTTCACTTCTTTTTCTTTTTTAGTTTCAGGTGTACAAAACAATGCAATAGTTATGCTTTTCACCCTAAACAAAGTGACAACTCCCCTCCCCCAATACACCACCACCACCCCCAATATCATACACATCAATTCCATTGACTCCATTCCCACACTGTACTCCATATTCCGTGACTATATGTATATTAAATTATAGTTGACATATAATATTATTCAAAGGCAGCTTCAGATGTACAGTGCAGTGGTCAGGCCTCTACACCATCCATGGAGTGGTCTCTCTAACAAGGCATGAGTCCATCTGGCCCCCTAGAAAATATTTACAACATTATTGATTGATGTCATCACTTCTTATTTTGACAATGCTTCCCATTTAATTCAACATACCAGATAAACCTAATTAGCTTAACATCTCTTTTACAAGGTGAGAGATTTTCCAGGAGTTAGCTTGAAGTAAAAAAGACTACAGTTAGAAACTAAAAAAAAAAAAAAAAAAAAAAAAAAGACTAGTTAGAATTTGATTTTGGAAAATTGTCAAAACGTCAAAAGGTTTGAACACAACTAAAAAGGGTCACGTGTCACTGTGAAACAATACTTATCTATTTAACCGAAGTGACAAAAGATTTCAAAGGCAAATACAGAAAGTTATATAGTTGTACAAAAAAAAAAAAAAACTTAGCTATTTTAATAATGAGAAGAATTTATTTTCTTAAGTAATCAAAGACCTGACAAAGTCAACATGAAGCACAGGAAATTACTGTAAGACACAAAATCTTGCTTTCCTTGGCAGATTTCTTAAAAGGTAAAGAAAAATCTTTGTTTTAACAATCTCTTATTAAGAGCAGGTCAATAATCTAAGAAAATTGTGTTATATTAACAAAGAGATAACCAAGTTTTAGTTTTGCATCAGTGTAGTATTACTATTAAGGCTAATATTTTTTTTAAAATGCATATAAATAAATCTATCCAATCTTAGACAGTATCGACCACACAAGAAAAACATTCCTTTCCCATGATTCCTTTTACACAAATCTTCTAAAAAAAAAAAAAAAAAATTTTTTTTTTTTATCCATTCAGTTTTTGTCCTACCCTCCTCTTTTCTTCTTTCTCATTTTGGAACAATCTGTCATTCTACTTTAGGACAATTGCTCTCTTCCCCTCCCCCCAAAAAAATATTTTTCATACCTCTCTTTATTAAAAACATATCTTCCTTTCCTTACATGCAGATTTTTTTCTTTATCCTTATTTCTAGTATATTCATTTACAATATTGATTAGAATTTTTAACCATTAGTAACCCTCATTTTCACTGAAAACTAAGAAGCAGGCAATTCTGAACTATCTGCCATATATTATCATTCTGTAACAAATTTTATGAATTCATCATTTTAAAATTTTCTGGAGGCATATGTCTTTTTCATAACATAATTTCTCATATTTACTAACAGACCCAAATATATTCACCTTCTCTATACCATGTAAAAGCAAGATCCAAAAGTAAATAATCTTAAACTTATTTCATCAATTAATGTTTCAATATTTAATCTTATTTGGAAATGATCTAGATAGTCAATGAATATCTATCATTAATTCAGCTTAGTACAGCATTAAGGTTCAAGTTATCACAAAGCTTTTTGCAACTATTTTTAAGTAGACATATCATAAAGCATAATTACTATTGAAAAGTTTATTTATAAAGTTTTATCCCACTTTCCTCTGTTTAATTCACTTGTTCTTATAATTATGCTTGAATTGCTCATGAAAATTTCATGAGACATTAAACAAAGCTAACCATTTTCTTATTATTTTTCTTGTTGACAAATCAAGAAAACATCACCAAAAAAAAAAAAAAAAAAACTCACAGGAGCAAAAGCCTAAAGTTAAACATATGGCTTTTCCCTATTTTTTAAGTTTATTTTTACTGTCATGGTTGACATGCATCAAGCAATTCCTTTTTATTGCACATTTCATTCTGAGTTTAATTTATAGCGTTACAATTGTAAACATCTAGTAGAGATAATATTAGCTTGTTTTATCAGCAAACCTAGGTAGAAGAAAATGTCTATTTATATTTAATTCTGAAAACTCTGAAGATATGCCTGTTTTATTTTATCAACAACTTTTAAATTAACTTCATTTACCAAAGAATATCCCAGATCATGTGAACTTAAAAAAAGACTTGGGTTAGTGTCTCTATTTCTGAGAGGTTTAGAAAAAGTTAGTTCATAGAAGGGCTCAACTGTCTTCTAAATTAATCTGAATAGAACTCCTTTGAGGATGTTTATCAATTAATTTGGTAATACCATCTGGAGATGAAAACATATCACATATATATAACATACATACATACATAAACGTACAGACAGATGAAAATAGATCTTATAGCTTTCGTTCTAAAATTTTTGTTGAGTCAGTAAAACATAGTAATAGGAACTCACTGGTTTATCTCCACTTTATTTCTTTACTTGAATTGTGTTTCCAGCAAATGGGACAAGTTAAGGTTCTATGTATACCAATATTTGTGGAGACTTTTAAGGTTTTCTTTTGCCCTGATATAAAGTCTGATGGAAGCTGTGGACTGAGCTTTAGGCCCGTGTTTGAGGAACTACCTAGCAGCCCTCTGGATGTCGCCAATGCACATCTGAATGGATAAAACCTCCATTTCTGTCTCTAAATAGTTTTATTTCCTCTTTTCAGCTTTGGATAGTTGCTTTTGGAGGTCCCCGAGTCACTTGAGAGCCTCTGATGGAGGGTAGGAGCATTTAAAATTCAAGGGGCGGTAGGGAGCTGAGGAGCTGAAGAGGAAAGAGAAAAGTCTGGCAGGGTGAACAGAGGAATGGAGGAGGCAGGGGCTTGAAGGGGGCATATAAAAGGGAACTGGAGGGAATTCTGAAGGTGGTAAGAGAAGGAAGGGGGGACACACAGTGGGAAGGGAGAGGTCTTAGAGGAGCTACTTTGGGGAGATCTCAAGTTTTCCAAAGAGGCCAGTTGAGTTCCAAATTTTCCTCAGCAAAATCATGCCAAGAAGAAAAATAGCAGAGTTTGCAGAGCATATAGTCAGTGGAGGTACAAGAAGGGGGGTTCAATTGACTGAGAAGTTCCCATGGGAGAAGCAGGATCCAACAGAGAGAACAGAAAGGCCTCTTAGAGAGCCAAGAAGAAAGACTTTCAGATCACAAAGTAGGGAATAATTCCCACTCAGGAAAGCAAGCCAAGAAGAAGAGACTTCCAGCACAGCAGGTCCTTGCCAAACAAAGAAGCCTGGGACTCCAACTCAGCTTCTTACAAACAGAGAAACCCAGGACTCGAACCCAACATCTGTTTGCCTGGGACTCTAACTCAGCTTCAGGAGCATACTCAGAATCTTAAGAATCATAGTCTACCCTTACCAGCCTCAACAGACATCTGTCTGGAGTATTGATTGGCTCAAGAGTCAGATTCTCCAATGGCTCCCTGATCAATCAGTCAAGGATGAAGACAAGGGCTTCAAAGGTATGCTCTGGGGTCCTGAGTGAGAGTTCCAATGGTGACTCGAATCCTATCCAAGTTACCATACCAAAACTGTTAAAGAAAAAAATTCCATGACACTTCAAAAATGGTAAGGCAGGCTTTATTCAGATTTATTCCCTTAACCATCATGGTAGATAAGGGAGCATGGTGATGGGATTTTGCAGTAAGGGAGAGAGGTTGGGCTCAAGTTCAAATACAGCATGTGCAAGTGGGAATTTATAACCAAGGAGCAGGAGAGGGTGAGCAGTAGATGGAAAATTACTAAGAGCAAACATCAGGGATAAGAGGGATTCTAGCTAAACCTACCTAACAACATCCCTGTTGAAGACAGGCCAAGGTGATCAGATATCACCTGGGGATGGTGGGGGATGAGAAACCTGATCAGATCCCGAGGGTGAGGTGTTCTGGCTAGACTGACTTTATTGGGGTTCTTGCTAAAACCAGATTTGACAAGGAGTACACAGATGGGCTTAAGAGAAGGTTCAGGAGCCTGGTGAACATTAGGTCAAGCAAAGAATCCATGAGTGAATTTATTTTAAAAAGGAAAAGAATAATAAAAATGGGCGATGAGGAATCCCAAAGATAAAAGTTCACATTTTTCTAAATTTAATTCAATACCATCCTGCCAGGATTTGTGAAAAGTCTGATTCCCCAAAAATCACGTAACCTTCTGCCTTCAAAGAGATTAGCAAGGCCCCAGGATGGTCTCATGGTCTCAGTCCATGAGAGAAGTCCATGAAAGGAAGCAATCCAATGAAAAGAGGGAAACATCACATTGTAAGAATGCTGATAACTCATCATAATTGACCTAACCCAAGTCTCCCAACCTGAATCATTTTCAGCAGCTCAAATATCCTTAAAGGTTTTGTAGCTGAAAAAAATATTGACTTCAGCATTAATTTCCTAGAAGCTTGTACCAGTTTCTCCCCCATGGCACATGATCAAGCAAGTAAATTACATTGGTTTTTCAGTCAGTTAGGCCAGGATTCAAATCCTGACTTTCAACTTGGCCATGTGATTATGGGTAGGTCTTCTAACCACTCTGAACCATGTTTCCTCACCTGTAAGCTGGGAATCATTACTGTACCTACCCCACAGAGCTGCTTTGATGATGAGATAAAACTAATGTATTAAAGTGCTTAGCAAATTGCCTGTCACACAGTCAGCACTTAACAAATAGGAGAAAGTTGAAAAGATGAGATAGGTGAGGGGAGCTGGCAAAGTCCAGAACAAGTGTATAGATCCTAAGATATACAGTGCCATGGGTCCCAGATGACAAATCAGCACAGCAAAGAGGCACACACACCAAGTCTCAAAAGAAATGAAGAAGCCTGAGAGAAACCTGGCCTGGGATTTACAGACAAAATGGAAACAGCTCTACCCTCTTGTGTTTTCTCTTCAGACACATGAGACAAGTTCACGGATAGACAGGAAAGAAAAAGGACAAGACCAGGTCTTCCAGTGTGGGTTCTGCCTGAAGAGGCTTATGGTATTTAAATAGAATTTAAGATCGAGACTTGTCCAGAGCAAGACATTTGGTTGGGGAAGTTCTGATCAGAATGATACTTAGGAAACTGGTAAGACCTTAAATAACTGGCAATAAAATAAAAAGTTGGGCAAAAAAATGAAAGGAGACTGACCGCCTTCCATGCTGATTGTGAGCTGTGGCCCATTAGACTGGCCTCCTTACAGATGGATTCATTTCTTGCTGGAAAGTTCCTTGGCCTTGTTGAGCTTGGCCTGGGGTACTCGGGCTTGGCATGGTTTTATCTAGTAAGATTTTCTCTTTCTGGAAAAAAAAAAAAGCAAAACAATAAAAAGAGGGGAAACTATATAGTGAGAATGCAAAGAATGTCCGAGACTATGAGTCATGGGGAAGAAAATTCCTGAATTTATCTTTCCGAAAGTTATTTTTATCAAGGAGAAAGAGATTTCCTTCTTGAGCCCCTGTGTGTATAATTTCTTATAGCACTTTCTTATGAAGTTCCTGCTTGTGTTTCAGTTTTTAACATGTAGACAATTCAAAAATCTGCTTCTGTCTCTGTCAGCTTTCCTCTCACACCCATTCGGCCGTGAGAAACATTTGAACAGGCCCAGCAAATGGAGCTAATAACACCATATAGTTATGTCCTATGCATTTTGGAGGCTGAAGTATGAGAACTGAATATTGTAAACACGGTGTAGAAAATGGCTCCTGGTGTTCTGGAGGTTGCAGCTCATGTAATTGTAGTAACGTATCCATCAAGTGGCCTGGTTTCCTGCCTCCCTGAGGTGACCAAGAGGCAAGGAAAGAAAGCATCTGTAATGTGCTCTATCCATCTCCATCGAGGGTACTGGCAGCCTCAAGCATTCAACAGCCCCACTGAGGAAACATGGCTGAATCTCCCACCCAATGCAGGACTAAAAAACAAAGATGGCTGCAAGTTGGTCAAGAAAGTGAGATCATGTCTCAACATGCACATGAGATTTTAGGACCATTTAATGCACAGAAGGGTTGAGGATCCCTTAGATACATGAAATAAAATAAATGGACTAATAGTAGTGTAGAAAAATATTTTATGTTTCAATAGAAAACTAGGCATACCTTTCTATTGCACACCCTTCCAGGCTATCAGATTCTAACCCTGCTCATTACATTTAAGTTAGTTTGTACAGCTTTGTAAGTTGAAGGTAACTGATGAATATATAAATTTCTATCCTGTCTGGTAGTAATTTAATTGACCTTAGCCGCCAACGGTTCTTAGCCTTTTTGGAAAACAACAGTTTTGTCTTGATTTGCAATTCATCAAGTAAATTGTATAAATTGCTGCTGTTTTGATTTGTCCTTTGAAACAGTTATTACAAATTGACTTGACTAGTATCCAAAAAAAAAAAAAAAATATGTTGAAGTCCTAACCCCCAGTATCTATGAACATAGCCTTATTTGGAAATAGGATCTTTGCAGATGATCGAGTTAAGATGAGGTCATTTGGGTGGGCCCTAATCCAATATGCCTGTGCCCTTATAAAAAGGGGGAATTTGAACAAAAAACAGACATGCGCACAAGGAAAACTCCATGTGAAGAGGAAGGCAGAGATCAGGGTGATGCATCTACAAATTCAGGAAGGCCAAGGATTGCCAGCAAACCACCAAAAGTTGGGAGAAAGCTATGAAACAAACTCTTCCTCAGAAGGAACCAACCCTGCCGATATCCTGATCTCAGACTTCTGGCCTCCAGATCTGAGAGAGAGGAACTTTGTGTTGTTTAAGCCATGCAGATTGTGGTAGTTTGCTATGGCAACCCTAGCAAACTAATAAGCCAGTTGTAGCAGCTGCCTATTTCCCTTATATCATGTGAGTAAAATAAATTCTTTAACATGTTCATTTTCTATCTGTATGAGAGTCATGACTTTACCTTTTGCTGCAAGTTATCTTTTAATATCATAAGTGGATCTTCTGCTGTCCCCCTCCATTCTTAAAAACTTCTCAGCCAAAACTAGAAATCTCTCATTTTCTCACCATGATGCTATTTCAATAAATAAAACCTTGCATTGTTCTAAGGACTATCCCTGAATACTTTTTTTTTCATTGAAGTGTTGGGTTGCATAAAGGCATCACAATTTATTATATCTTTTTGAGAACAACCTTTAATTGAAAACTTTACTAATCAAATGGGCTGCCTCTCCTCATTCAGATGAAAGGCTGGTAAGGAAATGAAGACCTCACAGCTGCCAGGCTCTGGCCTGGGCACTTGGCATTCTGGGTGATATTTTTAAATGCCTACCTAACACTCTCTTTCAGTGGTAAAAGAATTCCAGGGTTGGACCGGAAGTGTACACTTTTCCCACCCTAAGTCTCAGGGAAGGAGACCCTATCCCAACTTTCACCAAAAGTAAAGCCTGACTGCTCTGAGACTTCCACGGTGGTCCCAGTCCTTTTGCCAGTGATTGATCATGGCTGGGAGGTGGCAGCAGAGGAAGAGATTCTAAAACGAAATGGTTCATGCTCTTAAAAAGAGCCTTAATGAGTTTGGTGGCTCAAAAATGTTATCAAGAGGGCCGGCCGAGTGGCGCGGTGGTTAAGCGCTGGCTTAGGAAGCCAGCAGCCCCGGTTCGGGACCCCACATATGAGGGCCAGTGACTCTGCCCTCAAAAAAAAAAAAATATTATCAAGAACCCAGGAATTTTCCTTCTTTCTGCTCTGTCATATTTGGTGTGACAAATTTTGTCCTTAGTCAAGTTAGCTGCTCTTATGATCACAAGATGGATGCCAACGTTCCAGGCATCACATGTAGATTCATAAAATGGGTGTGCATTTTCCCTCATAGCTCTTTTTTTTTTTTTAAGATTTTATTGGGGAATTGGGGGAGGGGAACAGCATTGAGGAATTGGGGAAGCGGCAGACAGGAAGTCTTCCTCAGGACTTCCTGATATGTGAGGTAAATTTTCTTATTGAAGCAAGTTGAATGGGAGTTTTCTCTTCCTTACATCTAAAAGCATCCTATACTTTATAAGATATCTATGAACATTCTCATATTACAGATGAAAATCTGAAGTTTGGACAATTTATAACTTGTATCCAAGGTAATCTATCCAAGGTCACACATAAGACAAAATTTGTATCCAACTCAAATTCCAGACCCATTCTCTCTGCACTACCACTTACCCACTCTATTACTGATCACTGAAAGAAGATTACTGTCTCCTTGTTTTGTTTGTTTGTTTTTATCATTTAAAATGTAGGAAGGGGCCGGCAGAGTGGCGCATTGGTTAAGCGCTGGTTTTGGGATGCCAGCGGCCCCGGTTCGGATCCCACATATGAGGGCCAGGGACACTGCCCTCTACAGCTAACAACAGCTCCACCTGGAGCTGGGCTGTGCGAGCCCCGGTGATGGTGTGGGCTGCAGCCCCTGCTGCAGTGGGCTGCCATGGGCTACAGTGAGTGGCCGGCAGCCAGTGTGAGTGGCTGGCAGCCAGCGTGAGCTGCCAATAGCCGCGGTGAGCGACCATCCAGAGGCCGGCGACTGATCTGCCTCATCCGGAAAGAACACAATGACGGTACCAACAGTGAAGCAACATCCTCCGCAACTAAACTGAAGAACAAAAAGACAGCAACTTGTCTGTTCCCCTTCCCCGATTCCCCAACGCTGTTCCCCTCCGCCAATTCCCCAATAAAATCTTTAAAAAAAAAAAAAAAAGTTGTAGGAAGCCGTAGGGCCTAGTGGTTAAGGGCAAACTTTGGTGTCAGACACACCTGCATTTAAATCTGCATCTGACTTAGGCAAGTCACTTAACCCCCTTAAACCTCAGTTTCCTCATTTGTAGGATGGGGATAGCAATTACTATATTATAAGGTTGTGATGAGGAATATATATATAAAACTTAGCACAGATCCTGGCACATTATATATGCACAGAACAAAATTGGTGACTGTTATGATTATTATTGTGCCATGCAGTGTTACCCTACCTCTTCAATAGGCAGCTGGAATTTTTATTGTAAAGAGAGCATTTTGTTCCCCATACACAGAGTGGTATCATCAATTTGACTCCAGACTCAGTAGAGACTGCTAAAACTATGAGCCCCTCCTCTCCCTGCCCAGTCAACCACCATCAAAAGAGCCCAGCCCCCTGGGAGCTCCTGGCATTCCTTGGTAGAGCCCAGCCTGGTTTTGTCTCTACTCATATTACTCGTCCCTCCCTCTCCCCCCCAACCCCCATGGCCCTGAGAGCTTTGATGTTCACGTGGCTGCCTGGCAAGGGCAGAAAGATAAAACCCCACTTGTTCTCTCTCTCCACAATAAGACCTTTGGCAATTTAGAGGGGCATAGAGATAAAAGACTGTGTTTTTTTTCTTTCTTTTCATTTTTTTTTTCAACAACAAATGGTGGTTTGTCTTTAACAGCCACTCCTTCAGAGTCACACCAGCCTCAAAGAGCATGAAACACGCAGAAAGTCAAGGTAGGGAAGATTGATCCCATCCTGTGGGGAATTCACCTGCCTACAGAACAAACAGAAAGTGGAGGGGAGAGGGGAACTGTGTGCAAAGAGCATCCCACTGGGGTGATCTAAGTTCACACCCCATTCCCAAAAGCTTGTTTTCTTTATATTTATGCTATGCCACTTTAAGCCTGGCACACAGACAAGGCAAGGACAGGGTGAGATGCAGAGAAGGAAAGCTTGACTTGTCTCGTAGATAAATCTTGAGTTGATTTGACACCGTCTAGTCCAGAGGGCTCAATGTGCTGACAATGAGTAGGCCTGTGTCTGTGGAGCATTAGCCTGGGATTCACAAGTCTAGTATCAGGCTGGGCTCCAGGTTCACGTGACTACCTGCAAGTGGAGGAGGAAAGAGACTCATCCACCTGCATAACTGTAAGAAGGTGGAATGCTTCTGCTTATCTCCCTGACTCTACCTTAATCCCAGCCTGCCTTTCTATAGATATGCTAACTGACCCTAATTGACCCAAGAAGCTCTGCCTGAGACTAGAGTAACTTCTGATCTGACTGACTGGGAACAAAAGATTTGAAGATTTCCACCCCCACACACCTCTTCCTTGGATCCCACCTCTTGCCCCGCCTCTTCTCTCTTGCCAGGATATATAGGTCGCAGGAACTTGGGGAGCTCTTAAGATGGATTTGAGGAAGCTAGAAATCTCCCAACTCCTTGTTATGGTGCCATTTCAATAAATAAAATATTTCATTATTTCAAACTGATCTATTGAATATTAAATATTTAATGGGACTGCAACATAACAGTGAGGCTTGTTTTTTGAGTATGCCCATGTGTCAGGGCCTATGCTAAGTCAATATCAGCAACTATTGAGTAGATTGGACTGCTTTCCCCATTTTACAGATGTGGAAACTGAAGCTTAGGGTGAAAGTTGTCCAAGGTCACGTCCTAAGAGGCAGAGGCAGGAATTAAACTCAGATCTGTATCAACATGTGTGTTCTTAACCAGATGTTATAATCGGATTTCTGCAGGGAGTATAAGTGACTCTAAAAACTGTCAAGCAAGATATAATTGTAGGGCATGTGTACATGTTAATTGTGTCTCCAAAAAAGATTTGTTGAAGGCCTGACCTCCAATACCTCGGAATGTGATGTATTTGGAAATAAGGTCTTTGCAAATGTAATCAAGTTAAAATGAGGACATACTGAATGACGGTGGGTTTTACTGGTGTCTTTCTACAGGAAGGGAAACTTGTATACAGATATGCACAAAAGGGAGTCAGCCATGTGAAGATAAAGGCAGAAGCTGGAGTGATACTGCCATAACCTGAGGAACACCAAGGATTGCTGGCAACCACCAGAAGCTAGGAAGAGGCAAGGAAGGATCCTCCCCAGAGCCTTCAAGAGAGCCTGGCCTTGTCAACACATGGATTTTGGACTTCTGGCCTTCAGAACTATGAGAGAATAAATTTCTGGTGTTTTAAGCCACCAAGTTTGTGATATTTTGTTACAGCAGCCTTAGGAAACTAATATAGCATCTGTCTTTGTGAGTTTGGAGAGAGAGAGAGAGAGAGAGAGAGAGATATTGGTAGGGGTTGGGGATGCCAAGGATACTAGCCACAAAAGAGAGAAACACAGAGAGACAGAAATAGGTAATGCAGGTAGTAAAACAGGAGTTTAACTAAAGTCAAGAGATGAAAAGGAAAAAGAAAACTGGAATCAAGCTTGATGGGTCAGCTCCTTGAAAATGAGAAGAGTCAAAAAAGTTTCGACATTGCCTGCCAGTGAGGGAAGAGATTGAGAAACAGTAGGATGCTGGCATAGTTGGCCCGGTGACAATGACCTTGCCCGGCCCCACCCCTCCAGCCTTCTCACACCTCAGCAAGGGCTCTTACGTCAGTCTCTTCTTCAGTTACTGCACCCAGAGAACACGAGTTTAGCACTCACAAAGTGACGAGTGCTGAGGGGGTGGAGGAATGAGGGCCAGGGAACAGTACTAAGGAACAAGGATCCAGGGTCCTCACGACTTCCTCAGTCTGGCTGTTCTTTACCTCCTGTCAACCTAAAAAGTGTGTGCTCGGACCTCTAGCCCATTCCAACTTGGATGGGCATTCATCCAATGTATTGGGCGCATGACACCTTCCACACCCCTTTCTCATAATTCTTAGGAATTATTCTGTGTGTGTGTGTCTGTCTGTCTGTCTGCATACAGATATAGGGATGATAGATGATAGGTAGGTAGGTAGATAGATAGATAGATAGATAGATAGATAGATAGATAGATAGATGATAGATAGATAGATAGATAGATACCAGATATCTACAAACAAATATAAATAGAGATAGATACAAATCTATAGACAGACAGATAGATAGACTGACAGACAGATAGATAATAGATATAATGGCTCCTTCATCAGATTGTAAGCTTCTGGAAGGCAAGGCCAGTATGCTATTCAACTCTGCCTAGTCAGTTCCTTTGCAGAGACTGGGCACAGCAGTTGATCTGTAAATAATTGATCAATGAATGTCCAGGGTATTCTAGAACAAAAAGTTTTAAGTAACTGAAAAAGAAGCAAAGGACATAAATGCATGATTCACAAAATAAAGAAATATAAATGGCTCTTAGTCACATGGAAAGATGCTCAACTCTAGTCATAATAAAAGGAATACAAGTGAAAACTACACTAAGAGAATGTTTCACCTCTCAGACCAGCCAAAGTATGCCAAGATACCATGTTGGGAGGATATGGGGACACCAGCAGGCTCATACCTGCTCCAAGAATGTAACACACATAACTGTAAGGAGGTCAGTTAGGCAACGTCTATCACAATTACAAGTATGTTTACCCTTGGCCCAGCAATCCCACTTCTGGGGGAGGGTGTACCTGTTGGATACCTCAGACAGACATGCAAAGATAAAACTGGAGAATGTATAGCATTGATTGCAATAGCAGGTGATTTGAAGCAATTCAAGGGTCCTTCTCTAGAAAACTGGAAACATAAACTGTGGTGCTTGAATAAGAATGAGGAAAATAAAGGTTATATTCAGATTTGCTTAATTTGTTCTAAGAAACACTGAGAGGAGCCATACGAAACTAATGCATATGTTCCCTAGGTGGGAGCAGGGGGTAAAGAAGGTAGCTGGGGAGAGAGCAAGATTTTTCAAGGCATGGTTTTCACATCGTTTTGATTCTTGATTTATGCAAATATTTTGCTGAGTCAAAAAAAAATAGATTAAGTTAAAAACAAAACATATATACTATTAAGTAATATGTAGACAACAGAGTTGGACAAGTCCTACACCTCTCTTGTACACAGGAGAGGTTCATGAGGAAGAAATAAAAAATGCTCAAAACTCAGAATAAATTAAAATTTCAAAATAGTAGTAAAATTTGCCTATTGGTCAACCAATTTCCTG
Organism: Aselliscus stoliczkanus; assembly: GCA_033961575.1. Classification (NCBI taxonomy): domain Eukaryota; kingdom Metazoa; phylum Chordata; class Mammalia; order Chiroptera; family Hipposideridae; genus Aselliscus; species Aselliscus stoliczkanus. Next base: position 119,080,351 of record CM066727.1, on the reverse strand, counting down.
GAAGATTAAAGATGAGATCTATTTTCCTTAAGAACAAAAATCAGGGGTGAATAAACAATACCAGTCAACTGAAGGGAAAGTCCCATAGCCCGTTGTGGGGAATTTCACATGCTCAGGACACAGCCTGCCTAGCCGTTCAATTCTCTCATTTTCCCCGCCAGTTCCACTAGAATTCCACTTATTTCCTACTTCCAGCTTTCCTAGCCACTTTCAGCCTCTTTCTCAAACTCAATATCCTCATGTATCCTGGACGTTTTTAGATTCCATCCCATCCATCAAAGCCATCCAAGATCTCTAGCTCAATACACCCTTCACATTTTTGTTTAAAAACCTAGATGTCCCATAGGTGCCCAATGCCCTGCCAAACCCAGGACATTGCAACTCATTCCACCCTATAAAAGATAGAGACCATCATAGTGCATTTTTATTAGCATCTTACAGATGAGAAAAGGGAGCCTAAGGAAGTGGAGCACTTTGTCTCAGGTTATGCCATGATGGGAGGCAGGGCCAGGGTGGAAACCTGAGCAGTGTGACCTCAGAGCCCAGCCACCAATGCTACCTCCCTAAATGCCCCCCTCCCAATACTTTATGATGTATAGGTCTTTACTTCTGCTTCTCATCCCTCTGTTCAAGCATTCATTTGTTCATCAAACATCCATGGTCACCTGCTATATACCAGACACTATGCTAAATTAAGGGGATATAGAGATTAAGGAGACAATAGTCCTTGACTCTGAGAAGCTTACAGTCCAGAGAGAACACACACAGGTAAACATACAGCCCCACAGACAGGAGGTTCTGCCCCATGAGTCTAGGAGAAGCCCCCAACCCACTTGTATATCTCTCATGTTTTTCCTCTTATGCTCAGGAATTCTTCATTTGGGGTCCTGTACATGTCACAACTGGAAAATCAAGTCCATGATGAGTCTTCCAGGTAAAGTAAGGGACCCAAACAGACTTACATGCTAACCACTATCAGAGTTGATCATGGGGTCTGTTCTCCTGTAGCCCACAGTTTTGTGAATGTCGTTTCATGTTGAAACAATAATAAGAGTATTATGTATTTTTGCTTCTTACCCCAAGATTCCAGGTTGAAAACAAAACCAAGAGGAGATCTAATCTGATGATACTTCTCACAGTAGAATTCAGAGGACAGAGCAGGAAAGAAGAGCCCAGAGATCTTACCTGTTGCCCTTAAATGTCCTCTCCCTTATCACAGTCCAAAGGACTCATGTTCCTAACACTATTGTGCTGACTAAGCTAGAAAGGACAGCCTGCTCACTAGATATGCAGTCTTCCCTGGAATCTGCTGAGCCTCCAAGGGCAAGAGTGCCCCCCACATTCCATCCCCCAAACAAAGCATTGAAACTAGTCACAGACCTGGGTTCAAAATCAAATGCTCCCACTTACTAAGATCGTTAGCATCAGCTTCCTCATCTGGAGAATGGGAACAATAATGAAGGTTCAACCAGCTTTCCTGTACACACCCATCCAGCTCAGCTTCTGAGCTAATAGTGATACATCCGGAGCCCTGGCCCCCTCTGCCCAAGGTCATGTGATTACTCCTGTAGTCATCAGCATGGCCTCTCGTGCTGCAGAGAGGCAGGCAGAACAGGATGTGTTGTGAGACCTGAGAAGAGAGGGACCTGAACGAAACAGGGATTATTGCAGCTGGAGTCACCGGGGCTGCGGCTGGCTTTACCCTCCTGACAGGGGATGCCAAGGGAATGCAGATGAAAGAAAATGCTGCAGCTTGGAGGCAACGCAGGGTCTCCAGAGACAGACCAAGCCTGTAGTTAGATACCTGCAAAACAGCACGCAAAACATTACTTTGGAAAGAATTTACTATTTCCAACAAAGCATTCAGAAAGTCACCTTGAGGGGGGAGGGGGGCATCAGAACTTCATGAGACTGCCCTATACTTTTGTATGGTTTAATATTATTGTTTTCAGTTTTAAATATGTAGAGGCAAGCAAAGGGGAGGAAATGGAAGATAGGTACCTTATCCTTTTCCACGCTAGAACTTCCAAAGCTCCTAATCTGGCCTGGTCCACTAGATACCAACAAGGTTTAAATTTATGTCTCTCTCAATTGAGGGTCAGAAACCCAATGCCTACAGAGATCAAGCAGATTAGAGCACCTGTGCCAGGTGGGGGTGTAGGGGACCTGGAACAGAAATGCCCCTCGGAAGTGGGACAGCTGCTGAAGAGCCCTAGCCAACTGTTGCCATAGAGAAGCAGAGTCAGTGTTGCTGGGTCAATTTTTTTAAAATATAGAAAGACTTATTTCAAGGAATTGGCTCACACAACTTTAGGGACTGGCAAGTCCAAAATTTCTAGGGCAGCCTGGAAACTCAAGTCTTAGTTGATGTTGCTGTCTTCAGTCTGAATTCAGCAGGGCAACCATTACTTGTTCATGATTACAATGTAAGCATAGTGCCAATGTTACTCAGTCACCTTCAGACATACACAGTGACAAGGAGAGATTTTGTTTCAATGGGGGGGTGGAAGCGGGTTTCCCTCCCTCGCGCATATTTCCATTATTATTTATTCATGTGGTCATATAATTAAGCATTATGTCTTTCTTCTTAAATAGACCATAGGATGTTTTGTTGGGTTTTTAAAATTTTATTTATTTATTTATTTATTTTTAATTAGTTTCTGGTGTACAACACAGTGCAATAGTCATACTTTTTACCCCTCAAAGTGACAACCCTCCTCCCCCAATCCACCACCCCATTCCCCACCCCATATCATACATATCTATCACAATTCCATTGACCCCACTCCCACACTATACCCCACATCCTGTGACTATATATATTCAATTATAGTTGACATACAATATTATACAACATCAGCTTCAAGTCTACAGTGCAGTGATAAAGCCTCTACTCCATCCATGAAGTAGTCTCGCTAACAAGACATGTGATCATCTGACACCCTACAAAATATTTACAACATTATTAATTATATTCCTCGAACTGTCTTTCATAGACCATAAGATGTTTTTCAAAAGGCTGCCCACAGACCACAGACATCAACATATCCTGAAATGCATGCTAGAAATTCAGATTCTTAGCCATCACCGATGTACTAAATCAGGAAGTTGGCACTTTCAACAAGCTCCTTCTATTTTTCTGTGGATACTAACATTTGAAAACAACTGGACAGAAATTGTTTTCTCTATTTTGTTCCTCAGTGACCAAAGACCCCGACATCTAGTGGGAGCTTAACAAATGTTGTTGAATGAATTAATAAACAGTGTCACTAGTTTATCCTTAAGTTCTATTGCAACATCTTTAAAAATCATATTAAACTTGTAATCTTTGTGTTAGGTACTGTGTAATCATCTATGTATGTGTCAGTTAGCCCCATGAGACTAGAAAATTCCTTATGCTTTTTGTCATTCCCAGAACCTAGCTCAGTCACCTGTATAAGTTAGATGCTCAGTAAATATATGTTGAATGCATACATAGATGGATGAATGGACAGGTAGATGAAGGTACCCAAATACAGACCACCCAGTGCCTTATCAGGGTGTGCAAATTTTTTACTTGCTAGCCCCTGAGTGTTTACAAGTTTCTCATCCTATCTTATAGTAATTCATAGTTACTGCAGGTATTAAACATGCATCTAGAGCTTTCACTTGCTACAATTGAAATATACTTAAGAGTCTATAACATGCAATTTCTGTAGCAGGTAACTATATCCCTTTTATCTATTTCAGGAAAAAATATATATCATGATGCCCATAATTTAGAGTCATGCTGTTTTGGAAATGATCTTGAATCCTCTTCAATGTATAAACAAACAATTTATTAGCGTGGGTGCTTAAACTACTACTATTACTGTTTTTATATGTATCTTTTGTGATAACTCACAACCAACTAGACCCAATATTGTGTCAAGACACTCAGGTTAAGAATAACAGCTGTAAATCACTTGACCTAAATCAGATGGTAAAGATTTCTCTTTCCAAAATGACTAAAATTAGAAAGACTGACAATATCAAGTGTAGGTGAAGACATGGAGCAACTAGAACTCTCATATATTGCTGGTGGTAAACTGGTATTTACCCAAAAGAAACACAAGCATCTGCCTACAAAAAGAGTTGTACAGAAATGTTTATAACAGATCTATTCATAATAGACCAAAACTGAAAGTGACATACCCAAATATCTATCAACAAAAGAAATTATTTCTTTTTAAGTATAATCTCTTCATACAATGGGATATTATTCAGCAATAAAAAAAACTACTGCTATCCACAACATGGACACATTTCAAAATCATTTTATATTAACCCATGTGTGGATAGTTCAGAAAAGGCAGAACTAATCTGTAGTGAGAGAAATCGGAAGAACGGTTGCCTGAGGAAAGGGCAGGTATTGACCAGAAAGGGACACAAAGGAACTTTCCAGGTGACAGAAATGTTGTATATCTTGATTTGACAATTGTTACATGAATGTAATCATTTGTCAAAATTCACTGAATTTGGCCATTTAAGATCTGTGCATTTTCCTGCATGTAAAATATAGCTCATTTTTAAAAACATGTGTTTCTACATTGGCCAGAAATATCAAAGCATATTCTATCTTTTATGCATTGTGGTTTCATTGTGAGGATAACTTTTTAGAAATCTAAAGACTTTAAACTGTCCATGATTCTAGACACAGGTGTCACCCACATCTCAACTCAATGTACTCCTGTCATTCTACAAAGGTATTACAGGACAGCCAAACACCCTTCCAATATATAATTTATGCAAGTGCCTGGCTCTTTATATTCATTAGTTGATTTAAATCTCACTTTTTAAAAATTAACAGATGAGAATCAAGCTGAAGATAGGCCAAGTGACTAGCCCAAGTTCATACAGCTAATGACTGATGTCACCAGGACTCGAACCCAGATCCCAAGCCCATACTCTGTTTTTCTCCTAATAAGCATGTACACACACACACACACACACACACACACACACACACACACAGTCACAATTCATAGATCTTTCCATTCTGTTATCATGAGTCTGTGATAACAGTTCTCCCTATGAGATTTTAAAATAAACACAGGCTTTATAGAGGGCTCCAGAGCCCATGGAAAGTTTCAAATCATCACCTGATTTGCCCTGCCTGGCTTTCATTCTCAAACCTATGTTTGCTTTGGAATCCAGGGACTAGAATAATCTACTGAGAGCCAATGAAGGAAACCACACAGCATTTGTTGGCCAAAGGGCAAAGGGGGTGTTTTCTTCACTTTGTTTAGGTGTTAAAACAAAATTCTCCATTATTATACACACTGAAGTGTTGTCAGCATCTTTAGACAGGGAGCAGACACATTTAGTTGCAGTTCCAAATACAAAAGCTGAAAGCAATTAGCAGAGGGAAGGGAATGGTGAGCTCTCTCATCTACAACCACTGGCTGTTCTTTCTGGCTTTCGTCCTTGGATATAGTTTCTTATAGAATTTTTCATTCTCATCAGTGGTTTTCAACAGCAAATTTCTAAATACCCAAGCCTATTCCAAAGCCAAGATTATTTAAAGCTGATCTGTTAGAAACCATTAAGAATCCACCCAAGAATGCCAGAAAAGTTCAAGTGACCCTCATGTATACAGTGAGAATCATATCCCCCAGAAATGCTTAGACTCATGTCAAAATAATTCACCTTAAACCTATTCTTGGTTAAACATAAAACTTCTGTGAAAAAGAATGATGGTATATAGGACCAAAACTGACACAGCTGAATAGCTGCTAATGTTTCTAGATGATCAACTGATTAACTAATGAGTAAAAAGGAAAAAAAAAAATACCACATTATCACTATTTGAAAAAACAGATTTCTGGTCCAATATACTTCCAATAATACCAATGCTGGGAAAATCACTTTGCGTCATCCACAGAAAGCCCTCACATATTTGGTCAACAAAATTAGAAGTTGGTTTCCAATCTAGTTTTAAGTCCTAATCTTATTTTCCATAAAAAATAATTTGCACTTTAAAAAGCTTAGGACAATAATCCCTTTGGAGGAAATGCAATTCTGTGACTGGTTTGTTATTAGAGATATAAACCGTCTAGTTATCAGCTATAAGTTGAAGAATCTTATTCCTCTCTTTGGCTTATGGAGCAAGGAAATAATAAAAGTTTCTCCCCTGATCTTATATTATAAACTTCTGAGTTCCAACTAACAGTGAACATGATTCTCAGGACTGCAAACAGTCATCAGTCTTGCCTTTCCTAACAGCTTTAACTTTTCCATTTTCTTAGATATTAATATTAGCAATAAAAGTACTATGTGTAAATGTCCTTAAGATTTGGGCAAAGCTGTCACAAGATTCAGAATACCCAGTCCTATTGACAGGTGGCTTTTCATGTGATTAAAAAAGGCAAAGCAATTCTAGGAATGCACAGGAAATACAGAGGAAAGATTCAGAATAATAGAGATAAAACAGAACCAAGAAAAAAATGTTAAGTTTTAAAACATATGATTTTTGTTATGCAGGCAGTTTCAAATTGAGTAATTTAAGCTGAAGTATTTTTTGGCTTTGGTTGTCCCTAGGGAAAAATGCACAGCAGCAAATGATAATGGAAAAGACTGGGGGGATTGGATACAGCAGATTTCAATCCCAGTTCCATTTTTCCTAGCCCAGAAATTTGGGAGATTAAAACAAATTGATAGTAGTAATAGCTAACAGTTATTGAAGTTCAACATGAGCTAGACTCTGGTCAAAGTAGATTGTGCATATTACTCACTTAATTCTATGCGGTAGTGAAGTGTTTAGAAAGATGGATTCCAGAGCCACACTGCTTGGTTTTAACAGATCTCTCTTTCACTTCCTAGCTATACAATCCTGAGCAAGTTCCTCTTCTGTATAATCATCATATAATGGCATCACTTCCTAGGTTGCTTATGAGAATTAATGAGCTAATGCTAAGGTTAAGCACACAGAAGAGTGTGTGTTTGGCACAAAGTAGACACTGAACTAATATTCGCTACTCTTATTCCCATTTACATTTAGGAAACCGAGACACAGAAAATCTGTGTGCTAAAGATGTGGCAATTAATATCTAATGGATGAAACTATGATATCCACCCAGTTTAGCAGCTTGCCAAATACAAAGGCAAGAGGGCTGACTATTTGAATTTCATTCCTTGACCCACTGGGAGCACTAGGTAAAGGAATGAATGTTTCTTGAGTGCTTTCTATTATTAGACATGTGCTAGGCCCTACAGATGCTCACATTTGATCCCAGTGAAAACTCTGAGCAATCGTTATTGTTCCCATGGCTTTGAAACATAGAAATCTCCCGGGACATGGTAACTTGGCCAAGGTCACTCATAGAGTGAGCATGGAGCCCAAAGTCCTTGCAGCAGTGAGAGTATGCCCCCTTAGACCCACCCTCAGGGACCTGGGGAGCGACCTGAGGCTCCTCACAGAAGATCACCAAAAAGGCAGCACTTATACACAGGTGCTCTGAGAGAGGATTCCCAAAGGCACATAACTGGGCACTTAGTATTTTGCTTTAATTGTGTTCATTGTTAAGGTTACTTACTGTCTTAGTCCATTTGGGCTGCTGTAACAAAATATCACAGACTGGGTAACTTAGAAACAACAGAAACTTGTTTCTCACAGACTGGAGGTTGGAAGTCTGATATCAGAGTGCCAGCATGGTCATGTGAGGGCCCTCTGGCAGGAAGGGGACAAGGGAGCCCTCTCAGGCATGAATCTCACTCATGAGGGCTTCACCCCTACAGTCTAATCACCTCCCAAAGGCCCCACCTCCAAATACCATCACATTGGGCTTTAGGACTTCAACACATGAATTTGGTGAGGGGGGGGGGAGGACACAACCATTCAGACCATTTATGTTAGTGACAGTAGTTTTCCATTTATGGTGATGACTTACAGTTACTTTTTAAATAAATTTAAGAGGGTTTTTTTTTAAGTGAATCAACTTAAAACTGTGAAGCAATTGATAATATGGGCACTACTAGGATATATCAAAATTGTGATGACGATTTGGAAATGACTGAAGCTTGAGAAAGGCTGGACCAGCCCAAACAGAGAAGTGCTAAGGCCCCATGATTCGAGGAACGTGGTCCATGGAGGCAAAGGGGATTCAGGCTGGGACTTTGGTGACCTGAGAGAGCCTAAAAAGAGTTTATTCTCATGTCACTATTACTTTCAATTTGATTGTCTTCAAGACATCTAGGGACAAAGCCTGGTCCCTGGAGAAGAAATAAAAATGGGGAAGGGAGAGGGACATGGGGGAGGGAGTGGGGAAGATAGGAAGGCAGCTGGAGCCAGTGATACAGACAGGGTATTCTCAGTGCCAGCCTACGCCCCAGTGCTATTATCTTTCCACTTCAGCTAGGACAGCTTTTTGAGGAAAGCCAAAACAGCTCAAAGCTTTCCTTAGAATCTCTTTTCCTGTATGAACTTGGAAGAATTCAACTGTAAAATTATCATTTTCAGGGGGAAAAAAGGAATTAAAATAACGAGTCTCCTTGTACTTTAGACTTTGCTCTGTAACTGTCACAGGTGGCTTTTGGAGATGAGGCAAAAGACAATAGAGTAATCATTCCTAGAAAAAGACGGTGACACTCTGCAAATTTAAATTCATTGCCTCTTACACCAGGCATTTTGTTTTCTAAGCAAAATCTTTGCAGAGCAGCTGGATAGCACACATGGTATTTTCTTCTTATAGCCAGGACTGGTTTTTTTTTCCTAGTCTCATATCCAATCTAATCCTTAAGGGATTTTAAAAATGCTTATGGAATTTATTCTATGCCACGTTTTCTCTCCTGTTTCTCCCAGTGGCCCTAGTACATTCTAGCTTAAGATTTGGTCAAATTAACTTCTAAGTAAAACCCCTTAATTCTACTCTGATATCCATACCACCATCAGCGCCCTAAATACACACCATCTGTACCCAATTTCTCAGGAGAGATGTCCTGGAAAGTTCCTATATTCACCTATAGAGTGAGCAGGAGGGAGAGAAGTTAAGACCCTCTTTAGACCAGCAAATCAGGCTGGAAGAGCAGGAGAGTAGGGATAAGACAATGAGAGGTAGCCAGACTTCAGTGTCAGGCAGAGACATGACCTGGAAGAAAAAGCAACCAACCCACACCGTTTGGGTGGAACCTCTGGAGGATGAAGGAAGGGATTATAAACCAGGGAACTATAAGGTCACATGAGGTAGTTACAGAGGATGTTTGGTTCAAAATGGGTACTGAATAAAGTGAATTGAATCAATGAATATATAATGGTTACCTAAGCTAGAGAGGCCATGTCAGGCTCAAGAGAGAGAGGGCAAAGAGCTAACCATCCCACCCCACCCCCAGAAGCTAATCCTCATGCTTCTCCGGCCTCAGTCAAATGTGGGTTAAAGGATAGAGGATGCATCAGGTATCTTAGGGCCCCATTCTCCAGACCCGTGTATTAGACCAATATGAGGCATGGTCTCTCCTACATTTTACAGTAAAGACCATATACTCTCCAAGGGCTTGCTAAGATTAGAAAAGCTGAAACTCACTAAGAGGAAGAGAGGTGAGAACATGACATATGATAACTTCCATAAGACTTAAGAAGAATGCCCCAAGAATTAGTCTGATTATTGTCGTAGATAGCACTCATTGTTTCAGGGAGCATTTATTGAGAGGCTACGACCCACTTCATAGCTGATGCAGCAACAGGTGCCTGGCTCTGAACTGTGCTGTGGCAGACAGAGAAATGGGGGAAGAACCAGGAAATATGAATCTGAGCCCTGGCTCAGATACTCAGTGACTGGGGAAAAGGGCATTGCAAGCAGATACTAACTTGTGAGCCATCCCAGAGAGAAAAGAAACGGCACATGAATTCAAGAAACTATAAGCAGCATGGTGTTGAGCTAAAGTGTCAAGCAGGGTTGGCAGGATCTTAGGCTAATACTTAGTAAGAGCTCAATACATATTTGTTGAATGAATGAGGAGTAGGTAGAAACAGGTCACAGAGGACCTTATATTCATTCTATGGAAAGACACTTGGATTTGTCTTGTGCGCAGCTGAGAATCACAAACAGGAGAGGACTTCACACAGCCTTAGGTTAGAGCTAGGTGCTATGCTGCATGGAAAATTAATTTAGGAGGACAAGAAATGACACAGAAACACCAAGTAAGAGGCAATGGCCCCACGAAGGGAGAAGAGCAAATGACCTGGATAAATCAGCACTAAAACATACAACACTTGGCAAGTGATTAGATGAGAGGAGGAAGTAGAAAACTTGAATCATGGGCTTTAGGGTGGTAAAATGTTTGATACTTACATCAATTTATGTAGAAAGTGTATGAAGGACAAGTATAGAAGGGAAACTGTTAAGTTTGGCTTTGGACACAATTGAGTGGAACATCCAGGTAGAAATAAACCGTTTAAATTAGTAAACTAAACAATAAAAATTACATGAACCCTGGGCCAAGAGCTATGCTAAGTGCCCTATGTATGTGAACTCCTTTAATCCTCACAACAGCCCTGTGAAGTAGATATTATTACTGATGCAATTTTTAGGGAAGGACAATAAGGTACAGGGCGTTTGAGTAACTTCTTACATTCCTAGACTTGTGACAGAGGCAGACTCAAATCCAGACCATCTGGCTCCAAATCCCATTCTGTCAACTTCTGTTCAAATGTATATGTATGTGCCATTTAGTGAGGGCCCAGAGTCTTCACCTCTGTCTTTTGGTAGAGGCAGGACTCAAACAATTAAATTAAATTAAAGTGATAATTTCATTTTTAAACACACATAATGCAGCCATCAGATCTTGAACGCTATTATTGTTGGTGATTTAACGCAGTTTAATCTCAATCCACATTTAAATATACATCTGGTCTCCAAAGCAAACAGGATATGATATTATTTTTATACTCACTTGTCTATTCATGCATTTTTATACAATTCATTTAGGGTAGATTTAATATCACATGTCATTTGATAAATAGAGAAAGGGTAAAATTGGATTTTATGTGTATTATAAATATTACAGAACATGTTAAAATATATTTCAATATAATCTTTAATAATATACCTCTCTTAAATTGATTTTTTAACTTAAAATTCTCCTTTACCTTCTAATTACTATGCAAAAATAATACAATGATTTTTTTTTTATTTTTTGTTTAATTCCTAAGAGGGTTTGTGAGATTATATACAACTGTAAAATGGGTTTGAGTTTTACAATGTCAGGAACTACTGCTTGGTACCAAGGTGTCATTTCTGCCACTTCAGAACATATTTTATTACCAAGAGATTTTCATGAACAACTACGGCAATAAAAAACCTGAGCTCTTTTCCATTTCAAGGTGTGTAGTGAAGGGTTCAGCTTTGCCTCAGACCCCTTACTGTGTTGACTTCGTGGACATGCTCAGGTGATGAGCCACCCTGTTAGAAGCTCGATATTATTTTCATTTGGGTTTAATCCTTCATAGATCGAGACATAGCCCTCTTTAAAAAGCCAGGGTTAATAGAATGCAGGTGTGACACATTCTCAGAAATGGAAGAAAACACATTTACTTCCTGCCCTGGTTACCTAAGACTCTAGGACTTACTGTAACCTCGACAGCAGCCAAAAGAAAGGTCTTTCCTCTTGACCCATGGCTGATTCTTTCTTTCACTTTCTTTTTCTGTTTTGTTTTTTGTTTTTGTTTTTTTAGGGCAGTGTCACTGGCCCTCATATGTGAGACTGAACCGGGGCCGCTGGCTTCCCAAGCCAGCGCTTAACCACCATGCCACTGGGCCGGCCCTCTTTCTTTCACTTTCATGAATTTTTCTCCCTCTTTCTGGCTCTGGCATAGCTTTTTCTCCCCCCTTGAGATTTAGCCTCCCATGAGAAACTGAATTCAGGCAGGTAACAGAGTAGTCTATAGAGCTCACTCCTGACTACTGAGCACTTGGAATACAGCAGCAGTGACTGAGAAACTAGATTTTTTAATTGTATTTGATTTTAATTTATTTAAATTTTAACTTTAAAGCTCACACTGAATTTAGTTATTGATGAACATCTGAGTGTGTTTGGAACTTGGGCATGTGACTCTACCTTTTCAACTGTAAATTTTCTGAAATTTAAAGGCACAGTAAGTATTTCCAAAAAAAATTTCGTTTCCAAAATGAGATGTGCTGTGTTAAATGTACCCCAGATTTTGAAGACTTAGTACAAAAAAAGAATGTATATTTCTCATTATTTTTTATGTTGAAATGATAATATTTTGACAATCATGGGCTAGATAATACATATTATTAAAAATAATTTCAGGGCCAAGTGGCTCAGTTGGTTAAGAGTTAGCTTAAGAGCACGAACTCTGAGCAACAGGGCCGCCAGTTCAATTCCCACATGGGCCAGTGATGCTGAGCCTGAGCTGAGCTGCCGCTGAGCTGTCAACAGGTGGCCGGATGGCTCAGCTGGTGTAACAACAAGATTGCCTGTTCGATGGTGGGCTATGCCCTCCCGCCCGTCCGCAACTAAGATTGAACACAGCACCTTGAGCTTAGAGGCCACAAGCTGCCGATGGGAAGCCAGATGGCGACTGGTGCCCTCCACAATGAAGATTGAAGAACTACAACTTGGCTGGTCCCCTTCTCCAATTCCCTAATACTGTTCCCCTCCCCCAATTCCCCAATTTTAAGAAAAAAGAAAAATAATAATAATAATTTCACATGTTTCTCTTAGGTTTTTAATGTGGCTATTAGAACATTTTAAATTACATATGCAGCTCACATTATTTCTCTCAGGGGGTGCTGTGGTCTGTGTCATGGGCAATGGTGTCAGAGAAAATCAGCTCCCACATTTTCCAGCTGTTATGACTTTAAGCCTCTGTTCACTCATCTGTAAATGGAAAATTTCACTATTTTCTGAATAAGGCTGTAATGAACATTACATAAGACAATAAACAAGCAGCTTACCACAGTTCTTGGCTCATAGTTAAATACTCTACAAGTGTTCACTTTTATTATTGTTGTTGTCATTATTCTCTAACAGTCATCCATATGTTTAGCAAAAGAGTGCCTCAAAATAAATGTTAGTTGCCTATAGGATGACTAGTATCTAATGACCAGAAAAAAGTAACCTCATTTCCCAAAATAAAAATAGGGACCTGAGGTCAGATACAGTTCTCATATTTGCGAATGTATTTACATTAAAAAGCACATTTTTTATTTGATGGAATGCTTTTATTTAAAACAATGAAATTACTTGAAACCCAGACTTTCCTGGAAAACCCAGGGCATGGGGTTTACTCCTAAAAAATATGAGTGCACAATATCTTAAAGAACCCATACACAGCAATTCTTCATTTAGATTCCATTTTGAAAGCTAAAGTTTCATTTATATCCACTTATTTTTGGAGGGGGGCAAGATTTAAAAGACTAAATAAATAGTCTGGATATACTTAAGGATTTCTGCTTCCAGAAAGATGGAGAAGTACTTTTTCCTTTTTTTCCTGTTAAGTACAAATAAAAATTCTGGACCTATGTATAAAACAAACATGAGACTAAAAGGTGGAAAATAAGGCAGACCACAAGGCACTGAGGGACCCAAGGAACAACAGCGTGGTGAATTCCCTGGGTTTCCTTATTGCCTCTTATTTCCCAGACTTGCAACGGGAGAAACTAGATACACAGAATGCCAATGGGTACAAACAAACATCTCAAAAGCTTGCTCTTTCTAGCCAAAGGACAAGGATAAGAGATGTCTAACAAGATATAAAACTACTCAACAATAACTACTCTAATACCACCAAACACCACAGAAAACAGTTTTTGAACCCACCCCATTCATGCCACTAAAAATCCACAGGGAGTCTGGACTTTCACCCACAGCACTGGGGTGGTGTCAGAGGGGGTCTAATGGATTCAAGGCTTCTACCATTGTCCAGCAGTAATAAGGCCCCTCTAATGCTTGTGGTATCAGTGGAAGCCATGTGGGGACCTGGAATTCCCACCCCTGCCCAGCAGTAATAAGGAACCCCTCTTCTCCTCAGGTGTTAATGGAGGCTGAGTGGAAACCTAAGTTTCTGCCCTCACTGGGCATTAATAAAGAGGTGACCCCCACCCCTCCACCCAGCTAGAACAGTATTAGAGAAAGTCAGCTGAAACAGAAAGTTTACATAAAATCCAGAGTCTCATAACATAATACCCAAAATGTCCAGGTTTCAGTCAAAAAATCCCTTATCATAGTAAGAACCAGGAAAATCTCAATTTGAATTTTAAAAGACAATCAATAGATGCCAACATCAAAATTACAGAGATGTTAGATTATCAGACAAATATTTTTAAATAGCTATAATAAAAATGCCTCAGTAAGAAATCGTAAATATATTTGAAATAAATGGAAAAATAGAAAGCCTCAGAAAAGAAATAGAAAATTTAAGGAAGAGCCAAATAGAAATGTTAAAACTGAAAAATGCAACAGCTGAAATAAAAAAATATAAAATCTCAGTGAATGGTCTAAACAGCAGAATGAAAGGGAAAAGGAAAGAAAAACTAAACCTGAAGATAGAACAATAGAAAGTACCCAATCTGAAGAACAGAAAAACAATAGGCTGGGAAAAAAATGAACAAAACAGTAGAGATCTATGGACTATAACAAAAACCTAATATTCATGTTGTTGGAGTCCCAGAAGAAAAGAAGAAAGAAGGTATGGTTGAAAAAGTATTTGAAGAAATAATGGCTGATTTTTTTCAAATTTGGCAATAAACATAAATCTATAGATTCAAGAAGCTCAGTGAACTGAGGTTCAGAAGTTCAAACAAAATAAACCCAAAGAAATCCATGGCAAGACACATCATAGTCAAATTTCTGAAAACTAAAGACAAAGAAAAAAATATTGAAAGCAAAGAGAAAGAAACACCTTATAGGGGAAAAACAATTCTAAAGACAGCAGGTTTCTTACCAGAAATCAAGGAAGTCACAAAAAAGTGGCGCAATATTTTTCAAACACTGAAAGGAAAAACCGTCAACCCAGAATTCTACATCCAGTGAAAATATCTTTCAGGAATGAAGGGAAATTTTAGCCATTCTCAGATAAAGGAAAAGTAAGAGAATTTGTCACCATCAGACATACCTTAGAAGAATGGCTAAAGAAAGTTCTCTAAATGGAAAAGAAATGATAAAAAGAAATAATCTTGGAACACCAGGAAGGAAGAAAGAACAACAAAAAGAGTAAAACTATGAATAAATACAGTGCATTTTCCTTCTCCTCTTGAATTTTCTAAATTCTTTGACAATTGAAGCAAAAATGATAGCAGTGTAAGATATGGCTCTAAATGTATATAGATGGATTATTTAAGGCATTTATAAAGAGGAAGGGTAAAAGAACAGAAGAGGATGTGAGATTTCTATGCTTCACTTGGTAAAATATTAATACCATTAGACTGTGATAAGTTATGTATTTATAATGCAATACCTAAAGCAACCACTGAAAAAGCTATACAAAGAGATACACTTAAAAACACTATCAGGGGCCAGCCAAGTGGCTCAGTTGGTTAAGAGTTGGCTTAGAGTGTGAGCGCTGAGCAACAGGGCTGCTGGTTCAATTTCAACATGGGCCAGTGAGTGCTGCGCCCTAACTGAGCTGTCTCTGAGCTGACACAGGTGGCAGGATGGCTTAGCTGGTATAACAACAAGATTGCCAGTTTGATGGTGGCTACGCCCACCCACAACTCAGATTGAACACAGTACCTTGAGCTTACAGGCCATGAGCTGCCGATGGGAAGCCAGATGGCGACTGGCACCCTCCACAACGAAAATTGAAGAACAACAACTTGGCCAGTGCCCTTCCCCAATTCCCCAACACGGTTCCCCTCCCCCAATTCCCCAATTTAAAAAAATATATATCTTTAAAAAAAAACACTATCAGTAAATTAAAACAAAATTCTAAAAAATGTTAATAATCCATAGGAAGATAGGAAAAAGAAAATGAAACAAAACAAACAAACAAAACAAACACAGAGAAAACAAAACAAATGGAAAACAAAAGTTAAAATAGACATAGGCTCTACCATGTCAATAATTACATAAATGTAAATGATCTAATAAATCATTTAAAAGACTAAGGTTTTCAGGGTAGATTAAGAAGCATGACCCAACTATATGTTGTCTATAAGAAACTCATTTCAAATATAATCATGAGGGTGGGTTAAAAGTCAAAATATAGAAAACCACATAACATTAATCAAAAGAAAGCTGGAGTGGCTATATTAATATCACAAAAAGTAGAGCAAAGAAAATTACCAGAGATCAAGACATAATGGTGAAAGGGTCAATACACCAAGAAGACAAAGCTATCCTAAATGAGTATGAAACAACAGAGTTATAAAATATATGAAGCAAAAATTGATAAATTGAAAGAACAGACAAATCCATAATTATATTTGTATACTTCAACACCCTCTCTCTCAATAACTGATCAAACAACTGATCAAAAATCATCAAGGATATAGAAGAACTCAATAACATTATTAACCAACAGAATTCAATTGACATTTATAGAATAATCCACCCAACAATAGCAGAATACACATTATTTTCAATTACCCATGGAACATATACCAAAGTAGAACATAACCTTGACCATAAAATCACCCTCCGTAAGTCTAAAAGAATAGAAATTGTACAGAGTGTGTGTGTTCTCTAATCACAATATAATTGAGTTAGAAACCAATAACAGAAAAATAACAGGAAAACTTCCAAAACCACTTGGTAACTAAACAACATATTTCCATGGATCATGAGGATGGTTCAACAAAAATTTCTTT
Organism: Aselliscus stoliczkanus; assembly: GCA_033961575.1. NCBI lineage: Eukaryota > Metazoa > Chordata > Mammalia > Chiroptera > Hipposideridae > Aselliscus > Aselliscus stoliczkanus. Next base: position 119,063,567 of record CM066727.1, on the reverse strand, counting down.
TTTAAGAATACATTGATCTAAATGAAAATAAAAATACAACATACCAAAATTTGTGGTACAGAGAATACAGTGCCGAGGGGAAGTTTTATAGCACTAATGCTAACATTAAACAAGAAGAGAAGTTTCAAATCAATAACCTAAGTTCCCACCTCAAAATTATTTTTTAAACAAACCAAAGAAAGCAGAAGTAAGTACATAATAATGATAAAAGCAGAAAGAAATGAAATTGAAAACATGAAATAGAGAAAAATCAATGGAACAAAAAGCTGGCTCTTTTAGGGGACAGATCCAAGATGACAGGGTAGATAAACACTGTGCCTGCTTCCTTCTGTGAACACATTAAAATTACAACTAAATTATAGAACAATTAACCTGGAGAACTATCCAAAGTCTGCCTAATCAGGAGTTTTATAATTAAGGATATAAAGAAGAAACTACACCAAGACTGGAAGGAGGGACAGAGATGTGAAATGGGCTGGCCCCAAACCTCTGTGTAGTGGTTGGGAATCAGAAGGGATATCATCTCAGCAATGGAGGATGCCCCTGGAAGAGCGAGGCATCCTAGCCCCCAACACCAGACTCCCCAACCTGGAGTACTGGCTGTGAAAAACAGTTGGGATTCCGACCATCTGGGTGGGATGGAAGGCTGCGGGAAACCCAGGCATCCTCTTAAACAGCTCATGCACAGACTCATTCACTTGCAGGCACTCACCCTGGGCTCAGGCTGAGGGATGGTGACTGGGGGTTGTCAGAAGCATATGAGGTGTATAGCTTCAAGATGAGGGCTGGAGGACAGTTGCCATTTTCCCTGTGAGGGGTCCTTCTCCCATGCAGCTGGCAGGCGGGCACCATCTTTCCTGTGTTGAGCCCTCCCCTACAGGCCAAATTTGAATCTTATTGGCCTGGTGAACTCCACTGGGAACCCGCTCCACCCAATTTCCCCAAAGCTGGGGGCATGTTGTCTCGAGCAGCCAGCCTTGCTCACATTGTACTCTTTTTTGAAAAACTATCAGAGTCTGCAGGACCCAGATGGGTGGCTCCTGGCTTCAGTGTGCTCTAAGATTTGGGCTGAGTAGCTCCAGGGTCAGTACTAGCACCAAACCAGAGTCTACATTAACCTGGTAACCACAATTATTCCCACTCTTGTGACTCCCTGAAACCCTGCCTCATTCAACTCGCACCCTACATGAGGCTTTATCAGTAGCTGAACCTTAAGGCAGCAGGCCTTGGGGTGTCCTGGCTTTCTGTGAGGCTACCCCAGGCCTAGTATTGGTGGCAGCCATCCTCAGTTCCCAGCGTGGCCTCTACCACATGCTTCAAACTTTAGCACAGGAAGCGAACAACCATGGATCACTTTGTAGCTCTTACCAGGTACTCCCCGGCTGGTCACATGTAGTGGGTGACCTGAACCCCTCCCAAGAGGCCTTAGAACCAACATACTTGGAAGTTGGCTACAGACCACAGCAGAGCACCACCCAATTAGCCGCACAAGCAGCACACACAAAGAGTGGTCTGAGTAGGCACCAGAGCCCACTGGGGAAAATCCCACTCAGTGGAGTAAGTTCCCTACACAGCAGCCCATAAGCTGTTGATGTGGCCAACTCCAGAGCAAATCAATCTGAAGGCAAATCCCACTCACTAACGTGCCAATAGTGATCAAGGCTCAACTAAGACAGGAGGGCACACACAGGGACACTCCTGGAGCAACTGAAGTAGGTGATCAAGGAGGCTGTGCCAGGGCCCCACAGGGCACCTACTAATTTACTACATAAGGATATATATATATATATATATATATATATATATATATATATATATATATATATATATATATAGAGAGAGAGAGAGAGAGAGAGAGAGAGAGAGAGAGAGAGAGAGAGAAATTATGAGGAATTGAGAGAGAGAGAGAAATTATGAGGGATTGGCTTAGGTGATTATGGAGACTAGCAAGTTCTAATACCTGCAGGATGAACTGGCAAGCTGGGAAGCTAAAGGCCCAAGAGAGCAATGGTATAGTTCCAGTCCAAGTCTGAAGGCCAGCAGACTCAAGACCCAGGAAGAGCAGATGTTTCAATTCAAGCCTGAAGGCAGGAAAAAGTGAATGTCCCAGTCCAGATGCAGTCAAGCAGGAAACATTCTCCCTTACTTGGAGGAGGATCAGCCTTTTTGTTCTGTTCAGGCCTTCAACTGATTGGATGAGGCCCACCTACATTAGGAAGGTCAACCTGCTTTACTTGGCCTACTGATATAAATGTTGATCTCATCCAAAAACGCTTTCATAGAAACACTCAGAATAATGTTTGATCAAATATTGGTCACCCCAGGGCCCAGTCACATTGACACATAAAATTAACCATCACATTAAGTTAACAATAAATAAACATAGAAAAAAGATTTGATTGTATGATTAACCTATCAAGTGTCATAGCTTATGGTCAAAGTTTACTTTTACTTTTATCTTTTGGCTGAAAAGTATATAGCAGATAATTCACCAGTGACTTCATCGTCATTAGCTAGGCTTTGGTCTTGAGTGATATGTAACAATAACAACTACCATTAACTGAGCACTTTTCTGTGTTTCTATTGTCTCTAATCCTTCCAACAAATAGCCAGACTCTCAGAGGTTATATAACTTGTCCAAGGCCACACAGCCAGGTAATGGCAAAGTCATGACAGAAACCAAAGTTTATCTTCAGAGCTCAAACTTTTACCTACATAAGAAAACAAAGCCAGTAGATTTTCCCAAATTGAGAAACAATTTGCAGCTCAGCCACTTTTTAAGCATGTTATTTAACCTTTTCAAGCCCCAGTTTCCTCATTTGTTCGAAGGTTGCTGGATGATTAGTGGAGCCAGTGACCATAAAGAATTTATTTAGCATGATGCCTGGACACAATAGATGTTCAGTAAATACTACTAAGTAACAGCAGTTTCTCAAATTTCATTGGCTCTTACTGACCTCTGTTCTTGCAGGGTCCCTTTTACAGACCCCTGTAAAAGCCTCCTTGAGTATTTCTGTATCCATCTCCCACAGCTGGGAGAGAATTAGGGAAGGGGCAATTCACATGTGTTCATGATTCAGTCACCTCCTGGTACCCACACTGCTCTTTTTCTCCACCTCTGCTGGCCCCTGGCACATCCCACACACAGGCACACATACACATATTCCAGCCCTCATGGAAACATCTCCTTCTGTTCCAGGAGTGCCAGGGCCTGGCCAGGGGTCACTATCTGAGACTAGCACGAGGCCATCCTTTCAACCCAAGCAAATCAGCTCATGATAATAGATACCTGCAGATTACCAGGCCCACTATCTCATCAGAGCTTCCCAAACATCAGTATTTAGGTTAAAGCCCAACTTAGACACAAGACCAAGCACAGTAAAAGAATTTGTCATCAATTTATATTCCAGCTAAGTGCTTCCCTGGGATATGTTCTTATTTCAATGTCAACATCTGCCTTTCTTATCATTTTCCATTTTTTATTTTATTAACTTATGTTTCATTCTTTCTGTGGATACTTATTTTTAAACACTAATTTATTAAAACACTAATAGAAAACTGTCTAATTAGTCAAATTCTACCACTCTAATACAATTATTTTTACTTTTAGCAAATCATTCCTTCTAAACTTTGTCAGTGTGCACACATTTTATATAGATAGATAGAGATAGATAGATAGAGATAGATAGATTGATATGAGATATATAAATATAGATACATATGTAAAACATACAGGTGTATATAAAATATATATATGTGTATATTCACACATATACATGTATACATACATATATAATAATGAAATAGATACAAATTCTCATTACTTTTCAATACTTACATTGAATCATCTCATTTTCAAAAACAGCAAAATTTCTGATACATTTGCAATCATTAGCACAACTTAAAAAAATATTTCAGCCAAAGGTATTTTTAATGTTATTTCCATGTAGCTCCCTGGTCCTCCTTCTTGGTAAAACAAGCTACTTAACATAGAAAAATAGTGCTTATTTTAAATTTGAAGAAAAAAAAATTATAGAAACCTACTCTTCCCTATTTGGGGCAAAATCCCAAACTGACTTCTCCTGGGTTGATATTGATGAAATGTCCTCTTCTTCACACATGTTGGGGCAGTTGCTAGGGGTTGTTTTTCCAGCCATGGTGACAGATTTGCAGAGGTTGCCCCCACTCCCTCACCTGCTCCAAGGGCAGGCAGGTCAAGAGAATGACTATGACTAGCCAGGTTAGAGTACAGGTTGAGACCAGGAAATAACAGAAAACAGGTCAAACAATAGGAGATTGAACCTCGGCCTTTTTCAGCAGGACCCCTGGCCTCAGAACTTCACTTCCTCCATATGGCCACGCTATGTGGTTGGCAGTCAATTTAAACATGGTGACCAAGACTTCAGGGTCAACCAATGGTGCTTTCTCACTGCTATTTTATTCCAAAAGAGTTCAAAACATTTTCAATTCTATGTACCGTTTGCATACACAGGAAAATTTTCCATACAAATAAAGTCCCTGAAAAGCAATGCATATCAATTCCTGGAATGAAAATAGGCACTTATCCCTTAACAAAAATCTATGTAAGAAATAAGGCAACAGTCCTTCGTATTTACGGAGAAGTGTTCCTGCCTGTGGGGGTCCCTGGGAAACAGCCTGAGAGATGGAGAACTGCATGGAGGAGGTTTACTGGGGAACGATGCTTCAGTTCCTATGGAAAGCCGCCGATTCATGCAGGGGAAGAAGCTGAGCTGCGATACAGTTACAGCAAGTCTTCACTGAGCTCATGGGAGCTCTGGAGCTGGATGGACCTGCAGAGAGGTCTGAAAAGAAGGCAAGGGGATTGACCTTTCTACCCACCACATCAGCCTGTCATTGGATTTTGGCTGCCCCTAGGAAAGGAGCATGATCTTGAATGAGGTGGTTTCTCTTCCCCCGGGCTGTGGGGAGGAGCAGGACAGAGGGTGAGCAGTCAGCCAATCACAACGGCCAGCTGCAGCACTGAAATGGGGGATCTGGACAGTGCATCCCAGGGCCTACTGTGGACCACATACTCGTTCACTCTCACTAGGGAAATGTCCATATATCCCCCACAGACAATAAAGGCTACTTTCTAAGGAAAGAAAAGGCGATTAAACAGAAAGAAAAAAAACATAGGCCACAGAACTTTTTACGTGAGGTAAGACTTCATGTCACTGCCAAAACAATGCAGTGTCTTATACTCAGCACAAGACCGATCCCAGCTTCTCTGCCCCAGAATGAAAGGAACCCAGCAGCGAGTCTCATGCCAGTTACCCACTCTCTGCCCCTACCCAGCACTGACAATACCGCCCAAACACCAGTGACTGCAAAGTGAAATGCATGTCATGCAAGAGAGCCTGCTAGATATCCACATGATTCCTGCATGTTAGTTTTCCCATGAATGCCAAGAGACAGAGAATGTCAAGGATGGACAGAGAAAAAAAGTTTCATGTGGAAATCTGGATGACAGACAAATGGCCTATCACCGCGTATGTCCTTTCAGCAAAGCTCAAAAGTTCAAATCATTGTTTTGATCATTTGGTCGTCATGTTTTGTGCATGCCAGAGACTCCCCAGAAGGATTATCCAATGGAAAGAAAGAAATCATTAGGACCTGAGAGAAACTTCTGCATCTTATATTGAATGTTAAAAACAAAAAAATGTGACTCCGTTTACAATGAGGAAAGTCAGCCTTCTGCCCACTTATGGTATGATCATTTAAAAATAACCTTTTCAAAAACGTAGAGTATAAACTTGGGGGATAGGGGGCAGTGAGAAAGGAATAAAGCTCGGTTTTCCCAAGCAGTTTTCAAAACTGGACAGATAAAATGTTAGCCTGTCAACTGTCAACCCTAGAATAATGACCTCTGAGAAAGCCCCGTGAAAGCAAGTTCTGCATGTACATCTGTCTGTCTGTCTGTCTGTCTGATGTGACATAAGTGGACACACCCTAGAGAAGGTGGCTAGCCCACAGAAAATATTTTAGGTATTCTCTCAAATCCCTTGGCCTCACCCACCCAGCTGAACCCATACTAGAACCTGACCACGCTTCTAAGTCTAAATCTCCAAGGAAATTTTTTTTAAAGGATTTAAATGCAGGAGAAATACAAAGGTAGGGAGTAAACCCACTTAGCAAGTCATCAAGGCATTATCAAGGCCTCGCGTTTCTTTTTCCCGTAGGTACAATTGCAAAATTCTAACCCCCTAGCCTGTGGGCTGAAAATGGCCAGGCTTTTCTGCCCATTCCAACCAACTTCTTCCAGAGCCTCTGTCTAATCCCTTGCACAAGGTCCCAGGTATCTGCCTTCCTGAGGCCAGCGCATCCCTAAAAAGTTATATGTGAACAAAATGTTTGTAGAACAAATGATACTTTTTCACTGAGTTTCGTTCTGATTCCAGTGTTTTTACATCGCTTCTGATCTATCTCTTCTGACAAGTGAGTCACTTGTAGAGAGAAGAATTCTTTGTAAATTGAGCCAGCACCCCACCTCTTTTCTGTTTCATTAAGAGAGTCATCTAAAAAGGGCTTTCCCCTTGCCGGCCTGAAGGGGTCCAAAGCTCTCTAGTCTGTGCTCACCTCCTTGCCCGTAGCTTCCAGCTCTGACTGTGCAAAGTTCACTCTACTTTGCTTAAGGCTCCACCTTGGTTGTCTTAGGGCTGCCATAACCAACACCAAAAACTGAGTGGCTTACACAACAGAAATTTGTTATCTCACAATTCTGAAGACTGGACATCCAAGATCAAGGTGTGGGCAGAGCTGGCTTCTTCTGAGGTCTCTCTCTTTGTCTTGTACATGGCCATCTTCCCCCTGTGTCTTCCCATGGTCTTCCTTCTATAACCTATCTGTGTTCAAATTTCGTCTTCTTATAAGGACATAAATCTTATGGGACTAAGGCCCACCCATATACCTCATTTTACCTTAATTACCTCTTTAAATACAGTCACATTCTGAAGTGCTGGGGTTAGGACTTCAACATACGGATTCTGAGGGAACACAATTGAGCCCATAACACTGGCTAAGTAAAAAATATACTTGAATATCCTTCTGTATGAAAAAGGAAAGAGGAGATGTAATTTTACCACTTCTAAATACCTTCCAAAGTTAAGACTCACTCAGTAAAAGGTTCATTTCTTGTGGGCTTCTCATCTCTTCCCTTCTCTGGAGGACTGGAACACAGTGGTTCCCAAACATGCGGGTACAGCAGGGTCCCATGGAGCACTGGCTAAACACAGATGGCCAGCGCAACCCCCAGAGTTCCTGGTTTACAGGGCCTGTGATGGGATCTGAGAATTGGCATTTCTAACAGGGTGTGCTGTGGATGACACATGGAGCGCCACTGGGGGCGTCTGTGAGACCGAGGATGATATTATGTTATAGCTTGCCTCCTAGTGTAGCCTTGCTGAGCACTTTGATGGCACTGTCCTTTGTGTGTTTCCCAGCACACAGGTAGGCAGTCAGTCGTGTGAGAAACATGACCTTCGTCCTTATTTTAGAGAGGAGGCAACTCTGGCTCAGAGTGGCTGTGGGCTTGCTTAGTGGTAGAGCCATCTGTTGGTCTTGCTCTCTTCCCTAACCCACAATCATCAGGATCAGAGAGGAAACGGAATGAAAGGAGCCTGGTTTTTTACCAGTCTGCAAAAATACCATGACTCAGAATGATAATAGCTATTCTCTGCTGAGTTGAGTGTTCATTATTTTCCAGTCACTGTTCTAAGGGTTTCACTTGTATTGTGTAATTTAATTCACTCAACCACAAGAAATAGCCACTATTATTATACCATCTTACAGATGAGAAAACTGAGGCTCAAGGAGGTTAAGGAACCTATCTAAGGTCATATGACCAATGAGTAATGGAGTCTGGGCACAAACCCAGATGAATCTGATTCTGGAGCTTATGTGTTTGGACACCACCCTTGAAGAAGGGGAATCAACAGCTTCTCTAAACTCCCATTGTCCTGTGGTTCCTGGTAACCTGGGCCAAGAGCTCGGCTTTGTGGTGAAAATGAGGGTAAGCAGAGGGAGGAAGTAGCTCGCCTATTGTCAGAGTTGGTGGTAGAGAGGGCAGCTGGGCCTCCCAGGTAAGTGACAGATGGGAGTGGGGGCAGGGAGAGCTTGGGAACATACTTGTCACACACAGAGCAAACCAAGTGGGTACGTTTTTTTCCAATTTTAGTGAATCAAGTTCCCCATGGTCCCAATGCTTGCTTAGTATTACGCCCTCTTCCTTGCATAGAGTGTCTGGTCAGCCTTTTTCTGCTTTCCTTTACCCAGTCCCTTTAAAGTTTCTGAAGGGTAGGAGGTCTGAGGGGGCTACAAGAGCTGCATTGAACTTCACCTTAGTGTTTTTCTTCATTTCTCTCCTTCCCTCCCACAAGAGACACCCAAGAGCTCCTGGGTAGGCTGATAAGTAACTTCAGACTTCGTGGGTGGCCTCCGAGGTAAGCACTCTATTTGGTTCCCATGACATATCCCTTTTAGATCATCTACCAAGTTTAGATGCTATGAGCCTGTGATTTCATGGGCATATAACACTCCCGTACCTGCTGTCCTGATTGCCCACATCCTAGGGAGAGCTACATGTGGCACAGATGAAGGGTTATTTAAGAAGGGGAAGCCTTTTCTGGCACCTCCTGGGAGACAAGAGGTGTGCTATGCTGCTCCGGCCAGTCCATGAGATAAGAGTCAACTCTCTTTACAGAATAGGGTGGAGGGGGCTTACGTGACTGCCCAGAGGGTACGGCCTCTCCATGCCAGCACCAAGACGCAAAACTGGGGCCTCCTCACCTGACACCCATCTTTTTCCTCTGTTTATCCTAAAGAGCTGTTTCACCAGACACCTCGAAGCTGACTCCAACCCCCACCACCACTCCTCCAAGGCACCTGGGCAGCTTCAGCACATCCACAGTCCCTCTTCTGGGCAGAAAGGAGAACCCATGGCCTCAGAGAGACTTTTCAGTGCCAGGGGATCGTTCAGCTCCTTCCAGCTCAGCCAATATGTATTGAGTATCTCACTTTGCACTGGAATCAACAGCTCTGAGGCCCACCGTCTGCAGGAAAGAGGAGGGGTGTGACAGACTGAATGTTTGTGTTCCCCTTGCCCCCCAAAAAATATCACACTCGTATGTTGACATACTAATCCCAATGTGGTGGTTTTTGAAGAAGGGGCTTTTGGAAAGTGATCAGGTTTAGATGAGGTGATGAGGGTGGGCCACCGTAATGTGATTAGTGCCCTTATAAGAAGACAAGCTCGCTCGCTCTCCTCGGGTGCACAAAGAGAAAGTCAGGTGAGCACACAGTGTGAAGGCAGCCATCTGCAAGCCAGGAGGGGAGCCTCACCAGAATTGAATCTGCAGGTACCATGGTCTTGAACCTCCCAGCCTCAAGAACTGTGAGACATACATGACTGCTGTTTAAGCCCTAGGTCTGCAGTATCTTTCTATAGCAGCCCAAGATGACTAAGACAAGGGGAAAGTGGAAATGTCAGGCTTCCCAGGCAGGGTCCTTGGGGCAGATATGGGAGCAGCAGACGATGGGGAGATCTCTCTCTAATGTACCATTTGGAATTGTGCCACCTCTGTGGTAGAGGCCACTTAACTAAAGTAGTAGCATTTGTCACTTTCTGCTGGGAAGTCACACTCCCCCAAGCCTTTTACCATTAAAAAGAAAGTTCCCATGGGGCAAAACAGTTGCTGACCACCCAGGAGAGATAGCCCTCTGGGGGCTCTCTCAGAAGGGTTTGCAGCGCCTTCCAAAATCTCTGCATTGTGTTTATTTAATATCACTAATATAAGATTTTTAGGTGGATTATATATTAGAAAATGAAGGACTTGATAAAAAAAAAAAAAAAGAAAGAAAGAAACCAGCTGTTACGTGTGATGTATAAGATACCAGAGCCAGACTCCTGAGTTCAAATCCTACCTCCACCACTTACCAGCTGTGTGTCCTCAGGCAGCCTACCTAACCTCTCTGTGCTGCAGTGTTCATATCCCTAAAATGAGGCCCATAAAAGTATCTGCCTCATGGGGCTATCATGAGCATTAAATGAGTTAATACATATAAAGCTTTTAAAACAATCCCTGGCACATAGTTGAATCTCAAAAAATATCATATATATGCATACAAACAAATTGTGTATAGAAAATCTTCATAATTACAGAAAAAATATGACCAAAAAAAAACAGTGTTTTCCTTGTGCAGCGGCAGTCCCTTAGCCCTGTTTCCCAAGTAATGTGACATAGTTCCCATGGCTGAAAATATGCATAAGGTGATTTGGGCTTAACAGTTAGGTCACCTGAAAGGGATTATTAACTCCTGGTTATGATATAATAATTTAAAGCAAGGACCTAAAAGGTAGCGTATCAAGTTTGGGAAATGAAGACATGTTTCTTTTGTTTCTTTTTGGCTTGTTCCTTATTGGAGTTTGACAAAAAGAATGGTAATTCGTTTCTTGCCAAGTTCAGGCTTCCTTTCAGTGTACCAGGCAATGTGGTGGCCACTAGGGATGAATCGAGCCAGGCCTCAGGAGCTGCTACCTGGCAGTTGCCAGCACAGTGTACAATCGGACGCTGTCTTGATTGGATCTAGCTGACCTGAGAACAGATGCATCCCCACCGGGAAAGATCAAAGTGGAGGACCAAGTGATATCATATTCACACCTTCAGGACCATTCCCATGCCCTTCCTTTTTACAGCACACACTCAGGACCAAGCATTCACTGGGTACTTTACATGGATTAACTTCCTTTATTTCACTCATCAGCAGCCTATGAGAAGATGCTAATGTTCATCATTAAGTACAACGTAAAATGTGAACTGCAGAATGTGAGGAAAATGTTAAGGCTTAATGAGTTAGTTAAAAGACAGAGGAACTGAATTCAGACAGCATACACTCATCCAAGTTCAAAATGATGAAAGACAAAGTCATAATCTCACAAAAAATGCCTCAAGTCTCACTCCACATGGAAAGTGCCTTATGGAAGCCATGAAACACAGGATCGTTAAAAATAATAATAATTGCATTAAAAAACAGACTTTATTGAACATCTACTATGTTCCAAATTTGCATGTGTTTTGATAGCCTAGATCTGCATTTACTAGCTAGGGGATACTTGGGAAAGTTTCTTAACCTCCCTGTGCCTCAGTGTTCTCACCTGCAAAATGGGGATAATGATGGTACCTACCTCATAGGGTTGTTGTAGGATTGGGTTATTACAGTCATGCACCGATTGACATTGGAGGCACTTCTGAGAAATGGGTCGTTAGGCAATTTCATTGTTGTGCAAACATAGAGTGCACTTCACACAAGCCTACATAGCATAGCCTACTGCACAGCTGGCCTGTGTGAGGTAGCCGTAGCCTATTGCTCCTGGGCTACACGGCTGTACAGCATGTTCCTGTACCAAACAACACGAGATTAAATCAAGAACAAGAGAAAATGATGCAATTAAAAGACACAGTAATCATGAGATGTATGAGCTGCTGCCGGCACTACAGGGCATACTGTTTAACAGCAAACTTTTTTTTTTTTTTGAGGGCAGTGTCACTGGCCCTCATATGTGGGACCCGAACCGGGGCCGCTGGCTTCCCAAGCTAGCGCTTAACCACTGTGCCACTCGGCCGGCCCAAAAGCAAACTCTTTTTACAAGAAGAAAGAATATACTCTAAAAGAATGATAAAAAGCCTGGTATAGTAAATATATAAACCAGTAACACAGTTGTTTATTATCATTATTAAATATTATGTACTTGAAAAAAATATATCATGTACTTGTGTGTGCTATACTTGTATACAATTGGCAGCGCAGTATGTGTGTTTACACCAGCGTCTCCACAAACATGCAAGGAATGCGTGCACTATGACGTCACTAGGCAAGAGGAGTGTTTCAGCTCCATTATCATCTTCCAGGACCACCATGGTACATGTGGTCCATCCTTCACAGTGCAAGACTCTATGTATAAGACACTCAGTACATTCCCTAGCAGTTACTAGGAAGTTCTTGTTATTAAACTTACGACAGCCTTGTTGTTATCACACATTTTTCAGATGAGGAAGTGGAGCTTGGACAACTAAGTCAACTTGCCCCATGTAACCTGCCCAGAATACAGCAGGGTAAGGATTCAATCCCAGGTGTGTCAGATTCCGCAGCCTGGCCTCTGACCGAGCCCGGGATGACCTTTACCCCCACTTGTAGCAAAGGGAAGTCAAACATAGGCTGAGGAAGGCTACTGCCTCATGACGCACAGCAAGCTGCAAACCGAGGCCATCACTAGGGCATGCTCAGTCACAAAGGGACAGGGCAAAGTCCTTCTGGTTGGGACACAACAGAAAGGGGTCAAAGGCAGGGTTAGGGCAGGGTTATTGATCACCAGGGAATCGATGCTGAAGGCTACTACAGCCAAGACCTAGAGTTCCTGGAGTTTATAATCAATCAGCCCTGCTGAGGTCAGAGAACACCCCTGGCTGGTCAGATCCCCTGGGCAACAAACCCCACCATCCATAAACATCCCCTCCGGGCTGAAGGAAGGACTGGACAGGACGGGGAGACAGAGACCTTTCCTTCAGAGGCTCCTTAGGGCACAAACAAGCACAGGAAGATGGATTGAGCACCTGACATTTTTTTACCTCCCCTTTGACATTTGTGTTCCATTTCCTCTTAGAAGAATTAGCAGTGCTTTGTGAACGCCAAGTGCCAGCTTATAAACTCCCTTGGATTCTAGCCAGTCATCAAAGCTGAAGAGACACATATATGAGCTCAATTAAAATATACCCACCAGCCCTCTCTTCCATGAAGAGAGCTCCCCTGGTAAGTTTCCTGGATGTACAACTATGATTTCATGATGACTTTAGAACAGAGCAAAAGTCTCTATTAGACATATCTTTATCTCATTATTATATCTGGGATGTTTGTTGGAATAAAAGCGTTGGTTATTTTGCTATTTTGTATGCATTTAAAAGTATTTTATTGTGGGCTGGCCGAGTGGCTCGGTGGTTAAGCACTGGCTTGGGAAGCCAGTGGCCCCGGTTCGGGTCCCACACATGAGAGCCAGTGACACTGCCCTCAAAAAAAAATAAATAAAAGTATTTTATTATAAGTTTAATACATAAATGAATTTTGAATTTAAAATATTCCAAATTCCTGGGCCGGCCGAGTGGCGCATTGGTTAAGCGCTGGTTTTGGGTTGCCAGCGGCCCCGGTTCGGATCCCACATGAGGGCCAGTGACACTGCCCTCTACAGCTAACAACAGCTCCACCTGGAGCTGGGCTGTGCGAGCCCCGGTGATGGTGTGGGCTGCAGCCCGTGCTGCAGTGGGCTGCCATAGGCTACAGTGAGTGGCCCGCAGCCAGCGTGAGCGGCCAATAGCCGCGGTGAGCGACATCCAGAGGCCAGCAACCGATCTGCCTCATCCGGGAAGAGCGCAATGACGATACCAACATGGGCCAGTGAAGCAACATCCTCCGCAACTAAACTGAAGAACAAAAAAAGACAGCAACTTGTCTGTTCCCCTTACCCGATTCCCCTTCACCAATTCCCCAATAAAATCTTTAAAAAAAAAAAAAAAATAAAAAAAAAAAAAAATAAAATAAAATATTCCAAATTCCAAAAAAAATTTTAAAATTCCAAATTCCAAAAATTTCCAAAAATACACCCTTAGAAAGGGGTTGAGGGAGGGAGGGAGGGAGTAAGGGAGGGAGGGCCTGGCAAACAGAAATAAAACATGATTTTATTAATCCGGAAGGATAACACAGTGGACACACCATGGCCTAGGGCGCACTCAGAAAGACCTGGATTAACAATCTAGCCCTGTCCATTGTGTGTGACGTTGGGCAGGTTTCATAAGACATTGGCTGCAAAATGAAGATAATGACATCCTCTGAGAGCTGTTTTGAGGAGTAAATGAGACAGTGCATGACAAGTGCTTAACTTATATATGACCCAGTATTGGCTCAAAATATTACTTTTCTGCCTCCTCTCGCCATCTCCTCTAAAATATTCTTCCCCAAGGCAGTTAGTCACCTGTCCTTTTTGTTGTACCCACAGTTGATCTGTTCCTCTCCATTTTTATCTCTGGAATTTATAGCCATGATCAGGAGCTTGGTAAACATCTGTTCGTCCAGACTTGGTTTTGCTGTAACTTATGTGCTGACCTGGTGCTCCCAGGGAAGGAACCTTGTCAGCCGGTATCAGGTATGCTTGTGTTACTACCGGCTGCACCTCTGATTTTACAAGGTGTACAAACACATCCACCTTCAGCAGCCAGGCGGGTGACACAAATCAGCTGAATGAAGATAACAAGAGGGGTACAGTCTGTGACACACCGGAGAGTGTTCCCCTACAGACGCTCTGATTCAACTAAACAAAACACACTTCTCTGGCCAGATAAAACAGTCTGCCCACAGCTTCTGCCCCTCTGGCCATAAATTTGCCACCATAAACAGAGTTTCGTGATTCATCATACTTTCTCATACATTATTTAATTTGATGTTCTAGCAATCCTCTGAAGGAAGCGTTGTTGATTTCATCTTACAGGCACCTGACAGAGAGAGAAACTGAGGTTCAAATACAGTGATTTGTCCAAATCAACCATAGCTAGTCAGTGGCTCACCAGGGATTAGAAGCCATGTCTTCTAACACGCTTTGTCCTTGATATGCTGCTGTTTTTTACCCCAGTAGTTTTTCTGGGACAAAACCCAAAATGCATCAAAAGGTTGTCCCATGTCAGGTTTACACTCCCATGACTGCCACAGGTCATAGTCCATCTAGAACTCTGAGAGACAGGTGTCCTTGGAAAACGTGCTTTATTTGCAACTGGAGGAACATGTCTTACCCAAGCCAACTGCACCATAAGTTCTGGCAGAGGGGTGCCAGGCAAAGAGGAAGAACTCTGCACTCAAATAGTAATGAAAAAGCAGGGTCCTTGTACCAATGCAAAGAATCTTTAAAGAGACCCGAGTTTGTAAAGAGGGCAAGAAAAACAAGCTAGAATCTTAGCAGCTACAGTAAACAAGCATCTGACTTCTCTAGGCTAGTGTTGTCCAGTAAAAATAAAATGTGGGCCACATATGTAGCTTTGAATTTTTTCAAGCAGTCACATTAAAAAGGTAAAGAGAAATTAAGTTGAATTGTATATTTTGTTTAACTCCATATATCCAAAATATTATTTCACCATGTAATTAATATAAAATTATTAATGAACTATTTTACAATTATTTTCTTCAGACAGAGTCTGGTATTTTATATTTTTATATTTACAGCTTTTATATTTACAGCTCATTTCAGTTCTACTAGCCACATTCAAGTGTTCAGCAGCCACATGCAGCTTGTGGCTGCCATATTGGGCAGCACATGTCTAGGCCAAAGAAACTCCTAAGAGTGTACATTGCTGGCATAGTGGAAGTGAGTGACATAAAGCCCAGGTCTAACAGCATTCTTCAAGGCCACAGAAAGCCCTCAGTTCCAATCCTGCTAGTCCAATTTCAAGACAGGTCCTTCAGGGCCACCTTCAAACTTTGTCACCATTGCGGGGCAGGGGGGAGCTGTGTGAGTTTCCTGCCAGTTGCTCTGCAAAGCCAATCAGAGGCCATTGTGCCTAGCTCCTTGTAATTGCCTTGCAACAGTGCAGTCCTCAGCATGTCCGTTTACAAATACCTATTATTCTGGTTCTGTCTTCAGTGGTGCCACGACTGGCAGTGATCAGGGTAGCATTTTTTATGTGCCTGAGCTCACAGTAAATTACATAGTGTGAGGGGCATGGTGATTAAGAGGCTCTGTGTAAAAACTGAAGTCACTACATTTGCATATCTCTGAATAATGAGATTCTTATCTCCATTGTATAGCAATGAGGTAGAAATTGATAGCCTTAACTGTTCACACAGTAAGCACAATTTTCTATTCTCTCCCCCTCTCTCCATCGCCAGCCAGCTTCAAAGAGGCCAAAAGCCAGAAGAGGCAACCAGAGGCCACAAAGGCGCCCTCCCCTCACTGTGCCCCCCAGCAACCCTACCAAATAGAAGTTTTCCACAGCAAAAGTTTTCCACAATTTTGTCAATAAATCCTCGGGCTGCTTTCCAGAAGGGAGCCCACAGATAATCCAATCCAACCCTGTGGTTTCATAGGGAAAGAAATTGCAGCATAAAGAGATGGGATGTGTCCAAGGGCGCACAGATGACAGAAAGAAGGCTAGCAGTCAGCGGACCTTGACAATGCCCGTTCCTCACCAGACTCGTCCTCTGACGCCTGGCTGCAGCTTTGGAATAATGGAGTCCCATCTTCCAGCCTAATTGCATATTGTGCATTCTGGTCACACACCCATTTGTCTGCTGAAGAGATGGAGGAACCAGCTGAAATTATAATGTGATTCCCCAAACACAAAGACCTTCTCGGTTGACTGTAGAAATGAGCCCTAACTAGCCACTGCATCAACAAACATCAATTTTTGCAGTAATGAAATAAGTATATGGGGAGATAGTTATGGTTATAGTGGGTTATAAAACAGGGAAAGGGAAAGCTGTAATTAAGCTTCCATGTGGCTCTGCTCCCAGCAATGAAACATTTATGCATCAGCCATGTGGCAGTGACAAGGGCAAGAGCCAGGTAATAATATCCAAAGGGACCCTTTTCAAAAACAGATTATCCAGGTAGCAGCCGACAAATGCATACCAGAGAGTGCTTCACCAGCAATGTTGCCGTACATAGGGGAGAGAAAACTCTCTTCAATTAAATTCTAACACGTCAGTGTTTTAGTGATGGAATAAACAACCACAGACAGCATGAAAGTTAACCGCCTCTGCATAAAAGAGATGGAGTCACGGGATGTGTCAAGATATATGGCGGCATCAGCTTCACATTTGTGGTAGTTAAATGAATGCACAAACAGCTCTAATGCTGAATTGCATTAATAAATATGATGGGGAAATGGACTGGAGTGGAGCATTATTATTTAATATGTATGAAAATCGACTGTGTGTTCATGATATATCTTAAAGGTACCTTAAAATAGTGAGAGGGCCCATTACCTTCTTACCCCATCAATAATCAAAGGTCTCATGGGGCCAGCCAAGTGGCTCAGTTGGTTAAGAGTTGGCTTAGAGCACGAGCTCTGAGCAACATGGCCACCGGTTCGATTCCCACGTGGGCCAGTGAACGCTGTGCCCTAGCTGAGCTGTCATTGAGCGGCCAACAGGTGGCAGGATGGCTCAGCTTGTGTAACAACAAGATTGCCTGTTCAATGGTGGGCTATGCCCACCCACAACTAAAAAAAGATTGAACTCCGCACCTGGATGGCTCAGTGGATAGGGCATGCGCTCTTAACAACAAGGCTGCTGAGTTCAACTCCCACATGGGATGGTGGCTACGTCCCCCCACAACTAAGACTGAACTCAGCACCTTGAGCTGAGCTGCCGCCCAGATGGCTCAGAGGATGGAGCGTGTGCTCTTAACAGCAAGGCTGTTCGACTCCAGCATAGGATGGTGGCTGCGCCCACCTGCATCTAAAATTGAACATTACACCTTGAGCTAGAGGCCACGAGCTGCCGTTGGGAAGCCAGATAGCAACTGGTGCCCTCCACAACAAAGATTGAAGAACAACTTGGCTGGTCCCTTCCCCCAATTCCCCAACACTGTTCCCCTCCCTCAATTCCCCAATAAAATATTTAAAAATAATAATAATAATAATAATAATAATAATAATAATCAAAGGTCTCGTCCTAGGAGGCCAAAGCTGAAGGAGCTTCTGGGTAGCATGTAGCACAAGGAAACTAGAACATATTCAGCAGTGGGTAAGAGGGGTGTGAAATCCGTCAGGTCTCCAGTTACACTTCTTTGGGTTCAGGGAAGGCTTTCTCTGAACCCACAGTCTAAATGAACTCCCTCCATTATAAGTTACCATGTGTCTACATGCACTGTTTCATTTGCCATGGTCATTATGCCTGTGTAGATACCATCTGTCTTCTCCATGAAGACTCTAATGGGACAGGTAGATGCCTGTTTGCCTAACACAGCTCATTCATTGACTTGAAAGGCACCTACAGAGCACCTAGCTAGGTACACAGGTCACAGCAGAGAACAAGATGATGCTGCCCTCTTGCAGTTTACATGCAAGTACGGGGAAATCGATCATAAGCCATGAAACAAGCAAGTAAGTTGGTTTTCGATAATAATATGTGCTCGACACAAAATAAAGGATAAGGAGATAGAGAACAAATGCATGAATGGCTGGTCAAAGAAGGTCTCTCTGAGGACATGAAACTAAGGAAACCTGAATATTGGGAAATTCTGGGGAAAGGGCACTTCAGGCAACCGGAAGAGCAAGTGGAAAAGGCCCTGAGGTGGAAACAAGTAGCTATGGTTGGAATGCAATGAGTGAGGAGAAGATAAAGTCAAGGGTATAGATTGAGGCTGGATCACATGCTTACCATGTAGTAAATACTCAAATATTCATTGAATGAATGAATGGGAACACATCAGATATAAAGGAAAGTGGTATGTAATTCTTGCTGCCTCCTGCAAGCATGTAGGTGTCCAGCATGTAAAAGTAGAGACTAGAGGGCCGGCTGAGTGATGCGTTGGTTAAGAGCTGGCTTTGGACGCTAGCGGCCCCAGTTGGGATCCCACATGGGGGCCAGTGACACTGCCCTCTACAGCTAAGATGGTGAACAACAGTTCCATCTGGAGCTGGACTGCTGTGAATCCCCGGGGACAGCATAGCTGCAGCCCCTGCTGCCATAGGCTACAGCGAGTGGCTGGCAGCCAGCGTGAGCAGCCGGCAGCCGGTGTGAGCTGCCAATAGCCGCGGTGAGCAACCATTCAGAGGCTGGAGACTGATCTGCCTCACCTGGGAAGAACACAGTGATGATACCAACATGGGCCACTGAAGCAACGTCCTCCGCAACTAGATTGAAGTACAAAAGGACAACTTATCTGTTCCCCTTCCCCTAACTCCCCAATTAAAAAAAAAAAGTAGAGACTAGAAAATTGAAATTTCAGGAAAACCACAGATAAATAAGATGAGGTCTGGGGACTCATAAAATATGAAAGTGAGATGTTCAAGGCAGTCTGTAATAAAGGCCAAAGTACTGCAAAGGAACGTGAGGACACACAAGCTAATTATAGGCTGACATCATATAGGGCAGGTTCCTGAAGGCAGGAAGTGAGCTGGGCCTTCAATCACACACAGGAATTTATTAGATGCAATGAACGGGGAAGGGCGAGCATTGCAGGAAAATCTGTTAACCCGGTGGAACTACCACACTTATGTCTAGGATATTATGTAAGTCCATACAATTCTCATCTGGCAAGAGGGTCAATCACATACATGGAATATAGAAGCTGGCATTGACATTTCTTTACTTTAGGCTCAGCTTGTGCCCTTGGAATTCATAGGCTCTACCTTGAGTGGAGAATAATCTGTCTTCAACATATAGTGGAATTGATGGGAGTTGTGGATCTATAAGGTATGTTTTAATTCTCTCATTTTTCTGGAAGCTCACTACCCTGCTATTCTTGTTCTTGTGGTTTACTTCCTTTTTGGCACTGTGTTAATTAAACCTTTTTGGAAGCTGTCCAGAGAAATCCTATCTCATATTATAAGGTCTGTAATATATGAGTCATAGTGCCACCACCCAATCAACAGGCCTAAGCCAGAAACCAGGTGTCATCTTACTCTTTACCTACACCTTGGGTCTAATCAACAAAGTCTCATCAATGCTGCCTTTCAAATAACTCTCAAATACATCATTCTGCTCCTTCTTCACCACCAAAACCTTCTTCAGCCCCTTATCATCACTTGCTTAAATCCCATCCTTTAAGTCCCACCCTATATCCAGTTCTTTCTAAATATTCCTCTCTACTCCTTATAACCTCGCATATTCACCATAATATGCAATACACACCCTTCCCGATTTGTCTGCTTTTCCATCCACATCCGCCTCCATGCCTTACAAACGTCCTGAGTTCAAGAAGACCAAGCATTTACAGTTCTCCCAAAGCCCCTTGGTGTTGGAAGCCTCCATGCCTCTCACAGAGGAAGTTCCCTCTGCCTAGAATTCCCTTACACAATGTTGTATGGACTACTCTGATTCATCCTTTAAGACACAGGCTCAACTCAAATATGACCTATTCTGTAAAGCTTTCCCTGTTCACCATTGTATTATTCAGGGTTCTCCAGAGGAACAGAGACAACAGGAGATATGTATATGTGTATATATATATATATATATATATATATATATATATATATATATATATATATATATATATATATATATATATATATATATATATATATATAGAGAGAGAGAGAGAGAGAGAGAGAGAGAGAGAGAGAGAGATTTATTTTAAGGAATTGGTTCATGTGATTATGGAAGCTGGCAAACCCAAAATCTGCAGGATGGGCTAGCAGGCTGGAGATACAGGGAAGAGGGGATGCTAGAGTTCAAGTTCAAAAGCCATCAGGCTAGAGACCCAGGAAGAGCTGATGTTTAAGTATGAAAGCCATCTTTTGCAGAATTCCTTTTTGTTTGGGAGATGTCCACCTTTTGTTCTAGTCAGGCCTTCAACTGGTTAGATGGGGCCCATTCACACTATAGAGGGCAATTTGCTTTACTCAAAGAATACTAATTTAAATGTTAATCTCATCCAAAAACTCCCTCACAGAAACACCCAGAATAATGTTTCACTGCATATCTGAGCACTATGGCCAAGCCAAGATGCCACATAAAATTAATTATTACAATAATGAGCAAGATTAGGGTTTTCCTTCTGCGAGCTTGTAGCATCTCAAATAAAACTCCATTTTAGCATTCACTGTATTGTTTCAGTTATTAGTAGACAAATCAATCTGGTTCCTCCTGATTAGGGGCCATGTGCTAGCCATATTTATATCCCATTCTTAATACAGCATCAGTAAATACTTGTCAAATTAATGACTAAGTGAATTTATTAACTGTTTTTTTTTAATATATATTGTTAGGACAATATTACACAAGCCTAGTCCTTACAACAATCACCAGATCAGGGAATTATTGTTAGCTTCCTGGGAAAGAAAATAAAAACAGAGTACAAAGAAGTCATTGACCCAGCTTTCCACCAAAAGACCACAAATCCTAGGGTTTATTTGAAACCTTTGCCCCTCAGTTAACAGAGTACAAAGGATGACCTGGTTTCCTTAAGCTTTAAATGGGCAGTGGCTGGATGGCCAGGGGATGACTCTCCCCATGACCATCCCAGCTTCTCCAGCCACTGGCCAATAGGAAGTACCCTACACAGCCTGGATATGTATACCATTTCATGACTCACTTGCTCATAAATGTGCTAGGCTCTCAGCTCAACGCATTTGTGGCATAATAACAGTAAAGAGACCATAATTCCAAGGACGTGTCATAAAGCAATTTGAACAAATTACTACCATTGTTTTAAAACCTTAGATTCAAGGTTTGAAGGACAAGAACTCTTCCAACACCCACAACAATATAAGTTCATCGAGAACAAAGAGGGTGCTAGGACTTGGTAAGACGGGCTTTGAACTAAGGGTTTTGTTAATAGCTACAGTTTTGTGAGAATTTAGTATGTTGTAGGCATCATTCTAGAGCAGTTTATGTATCTAATCTTCCCACAATAGCCCCCTGACATGGGTACTATTTTAGCCACATTTTACAGATGAAGGAGGGCACTGAATCAGAGAGATTAGGTAAGGACACCTCAGAATCATAGGAGCAGATCAGAAGAACAGGGGAAAATAAAGCAGCTCTCAGAATACCCTCTTCTTCCTGCATTCCTACACACCATTCATCACCCCCACCCCACCTACTCTCCCAGCCTTACCTCTATGTGCTCCCTGTCCGCATTCTATACTCCGGCCAAACTGACACCTCTTGCCTGTAGGCCACATACGTGGTATTTCCTGCCCCAGAACTCTTTCCCCTCTCCCTTCTTTATCTGGACAGCTCCTATTCATTTTCAAGTCTCAGCTTTGCCTTCCCTATCTCTGGCGAAAGCTCTTCTGAGCACCCTGCCTCTGTTGGGCGTCCTTCTCCCTGTACGCTACTTCAGTGCGCTCCAATTTTCTCTATTGCAGATCTCACCATACTGTATTGAAACTGCTTGCTTTAATAGCCTGTCTCCTAACTGTGGCCTCCATGTGATCATAAACTAAATACCCACCCCTTAGCCCAATGTCTGACATGTGGTAAACATTTAGTAACCATTTCATGGAAGGAAGAATTTAAAAAACAAATGAATTAAATAAATGTTGTTTATCACTTACATTTAGACAGGACCCTTATTCTCGAAAGAATAAAAAATCCATGCCATAGTGACCTCTTCTCCTGTAGCAATGTAAGAAGCTCCTAGGCATCTCTAGCTAAGAGGTTCTGAGGACCAAGCACTAACGCCCTGTGAAGCTTTCCTTCCCTGGCTCCCATCTCTGCACCCAAATATCTGTTAACAGACGGCACCCAGGATAATGTTGAAGATAGCTAAAGCCTCTTGATACTGTTCTAAGGTGAACTCAATCCTGAAGCCTTTTTTAAAACAATGTCTGGGTGTGGTTCAGATTTGAGGTTATATATAGGGTGTTTCTCATTATATTTTCATAAGTAATCCTTCATCATTGCTAAACTATGGAAATGAGCTTTCCGTGATTTCTAAAAAGCACTCCCTTAGTCACAGCATGAGATGTCACATGTTGAAGGAAACTGTTTTCATCTTGAATACAGACCCTTTTTCTGTCCCAGGATAGCAAGTCAAAAGTCAGAGAAACGTGTTTGTGTAATGTGAGTATAATCATTCCTCTTTCTGAAAGGGAGAAGGTAGGAAGCACATTAGACAGCATCTGAGATTTCCAATTCCAATATTCTGTGAGCCTGTGAAGTCATGAAGAAAATGTGGTCATGCACTATTACCAAACAAAGATTCTGAGCTGAACTGTGTCCCTCCCAAAATTAATATGGTGAAGTCCCTGAGCCTCAGAATGTGACTGTATTTGAAGATACAGCCTTTAAAGATGTGAGTAAGTTAAAACAAGGCTTTTAGGGTGTGCCCTAATGCAATCTGACTGGTGTCCATGTGTAAAGAAATTTGGAGGGCCGGCCAAGTGGCACGTTGGTTAAGAGCTGGCTTGGGACACCAGCTGCCCCGGTTCAGATCCCACATATGAGGGCCAGTGACACTGCCCTCTACAGCTAAGATGGTGAACTGAACAGCTCCACCTGGAGCTGGGCTGCTGTGAGTCCCCAGGATGGCATAGCTGCAGCCCCCGCTGCTGTGGGCTGCCATGGGCTACAGTGAGTGGCCGGCAGCCGGTGTGAGCGGCCAGCAGCCAGAGTGAGCTGCCAAGAGCCAGAGCCGCTGTGAGCGGCCATCCAGAGGCTGGCAACCAATCTGCCTGACCCAAGAAGAGCACAGTGATAATACCAACATGGGCCAGTGAAGCAACGTCCTCCACAACTAGACTGAAGAACAAAAGGACAGCAAGTTGCCTGTTCCACTCCCCCAAATCCCCAATAAAACTTTAAAAAAAAAAAAAGGAATTTGGATACAGGCATGTGCACACACAGAGGAATTACCATGTGAAGAAGCAGGGACAAGATGGCCATCTGCAAGCCAAGGAGAGAGGTCTCAGAAGAACCCACATTGGCCACACCTTGATCTTGGATTTCCAGCCTCCAAAACTGAGAAAATAAATTTCTGTTGTTTAAGCCACCCAGTCTGTGGTATTTTGTTATGGCAGTCCTAACAAACTAATACAACAAATGATTAACAAATGTTAGAGTAATATGAGAATCTCAGTGCATGATGTGTTTATCTGCCATTTTGACTAAAGATGTTTTGATTCTGCATTTTTTTAATACAAATATTTTAATTTAAATAGTATCAATATTTATTAATCTTGGTTAAGAGATCATTTTGGGGTTGGATGCCATTAAACCAATTTAATTTCTTAGTCAATTTTCTATGGAGATCAGCAAAACCATTTATTTTATTTTTTTTCTATTTTAACTTTTGTTCAGCTGAAGTGGTCACAAAAGTTTCTTCAATTAGCTGCCCAAAATGGCAGGCAGCTTACCTCATCTTTTTATATTCTTTTTTTTTTTTTGAGGGCACTGTCACTGGCCCTCATATGTGGGACCCCCAACCGGCGCTACTGGCGTCCCAAGCCAGCTCTTAACCACTGCGCCACTTGGCCGGCCCATTACCTTGTCTTTTTAAATAAATGCATTTGGGGCCGGCCAAGTGGCTCAGTTGGTTAAGAATTAGCTTAAGAGCATGAGCTCTGAGCAACAGGGCCGTTGGTTCGATTCCCACATGGGCCAGTAACACTGTGCCCGAGCTGAACTGGCACTGAGCTGCCAACAGGTGGCAGGATGGCTCAGCTGGTAAGAGCACATGCTCCTAACAACAAGGTTGCCTGTTCGAGATGGTGGGCTACGCCCTCCAGCAACTAAAGACTAAACTCGGCACCTTAAGCTGAGCTGCCACCCGGATGGTTCAGTGGATAGAGCATGCGCTCTTAACAACAAGACTGCTGGTTCAACTCCCGCATGCAGGCTACATCCACCTGCAACTAAGATTGAACACAGCACCTTGAGCTTAGAGGCCACAAGCTGCCAATGGGCAGCCAGATGGTGACTGGCGCCCTCCACAACGAAGATTGAAGAAAACAACTAAAACTTGGCTGGTCCCCTCCCCCAATTCCCTAACACTGTTCCCCTCCCCCAATTTAAAATAAATAAATAAACAAACAAACAAAATGCATTTTATTATTCCTGCTAAATATAAAATCACTAGCTTTTTAGAAAGTCTCTCTAGGTTAAGGTGACCAGATATTTTTGGCCAATAATAAGATATCTATCTGTATATGATTTTTCATGAATTTATGAAGTGTTTTCATAAATTTGCATACAGTTCAAAGGTTTAATTTCAAGTATATGAAGTGCAGCCCATGCATTGTACAAATAATGTGTGGAACTTTCCATTCTGTCATCCCGCACACTACACCTACACATCCCTGATACTAAACAAACTTTACAAACCACGAATTTATTTCAGAGTGAATCTCCTTCAGTCCGCTGCAGCCCCTTCTCAGGCAGATGTCCAGGCACTGGAACAGCAATAATAATGACCCTAGGAATGATATCACCCTAGGAATGATCCTCTCTATAATTATATCTCTGGTCAATAGTCAGGGTTCCAAGAAGAAATACAGCTCAACCAGCTCCACAGAAAGTCCTGCTCTCCACAAATATTCTTGCCATTCCATATTTCCCACCTCTGGCCACCTTTAGGCTGGAAAAAATCTCTGCCTAATGGAAATACCCTCCAAGACCATTACCACCTCTGTAGCAACGTCCCAGGTCCCTTGCAGTCAGAACTAACAAAACCCACAAAACCTTATATAATCATTCTTGTTCAATGCCTGTCTCGTCCACTTATACTGACCCCAGAGCAACAAGTATATACTGAGTGGAAAAAAGTATACCCAATAATATCCTATGGAAAACTACTGAACAGATATCAATAAGTATTCTTTAGTCATCAGCCTTCCCCCACAACCTAAATTTCATGATAGCAGGAATCTTAACTGTCTTGCTGATTAGCTAGGAGATGGCACTAATAGGTGCCAAATAAATATCAGTTGAATAAATGAATGAAGGAGGGACCAAGATAGGGCTAATCTTCATAAAATGGAGCCACCTGATATCTTACTCAAGCTGATCTCATTCCCCTCTACACAGAGGTAGGGGGATGACTTCAAAATTCCTTACTTCAGACTTGAATAATGAAGTTGTTCTCTCCCAAGATCAAAAGTAGAGTTAAACATAAATCATGACATCACATGTAACATACACAGCATATTGATATCAAACTATGATGATGGTTTAAGAAACAGATCTATATTTTCTTTGTTTCCTTTAGACAATTTTCAATCATCATCTTTTTCTGGGAGAAAAGCTTCCAGTTGCCTAGGTCATTTCTCTCCTAATTTTCCCATGCCATTAGGGTCATCCATTTTGTAACATTTAAGGATTTCATCTATCTTGGTAACAATATTCCTCCCTGGATCAGGGTATCAGCAAGCCACAATGACCTGGGTAACACTAAAAGCTCAGGTTCAAAGTATAAACCCCAGCCAGGGACCGGGGTTATCCAAAGGTCAGGGAGGAACTAAACCAATGTTACCAGGCGGCTGTTTTTACTGCCCAGTATGAATGTGGGGTTAACCCTCCCAGGGGCCTGAGAAGAGAGACACCATGAAGGTAACCTAAATGTCACTCTGCCTAAATCGTCATTGTTTACTTACAGAGTGTTCATAATGACTACGATTCTAGAATCATGCATACTAATGCTAGAAAGAACCATAGAGATAGTTTATTCCAGGGTAGCAAACTCAAAAGTCTTTAGTGGCCAGACAGGTTTATTTAATTGGAAGAAGATGGTAAAGGGCCTGGAAAGAACAGCAAAGAACAGATTCATCTACAGAGAAGACCAAATACTCAGCTCAAGCCAATTGGTATCTAAGGCCCATTGTGTCTGATTTTCTGTTTTTTTCAAAAAAATACATGACTATTCAGATCTTCATGAGCTATCTCTCAATTTTTTTAAATTATGGTAAAATGCACTTATAAAATTTACTACCTTAACCATTTTAAGTGTACAGTTCAATAGTGTTAAGTACATTCATGCTGTTGTACAACCAATCTCCAAAACTCTTTTCATCTTGCAAAGCTAAATCTCTATACCCATTAAACAACAACTCACCACTCTTCCATTTCCCCCAGGCCTCAGAAATGACCATTCTACTTTCAAATGCCCATTTTTGTAGGTATACGAGATCTGACAAGTTCACCTACAAAAATTCATCCTAGAAAAAGTGCCACATACCTCATTGTTGAATATCACTATGGTCACCTTCAAACTCCTCTTGGGAAGCTATGTACTAATGCCAGCACCTACTCCACCCTTCAAAGCAATTTTGGAACTCTTTTTCTGGAATGGCCATCAGAGCTGTCGTTGTATTACCATTGCTGTCCTGAATGTCATCAAAATGTCTTCCTTTCAATGTTTCTTTTATCTTGGGGTAAAGAAAGAAGTCATTGGGGGCCAGATCAAGTGAATAGGGAGGGTGTTCCAATATGGTTATTTGTTTACTGGTTAAAAACTCCCTCACAGACAGTGCCGTGTGAGCTGGTGCATTGTCATGATGCGAGAGCCATGAATTGTTGGCGAAAAGTTCAGGTTGTTGTTTGTTTGTTTTTTAATTTGTATTGGGGAATTGGGGAGGGGAACAGTGTTGGGGAATTGGGGGAGGGGACCAGTCAAGTTGTTCTTCAATCTTCATTGTGGAGGGTACCAGTTGCCATCTGGCTTCCCTTCAGCAGCTCGTGGCCTCTAAGCTCAAGGTGCTGTGTTCAATCTTAGTTGCAGGTGGGCATAGCTACCATCCCATGCTGGAGCTGAATCTGGCAGCTTTGTTTTTAATAGCTCACGCTCTATCCTCTGAGCCATCCAGGCGGCAGCTCAGCTCAAGGTGCCAAGTTCAGTCTTAGTTGCAGGTGGGCATAGCCCACCATTGAACAGGCAATCTTGTTGTTACACCAGCTGAGCCATCCTGCCACCTGTTGACAGCTCAGCTAGAGTGCAGCGTTGACTGGCCCATGTGGGAATCGAACTGGAGGCCATGTTGCTCAGAGCTCACGCTCTAAGCCAACTCTTAACCAACTGAGCCACTCGGCTGGCTCCAGTTCAGGTTGTTTTTGCTTAACTTTTTCACACAGTCTTTTCAGCACTTCAAAATAGTAAACTTGGTTAATTGTTTGTCCGTTGGGTACAAATTCATAATGAATAATCGCTCTGATATCAAAAAAGGTTAGCAACATCCTTGCAACAAGTTAGCGAACTTAATTATCGGAACTTAAATGTGAGGTAATAGATGTGCTAATTAACTAGATTGGGGGTCCCTTTCAGGATGCATGCGTGTATCAAATCACCACAATGTACACTTAAAGTACCTTATAATTCTATGTTAATTATACTTCTAAAGAAGCTGAAAAAGAAAAGGCAATAATTCTAAGCAGAGTCAGGCTGAAAGTAACTTTCTCTTCCTACTAACTCCTTCCTCATTTCTCTAGAGGTAGAAATAGGGGTCTGGAGATCTATTCATTATCAGTTAACAATGAACAAAGGGTAGCCTGTCTGCAGCATTAGTCATTGCTTCGAGGTCTCTGACTCCTAGTTACACTCCTGCTCTCAGTGTCCCTTCTCTTTGACGCTATTTCTGAAATGGAATGTGACCCTCAAGCTGGGCACGGCAGAGGGCCTGAGGGGAACATGAATGGGATTAGAATGCAATTCTGCTTGGGTCTGACAGGTGGGTTCCCAATATTACACATGGCAATGAGAATTTGGGAAAGGTTGTTATCTGGGGAGGAAACACAAGGAACATTCTTAAAAAGAAATGGCAAAGATGTGAAGGTGTCCAACTTAGAAAGGGGGTTGACCTTTCTCTTCCTGGGACAGACTCACAGTCCAACTTGCTGGCGACTCAAGGACGGGCGCATTCCTGCCCCTCACTAGCTATGTGTCCAGAGATGAAATCCTGTACCTCCCTCTACCCCAGCTTGTCTTTTCATAATATTGGAGAAAAGCTACATAGATGCAGCATTTTCTGTCTTGCTGATTGTGGTACTTAGTCACACTGAACTGACATAAACCCCATATCCCTTCAATCTGCCTTGCCTGGTGTCCCCTGCTCTACCAGCCCCTCTACCAACTTCAGTTGCTTTGGTGGTTCCAGATTTGAGAGTTTGAGGAGTTAGAGCGGGGACAACAGGAACTGTAATAAACTGAGGGATCTCATTCAAACTCCTGTGTTCCTAGAGACCAGCTTGAAATTGCTGGTCACCTGCAGCAAAACACCAGCCAACAACTCTAAGCTCTGAGAACATTTGGTGTTGTGGTGAAAACTGCTACTTGCTGCTTCCCTCACAGCTAAGGGCTGAGGTGGTGCAGAGGGAAGTTTGAAAGGGTTGTCAGTATTTGAAAATGTACTTTGGACATCCTCAGATGAAACTGCTCACTATACCCAACGGCCTGTTCACAGTTGGATTATCTCCACTCTAGGGCTAAGTGTTAATGGTTTCATGACTCAACCACGATTTAAGCCAATCTAAATGATGCTTTTTTAATAGCAGGGCTGGAGCCGGCCTTGCTCAGTCTCCTGCTTCCTTAACCATCAGCGTCCTACCTGGAATAAGGTCAAAAGAGTGTGTTTGACAAGTGTTTGCCATAGCCAGTGAAAGCCAGGGTAGAGCACCACAAATTGAAGAGGCATGCCCAGGTTTGCAAGTCTTTTCATTTACATTGCCTGCCTGATATGTTATCAGGATTCAGCTAGAAGTAAGACTTTAATTATTTTTACCATTATTTATTATTTTGTTGTAATCTAGATCAGAGCAAAGGCTCTCCTCCTCATATTCCCAGCACCCAGGACAGGCCCTGGCCCCTGGTTAGCTCCTGATCACCCTGCAGTTCGCTCACACTTTAGGACACTGACTGAGCACACAAGGTGTGAAAGGCATCCTCCCAGGGGCTGGGGGGACCGCAGAGCCTGAGGCAGTCAGGCCCTTGCCCTCAGGGCGCTTCCCGCCTAGAGGAGCTTTGCCTCCTACAGGAAGCTTCCCCTTGCCTGCCATCTCTCCCTGATGCTGGCTGAAGATGCAGTGCCTAGCCAAACAACCGCACTTCCAATTGGGAACTCTGCTTGCCTGTATGGACTTCTTGAGTACAGAACCGTGAATGATTTATGTTTGTGACCCTAGTGCCTAAAACAGACTTGGGTACCCTGAAGGTCTGGCTTTCACTAAGACACAGAGACCGGAAATGTAGAATGTCCAATATTGCTCTCTTGGTTTATCCTTAGTGTTAACCAGCTGCTTGATAATTGCCCATTTACTGACCTGGCTGTCCCCCTGGGCTATAAGGTCCCCAAGAGCAAAGGATCATACCTTATTTATTGTTGTATCCCAACACACAGCAATAGTAGGTGTTCATAAATGTTGTTCAAATATTGAACAAACCAGATGAATCATGAATAAAATGAGAGATGGTTAGATATAAAAATGAAACCCAATCATACAAACAAAGGTAGATTCCTAAAGAGTGATATCACAGCATTCTGATATCTGTGATCTGTTGTTGGAGTCATGGTGCTCCTAACTTATGATAAAACCTTACCCGAGAGACACAGAAATCTGTCAACAGTTGAAGCATTATCGTTTCCATTATCAGTTCATGCAGTGAAAACACTCCAACCCATCTTCATTTGAACCAACTCATGGTTTTAAGGTAGGTCACTATTTCTTCTCGAACATACTGATGGGGTACAACTAAAAGGTCATTTGTGTGTCTTACTGAAGCAGGATTTCTTTGATGTGTGCTTTCGTGTGCTCCAGAGTCGTAATCTCATGAAACCGAAGAATGGAGACACGGACCAGAGAGGTAGAGTTTATAGGATAGTTTTATTAGAGCAGAAAGTTACAGCTCTCAAAACGAGAGGGGGTCCCCCCCCCCCCCGCAGACTGTGTTAGGTGGGGAATTGCTCCTTTTATATATTTTTTTTCTTGCATATCTGGGGAGGAACTTAGCCCCCCCTACCCCAGGAGGCGTTCTCTTGAAACTGTCTAGTTGCCTCAGAGCATAATTGATGTCTCTGTTCTGATAGGATTATGTTATCTCAAGACTGGGACTTTGAAGATAACATTATCTTCTGCTCATTCTATCAGGGAGTTCCTGACTGCCTTATGTTAACTAACCTGTCTTAATCCCTCCCTCTGGAGGTGAAACCCTAACTTCTGACTTCTTTGTTATAGGCTTTGAGAAAAAACCATCTCCTCCTCCCCTCCCAAGTTTGTCGTTCTGGCCAGGGTCCTATGACTTAAACCTATCAGTCAGCTATTAAAATTATTTCTCCTGGATCTGTTATGGTTTCCGCCCTAATTCCTTCTACCATGGGCATTTCCTTGACCACCTATAATTTTTCTATCTCATTACTCTTCCACTCCTACCAGCTGAGCTGTGTGCTTTCTAAGGCTCAGTCCACTCTGTTCCCACGCCCGTTTATATTCATGTAATGTTATTGTAACTTTGCCATTTAATTCAATATTGTATAAGCCAATGAGCTAGGAATGCAAAACAAAAGTTGTTATTTTTATAAAAATTAAGTTGAACGTATTGAGAAAAGTTGACCAAACAAATCATTAAAAATATTGTAAGATTAGGCGTGAGCTAGTAAACTCTAAAAGTTTGGTGGGGCAGGGGTGGAATTCTATACTCAAAACTGGAAAATGTGGATAATGCTTTATGAAAACAGTGTATGTGAAAAAGATAAAGTAGAACTTGAATAAGCCAACCCAGAATGAAAGAAAACCTTAGTTTTGAGGCCTAAACCAAAACTAGGCAATGACTCCACATTGTATGTTAGGAATTGTATGAAAATATGGAAGGCTTGTAGGTATCATATTCTTTATGCCTATAAATTTTTAGAGTTTTTTTTTTCAATTTACTGGTTACTTGTCTGTGGATCTGGCAAAGATTTTCTACTGTATGGTTGGATTATTTAAAGGTTCCATCTGAAAATAGTAACTCACCAGGAAGATCCATGTAATCCTATCCTCCTGGCCTCCCGCCCTGATGACTAGAGCAATATGGGATGGTTCCAGCCACTTTTCCATCTTATCATTTGCTCTAATGTCCTGAATGAGGTAGGAGAATCGAACCAACTGTCAGGCCTATAGATGTCTATTCCCATATCTTTCTAAAAGGATTTTGTGCTCTATCATTATATAATAATGATTATATTATATTATATTATCATTATAAATAGAAGCTCTCTCTAGAGAAAGGGAGAATGAAGAACTGACGTTTGCTGAGTGTCTTCTGAGAACAAGTAGTTTTCATCTCTAATCTTATTTAATTTTCACAGATATCCTGTGAGTTTAAGCTCACTGCCCTCATTTTACAGGTGAGGAAACTGAGGCCCTGAGAGATTAAGCAAGGTCACACAGCCAGTACTAGAGAAGTGGCATGTGACCCACTTCGAAAGCCACCAGATTACTTCTGATGATTTGCCCCAGAGCTGATATCTCATTTCTTTCAGAAATAAAATAATATTGTGGCTATGTATTATGTTTCTTTCTATAATGCTCCAACCACTTGAAGGGTTTGTTTTTCTCGGTTTTGTTGTTGGTATGTGTCCAAGCTGAGCAGCTCCCCTGCCCTCCTCCAAAGCTGGCTGAGGCTGCCGGCACCCCCTGTATGATTGCACTCAGTTATGTTCCAGCTGTTCTAGAAATTCTCCAGGCTACCTCCACCCCTGCACTCCTTTCTCCCTCTCTCCCTCGCCCCCACCCCTACTGTGTTGAATTTTGCCCCTCCCCCAAAGGATATTCAAATCATGTGAACGTGACTATTTGGAAATAGGATCTTTGCAGATGATCAAATTAAAATAAGGTCATTAGAGTGGGCCCTAGTCCATTATGAGTGGTATCCTTATAAAAGGGAGACATTTGGACACAGAGACGTACACAAACAGAGGGAAGACAATGTGAAGATACAGAGGATGTCATCTACAAGCCAAGGAACACCTTACGGTACCAGGAACCAGGATACAGGCATGGAACTAATTCTCCCTCTCAACCCTCAAAAGGAATGAACTCTGTGGGCACCTGGATTTCAGACTTTCAGCCTCTAGGACTCTTGAGACAATAAATTTCTGTTGTTTAAGCCACCCAGTTTGTGGTATCTTGTCACAGCAGCCCCAGGCCTCTAATTCATTCTCTCTGTCTCTATTTCTATCTCTATCTCTGTCTCTCCCTCTCTCCCTCCCATCCTTCCTTTCATACAGTGTCCATGGATTCCAGCTGTGCCTGGGTTCTCCAGCTCTCTGGGGCAGATTATGTTTTCCCTGGGGGACAAGGCCTCTCAGTGTCCCCATGTTGGAGCACAGTCCCCTGGGGAGAACTGCTTCCTCTTTCCACCAACAATTCAGGCTCCCAGCACACCAAAGCCTAACCCTGGCCCAGCCACCCAGACCCTCAGTAGAGAAACGGGGAGCCAGGCAAAGGGGGATTTGGCAGTACTAGGATGGTCACCTGTTTTTGTTCTTTGTTTTGATTTGTTTGTTTCTTTTATCAATACACAGAATTGCAATGCAAGGCAGACACCCCTGTATAGAATGCCCTTTCTCACACAGGTTAAGATTGTTATCATGGCTATTCCTTGCTGACCTAATTAATACCTTTTATTTCCTCTCCTCTATTTTTATCACAGGGCCAGATTCCAACAAAGCCTGAAATCACTAGGAGAATCACACAATTAATCTAAAAGTGCAAAACATTCAGCCAAGTTTCTATCACAAAATTCTTTGGTGTCATCTTGACTGAATCTCAGACATTCTAACTGAAGTCAGGAGTGAGACATATATCATTGTTACCACATCACATCATATGGGTTTTAGTATTTAATCATTTATCATTGGGAAGATGCCCAAAGGAGAGTGGTTTTAAAGTGTCTTTTTAAACACACCAGGAATTCACATCCTTAGTTGTTTTAAATGGTACAATATACAGTTCTATTTTATTCGGTCAACAAGTATTAATCAAGCACCTACAAAGTGGCAGGCACTGTGTTAGGCATAGTGGCAAATGAGATACAGCCCCTGCTCCCTTAGAGCTTACATCAGAGGTAGACGATAAACAAAAATATATATAAAATTAAATTCCAGGTCATAATAAGTACTATGGAGAAAAATAAAGCTGTAATTATTTGTATCTGTTTTCCCTTCAGGTCATAATCTGAAGTGACAGTGGCCATGTCTGTCTCAGTGCTAGTTCATAGTAGGCATTTGATAAGGGTTATTAGATGGAAGAATGGATGGACAGATGAATGGATGGGCTGATGGATGATGGATGGGCTGATGGATATGAATGAAACTCTGCATTCACTTTGGGCTCCTAAGAAGCCATGGATATCCCTCACTGAAAATACCTTGGCTCAAATATACATTTAGTGAGTTCCACTGTATGCCAGACATCAGGAACAGAGATGGATATCCTTCCCCTCCAGGAGCTCGGACACAGATTTCTAAAGAAACAAGGACTTGGGGTGAGTGGTTAGCTCAGTTGGTTGGAGCATGGTGCTGATAACATCTAGGTTGCTGGTTTGATCCCCTTATGGGCCACAGTGAGCTGCTACGACCACTCTAAAAGAGTCAACTATGCCATTGTAGCATGAAAGCAATGTGTAACCAATGACTGTGGCTGTTCCCCAATAAAATTTTTTAAAAAAGAAAAGAAACAAGGCCTCTCTCATGGAGGTATATATGTGGTGCTCTGTGCTTAACTGGTGGTTGTCAGGGAGAGTTGGAGGACGTGGTGGTGCAAGAAAAAGGTAACAGAGGACACGAAACTTGAACTGAATCTTAGACTGCCAGGTCCAGGAAAGGCACTCCGGGCAGATGGACCAGCACCAGGATAGGAAAGTCGAGAGACACCAAGACAGTCTTTTGTTAGAACAGGAACACGAGGAGTGAGGGCGATGAGGCTGGAAAGTGAGGCAGGAGCCAAATGTTGATCTGCCTCATCTGCATATGTCAGCCCTTTCACCAAGGAAATCTGATGAGCTTATCAGACAGGTTCTAAAGGTCAGCAAAGCTGAATGATTGGGGACACTGAAGCAGTTAAATGAGTTGTTGCCTAGAAACCTTGCTTGACACAAAAGCATCTTTTTTCCCATGCTTTGCTTTGTTTCCATCCGGGGGTATCAGATTCCGTGTCCTCCTATGACTCTGAGCCGGCACGCGTGAGGCTGCCCAAGTGGTCCGTTTGTCCCGCTGCAAGTGCTAATCCCGGATTCAAAACTGCTGGGCTCCAAAGCGCTGCGCCTCACCGCCGCATACCTGCTCAGCTGGTTTATGTTCGCTTCTCCCAGAAAGGAGAAACATTTAGACAGTGTGTGTGTGTGTGTGTGTGTGTGTGTGTGTGTGTGTGTGCGCGTGTGTGTGTGTGTGTTGAGCGAGCGGGAGTGGGGTCGCGCTCTGCAGGAAAAGCAACCTGTCCTAAGGTCGCTTTGGAAACTACGATTCACAAAGGGAAACAGTGTCTTAACAATTTTATTTACTTGTTCCCAAATTTAATTGTTCCCCAGTATTTATAATCATGGTAGTTATTTTTTCCCATCTAAAAGAAATATGCACTGAACGGAAAAATATAGAAATTAGAGGAAATGCAAAGAATAGAGTTAAAATTACAGTAAATCAATCACTTAGAACCACTGTTAATATTTTGTAGTGTCTTTTTGCTATGAAGGCATATACTCCCATATACATAAAAATTCATCTAGTCAACTTCCAGCGGGTGTCTGGGTGCCTTGAAGCCCGGAAACGCTGACCATGACCATGACTTTGGGTTGTTGGGACGGCCGCGGGCTGATTGACGCCATCCGCCTGCTCCTGGAGTACACACTCAAACTATAGGTGGCACACGATGCGGGACACTCCGGGCTATGACAGAAACCAGTAGCTGAGTGAAAGTTCAAGCTGGGCCTGGACTTTCCCCAACCTGCCCTACTTAATTGATGGGCTCACAGGCTCACGCAGAGCAATGCCATCCTTCACAACAATGCTCACAAGGACAGCTTATGTGGCGAGACGGAAAAGGAGAGGATTCCAGTGGACATTTTGGACAAGTTATGGACTCGTCCAATCAGCTGGCCAGGGTGTGCTCCAGCCCTGACTTTGAGAAACTGAAGTCTGAGTTCATATAGGCGCTCCCTGAAAAGATGAAACTTTTCTCACAGTCTCTGGGGGAGAAGTCTTGGTTTGCGGGGGACAAGCTCACCTGTGTGGATTTCCTGGCTTAGCACATCCTAGACCTGTATGGTATATTCGAGCCACATGCCTGGATGCGTTCCAGAAACCGAAAGACTTTGCGGCCCGCTTTGGGGGCCTGAAGAAGATCTCTGCCAACATGAAGTCCAGTCGCTTCCTCCCAAGCCCTGTAGATACAAAGATGGCATCTGGGGCAACAAGTAGGGCCTTTACAGCCAGGACATGGGTGCAAGAAGCCAGTGCTGTGATTGCTATGCCTGGGCCCTGGAGAAGAGCCAGCTAACCCTGAACCACCAGAGCCAGAGGTCTTGTTCACTTGTGAAGACTCAGGCCCTATTTGGCCCCTTCCCTTTCTCAACCCCATTTCACCCAGGATCTGAAAGCTTCACAGCACCCCAATTTTCTCAGTGAAATCTCCTCCCTAACACTGTCCCTCTTGCACTAAAGCCAACCAAACCGACCTTCCTTTCAGTGGTTGCTCTGGTTCCGGGGGCCCTACCGAACCCCTGGCCTATAGAGCCGTTGAGCTGCCAACACTGCCCTGAAGACCAGTATTAGCCTGGGGTGCAGGCCCTGCTCCCCCAGCATGGACCCTGCCCAGATGTACGTTGCCCCCAGTAAAGCCTTAATCACACACACACACACACACACACACACACACACACACACACACACTCTCATCTGTTCAGCACTTACCACTACAGTATCTGAAACACCTGTGTTAATAGATGTTCAATGAATAAATGAATATAATTTTATTTTACACATTAGAATGATACTTATATTTATTATAAAACATAAAACGGTGCTTTTTAAAATCTTACTTAACACAGTAGGTGTATTTTCCTATGCTGTTTTTAAAGCATTTTTATGCATGCACAAATACTATTTTGTGATAATGCACACCTGAACATTGAGTACATAACCCTACATTGCATCTCTGAAGACTTCCTTAGACTAGGTTCCTGGCTCTGAAATTAATAAGTGAAAGAAAATAAAAAATTTAAGGTTCCGGGGCCGGCCGAGTGGCATGGTGGTTAAGCGCTGGCTTGGGAAGCCAGCGGCCCCGGTTCGGTCCCACATATGAGGGCTAGTGACACTGCCCTCAAAAAAACAAAAACAAAACAAACAAACAAACAAAACAAAAAAATTTAAGGTTCCTGGTGTCATTCAGTGTTGACGAACTTTGCAAACTGAAGTGAATCTTGGGAAGCAGACCTCTGAGAGCACCCTGGCATCCTGCCAGCAACGGCTTCCCTGTCTGCTGAGTGACTCACCCTCTCTGATGGGCCTTGGTCCCTTAAGCCCCTCAGACCCAGGATAACCTCCCTTTCACTCCAGCATGCTTGGACGGTCCCTGGGCTGAACCCCACTGGAACAAGCTCCAGCCCAGCTGCTCTGGTCCCCCACACAGGCTCAAGGGAGAGATCTAATCCTCGGTATTGCATTCCACTGAAGGTTTGCTAAGCGCTGTCTTTACTGTTTTCCTACAGCCTATAGCCATATCTTTGCTAAACAAATTCAGTGTCAGGAAACTCTTTCTTTCTTTTTTTTTTCTCTCCCCACCCCCACTATATTGTGTGCAGTTTAAAGTGGAAATTTAAATGGGTGGTTTTGTCCACCTTTAGGACAACATAACTTGCACACACACAAAAAAAATCTCATTTGCATTGTATTCTGTGTTTTTAGTGACACCATGATATATGCCATTCCAACTGTATTCATCATACATGTGTATATTACTGTGCTATGCCCTGGAATGGGGTTTTTTTTTTTACGATTAAAACTCGGTCTTACAGATTCAGATTCACCACTATGACATCTTTACCCAACTGTTGTTTCTCTGGAATCCATTCCTGACTATCTAATTTACATTTTCAACCCTCTTCCAACTATGTATTTTGCTTATTTGTCTTAATTTTGTCTCACCAAACTAGAAGAATAACCATAACAAAGCAGTTAATTCATTCATTTGATCACTCAGTATTTAATGAAAACCTCCAGGTGTCTAGAATTGTGATAAGCACCGGGTGGGGGGCTACCAAAAAGTCTAAGACTGCTTTCCAGGAGTTTACAGTTGAATTAAAAACATCAAACAGTTCAGCAAAGCAGGCTATAGTTTTATTTTTTTTATTTTTTTTTTTAAAGATTTTATTGGGGAATTGGGGGAGGGGAACAGCGTTGGGGAATCGGGGAAGGGGAACAGACAAGCTGCTGTCTTCTTGTTCTTCAGTTTAGTTGTGGAGGATGTTGCTTCACTGTTGGTATCGTCATTGCGCTCTTCCTGGATGAGGCAGATCGGTTGCTGGCCTCTGGATGTCGCTCATCGCGGCTATTGGCAGCTCACGCTTGGCTGTCATCCGCTCACGCTGGCTGCGGGCCACTTACTGTATGTAGCCTATGGCAGCCCACTGCAGCAGGGGCTGCAGCCCACACCATCACCGGGGCTCGCACAGTCCAGCTCCAGGTGGAGCTGTTGTTAGCTGTAGAGGGCAGTGTCACTGGCCCTCATGTGGGATCCGAACCGGGGCCGCTGGCATCCCAAAACCAGCGCTTAACCAATGCGCCACTCGGCCGGCCCCAGGCTATAGTTTTAAAATATTAAAATAAATGAGGCAGGTCACAGTAGATGTGCTCTGAAGGAAGGGAAGAGAACAGACTGTGTGAAGTAAAAGCTGGTAAGAAGTAGATGAGGTTTACAGGCAGGTTGGAAATTGATGAAGGAATTTAAGGTAGAAATATTTGGCTCATCCAGTAAGCAGTGCAGATTTTTGAGGAAGAGAGTAGCATGTTGAAAA
Source organism: Aselliscus stoliczkanus (assembly GCA_033961575.1). Lineage (NCBI taxonomy): Eukaryota > Metazoa > Chordata > Mammalia > Chiroptera > Hipposideridae > Aselliscus > Aselliscus stoliczkanus. The sequence continues at coordinate 119,024,872 of CM066727.1, read as the reverse complement.
TGGTTTATAAAGATTACTGATGGGCAAAGAGTGAAAATGATAACTAATGATGATAGGAGGACAGATGAGAGGAAACTGAACAGAGAAGTCAAATGGGCATGAGGAGGGAAATGTACTAAAGCAAGGTGATAAATGGCGATGGGCAAAAGGGTGAAGGATGCACTGCAGCGGCATAGCTAAAGAACACCAAGTCAAAACACATTAGCCGTCCATCAGGCCATTCTCAAAATAAAATGTTAAGATCATTAGCCATTAAAGAGCATCTCGTTAGCAGGTTACAGCAGACTCTGAGGTTGGCTGCCTAAACAGGAGGAGATGGGTAGGAAATTCATAAAGCACAGGATAAAGACAGCTGGGATATTTTATGCAAAGTTAAATCAATTTAAACCAGATAAAGAGGAATAAAAATGAGAAGAGGGGAAAAAAATGAAAGTCGCTATTTTAGATAAATCCCATATGGGTTATGCTCTTAATTTACTTAAAGCAGATGGTTGGACCCAGGACTGTCTAATTTTTTACTGTCCTGCCCCTCAGAGCCAGAGCCCTCCTTGGGTTCCTAAGCAGCTCTGATAGGAAATGTCAGATTGCATGAAATTTCCTGATTAGACCATGTGACCCAAGCATATACCACTGAAAATAACTCAAATACTCGAAATCGCTTATTCTAGACCACAGCTGACAGTTTTTTTTCCCCTCCCTGCTCACAGCAGATGGATGGGTGGGCCTTCTCCTATTTGTAGGCAGTATGGTGGGAGTTCTAGGAATAAGAAAGACCAAAATAAAGGATGGAAAAGGAACTGGAAGAGAGCTTGGAAGTCTGGTATTTCAGATTCTCTCTCATTGTCTATGTACTCCCCAAATGTTATCTAGAAGGGAAGGAAAGTAGCAAAGCATTTAAAAAGAATCATTTATTAAACTTCTCTGGCAAGTAGGCAGCCTCCGAGTCAGCAAATTCATCTAATAAACTGAGTAGAATTTGAGATAACATTAGAGGACTGAAAAAGTATGGACAGAATCGGGAGTTAGAATGGTTTATGATCTGAGGAGGAAAACACGATATGACAAACGTCATGATGGACATTTTTTGAGGCGTCCTTATAGGAAATATCATTGTACAGATGAGAAAACTGAGGATTCCTAGAGGATTTAAGTGAGGTCACACAGCTATGAACACTGTTATGGATGAGTCCTACGGACCTGTCAAAGTGTAAGAAAGCATTTGGTCAGAAAAGTGAAGGGCAGCAAACTGCAAATGCCAGAGTTGGGGCATACAAGGTGCTCCCTGTGGCACAGAGATAAGGCTAACAAAAGAAGGGATTGCTTAGTGCAAAAGGGAGCATTGCCAAATGCAGGGCGGTATCCTGTACTGGATCCTAAGAAAAATGACATTAGTGAAATATGAAAAACGTTTGGGGTTTAGTTAATAGAAATGTACCAATGTTGACTTCTTAGTGGTGACAAATGTACCGTTGTAATGTGAGATGTAGGTAAGGGATATTCTCTGTACCATCTTGCAACTGTTTTGGAAATCTGAAAGAAATTCATTTTCCTTCAAAATCAAAAGTTTATTTAAAACTTTTTAGAAGGGTATTTGTGACATATTTACAAACACTTTTCAGAACACTACCATTTAAAATGAAAATGGCAAAGGTAGCACTGGATTTTTGTGGCTCACCGTATTTCTTGGCAGACAAGGTCATTACTAATGGTAATTACAGTGACTAACATTATTCAGCACTTACAATAATCCAGCCTTCATCCGAAGGATGTTACACACATGCCCCCATGTCATCTTCAAGACAACACTTATGAACTGAGTAGGTGCTATTATCCCAATTTACAGAGGAGAATAGTGCCTGGAATCTGGTAGGTTATTAAAAATTGGATCTTTTTATTATAGAGGCTAAGAAACTGGGCCAGCTAGTCAACAGTCACTATTCAAATCCAAACCTAAAAGGCTTCCAACCCCAGCCTTGCCATTTACTAACTCTATAGCTTGGACACGTTTGGAAACCAAAAGAAAGCTAATATCAGGGAGTAGGTTTAAAAATTTGTTGAAGTTGCATCATATCAATTTAAATTTAAAAACCAACAATTAATGGTTTATTAAGCATTTCAAAATTATTGAATTGAATAATTTAAGATATGCAGGCTGTATAATGCCATATTGAGGTCAATTTTTAAAAAGTGCTGAAAAATACTTTTCTTAAGTATCCTTGGATACATGTCTAGATGCAAAAGCCAAATCAGAGCAAGCAAAGACAATTAGGGAAACTGTTAGCCCCCAGTAACTATGAAAGCTGCTAGGAAACAAGTGTTTCCAGATCTCCCTCATTGAGCTAGACAGATTTCTAAAATGAGAAGCATTTCCGTAGGAGGGTAAGGTGGAAGGGAAATCATGTAGACAGCCTTCTGATAACTGATGTTCAGGGTGAAATGACTGCAGGGAGAGGTAAAGCTGATGGTCAGCAGCCCTTGCTCATCCACACTCCATTCTGCCCATGGACCTTTATTTAGTGTTTTCTTAGTGTCAGAGATGAGGCCAAACTCTGGGAAAGATACAAAGGCAAAAACACAAGGCCATGCCTAACTTCAGTGAGTTTGCATATAGGAGTGTATTTCGCCAGAAGAAAACATTGGGTTGTTGGAAAAGTCATGATGTATTTTTTCTGATTTTCGTTGCAAAACTGTGTCATGACTTTTCTGAAAACCCAATAGAGCAAATGTGTGGCACAGTGGAATTCACAGTGGAACCCTGAGTTTGAAGCTCAACTCTCCTCCTTGCTCCATTATCTTGGACCTCAGTAAGAATGTGGTGATTAATATTTGCCTGGCAAGATTGTTGTGAGGATTGGAAATGAGGTAAGTGTCTGTAATAATGTCTGACACAGAAAGGAAAGCAAAGCCCCATATAAACCCATTTTCCCTTCTTTCTTTCTTTCCTTCCCCGCCTCCAACTCTTCATTTCAAACTAGACCTTGACCTCAACTGTTATAGCAAAAGGGATGTCACAGCAGAGATCCTAGAGAAGTATTTATTTTGGGCTTCAGAGATTGCAGCAGCCCAGACCCAATCAGTATAATGACGACTGGAAGAGGAGAGGGTCAAGAACAAACTTTAGACCCTTACCACATTATTATCTTACCCACGAGCCTCCAACCTAGGCATGGGGGTGCTGAAGATGGGGGTGTTGAAATCCAGATCATACATTGCTGACACAAAGCTACTTAGAATCTGAAAATTGGAAGCCTTTTTCTAATCCATCTGCCCCAGCCTGGAGCGGCTTCTAACGTGCACAAGAAGCCAGCAGAGGCCTTGCCTTTCCCCACCCACATACCTACCTAAAATGTGACACCCTTGAAATTCTCAGTCTAAACAGGTTCAGAAAACAACAAATCCCTAAGCCTGGAGTCATATCATCTATTCATTTATTCAACAAATATTTATTCAGCCCCTATTGTGTGCACTGGAACATTTGCTTTCCCCTGGATCCCCAGGGGCTGCCTTTAATGTATTTCACCCTTGCTGGGGAGCCTCTAGTTTATAATCTATTTACTGTTCCTCAGTGATGTCCCACTGCCTGACACACAGGTGGCCATCCTTTTTTTCCAGAATAGAATGTTGCTCTATACTCTTCTGTCCCCCAGGCTTTACCTCTTCCTTCCTGCCTTAATTCAAAGCCCTTAATTCCTTCATTGTTCAGCACCTCTTGCTCCTCTTCTCAGGTATCCCATCACCAAACTCACCCACACAGCAGCCCCTGAAGACAGCAAAAGGGACTGAAAGTATGTAATTAATTTGCCTGTGGTAATCCAATACTTGAGTAGTACAACTCGACAAATTCTGTAAAAATAGCAATACTAAAAATAATAGCTAGCACTTGAGACTGAGATTAGGGACAGGTTACAATTATTAGTGATGACCACATCTAAGGACTGACCATGGAGTGAGTGACATGAAGCAAGGCTGGGAAAAGGTCATCGGAGGAGAATTCAAAGAAAACCGAGACCAGCTATTAAAAAAATAACCAATGAGGGTAAAATAATCAAGAAGTATGGCAGAAGTGGTGAAGGAGAGAGGGATCTGAAGTTAAAATCTTAAGGAATTGAAGATATGTGTTGGAAGAAGGAGGCAGTAGAAGACAACAAGGTGAAATATTGGCAGATGACTTGAGAGTCAAGAGTTGATTAGGAGTGCTGAGGAGTGAGAGAGAAAGTGGCCTGGAAGCAGTTATGAGGACATCCCCCATCTTAGTCTGATTAGGCTGCTGTAACAAAAATACTATACACTGAGTGGTTTATAAACAACAAACATTTATTTCCCACAGTTCTAGAGGCTGGAGTTCCAAAATCAAAATGCCGACAGATTTGATGTCTGATGAAAGCCAGCTTCCTGGTTCCTAGATGGCCAACTTCTGTGCCCTCACCAGGCAGAAGGGGTGATGGAGCTCCCTGAGGTCTCTTTTATAAGGCACTAATCTGATTCATAAAGGCTCCACCTTCATGACGTAAGGCCCCACTATCTAACACCATCACACTGGGGGTTAGGTTTCAACATGTGAATTTGGGGGGACATAAACATTCAGTCTATAGTACCCACACCACTTGTAGACCCATGTGAGAGAGACAAAAAGTCCACCACCTGCAAAGAAACCAGTCTCGTTGGGAGAACCAGGTCTCCACTATAGCAACAAGTTGAGGAGAAGAGAACATTCAGAAAAGTAAGGTACAGAAGGGATGCTGTGAAGTCACTGTGGAAGGTTTTCAGAAGTTGGGGATGAATGAGACATGGGATCACAAAATGGGTATATGAGGCCATGTGGAAATCAGGGTCCAAAAGATGAGAGGTGACCTGGGAAACCAGGGTTGACATAAATGGGGAAAAAGACATGATGGAATTAGTGCAGAACCCTAGGGCCAATAGCAGTGGCACAGCTGTGGGTGTTGGGGGCCAGGGAGTATATACTGACTCTCAAAGTACTTGTCAGTTGCAAATTCATAATCTGTTGGGGGAGACCAATATATAGTTACCATTAACTCCAGATTGCCTTTGGAATTCAAACACTATGGAAGCCTATAGAAGGGGCACCCAACTCAGACAGGGCAGGCCAAGGAAGACTTGGGGGAGAGATGGAGGTGAAGGAAGGGGACAGAGAGGGGCAAAAGGGAAGGAAAGGATGAAAATAGAATTCCATAAAACTATGCTACCACCAGAAAACAATTGAGGTGCTTCTTCTATGAAAATGAGCTTAGCCAAAAGGCCGGGGAGCAATGCAGTGAGTCTGTGTACAAATGGACCATAAATTGAAAAAAAGTTAGGCAATCCTTTGTAGTCACATGATTTGAATAGTCTTTGATCTTGCCAGAGTGAAATTTATTGCTTTTGGCTAGAGAACTTTGCTCGTTTATACAGCAAAGGGTTAGTATAATATTATCTTTCATGTAAGTTGTAAAATTCTAAATAAATGTTAAGTTAGAGAATTTCTGAGGGTAACAAAATAGGAAACATTTTAAAATTAGGAGTCTAATACATTTCTATCTCTCTGTTATTTGAAATGCCTGAAATTACCTCCAATACTTGGGGTGATGGGTACAGAGAAAAAATTAAATGGATGGAAACTTCCCTGATTCACTATCTAAATCAGCCATACTCCTTTTATGTCAACATTTGTTGTCTGCTTAAGTGTATTCATGTAAGCCTCATAGACACCTAAAAGGTGATAATTTTCATTTTACAGACAAGAAATCAAATGCTCTGAAAGACCAAATACCTTGTCAGTGTCCCACAATTAGTGAACAGCTAAAACAAATTCATAATTGTCTGTAAATGCAACTGCCTCTTCCCTGTTAACAAAACAGGCCAAAATGGAGTCGCTTTTGCTAAGCCACATCACCAAATCAAAACTTAATAACTAACATAATTGCAGTCACAGCCTCTTCCAGGAGTGAAATTTTAAACCAATCAGTCAGGATTTTCCTGATCAACAGTAGTGAGGTAATCTGCCTGATAAAATTCCCCTGCCTTTCTCTAATGGAAGGGGGTCTTGCCTGAAATAATTAGCTCTTTTAACCTCTTAGTCCCACCCTCTTTCTGCCTATAAAAACCTTTCATTTTGTACAGCTCATCAGAGGGCCCTTCTAGTTGCTGGATTACATGCTGCCTGATTCGTGAATCACTCAATAAAGCCAATTAGGTCTTCAAATTTACTCAGTTAAATTCTATTTAAATTCTTTAACATCCTTTACACCAGATGCAGTCACATTTTTAAGTTTTTAATTGCAAATAAGTTATTTGTGTTGTCCACACTAGTCAGTAATCCACTTAACTCTTCCAGTAGTTTCAAAGAAAACTAGTTGATTAGATCCAAGAAGTTTTGTACAAGGTTGTTGATACATAAAGCAGAATTAAATGCAATGGAGAGAAATATCCCTCTTGGGAAGCCTGCAGATTATAGGCTAGTTTAACATGGAGAAATCTGGTTGTGGTTATTAGAAGAAATATATTGGAGACAGGCTGGCACATTTGGCCAGCCAAGAAAATCCAAATGGAAACATCTATTACTACACCATAACTGGAGAACTGGTATTGAAAATAGGCTTAACCACTGTAAATAATCCTGCAATGAACATTGGAGTACATATATCTTTATGGATAAATGTTTCAGATTTGGAGGGTTGATACCCAGGATAGGAATTGCTGGATCATATGGTAATTTTACTCTTAATATTTTGAGGAATCTCCATATTGTTTTCCATAGCGCTGCACCAATCTGCATTCCCACAACAATGTATAAGGGTTCCTTTTTCTCCACAGCCTCTCCAACACTTGTTATTATTTGTCTTGTTGATAATAGCCATTCTAACAGGTGTGACATGGTATCTCAATGTTTTGATTTGCATTTCCCTAATAGATAGTGAAGCTGAGCATTTTTTCATTTATCTGTTGGCCATTTGTATGTCTTCTTGGGAGAAATTTCTGTTCATGTCCTCTGCCTATTTTTCAATTGGATTGTCTTTTTGTTGTTGGGTTGTATGAGTTCCTTATACATTTTGCATATTAGCCCCTTATCAGAGGCATTGTTTGCAAATACCTTCTTCCATTCTGTTGGTTGCCTCTTTGTTTTATTGATGGTTGCCAAAGTGTCCTTTGATAGATGATTGGATAAAGATGTGGTACATATACACAATGGAATACTACTCTGCCATAAGAAAAGAGGAAATACTTCCATTTGCGAAAACATGGGTGGATATTTATTTATTTATTTTTTAATTTTTGTTTTATTGGGTAACAGTGTGTTTTTTCCAGGACCCATCAGTTCCAAGTCAAGTTGTTGTTCTTCATTCTAGTTGTGGAGGGTGCAGCTCAGCTCCAAGTCCAGTTACCATTTTCAATCCAGTTGTGGGGGGCACAGCCCACCATCCCATGTGGGAATCGAACCGGCAACCTTCTCATTCAGAGTATGTGCTCTAACCAACTGAGCCACCCAGCCAGCCCATGAATGGATCTTGAGTTTATTCCGCTAAGCAAAATAAATCAGATGGCAAGCCAAAACCATATGACTTCACTCATATGTGGGATATAAAACTGAAAGCAACAAATGAACAAGACAAACAAAGAAACAAAAACTCACAGACACAGCAGTTTAGTGGTTACCACAGGGTAAGGAGGAGGGTGGATGGTAGAATAGGGTAAAGGGGATCAAATATGTGGTGATGGAAGGAGAACTGACTGAGTGGTGAGCATAAAATGTGATATATAGATGATGTATTATAGAATTGTACACTTGAAACCTATGTAACTTTACTAACCATTGTCACCCCAATAAATTTAATTTTAAAAAAAAATAGGCTTAGTCTACAAACATCCTCATGTCAAAAAACAAATTAAGAGGCATCTGTCTCCCCATAAAGATGGACTACTATTCAAATGTAGAACATTTACTCAACTTAAAGTAAATCTAAGAGAACATGTTTTACAAACACAAAAAGATTAAATCAGGGGTGTCAACGTAAGAAATGTCCAAACCTGTAGATCATATTCATAAGAGTTTATTGGAGCCAAACTGATGACATATGTCAGGAAGATCTCAAATGCTCTGGAGAATAACAGTTTTGCAAGTTTCTTTTATACATTTGAAATTAAGGAGGAAATATAAGGAAGATTATGTGAAGGTGGGAGAAAGCAAGGCAGAAATGGAATTACAGAATAGGTAAGATTATGTGCTCTCTTAAGGGTAGTTATGCCTTAAAATGAGGGGCCTGAAAGGGTAGTTCATGAATTAGGAGGGGTGTGAAGAGTAGCATTTCAAAGGTCGGTTAACCTAGATGCACAGAAACAATGGACAGGATTTCCTTAAGGCAAAGATAAACTTTTTACAAACAGCTATAAACCTGGGGCATGATTACCCACCATGACCTGCCCAGTTAGGAATTTATGATTTATTACAGCACCTCTTTTTCATTGATAGGATGATTGGAGACAACAAAATATCAATCTCCTATGAAATCTAGATAAAAAATTTGGAGAGCCCTAAGGCAAGTCAGATGAACCCCGGGATTTGTGAAACAGTTTTAAGACCTAAATCAATTAAAAATTATTAGTGGCAGCAAAGAACATCCAAACCTATAGAAGAATCTTATAAGAATTTATCTGAGCCAAATTTTTGAGAACATGTCCAGAAGCAAGATCTCAACAGATTAAGAGAATACTCTGGAGAATGGCAATTTGCAGTTCCTTCTATATATTTAGAACCAAAGGAGAAAATGTAAGGAAGCTTACATGAAATCCATTGGTGGTAGATAAAGGAGGAGGGAAAATGCAAAGCAGGAAATCCTGAGGCTTGGACAAAAAGGAAAATGGAGACACATATTTTTTTTACATTGGTTGGTACAGGGTAGGTGACATTTAACAACACAGCAGATAGAGATGGTAGGCAGGCAACAAGGTAACAGTTAGGAGTTTTGGTGTGTGTGTTCCTATGAGGGAGGTTACATCTCTAAGGGGTCTGAAAAAAAGGATTACTCTGGCATTTCAAACATATGTTATCCTAGATACGTAAGAACAATAGATAGGGCTGCTTAAGGTAAAGATTAACCTTTGCCTGGGAAGCTATAGGCCTTGGGCATGACTACCCACCATGACCTGCCCACCATGGTGTGTGCTCACTTTTGATCACTAAGCTTGTCAGGCTTGCCATGTGAGTGCCCTTGAGATTGTCAGTGCTGCTATATAGCCTCTTTTTCATTCACACGAGTACTCCTTTGCATGGCTGTCCTATCTGATATTTAAACAATGCCTTGTTTGGGAGCATTTGGTTAGTTTCTATTTCTCTCCAATGTAAATAATGCTATAATTAATAACCTTGTACATACATTTTGGCATAATTCTTTGATTGTGTCCTTAGAATAAGTTCCTAGAAATGCTGGGTCAAAGCACAGACAAGTTTTGAAGTTTTTGGTAGATATTGCCAAAATGCCTTCTAGATACTGAAATACAGGGTAAGATTTCTAGCTCAGTAAAAGTACCTGGAACTCTTCTAAGAGTAACTAGGAAGAAATTAGATCCAAAATCCTGGGTTTGAGACCTAGCTTTACATTTTTTAGATGTGTGACCTTGGAAAGATTATTTAACCCTTTATTTAACCCTTTTGTTTCTGTGGTTCCTTTTTGATAAATGAGGTTTTCTTATCTAGTTATCAGTACTCACCTCATAGAGTTGCTGAAATAATTAAAATAATTATTGTTGTAAAGCTTTTAGAACAGTCCCTGGCTTATAGTATAGTAAGCCTTCTGTAAGTGTTTGCTTTTATAATTATCCCTGATTCTTAGACTTGGGGCTTTAAAAACGTATTTTAAAAAGGAATTAAAGGGCCAGCCAAGTGGCTCAGTTGGTTAAGAGCTTCCTCAAAAGTGCAAGCTCTGAGCAACAGGGTTGCTGGTTCGATTCCCAGCCCAAGCTGAGCTGCTGCTGAGCTGCCAAGAGGTAGGAGGATGCCTCAGCTAAAAAAAAAAAAAAAAAAAAAAAGAAGAAGAAGAAGAATTAAGGAACTCAACATGAGTTTGCCTTTCTTTTTTGCTTTTCCCAAATAAGAACATTTTTTATTTTATTTTATTTTTTTAAAGATTTTATTCGGGAATTGGGAGTTGGGGGAGGGGAACAGTGTTGGGGAATCAAGAAAGGGGAACAGACAAGTTGCTGTTCTTTTTGTTCTTCAGTCTAGTCGTGGAGGACATTGCTTCACTGGCCCATGTTGGTATCATCATTGAGCTCTTCCTGGGTGAGGCAGATTGGTCACCGGCCTCTGGAGAGCCACTCAAGGCGGCTCTTGGCAGCTCACGCTGGCTGCTGGCCACTCACCTTCACCGACTGGCAGCCCAGCTCCAGATAGAGCTGTTGTTCACCATCATAGCTGTAGAGGGCAGTGTCACTGGCCCTCATATGTGGGATCCAAACCAGGACCCTGCTGCTCAGAGCTGGCATCCCAAGCCAGCTCTTAACCAATGCACCACTCGGCTGGCCAAGAACATTTTTTAAAAACCAAGACCATAAGCAACATTTCATAGAAAACATTTCGTTTATATTTTAATAAAACTAAAAGTTTAGGGAAAACATATCAGAATAAATGAGTTTTAATATTATATTTAGTTTTAAGAGAAATTTTTTTTTTTGCTTCATAAAATTTTCACTTTATTTTATTTATTTATTTTTTTATACAATTCCCCTGACTCCCCTCCACAGTATATTCCACATCCCGTGACCATCCACATATTCAGTTACAGTTGGCATACAATACTATACAACATCAGTTTCAGGTGTACAGGGCAGTGATCAAGCCTCTACTCCATCCATGAAGTGGTCTCCCTAACAAGACATGTGACTATCTGACACGCTACAAAATTTTTACATTATTATATTCCCCGAACTATGTTTCATATCCCTGTGGCAATATTGTAGTTGTCTATTTATGCTGTTTAATCCCTTCCCCTTCCCCCCATCCCCACCCCCCTCCCAACTAGCAACCCTCAGTTTTTCCTCTACATCTATGAGTCTGTTTACTTTGATCTTTCACTCAGCTTTTCAGACCCCACACACAAGTGAGATCACATGGTACCTGTCCATCTCCGACTGACTTATTTCTCGCAACATAACAGTCTCTTCACAACATTATCAATTACATTCCCAGAACTGTCCCCATATCCCTGCAGCAACATTGTAGTCCCAACTACATTGTCAAAAACCTTCCCCGTCTCCCTCTTCCACACTCCCTCCCAGCCAGCAACCATCAGTTTTTCCTTTATATCTGCTTGATATGACTTCAATCTTCTTAAATATACTGAGACTTGTTTTGTGATCTAACATGGTCTACCTTGGAAAATGTCCCATGTGTACTTCAGAAGAATGTATATTCTGTTTTTTCAGGGTGAAAAGCTCTAAAAATATCAACGAAGTCCAGCTGGTCTAAAGTATCATTTAAGGCCCCTCTTTCTGTGTTGATTTTCTGTGTAAAGGGTCTGTCCATTGGTGACAATGGTGCTGAAGTCCCCTACTATGATAGTGTTACTGTTGATCTCTGTCTTTATGTTTGTCAAAATCTGTTATATGTAATTAGGAGTTCCTATGTTGGGTACATAGATGTTTATTAGGGTTATAGTGCCCTTCTTTGTCTTTTATTGTAGTCATTTTAAAGTCTATTTTGTCCAAAATAAGTATTGGTATTCCAGCTTTTTTTTCTTCTCATTTCCATTTGCATGAAATATCTTGTTCCATCTGTAAACAGCATATACATGTGTCCTATTTACTTATCCACTCAGCCACTCTCTGTCTTTTGATTGCAGCATTTAGCCCATTCACATTTAAAATGATGATTGATAGGTGCACATGTATTGCCATTTTGTTATTTGTATTCCTGGTCTTCCTGGGTTAGCTTGTTTACCCCTTTCTTTTGTTTAAAAAAGCCCTTTTAACATTTCTTGCACTGCTGGCTTGGTGGTAATGAATTCCTTAAGCTTATTTTTTTCTGAGAAGCTCTTTATTTCTCCTTCAATTTTAAGTGATAGCCGTGCTGGGTAGAGCAATCTTGGTTGTAGACCTTTATTTTGTGTCACTTTGAGTATCTCCTGCCACTCCCTTCTGGCCTGCAGAGTTTCTATAGACAAGTCAGCTGTTAGTCTAACAGGAGTTCCTTTGTATGTAACCTGCTGTCTTTCTCTTACAGCCTCTAGGATTCTGTCTCTGTCTTTAACCTTTGCCATTTTAACTATGATGTGTCTTGGTGTGGACCTGTTTGGGTTCAGCTTGTTTGGAACCCTCTGCACTTCCTGGGCATGTATTTTGATTTCCTTCACCGGGGTAGGGAAGTTTTTCAGTCATTATTTTTGCAAATACATTCTTGACCCCTTGCTTCTTCTCTTCTCCTTCTGGTATTCCTATGAGTCGAAGGTGGTTGCGTTTCACCTTGTCCCATAGGGCTCTTGAACTATTTTCATTGTTTTTATTCTTTGGTCTTTTTGCTGTGCCAACTGGGTGATTTCTGCTATTTTATCTTCCAAATCGCTGATCCACTCCTCTGCTTCATCTACTCTACTGGTGATTCCTTCAAGTGTGTTCTTCATTTCAGTTATTGTATTCTTTAATTCTAACAGGTTGTTTTTTATGGTTGCCCTATTCATCTTTATGTCCTAGCTAAGTTCCTTAAACATTCTTATCATCAATGTTCTAAACTCTGTCTCGGAAAGGTTGGATCCCTCTGTTTCATTTGGTTCCATTTCTAGAGGTTTCTTCTAATCTTTTACTTGTGACATGTTTCTTTGTTTCCCCATTCTGGCTGTTGCTCTGGGATTGCTTTGATGTATTAGATAGATCACCAGGAGAGCCCCAGCTGGATCACGCAGGCACAAAACTCATGGCCCAACACTCTCAGGAAAACTCCCAGTCTCAGCCTGCCCCAATCAGCTGCTTGCAGATCAGGCCGAGCAGCCCGACAACCAATCACCAGCCTGGCAACTCTGCAAGCGCAGTGCAGAGAGCGGGACCCGAGGCAGCTCGCGCACTCCCGGGTCTCAGTGAGCAGCCTGTTGGAGACGGAGGGCACCCACCCAGCGTTTCCCTGACGACGCAGTATAAGCCAGACAGAGGGTGGGAATCCAAGGCCGCAGGCATGCGTGCATGCACACACGCACATCTGCGCCAATTCCACCAGACCAATGAGGTCCCGGACGTGATCCTCTGTGGGAGGGCCCAACCCTGACAAAATGGCACCCTCCTTACACCACTCGAATGCAGGCTCCACACCATGGGAACAATAGTCCAAAAACCTCCAGCCTTTGCACCAAAGGTGCTCAGTTCAGTCCGTCCCCGCAGGCTCCCAGGTCCGGCTCACACAGCCACTCCCTCCACCAGGAACCAGGTAAGTGCTCACCAGCGAGCAAGCCCGGGCGCCAGCCCCACTGATTCTCCAGCCACTCTCAGCCTCACCGAGCTGAGCAAAGCGAGTCCTCACTAATTTACTGCCGGCTATCTTAGAACTCCTCTTCCCGGCAAAGGAACTCTGGGCTGGTGAGCTAGGTGTGCGGCCGGAGGGTCTCTCCCCCAACTGGAGAAGCCTCCCCACAGCTGGGGCGTCCCTCACGGGGTTCACCCTCTCTCATCTCCACCCGTCCTACCAGACCCGACACAGCCTCCTCTTTAAGTTCTTCGTTTAGTGGTTCTGTTCCTCCAGTGTTCCGGGGACCTCCAGGGTTAAATGCTGTATAATTTGTTTGTAATTTTGGTGTGATCCTGAGAGGTAGTTAGCACAGCGTCTGTCTATTGCGCCATTTTACTGGAAGTCCCTGAGAAATTTTTAACATTATACTTATTTTTCTCATTTCTTCATGAAGCACTGTTTTAGAACAACTAGACAGACATATTTTCCAAAATCCTTACTTTTCTAGTTTATTATTAATTAATAATGAAAGATTTTCCATTTTTCTAAAAGAATTATTCATAGAATTTGGACAGTAGCTTTTGCAAACTATGTAAATAAAAGATTAATAGAATCATAAGGTCAGCTTACTGGCTTTGCAAGATGCAAATAATAGAGGGGCAAAGAAACATTCTTTTATATGGCTCTGGAAGAAAATAAAAGTGAAGCTAAAACCCATTATTTTTCCAGGACACTTTTATTCTAATAGAGGTGTCCCTATAAAGCTGTTGAAATTGTCAACGTGAGAAATGTTCAGACTGAGAGATCCAAGCTGGCAGAGTAGATAAACACTGTGCCTGCATCCTTTCATGAACACATTAAAATTACAACTAAATTATAGAATGATCAACCTGGAGAACCATCTGAAGTCCAGCTTAAGAACAGAAGTCCTATGACTAAAAATACAAAGAAGCCACACTGAGACTGGTAGGAGGGGCAGAGATATAGACCAGGCCCCAAACTTCCATGTGGTGGTTGAAAATCAGGAAGGATATCTCAGCCATGGGGTACCTCTCTGGCGGTGTGAGGGTCCCCAACCCCCTGACACCAGGCTGCCCAGCCCAGAATACTGGTGCTGGAAAGAGGAGCCCCACAACATCTGGCTGGGAAAACAGTAGTGATTCTGACCATCTGGGCGGAAATAAAGGCTTCGGGAATCCCAGATATCCTCTTAAATAGCCCACTCAGCTCCCTCACCTTGAGCTCCAGCCGAGGAAGGTGATTTGGGAGGCATCAGAAACATACAGGAAGGGACTCACTGAAGTACGCAGCTTCAAGGGGAAGACTGGAGGGCAGTCGGTATTTTCCCTGTGTAAGGTCCTCCTGTGCAGCCCGCAGGCAGGGGCAATCTTTCCTGTGTTGAGCCCACACCCACCAAAGCCAAATCTGAATCTGATTGACCTGGTGAGCTCTGCTCCTCCACTCTGCTGACTAACTGGGACCCTGACCCACCCAACTCCCCCAACTCCGGAGGCACTTTCTCCAAGAGCAGCCAGCTACCCCCCACTCCTCCCCAACACCACACACACATTGCATTATTTCCTGGAAAATTATCAGAGTCTGGCAGGTCCCTGGTGGGCAGCAAATGGCCTCCTTGTGCTCTGAGACTTTTGCTGAACACGTCCAGACTCAGCATTGACACCAAATCAGGGTCTACATTAACCTGGTGACCATGACTCTTCCTACTCTAGTGACTCCCTGAGACCCTGCCTCACTCAACTCATGTACCACAGACGCTTTATCAGCAGCTGAATGTTAAGGGAGCCAGCAGGTGGGAACAGGCCTCAGGATGCCCTGGCTTTTTGTGGAGCTACTCCAGGACCAGTACTGGTGGCAGACTGCTGCGGTTCACAGTGTGGCCTCTCCCACATGCCTCCAGGTTTAGCACAGGCAGCAAACAACCATAGGTCTCTTTGTAGCTCCTACCAGGTAGACCCCATCGGTCACAGGTAATGGGTGACCTGGGCCTGCACCAGAGCCCCTTCTAAGAGGCCCCAGAACCAACATACTTGGAGGTTGGCTTCAGACCACAGCAGAGCACCACCCAACTAGCCCCCACAAGCGGCACACACAAAGGGCAGTCTCAACAGGCACCAGAGCCCACTGGGGCAAATCCCACTCATGGGGGTTAGTCTCATGAACAGGAGCCTGTCAGCTATGGACATGGCCAAACCCCACAGCCAGTCTGCCTATGGGTCAATACAACCCATTAATGTGCCTATAGCAATAAGGCACAACTATGACAGACGAACACACACAACCTACACAAGGGACACTCCTAGAGTACCAGGAGTTGATGACCAGGGAGACTGTGCCACTGAGCCCCACAGGACACCTACTGTATAAGGCCAACTGGCCAAGATTGGGAGACATAGCAGATATACTTAATATATAGAAACAAACACAGAGAGGCAGCCAAAATGAGGAAACAAGGAAATGTGTCCCAAATGAGAGAACAGAAGAAAACTCCAGAAAAAGAACCAAGTGAAATGGAGGTAAGCAACCTACCAGAGAAACTTCAAAACAGTGGTTATAAGGATGCTCATGGAGCTTAGTGAGAACTTCAACAAGAATGTATAAAAAATGACATAGAAACCATAAAAAAGAACCAATCACAAGAGAAGAATATAGTAACTGAAATGAACAATGCACTAGAAGGAATCACCAGCAGATTAGATAAAGCAGAGGATCGAATCAGATTTGGAAGACAAAGTGGCAGAAAACACACAGCAAAAAGAAAAAAGAATCTCAAAAAAATGAGGGTAGTTTAAGAGACCTCTGGGACAACATTGAGCGTAATAACAGTTACATCTTAGGGGTACCAGAGGCAGAAGAGAGAAAACAAGAGATTGAGAATCTATTTGAAGAAATGATGACTAAAAACTTTCCTAACTGATGAAGGAAATAGACATACAAGTCCAGGAAGTGCAGAGTGTCCCAAACAGGATGAACCCAAACTGGCCCACACCTAGATACATTATAATTAAAATGGCAAATGAGAGACTCCTAAAAGCAGCAAGAGAAAGGCAACTAGTAACTTATAAAGGAGCTCCCATGAGACTGTCAGCTGATTTCTCAACAGAAATTTTGCAGGACAAAAGGGACTGGCAGGAAATATTCAAAGTGATGAAAAAATAAGGACCTACAACCAAGACTACTCTACCCAGCAAGGCTATCATTTAAAATCGAAGGACAGATAAGGAGCTTCCCAGACAAGAAAAAGCTAAAGGAGTTCATCACCACCAAAAAACAGTATTACAAGAAATCTTACAAAGATTTCTTTAAGACAGGGGGAAAAAATAAAAAATATAAATAATAAAATGGCAATACCTACATATCTATCAACAATTATATTCAATGTAGATGGATTGAATACTCCAATCAAAAGATATAGGAGGGGGCTGGCCAAGTGGCACAGTGGTTAAGTGCTGGCTTGGGAAGCCGGCGGCCCAGGTTCGGGTCCCATATGTGAGGGCCAGTGACACTGCCCTCAAAAAAAAAAAAAAGATATAGTCGGGATGAATGGATAAGAAAACAAAACCTTTGCAGGTAGTGCCTACAAGAGATTCACTTCATGTAGTTGTTTTTTTTTTTTTTTCTAGCTGAGCCATCCTGCCACCTGTTGGCAGCTCAACGGCAACTCAGCTCGGGCTGGCCTTGAACCACTGTTGCTCAGAGCTCAGCTTGCACTCTTGAGTGAGCTCTTAACCAACTGAGCCATTCGGCCGGCCCAAGAGATTCACTTCAAACTGAAAGACACACAGAGACAGAAAGTAAAGGAATGGAAAAAGATATTTCATGAAAATGGAAACAAATAAACAAAAAAGCTGGAGTAGCAATACTTATACCAGACAAAATGGACTTTAAAACAAAGGCTATGAGAAGAGACAATGAAGGACCCAGTAATCCCACTTCAGAGTATTTATCTGAAGAAACCCAAAGTGCTACTTCAAGGGGATGTGTGCATCCATATGTTCATTGCAGCAGTGCTTACAATGGCCAAGATGTGGAGGCAGCCTGGGTATCTGTTGATGGATGTATGGATAAAGAGGAGGTGATACATATATACAATGGAATATTGTTTGACTATGGAAGGGAATGGGTTCTTGCCATCTATGGCAGCATGGATGGACCTGGAGGGTGTTGTGCTGAGTAGAACATATTAGACAGAAAAAGACATGCAATGTGATTTTGCTTATATGTGGAATCTAAGATCAAAATTATCAAATTAAACTGAAACAATCTCATAGATAAAGAGAACATTTTGATAGTTGCCAGATGGAAGGAGTATTGGGGGTGCAGGTGAAAAAGGGGAAAGGAATTAAGAAGTACAAGTCAGTTGTTACACAGTAATCATGGGGATGTAGGGTATAGCATAAGGAATATAGTCAATAATATTGTAATAACTATGCGAATATGGTGTCAGATGGGCACTAGAATTAGTGGGGTGATTGATGGGAGGGAGGTTGGGGGACAGGGTGAAAAAGTTGATGGGATTAAGAAGTACAAATTGGAAGTTACAAAATAGTCATGGAGATGTAGAGTTAAGCATAAGGAATATAATCAATAATATGGTAATAACTATGTATAGTGCCAGGTGGGTACTAGACTAGTCAGGGGGATCACTTCTTAGATTATATAAATGTCTAACCACTATGCTATACACATGAAATTAATGTAAAATAATATTATCAACTGTAGTTGAAAAATTTTAAAAGGGGGGAAAAAGGAAAGGGGAATAAGAGGTCCAAATTTCCAGGTATAAAACAAGTAAGTCATGGGATGTAATGTACAGCATGGGGAATATAGTCAATAATATTGTAATGGCATGGTACAGTGTCAGATGGTTGCTGGAGTTATGGTGTACCCCTGAAATTAATATAATATTGTGTGTTAGCTATCTTTTTAATAAAAAAATCTTAAAAAAAAAAAGAAATGTTCAAACCTGTAGAGAATTTTTATCAGAGTTTATTTGAGCCAAACTGATGACATAAGCTAGAGAAGCAAGATCTCAAATGCTCCAGAGAATGACAGTATTGCAGTTGCTCTTATACATTTGGAATTAAGGGGGGAACATAAGGAAGATGACATGAAGGTGGGAGAAAGCAAGGTACAGGGTAGTTAACATGACCATGTTCTCCCTTGGGGGTGGTTATGCCTCCAAGGGATCTAAAAAAGAGGCATTTCAAAGATATGTTAACTGAGATGCACAAAAACATTGGCTAAGGCTTGCTAAGGCAAAGATTAACCTTTCATAGGCCAGGGGCATGATTACCTGATTAGGAATTCATGATCAAATCACCCTGTAAGGGCACTTTCAGTACATACCCCCTTTTGCAACCACAAAGCGAAAATGAAATTCCTGAGCACCCAATAGCCTATCATTTGTGGAAGAGCCAGGATTCAAATGAACTCCCAGCAAGACCTAAAAAGGAACCCAGACATGCCTAGGGAAATGGTGTGTGTGGGCTGCCCTAATGGCAAAGGTAGTGATTGGTCAATCTGCAATTGTCCCCATGCGTGACACAATGTGTTTGGGATCAATAATGCTATTTCATTATTTGTTGACTAGTTTTCTAAGTCATTCACCAGTTATTAGGCACTTGATGAGAGTCTGATTAGCATTTGATGAGAGCTCACCAGGTGCCTTGTTCTGTGACCTGCATTACCTCATTTCATCATCACAGCCATTCTTTGTGATAAGGGAGTATTATTTTAATTTCCATTTTAAAGGTGAGCAAATGAAGAGCTAGAGAAGTTAAATCATTTGCTCAAAGGTTACACAGGTGAAACCATAACACAAGACCAGCCCAGCTGACTTCAGAGGTCTTACTCTTAATCAGTGGCCACACTACAGCTTAAGGAACCTGGACTTCCTGTATTTTTTGTTTGTTTGTTTGTTTTAGCCCCATCCTTAATTGGCTTGAACCCTGGAGGGATTCCATCGCAAATCTTTTGAACCGGAATTTTACCAAAGGCTGATCTGATAAACATTTGCTAGATTTTCTTTAGGCACTAGTTCTACATCTATTTGGTACAATCTCTAGGGAAACTTTGGGGACAAACTGAATTTTTTTCATTTAGTTGATGGTTTTAAGTTTTACTTTTATCACCTGTCTTAGTATTAATAACAAGACTGTGTTCTTGATATTTTGGGCATAAATTATAAACACGCTTAGTCCATAGACAGTAGAAAATGCAGTGTGGAAACTGACCTGGAGCATCCCAAAGTTAACAAGCTCCAAATGTACAATTTGTACTTACAAGACTATTGAATAAAATATTCTAAAGCAAAACGATCTCAATAAAGAGCTGGGAAGCTTTTTCTAAAAGTCTGAATCTTAAAGTCTAGACTGGATGATATTGAACCCCCATTTGCTCATTAGCTCTTGTGAGAGAGAAATAGAAAGGAAAAGGAGTTTTCTCTCTTAGGGCAAGTTTTCTCATAAGAGTCCAAAATGTTGAGCTAGAAGATATATTTCCCCAGTCCATCCTCTATTTGAAGGGGAAATTAGATTTGCATTTCATAATCAATACACATAATACTCTTGAAATAAGAACACTGTAAACATATTGTTCCTTTGTCATAAACCAAAATTATGAGATTGTACACATTTGTCCAATTCAATAAAATACTGATGGTTCTTTTTTTTTTTTAACTGAGCCATCCTGCCACCTGTTGGCAGCTCAGCGGCAGCTCAGCTTGGGCTGGGCATTGAACTGCTGTTGCTCAGAGCTCAGCTCGCACTCTTGAGCAAGCTCTTAACCAATTGAGCCACTCGGCCGGTCCAATAATAATGTTTATCAATTGCATTCAAATCAAACTAAATTTTATGCATAACACATTCATGTTAAAATGAAATACAATGGAAAATTGGCAGTTTCAGGGGAGTGGGTGGTATCAAAATATATGAACTCCCAGTAATAAAATAAATAAGTTCTAGGGATATAATGTACAGCATGGTGACATCACTAGCAATACTGAATTATATATGTGAAAGTTGCTAAGAGAGCAAATCTTAAAAGTTTTCATCTCAAAAAAATAAATAAATAAAAATGTAATCATGTGTGGTGGTAGATATTAACTAACATTGTGGTGATATTTTCACAACATATATATACAACTTGTATATCAAATCATTATGTTCTATACCTAAAACTAATAAATATTATATGTTAATCGTATCTCAGTTTTTAAAATGAAATGGAATGTGATCTGTAAATTAGTAGTAATATCATAAGTCATATTAATACAGGCCAAACGAGTAGCCCCTCACCCCCCACTGGAAAACTTTTAAGGTTTTCTTCCCTATAGAAAATTTAAGTCTCCTCTTCCCTAGTTTCTTAGCCCCTGGCTTTGATTATTCTTCTAATCCCATTTCTGAAGCCTAATATTGTCCCTAGACTAAATCACAGAACATCTCTCACCCACCCCAGCTTTAGATAACTATTTAAAACCTGTGACTTCCCAACATTTCCCAAGTAATTCTAGCCCTAACTCTTGAATAATCCCATCCCAGAGACTAAATAGGTTTTAACATTTCCCCAGGCCAGTATACTTATTGATTGTAAACATTAAAGCCTAATGTTCTTTCCAAACCCATTGTCACCCAACATCAATAGCTTTGAGCTCTGCTCTTTAAGAAATTTATTAATTAAAATCTATTTTTCTTCATTTAGGGGACTTGGGGATACAGAGGGCACCCCAGTAAGATTGCCAGTTCCAACCAAATCAGCCAACAAGGTCATGCAGGCGGATCTCAGGACCCCTTCCTCTCATCTGAGATTAGATAGGGTGAGAGTTCCGTGAATGCCCCAAATAGGCAGAGACAGCACTACCGCCCCTGCCCAGCAGGAAGCAGATACAGAAGACCTCCTGTCCCCCAACTTCCCATAGAGATTTTTATGGGGATCACATCTCTCAAGGGGAAAACTATGCAGGCAGTTAGAGGCAGTCATTGGGTCTCTGCATTCCTGCACGTCTCACAGAATGCATCGCCCAAAAGACCTCCCCTCTCCACCCAAAACTTCTCCTTTTCTCTAGTAAACTCCTTTTCTAAAAAGAGGAGATCAATCAGGTGGTCCCACACCCAGAGAGGAACAGCCCATTCTAGGGGAAGAAGGGATAAAAACTCCAAGTCCTGGCCAGTCAAGCCTTTTGAGCATTTTGAGCCTTGCCTCTGCTCGGGGCCCACTCCAAACTCTTTGGAGTGTACTTTCTTTTCTAATAGTGGCCCTTGAGCCATTCTCTACTTTTTCTCCCACTTCTGCTTCTTTGAAATGTATTCTTTTCTCCTAATAAACTCCTTTCCTGCAACTTTACCTCTCTGGTCCGTGTCTCCATTCTTCAGTTCCACGAGACCACGATCCTGGCACTCATACAATCACACATATCAAAAGAATCCCACATCGGGCCGGCCGAGTGGCGCGGTGGTTAAGCGCTGGCCTGGGAAGCCAGCGGCCCTGGTTCGGGTCCCACCGGGTCCCACGTATGAGGGCCAGTGACACTGCCCTCCAAAAAAAACCCCCCCAAAAAAATTAAGTTTAAAAGCAAACAATTGTACTCCCCATATCCATGAGTTTATGGTTGAACTCCACACAAAACATTTTCATTGTCTTTCCCCTAAGTCCTTTGAATGTTAATTTATATGTCTTATAGTTTCCCCATTTACTCCCACATGCCAGTTCTGTGCACTATTCATAAAATGAAGCAGGAGCAAAAGATTGATGTTCCAAAATGAGGACATACTGACTTTTCCCGATATTCATTTCACCCAGGTAGAAATATCCAAACGCTGACAAAAAGATGAGAAAATGGTGAGAACTGCATCTCACATGTTGGGTTTTTAAAAAAAAATAATGTTGGTGTGACAGAGTGCTACATATGTGTGTGTCTATGTTTTTGGAAACACAGCCCTAAGAAATGTGAAATATAATTATGTCTCCTAATTTCAATGAGACTTGCTTTGGCAAATGGCTAGAAATAAACTTAAAATGTGATTGAAAACCAATTTTTGCCGTTTTAAACAATGCAACATTCAATCAGATTAGAGGTTGGTTTCAAAAGAAATGTCATTCTCCTTTGAATCTCATAAAACACATACATACACACACTCACTCACATATACTCCCTGGAGATTACTTAGTAAGAGCTAAACTCTAAAATTAAAGAATCTATAGAAAATACAATGATGCACCTGAAAATAGTTTTCATTCCCTCCTTTGTGTAAAATTCAATTACATAGAAAGCAAACAAATGGAGCAAACAGTGAAAATGACACATGGGATTTTTTTCAATTACTATAAACTGCACTCTCTAAAGCAAAAAGACCATTTATGTAGTAATCGCATTTAATGATGTACATTGTTCTCCTGTCAGGCTATTTCTGATTTAAAAGGTGCTTTCTCTTGGAGTCTCACACCACTAAACCCAGTCATTAATTCCTTTATAGCAAGAAACTATCTCTTCCCATAAATGCATGCTTAATAATAATCTTGCTCTTATCTTGATCCTTGTATTAAAAAACTTTAAAATTTCAACAATACTAAGAAAGACTCGATACAGTATTTACATTTTTCTGGACATACTTCATTGAGCCTACTATGACCATTCTAAGGCAGCAAAAATGAAAAGTATGACATCTCGGGCCAGCCAAGTGGTGCATTGGTTAAGAGCTGGCATGGGACGCCAGCGGCCCAGGTTCGGATCCCACATATGAGGGCCAGTGACACTGCCCTCTACAGCTAACAACAGCTCCACTTGGAGCTGGGCTGTGAGCCCTGGCGATGGTGTAGGCTGCAGCCCCTGCTACAGTGGGCTGCCATAAGCTACAGTGAGTGGCCAGCAGCCAGCGTGAGCAGCTGGCAGCCAGGGTGAGCTGCCAATAGCCGCGGTGAGCAACCATCCAGAGGCCGGCGACCGATCTGCCTCATCCAGGAAGAGCGCAATGATGATACCAACATGGGCCAGTGAAGCAATGTCCTCCGCAACTAGACTGAAGAACAAAAGGACAACAACTTGTCTGTTCCCCTTCCCCGGTTCCCCAATGCTGTTCCCCTCCCCCAATTCCCCAATAAAATCTTAAAAAAAAAAAAAAGACAAGAAATAATAAGTGCTGGCGAGGATGTGGAGAAAAGGGAACCCTTGACATTGTTGGAGGAGTTGTAAATTGGTGCAGCCACTATGGAAAACAGTATGGAGATTCCTCACAAATTAAAAGTAGTATGACATCTCATTGCTTTAACTGATGTAGTGTTTCACCAAATTAATCTTCTAGAAAATGAAAATACTAAAATTCTTCTTTGGATTCCTTTACATAGCAATCTATTCTTCTATTTAAAAGATGACTCAAGAACAATTAAAATTTTTCTCCAAAGGACAAAAACGCTAATTTAACACATCTCTGGATAACATGTCCAGGAGAATGACAGCAAGAGAGATTTTCTTAAAAGTGTGTGTATGGGGCTGGCCAAGTGGCGCAGTGGTTAAGAGCTGGTTTTGGGATGCCAGCGGCCCCAGTTCGGATCCCACATATGAAGGCCAGTGATACTGCCCTCCGCAGCTAACAACGGCTCCACCTGGAGCTGGGCTGTGCGGCCAGCAGCCAGCGTGAGCTGCCAATAAGCGCGGTGAGCGACCATCCAGAGGCTGGCGACTGATCTGCCTCATCCGGGAAGAGCGCAGTGACGATACCAACATGGGACAGTGAAGCAATGTCCTCCGCAACTAGACTGAAGAACAAAAACACAGCAACTTGTCTGTTCCCCTTCCCCGATTCCCCAACGCTGTTCCCCTCCAATTCCCCAATAAAATCTTTAAAAAAAAAAAAAGTGTGTGTATGTGTGTATGTGTGCATATTATACATATATATTTTATATAATATATAATAATGTATATTGTATATATAATTAATATATATGTAATATATGATATAATTAATATTTGATATATTTATTTTATATTAATATATAATTAATATATAACGTATATAATACATTATATATAATAGTAAGTGAAAGGATTTCAGTCTAAATGGAACCAGAGGATATGAAATGGAGAACCTCACACAAGCTCCCACAGAATGAAATTTAGGAACTGAGAGGCTGATTTCCCTTAAATGCCTGATTTACAGAAGACCAATGAACATCCACCAAGAATCTCTCCCCAAACTCAAGGCAGTGAACTTACTGCTTGTACTCTGGCTGGGTTCCCCTTCTTTGAACTCCTTGCCCATTGAATAAGCCACCCCCCTGCTCCCCCGACAAGGGCTCAACAGACTTGCCTGGAGGTTGCCACAGCACACATTTCCTAAATTGCAATTCCTCTGCAATTGAGTTCCCAAATAAACTCAATTCCTAATCATTTGACTTTGCCTTAGTCTACCTAATTATCTGGGTTTAGAATTATGTATATGTCACTGTCCAAACCTACATCATTTAGGCTTGGACAAATAAAGTATGTAAGATATAAATGACTTACTACTGATGCCCTGCTTCCCCAGGTAGATTTAATCATTTTAACAGGGAACAATCCTTGAGCCAAAAGAAACTTAAATATCAATGACAAGCCGGTGGTGACATTTCAAACTCTTCTGCCACATTCAAAACAGACTCCACCACCCACCTCCAACCCCCCCCCCCCCATGCTGCAAAACAGCACTACTTATTTGTGAAAGCTTTGGGGTTCCACCTGAAGTGATGGGACAGCCGGATGACAGACCTTACCACCTGAGTCCTCACTCTGGAAACAATGTAGTATGGTGGAAAGAGCACTGGATTTTGGAGTCAGACAAACCTGGAATCCAATCCATTTGTTCATATTGAATCTTGGGCTAGTTGCTTTTTATCTCTCTGAGCTTCAGGTGTCCTCCTCTGTAAATGGAGAGAATAAAACCAGCCTCCAGGCTTGTTGTGGAAATAAGATAACATATGCAAAGCTTCAGGAAGAGGGATGACAGAGAAAGATGGACATGAGGGAAAACCCTCCTGGAGGGGAAAGTGGGACAGGTTCCAATGTTTGCAGTGAAAGGAAGTATTTGAGAGATCTCTGAAAACTTTGTTTTGGGCAAGTCCTGAGCATCACTATTGAGGACGGGCATTGTTTTGTTCTTGCATTCATTTATCTGTCAGGGACACATTTACTGAGGCTCTTATCTAGGCAGGCAAGTTATGTGACTAACTATAATTCTAAGGCACAGTGCTATACCGCTCTAGGATTGAAGATGACCGCCAGCAAGGTCCTGAAAGAAGAGGGACATATGGTCAGAGAGGACGGAGGAGAAGGACATTGCAGGGGAGTGTCCAGACCACATATGGGTGGTTCATACCAATCTCTCTAGGAATATGTAGTGGGGAGCAATTGCACCATCTCTGGAGACCTGCCGAGTGGTCTCTCAGACCCTCATCATTGTACCAGGGATTCAGAAGGGATGCGGTCTGGGAAGTGGGTGGGTTCAGGCCACACAGGGTTCCAGGCCTCCCTCCAGACTAGCTGGACTTTCACAACATGAATGGCTTTAAACAGCACCAACTCAGAGCAGTTTAGTTAGAAAGGAGAACCTGTGAGGGAGCAGAGAAAGTTTTCTGCTAATACATCCTTCCAGATGGGATGAAGGCATCAGATTCCTTGCATATTAGATAAGATGAGTTATCAGCCTAAAAGTTTCAAATACAAATTAGAGTAGATTGATGAATAATGAAGTGGTGGCTTCTTCTGTTTGATTGTATACATTCCTGATTGTGATGATGACGGTGATAAAATAATCGTAATAATAATGATTAGTAATAATAATAATAGCAGCTGCTATATCCTGGGTATTTCCTAAGTGTCAGACAATGATTTCAGTGCTTAGCATTTAATTTTTACAACCCACAAGATAGACAATATTATTATCCCCACTTTATAAATGAGGAAACTGAGAAACTGAGAGGTCAGTACAACTATTACTAGCTGAAGGCCACACAGGTAAGTAGGAGAGCTGGATGTCAGAGCCTGCTGCCTACATGCTTATTTGTTGACTCTCTAAACAGCTCTGTAGACATTCCAAAAACTCAGACTTATTGAATTGCTATTTATTTATTCATCTCTATTTAGAAAACATTACTAACATTTGCTATAATAATGATAATTTTCTACATCTTAAGAGTTTTAGGTCCCAAAGAGACCTTTGAGGTAACTTTAATCACCCCCCTCAATTCTACAGATAAGGAACTAAGCCAGTCCAAGTTCAAGTGAGCAACAAATAAAATACCAACGGTCCTGTTAAATATTAGACAAAATGGACCTCTTTGTATATATTTGCTGATGATGGTGATCATTACAATTTGAAATAAAATGACAAGGTACTAACAAAGATGGTATCGGCCTGCTCTGGGAATTGGCCCCAAGGGTTGGGATGTTTTCAAACCTCACTTAATATCTTTGTTGCTGGACAACCCGGCAAAAAGCAAGTAGCTACTTGGCTCTCCCATAATCATTCTTAAAATATCAAAGGTAGGTCCTGGTTTAAAGGTATTCTTGGTGCATTAATTTTTATTTAGAAACCTGGTCATCCAAAACCGAATTTAATTTCCACCTCAAGCAGAAGTAAAGCCTTTCTAAAAGTCATTGAAAATGAAAGTATTGCCCGAAAAGCAAATATTGGCAAAACCAATTACAGAACAAGGCCAGCGTCAATCACTATAGAATAAAGCCATTGGCTAAAAGTAACAGAAAGTTTGGCTTATGGCTTTTTTCACAATTTATTTTTATCCTCCCATCTTTAATAAGATCATTTTTTCCCCATAACCCGTTTATTGACCATTTAGAAATGAATTTTTTTTTTTTTAGGAAAAGACCATTTATTTCCAACATAAAATGACAAAATTACATCTTCAGAAGAAAAAGTCATCAACCTCATTACTAAAAAAGAAATAGATTAAAAGAGATACCAGGTGTACAGTATGATATTGACCAAAATCAAATACTTTTCCCCCCCAATTCTCAATTCTCAAAGCTTACGTGATGTTTTGACAATACTAAGAAATAAACAAAGGCAGTCTTTTGGGAGGCCATTTGGCAATATCCCTTAAAATGTGTGTTTGTTTGTTTGTTTTTTTAATGTGCATTTATTTGACACAGCAATTCCACTTCTAGGAATGTAACCTCATGTGCAAAGACTAACCTATAATGAGATTGATAATAGGGGTGTTTATAATAGCAAGGAAGACAGGAAGGGAGGGAACTTAAAAAAATTAAAATGCCCAATAGGAACTGGTTAAATGCATAAATATGGGGCAGTGCATTCATAAAAAGCAATATTATTTTTGTATTAAAAGTGATGTTGTGGATAAATATTATTGAAATGGAAATCATTCACATATGTCACTAGGTTGTTTTATTAAAAAAAAACCCAGAAAATTCATTATAACTGTATGCTTACATTTATATGAAGTTCAGGGACAGGCAAAACCAATCAGAAATCAGATTGGAAGGACAGAAATCAGACGAGTGCTTCTCTGGGAGGATGGAGAGCAGGCGGAGAGAGTAAAGACTGATTTGAAAAGTGATAAGGGAACTTTCTGGAGTGATGAAAATATTCTAATCTTGAATATGGCTTGAGAGAGAGGAGGAGGCATAGGGTGGGTATACATTTGTCAAAACTCTTCAAAATGTACACTTAACACCTATGTTTTCCATTTTATGTAAATTATACCTCAATTTAAGAACAAAAATCCCTAAACGATTCCAGTTTTATAGAAACAATGTCTGCATACATGCAGAAAAGGATTTGGAAAGGATTTTGGGGTGGTGTTATTATGGGTAGTTTTCCTTTTTTTTTTTTAACTTGTCAGTGAGCCCTGTAATAATTAAAATGAACATAAATATACGGATGTGTTCAAATGTGCTTCAATGAGCCTCTCTTGCTCTTAATCCGGATATTCCCTCCCCCTTCCTCAAGGGGAGTGTGTGGATGACCCAAGCATCACAGAGTTAATGCCAGGGTTCAGTGCCTTACATTTCCATGGAGGAATATAACTGGCACTTCCCACTTCGCAGAGGTCTTTCACGGTATACACTCGCTGGTCATTTCATCTTCCAGACAGCTTCAAATTCCAAAGTTACACAAAAATTTGGCCATTTTGAGACATGGTTTTAAGTAGATTTTATTTACAGAATCCAAATCCAGAGGAGAAAGCTTCAAATTACCAAAGGCAATGCAAACTTTTATGGACTGAGAAGTTCCTTCACGCGTGTCCTACAAAGTTTCTAAGAATGGTTTTGCCATTAGTTCCAGCCCATAAGCAGTCCAGCCTGAGCCCCACCCGCTCCATTAGACCTGTTACAGGTAAGTCAGCTGGTCTTCATGGAATAGGGAAGCCGGTTGTGCCAGGGGCGCTCACTGCCATGGCTGGGTATCTGCCACCCCTTGTGGGTTAGCAGCCCATGTTCACATGCAGCCCACCAATGTCAGCATAGGCTGCTGGGTGGGTAACCAGGCAGGCACAATTACCTACCAACAATAACAACACAAACAACCAGGGTGCAGTTAGTCAATGGGTGGGAGAGGGAGGGAGTAGTCACAAGAAGATGAGACATGATTACATTCCTCCTCCTTAAAATCCCTCAGGATGGATACAGATTGAGAACTGAGATAGGTGGCAACAAGTCAGAGCAGAAATCCAGCTTTTCCTTGGGATACAGCCAAAGAAGCTGATGAACAAACAGTGCTAAAGGAAGCTTGAACCCAACAACCTGGCTTGGATCTGGACCAGGGGCGAAGCCAAATAAATGCCCATGGCAACTGTATCTCCA
Source organism: Aselliscus stoliczkanus (assembly GCA_033961575.1). NCBI lineage: Eukaryota > Metazoa > Chordata > Mammalia > Chiroptera > Hipposideridae > Aselliscus > Aselliscus stoliczkanus. Next base: position 118,995,617 of record CM066727.1, on the reverse strand, counting down.
CCCCACTGGACAGCTTGCCAAAAATGTCCCACAGTACCACAGACTTACCTGGTCCCAAATGAACATCCTTTCATTGCCCCCTGCCCCCACACCCTGCTACTTGAGCAAAGCGCCCGTCTCAGTGAGTGACACCCCAATCCACCCCTTTACAGAAGCAACAACCTGAATGCCTTTTAGATCTCCTGCATCTTCCACATCCGATCAGTTACCAGATGTTCTATCTTCTAAATATCTTTCTTTTCAGACTTTCCCTCCAGTTCATGCCACCAACTGTTACAAAATGTATTGTTTTACTGCCTGAATGACCTTCCTAGATTGCAAATCTGATCATGCCACAAGCCCACTCTAGTCCTTCCATTCTCTCCATTGTCTCTCCGAAAGTTTCTTGAGACCGTCTCAAATGCCTTCACTACCAGGTTGTTAAATATGTGGAGTCACGGGGTTTAATATAGCAAAGTAAGAGGCAGTATGGATGGGAAGAAGAACTCTTCCATTTAAAGGCATTCAAATCCAAAACTATTTTAAAACAGCAGCGCCAGTAGAACTCTTCCGGAGGTCATTTGGATACTCCTAGTCCCCAACGTGGAGTCCACTCTCCAGCCTGCATCTAAGTCTGAGATGTAGCGGATGCCTGAGTCTTTGATCTTGTCTTAAGCTATTCTCAGCAAACAGCTTTCCTTTTCCTGAAGACTCACACAGCAGTGTCTTTCTTTGCACATGACCTTCCTTAGCCTGGGCCTCTCTACTTTCTCTACCTTGCCTGGGAACTCTCTTCTGAAGGCCTCTACTGAGAGCCTTCTCAGAGCCCCATGGACAGTTGTACCCCGGACATACATCTATGATTGTTCTTCTTCCCCAGTTTGCAGGTATTTTTCCTTCCCTACTAGTACTTGGGGGACTTGTCTTATCACTTCACAATTATATGTTACAAAATAAATAGCAAAGGCAACATTTCCTAGAGACAGCACCTCCCCCCAACATTTTAAATAAGATTGAGAAAATATTGCTTGCATCACAGAATACATTTTTTAAAAAAAATTCTGGGTGGGCCAGCCGAGTGGCGCATTGGTTAAGCGCTGGTTTTGGGATGCCAGCGGCCCCGGTTCGGATCCCACATGAGGGCCAGTGACACTGCCCTCTACAGCTAACAACAGCTCCACCTGGAGCTGGGCTGTGCGAGCCCCGGTGATGGTGTGGGCTGCAGCCCCTGCTGCAGTGGGCTGCCATAGGCTACAGTGAGTGGCCCGCAGACAGCGTGAGCGGCTGGCAGCCAAGCATGAGCTGCCAAATGCCGCGGTGAGCGACATCCAGAGGCCAGCGACCGATCTGCCTCATCCGGGAAGAGCGCAATGACGATACCAACAGTGAAGCAACATCCTCCGCAACTAAACTGAAGAACAAAAAGACAGCAACTTGTCTGTTCCCCTTCCCCGATTCCCCAACGCTGTTCCCCTCCACCAATTCCCCAATAAAAAAAAAAAAAAAGAAATTTATTTCTTATAAAAAAAAAAATTCTGGGTGTCCTTTGAGAACTAATATAGATTTAGGGGGCCTCTAAATATGTACTCCTCTATGTCCTTATACAGCCTCTGCCCACCAAACCTTTATTCACTATGATAATGCAACTATCTTATACCAGAAAAGTTGCTTTGGGCCTTGATCAATTTCACTAAAATGTTAATAGGGTAATATTAATCGTCATCATGCATTTTCAGTGTTCAAAAGAAAGAAAGGAAGAAAGAACCTGTTCCATGCTCCAGTGCCTTTTTAAAAGTCACTCTAAGAAATAAAAGGAAACTCCACTCCTCTCCCACAACTGGGTCACAAGCTCCATTGGCTGAAGTCGTTGAGTGCTCTCAGTCACATGAAATACTTCTATTTCTCAGAACTTGTCCAAAGGGATCTCTCCTGACTGCAGAGATAGAAGTAAGGAAAAAAAGAATCTTTCCTAGACCTTCAAGTTCGACCTGCCTCGTTTGTTCCTCCCTTCCTGTCCATTGATTTAAGCCATGGGGGAGGTATGGGAACACAATGGGAAGCTGGAAAGGGGAGAAATAGTGAAGGATGAAGGGGAGGTCAGTCGAGGGGACTGTGGAGGTGCCTCTGCCTGTAGAGGCTGAGGTTAAATGAAGTCAGCCACAAAGCTACAGAAACCTCACCACTTCCTACTCTGCACACTCACAGGCTGAGCACTGGGTCTGACTTCAAGTTGAGTAGTCCACAGTGAACGCGTTCGTTATACACCATAGTGAACACATTCGGAATAGTACATATATTTTTATCAAAGTTTGGATTATAAGTGCTTTTATTCTTACTAACAAAAGGGAAAGTTTACTTGACTTTGGCTGGAAAAAAAATAAACCTGCAAAGAGGTTCTATTCTGATCTAAAAATGAACGTGCTCATGGTAGAAAATTGGAAAAATGCAGGAATGTAAACAGAAAAAAAAAACGTACCTCTATTCACGGATCTTTACATAATTGAGACTATATTGTCTGTACACTTAAAAAGCGAATTTTGTAACAAGCTCTTGCCTTGTTTTTAGAAACTGAGCAAGCATTGTTTTTTATAGCCACAAAGTACTCTTTATGTGGATATATTGTAATTTGTATAACCATTTCTCTCCTATAGGCATTTAGATTTTATCAAACATGTTTTGGGATAATAATATAGACTTAAAACCCTTTAAAAGCTCTCAATACCAGCAATGAGTGAGTGAGAACTCTACGAAGGTGGAGGCAGCAAGCAGAAGAAAATTTCAGGAAGTATTTTAGTCATTGGTTTCCTTTAGCCAAGGAAACAGGTACAGTATCACCGAGTTATGGACAAAAGCAGGAAATACTCTACAATTTTCTCAAGAATAATGTATTTCGTAGGCCTCTGTTCACTTGAAGTGGGACGGGTTCTAGGAAGGCAGTAAGGGGGAGGAACAGCAGAGCTGAATAAGGAGCACACATACTTGAGAAGTGGTATAAAGACCTGAAAAGTGGTATAAAGACCGAAATTGAGAAACAAAACACAAGTTCCTGATGTGACATCTAGCCGAGTTTTCCACCCACTGCAGCTTTTGTTGGTGATTTAGACTGTCTGATAAGCTTGCCACAAGTCCTTAAATCTTGAAGGAATGCTTTCTCAAAGAACTTTAACAACCAGTTGTTAACAGTAATCGCCTACTGAGTGTCATTTCGCCAACTCTTTCATCTCTTCCCCTGCTCTTTAGACTTTACCAGCCACAGGGTTGGTGGCCAGATATCCTTTCACAGAATCCACATGGATAGAATTATCACTGTGGGGATGCTTTTAAAAGTGATAGAGAATTCAGAGTCTTCCTAAAACTCAATTTCCCTGGACTTCTGGGGGCAATCTGGGGAAAACACAATTATATATATATATCATTATACTTTCATTTGATTCTCAACTTTAATTGATTTTTTTCCTTAGAAAGTTACCTTAAAATTTTGAATTCGTTCTAATGCTTTGCCCAAAGTGTTTCCAATTACTTATTGTCATAGTTTGTCTTCACAAAACCCTGAAAGATGGGTAGAGCAGTTATTATTATCTTCATTTCAAGACAAGAGAACAGATGAAGATCGTAAAGGTGCTGTCACCAGAACCCAGATGTCTTGTCTTCTGGCTCAGTGTGCCTTCCATAGACCGTCATCGTGGCTTGGCAGATGGCATTGTTAGAGAGTCTATGGGGACATGGCTGTTTTTCTGTGATCAGATATCTCAAAACAGTTTGGTACTTCTTTCAAATCTGCCATATAAACCCTAAGTATTTTCCTGAAGCATACATAGATGTGTTGTCTTGAAGCATCTCCAAGTTTCTTTAAATGTAGATTTTAAAAATTAATTATCTAATTGACCTACATAGAAGTAGAAATCAAAGACAATTTTAGCATTTATTTTTCCAAATAGTTAAAAGGGACAAAGATGAATCTTTACACACAGTAACATATTTGAAAAACTATCGTTAAGATTTAAATGGCAAACGAAACTAAGAAATGCAAGTGCATCTCTTAAACACAAATAAATTTACACTGTGTGTGGTTTAAATAAGTGAATATTTATCTTAACATTGCCAAACTCTGTCAAATAAGGTACACAAATACTTTGTTTTGATGACTAGATTAGATATATAAAAGCTCAGCCTGAAAAATTCATCAGTAGTCAATGCATTGGTATATGGACATTTGCCATTTTTTTTTTTTTTGAGGGCAGTGTCACTGGCCCTCGTATGTGGGACCCAAACTGGGGCCGCTGGCTTTCCAAGCCAGTGCTTAACCACCGTGCCATTCAGCCAGCCCTGCCTTTTTAAATAATGTGACTTTTCTACAAAACTGGAATGTACAGGACTGTTGGAGAAGATACAAATGAAACAGACACATCTTCTATGTCTCATATTTTAATGCATTATTGGTTTTCTTTCTGAAAATGAAAGGAAATGTGATATTAAAAGCTAATTTCATTAGGGATGTGTGTGTGTGTGTGTGTGTGTGTGTGCGCGCTCGTGCACGCACACAAGTGCATTACTGTAATTGACAAGCAGTTTCCACGAGCCTCTGAATGTGGTTACAATTTGGCACTCAAGCACACCGAGTTTACTGCTTTATACTGCTATACTGCCTTGTATTGTTTCATGTTTCCTGAAAAGACTGTAAGTACCTTGAGGTTAAGAACTGTCTTCCAGGGCTGGCTGAGTGGCACACTGATTATAAGTTGGCTTGGGACGCCAGCTCTGATCAGCAGGACCCCGGTTCAGATCCCACATTAGGGCCAGTGACACTGCCCTCTACAGCTAAGATGGTGAACAACAGCTCCCCCTGGAGATGGGCTGCTGTGAGTCGCTGGTGACGGCATAGGCTGTAGTGGGGCTGGCTGGCAGCAGGCGTGTGCTTTCATGAGCTGACATGAGCGGCTGTTCAATGGCAGGTGAGCAACTGCCTCAGCCGGGACGAGCGCAATGACGATATCAACATGGGCCAGTGAAGCAATGTCCTCCGCAACTAGACTGAAGAACAAAAAGACAGCAATTTGTCTATTCCCCTTCCCCAATTCCCCAATGCTGTTCCCCTCTCCAATTCCCCAATAAAATCTTAAAAAAAAAGATCTTCTGTTTCTTTTTTATCCTCCACAGTACTTGCCACAACGTTTACAGTGAACTTAAAGAAATTAATTCATCCATTGTCCCAAGAAAACTAGTCCTAAGACCTGTCTAAGCTTTGAAATACATTGTTCTCATTCTCTAAACTAAAACTAAATATTATTGTTTTGTGGAACATCATGACCCTACAATAATCTGCATTTCTATGATAGGGTTGTGAGTATTATTGTGAAAAATAATCTTTTTTGTGTGTGCTTACTTCCTGGAGATTTTTAAAGTCTCTGATATAATTTTATAAAAGCAGCAAATAGGAATGAGTAAGTAAGAGAAAGCAGGGAGGCCATCATCCCTGAATCTCTTGTATTACAGATTGAGTCTAAGGGTGTGGAGAGTAGAAGCCATCATATAGTTAGTTATCCGGGAGTGCAGACACATTAACTCATGCCGGAATACATAATTGCTACTGCAAAACTTCTTACCAAGGCCAAAATCAATTCCTTTTCGAGCAACACCTTTGTGGTGTTCTTTCTCTTCCTCTTCCCAGTTCCAGACAGTTTTGGTCCCTACATCTGGATGCTGAGCTTAGGAACTGCTCCATGACTATAATATCTTATTCTTTGTTTTTTTTTCTTGAAGGCAGTGTCCCTGGCCCTCATATGTGGGACCCAAACCGGGGCCGCTGGCCTCCTAAGCCAGCGCTTAACCACCGCACCACTCGGCCAGCCCACCAATATCTTATTTTTGAATCCTATACCTGGATTGCTGGAAATGTCACCTGATTCCAGCATTGACCCTAACTTACTAAAAACAGATCAGACTCCTATTGGTCTTTTGTGGGATTCACAGGTCGATCCATTTCAGGTAGTGGTTCTTAATCCTTTTGAAGGGTTCCTCAAAAATGTACGAAAGCTATTAACTCATCCCCTCCAAAACATGTATATATGCACACAAAGAGTTTACATAAAATTTCCAACTATTCTCCTTAATGCTTGTAATCATGAGTGTGTGCAACTTATATTCTAGTGAGGAGATTCATATCCATGCCCCCAGAATATATAAAACATTTCTCTTCTTTCCCTCTCCTTCTTCTCTCCAATTTCCCTAATGGTTTGCAACTTCAACAACAATCAACTCACAGCCTATCTAGTTTCCTCCACAGTCCCACCCATCTCCCCCGCTTCAACAATCCAGATTATTTTGAAGGAAATCTCAGAGATCACATCACTTCACCTCTGAATACTTTAGTATATTTCTCTAAGAGGTAAGGATTCCCCTTTTTACAATCTTCCTTTTTTTTTTTGAGGGCAGTGTCACTGGCCCTCATATGTGGGACCGAACCGGGGCCGCTGGCTTCCCAAGCCAGTGCTTAACCACCGCGCCACTCGGCCGGCCCAAGGACTCTCCTTTTTAAACATTATTGCAGCCCCCCAAAGATGTAACAACAGTTGCTTAATATCATAAAATACTCAGTCAGTGTTCACATTGCCTAATTGTCCTGCAAATGTCCTGTTTGTTCAAATCTATTTTTTTTCTTTTCTAACATAATTTGGATTGGTTTCAAAAAGAATTTTTATAGTGATATAATATCTCCAATGGAAGAAACATTGTATAAAGAAATGTCTATGTTATTAGGTACAATCAAGTTTGCTTCTAGAATAATTGCATCATGCAAACATTTAAGAATCCTATAGCTTTCCCAATTCTAATTTAACCTTACAGCTAGTAGGCCTTTTTGTTGGAATCTAGATCAAAACAAGGTCCATATATTGCAATTGATTAATACATCTCAAACAAAAATGCTGAATTGTTATGTAACAAAAACCACCCTCTCTGAATGAAGCAGGAGTGCAAAAAGCCCTCCTGAAGATGTTGGTGAAATGTTAAGTCATCGCATTTTCTGAGGAGATAACCACTTAACATACACCTTTCCCTGAATGATAAAAAAGGAAAGGAAGAACTGGGCTTCCTGGTAAACATTTTTATTAGCCACAGAAAACTGCAATACAAATATGAGGCTTGTGAAACAAAATGCTCTGCAGGAGATAGGAACTGGGGAAAAAGAAAAGGAGTTGTAAATCTGAATTCTTATTTCAATGAAAGAGAAGTTTATATACAGCCAAAGCCAACAGTCTGCTTTCAGAGTTTGGCAAATGCTAGTTGGATTAATGAATCCTTTAAATTAAGGTAAGGCTTTAATTTAATTTAAGGCTTTTAGAGTTTTCAAACGTTGCTTACTCCATTTAGTCTGTGTCTTTGGTAAAAGAAAAAAATAATCACTTTAGGTGCTATGAAATTAATCAAGACTTCTTGCCTTAAGGAACATCTCTTCAGGATCTCACCTTAAACAAAGCTCCTTTTTCATTTCAATACTGAAAGAAATCCAAGTGTTAGAATAGGGCACATACCATAATAATTGATGTGTAATTGGAAGAAGTAGGAGGAGCTTACAGCAATACAGTGCGGAGTTAAGAATGTGGGCTACAAAGAGAATGCTGTCCCTTGTTTCTTTGCCAGTAAAATGGGCACAATAAATAGTAGCTCTTCACTGGGCAAGCTGCTGGGATCATTCAGATGAGATCATGAAATGCACCGAGCACTGGCTAATGCTCAGTGAAGACTAGCTGTTGTTACCATTAAAAAGACACAGGAAAGGATCACAGTTGTCGTGATCAGTTTTACCAGAGAGAAGGAACTTACCTTATGTTCACATTATGAGTAAGTTACAAAAGAAGGCAGCAAGCTCCCTGTACCCTGTGCCTATCATACCGCCTCCCAGATACCCTGCGCCATTGTTAAAAGAACCCTGGAAAAAGAAGTACCCTGCATGCGCAATGTTAAACTCTCCCTGGCTGAGGTTCCAAATATTTGAAAATAGTACAAGAAATGGCTCTGCGTATATTAAGTTCTAGGTAAGACAATACTGTGGTAAGTGGACTAAACAGAGATTAACCTGAAACTGGACTCTGATCCCCAAGAGAACAGGCCAGTGTCACCAAGTCCTTACCGGCCCTGCAGAAGAAAAACAAGCTTGTGTCTATGTCTATCTCAACTGTGATCTGGCTGGATATGATCTAAGCTTTGAACAGTGCCTAAGTGCATTTCAGATGCATAATATGTGTTTGATTAATACTAAGCAGGGAGCTTTGGGTTGAGGTGTGTACCCTAATACTGAGGGACTGACACAAGAAAATGAAGTCCTAGCGTTTATAATCTGGCCTTTCTCTATTGTCTCATTTTAGTCAGACAAGTTTGCTTTTGTTGGGTCCCTCTCAAATAATTGCAAAAATCTAATTAATCAATTAATTAACAAAAAAGTGGAAAGGGGGAGGTGGTTATTCACATATTAAAGCATTCTTCAATTTCAATCATTTGTTGCAGAATTCCTTTTAAATTAAGACCTCCTCCCTTGCAGTGTGAAAATTCACAGCCCTCCCCAAGCATGTGGTCCTCTCCATTACTCTTTTCCTTAAGGAAAGGGAGGAGGCGGGGTGGTCTCCAATGAAAATTTCCTCATTAATAACATCTAATGTTTCTTTAAATGCTTTATAGTTTTAAAGCACTTTCAGACTCACTGTGGTCTTGTACCAGATGGTATAAATCATATACCTATTTGAGAGGTGAGACAAGCTACATCTAGTAATTGGTACACGTAGGACCTGAACTCAGGATCTTTCCAGCCAAGCCCAATGGCTGGGAACCTGAAGCAGTGGCCCCATAGAGGTGTGCCATTGCTTTTCCTCCCCACATTGAGTAGGTTCTAGTCATCTTCCTCTTTCCTCCTCCATTAATTCTCATTTGTGCCTCATCTCATGCAATTACCAAAAGGGAAAGACCTGAGTGAATCAACATTCAATCAACTGGTATTAACTGAATGTCAACTAGAAGTCAGACTTTTGAAGAGTTTTATGGAGAAACTTAATCTTCTTTGTTACTTAAAAAGACTATTGGGCCGGCCGAGTGGCTCAGTTGGTTAAGAGCTCGCTCAAGAGTGCGAGCTGAGCTCGGAGCAGTTCGATGCCCAGCCCCGAGCTGCCGCTGACCTGCCAACAGGTGGCAGGATGGCTCAGCTAAAAAAAACAAAAAAAAACTATGGTGAGATGAATTGCTTTTTCAGTTGCCACCAATGATCTGAAAAGAATATTTGCATATTAGACTTACTGGAGTTCTTTGCTAGATGTGTTCTGTCCCTGTTTGTAAATCTGGAAATAAACTTCAGTGGCTACTAAATTTCAGTAGCTTCTAAGCTAAGGCTTAGAAAATGTCTCTGCACAAGCTTGGTAAGATTTCTAATTGTGCTGTGGTAGAGCCTCATTTCTTAAATCACTTATTCAACATTAACTCATTGTACAAAACTTGCATCTGCTTGGCTCTGGAGCTAAGAAACTGAGTTAGATGCAACAGTTCTGAGCCTGAAGGTCAGAGTCTAGGACAGGGAGACAAACCAGTGAACTGCTCTGAGCTCTCCAAGTCTCCCTCCCCACCTTTCAGGGGTTCTTCCTGGGCAGGCTGCACAGCCCTCTGGGCCAGAGATGGGTCCCAGCTGCCCCTACCCCATCTGCAGCCACACTGGCCTTTTTTCTTTCATTTCTACAAGCTCCCCTCGCTCCCTCCCCCACTGGACTTCGTGTTAAGTCCTAGTTCCCTCAGCCTTGAAAGTTCACCAGGCCCTTCTTGGTTTACTTGAGTTCCTCCTCCTTTTAGCCCACAACCACTGCTAGGATACCTGAGGGAACTCTTTATGACTTGCAGATCTGGTCCCATCTCCCTGACACCCTTTACCACTTTATCACATTTGTATTTTTACATGTACTTGTGTAATTGTTTAATATTTGACGATCTGCTCTCAGGTGCCTAAGATCCTGGAAGGGTGGGAGCAGGTGTTAGATGTCAGTGCCTGGCACAGGATAGGCCCTCCAGGAATGAAAAACTAACAGTCATGTGGAGGGTTGGTATACGGGCACTCATTCCCACTTTCTGATTGCCTAGTAGGACCATCACGAAATCACTGAGGGGCCAGATGATGCACTAATACATTTTTTTTTACATGTATAAAAAAAAGAAAATGAACAGTCAGATGTGCCTGGACCTCAGCAGCCTGGGCGGGGCCTCTGTGGAGGGGGCTTGACAAGTGGATTAGCTTCATTAACACCAAGCCTCCTGGCTCCTATTTTAGCTCCCGTATGACACACGGAATTCTAAAGGTTGTTTGTCCCAAGTCCCTGGGAGACTTTCAGCTCTTGGATAGCAGACATCCCATTATCGTTAGTGTTGTGCCCCCAGACCCTGGCTGTGCCTGTTACTTAACATAAGGCACACCAGGAAAAGCACGTAGTAAATATTAGTCATTTCCAGCCTTAATGCATATATCTGGAGGATAGGACAAAGTGGGAGACGTTATCCACAGCTAACTTTTGAAAGAATACAACCCCAGTTTAAAAAAAAAAAAAGGAAATTTTCCTTCTCCCTCCTCTGGAAAACAAACAAAAACAATAAAACCTCTTAACCAACGTCTTCACCTTTCTAAGTCTTCACTGTCTTCTCTCGCCTCACTTGCCGGCAGAATGCTGGACGTGTCTATTCACTGCAGGGACTCCGCACTGACTGCCATGCCTCCGGGCGCTTCCTGGCCAAGGTGCCGCTTTGCTGGGGATGTACGGAGTTAGCGCCCCTGTCGCGAAGACGATATTTATGGTCCCCCTAGGGAAAGCCTCAGGATTGATCAACGGAAAGGGCTTTGCCTCTTTCCATTCAAAGGCATGTTAACGGGGCAGCAGCCACCCCACGCTCGGCGGGAGCTCCAGCCGGCCGGCCCAGCAGAGCCCCAGCGGCCAGCTCGCCGAGGCCCCGCCCCCGCCTGCCCGCCGCCGCCGCCGCCGCCGCCACGGCCCGGGCGCGCAGGCGCGATGGCGCGCGCGGAGGCGGGGCGCGCGCGGGCCCTCTAAATAGGGGCGGAGGGGGCGGCGCGGCTGGCCAGTCTGCGCGAGGGCCCGCAACTGTCTCCTCGTGGTGCGAGCGCAGAGCCTCGCTCTTTCTCCGGCGGCGGCGACGACGGCGGTGGCAGCCGAAGGGAGCGGAGGCGAGCGGGTGGCGGGCTCCATGGAGAGCGGCGGACGTGCCGGCAAAGGCGGCGCTTCCTCTCTGGTACCCGGGCTTCAGTGACCGGCGCTCGCGACCTGCCCGGCCTCGGAGCGGCCGCCGGCTCCAGGACTGATCGGCCGGCCTTGTTGCCCCTCCCCGGGCGGCCGCCTCGCCTCCCGGCGCCCCTGCGCCCGCTTCGCCCTCATCCCCATTCCCCGGCGGGGTGGCGGCGGCCGGGCCCCCGCAGCGGCGGCCGGAGCAGCAGCAGCGGCAGCAAGAGCCCGCCTCTATGATGAAGTTCAAGCCCAACCAGACGCGGACTTACGACCGCGAGGGCTTCAAGAAGCGGGCGGCGTGCCTGTGCTTCCGGAGTGAGCAGGAGGACGAGGTGAGGGGCCGGCGCGCGGGGCGCTGCGCGGGGCTGCGGGGCAGGCCGAGGCGTGGGGCGCCTTTCCCCTCGCCGCCGGCCCCTCGGTCTGGCTGTGCGGCCCGGAGGGACTCGCCCCCTCCCCCTCCTTCCCTGCTTCCTTGCTTCCTTCCTTTCTTTCCCGTGCTGGAGAGACGAGACAAAGGGGCTGGCCCTGCCCAGCGTTCTCCGAGGAGATCGTGGTGAGCACGGGCGGCCGAGACGCCTCCTGGCCCCCGGGAAGGCCCGGGGGCCGTGTAGGTCGCGTCTAGCCGGAGTCTCCATCTTAACGTGCGAGTTGCGCGTCCAAGCCAGATACACCGCGAGTGCTCGTAGAGAGGGGAGCCGTGGCGCGAGGGTTGCGGCCCGAGGTCTTCTGCCCCGGTGACCTTTTCCTGCCATGTTACAGCAGTTGGCGGGTTCGGATGAAATCCAGGCAGCTTTGTGGAATAGCCAAGCAGCCCCTGCCGCGCTTTCAAACAAGCCCATTCGGTCTAGTTCCGTCAGTTCCACTTTTAAGTGGATCCTTCCACTGACAAGCACTTGTCATAATTATACTTGATTATTATTTTTCAAAAGGCCCTCCTTTTCAAGTTTTCTGACTACGGAAAAACGGTGAGTGGAAAGTGTGGACTGACGCCAGAAGGGAGAAGATGGACTAGAGATGGGTGAAGTGGCCATTTTCAGACAGCAATTTCGAGCTGCCCGCATATTTATCAGAGCCTCTTTACTTAATCCTGTGTTTGGCTTGACATCTGGAGAGGAGCAGTCTTTCTTGCTCTAAGAGTAAGCAGTCGCTCTCTGTAATTGATCCTTCTGCGTTGGGTTGACAGTGAGATCCTTGAGGTTTCCCTGGAGAGCTGTTTTTATTTATTTCAGTTACATTTATTTAAAAGTGGCCTCACTGTTTTAAAATGGCTTAGGGCAATAATGGTAGCCAGTGGAAACCTTTTAGTACTGCCACTTCTAAAATGATTAGACAAGGAAAAAATTAACGTTCTGAGCTGTGCTTCCATAACTATCTGTGTCCAATAAGATAGGCTGAAGCTGGAGATGGGAATTCCATGGCTCCTCCGCATTGCTAGTCCCTGTAGTTACGTGATTCGTGTACACTCAGTTTTTAGTATGCTAACAAAAATCAAAATGCTTCAAAATGGTGTTCTGCAAACCCTTTGTCTTTGTTTTTGAAAAGAAACCAAGCTCTTCAGTGGTGCTTACCGTTGGCAGACTTTAAGTGTTAAACCTAAAGTTTGAAGGAGTATTCAGAGGAATTGGTCTGCCTGTCTCTAAGCTGGGCCTACGTAGGAGGGCTAGAAAGTAGAGAGATTTCTAAAATTTGCAAAGTAACCAAGTCTACAAGCAGTGAGTGCATTGTATTAAAAAAAAAAAAAAAAAAAAGAAGGTCCTTGAGGGAAGGAGCTCATTAGGACAAAGCAAACTTTTGAATATCAAAGAATGTAATAGCCAAATGTGATCAAGATAGGTCAAGGATCTTGTCTGATATGCTCACTATTGTGTAATCACATTCTTAGTTGAGTGCCTACCATGTGGGAGTGCACTGCCTGAAAACCTTTAAGTTTGTTACATTTAATCCTCTTAGTGCTGGCTTATAGTGAGGAGATGGTGCAGATCATAAGTACTTTGCCCAAATGACATAATTAGGAAGTGGTAGAGTCAGACTTCAGGATCCTGTCCCTGCTCCTGATGCTGGGCTCTTGGCAGAGGGCCCAGCCCATAGCAAGTGGGTGCACACTGTTTGGTGAATGAGTGAGATTTTGTGAGGCTGAGCTTGGAAACCTTTCTTCAAGGAGTGACTTTGAAGTCTTGCCATAACTTGAACTTGGAATTCAGGCTTTATAAAACACAGGTTCCCAGGGGAAAATGGGAGGAAGTTGAAATGATCCAAATTGTGTGAATGGTAAAGCAAAGTCTGAGAACTTCAGAAATTGCCTTAGCTGATAAGAGGTCTGTCCTTGGAAATTGTGTATACTGTAATAAATGCTAAATTAGACCCTAGCTGAGTCAAAAAACTAGTAGTGTCATTAGATAAAATGAAGTAAGGAGCAAGATTTAGAGAATTTTTAAGATAAATCTGTTCCATAAAACTTTGTAAATCTGATCATCTCTGGGTTGAGAAACCCAGTGAATCAGTTTGTTAGAGAATATGCTCTGAGGGAAAGCTCTGAATTCTCTAAAATGCACAGCCAAGTTTAATGTCTGGTGCACTTGTGTATAGTTGGGGCTCCTTCTGTTTACAATAATTATAGAGTGAACCCTATTAGCTTTCCTGGAGCGCCTGGTGCTTTGCTATGAGTTTGCTCTATTCTGTTGCAGTTACATTGCTAGCTTTCCAAGGACAGGATACAAACCACCTTGAAACCCACCTCCCTTTATCTCTTTAGATGAGATTTTATTTCCCCCTACTGGATTAAGAATACCTAGATCCCGGTTGGGAGATTTCAATATATGTTTTATTTTAGTATGAAATGTTTAGAGTATAAATTGAAAAAGAAAAGATAGTAATTGCTGTTTGAGCCCCCAAAGCTAGGCAATGCTCTGATCTGGCTGTGCCTACACGAGTGCTCAGCCCTTACTTTCAGACAGGTTGTCGTAGGCAAGAAGGTTATTCTACAGCAAGTCTGTATTCTTTTGGGGGTGGTTTTATATATTTTCCCATTTTATGTTTTGCTGCCCTGTGAGCTACATAATAAACACTAGCATTCGTATAGGAAGAAATTGGGCAGCAGAAGTCACTTATCAAGGTCACAGAAGCTGGCAGATCTTTGAGTCGAAGTCCTTTATTTCTAAATCTCATGTTCATTTAATCCTCTCTGCAGCTAGTTATTTCTGGGGGGAACCACCCTTAGTTTTGGCAGTTGGGCTTCTAGGCAGGCCTACAAGTTCATGTCCCACAGAGTAGCTGGGACACTGTCCTTCTGCAGTGCATTCCCAAAACCTAACCAAAAATGGATTCCATTGAGCATATTTGTGTATTTGACAGTTTTAACAGGGATGCAAAGATGAAGAGTGTCAGCTTCCAAAGAACCTACTCCATAGCAGGAGGTTAGATAAATGACTGATATAAAGGGAAATAAAAAAGTAAGGTGCAAGTGTCATCAGGTGCTCTGGGTTTAAGATCCAGTGTGAGTCATTTTGGAGTTGGGTTTCAGTGAGTGGGAAAGGAAGGACCAAGCATCCCAAGCAGAGCAAGAGCTGGCTGTGGTCTGGTTGGGTTGCAGCTTAGGATAGTGTAGAACAAATGATAGTTGAAGTTTGAGAATGACAGCAAAATAGGAAAGAGTGCTAAAGGGAGAAATAGAAATGACTTGATCCTGGGTGGAATCCTGACAAAACAGTCATGAGAACTGACCACTACTCTTCCATTTGGACTTACTGGCTCAGGGAGCTGAGCCAGGGACTGCCTCCTACAAATGGTGCTAAATGCCGAATGTATGTCCCTGAAACTTTTGAGTTCTACGAAGTGATGCACTGAAAATAAGACTTGGTGGGACCTCTACTTGAGTCTCAAAACCTCTGGGACTCTAAAACTAGACCTTTAATAGACAAAAACAATCCTGATAAGAAATATCAGTACAATTAAATCTCCACTAGCATTTTTACACTTTAGAATCTAAAGACAGGCTTCCTTGGCCAGTCAGGCTGCCACTTCCCTCCAGGGAAGGCACATCTGTAGAATTTGCATCTGTTTTTTTCTTAGTGTCTTGGTATATCACCAGGGCTTGTTCTAATTGGCGTAAAAGCTTACCCCATCATTTCAAAACATTGATGTACTGGAAGAAAATGTCATGATCAACCCCAATTACCATTATTGGTGCACATTGATCTACCAATCCCATATAATCTAATTTGGGTTAAATGCATTTTTGCAGAATGAACTTGTTTCTGATCCTCCTGTAGCACTGTGCCCCTATAGTCTAAAAAGTAGTACTGATTTGCTTAATAATAGCAGGAAGTGGCTGGTTAGTGGATATAATAACCATTGTTGTATAGGCTACATTATAATCTTTTTTTTTTTTTTAAGAGGGCAGTGTCACTGGCCCTCATGTAGGATCCGAACTGGGGCCGCTGGAGTCCCAAGCCAGCTCTTAACCACCGCGCCACTCGGCTGGCCCACATTATGATCTTTTAAAATGCCTGTGTGCATCGTGGGTGTTTTTAATATGCTGCTGGCCTAATTTTGGCTAAATGCTGACAGAACACTTAACTATGGTGGAGGTAGTTTCAACCATTCATGCTGCCCTGGATCATAATGATGGGGGAAGAACCAAAAACCATCCCAAAACAGCTTCTAAATAGCTATAATTCACAAAATAACTCTTCATTTTTAGATTTAGGGACTGCTTGAGGGGTTCTCTGGAGAGTTAGCTATGTTTTTACTGGGAAGAAGTGATCATCTATAGTGGCTACTTGTTCCCAGAGGCAGACAGCGACCTAGAGCAGCAGTTAAAAGGAGTAAAAGCTGAAGCCCAGGGCAACCGTGGCCCCTTGGTGTAGGGGACCAACAGTCCCATGTTCTTGCCATGACTGAATTACGTAGACCTTGAACAGCATTTCTTACATGTGCTTTTCTGAACTAACACTTAAGTTTCCAATTTAAAACCAAATCCTTATCTACAGGACATCATGTGGTATACCTGCTCTTACACAGCCCCTGTGGGCCGAATAGGGTATAGAATCTATACCACAGCTATTCCAATTCGAAGGCCACCTTCATGCAGTATGACTCGCATGACTTGGGGGTGGCTCCAAGGTGACCACTATCACTACTCAAAATGAGAAATACTTTTATTCCACATGTATAAGCATAAGGTTTCTAAGAAAAAGACAAGTGTGAGAAATAACTTTTCAACAATGCCAGGTAAATGGTGTTTTATTCTGACAGCTGTCCCATACATGGAAAGAGGGGTAAGGTCTGATAGAGTAGAAGGAGGAACGCTTATATGAAGGTGGTCAGGTTGGATCAAGGAAGAAGAAATGTCTTCACTTTTCACCACTAACAGCAATGACTTGGGGGTTTGCCTGTGATTCCAGTCTAATTCTGCAACCTGGTGGGTTGACTAGCCTCCTTTTCTTAAATCCTTCCTTTGGTCTCAGTTCTGGCTTATCTGGAACATTGACTGTCTACTTGTGTCTCTCATCTGGTCATTAATGTGACAGACTGTCGTCTTTTTGGATATACAAAATTTAATATACCCAGGAAGGTAGTTGAAAAGGAATTTGAAAACCTACAACTGACCATGTGTGTGTGGATCTGTCAGCCATTGGTGTATCCTCATACTGAATAAGCTTTTATACCCTATCTTTGTTACTCCAGTAATACCATTTTTAGAGCATTAATTAGCATGCTAATGCTATATTATAGGTCCTAGTAGATTGGGATTGTTACAGAAATGTTTAGATAGCTTTGGGGGATGGGGTGTTGAATAATAATGCTCTGGGATATGATTCTGTAGGTTTAGATTCTTCCAGTGTGTTAGAGGGGTTTTAATTGTCCTTGTCTCTGCTTATGCTACTCGCCTTAATTTCTTCTACCCTGGCAGACCCATGCCATAGCACTGTGTACTTCTGTCTGTGGAGTGTATCCCTCAGTTCTTGCTTTTTCTTCATTACCACCCTCCGCCTGCCCTCTGCCCCTGACAAAGTGTGGCCTCATTTGACCTCCAGATGAAGTACTCAAGACCAGTAGGCAAGTACTTAATGAAACCTACTGGTTTTCAAATCTGTGCCATCATCAAAGACTTAATTATCAAATCTCTTAAGCTAGTCGTTTAGACGATGATCATTTCTGTACTACAGGTATTACAATTTAAATTGATCATTTTTTGGAAAGATGCATTTCAAATTAATGGTTTGATCAAATTTAATCATTTTTGGGATGTCAACATATGATAAGTTCTTATCTTGGACAAATGGGAATATAACAGTCATTGACCGAGATAAATGACACTGAGTTTCATTGTTTCAGGATCAAACACTATGAATATCCATGGTTGTTTTTTTTTGTTTTTAGTTTTTTGGGTGTTTTTTTTTTTTTGAGGGCAGTGTCACTGGCCCTCATATGTGGGATCCGAACCGGGGCCGCTGGTGTCCCAGGCCAGCTCTTAACCACCGCACCACTTGGCCGGCCCAAGAATATCCATGGTTTTGAAATTCCCTGTTTACTAAATGAAGAGGTACTTTTTTGGTGGCTAGCCACCTGCACCATTCTGTCCCATTACGAAAGTAATCAGGGAAGGTGCTTAGAGAGCATAGAATTTTGTAGTAAGAAATTTTCCCCAGGCGATAGAAACCAGATTACTCCTCACCGAGGCCTGGTGACCAGGACAGAGGCCTCCAGCTCTGAGTTGGGACCACCACTGGTTAGTCACCGTTTACTGTCCCCTTGATGCAAGATGTAATGCTTTTGTACTGTAAACTTTTTTACTTTAACTTAAAAACTTACATTCATTTGCCAGTCTTAATGTCAAGAGCCATAGCTTTTGGGCCGGCCGAATGGCGTGGTGGTTAAGCGCGCTGGCTTAGGAAGCCAGCGGCCCTGGTTCGGGTCCCACATATGAGGGTCAGTGACACTGCCCTCAAAAAATAAAAAAAATAAATAAATAAAACGCTTCCTCGTTTAAAAAAAAATTTAAAAAAAAAAGAGCCATAGCTTTTGAATAACCACAACTCTTGGTAATAAAATACAAAGGTGAAATGTGATTTGCAGTTTGACTTTGTTTAAAGTAGATTCTGAACTTAGAGACCCTTGCAGGCTCTTTCTGGATTTTTCTATTACTTTCACCCAATCTTTTATAGCAGATTTTAATAACCCACCTCTAATAAATCATTGCAGAGTCTTTTGGATAATTCCTTTCTGTCCTCACTTCATCAACTCCCAGTAATTAATAAAACAAGTACAAATAGCAAAATTTGGGAAACAAGCCTAATTCTTGGTAAGCTGATTCAACTCAGTTGGCGGGAAAGCAGAAGAGCTAGTAATTACCAACAGTGAGTGCTTCGGCCAGAATCTAAGATATTTCATATTCATTAACACCACTTAATCCTATAAGGATAACCACTTTTCACAGACAATGAAACTGGGGCACTAAAAGGTAGATTATTATTAGCTTATCATTGTGTGCATCAAAGAACGAAACACATCTTGGTTACAATCTTTGGTACAGTTACAAACACCTTCAAGTTCAAACCTGTTTTCCAATTTTTGGCAGGTTTGCGTATTCCGGCTCTTTTGTTTCTGATTTTGATATGTAAGCCCTATTTGCTAATACTTAAGAAAGCTTACATTTAAGACCTTACATTTCATTTTACCAAAATTGATGTATTTGGATTTGGTGATACACTCAGTGTCAGCCATTAGTATTTTAGCTATTGCTTTGTCAACCTTTGTGTTAATGTACAGTGCTTTTCTCTCAATTCGCCACTCACTGTTCTGCCGGCTATTTCCTTGAAGGAATAATGCTGGTGGAAAGAATAGTCCTATCTAGGTCCAGAAGGAGAGAAACAGTGTTCAGACCCCTTGGGCATTCATGGATTACTGCTCTGCAGTGAGGGGGTGTCCACAGGCCAAGATGTGCTGCTTCATTTTCATATTCAGGAGGTTATGTGCCTAGATGGGCATTACCATATTTTCCAGGGTTTGGGGGGAAGGCTGAGTTTCTGGCAGCTTATTCAAGTAGGTGAGTCCAGTGCTGATAAGAACTGTTTACTTGAAGGCACTTTATAAGATGTATATGTAATAATTGTTTCAGGTACTGTTGAAATTTTGAGCCTCCAGGATACGCTGTGATAATATAGTTTGTGTTTTAAAAAGCGTTTGTACATTTCAGGCTTAATGCTGTTCTCAATCCAGGGTCTGCAGATTCTTCCTGTAAAGGGCCAGACATTATTTTAAGCTTTGCGGGCCGTATAGTCCCTGTCAGAACTGCTCAACTCTGCTGTTGTAGCACGAAACATTCAGAGACAATATGTCAAAAATGAATGCGAGTGACTGGATTCTCATAAAATTTTATTTATGGATATTAAAATTTGAATTTCATTATTGAAAAATATCACCATTTTTAGCTCACAGACTGTACAAAAACAGTCAGCAGGCTACAGCTTGGCACACCTGTTCTAGATCATAAATTGTAGCTGTCTGTTATCCAAATGGGGCGGCTTTTGATCATTTTATATAGGGTTGGAATATGAAGGGTACCTGTTTCCATCTAATCTTAAGTATAAATAAAACAGGAATTCTCTATTTGGTACCCAGCATTGGCTGTACATGAATTTCACTAATCCTTTCTCACAGCATCTGTTATCTTCCAAGCATTCTTACATTTTATAGGTGAAGGAATAGGGCGACCTGCCTGTGGTCACATATCCTTAAATTTGGAACAATAATAAGATTCTACAACTAAAGAATAATGGATGTGACCACCAACCTCAGTACATGCAGCTCTGGGGCTAGTAAACTAAGTTTCTGCTTTTATCCTTTGTTACTGTCCCAGAATTAGTGAGTTTTACTCATTGAATCTGGTAGTTTAAATGATTTCATTGGTAAGAATTATTTAGTAATGGGATTATGTTATTGTTGAATTCTGAATTCAGAAAGTGTTTACAAAGGCTAGCAGTTGCTTTTCTGTGGTATATAATGTGTTACCTCTAATAATTTTATGGGTTAACCTAGACGTGATTTCTGT
Source organism: Aselliscus stoliczkanus (assembly GCA_033961575.1). Taxonomy (NCBI): domain Eukaryota; kingdom Metazoa; phylum Chordata; class Mammalia; order Chiroptera; family Hipposideridae; genus Aselliscus; species Aselliscus stoliczkanus. The sequence continues at coordinate 118,975,328 of CM066727.1, read as the reverse complement.
ACCGGGTTTGAGATGCTGCTTATATGCACAGCACTGCGTCTGGCAGTTGATGGTTACAGTGGGTCTTGCAGGTCCTGTTGGTGAGCAGCAGTCGGTATCCAGACCAATGGATCGTCCCAGGAGGAGGAATGGAGCCCGAAGAGGAACCTGGCGGTGCTGCTGTGAGGGAGGTTTATGAAGAGGTGAGACAGAGTCGGTTTTTTGTTCTTTTCACACAAACTATATTTGGGAATTTTACCAGATAGTCTTCTGGTTCACAAACAAGGCTACATACACTGAGGAGAAGGCGAGAATACAAGCAGGTCACATGGTGAATACCTTTTTGTTGCCTCGTTCAACATTTTTAAGCATGTGACTATAACTAGCATTTTGCTTAAGCACATGTTTTTTTACCAGGTAAAAGAGCTAAAGTCAATATGGAAGCCTTCCTGAATTGTATAACAGACAGTAAGTCTGGTCAGTGATTGATATATTGGGTCGTTGGAAAAGTCATGATGTATTTTTGCAAAGAAAAACATAGAAAAAATACATCATGACTTTTCCAACAACCCAATATAACAATATACAACCCCAGAGCTAGGTTAGTATCACACTGAGCAAAGAACAGAGAAACACTAATCAGGTGTTGTAATTCTTTTTCAAATGAATAAGAAGCAAATTGCTTTTACTTACTTTGGAAGTTCAGTAAAATGGGGTGCACGTTCATGCACAAAAGCACATGTCTTGCTTGCCCTCTTACACTTGATGACATACAATTGCTTTTACTCACAGGCAAAACAGTATGGATTAAGGCCATAAAAAGTTACTGAAATGGGAAACCAGTGCTAAATCTCTCACTGGGCCTTGATATGTTTGTAGTCAGAAAGGTTCCATGGAGATGGGTCTTGAAGGATGAGCGGCTTCCTGAGGGAAAAACACATTGCAGATAGAGAAGACAGGATGTACCAGTTCACAGTATGGCTTTGAATGGGGGGAGTGGGAGGTGCACACTGAAGGTCCAGTCAGTCCTTTACAGTATTAAGGAAAAATAAGGCGGACTGTGCCATAGAAGGGCAACACAAAGAATTGGACCTCCCAAGGCATGTGACCAAGTCAGATAGGCCTTTAAGTATGAAAGGGGAAGAGTATATATCATTTCACAGAGAAAAGTGTTTTCATTCAGGAAGTTAGTCCCAAATTTGTAAAGTCTCATTTTCGGTCAGTCCTTGCCATTTCTTACAAAAGAAATGACAATAAATCTGATCAACAGGACCGCTGCATGTGGAGCAAATGAAATCACATATTGTCACAAACCACAGGCCATGAACGTTAGCACAGCCGGAAAAAGGTCACAGAGGCAGGCCTGGTACGGGGGCCTAGGGTTTAGATTCAAAAATTGGAATAGCCAGAAAGTAATTTTCATACCAACTTTATTACAAAAAGGTAAGATTGTTACATTTCATCTTTTTTCAATAGGCTGGAGTCAAAGGAAAATTGGGCAGACTCCTGGGCATATTTGAGGTGAGTTATAAAGTAATCCTCGGCTTGCTGATAAGAGAATTCATGATTACTTCCTAACCAGCCAGCCAGTCTGGCAGCAGCATGAACTAGACATTGCTCTAAAACTGTCAGTAGGCAGGGAGGGAAGCAAAAATGTCTTCACCCTCCTGTACCATCAGTTATATACAGCATTATTATGGTGGTAGTTATTTCTCTATGACAGTACAGTGGAGTTGATGTAGAAAGATCTACCTCTTGATTCACTGCATACTGTTTAGGTAGAGACTTAGGAGGTACAGTCTCTTGTGGATACTGTCTGAAAAATGTGCCCTTACCTTAAGTACATAACAGACAGTACACACTGTGACTGTCCTTAAGGGCTGTGTAAGGGAGGATCCAAAGCTCAGATCCATGGAACAGATGCTGAAAGCTTTGAATTCTCTTGTGTATAATCCCTCACAGAATGCAGAATGCAATTTGTGGGGAAGGAATTTGGAAGGAGTAGGTATTTCATGGAAGGTGGGGAGAAATGAGGTCGGGTCATGAGACTCACGCTGTTCTCAGATTTTCACCCAAGATTCAGCCTCCATCCATGGTATACCACACATTGTGACTTTTTTTCCAAGATGATCTTTAAGGGCTAGCTCTGTCCTTCTGGTGGAACCATGTAAATTTTATTTTTAAGCCTTTTTACAGGACTTCAGAAAAAATTCTAATTAAACAGAACATAGAATTGATTCCCAGAACACAGTTAATTCTTGAGTAAAGTTCTTGAGATACTGTTCAAACTTTTCCAGGCTTCAGCATTCGCTTTACCTAGTTAAATAGCACCATCTCCTGGTTAAACTGGAAAGCATATTGAGAGTTTTCTGTAATTCAGAATAGCCATGGTATAAATAGCTCATTTGTCAGTATGCTGACAGGATTTTGAAGAAAACTTTTCACAGTATAAATAAAGCTCTTATAACACTGGAAGTAATAGTATTAAATGCCTTTACTATTTAATTTTCATAGAATACTATTTAAATCATTGTAACTTTTCCCCTTAGAAAATTAGAATTGTGCTGCTCATTCACCCTGGTGATTTTGATGCATTTGTGAACATAGCATAATAAAAGTATTATTTGCTAGGCATAGAGAGAAGACAACGAATTCTTTAAAATAACAATGTTTTATGTGAGAGGGCCCTCTAGTTTATTGCTATCCTTATTCCTTCCCAAAGATAAGACATAGTTTGAGTGAGTGGATTACTCAGGCTATTTGTGGTGGGAAGAATTGAGGCCATTATCTATAGTTGTAGACAGCTACCCAGGCTAGCTTGAGCTGAGATGACGGTGAGCAGCCCCTTCATCTTAAGACTGATTTGTTTAATTTTGAGCCTAGAGACAAAAGTAGGTGGCAGCTTTAATATGGGTAAAACCGAGTTTGATCATACAGGACTAAAAATAATATTCCAGAATTGGTTCTACCCAGGTATTCTCAACCTTGGTTGTGTACAGTTCATTTGGAAGCTTTTAAAATACCTCACCTCAAACTAACTGAATTGGTGTCTCTCAAGAAACCATCCATCCTGGGTGATGGCATGGATGCCAAGGTTGAGGAACCCTCATCTAGGATAGTAGGGCTGTGCTGTGTGTGTGCATCTTGGGACCCTCTCAGGATTGTTCTGAACTGACTGGGTCCCGCGGGAAGCACTTTTCCATACTGGTGAAAGGCTGTGAGGATTAGCCCCAAGGGACAGTGGGACATGGGTAAAAAGGACAGGAATGCAATTCTTTTAATATACATTCCATTTGAATGTTAAGATTTTATGAAAATTATCTGATGGGCAGAAATCAAAGTTCTAAACGTTTAGTATTGGGAGCTGATTTCACCATGTTAGGTGCTTTGTCTGACATTAAACTGACTTCTGTGCTGGATTATACAACTAGTATACTTGCCTACTTTGGCTAATCAGATTACCAGCCTGCCAAACTGAATTTTTTCCTCAAAAATGTGTATACGGCCAGCTCCTATAGATTAAAATGCTTTCACTTTTATATTCAAGCAGAACCAAGACCGAAAGCACAGAACATATGTTTATGTTCTTACTGTCACAGAAATATTAGAAGATTGGGAAGATTCTGTTAATATAGGTAAGTTTCTTTTGCTGACTGAATTCTCTTAATTCAAATACTGCATACTTATATCCAGTTTTAATCTTAAAAATTATTTTTGGTTACCTTTCTTTTGGAGAAGGGGAGATATGATATCTCCACATTTGATTTTAAAATTCTTCTCCAACATATTGTTTGTCTGAGCCATTCTAAAAAGTCATTACGGGAGAAGAGGGGCACTGTTAACAGGGTATGGCTTACTTTCGACTTTATTTTATAGTGACCAATGTCATTACTATTTTCTTAGGAAGGAAGAGGGAGTGGTTCAAAGTAGAAGATGCCATCAAAGTTCTCCAGTGTCATAAGCCTGTACATGCAGAGTATCTGGAAAAACTAAAGCTGGGTTGTTCTCCATCCAATGGAAATGCCACAGTCCCTTCCCTCCCAGATAATAACACCTTGTTTGTAACTGCTGCACAGACCTCTGGCTTGCCATCTAGTGTAAGATAGAGAGTATGTGGGGGAGAGGGGGAGCCCTCTCCACCAAGCGCAGTCCCACAGGGAGGGGCCGATTGTCCTTGGCAAACATCTGAATGACTTTTGCAAACTGTCTGAATTTGCCATGCAAGGTTTTCAAACAATTTGCATGTTTTTCAGATGCTTTCAAATCTTTTTTTTTAATAGTGTAAAATATTTTAATAAGCCAAAGCCATGTGGAATTTTTTTTTTAGATGCCTTAACTGTGCCCCCGCCCATCCTACTCTCCATGTTATTTTGGTTGTTGTTTTTTTCACAGCATTTTTTCCAGCTTTTTGCCCATTTAATGTCAGTCTGTGGTTTTTGTCAGATCAACTTGTGGATATATTTTACCCCTAAATTCTTTTCTCATTCACAGCATTAACGTATTCAACAAATCCTTCTGTTCTGGGTGTTTCCAAAAATAATTCTTGGTATTAAAAAAAAATCCTAACGACTTAAACAATTTCATAAATAATTATTAAACAAGAACATTAATAAAATACATTTCAGAATGAAAAACTTGTTTCATAGGATCCATCTAAAAACTTGTTTCATAGGATCACAATTCTAACTCATAAATTCCAGATTTGGATTCTTCCTGTATGGTCCAATAACTATTTTGACAAAGGACTTCATTCATTTGCTATTTTCAGGAATTTATCAACTCATTTGTCTCAGTTTTTACAACTGGTATTAATGTTACTAGCTACATACATAGCCAATTCCCCTGTAACTCAATAGTCCTTTAACAAAATTTTAACTGTAGAGCTGGTGATTTTTAGGGAGGTGTATTATTGTAAGCAAAACACATGTAGCAAATACATCTTTTCATGGAAACCATATTTGTGGAATTTGAGTTAGCACGCAGTTGCCAATTCCCTTTATCCATAATCTCTCTTTACACAGAACACCTGAAAACTGTATTTTCCTCAATGTAAATTGCTTTCAAAATGTATTTTCAGTTTTTGAGTTTAGTGACATCTCTAGTTAAATTTGCTGGTCACCAATAACCACAGAGGACTGGAGTCTAACCTCAAATGCCAGTCAGTGGCAACTGCATCACGATTAAAATGGCCTTGCTGCTCAGCTGTTACAGACTTAGATTGTTAGGGCACCTTAGACTGTCTCACCTTTTACAGACTGTCAATAGGACTATTTATCATACAACTAATTTGCGGGGCACTGGAACATACCTGAACTAAGAATTATTTTGTCTTTTACTTGTCTTTATACTTACTAAAATCAAGAATCCTATCTAAAATACATAGGTACCTCCTTGAAACTCCTACACTTCCCCAAAGGTCAAAAACGAGATGGGAGGAGAAACCTTTGAATAAGATATGCAGTGGGGGGTACGGACAAGATCATTCTATATGTAGACATTAGCTTTTTGTAAATAATTGTAACTAGTGAGTAATAAAGTAGAAAATAAGTATAGTTATACATTTGTTCTACAAATTAACCTTTAAAAATATAAGTGCTGCTAAAAATAGAGTGCTGTTACACTTAAGGAAAATTGGTGCCACTGTTGTAAAAATGAGATCTTGTGCCATAAATGCAGCTGAACTAAATGTAAATATTAGTTCACAAGTAATGCGGTCAAAGGAATGAGTAATTTAACCAATAACATTTCATTCTAAATTATGTAATGGGATCAAACATGATCATCCAGAATTTTCTATTTTTCTTTGTACAGAGGTTATGTATTTTGGGTGTTTTCTTAAAAAAAAAAAAAAATTTAAAACCCACAGATTGACACTTTGTATCTATCTATCTTCAATGGACTAAGATTTTTTTTTCCCCCCGTAATCTCTGAAGTTTCTTTAAATTACATACTTAACACAGCAGAGGAACTAGATTATTTTTGTATATAAGACCATGTCCAGCTGAAATGCTGTCTCAAGTACTTGGGGTGGGGTGGGGGGGCGGATCTTGTACATGACATTCTTAGAGTTAATAATGCATGAATTTATTTTATAAACTCTTGGACTATGTATTTGACCTGTAAAATATGTACAGTATTAATGTCAGCCATCTCTTAAAAGTGAGCCTATAAATATTGTTGTATAATTTTCTGTGGTCAGAAAACATTTGGACAAAGTAGTGCCACTGGGTCAGGATTGTCTTCAGTGCCATTTAGCAAACCAACTGTCTTTAGTCTATGCAACTAGCAAAAGTTTGTATAATGCAACAGAATACTTTACAGTTGTTACACTTTAAATTTCAAAGGATTTCTTCACTATTGTTCTGGAACCCAGGCTAGCAAATTTAGAGGAAAGCCCCTAAGGAAATTTATTTCTGTTAAAAAGAAAAAAAGCCTCCATTTTCATATTCAACAGTTAAATCTACTACGATGAAGTGTCTACTATCCGAACGCTCCAAAGTTTAGTGTTTGGGCTGTCATTTATGCTTTCTGTGGGGTAATTGGATAAAATTGGGCAGCTAAAATTTCCAGTCCCGTCTGCCTCCTAAATAAAAACAAGTTTGTAAGTTGACTTGCAGACACAAAGTAGCAACTACCCTGTATGTTCCTCGTTGGCTTTATTTTTTGTAAACAGGTGAAATTTTCCAACCAGGCACATGCCATTCAGTTTTCTGTTGTTGATCACACAGTTGTATAAAGCAGCAAAAGTGAGGGGGGAATGTTGTATACACTTTGAATTGCTTTGCATGGTCTCATTGGAGATAATTGGTGTTAACAATCTTGACTTTTTTTATATTTGGAAACATCAAATAAAAGTGGAAATAAACTTTTTGTTTTGTTTTGTTTTGTTTAAACGTAAGACTGTCCAAGTGAAAACTTGTCTGGCATTCTACAGTAACATTACTCTTCTCCCATTGATGGTCATGTTCTCTCAGTAGCAGTACATTTATATCACACACTTCCCGTTTATGGTCCTTACTAGTGGAATTTGCCAGGTTGAAAGGAAATGCCCACCAAGTGTTGCCAGCACTCTCCCAATGGGTATTTCTCATCTTAGCAGTCAAATGGTGTACCGCTGTGGTTGTCTGCTCTTCCCCCTTTCTAATGGGGTTGTGTTATTTTAATAATTTTCTAGAGCTCTTGACTTATGCTGTGTTTTGCTGTAGTGTGTTGCACATGCTCCTTACACTACCATCACTTTATTGCAGCTCCCTTTAGAAGGGTAACTGGCTCCAGGCACCCTGCCTGCCATTAGATTTTCCTCAAAGTATGGTTTGCCTAAGACCAACTAGAATACTCACATAAAAGTTCTACTCAAATCACATTTCAGTTGTAGCAAGAGAGAAAGCTTGGCGTTTTCCAGTGTTTTCACACTGAAATACAAGAATTCTCTACAGGCGTCTTTAAGCAGAATTTTGTAGACCAAGCGACCCAAGACTAAACACTAGCGAAGTTTATTAAAATATAATTTTTAATGAATTGGTTATAGTTGGAATGTTGCTGTGAAGTTGATTTTGTCACTGTTTCATAAATTCTTAATACTTTACGGTTGTCACACTGTAAGCTTCAGTGTTAACCAGTAGTTGCATAAGCAGTGTCTGCTTTATGCCTAGTGTTGATGCTGTAGCACAAGTTTCTGCCCTCAAGGAGCTTACATTTAGTGGAGTGGAAATGAGTGACTCAGCTAGGTGTTTTACACATCAGAAGTTCCTGAAACCTCTCAAGCTTTTTCTTTCTACGCCTACATGCACCATCTTCAAAAAACATTTAAAAATATGATCCCCCACCAAATACTCCATTTCATATGGAACTGTAGCAAATATCAGGCTGAAAAGTGATCTCATCTTTAGTGCTTCTCTTTCCCTCTTATTTTTTTAAATACCTTTCTAACTAGTGCCATTGGCTAAATCCTAGCAGTAAGATGAGAAGACCCCAAGGCCTATTTTAGGACTGCAAAGGACAAACTGGCTCAAAGGCTCCATGTCTTTTTGCTAGAAACTAGTCTTCAATTCTTCTATTTGATGTGATTTCAGCTAATTATCCCCAAAGTTACTCTTCCCATTGTGTGGAATACTACCCTCTGAACATCACATTTCCTGGTTCTTATTGAACACAAGTCCAGATGTGTACAAAAGTATTCTAAGTCTTCCTGCTTTTCTCAACATTTACTCAAATTCACTGCTTAAGTTAGTGAAGTGATACTGATTTGGCCAGCAGTGTATATCAAGAAACTTTAGCCTTTTGATCAAGTAATTATACTAGAAATCTCCTGGAATGTGGACAAAGATCTATGTTCAAGATACGGCAACTAAAATGGTAAGGCATGGAAATAGTGCCCACGCCTAAAGGGGTAATGGTTAACTAGTAAATACAATGGAATGTTATAAAGACATAAAATATATAACCTTTTCACCCAACAAGTCCACTTCTGGGAATCTAGTCAACAGAAATACTTCGACAAGTTGCACAATCAAAATATGGTCAAAGATGTGTATTGCAGGACTTATAAAACTGGCATCAATTTAAATTACAAATGGGTGAAATCATGGTTATCTTGTCAAGATACGCTACCAAAGAAATGCTGCCACAGGTGGAGGTCCTTTCAATAATGCTGACTGAAAAAGCAGAACAGTACAGCATTATCTATTAAAAGGTCATCTTTTAAAAAGCCCCTATTTCATATTTTTTAAAAAACTTGTGTAATTTTAATATTAAAATGCTGAGAAACTTTCGATGTGAGAATGTTTAATCTCTTACATTAAAAAACTGGACTTGGGATGCCAGCGGCCCCGGTTCGGATCCCACATGAGGGCCAGTGACACTGCCCTCTACAGCTAACAACAGCTCCACCTGGAGCTGGGCTGTGCGAGCCCCTGTGATGGTGTGGGCTGCAGCCCCTGCTGCAGTGGGCTGCCATAGGCTACAGTGAGTGGCCAGCAGCCAGCGTGAGCGGCTGGCAGCCAAGAGTGAGCTGCCAATAGCCGCGGTGAGCGACATCCAGAGGCCAGCGACCGATCTGCCTCATCCGGGAAGAGCACAATGACGATACCAACAGTGAAGCAACATCCTCCGCAACTAAACTGAAGAACAAAAAAAAGACAGCAACTTGTCTGTTCCCCTTCCCCGATTCCCCAACGCTGTTCCCCTCCACCAATTCCCCAATAAAAAAAAAAAAAAAACAAAAAAACAAAAAACTGGACTTGAGGGCCAGCCGAGTGGCACAGTGGTTAAGCGCTGGCTTGCGAAGCCAGCGGCCCCGGTTCGGTCCCACATACGAGGGCCAGTAACACTGCCCTCAAAAAAAGAAAAAAGAAAAAACTGGATAAACAATCTGTACAAAGATAAATGCTCAATCTGTACATAATTTATCAAATATATATTAACATCAAAGGGTAAAAAGGAAACCTGCACAAATATTTCCTCAAATTATTAGACTAACAAATATGCCACTTTTTAAAAGGGGAAGTAGAGACACATTTGGTTCTAACACTTGAGCAATGAGTAGTCCGTCAATCACTGCCCGGGGGAAGCAACCTCAACCTATAGGCCCAAACCCAGTCCTGGCCTGTTCGTACGGCCCACACACGTAGAATGGTTTTTACATTCAGTGGTTATAAAAAAGGTACTTTTGTGAAATGAACATTAGTTTTATCAGAGCACAGAAGCCTATTCATTTAAATTGTTTATGGATGCTTTCTCACTACAATGGCAGAATGGAGTAATTCACTTGACACAGATCCATGGCCTGCTTGCAAAGCTCAAAATATTTACTGTTTTAGATGGGAAAAAAAAAGATTACAAGAATGTGGCCGTACTCCCTTGGTTACCCAGTCCTAATGCTTCCTGCCAAAACTTAAGGAAAACAGCACCAAGTTCAAGTCTAGTGCAACAACCTACCAAGCCTAAGATGCTTTTGACAGGTTTGAGTAAGTCTTGAGTAGTCCTTTGAACATAAACCAGAATACCTGTAAACTTGCTGGGTTATAATGAAATTTAAGATTGGGATTTACTAATCTAGATCATCGAACTATTTCAAAAGGAGACATGTGATGGGTTCTCAAGAATGGATCAGGAGTGTGTAAAAAGTAAATACACTATTCTACATGGTAGGGACATGAAGTTATCACTTCTAAAACAGGTTTTTGTCCCAGAGATATGAAGATCAGCAGAAGAAAAATGTTAAAGCTCCTTAATGAGCACCATAAAATGTACTTTTACAAGACAATGGGATTTCAGCTGTTGCTCTGCCACCAGGAACAAGAAGCAAGGTCTAAATATTCAGGCAACTACTATATAATCATTCAGAAACTGAAACAATTGCCCAGTCCTTAGAGGTTCTGTGTGGTAGCAAGTCTACGTTCACTTGAGATGCACACCAGCAGGCACATGTGAAGTGCCATCAGCAGAAGGCTGGCAAAGACAAAATTGGGGAAAGGAGGGAGGATCCAAACTCTTCATGTTGAGTTCCACACTTAGCAGGAAAAATTTTAGTCCAGCTCCCAGTTTTGCAACCAATGGGAACTGGCCCAATTTGTAACAAAGCTGTAGCAAAGCTAGCTCTCGGAACTAATCTTCCCAATTTCCCACCTCAGTGATAAAATGGAAATTAATGCAGGGGATATAGTTAAGAAAACAGACAAAGTATCACCAGTCTTGATGGTGAATTACAGATTTTTATTATATTTTTCAAGTTATTACATTCAGCATGTTTTGCTTTTGTGATCATTAAGTCATTTAAAAAATAAGCCCCTGGTATAATTCCTTAAACTAAGCAGCTGCTAAATAGCTAAATGAAATGTTGCTCCCCACCCCAAAATACATTTCCAATGAAATATGTTTTTCTTAAATAGACTTGAGGAATTAGCTGCTCTATAAATCATAGCTGCTTCCTCCTCCCTCCCTGCTTGGCCAGCTTTTCTAGGTAAGTTTATTTTCAAACTTTTGCTACTGCAACAGAAATTGATGTGGCTAGAGTAGCGAAATGATTCCTGGACTGTCAAATAGAAAAATAAGGTCGATTCCTATCATTCCTGTGACACCATTTGGTTCCATTTAGCTAAAATTGTGTTTACGGTGTCATAGAATACCAGTTGTCCTTTCCCACACTCCCTTTTCGCAGTGCTAAACCAGACCTCTGGCTTTTGTATTGATTTGTATTTCATCTTATTTTTAAACGCTTCTGAATTTTTATATTAAAAAGTATATTCTTGGTCTAGAGCAGGATTTAAGTTCTACACCTTCAGGTCTAGAACTTCAGGTAATCTACAGCAAAGTAGATTACAACAAATTTAAAAAATAACAGCTATCAACACCTCAGGGTTTCCGAAAAGATCACGAATGGCCACAGGTGACTTTCAAGAAGCCACTTCTCAATGTTTGCATCCTCTTCCTCTCCCAGGCCTTGGCATGTGCTGTCCCCCTGCCTGGAGGTCTTCATCTGGCTAGAATCCAGAGGGCAGCCCCTCCCAAGTGCTTAGTTCCCATCATGGACCATGACAGCTAAAACTGCTGCTTGTCTGTGTCCCCTCCCTCATTAGATTAGAAAGTCCACAAGGGAAAGATCTGGATAAGAGGAGGAGAAGCTCCTCGTAGGGGAGCCGCTGCTCTGCTCCTCCCAGCAGGTACCATGTAGAAAGGTGGGTCATGTCCTCCACTATTGCCAGATCGTTCAAGTTACCAAAGTTCTGGAATCTCCCGATTTTTAAAACTGATGGCACAGAATAAATGGCTTAACCAGCCGCTGTGTGGGCCAAGGACAACAGGCCCAGAGCGGGACGCAGCTGCCTCTTTTCCAGCGTGACCTCGCCCGCTCCCAGGGCCCCTTCAATCCTAAGGAAGCTCAGTGTACACACTGGCTCACTTCATCCCACTGGTTGAGAAAGCCAATCCTATCAAAACAGTGGGGATTCATCAAAATTACAAAGAAGAAAACATGATGCCATGAAATTAGGGATTCATTATATTTGAAATGAAAACTTATTTTATTTCAGTACTTCCATCACAAACTTAGTAGACATAAGTCCTATTTTAGATATTTCTTTATAGTGCAATAGATTTAAATGTGGAATTTTATCACTTAGAAATCAGTGTGTGACACTAGCCGTCACAAGGCAGTGCCGCGTGCAGTAAGGAAAGTGATCTCTACCTGACTGCCTGAGTGCTCGTTCATTTTGGCTGCAGCATGACATTGTTTCCTTCGTTGCAAGACACACTCTCAACAGTCCAAACACTTGTTATAAATGACAACTGCTATTAATAGTTTTTTTTAAATTTACAATATTAGGGTTATGAACAATTTTATTCTGAATTACTTACATTTGTTTCCAAGCAATGCATTTATTTAGTAGAATGCCAGTTACCAGTCATCAAAAACTTTTTTATGTTGAAAATGTAATTTTAATAGATAATTCTCCATCTTACATAGGAGCACAATAAAATACACCACATTCTGAAGAAACTCCAGAAGTTACAAGAGTAAGAGTGAGGGAAATTCAGATGGGTTATAATATCCATTATCTTAAAACTGCGAGAGACAGGGTTCCGACCCACAGGTTAACATTTACATACTTGGATTGGCTACATTGATGACTTAAAAACAAGAATCAAGAATTAGATATGGAGAGGGTGGGGAAAAAAAGTTTGTGAGGGGAGGAACTCTGTCAACTGGGAAAAAATTACCGAATAACAAATTAAAAAATAAAAGGCGCGCCCATAACAAACACTAGAGGGATGAAAGGAAGAGTCAGTAACAGGATCAGACACTTTCAAATGAAAAAGCCTTTCTGATGACACTCACGCCAGCTGGTGGCTGAAGAGTCGCTCGTCAGGGCTCTAAGGAAGACTCAAATCCCAAAGGATCATCAGACTGGTGTTTCCTAATAACTCACACCAGTGGTCACACATGAAGTCTTCAGACAAGAACTAAGAAAAAGGTCATAACCCCTATGCCTGTCACAAATGTGGCACAACATGTAAAGTCAGTCACAACTGCTGCTGCTTGTGTACAGTAATTTTTAAACACTGTGGTGAGACCGGATGATCATCTAGCTAATCAGACAGCACAAACACATTTATTTCAAATTTCTAGGCAGTAAAAAAAAGGTTAGGTACCGATGCTTTATATATGCTCAGGGCCAGCTTTAAAATACTCCATTCAGTGATAGCTTAAACACAAATCTGAATCAGTGAAAAGAACCTGGCAAAACCTACCTCTTGCCATTGAATTTGTCAGATGGTGAAGACCAGAACAGAATGTTTCATCAGTTTTAATTTTTAAATACGATTGTCACATTGGGAAAATGAAATAAACACAGTAAAATAAACTGTACAAAGGCAAAGTAGAATAACAAAAAAATATTTTACTAAAACAAGATTTACAGAAGTTTCCAGACAAGCCATACAAAATGGTCACAAGCTTTTTCTTGAAGGGAGAATTCTACACTTGACAGCAAAGTCACAATGTTATCAGTGAGGGCTGTGATGTTTGTTTAATGTTCCCATTTTGGTTCAAACAATCAAGCTTGTCCATCTACAGTGTCTAAATAAAGTTAGACTTGGCTAGAGAGCATATTCTAAAGAACTGGTTAGCTGCTTTTAACCAATGCATTAGATCACCATAAAAGGGGGAGGAGGGAAAGGAGCCCATAAAGTTAAAATAAAACTACCTCCCCCCCCAAAAAAAAAAACAACAAAAACAAAACAAAGAAAAACACCCACACCCCTGCAGCTAACCCTGACAACCACCTTCATTCACAGTGCTTTTTACTTAAACCATGATGCGGGAAATGAATAAAAGCAGAGAGGGGCCACTGCTTTTAAACGCTTCGCAACAATCCAGATGATACTTCTAGCCTCTGCTCATGCTTTACAAAAGTAAATCAGGACAAGACATAGATTTGCTAATGTGCATTTAATCACCAAAGGACTGAAGATGTCTGGGCTTTTATTCTGTAATGTTTCTAAGACTGTGTCCATTAAATGCAAACAAAAAAGGAAGAAGTCTTGGCAGAACAGGAAAAATGATGCACACTGATGATCTGATCGATTTAAATATTATTCATGGCATATAGCCTAGTCCATGCTCTAGCTGTAGACAAAAACAAACATGGAATTATTATTTTACTTAGTTCAATGTTACTTGCCAAACTAAAAAATAAGCAAACACTATGAAGTTAATTATGGAAACGCCATTTCCTATAATCTGGGTCACAACAGGAGATTGTGTCTAGTCAGTACAACACTACAGCGGGGTGAGGAGAGCTGTCTACTGTTTCTAAATACATAATGCTCCCCACTAATTTGGTTATAATCCGTAAAAGAAGCTTACCGATTTCAAACTCCCTAGCTATAAAGAAATGCAATTTAATCAAACGTATTGCAAAAAGAGTTCAAAAGATTTCCATTATCTTTACGTACTGCTAGATGAATGGCAGATACTCAGCAGTTGTTAAATCAAGTGTAGTTTACAAGAGTCCAAGACCTCCCAATTATATGTTGTCTTAAATGTGGGGGTCACACAGGTCGTAAGATGGAGTGTGAACATCTTTTGTTAAGAGGTATTTATTTACATAGTATAAGCAGGACCTGATCTATTCCTTTAATTTATACATATATCATTTTCTTATAAAGGTGTTTTTTAAAGGTGGGATGAATGTGTTTTAAAGAGGAAGCGGTGTGAGGAGCATGAAGAGGAAGTACCTGTTTCTATGGCTTGGGCTTCGTTGGTCTTCCACTGCTCCGCTACGTCATTTGCTAACGGGTCGTCTGGGTTGGGAGCACTTAACAAAGCCTGGATCGATAGCAGGACTGTGCGGATCTGCAGTGCTGGGGACCACTTATCTACAAAGGCAGCACAGGCCCAGAATGATCAAACAGGAAAAACAGCCCTCACGGCTCCATTAACCTCCCACAGACCCCTCTGGTCTTTACATAAGGCAAGACTACAATGCACAGATTCTCAATATGGAATGCTTAAGGGAAATCTTAATAACATGTAATGATCAAGATAACACTTACCTTTCAAAATATCTAAACATATTCTTCCCAACTTGTCTACATTAGGATGATAAATTTTGGTCATGAAACGTACTTTAGGGGCTGCCATTGGGTATTCTTCTGGAAGGAATAGTTCAAGTTTAAAAGTCCCTCCCTCAAAGGGGGAATCCTGGGGGCCAGCAATGACCACATGAAAATAACGGGCGTTGCTCTCATCTGGTTCTGCTTTGATGCCGGGAACTGGTTCTGCCAGCAAACGCTGAGTTTCCTACAACGGAAAAACAAAACACATTTGTGAAAGAGATGTCATTTTGCTAAACACCAAAATAAAAATTAGAAAGTTCATCTCTTAACATTGAACATAACTGCACCTCTCCAAACTCCTGATGTGGTTTTTTATTTAGCTTATAAAATGCAAAGTTCAAAAAAAAGACCATTTAAATAATCACAAGCAGCTGAATACAACTGAAAGCGAAGACTGGTGACATAGCATATACATTCTAGCTACAAATGTCTACACACATGTTGATAATGAGCTGATTTTACACCCAACAAACAGAAAAGAATGGAAAAGGAGAATGAAAATAACACTAGGATTACCATACAGGTAAGGCAACCTTGCCCTGTTTAAACTCGACCAAAACCAAGCAGTTTAAAACGTAAAATTAGTTTTAAAGCCACTGAAAATCTCTCCTCTGAAAAATACAGTGGAATGAAGAAAGGACAATGCATAGGATCTCAACACTGGCGGGCTACAGAAATGACTGACAACGAACCTTGAAGGGACCCTTATTGCTCCCCAACTATGACATCATTAGTTCTCTTCCATATTTCACCCACTCCTAAAAACCCACAACATTCTTCCTCTTCTCTCTTCAAACCTCCAACATCTCCATCTTCATTTTTGGCCCATGACTCTGCTTTCTACCTCACGAGAAAGCCCCAACTTCCTGAAGTTCCCTCTGTAGCATTTGTACACCTGCACGCATCTGTGCCCCCTTCTCTCCTGGCACTATGGATGAAATGGGGTTCACTCTTGCCTAAGGTCAACCTCTCCTCTTGAGCACTAGGTCTTATCTCCTCACCTGCTCAAGGAGCTCTTTCCTCTCCTGAATCATCACTTTTTCCCTTTTTACTGGATCTTTCCCCAAAGTGTACAAACTTGCTGTCATTTCTCCCAATAAGAGACAAGGACCCTGACCTGACTCCCACAAGCTACTGCCCCATGGCTTTGCTCTTCTTTGAAAGTTATCTGTACTTCCTTGTCTCCAAATTTCTCTCCTCCCCTCCTATCTTTTTTTTTTTTTAAGGCAGTGTTACTGGCCCTCACATGTGGGACCCAAACTGGGGCCGATGGCCTCCCAAGCCAGTGCTTAACCACCGGGCCACTCGGCCGGCCCCTCCCCTCCTATCTTGAACACATATCTCCAATCAGGCTTGGTCACTAACCTGTTATGTGAAGTCACCAATGATTCCCACATGGTTAAATCAATGGTCAGTGCTCAATCGTCATCTTACTTGACCTAAACGTCAGCTCCGCCCAGCTTTCTGGAGCCACACCCCCTGGCCCTGTCTTCCTATGTGTCTGCTGCAGCCTCCTCCCGTGCTGGTTCCCCCCTATCTCGCCAACATCCACTGATGAAGTGTGCCGGGGCTCTGTCCTACGGCGGCTTCTCTGTCTACACGCATCCACAATGATCTCAGCTAGTCCAATGAAGTTAAACACTAAAAACACTCTGGACCCCTGAAGTCTCTCCAAGTTCATGCAGCACAGATCTCTCCTATCCATAACTGCCTGTTTGACAGCGCCTCTTGAATGTCTAATAAGCATCTCAGCATGACCATCCTCACCCTCTACTTGCTGCTCCCCCAAAGCCTTCCTCATATCAGTTAACCATAAACCCATCCTTCCAACTGATCTGCCTTTCCCTTCATAGCCCTAAACATCTAAGCTGGTCAGCGAATTCCATTAGCTTGGTGCTGCCATCTACCCATGACTGACTGGTGCTCTCCCCTGTGCTGCTACAGGCCATTCCACACCAGCACCAGTGCTGACCTGGCATACTGCAAGCACCTCCTCACTTCTCTCCCTGTTTCTGACCTTGCTCACCCCTCCCTCTCAGGGCAGTATTCCACAGACCTTTAAAAATAAAAGTCCTGATAATGCCCCCCCAAGAGGCTTTATAAGATCCCCTCGCTCCACACACCTCACGCATCTTCAGCTATGCTTCCCCATCCTACCTCCACCCCGCCGGCTGTGCTCCAGCCAGACTAGCTCCATTGTAGATCTTCAACCTGCCAAGAATACTCCCTCGGGCTTTGCAATTGCTCTTCTTCCCAGAAATTTCTATATGGCTCACTCCCTCAGCTCCTAGGATCTTCACTCAGATGCGTTTTCTCAGTGAAGGCTCCATAACTGAAGCTGCAAACCCCATCCCACCGTCTCCCACCCTCCCTTTTCCCAGCCCCCCTACTTTATCTCCAAAGCACTACTAATTTGTTACACAGCTCACTTATTTTGTTTAGAGTGGCAATGCCATAAAGGGAGAGGCTTGCATCTGTTATTTACTGCTATATCCTCAGCATTTAGAAGAGTACCTGGCACCACAGATATCCAATAAATACTTGAATTATGAATCTATTTGATGTTACAAAGAACGAAGAATAAACTCAGAATTTCATCTTTAACATTAGAGCAGCATTATTCAAAGTAGGATGTGCACTTCACAGGAAGAAAAAAGGATCATTTCAGGTGTGAGAAGAAATTAACTTCTGTATATAATTTGTTTCTAATCATAAAATATTAATATTCAATATACAAACTGACAATAGTATGTGTAATTGTATATACTAGTAATACATTTTGAATAGGCTTAAGTAGTCAAAAATGTTCAGAACACTGCTCTATCTAAGATTTTAGGTAGGAAAACCAATGAATGAAAATATTGCACTTACACTGTTTTCATTTATGAAAAACTATACACTTTACACCATTTCATTCTACAGCCTACAGTACATATACTAGAAAAAGATTTCTGTCAGCAGTCACATACTGAAATAGTCATAAGATGCTAACAAAATCAACTCCTTCCCCAAAACGTGCTGAATCCATCTATAGTCATTTAAAATAACACCTTTAGTATTTTAATTCAAGACTAGTTTGTTTGTTTTCTTTTGTTTTAATCATAGCAACACAGGGGCAAATGAAAAACTAAAATGTTGTAAACTATGTTCAGCAAAACGTTCTTAGGGTTCAAAGCAAAACATTTTTAGAACATCAAAAAAAATCTCAAGAGGCAATAATGAAACCTCCCCCATCTTGGAAAGTCCTCCAACATGTAACTAGAATAAATGAGGCCAGTCTTCATTTTTAGGAAAAAAAGTAAAGCTATTAAGGATGAACAGGAGGAGGAAAGGAATGAGAAAAGAACTGGATGGTAGTAAAATCCCTTCATTTCTGATCTCTCCTCACCTCCACCCCTCCTCTTGGTTTGCCCCAAGTCTCTTCATATTTAGAAAGCCATAAAGAGGGAGACTGGAAAAAAGGATAAAGCTGAAGTCCAAGAGCCCCGAAACACCACTCCCTGATTACACAAAATAGTAGCAGCTCTATTCAAAGCTATAAAAAGCCGCCAGAAGGGCCTCCAAGACCATATCCCAAAATAGCTTTAAAATCACTCTCAGTACTGTCAGAGAGATAGCTACAGCTATTCATTTCCTCATCTTCAGTTCACCCTCAAATTCAGATAGTCTTTTTTAAAAATGTACATATTAAACACATCTTATAACCTGATCAATTATAAGGTTTAACTGGACCACATTCTAGAATAAGCTTTTAGGTGTGAAAAACTTTTTGAAACAATTTGATATGCTCTCAAATTTTAATGGATTTTGATACAATGAAAACATACATAATTATATCACTACATGGCACTAATTTCCCAAACAAACCTACAGCATAAATTATAGGAAGAAAAAAGAATAAAATTCAAACCAAATGGAACAAGTCTCAGCCACAGAAGTTGGTGTCAATTTTTTTCCCTAAAAAGGCAAAAACTGAGTAGGAAGTAAAATCCTTCCTGCTACGATTCACATAAGGTTAACTGTGAAACAGTTTCTAGTTTTATACTATTCTTTGCTAGCGACAGTGAAGTACAGTGTGATTTCTTCAAGTCTAGAAGGAATGGGTTCAAATTCCTACTGCACTACTTATTTTACTATTTTTGAGCCAGTAATTTACTTTGCTCTGAGCCTCGGCTTCCCATCTAAATAGTTAACATTACCCCTCATACATAATTGCAGTGAAGATCAAATGAGATAATATTAGGTTGTTGGAAAAGTCATGACACATTTTTTAAACGGAAAACAAAAAATGCGTCATGACTTTTCCAACAACCCCGATACTTTAAAAGGACATGACAAACGAGATCACAAAAGAAGGCCACAGTCATAGATAACCAACTAAAAAAGAATGTAGAATAAGAAAAAACACAATAACAAACCTCAAGATTTATTAAATAACTGTGTATTTTTTTTGTTTGTTTTAATCAAACTGCTGTTGCTCAGGGCTCAGCTCACACTGTTTTTTGTGTTTTTTTTTAAATTGGGGAATTAGGGGAGGGGAACAGTGTTGGGGAATTGGGGAAAGGGACCAGCCAAGTTGTTCTTCAGTCTTCGTTGTGGAGGGTACCAGTCACCACCTGGTTTCCCATCAGCAGCTCGTGGCCTCTAAGCTCAAGGTGCTGAGTTCAGTCTTAGTTGTGGGTGGGCATAGCCACCATCCCATGTGGGAGTCGAATCAGCAGCCTTGTTGTTAAGAGCACACGCTCTATCCTCGCTCTATCCTCTGAGCCATCCGGGCGGCAGCTCAGCTCAAGGTGCTTAGTTCAATCTTTTTTTTTTAGTTGCAGGTGGGCGTAGCCCACCATTGAACAGGCAAGCTTGTTGTTACACCAGCTGAGCCATCCTGCCACCTGTTGGCAGCTCAGCGACAGCTCAGTTAGGGCGCAGCATTCACTGGCCCATGTGGGAATTGAACCGGAGGCCCCGTTGGTCAGAGCACGCGCTCTAAGCCAACTCTTAACCAACTGAGCCACTCGGCGGACCCCCCAACAGTGTGTGTTTTTAATGAATACCATAGTTGCCGTTTTATCATCCTACTTACTTAAAAGCAATCCTAGGAATGAATCTCAGGCAGAACTGAGCTTTAGACCAATGCAGCAGAAAGCACTAGACTATGCTAAGGAAATTAGTTACTAAAAAGTAGAAAAGGAAGTACTGGGTTGTCGGAAAAGTCATGATGAATTTTTGCAACGAAAAACATAGGAAAAAATACATCATGACTTTTCTGACAACCCAATAGTACATAGAGTATGGATTTAAGTGGTAACAAGATTAAGTCTCAAAGACACTATCTCATCTTACAAAATACGTACAGCAATTCAAGCTGCAAATATTTTTAAAAGAAATTAAATAACATCAAATTGATCTGATTGTCAATAGATCTTTTGGGACTCAAGAAGCAAATCCCAGAAATGCCACAGTGAACTACAATACTTGACATTTTGTCAACTAAACGCCATTCACTAGGACTTTTCCCATTGTAAATTCAATAACAATTTGTGCTATGAAGCGATATAAGGTCTTATTATATAATCTGTAAGATAATGACTGAATTATGTACAGTAAGACTTTAAGTAACAGTGGTCTTAGAAAAAGAGTGGTAACCTGTGTGTGAGAAAAGGTGGTCCAGTTAGTAACTATCTGCATATAGCCCCAAACACCTCATCTATATAGCAATTAGGTTTTTCTCCAATTAAATATTCTCTGAAATGAGGCTGCAATGTGTGACTAATAATGCCAACTGTGGAACTTTTAGCTCATTTCGCCCCAAAGCTATATCTATGTTCAGTAAACCTATCAATTTTGTTATCAGAAAAACAAGTCTTATTTAAGACTGAGAGATGCCTCAGTGATGCCTACTCTGTCTTTTAAGTGATTCTAAAACAATAAATGGGCTTCTTTGGGAGGTTTACGAATAAAGTAAAAGTCAATTTTTCATTATGTGCACAACTATAAACTACTTGAGGGCATCTACAAGATCCCCCTCTGTATGTGTGAGTGGGTTTTTAAACAAATGTTACCAGTGATGTTTGTGAGTGTCATGTCCCTAACATTTTAGCCCTGTGGTTTTTACCACACAATTTTGCTTAACACAGAGAATTTTAGGAAAACATGCCTCATCATAGATAACAGAACTGACTGTATGTATTCTAGTTCGGATTAGAAACAGAACCAAAGCTGTGCTCAATTTTCTTACCACACTATTTCTTTGTAAATCGTAAGGACAGCTAAGAGGTACACCATGATAAAAAATGGTCAATGAATGCTTTCCTCTACGACAGTATTGTCCAACAAAAATATAATGCTAGCCGTGTATGTAATTTTAAATTTAGTAGTAGCTACATTAAAAAGTAGAGAGGAACAGGTAAAATTGTAGTTTTTATTTAACTCAATATATTCAAAATAGTATTTCAACATATAATCAACTTAAAAATTAATAATACATTTTACAATCCTTTTTCATATTAAGTCTTCAAAATTCAGTGTGTAATTTTACTTACAGCACATACCAATTTGAACTAGCCACATTGCAAATGCTCAGTAGCCACATAGCTACCCTAAAGGGCAGTTAAAACAAAGCAGTCCTGTTATAATGATGTTACTTATAGGTCATTAAGAATAATTTAACTTATTTCATATAGTGAGTAAAATTTGGTAGAAAAATTTTAAAGCTATTTTCCCCTCAAAAAATTCTATACCAAGGTATGTTAGAACTTCTGAATCACGAACAATTGTATAATAAGTATTATTGTTTGTTACAGTCACAAGATTGTGTTTGAAAATGTGTTGTAGCAATTTCAAAAAAAAAACAAAACAAAACACTGCATGGACAAAAATTAATTCAAACAAGACAACTGCATGATAAAATAACGGTTAATCGTTGAGGAATAATTTTAATGTTTACAGTCCACACTACCCCCTAGTGGATGGAAGACATCATCTATTTATTTCAACCCCATTCCCTTTGCAAATGAAAAACTGATGCTCAAAATTTAATTATTTTACCCTAGTTCACTAACTTTTTTTTCAATTGCTTATCCTAAGCTCATATGAGAATAATGATTCCCAAGGCATACGTTCCTCCTTTCTCTGTTTTCTCCCTCTACTTCCACACACTTAACTACTCAGAATTTCTTATGTGGCAGATTCAGAAAAGGAAAAATGGAGGACCCTGTTTTAAATTCTCTAAGTACCAAGGATTAAATCTTAGAAGACTTTAGACCAATGTATCCCTTTGTTGAAAAGCTTTATTTCCAGTTGGATTTTACATTCCACTTGGAGTAACAGTCAAGAGATGGGGTGCGATGTCTTGGGCTAGAAATCTTTACCTTCTAATTTTCCTTTCAACCCACGACCAGGTAATTCCTCCTGTGAGTTCAGCGAAAAAGAACAGAGACTTAGGAGCCAGAAAGGGCCTTCTGAAAGGCTAGAAATATTCAAACAACTTGTTTCTCAGGTCTGAATTAGTCTGGAAGTATCCGCCCTGAACTTCCAGTTTCCTGTGCGTTACCACCATTCCTCTTACTGTAACTAGAACAGTATTTGATAGTTTACTTCTCAGCCTCTAAATATTTGAAGATGGGAACCCCAGCTAGGAAATAGTGGTGGTAAGTGCTAAATAAATGCTTATTTAATGAATAAATGCATGCATGCTTAGGCACCACACAGAGCGGATGAGAAGGATTACTATACCTGCTGTTAGTTCATTTCCAACAAGGAATGGCATTTAAGATTATTCCAATCATTGATAATGGACCAAAATCTGAAAATTCTACTAACAAACTGTGCCTTTAACATGGAACAGTGTAAGGCTGAATTCTTTGATTTCCTTGTCTACCATCCCCCAGTTCTTTTGCCCCACTAAAAACAGTTTGTGTTTCTTTTTCTCCCCCTCCCTCCCACCACTAGTCTGTAAATTCCATGTCAGGGACTCTATGCAATTATCAAGCACTGTTCCCAGATATGCAGACAATCAACAGAAGCTCAAGCAACAATAAAAACTAACTGTGCCAAATACTGACTTAAGTGCTGTACACATGTTACTAACTCATTTAATCCTCATACCCATTTTTCCACCTGAGGGAAATCAGGAAGTAAGACTGACCACTTACAGTATAACCAAAACTAACAAGTGCTAGGGCCAAGATGGAAATCCAGACTCCTGGGCCCTCTTTCAGAGACTGTTTTCTTAATCTCAATGGGATATAGGAAAATAATTACCAACATGAACAGTAAATGTCAAATGTTTGGCAGGACAAAAATTAAGGCAGGGCTATTTTCAGTCCTTTATATTCATGAAGAAGTACTTTATGAAGGAAGTAAATTAATTTAAGGCACAATGTCGTTCCCCACCCCTTTTTTGTCTTCTGGGACTGGCAACTGAAGTATATAGTCTTATTAAAGTAAGAGGAAAAAAATCTGTTTTGACTGAAAATTGATAATATACTATTTTGACCGGAATTATCTATTATATGGTAAGCCATTTTGCCTATCTTTGATACTATATAAAATCATTATGCTCTGAAATGTTATTGTGACTTTGAAATATGAATTTCCTAACAAATGTTTGGCACTGTGGTAGCAAGTAACGCAAAGGAAGAGGAAACCAGTCCCTTGCCCCAGGAATTAATTTCATGGTGAGTATAAAGCACCCATAACGTCGGTTTCTGAAAGATACATTTTAGGATGGGGATGTCAGGATCTCAGAGAAGGTACAGGGTGTGAGTTCCGGATACTAGATGAGCAGGGCTAGACTGGGGGCATATTACGTTCCTGTTTATTTCTAAAGACAGTTTAAAGGGTTTCTGGAAAGATACGAACTTTACATCTCCATCTTTTTTTCTGTTTTTTGAAAGATTTCGCAATATTAACATCACAGGTAAAGACAGTATCAGCTACTCCTTCATAACACACTCGTGAAATTCTTGGTGGTTAAGAGCGTTTTTTGAATACCCAGAAGCTCTAATAAGTAAGCTCATGGAAGATAAACTTCTCCTTTTTCTCTTGGCTTCTGATTTGATGGATGATGTGAAACTTCATTGCCTGGACTTTCTTTAGCACCAGCTCAAAAAATAAAAACAAGCCTTTAGTAATTTGAATAATGTAACTGTCTTACTACCTTAATGAATTATGTTTTAGGAATGATGTCTTAGAACTGTGAATGAAGAGATGACCTAGCTTAGTAACGCTCTGAGATGCTGTTGTGCCACAGTCCTTAAGGCACTGTTAAATCCATCAAAAGGCATTTAAAAAAACAATAGATTCTGGGAGAAAGTATGTAATTTAGTAGGTAGAGAGGGAAGGATTTTTTTGTATCCTGAATGAAAATTACAGACATTTTCCAAATGCCTGTTTCTGTAGGTGTACAAGGTCTGACAAGTTCATGCATTCATCCTAGAAAAAGTGCTACATACCTCATTGCTGAATATCACTATCGTCATCTTCGAAGTCCTCCCCTAGGGAAGCTCGACACCAACACCAGTGCCTAGTCCACCCTTCAAAGCAATTTTGGAACTCTTTTTCTGGAATGGCCATCAGAGCTGTCATCATATTACCCTTGATGTCCTGAATGTCACCAAAATGTCTTCTTTTCAATATTTCCTTTATCTTTGGGTAAAGAAAGAAGTCACTGGGGGCCACATCAGGTGAGTAGGGAGGGTATTCCAATTCAGTTGTTTGTTTACTGACTAAAAACTCCCTCACAGACAGTGTCCCATGAGCTGGTGCATTGTCGTGATGCAAGAGCAATGAATTGTTGGCTAAAAGTTCAGGTCGTTTAACTTCTTCATGGAGCCTTTTCAGCACTTCCAAGTAGTAAACTTGGTTAACTGTCCAGTTGGTACAAATTCATAATGAATAATCAAAAAAGGTTAGCAACACTGTTGCAACCAAGTTTGCAAACTTAATTGTTAGACCTTGGCACACGAAAATTATGGGTGATGCATTAGCAAAAACCAGTAAACCTGTACTTAAAAAAAAAAAATCAGCTTTTAAATCAGAAATTATCTAGATAGCGGGTTTCTTAAATTTTTAACTGGTTTTTTGAAGTTGACAATTTATTTTAAGGCCCTTATATGTAATTTTAGTCATCTGTCTATAAATTTGTCTTGCTATCAAGCAATGGTAAAAATTCCCCCATTCATTTGTATCTTTCTTCCCTTTCCTCAGTGTAATGTTGGAGTTGGGAGCTTAAGAAGAATGTCAGAATTTGAAGTAACTCTTGTAGAAATAGAAAAACTTATCTGTGGTTACACAGGACTGTCTGGCAGCATAAGGCAAAATGAGGTTCGAAGTGAACACTTATCACTTCTTCTGGCCACCCGACAGCTAGAACACCCTTGTTTGGAAACCCCCAGCCTTATGAATCCCCATCTCCCTCAACAGAAGCTTTAGTTTTATTTCCTAACTTTTCCTAACTCTCTTGCTGCTAAGCATGTGACACCTAGGCTTAGTCAAAACCTGTGCATCAGAAACTAAACTACAGAAGGAGGACCCATGCTGGAGAGAACAGCAGTGGTTCCCGTAGCCAGCCAGCCCCAGGAGAGCTTCTCGGCATCAGGCAATCGCAGATGTGCCAGCAGTTAAGCTTCCACCAGGATGTATGCTGGGCCTTGCTCCTGACAGCCTTTCTTTGGTGCTCCTTAAGGCTGTATGAGGTACAGTGCTGTTTCTACTTACAAAGTTGGTTTCCACTGCTTGCTAAAAATACAAACTCTAAACTAGATACGGGAGAAAGTGAGGAAAAGGGAAGTTAATAGACTGCAGCGGGAGGAAGGCGATGAAGAGGTTAAGAATCTAAGTATCTCTTAGGGATTCAATGCAGTTAAAGGGAAAGGAGAAAAGCCCTGAAGCCACTAATCTCTATATCAAAGAACTTCTACCCAGTTTAGGAGCCTTTAAACAGGGAGCTAATTTCACATTACAGACCTAACTTCAACTAGGCAGCCTAGTGTGCCTATTAGGGAAAAAATTCAGAGCAAGGACATCGGAATTTAACCCCAATTCTAATTGCACCAATTTGTTATGCAACCAAACAAACTCATTTACCCCTCCAACCTTCTAAAACTCAGTCCCTTGAATATTCAAAGGTTCTCTCTAGCACTAAAAGTGACAGACCATTTTATTACTGGAATGGGTTAAGCGTTACTGCTATATGCTCCATCTACTGGAAGGTGCCCTTTTGTAATAATCTTTAACCTTGTAATTACTGTTCAATATTTCATCTTCCCCGTTGAGGGGAGGGATATTACAGACTGTATCCCCAGCATCTATGCCAATGCTCGATATCTAAAAAGGGAAGACATTTCTGCTAATGTTACCTGCTTTTTTCCCCAAGGTTTGTTTTTTTTTCCCACCTGCGCATTAAAGAAAAATATAAAAGTCAACTTAAAATAGCCACACTCCTTATAACCAAAATCTGGTTAACTAACATTCTAGTGTGTTTGTATTTTGTTCTGATAAAGACAAAAGCCCTTAAAAATGTTTACATATTTCTAATTTACTTTGTGACTGCACCTTGGTTAATTATAATAAAATAATCAATATTCTTTGCAAATCACATGGCATAAACAGGCACTTTTCCTGCCCTATACAGGCTAGTGGCTACACTTCTCCAGTTACCATATATTACTTAATCCTTTTCCTTGCTCACTAGTTATTTCAGGTTCCAAATGTAGTAATCACAACAAAATTTAAATGTTAAATGCCTGAGAACTGAATAGGAAAGACCTATGCTTATATTAATAGACAAGAAGACAGATGGAAGCAGGGCAGTTGAAATTTTCAGTGAGGCAAATAAAAACAAGTTACAGTTGGTTCAGATTTGCAATCCAGTTGTGCCAGTGATATAATTTTCTCCAAAATCCAAACCACCAGGAAGGAAAAGTTAGTTTTGTTACCCTCTGCATACTAACTCTGAGATAAATTAGGAAGCAATCAGATATTAGGGTTCCCATCTTCTCCAAAATAAGTTTCCTTTAACAAGTCTGCCACACTGCACAGCTCCAAGAGGACTACACACATAAGTCTACCTGAAATCACACCCCCTGAAGTTGTGCAGTGCAAGATCCTAAATACTTTGAATTAAAGAGTAAAACTTCAGTCTAGCAGCTGTAAAAATCAACTTTATTATTGTCTAATTCATGGAAAGTTGATTATATATTAATTCTATTTTAAAAATCAAAATATATTTACCCCAAACATCCCACTTTCCTACCCACTGGTGATAAATGGGCACAAATAATCCCCACTTCTGTGGATTATGTTTGATGTTATCTCTTTGTGGAACTCATACATAAATGATGAACAGTTTTCCCACAATGGGAAGGCATTCATTCTTCTTAGATTCATGGTGAAGCAGCATCTTTGCAAAATCAGATACTAAATAAGGTTCAGTATTACATTAGGCTCTGTTCTCTGCATTCTAAGATTCCTAATCACGCTAGGGCGAGGTGAGTATATGAAGCAGACAACACAGGGAGGTCAAGTGAGGATATCCAAGCTAGTATTTGGCAGAGCTTAGAAGTCAAATCCAGAAGCCCTGGCCCCAGATTCTGGGCTCCTACCACATATAATCACACACCCAAAATCGTTTTGCTCTTGAGAATTGGGAAGTAGACCTAAGCCATTTAAGCCATAAATCGTTATTTTGCTCACAAAGCAGTATTTCTACCATTCTGAAAGACAACTGTCAGTTAAGAGGTAAGCAACTAACGAAATGCTAATGAACACTGTTGGAAAGTGGGGGAACACCTTCTATAGAAAGCCATCCCTTACATACTTTGCCACCTGACTCTTCCCCAACAATACTAGTCAAGGCCCAAGTCTAATGTTTGCAGCCCAATGCTGAGTCCCACAAACTGTCTCACATTCCACACCAGCTGAATGAACAGATGTAACTATTACTGAGCTCAACCCTACAGAGGAAAGAAAAACACTACTGACTGGTAAACGGGGACGCAGGAACTTCCAAAAACCTCAGGCCCAGGGCTTTAAGGAGCCAGATGGCTGTAAACGGCAAGAGTATGCAGAAAAAACGGACGTTTTAAAATCCCAAACCCTATCTTCACCAACTATTTCATACTTTGGCTCAAAAGCCTTGGCCTTGATACCTTCCCTACAGGTTGTGCACTTAAAGCACCAGAAGCTAAGCTCCAGAGATATCAGGTATCAGAATTAAGTTTCTCTGGTCCCTTTCGCAGCTCTGATGATCTAATTTTAATAATGATCCTTTGCTCAACACTGACTGGTTAGTGTGTTAAAAATTCAGTTCCTTACCTCAAGGTTTTTAAAATAATTTGATATGAAATTGCTCAGAAACCAAAGTAAGATGAGGTTAGAAATTTTAATATTTCAGATTATCAATTTGGTCTGAAAGTTAAATAATCTTAAGAGATCCAGCTGGAGTACGTAACTCAGCAAATTTTATTTTTATTTTTTTTTTTTTTGAGGGCAGTGTCACAGGCCCTCATATGTGGGACCAAACCGGGGCCGCCTGGCTTCCCAAGCCAGCGCTTGACCACCGCGCCACTCAGCCGGCCCTAGGAATATGTAACTCAGCAAATTTTAGTCTTCTGTAATTTCTTAATTATTTTGTCCCTTGCTACAGAAGAAAAGACAACTCAGATTTTAATACAGGCACACCTCCAAGGTATCCCATTTCAGTTCCAGACCACTGCAATAAAGTGAGTTTCACAATAAAGCAAGTTGTAATATTTGCTGGGAGGGTCTTGCTTCAATTTGTAGAAAAACACACCACCTGTGAAGTGCAATAAAACAAGGAATGCCTGGATAACTGAAGTAACACTGGGTCAAATTCACCCACTTCATGTAGATAGCCGGAATCCCTGCAACAACACAACTGTATTGAAAGACTAAATGCTGGACTTAGGGTTTGCTACCAATGTGAACTAATAAGACATTATGAAAAACTGCACTTTGAATAATAAAAATAGGCTAAAAAAATCATAAAATAACTGATTTAAATGGTCCAAGTAGACAGTTGTTTCCTTGAGGAAAGGAATTAGGTGACTAGGACAAGAGGTGGAAGACAGCTTTTAATAAGTACCCTTTTGTTGAATTTTGTAACATGTGCAAATACTACTTACCCAAAAAAGCAAGAAAAAATGTTTTTAAATCACCTAAAGAAATAAACATTTTGGTTTTTTGTTGTTTTTTTCCAAAGACTTCACTGGGGAACTGGGGAAGGGGAACAGCCAAGTTGTTGTCCTTCCATCTTAGTTGTGGAGGGCGCAGCTAGCTCAGCTCTAAGACCAGTCCCCATCCGTCCGCCCGTCGGCAGCTCACAGCAGCTCAGCTCAAGGTGCCGAGTTCAGTCTTAGTTGTGGGCGGATGTAGCCCACGATTGAACAGGCAACCTTATTGTTAGGAGCACGTGCTCTCACCAGCTGAGCCATCCTGCCACCCGTTGGCAGCTCAGGTTGGGCGCAGCTCACTGGTCCATGTGGGAATCGAACCAGCAGCCCTGGTGCTCAGAGCTCACACTCTTAACCAACTGAGCCACTTGACGGGCCCAAGAAATAAGCATTTTGAGTAACCCTATTTTGAAAGTGACAATGTCTCATTATCATCAAGACAATCCTTAAAATAGGATTTTGTCAGAATAGACAAAGATAAAAAACAATGGAGAAAACTGACTCCCAGGGCCGGCCAAGTGGCGTGGTGCTTAAGCGCTGGCTTGGGAAGCCAACGGCCCTGGTTTGGTCCCACATGCGAGGGCCAGTGACACTGCCTTCAAAAAGAAAAGAGAAAAGAGAAAAGAAAACTGATTCCAATATACGTAGCTGGTTGGGACTACAAGCTGGCTCAATCTTTAACAATTCTACTTCTTGGAATTTATCCTTAGGAAAAACTGGGTATGTGCTCAACAGTACCCCTCCAGAAGAATGGTGACATCAAAGCCTATGGGAAAAGATGCTGTAAATGTAATGCATAACACCACAGAAAAATATCTCTTCTATGTAAAGTGAAAACACACTTTACACTTCAAACAGTATAATCTTTTAATTAGCATTGCGCTGGTGTGATGGAATGTTCTAAATCTTAACCGAGATGATCATTTCAGAGCTGTACACATTTGTTGACACTCAAATTGTACACTTAAATGGGTACATTTAATTGTATGTAAATTTACCTTAATAAAGTTGATTTAAAAGGAAAATGTATAATCTGCATCTTGAGTCTACTGATGGCAGGCACTGGGTCCTAATTTGGGGAGGCAGGGCTCTTTATTCATCTACATACTCATTGGGATTTGCGGGCAGAGCAACAGTTTGACCAGGCATTTGAAAATTTGAGCAGTGGAGCAATGCTGGAGGAAAGAAATGCGTAGAAAGAAAAGAAAAAATACCGACAGGCAATGCAATGACTTATGGCCATTTGCTGCTAAACTCCTAACTCATCTATAAAAAAAATCACTAAACTTGCAAAATGCTTACAATTAGTGGATTCTTTTGTGGAAATTGTTGAAAGGGTTGAGCTCTGTGTTTAGGTTAGCAGCATGTACAATCCTAAAACCATAGGAAAAAAAGAAACCTCAAGGCCTTAGACTACTTGATAAATGGCCAAACCGTGGGTAGGACATTGGACTTTCAGAGGCTAATGCACTGGAAAGCTAGATAAATTTAGCTGGAACTCCAAAGTGTAAAGGTTGATATCTGGATTAATCCTTAAAACTGAGTTGGACGTTCACATACTGTAGGTTGTTTCATGAATCCTAGAACCACCTCTAAAAATTTTATAGAAATGTGCACATTTCAAGTGGTAGAACATGTACTAGAAGTCCACCCCAGAGTCACACCTCACAGCTGGAACGTGGGATCCCCAGCAGCCAGCAGGGCTTCCCACCTGGGCATTCATGTTAGGTGAGTGACAGTTACAGCCAAAAGGTGTAGGACAGCTAAAAACAAAGTGTTTCTTAATTTGTTCGGATAGTATAAGGGCAAAGTTTTTTTTCCTTTTAATTTATTTATTTATATATATTTTTAATTAGCTTCAGGTGTACAACAAAGTGCAATAGTTATACTTTTTACCCCTCAAATTCACAACCCCCTCCCCCAATTCTCCCCTCCCACTCCTCCCCCCCCATATCATACTATCTATTACAATTCCTTTGACTCCCTTCCACCATATAATCCACATCCCATGACTGTCTATATATTCAATGACAGCTGGCATACAATATTATACAACATCAATTTCAGGTATACAGTGCCGTGATCAAGCCTCTACTCCATCCATGAAATGGTCTCCCTAACAAGACATATGACCATCTGACACCCCACAAAATATTTACAACATTATTAATTATATTCCCCAAACTGTCTTTCATATCCCTGTGGCAATATTGTAGTTGCCTATTTTTGCTGTCTAATCCCTTCCCCTTCTCCCTCATCCCCACCCCCCCTTCCAATTAGCAACCCTGTTTTTCCTCTATGTCTACGAGACTGTTTCTGTTTCTTTTGCTCATTCATTCAGTTTTTCATATTCCACATATAAGTGAGATCGTATGGTATTTGTCCTTCTCCGACTGACTTATTTCACTCAACATAATAGTCTCTAGGTCCATCCATATCGTTGCAAATGGTACAATTTCATTCTTCTTTATAGCGGAGTAATACTCCATTGTATAAATGTACCACAGTTTCTTAAGCCAGTCATCTACCGATGGGCATTTCGGTTGTTTCCAAGTCTTGGCTATTGTAAATAGCGCTGCAATAAACATAGGGGTGCATATTATTTTTTCGAATTAGCATCTTGGATTCCTCTGGGTAGAGTCCCAAGAGTGGAATTGCTGGGTCATACGGCAGTTCTATTTCCAGTGTTTTGAGATACCTCCATACTGATTTCCATAATGGCTGCACCAATTTGCAGTCCCACCAACAGTGCACCAGGGTTCCTTTTTTTCCACACCCTCGCCAACACTTGTTTGTTGATTTGTTGATGATAGACATTCTGACTGGAGTGAGGTGGTATCTCATTGTGGTTTTTATTTGCATTTCTCTGATGATTAGTGAGGTTGAACATTTTTTCATATGCCTATTGGCCATCTGTATGTCCTCTTTAGAGAAATGCCTCCTCATATCCTCTGCCCATTTTTTAATTGGGTTGTTTGTTTTTTTGGTGTTGAATTGCATGAGTGTTTTATAAATTTTGGATATCAACCCCTTATCAGATATCATTGGCAAATGTCTTCTCCCATTCAGTAGGCTGCCTTTTTGTTTTATAAGGACAAAGTTTTGAGGCACCACTTTCTTGAATCTCTTGGCATTTTCTCTTTGTAAATCTACTTTGTTCTCTAACATCCTATAGCTTGAAGGCATAGTTTAAGGGTTGGCCCAATAAAGTGGGGGGAAAGATTCAACTAATTTAGAACAAGGTCATTTCTTTAGAGTATATACTAATACACACACACCTGACAATCAAAACAAGAGGATGTAGGAGGAAGGGAGTCCTTCCCCTAAGCTTAATCAAAACAAACATTTAAAAACCTTATAAAAGGGGCACCGGGTGGCTCAGTTGGTTAGAAGGCATGCTCTTAACAAGGCTGCTGGTTCAACTCCTGCATGGGATGGTGGGTTGCACCACCCCCGCAACTAGAATGAAAATGGCAACTGGACTTGAAGCTGATGGGTCCTGGGAAAAACATACTGTTCCCCAGTAAAGTTTCAAAAAAAAAAAAAAGAAGCCTTATAAAATTCCTAATTCTGCAGGACTCAAGTCAAGCCAAGTACTACTACATCTCAAGGGCCGGGTAATTTTCTCTCACTTTATCCTTCTATACTTTGATCTGAGGTGGGACTCTGCAAACCCTATTTCTGCTTTGCTAGGGACTCCCTGTTAAACTCTGCAGATGTTGGGGTGGGAGTGCCTAAGGGATACAGCAAGGGGTGACTTGCCTCTTCTGGGCTTCTTGGGTGGGTCCCCAGGGTGCCTGTGAGCACCACCCAACACGCCTTACTGTGGCACATTACTCCAACCTGCAGCTGATACCACACTGAGAACCAGCTTAATCATCGTCCCACCAGGTACAGGACCAGGCTCTCTTCAGAGGTCTGGATTCCAGAGGCTCCTTCTCCCAAGTTTCTAAATTTTAATAATTTCGACCTTTCTCCTTGTCTTTTCCCCAGACTTAGGAGTCGTAGCTGCTTTCTATAGTTACTAACTCAAAATACCTTAAAGTTCTCTTTTCCCCCTTTCTGTTACTTAAGTAACAACTTTATATATGTGACAGTTTCCACATGTTCAAAGAATTGCCAGAGTTAAGGATTAGACCAACTGCCTGCTCACAGACCTAGTACTACCCCATCCCATTTGTCTTCTATTTAGCAAAGGATACAGAGGACAGATGAGAAAAGGGGGGAAGGGGGTCAGTTACTTACACCCGTCAAGGAAATGCGAACCCTAGAGGGTGCCCATGCAACACCTCAGGTCCCCAGATGTCTGGGAGCCCTTTCACTTGACAGGGGGCAGAAACCACAATACCCATATTGAACAATTAGAAAATAATCAAATTCGGGATTCAAAAGATGGTTTACTGGTATGAATATGTGAGGGAACACCTTTACGTATTTGGGAGTCAAATGAATCTAAAGGAAAAGGGAAGCTGCAAAAAATCAAGATTCGGTTAGGGAACAAACTCTGGGACCTTCCTGCCAGAGGATATAAATATCCTTTCCCAATCTTTCCCACTTCCATCACAAAGCTTTCTCAATTGAGGTGTGATAAACAAGACTCTTAATACTGAGGAAAATGGGCAACATTTCTGTTGTTTGCAATTCATTTTTTTTTAGACACCCATTTTCCAACAGAAATTGTCTAACCCTAATACAAAAGAAAGAACAGCACAATAATATAAAACATCTACCATTTGATCATTATAAAGTCAGTCTCTGGACTTGGAATGCAATATTTGTTTGAGGCTTAAAAAAATACAATCTTGTTTTTTCTTAAATGAATTTTGGTGTGTTTCAACATTACACCTCCCCTTTTGCTCCAACCATTTCTTTGCTTTTATTTTACTAAAATCAAATATTTGAATTAAATCACTCTCTGACTACATATGCCAGCTAGTGGCAAAAAAATGAAGTGGCTTATACACACCATGCAGAAAGAATTAATATGAGTATTTTTTTCCAGTCTGCCATAAACAACAGGGGTAACTGTCTACAATTAGTATTAAGAAACAGTAGATATTCAATGTCCTCACCAACACTCATAATGTTTAAAAGATTAACATACACTGGTCATAATTTACATACATAAATACATAACCATAATTGACCTGATAAAACTCAAGATATAAAGTAGCACTTTGGAGTAAAGCAGTGTGTTCTTGTGCGTGCACTCTCAGAATGTTAAAATTGCTGTAACTAATTACTCATAAGGGGGAACATCCGCTAGTTTTACTTCCTTTTCTCACTGACAGTAGGCGTAAATATCTGCATTTTTAAATCCACACCTGCAAGCACAGGAAGCTAAGCCTGTTCATGGAGGAGGCGTGGGCTCTGGACTGTCAGGGTCCTGTTCATCCTAATGCAAGAAAACCTGCTCGGGCAGCCCGTACAAGGGATGCGGGCAATGACGGAGTTCTCCAACATCTGTTAGGACCCCATTAGGACTAACCCACTGTTACCAACTAAGAAGAAAACAAAAGACTACTATATATGTGTGTGAACCATGAGGGCAGGTCTATAGGCTTTTTAAAAAGTAAGTATCATGCTTGACTGAGGTAGGGTCAAATACTTTATTTTTCTGATGGTTACAAAGAGCAAATTAAAATACTTTTTCATCAGTTTTAAAAAAGGAAATCCTGCCATTTGCAAAAACATGGATCAACTTGGAGGAAGTTATGCTAAGTGAAATAAACCAGACAGAAAGACAGTCATGATCTCACTTATGTGTGGAATCTTAAAAACAAAACAAGAAGTAGAACTCAGAGTTACAGAGAGTAGAATGGTGGTTACCACAGGCTGGAAAGTGGGGGGAAAGGGAAGATATTGATTAAAGATTACAAACTTTCAATTACCAGATGAGTAAGTTCTGGGAACAATGCACAGTATAATGACTATTAATAACATATACTTAAAATTTGCTGAGAGTAGATCTCAAAGGTAACAATGGGAAGCAATTAACAAATACAACTTTTATTTGTCATGAAGTTTTTTAAAAGATTTTTTCCAGTATAATTAATGACTCAACAACAGGACCAACATTTGTTTCCCAGAGTGCCTTAACAGAATCCCAGAAAATGGTGCCTATAGAAATAATGCAGTATTTTCAGTTCCTAAACCACAATTTACTTGATATTGGAGACAGAAACAAGGTGACTCCAGTCCAGGTTCTTCCAGAGGAGCAGAGGAAACAAACCCATCCAACACAGAGCGCTGGGCAGTCACTAGTTCATATGAAGGATGTTCTCTTGCAAAGATGGCACAACTCAGAAGCTGGAAAACATATCATTTTGACTGGTAAACAGTATCAGTATTAAAGGTTGTACAAGAGAGGAGAGACAAGGAAGGAGATGTCAATGAAATAAGATGAAAAGGCCAGGTTGTGAAAAAGCCTTATATGCCAAGGTAATGAGTTTGAACTCAATCCTATACACAATGGACAGCCACATGATGACATCTGTGTTTTCAGAATAATGTGGCAGTGTGGGAAATGGACAGGGGACCAAGGGAAGGGAAGGGCAGAGACAGACTTTGTGTAAGAGAAGACAAGATGAGTTCTGAGATAACCGCAAACAACTCCCAGGGAAGGCTAACAGCTCACGTACAGCGATAACTGGGAGGGGAGACAGGGACGGGTTAGGAGAAGCAAAGGCATTTCTGAGGTAGCATCAATTGGCTTTAATAACAAACTGAATGTGGAAGAGGCTAGAGGAGGGGAGAGGAGAAAGTCTCAGGCAACTGCATTATCATTGATATAATTAATAAAGAGAAGAAACACTAAAAATGCTGATGCACATGAGGGAAGACAGCAAAATGAATATATTCCACTGTAAAATGAAAGTTGATTTTAAAATGTCTGTAGGACATCTAAGTGATGATAAAAGTAAACTTGAGGGCCGGCCAAGTGGCGCAGTGGTTAAGCGCTGCCTTGGGAAGCCAGCGGCCCCGGTTCGGGTCCCACATATGAGGGCCTGTGACACTGCCCTCAAAAAAAAAAAGGTAAACCTGAAACTCAGTGCTAGATTTTGGAATCAATGATCCATGTAGACTGAAACCAACTAACTGAATAAACGTGTTCAGGAAAATATGTAATGAGAAAAGGTCCAAGGTCTGAACCCCAAGAGGACAGGAACATTTAAAGGCTTTAAAACCATCACAGAAGACAGAATACAGGCCTTCTACTGGAAAGCCATACATTTATTTTAGAATACTGCTACTAGTCAGCATTTGTGCAATTCTTTTTCAATTGCCGAAGAGTCAGTTTAAAAGCCAAAAGGGAAAATCAGTTCCAGGACTGTATGATCATAGCTTCCCACTATTTTAAATTCTGCCCAAAGTCACATAATTACCAAGTTTTAAAATAGAAATCAGAAATAATTGAAGCCCAGGGAAAAGTGACTTGGCCAAGGCAACTTAATCCCTGAGATAAGAATAAAAGTCAAGGGCCAGCTGAGTGGTGCATTGGTTAAGAGCTGGTTTTGGGATGCCAGCGGCCCTGGTTCGGATCCCACATATGAGGGCCAGTGACACTGCCCTATACAGCTAACAACAGCTCCACCTGGAGCTGGGCTGTGCGAGCCCCGGTGACGGTGTAGGCTGCAGCCCCTGCTGCAGTGGGCTGCCATAGGCTACAGTGAGTGGCCGGCAGCCAGCATGAGCTGCCAATAGCCACGATGAGCGACCATCCAGAGGGCGGCGACCAATTTGCCTCATCCCGGAAGACAACGCCCTCTGCAACTAGACTGAAGACCAAAAGGACAGCAACTTGTCTGTTCCCCTTCCCTGATTCTCCAACTCTGTTCCCCTCCCCAAATTCCCCAATAAAATCTTAAAAAAAAAAAAAAAAAAAGAATAAAAGTCAATGCTGAGTCCTTTCCATTATTCACCAGAATTGGCTCAAATTTCTCATATTGTCACAATCAAATCTAATTATTAAAGATTTACTACCCCATAAAAGGCTCACAAGGCTGAAGGACACTTTCTAAAGTAATGTAGGTTTCAAATGTTACTAGTTTTATAAAAACCAATACAGACTATATCCCTGCTAAAACTGGTTTTGCTTCATTCAGCACTGTCATTTTTTTTTTTGGGGGGGGGGAACGGACCAGTGTTGGGGAATTGGGGAAGGGGAACAGCCAAGTTGTTGTTCTTCAGTCTTCGTTGTGGAGGGCACCAGTCGCCATCTGGCTTCCTGTCGGCAGCTCGTGGCCTCTAACTCAAGGTGCTGTGTTCAATCTTAGTTGCGGGTGGGCGTAGCCACCATCCCATGCGAGAGTCGAACCAGCAGCCTTGTTAAGAGTGCATGCCCTATCCACTGAGCCATCCAGGCGGCAGCTCAGCTCAAGGTGCCGAGTTCAGTCTTAGTTGCCGGTGGGCATAGCCCACCATTGAACGGGCAATCTTGTTGTTACACCAGCTGAGCCATCCAGCTCAACGACAGCTCAGCGATGGTGCAGTGTCACTGGCCCATGTTGGAATTGAACCGGCGGCCCTGTTGCTCAGAGCACACTCTAAGCCAACTCTTAACCAACTGGGCCACTTGGCCCCCAGCACTGTCATTTCTTAAAAGCATCAG
Source organism: Aselliscus stoliczkanus (assembly GCA_033961575.1). Classification (NCBI taxonomy): domain Eukaryota; kingdom Metazoa; phylum Chordata; class Mammalia; order Chiroptera; family Hipposideridae; genus Aselliscus; species Aselliscus stoliczkanus. The sequence goes on along the minus strand of CM066727.1, from coordinate 118,937,429 downwards.
GAAACTTCAACTAAACAATTTTACAGGGAATACAGTTCTGATGCATGCTACAATATGGATAAGCCTTGAAAACATGCTAAGTCCAAGAAGCTAGATGCAAAAAGCCATATATTGTATGATTCCATTTACATGAAATATCCAGAGTAGAGGAATCCAGAGACAGAAAGTAGATAAATGGTTGCCAGGGGTGGAGGTGAATGACTGCTGATGGGTATAGGGATTTTTGAGAGTGACGAAAATGTTCTGGTTAGATTGTTGTGCAACTCTGTTAATATAGTAAAACTAGTGAATTGTATTATACATTTTAAAAGGGTGAACTTTATGGTATATGAATTGTATCTCAAAAACAAAACTAAATGAGGCATTTCAGTTTTCCTTTCATAGTCAGTAAGACTCTATCATTTCATCTATGAACTGGAGATTAGGAAAAGAAAGTAAAAGGGAAATAATTATCTGTACTGCTTGATTATTGTCAGTATATAACGTATTTATTATGTTAACTGAATGTTTAGTAATGAATTCATGAATTCATAAACTACTTCTGAAGAGAAACTTTTTCAAATTAAAAGATTGCCTTTGACATGTCTGTGGTCCAGGCAAAAACGTGCTGACTCACATTACAGTTTTAGCACTGCTCAAATACCTTCCTCAAGTTTGACAGAGCTAACCTGGAATGACATTCTACTTTCCCACTCCACTTTTCTACTTATCTTGCAAAATGTAGCGCCAATGTCAGCCTTCTAAAAATCTTCCCCTAAACCGATCTTGAGGGCTTCCCTACCTAGACTGTCACATCTTTGGTGTTCTCACTGATGCCTGTGTTCTATACATGAGAAGGTACTAGCTGTACGATTTGACGAGTTTCCCCCACATCATACCCATCTTTGCACTGAAGTCAAGTTTGTGAATGCACAAGGCCATTGTTTGTGCAAGGTGCACACTAAAATCATCTGGAGATCTTAAAACAAAAAAATACACTGGGGCTGGCAACTGTTCAATTCCTAAATGCCCCGGATAATTCTGCTACACAACCATGAACTAAGACTCAGATTAAAAACAAGGTTTCATAGAAAATATCTTCTGGCTTCCACCACTCAATACATTAGCAGCCCATACAATTAAACAGGGAGAAGATTCTGATAAGAAAAAGGCAAGGTTCGGCCAAGTATTCACTGCTTTCTAATCACGGCCAGTGGCAGGAACCCGAATGGAACTTGCAGCACTTTTAGCTTAACCCTTATCTGAACCATAACAGTATATATGTGTGTGTGCGTATATATGTGTGTATGTGTGTGTGTGTGTATATATATATATATATATATCTCCTTTACAGCCAAAGGTAAGAAACTTCAAGCTTTCTAGCTGTAAATCCTTGTGCCTCCAACGTGAAAAGAAATGACTGTTGTTTGTTTTTAAAGCCAAAGCAAGGACTGTAATATGTGCAGGTGTAGGGGAAGTTATACCTGGAAAAGCACTTTTCCTTGTTCTCTCCAACCAGGAGTATGGAAATTAAGTAGGTACATATATCCTCCCAAGTAGAAAACACAAAATTCAATTTAATATATAAACTAGTGTATGATAATTCTAATCTATTTTTAGGCTTACCGAATTTAAAAAAAAAAATCTTATTTAAAATTACCATTACAGTGGTGATGGTCTGATGCAGTGATACCTCAAATGTATTTTACTGGTAAAAAAATATAATACCAGGAAAGAAAGGAATTGCTGCTCTTTAGTTCCTTCTCACCAGAACCCCAAACTTCCCCAAATCCAGAGATCCAGGAGGGGCAGGAGAGGAATATGCCACTGCAGGCCACAGGCATTCCATTTTAAGGCAAACTGTATTCTAAACAGGCATTCACTCGTGCAAAAACCTCCAATTAATCTACAATAAGGAGACTTTGGATTAAAAAAAACAAGAAAGCTAAATAAGCACTTTGACTCTGCACATGCACATGTTTTCACTTCATTTGTCCAAATGATAAAATATAAAAATAAAGGTGTTGCCAATTATTACATAGGGGCAGATATGTTCTGGCGCATTCCATCTACAGCACCCGGAGTCTATAGAATTAGATTGCCTGGGTTCATATCACAGCTCCACCAGCTACTTAACGCCTCTGTGCAGGTTTCCATATCTGTAAAATTGGGGTAATACTAATATCCACATCACAAGATTGCTGTTAGGATTAAATAAATTAATGCATGTAACATGCTTAGAACAGTGTCTAGTACATAGTAAGTGTTCAATACAAGTTGTCTATTATTTACATAATAAACACTGTACGACCAATCTCACATCAAGAATAGTTGCCATGGGCCAGCCAAGTGGCGTGCTGGTTGAGAGCTGGCTTGGGATGCCAGCGGCCCGGGTTCAGATCCTACATATGAGGGCCAGTGACACTGCCCTCTTAAAAAAAAAAAAGAATAGTTGCCACACCACACTCTGGTAAAAATGATTCATTGGCTAAGTATGAATTTAACAATTCAAAATGCAACAATGCTTTGTTTGCCCAACAGTACTTGATGCAAACTCTCTGAACTTAGTAGTTAAACTGGAGTAGTTCTTGATGGAACCCTAATAATTATGTAAGATATTATGCACTACACATACTGGATTTCTGGAATACACTATGCATTTATATATATTCTCATTCATATTCATTCATTCTCATTCTAGCTTTCATATCTATTCCAATTTACCCAAAATTCATTCTCCCTCCTTCACTCCAAATTTAAAAATACTTCCTCAACAGATGCCTTTCCTTCATCCTCAGACATCCTTAAATCCCACGCATTTCTTAACACACCTCATTGTAACTTCTTGTTTCACAACTGTTTTCCACTAGACAGGGATGCCTATCTTGTTCACCTAGCTTAGTGCTGAATACATATTATGCATTCAATAAACATCCATTTAATTGAACTGAAACATGTATGAATGGATATACAAAGACAGACAAAGGGCCGGCGGAGTGGTGCGGTGGTTAAGCGCTGGTTTAGGAAGCCAGTGGCCCCGGTTCAGGTCCCACATATGAGGGCCAGTGACACTGCCCTCAAAACAAACAAACAAACAAACAAAAACAGACAGACAAATTGCAATGTTATGATAGACTGAAGTTTGGCCTTGGGCTCTGGCTGGCTTACTCAAGCCACTTTTGCCCCTGGCTCCATAGTAAGGGGGTGGAGAAGATGGTGACCCCAATTAGTCCTTAAAGGTAACTAAAACTCAGCAACTTTACAGAACATTTTCCTTAGTATAAACTGTAAAGAAATCTTAGAAAGTTATAAGGAAATAAAAAGCACCTATAGTCTCAAGACATAAAGATAACATTAGTTACATTTATTTTCAGTATTTTCTTGATGACAATGCCTTCAATTACTAGATTGTAAAGACTGAAAATAAAAACTGATTTGCCCAAAACAGACCAAACCTCTGATAGTGATATACTGTGATGGTATTGAAAACTAAAGGTGTTTCAAAATCTGAAGAGTATCTAGCCAATTTTTTAAAAAGGCAAAATACGTCAACATTAGATTCCAAAACCATATCTAAATTGCACTTTAAATTATAGCTGAATCCTAATCAGATTGAAACAGCTGAGTTACAGGCTGATTCAGAATTATAAAATTTTCTATGTCTAAGTACCCTCAGGGGACTTTAGAATAGTTACATCCAGGATTTTAACAAATATACAATGCCCTGAATGATGTGCTTGAGCTCTTGAAGAATGCTCAATAAAGACTTCTTTCTGCTGATTTTCTGAGTGTTCTTAACCAGTTATCCAGTTCTGCCAACCACACATTAACGGCTCTGCCACCACAGACGCGAGGAGCACAGCTCTCACTCTTCAGACCACGGTGATGGTGGTCCTGCATCCTATCTCATCTACAAATTAAAGATGACTATATGTAACATAAAAAACTTCACTTGGGAAGCATTTTTAAAAGTTGCTAAGGTTTAGCTGACGTTAACTGATTCCCTATTATTTCATCTCCTAATTTGTATATCCATACTAATGTCCTTCATACACATTTGCAAAGAAACTTGTAACTGTATAAAATACAACTCATCGCAGTCCAACTCATCTTTCACACACAACAAAAATATTTCTTGATAGCACACTGTTACTATGCCTTTCAGATCTGTTTTGTTTTTAGAGAGTAAAATTATATAACATAACAATTAGGCACCCACATCACCCATATGCATCCATAGCTCATGTTAACAGATTTAAATGTTCAGAATCCATACTATTTGAATGCAGAGTAAGTTATTTTCTTCTCAAATCCATTTACACACAAACTGCTAGGAATAAGGAAGAAAACAAAAGTATTACTGACTTTGAAGTCAGGAGTCCTAGTGGTCCAACTGCTTTGGCCTACAGACTCCTCAGAAAAGGAAAAGGATGGTGTTCTCTACCGTGTAACTCTACAGCTGTATATGGTCCCAAGTGTGGAGAAACCCAGAACTTCTGCAAAGCAAATGCATAACATTTCTGATGTGATCATTTAGCATGGTGGATACTCAGAAAGTGTTTGATAATTTGACAAAATTCAATTTGTATTCTGTGTGAGTCGATCAATCTGGACTGAAGAACGTGCTTGGTACAGAGGAGCTTAAAAAAATAACACTCAACTGGGCCGGCCGAGTGGCGCATTGGTTAAGAGCTGGTTTTGGGATGCCAGCAGCCCTGGTTCGGATCCCACATGAGGGCCTGTGACACTGCCCTCTACAGCTAACAACAACTCCACCTAGAGCTGCGCTGCGAGCCCCGGCGATGGTGTAGGCTGCAGCCCCTGCTGCAGTGGGCTGCCATAGGCTGCAGTGAGTGGCCGGCAGCCAGCATGAGCTGCCAATAGCCGCGGTGAGCGACCATCCAGAGGCTGTCGACTGATCTTTCTCATCTGGGAAGAGCACAATGACGATACCAACATGGGCCAGTGAAGCAATATCCTCCGCAACTAGACTGAAGAACAAGACAGCAACTTGTCTGTTCCCCTTCCCCGATTCCCCAACGCTGTTCCCCTCCCCCAATTCCCCAATAAAATCTTTTAAAAAATAATAATAAAATAACACTCAACTGACTATTTTAAACTTACTTTCAATTATGCCCACATTTCATAATCAAAGCATTCGGTAGTCTATTAAATAATATTCTTATGGCCTGAAAGTTTAATTATTACCAGAAGTTGTCTAGGGCTTCTAAACCTGGAATCCATGGAGACTGAGGGAACTCACAAGCTTGACGAGAGCCTGAATCCCTAGAAGTCATAGCAAAAAATATGGTTTACTGTCCCAGGGAGGTCAGAAAAATTTTCAACTGGGACTACCAAAAGAGCTAAGAACCACAGTTTCTAGTCAAATTTTTACTCTATGAGTTTGTTTCCTCAGAATGCTTTAATTACAATTTATAAGTCCATCTTAATCATGGTAAGTTTGCTATGCCTTTTATTAAAATGAGAGGCAAAAACATCACCAGCCAAAGATTTCCATGGCTTAAAAAAAGGCCCAGTTTTCTAAATCACTTTTATTATTAAAAATTACCTTATGTACAAGAATACATATTAAATGAGTGGATTTTAAATACTGATACAAAAAAATCCTATCTGTATTTTTAAAAATCAAAATTATTAAAGCAAAAAATAAACAGACCTCGAGTCTCAATGCAAAGTCAGATCATATCAGGTTTTTAAGAATTTGAAACTAAACTTCATCAAACAGAAAAGTAAATTATAGGAAAGACTGGTGATATTCTAACCTCAGGAGGTTGGTCTGATAGGTTTTAATCAAATAAACCAACTCCTTGAATAAGTTAACTATGGCTTCCTAAGGCCATTTTATTGTTCTCATGATTAAATTTGAGAAGATAATTAAAGGAATGTCACTCTTTCAATGCAACATGTACAGCTAAAATAAATTTGTTTTTGACCAAGGCCACAACTACAGATCTCATCATTTGTTCCCAAAATAACTCTGGTTCTTCTTTATTGACAGATTGATTAAGGAGGAGCTCTTATTTGAGGTACCTTTTAACCTATATGACTTTAGTCACTTTTAGAGATTGAAAGAGCTTTGGCCCAGGAGGGAAGAGAGAAAAAAGAAAATTCTAAAACTTCTAGCTAAACACAGATCTGTCAAGCTTCAATGTAACACATTATGTGCAAAATACCAAAAGACTATTCATTACATCATTCCTTGTAGAGCAACATTTAGGAACACTCTAAAAAGGTTATCAATAAGCAATTTGTTAAATTAACAGATTGAGGAAGGGACTTTTAAATTGTTTAAATGCATGTTCCCAGGGTTTAAACCATTGAAATCAACTTTTATACTGTGTTTCTTTAAAAATTTATAACAAATTCGCTAACTATTTTTGTGAACTGAAATTTTCAGGAAATACTCACCAAAGACCCTAGTAGTTCGTCAGGGTGTGATACCTCTGGAAACCTTCCCCCTTAATGTATAGACGTAAATCTGCATCACCGTTCCCCAATGTGTTAAGGTCTAACCACAAGGTTCCACAAAGCTGCCCTTTAAAAAGAGTAACCTTTGGGAGGAAATCGAAGTATCTGCATGAGGAAGGAAATAGGCCTAACATATATGTACTAAGCCTCTCTGGTCTTTCTTAAAGGATACACAATAAAAATAACGGTTGTCTGTGGAGGGGAGCTGGAAGACTGAAGGACAGGTGAGAAAGTCTTAATTTTCCTCTATGTATCTTCAGAATGTTTCAAATGTGCTCTATGTATTTCCTAGACAACAAAATAAAAAAATTTGTTTTGTTTTTTTAATTAATTTGAGTGGAATTAGAAACTAACTTTCAGCTCATACATCTGTTCAGATATAATCTACTAAATAGGAACAATGTCAAATTATGATACAGAATAACTTTCCTAAAACTTTCTACACGAAAGAGATTGAGGAGCATTCATTCATTCAATCAACATTTCGGTGCCTGCTATGTGTTCTAGGCATTTGAGCAATGCCCAAGTCTCCCAAGAGTCCTTTCCTTCATGGAGCTTCAGTATGAATAGAGACAAAAAGTAAGTAATATAACTTGTGTAGTGGTTAAGTGGTAGACAGAATAAAGGGGAATATGGGGATAAAGGGAAACCACAGGGGAGAGGGGAGGGCAACTGTGTTTTAGGATCCTTAAGGTAAACCTTTCAGAGGATATGACATGTGAGCCAAGAACTGAGTGATATAACAAAGCAATGCAATAAACAGGCCAAAAGCTCTGTGACTGGAACAAGCAAGGTTCCAGTGTTTAGGGTACAGCAAAGCAACACTGTGGCTGCAGTCCAAGGAGAGAGTGCAAGAGGTAATCTGGGGTAGGGGGATCCCAGGTGCAAGAAGGGCTTGTAGCTAAGGGGGGAAAAAAGCGTCAAAATTTTATTCTAAGTGTGATGGGGAACCTTTGAAGAGTTCTGAGCAACGGAATGACATGACCTATCTTTCAAAAAGTAACACCAGGGCCAGCCGAGTGGCGCAGTGGTTAAGCGCTGCCTTGGGAAACCAGCGGCCCCGGTTCGATCCCACATATGAGGGCCAGTGACACTGCCCTCAAAAAAAAAAAAAAAAAAAAGTAACACCAGCTGCAGCTTAAAAGGAAACTAATACAGTAGACTAGACAAAAAAAGGATAGAACAAAACAATGGTTTAAGAGAGATGGAGAAATGTATCTGATTTAGGATACATTTTGAAACTAGAGCCTACAGAATTTGCTACTGGATTGAAATAGGAATCCAACTGGGTGAAGAGTAATTCACAAAATCATCTTATATTTGTATAATTACTTATAGGTTGTAAGGTATTTTTGCATAGATTATTTCATTTTATAGTAACAAGAGACTGGGAAAGGCCCCAGTGAGTCAAGGTCCAAGTTTTTCAAAACTCTTACCAGTTTTAAGACCCTAGGAAAGTCATTTCAATGGGTTTCTAGATTATAAAACATATTGTCTACTTCACAGGATTCCTGCAGATATCAAATGGTTGAAGAATTTCACAAATGTGAATAAAGACTATTTTGAGATAGCAGCATATTAATAGGTGTCCAGTGAAAGGTGGTAAGTCCTATCATTCAAGACAGTAGAGCTACCACCACCATTACCCTCCACACAGAACCTAGTATTGAGGTTGTCAGAGAAGAGGCAAACTTGTTTAAATTATGATATTTTAAAAAATAGACATTTTCACTGATTATGGTGGAAAACCTACATAATACAAACATGGGCATTAGAAAAAACACTTTTATCTTTTAATTCTTCCTAGGAATTGGAGAAAACAATGCTTTTAAGCTATAAATGGCATTAACCACCTACCTTTTTACCAAATCACAGAACCTTTCATTAGAGAGATGCTATCAGCAAAATACTGTAAAATTAAAACTGAGTTATCAATGTCTTGGTTTAAATAGTAAAATGTAAATACCTAGTGTAAATTAAATTATTGTGTGCCAAATGAATTGAATTATGAGGACTTCAACTAACTGCCTTACATCATTTCTGTAAGTTTATGAACAAGGTTCCACAGAACTTATTTTTCCATTCAAGGCTTTCATGCTACGGTAGAATATCTCCAGAATCAAGCAAAAATGGAAAAATATTCGTTAAGTGTTTAGTTCATTATGTATTTTGGAGATTACCTTGAATGTCCATTTGTATTATATACTTACTCAGTCGATGACCTAAATAACAGTAAATAATTCAAGGATATCTGTTGTACAGCTCTATCTTCCACCCGTTTTCAACGAGAGCCTCAATAAACATAACCATTGGAGCCATTATAACTAAAACCACACTGTAAGGACCTTGCAATGGATACAGCAATTAAACTCCCTTGGACAGGATCCAAGACAAATCCATTTTACAGTACAAGAAGTTTTGCACTATTAAGAGTCACATTATTACACTCTATCGCATAATGACAATTCGTCCTACTCTCATTTCTAAGAATTAGAAACGTCCTATTTTCCTCTCAATCAAGCATCTTTAGGTCAGAGACAGCCCTCATCTCAGATATATTTAATTGCGATTGCACGAAGCCCTACACCATTCATCATCCTTCAACAGGTCTTTCACTGAGTACGCATCTCGCCCATAGTTTAAAACAAATTAAATACACGTTCACCAGGGTATAACAAAAATGATGCTGCAAATTAGGCACTTTAACGCGCACGTTGAGCAACACAGAGATTCAACTCCCTGCATTAGAACTCACCAAAAATGTCAAGGTTTTGTTTTGTGAACTGCAAGAAACATTTCACATCGGAGGGCTTGGTATTACATAAAGACTTTACAAACCCAAGATGCCGAATTTTTCATGGTTCTACATACGCTTGTCAAAGTACAGTATTAATAAAAAGCCAAAGAATGGTCTAATAATTAAAGGGCACAAAATCCAAAGGCACAAGATTTCACAAGGTTCCCCCCCTCCAATACCTGCGTCCTCCGGCTCAAGTTTTGGGTTAACCTATTTCCTCTGAACAGAAACAACTACAGAGTTTGCAAACCAGAGTGAAATCACTTCGCAGAGATAACGAGTGGAAACGTATTTAACGGAGAGGAAATCGCGGAAGCCAGAACAATCGGGTGCGGGGCCCCCGGACCCCGGCTGCCAGGCGCGAGCATGTGCCGCCGGCGGCAGGACGCGCGGCCCTCCCGGGGCACAGGGCCGGGCCCGGCCTCACCCGCCCGGTTCATTCATTCAGAACTTGCGGCCGCCGCACCCCTGCCCTCCCGCCCGGGCCGAGAGCGGGATCCGGGACCGAGGGACCGTGTCTGGCCACCACCTCCGTTCCAAGTGCGGGCCCCGCCGCAATTCCCGCGCGCCCGCGGCCTCTGTTCGGGGGTGGGCTGAGAGATCGCAGAGGCCCGCACCAAAGGCCACAGCCCCGCAGCCCCACCCTCCACCAGGGCCGGGGCCGGATTTAGCCCATTGGTAGGGGCTCGCCTTGAAGCCCCCGGTCCCCAGCGCAGGCTGCCTGACCGCGGCCGGAAGTCTCCCCGGCGCCCCCTCCCCAGCGCCCGACTGCTCTCGCCGCCGCGGTCAGACCCTCTCCGTGCCGCCGCGGGCCTCCCAGCACGGGCCGCTGGCCGGAGGACGATGGAGGCCACGCCGCCCGACCCGCCAAGAGGGAAAAAGAGGAGCAGGAAGCTGGAAGCCGGCCTGGGCGGTTACCTTGATAATCCTGCGGGGCAGCCCGGCCATCTTGTCAGATCCCGAGTTCGGCCTCTGGTCTGGTCTCCGGCTCCGCTCGCCTCACGCACGAGTGAAAGTCCCAGGCTCCACTTCCGGGGGACGTTGCCGCGCCTGCCGCGCCCGCCGCTGCCGCCGCCGCCGCCGCCGCCGCCGCCACCAGCGAGGCCCCTTGGGAAATGTAGTCCCTGTTCGGCGCGAGCGGGCTTCCCTCGGACCTGGCACCGCCCCCCACACACTTCCCACCCCAGCCCCGGCCTGGAGGTAGCGGAAGTGACGCACAGCGGCGGGGCAGGGACTTGGGGGAGGTGGCGCGGGGCGGCGCCGACCTACGGCGCTTGAGAGCAATCCTGCTGCGCGAAGGTGGGACTGGGCGGCCCGCGCCCGGCGGGTCTTATCCACGGCCACGCCCGTACCGGTTACGACGTAACAGAGTCCCGGCCGCCGACGTCGCCCATTCGTGCGTTCGTTCGTTTTTTCATTCTACGTTCCAGCCTTGCGCGCGGCGGGGGCTGGCGCTGCAGTGGACTACTGCGGTCTAGGGGATCGGCTCGCTCCTTCTTCGAAGGGAGGAGAAGAGCAAAACTCGGCAGCAAAGCTCCCGACTGTGGGTCTAGCAAGTTATCCAGGAAAACTCTAGCCAGAGAATTTTGATGTTTAAATTACGCATAAACTCAGCCGGCCGAATGGCGCGGTGGTTAAGCGCTGGCTCGAGACGCCAGCGGCCCCGGTTCGGATCCCACATATGAGGGCCAGTGAGACTGCCCTGGACCTGGAGGTTGTGACGCAGAGTAGCTAGCTAGAGGGAAGACCAAAGAGAGGATTAGAGAGCCCAGAAATCCCTGACAGGTATAAAGGGCCGGGACCCTAAACGAGGATGAGAGTGGGGGTGCCTGAAAATGAGATGGTTGGAGAAGCATTTCGCCATATCCTGATGACCAGTTGCTATGCGATGGGTTTTTTGCAGATACTGTTTTACTTCAGGAATCTTAAAAAGGAGGCCCACAAACGTTCCTTTTTCACAAGCTATGCAGGAGAAAGTGGAGCTGTTAATTCCCAGGCAGGCCTGCCGAACCATGGACCCCTTAACTGTTTACAATGTTTCCTTAGCCCAGCAGTACAGACATACATAGTGAATGAATGAAAATGTGCCAGGAGCTGTGTTAGGGGAGGAGAATACAATGAAGCTGACCCTGCCTTCCAGGAACTTGAGACCAGTGGAGAAGAGAGACAAACAATTACAATCCAGGGTGTTAAGGGCTATAACAGAGGTTCTTCCAAGATGCTATTTGAGTGCAGAGAGGCATTAATTGCTCCAGATCTCAGAAAAGGCTTCCTATAGAAGTGGAGTCCTAAAGGATGAGTTAAGAGTCTAACTGACCTGGTGGTGAAGAGGGTGCCACGCATGGGAAGTAGCCTGTGAAATGGCATGGAGCTATAAGAAAAAAAAATAGCGCATTAAAGAAATAAAGAATGTGAATGCAAGAAACTTAGTAAGAATAATAAGAGAAAACAGTATGTGCTGGGCACAATGCTAAATGATGACATGGATTATCTCAATTATAAAGCATATAAGGTAGGCTTTCTTATTACCAGTGCTTTTTAGCTGAGGAATGAAGCATCAGAGGAAATAATGAGAACTTAACTAGAAGTCTGAAATGAGCAGCTCTGTGATTAAAAGAATCTGAGAAAATAAATTAACGTTGGACAAGGATAATTTCAGAATATTCTAGAGAGGGTCCAGGAGAATTCACCCTGATAGGAAGAAGGGCAGAGCAAATATTAGGTTAGAAATGTACTCTTGCAGTTATCTATGTTTGTCTGATAAACCAGCCCAAACTTAGTGCTAAAAATGACCACCATCGTTTAGTTAGCTCTTGAATCAGCCATTTGGCCAGGGCTTGGCAGGGAAGGCTCATCTCTGCTCCATGCTACATCAGTGCGGGCAGTCTGGCTGGGGACAGATCCACTTCCAAAATGGTTTCTAGCTGCCAAGTTGGTGCTGGCTATCAGTTCCTTTCCACGCGGGCCTCTCCCTGGAGCAGCTTGGGCTTTCCCACTGCGTGGTGCTGGGTTCTAAGAGTGAGTATTCTAGCCAGCAACAGCACAAGCAGAAGCTAAATCATCTTTTTTGGTCTAGCCTCGGAAGTCTCAGTATCACTCCCACCATAATCTACTAGTCAACTAAGTCACAAAAACCCACCCAGTGTCAAAGGTACAGGACATGGACACCACCTCTTAGGGAGTGGCAAGAGTCTGGAAACTATCAGTGTGTGTGTGATGGGAGATATGGTTGTGGCCAACTTTGGAAACAGTCTTCACAGGTACAACATTTGTCAGAGTATGCTTACAAACCACCTGCTTGAGAGTTGCCTCAAGCCACCTGCTTATGATTCTAAGTGCTGGTCGAAATAAGCATTCCCAGAGCCCTTCCTCCAGAGATGCTGATTCTCTAGGTCAGTGCTGAGGCCTGGGTGTCTACATTTAAACAACGTGGGTAATTTTGGTGGGTCCTAAAATTTGAGAACGAAAGATTTTGAATAAATGAACAAAATGTAGAAACAAAAAATGTTGCCACGTGCCTTCTTTTTCCTATTTTCTATCAGAATGGATAGTGAGTATCATACAGATTAAGAGTATGGGGTTTGGTTCCCCAGCCCAGAGCTGAAAAACTTAAAATTTGCCCATCCTTTGTTTTCTTCACCTATAAAATACACTTATTTTATTGTGATTTTTGTGAAGTTTCAATGATACATATAACTTAGAAGATGACAGCACTTAGCAAGGCATATTTTTTTGTGTAATCTTAATAGAACCAGATGTAGTTTTCCTTAGGAAACCAGATTTTTACAACTTGGCAGTATAAACTCGTTTGGCAGAGATTGGTTTAATGGCATGCAATTCTGGTAAGAGTATTAACACTCTAAAACGTATATGTTCATGTCTCTTCTAGTTGTTTTTCCCACTCTTTTCCTCCTTGAGAGAGCTCACACTATACTCATCAGGAAAATAAAATCCAAACTCCTGATTCATGAAAGTCTTGTAGAACAGGATATAGTCTAAAAGGACAAGTTGCCACAGGGCTGAGATGAGGTGTATCCTTAATTTAGAAAGCTGATTAAGAATCCTAATTACAATATCTATAAAATATGGATAAAATGAGGATATCCACAAAACTAGTTGAATAGATTTCTTCAAGGGAGGGTTGTTGGGCACCTGGAAAACAGGTAAAAGGGAAGACTTTTCACTCCTATAGTCCTGTACCTTTTGGATTTTGAAACTACTCAAAACATAAAATAAGAATCCAATTCACTAATGTCAACAGTCTAAGAGGTATTCAGAGTTCTTTTAACACTGATCAAGAATGATATTATAGTTCGTGGTATTGAACAAATTATAGTGACCATATAGCTTCACTAAGCTGAACAGTGTGAGGCAGAACTCAGCTAATCAGTCTTCAGCTCTTTCTCAGGCCTTGCTCTCAGCCATGTTTTTTTCTAGTTTCTTCTTCTGGATTCATAGTACAAGGTGCCTTTTAATTATGATATAGGGAAAGAGAAGGCAAGAATGCTGCATTGGAGGCATTAAAGGAATCCTGTTCTGTGCAACTCTCTCGCTGCCCAGAACATTATTTTACTGCCTCCTGTTACTTCCCCACCTCCTACTCCCTAATATTCCAGGTTTGCTACTTTGTCCCTATAATAACGAATGCAAAAGTGCTCTTTTCCCTGCAGGTAAAATCTTAGGACATTTATACTTGAGCTCCTCAGACTCATGGATCTCTTCCATCTTGGTTGTCACTATATCCCTGGGGCTTGAGTGCAGGGCCTGCTACATGAAAGCTCCCAAAAAATACCTGTCAAGGGAATGAATCAATGACTGCAGGCTGAAAATAAATGCCTATTTCAGAATGGCTGATGTTGACTCATGATCCATAAGTACAGAAAGCACAGAATCTTTATGGTCATCCCTAAACTTTTCCACTTGGATTCCTGGAGGGCAACGGAGTTTTTTTTGTTTTGTTTTGTTTTGTTTCACAAACTGTCTCATGCTTGGCAGAGACAACACAGAGCAGATCAATTTGAAAAATGGTAGATCAGTCACATTTAATAGAGATTCATGAGCAATAGCCATCAGGCAGAAATATTTGTTTGCAAGTACTCTCATTGTTTCTTGCAGCATAAGAAAACTGTTTCATGGGCGATCAAGACAGAAGTATCTGTCAGAAGAGGGTTCATGAACACTGACTCAGGGAGGAAGTGGGTGGAGGAGGAAGAAAAAAAATTGCACACTGATTTAAAAAAAAAGGAACGCCTGCTGCCTCATATGGGTGACTTCAGCGTAAACGGCTGAGCACTTACAATCTGTTAACCAACAGATTGCCAGCCTGTACAAAGGATCTGAGCTGGATCATCCAGGGTCATAGGAGCACTATGTTGAGGTGGAAGGCCCCAAGAAAGATGAGACCCAGGAGAATCAGAGTAATAAGGCTTACCTCTGTTTAGTGCTTTATGCTGTACAAAGCATTTTTGAATGTTATCTTACCCACAGTGCCACTGGAGGCATTCTGCAGAGCCATCATTGATTCTGAGATGGTTTTATAAAAGTAGATGGAGGGGTATTCCTTTCTCTGGGCCAGTTCCCAGTGGAACCAGGATTCCAGAGGGTGGTGACTGAAGACATTTGGCCAGAAGCCTGGCTGGAACAGGAACTCTGAAAGCCAGGCACATTTCCCTGCCTCCATGTGCCACCCTTTCAGGTTCCCAAGAGAACTGTTTGCATTCCAGTCCTTGGGCTACAGTTGCTGCATAACTCCTCCTACTGCGTACTCAGCCTAACCAGCCTAAAATGTTCCCCATTTCTTCCCACCTGGTGTGCCCTGCCCAAGTTTCTTTTCTGTACACTCCCATCACTTTTCTTCTTCCCCCCATCACCTGCTTCTCTCAAGTCCTATGGATTTCTCATATACTTCTCAGTTGTGTCACTTGATTTCTGCAGAAATTTGCCCACCTGGTTCCAGTATGATTAGAAATGCTTTGAAAACTTTGTTTTGCTTCTGAATACAATGATTTGGGAATTCCATATACTCTGGAGCAGAGATTTTCAAACTTTGGAGTACTAATCACCCCAGAGGCTGGTGAAACATATAGGTGGAGGTGCTCCACCTGAGATCTTCTGTGTGCAAATCCTAGGCACCATGCTTGTGTGTTTTTAACAAGCTCCCAGGTGCCACTGAAATGTCCAAAGCTTGACAATCACTGTTCTACCTTTTCTGATCTGCTCAAGAAAACAAAAATGATTGTAACAACTGTGACTTACACTTTCTTGTTCCTGTTTTTTTAGATTCTTTTGTCCCAGTACCCATATATTTCCTCCTGCCTGTTCTAATCTCTTGGTCCACGTGTTAGATATTCCAGATTGTTTGTGTTTAAGTGGGTCCAAGTGTTTAGTATTCCAGATTGCTGGATTTTGAGGAGGCCAATATTGAACGAACACAAGAAAAGCCTGGAGGCTTTGGTTAGAAATAAATGATAAAGATTGATTCAAGGGTCTTAGAGTTGTCAAACAAAAGCCCAGAAGTATTCTGAAGAAGAAAGAATAGTTCAGAGTTCTTATATTAAAAAGGGCATTCTTGACAACTAGCAGTCCTGCATTCTTAGCCCTAGGATTGGTCCAGGATGGTTACTATTCAGATGTTGGGCACTCTGGAAAATGGGTGCCAGGTGGTCTAGACCATGAATGCCAGGAGGTCTGGTCACGTCCAGTGGTCTGAATAATGAATGTCAGCATGGACCGGATATGTGAGGGAGGTAATCAGAGGGTTAGCTGGAGGTCTGATGTAAGTCCAGGTATATATCCAGATATTGACACAAGACTGGAAAGTTCAAAAAGTTTAAATTCCCAGGCTAGTTAGATAAAGAATAGTCTTTCTTCATGTCTCAGCCTTTGTAATGTTAATGATTTTAGCAGGCTGATTAAAGTGAATCCATTTTATATATTTTCTATCTTCACTTTTTCCTCACTAATAAATAGCCCATCTTCCCTTCCTGAAATTAT
Organism: Aselliscus stoliczkanus; assembly: GCA_033961575.1. NCBI lineage: Eukaryota > Metazoa > Chordata > Mammalia > Chiroptera > Hipposideridae > Aselliscus > Aselliscus stoliczkanus. Next base: position 118,921,171 of record CM066727.1, on the reverse strand, counting down.
AACGAATTGAAAGAGATGGAGATCAAAACACTGCCTTCATTACCAATAAAGTTGATTGGAGAACACAGCTTTAAGTCTTCAGTAATTTGGGTTTACTAATATTCTCCCCATCTACTCCCCAATTTTAGGCATAGTCACCCAGTCACTTAGAGGAAAGAGGAGGGAGAGAAAGAGAGAGAAAGAGACAAGGCTGAGCAGACCCAGTTCATTATTTTAAATTCACCAGTCAGAAAACTTACTCCTCTTACTTTCTAATCGTCAAACCATTTGACATTTTCTTTTTTTTTTTTTTTTTGCAAAATTTTAGTGGGGAATTGGGGAAGGGAAACAGACAAGTTGCTGTCCTTTTGTTCTTCAGTCCAGTTGTGGAGGACATCACTTCACTGGCCCATGTTGGTATTGTGATCATTGCGCTCTTCCCTGCTGAGGCAGATCGGTCGCTGACCTTTGGACAGCCACTCACGGCAGCTCACACCGGCTGCCGGCAGCTCACGCTGGTTGCCGGCCACTCACAGTAGCTTATGGCAGCCCCACTGCAGCCTAGCCTTTACCGGCAACTCATGGCAGCCCAGCTCCAGGTCGAGCTGTTGTTCACCATCTTAGCTGTAGAGGGCGCAGTGTCACTGACCCAGGGATCCAAACCGGGCCCTGCTGCTCAGAGTTCGTGCTCCCAAGCCAACTTTTATCCAAGAGCCACCCGGCTGGCCTGACCTTTTCTTAAGCTACTCTTAGTTTCCATCTCAACTCCCCAAAGGCAACCTAAGATCAGTCTGGACAATCTCAACATTGCTTTGAATATCCTTTGATCAATCATACCTATACTCTAACACCATAATTTTCACATCTTGTTGCCTTTTCCCATGTGCTGTCCTACTCCATCTGCCAACTGGTCTTACACCCTCCTCTGAGAAGCCTTCTCCATCCTCTACAAAACATCTTGCACATTATGTTCTAACAAATGTTCACTGTAAGGATCTGTTCACGCATTTCCCTCACCATATTACTCATGTTTCTAAGGTAGAGAGCACCATATTCTGTCTGCTGTGCGTCCAGCAGTCACATAATGCCTGGCACATATTCTCTCCTTCCACCTTCCTTTATCCCCTACCTAGTATGACGGGGTTTTAAAAATGAGCAAGGTAGGATCTCTTGAATTTACTTTCTAATAGGGAAAACAGACACTTAAATTAACATATTTAATGTGGTAAGTTCTGCAATTGTAACAAGATACAGTGAAGAGCATATATAAGATACAAGAAAGGCTTCATTCACTCAGTTATTCAGTAAACAATTGAGTGAGTGCCTACTAAGTACCAGACAGATTACTAGATTCTGCAGATAAAATAATGAGCCAAATCAGACATGGAATTACCCTCATGGAGAACAGATGTAGACATGTATTAATGAAATTATTACAAGATAAATGTGAAATTTTATTCAGGATTCCTGGTTGAAGGCACGGATACTGAGTCAGACTAACTTAAACAGAAAAGGAATTCATTGGAAGGACATTGGGTGGTTCAGACTTAGAAAACAGAAGGTGCTGGCATGTCTGGATCTGGGCAAAAAAGGGAGCCAGGGGCCTCACCTCACCAATTTTCTGTCCAACACTTCTCCTCTGCCTTCCTCCAGCTATGGTGTTCCTGAATTCAGAGCCTCTGTAATTCAGGTTTCCTTTTCTGACTAGGATGGGCTCATGGGTGTGGAGTCTGAGGTTTAATCATACCTTACACTGACTTTCAAACATTCCATCAGTTTTCAGCCCCCTTCTCATTCCTTCTTCCTAAATATTTGGTGCCACCACTTATTTGAGCCTTGGTTCAGTCTGCAGGCTTAACTTTCCTATGCTCTGCTAAGTCAGGGACCATGCCTGAATCTGCTGGCTTCCATCCTTGGCCTCATAATTGTTCAGGTGTGATTTTTGAGAGAAGAGGGCAAAAACATCTTTATGCTGATATGAGTATTTCAGTGTCTTTGAGGCAGCTTTTCAGCACAAGGAGATTATTCACAGATTAGTTTTTAGTTAACCTTCAATTTAATGAACAGTAAAGTCTTCTTCCTGATGCTAAATAAAATTCTTAAGAAAACCTTTCATAAAAGTACATTTAATGGGCCGGCCGATTGGCGCAGTGGTTAAGCACTGGCTTGGGAAGCCAGCGGCCCCAGTTCAGGTCCCACATATGAGGGCCAGTAACACTGCCCTCAAAAAAAAAAAAAAAAAAGAAAAAAGTACATTTAAGCATTTTAATTAAGTTGCACTTATTTTTTCTTTTTCTTTTCTTTTTTTTTTTTTTGAGGTCAGTGTCACTGGCCATCATATGTGGGATCCAACCTGGGCCGCTGGCTTCCTAAGCCAGCGCTTAACCACTGCGCCACTTGGCCGGCCCTTAAGTTACACTTATAAACTTAACATATTCAACTGTCTTTCTAATCTTTCAATTTTCTCACAGATAAATATTCCCAAGTGCCTACTAATTCTTATAAATTAAAAAAAAATTAAATGTAGTGAGCATTCCTTAAATATTTAATCCTGCTTCCAAACCCAATTCAATTCTTTTACAACCCTTGACATAGAATCACAAGCCTAAATCAGTTACCAAATGACAAGTTCAACTTGGAATCACTATTTACAGAAAACACAAGGGACAGGGGAACATATTAAACTTTGCTCCAAAATGCACTCAGCAAAGTCCATCCAGATTGTGGGATTCTCTACAGGACAAACAACCTGGTTTCTTTAACAAATAAATGGAAGGGGCGGGGGAAGAGAGACAAGTAGAGGAGCAACTTCTAAATTAAAGAGACTTAAAGCAATTGATATTAAGCAATTGAAAGGTGTGGATCTAATTTGGATCCTGACTCAAACAAGCAAACTATATAAATAAAATATATGACATTTATGAGCTATTTGGAAAGTTGCATGTCGACTGGATATTTAATGATATTAAATAATCATTGTAATTTTTTTTCAGTTGTGTAATGATATGGTTATGTTAGAAAAAAGAAATTTATATCTTTCAACATTTCTTACTTAGATATTTCTAGATGAAATTATAGGCTACTTGAGATTTGCTTCAAAACAATGTATGAGAAGGTACATGGTGGGAGTATAGATGAAACAAAATTGGTCCTGAGCTGATAATTGTTGGAGCTGAATGATGGGCACATGGTAGTTTATTATACTACTCTTTAATTTTGTATGTGTTTGAAATTTTCTGTCATAAAAAGTTTTTTTTTTTTTTTTTGAGGGCAGTATCACTGGCCCTCATATGTGGGACCGAACCGGGGCCGCGGGCTTCCTAGGCCAGCGCTTAACCACCACGCCACTCGGCCGGCCCCTGTCATAAAAAGTTTTTAAAAATTAAAATCACAAAGCTAATCTAATAGAACAAATTCTCTAATATAGTCTAAATACTTAAATATTAACATAGAATACATATGTTTATGAGCATGTTATATTCTCAACCCAATTGGAAAATATTACTACTAAGTGGGTTTGATTTACTTCATCATTTCTACACTTAATTCCAAATCTTTATGGAGCTAAAAGTCACTTCCACTCAAAAAAACGACTAAGACCCAAGTGATGTGGGGTTATCCATACAAGCAATTTTGGGGTGTCTTCTAGGTTGGTGGTGAGGGTGAGGTCAGGATCATCATCAACATGACCTTTGAGGGAGAAGCAGAGTCCTCTTTCATGGTTGCTGAGCCAATAGGAATTCTAAGCCCATGCCCTCCAAACGGAGTGGTCTCACTGCCCCTGTCACTGAATTTGGGTTACAGATAGTAGCTAATTCTTTTTTTTTTTTAGCTGAGCCTCCTGCTGGCAGCTCAGAGACAGCTCAGCTCGGGCTGAGCATGGAGCTGCTGTTGTTCAGAGCTCAGCTGGCACTCTTGACCAACTGAGCCACTTGGCTGGCCCCTATGTTAGCTAATTCTTAAGTGTGATGTGAGCCTTTAACCTCCAACCCAGGTTGTTTCACTATGTGATTTACCAACATAGTCAACAAAGCTACTTACTCCTTGAAGCTATTAGGAATTCTCACATTCTATCAACATGGGAAGGTCACAATGTTTGTATTTAAATGACGTCCAGTTGGATTCTGCACCAATCTGGCTTTAACGTCACAACACCAAAGGCATGCTAATGACACTTCCCTCCCTTTCATGCCTCCAGATTCACTCTTTACCTGTCTACCCTACCCTCTGCCCGAGAAGTTGACCTGAATGAACTACACTGCACGGAGGCTCTCTTGCCCTCTGTTTTCTATTTGGTTTGGGTCCTGAGGAGCCCCTGCAGGGGATTGGGGAGGGGAAGGATGAGGAGGTCAAATAATTATTACCCTGGGTTGCTCCTGGCAACCTCAGGCTGGCTATGCTCTTCAACAGAAGATTACTGCTACCCTCAAAGCAGCCAACTACAGGATTCTCTCTTTCTGGGGTGCAGCATCTGCTCCTTCCCTTTGTCCCTTCTGGCCTGGAAGGAACAGCCAGTGTTACTAAGCCCAGGTTATACTACAACTACTAGTCTGTGATCAATTCATACCTCTGTAAAGAATCCCTCTGTAAATAAACCCACCTGAAACTGCCAATGTGAGGCTGTCACTTGTTTTCTGCTGAGACCCTAACTGATATACCAATTTAAAGTTAGAAATCATTGCTCTCCATTTTAGACTAAATCAATTTTTTTCATTTTTTATTACATTTATCAGATTATTCCTGACAAGCAAAAGGAACGGATTATATTTTAATGCATAAGAAATAAATCATTTCCTTGGGCAAGATATTCATAGAAATTTATTATACAAGGATTTATTAAACACCTACAAAGGTACAATTATTCTAGCATTGATTCAGTGCTTATTACATGTCAGGTTCTTTGCTAAGCATTCTACTTAACTTCTGTTATTTAATTCACCCAACAATTCTATAAAGTAGGGAATATCATATTCTCTTGCTTTGACAAAGAATAAATTCACTGAGACTCAAAAATATTAAGTAAGTAAATAGCTCCAAATAACATAGTTCGGAAGTAAGGGACTCAAGATTCAAGGTTAGGCAGAGAGATTCTCAGAATCTCCTTGTTAGGCTCTGTACTCTAGTGCCTCCCGACCATCGTGCTGGACCTCTACGAGCTATACAGATGAGGACTACGATAGGATGGGCCTACATGTAGGAGGCAGAAGATCTTATGGGTAGAGAAGATGTAAATGTAAGAATCGTCTGGAACATTCATAAAAGGGGTCTGTATTGTACTTAGTATTACTGATGCACTTACATTTTAATTAGCACTAATCCTTTAGTATATTTTTCTTGAATCATTTGTGATTTGAATTATTTTCATTCTGTTATTTCAGTTAGGATTAAGTTCCACTATTAGTAAAAGAGGCTCAAAGTAGCAATGACTTAAATACGATAAAAGTTTACTTCTCTCGTCTGTAAAAATCCAAAAGTAGGAGGTCCAAGAACTGAGAGCCCTGGTCCACAAAAACCCGGACTCTTTCCTGTTGACTGACTGTTCCATCATTCCAAAGTCAAGGCCCTCATCCTAGTATTCCAAGATAGTGACTATAACACCTGCATTTCAGGAGAAAGGATGGGGTAAGGGGCAAAGTAAAAGGAGCAAGGAGTTCACAGCAATCGATTTTAAGGAAGAGACCCAAAGCTGCTGCAAGACACATTTGCTTACATCTCATTGGCCAACACTTAGTCACATGACTACAACCTCATTGCAAGGGAGGCTGGGAAAGTAGATTTAAAAATTCAGAATAGCCATATACCTAGTCAAAGATTAGGGGTTTTATTCATATGGAGGAAAGGGAGAAATATCTATTGGGTAATAACTAGCAGTTTCTGCTATAAATTTCTCAGTTTCCAGTGGGATCATTCATCAATATGATTACAGGTATATGATTTATCTTAACAAGGCAAAGCAAACACTTCTTAAGGAGAACACTCAATGCTTAATAGAAAAACAGGGTCTTGTGTTTGGTTAAGTAAGTTTCAAATAGATGTGGTCTCCTAGAAAGGCTTTTATTTAAATTGAAGTAAAATTGATATATAACATTATATAAGTTTCAGGTGTACAACATTATAATTTGACATCTGTATACATTATAAAGTGACCTCCACCAAAAGTCTAGTTACCATTCATCACCATATAATTGATCCCCTTAACCAATTTGCCCATCTCCTAACCCCCTCTGATAACCACCAATCTGTTCTCTGCATCTATCAGTTTGTCTGTTTTGCTTGTTCAGTTTTTTTTGGTTTGTTTTTTGTTAGGGATTTTATTACGGGATTGGGGGAGGGGAACAGCGTAGGGGAATCAGGGAAGGGGAACAGACAAGTTGCGGTCTTTTTTTTGTTCTTCAGTCTAGTTGTGGAGGACGTTGTTTCATTGGCCCATGTTGGTATTGTCATTGCGCTCTTCCTGTATAGGCAGTCGCTAGCTGGCCTCTAGACGGCCGCTCACAGCGGCTCTTGGCAGCTCACGCTGGCTGCCAGCCACTCACTGTAGCCTATGGCAGCCCACTACAGCAGAGCCCACACCGTTGCTGGCCATCTTAGCTATAGAGACAACATTCACCATCTTAGCTATAGAGGCAACCAGGTGGAGCTGTTGTTCACCATCTTAGCTATAGAGGGCAGTGTCACTGGCCCTCATATGTGGGATTCGAACCCAGGCTGCGCTGCTCAGAGCTGGCGTCCCAAGCCAGCTCCTAGCCAACGCACCACTTGGCTGGCCCTGTTCGTTTGTTTTTTTGTTTTGTTTTTTGTTTTGTTTTGTTTTTTTGAGGGCAGTGTCAATGGCCCTCATATGTGGGACGCGAACCGGGGCCGCTGGCTTCCCAAGCCAGCACTTAACCACCGTGCCACTCGGCCGCCCTCGTTTGTTTTTTGAGGTTCCATATATGAGTGAAATCATATGGTATTTATCTTTCTCCATCTAACATTACTCACAATCCAAGGTTTTACTGTGTGTGTGTGTGTGTGTGTGTGTGTATGTGTGTGTGTGTGTGTATAAAATATCTTCTTTATCCATTCATCCATTGATGGACATTTAGGGTTTTTTCTCCATATTTTGGCTATTGCAAATAATGCTACAATGAACTTGGGGGTGTAGATGTCACTTTGAATTAGTGTTTTTGTATTCTTTGGATAAATAAATACTCAGCAGTGTAATAGCTGGATCATAAGGTAGTACTACTTTTAATTTGTGAGGAATCTCCATACTATTTTCCGTAGTGGCTGCACAATTTATAACCCCTCCAACAGTGTCAAGGGTTCCCTTTTCTCCATATCCTCGCCATCACTTATTATTTCTTGTCTTTTTGATAATTACCATTCTAACAGATGTGAGGTTATAATATCTCATTGTGGTTTTGATTTGCATTTCCTAATAATAACGTTGAACATCTTTTCATGTGCCTGTTGGCCATCTGTATGTCTCAACAACAACAAAAACCAAATAACCTGATTTTAAAATGTGCAGAGATATGAATAGACATTTTTGCAAAGATTCATAGAAAACCCCTTTTCAGTGTTACCTGTGGTTTGTAACATATTTCTTAGAAACATACAATAGATTTGCACTCATCACCAGCCCCATTGTTTTTGCTACCTCTCTGTATTCTAGTCACATTGACCTTATTTTTGTTTCTTGAAAGAATCATACTACTTCCTAGTTTAGAGCCCTCACACAGGCTGTTCCCTTTGCCCTCTTCATCTTCCTAACTTCTATCCTGGCTTCAGATTTATGCTTAAATTCATATGCTCGGAGGAACCTTTCCTAACCTCATTAGACTAGTCAGATGCCAATAGACTAGTTATATGCTCCATGCATTCTTTTCCTCTGAGACATTCAGCACAATGATAATAAAATAACTAATTACATAATTACATAATTATATATTTAATATCTGTCCTCCCCACTTGATGTATTATCTATGAAGACAGAAACTATTGCTCTCAGGTCTGGTACATCTAAAAGATGCTCCATAAATATTTGTCGAGTGGATGAGTACAGAATAAATTGAAAATTTACAAGTTGCAGGAAAGTACCTCGTAATGCAATAACTTAAAAATGAAAACTATATTGTAAAGATCTTTAATAATCTAAATAAGTCCTGATGAGCTCTAGGAGGCTGGTGGTTTCAAACTGACAATATTTTGGCTATTCACAGGAAAGATGTTCATGATACATTGTTAAGTGGGAAAAAGATATGTTATACATATATATAGTTTTATATATATGTAGCAAATCTATGTGTATATACATATGTGTATATATATGTGTATGTATATTAACAAGAATAAAAGAAAATCTAAATACAGTGTGTTTGTGTGAAAGAGTGGGAGATTTAAGGAGAACAGGCAGTCCGATACATATCTCAGCTCCACCACTCACTGGCTACGAGACTTTAAAATAGTACACATAACGTATCCAATAAGTGTTTTTGTTGTTGTTGTTTTGTTTTTGTTTTTTTTAGCTGAGCAATCCTGCCACCTGTTGGCAGCTCAGCTCTGGCTGGGCATCGAACTGCTGTTGCTCAGAAGCTCAGCTCGCACTGTTGAGCGAGCTCTTAACAACTGAGCCACTCAGCCGGCCATCCAATAAGTGTTATATATTATCATAATATAGATATAAGAAAGTGTTACATATTATCATAATATAGATATAAGAAAGGACAAAAATTGAGAAGTAACACACCAAATGTTAGCAGTGATTTCTCTGGGGTTTTGTTTTTAAAATCTGTATTAGGTTTTTGTTTTTTTGTTTTTTTTAAATCTACATTTTCTATTTGGAAATGAGCATGGCCTGGTCTAGCACAATGGTTAAGTTTATGCATGTCAGTATCAGTAGTTTCTGGGTGCAAAGCACAGTTCTACCACATTTACTCTGCATAACTTTGAACAAGTTCAAAGTCACTCAAAGTGTGCTTCTGTTACTTCATTTGTATAATGACAGTCACAATAATTACACCTATCTCCTAGGGCTAACAGAAGGAATAGACAAAAACAATCCATGTAAAGTATCTGAAGAATATTGTCTGTCACACGATAAGTGCTCAAAACTGTAGCAATTTTATGTAATAAAAAAATTAAAGAAGCTTTTAGAAAGATTATCCCTAATGGTTTGGCACTTAGATTGCTCTGAAGTCTTTGATCTCTGATTCACATGAAGAGTGACTTTATTCTGTGAAGTTAGAAAAGAAAAAAGCAACCCCCTTTCAACTGAAGCCATTTGAAGCCAACTCCAAACCTCTACAATTTTGTCTGTTTAATCATTTTACTAGCATGAATTGAAACGGCTTTTATGAAGACCAATGTAAGTTATTTGTCGGTACTTCAAGTTTGTAGTTTTGGAAATTACAGTTTTCAACTTGCTGGCACTGAACAGTAAAGTTACGAAACACTTCATGACCTGCCTCTCTTAGCTACTCTTTTTGGTCTCCTGGGTTTCCTGTTGCCTCTCTCCCTGCCACTTCACAGGGGCCCTTGCTGGCTGTCCTCTCCACCTGACCTCTAAATGTGGAAATTCCCTGGGGTCGGTTCTGGGTCCTTTTTCTTTTTTTCTGCTCTCTCCCCCTACATACACTCAACATTTCTATGGCTTTAAATTTATGTCTTGCCTGTATCCTCTGTTCTCCAGACACATCTGTCTAACCACCTGCCTCATTTTACATCTTTACTTGAGTATCTCAGAGGTATCTCAAACTCAACAACTCCCAAATGGAATCATTCATTTCCATCCTTATCAGATCCCAAAAACCTGCTCCTCCTTCACTATTCCTTCAAGCTAGTCATCAAAGTGTCACCTCAAGTGTCTTTCTTCTCTCAATTCCCACATCCAACCAATCCATAAGCAAGTTCCATCATCATTTCTACTTTCAAAATAAATCTGAGCTCTCTTCCATTCTTTCCATCTTCACTGTTGCCACTCTCCATCACTTTATCACCTTCATCTCTTCACTTGACTGCAGTATAGCAATAGCCTCATTAGATTGGCTTGCAGTTTTGCCACTCCTCACAGTGTAGCCAGAGTTATCCTTTAAAACATAAATCACACCATGTTGCTTCTTTTGTGTTAAACCCTTCAATGACTGTCTACTGGATTTAGGATATCATCTACACATATGGCCTATGTCCTACTTCCATGTTATCACCACCAAGGCCTACAAAGCCCAACATGACCTGGTTCTTACTTCATCTCCTGCACTTTCCTCCATACTATACTCCAGGATATGGTAAGCTATTTCTACCCCCTTTACACTTCTAAGTTGTTCCCTTGGCCTAGAGCTGTCTCTACTCTCCTTTCCATAATTACAATTGGTTTCTTTCCAGGTCTCAGCTTTGTGAACCTTTCCTGGCACCTCTAAGTGAGCATTCCTGTCAGTCAGTCATCCCTACTCTGGTCCCAGTCATCAAAACATATCCTCTGGAGTTATCTTTGATCCATGCCTCTTCCTCTTAGCACAGTGAATATTTGACAAGTTCAGTTGATCATTCACATCTGCTTCTGCTCTGCCTCTTCTACAGCATAGTCCAGAAAGACATTATAGAGTGCCTTTGAAGGATGGGTAAGATTAGAAAGGACAGATGGGCCCTCAGTGGGTGCTTCTACAGGGGCAAAGATTAGCAGTAGAATGAGCCTGATATTCTGTGGGAAATGTGGGGAGACACCACAGCAACACACATTTATTTTTCTTTATCGTGAACTTACGTTCACTTAATTTTCATATTAATCACTTCAGCACTATGGCCCTTAACTGTTTGAGGGGTTTATCGACCCCCTTGAATAAATGGTAAAAGCTATAAATCTTTCAGAAAAATGTACATTAATACACAATTTTGCAAATCATGGGGGAAAGGGTTTCCCAGGTTAAACTGCTACTTTAACAATCGGTTATCTTCTAGCTTCGATATCTGCAGTGTTAACTAATTGTTTCATTCATTTAATAAATACTGGAGGCCTACAATTCTTGATGTTGGGTTTGAATACAGTATAGAACAAGATACATACTTGTCCCTGCCTTCATGGAGATTGAATTCTAGCATGAAACAGACATTCAACGAGGAAACAAATAATATAATATCACATAAGGGTAAATTTTATGAAGAAAATTAAAGGAGGGCAATGGGATAAGTGTGAGTGAGGCTATTTTAATGGTGTGGTCCTCTCTGAGATGACAAATGAGCAAGACTTGTATAAAGTAAGTCAGCGGTCATAAGAAGTGAGAGAAGAGCACTGCTGGCAGTGAGAACAAAAAGTGCAAAGGCCCAGGGGCCCTTTCTCTCCCCCCTGCCCCTCCCCCAATAAAAGGCAACGTTCAGGATTCTGCACATTTTCTTGCCCCCATAGTCAACAGCCAGCACAGTTCTCAGAACACAGTGCTGGGTTTTCGGATTGGAGGCCCTCCCCACTTCCCCATTTCAAACATCACATCCAACCCCACCTCTTTCCAGTGTTTGTCTGAAATGCCTCTTCCTCTGGGAAACCTTAACTTATCCACCCAGAAGCGATCTCCAGTTACTTTAATTATTAGTGTAACATTTTCTTTAAAATAGTGCTTGTTACTTTCTAAAGATATGTGCGTGGGGGCAGTGATTTTGTTTTTTGGGGGGAGGGTGACATAGGTAAGGTTGCTGGCAAGCTGCTGCCACTGAATGTGGGAGCACGAAGTCTGGGGCTCCGCCCTCCAGCGGCGCTCGGAGCACTTTCCAGCCAGACTACATTTCCCAGAGTGCCCCGCGGGCCAGGGAGGTGCGGGAACCGGGGTCTCGTAGGACCCGGCTTGAGGCAAGATGGCAGGCTCGCGGTGAGCAGCTTGTCCAGGTAACCGTTCTTCTTTCCTCTTCGGGTTAGGCAGTCCCGAGAAGCGAAGCTGGGCAGGCCCAGAAGGTTTATCTGCAGTTGTCGAGGTCTCCTACCGGGCTTTCGCGCCAGAATAAAGCCTCTGGCGCCTCTAGATTGGGTCCGACCCGCAGCAGGGCCGACTGTTGGCCGCGCGCTTCCTGCGGGGCTCCCCGCGTGCTTCGGCCAGTCGCTCGGGGACTGCTCTAGGTCGAAATCCTTTGGCTCTGCCTCTGGGTGCTAGTCCCCGTGCTCATGGTACCCAGGTCCTCGAACTTTCGGCCCTCGGAGCCCTCCGCAGTTTTGAATTCCGAGCCAAGTGTTTTAATGTCAGAATTTCTCTCTGGAATGAATAATCATCTCCCCTGTGGGGTGTGCTTGCCTCGGGCCAGGGGGACTTAAGTCTTCCCAAATGTTTTGTTTCTCGGTTTGTGCTCGGAAGACAAGGGTTTGCGTACCACTCATTAAGCAATGGTATGGTTGGCATGTAATTCGCTTGACCTCTCTGAGCCTCTGTTCTTAATGTGTAAAATGAAGATGTCTCCTTCGCAGACTTTGAAAAAGCACATAACATCTAGGAAAATGGGTTGTAAACTATAAAAAGCCCACTCTGTGAACTCGGGGATTGTAGTGTACTGACAATGCCAGGAGTCAACCTGCATAGTTTGGTCTAGCAAACAAGACTGTGAGGCCCTTTGCCTAATTCCATTTTATTAATTTGAGGGAAGGGAACGAATAATCATCGAGGCCAATTAAAAACAAGGGATGCAGCAATGCTTATATGTCTTTTATTTACAAGAGCCATGGAGGTTGTGGTTGTTTTCCCACATTTACCATGCAAGAAACAGGGTCATTTCGTTAATGACTAGCCCAATGTTTCCCAGTTTGTAAGTGACTGACTTTAAGTTCTTGGAGGCTAGTCATTTAAACTTCGTACTTTAGTTTTTTTCATGAATCAAAGATACCTCCCATGATTAATATGAGAGGGAAATAAAATGGTAATGAAAGCACCATGGAAAGTTAAAAACCTTATACATATATATTCAAGATGGTGAAATTATATTGGGGACTTCAGTGTGTTTGTTTAAATCATTATTTAATAGGCCAAGAGTAGGCCATCTTGTTTAATATTTCATTTAATCAGAAACAGAATACTACTTTAAGGGATGTAATAAGATCTTGTGTGTGGTGCCCAGGGGGTTGTGTACAGATAGACTCATTAGCATTATGAAGAAGGGTGCTCTGTGTAGCGTGCCTGAGGGACTGTTTCTAAGAGTAATTATGCTTTTGCTAAGCACTCTACATGGGAAGAACTATACCAGGTGCTGAGAAGTTTGCATTTAAGAGAAATTGTAATGGACATAATTCCGAGGTTTCTAATCTTATATTTTGATGATGTTGCTCATAGTCTTATATTGCATGATAATGGAAGGTTGTTTAAAAGTTTTGCTTTAGGGAACTGTGGTGCTTGGTAGTGATTCCTATCTTGTTCCCTTGGTGGTCAATACATCATGTCACTTTAATTCACCATAGGTAGCACTGATTTTTTTATTTTTATCTTTTACGCAGCGATGAAAATAGGTATGTCTAGAAGCAAATTTTAAAAGTAGTGTCCTTTCAAATCATCTTTTTTCATTCCATCAGATAAGCATCTTGATTCACCATGGCGTTAGCAACAGTAAAACGGGCGCTATCAAACAGATCTATCTTGAAACATTTATTTCCGATTCAAAGTAAGTGAGTTTTTAATATTTTAAGAAGTTTAAACTTTCTCAAATGTTATAGAAATGTGTTCATTATAGAAAATATAAAGCGTTTAGGTATTGTATATGCCTTTTAATAGCATGAGTGTTTGCAATAATGAAAAAAGGGAGAAAAGCCCATATGTTTATCAAAAGGTGATGGATAAATTATGGTACATTTTTACTATATGTAAAGATCTCCAAATGGAAGGGGGGAAAATATGTCACAGAATAGTATCAATTGTATGACCCATTTGTGTGTTTAAAGTTGATCTACCACATCTGTGTGTGTGTGCGTGTGCGCGTGTATATATAAATGCAGAATACAAAATATGGACCAAATGGTTATCTGTAGACCACAGTGGCATTTTAGCTGAAGGCAAATGAGGGATTGATAAAGAGGAACTTCCTCTGGTTTGAATCATTTATATTTACTATATTTTCACGTATTTTTTAGTAGTACTTAAAATCAGCAAATAAAGGGCAAAGTTAAAATTCTATCCTACAGAGATAATTATTGTTAATATTTTGCTGTATTCTCTTTGTTTTTTTCTATGTATTTAGCTGTAAAGAAAATAAAATGTAATTTCTACTTTTCTAAAAAAAATATGTAGTCTTTTTCTTCAAAACCTATTAATACATGTTTGATTGTCAAAACATTGACCCGTATAAGTAAATAATTGAATAAAACTTCTCAACCAACCTTACTTGCACTTTTTTCTGCTACTGTCTGTGTATGCTCTTCTCCCATTTCTAAAGCAGACATACTTAGAGGTTTGCGTTTTCCTGGTTAGCTACATCAGCCAACTTATTTACACGTCTCTGCCTCACTTTAATCTCGTTCTTCAAGTTTGTTTATTATAAGGGGAAAAGAGTTGTTCCAAGACTAGGATAAAAGGTATAATAAACTAATAAATGGAGGAGGAGATTGCTAAGAGACTTTAGATATAAACTAAAACCACTCAAAACAGAACAAGACTACAGTTAGCTCTTGATTACCTAGGAACATTTTTTGTTGTTCAGAAGTGGGAGTGGGACCCCTGCTGCTTTGCCCTGACAGGAACCTAGCCCCACAGCAGATGGAAAATCAGACATAATCAGTTTTTACGTAGTCCCTGTCCTGAAACAGCAATCAGTCCTCACTCCGGTTAATCTGAAATCCAGTTAATCTGCTGCTGGATAAGTGCAAATTGTCTATACTTCACGTACTACATTGTAAATTTGTATAGTGTTTCATTTATTTCGGTTTCCTCAGTGCCTCTCATACTGATAGGTGATAAATAAAGGTTTGTTGAACTGATCTGAGTGGATTGGAGTTGTCAAAATAAGTGGTTAACTTACATAAGATAATTAATTTAGGTTACCCCAGAAAATTATTCCATTATCACTCAGTCATCTTAGTACTCAGTGACTACCTAGCTTCTTGCATCCTGAAGTCCTTATTCTGCACAAATTCTGTTATTAGTATTATTGAAGATAAAGTATTGTTTACTATTATTATTCATAAGATTAGAGGCAAAGCAAAACCATGATTAAGGGAAAAAGTTCAACAAGCAAAAATAAAAAGGCCTCCGTATATTTTAAGAAGGAACTTCTTTCTAAAGCCTTCCAAAATATACAGTCAACTCGGGAATGTGGAACGTTTTACAGTTTTTTTAAGCATAGTAAGCCACTTAACCTTTACAGCTTTGAATTTTAATCTTTGAATAATACCACATGGTGTGCTCACTGAAGATAAAGAAATTTGAGATCTCTGGCCCACAAACTTACTCAAGATTGTATATCTGGTAAATGAAAACTGATCAAAACCTAGGTCTCCCCATCTTAACTTTGTCAAATACGTTTTCTGCTGTACCACCTCTCCTGTAGTAACTTAAAATATTGAACATTTGTAAATGAAGCGGGCTATCAGCTTTTATGTATCTTATTGAAGTGCAATGAAACACACGCATGTGTAACATGGATAAGTTACGGAGGGCTGACTCACTGAAATCTTTTTGGCACATTGAGGTGCTTTGAGTTGATTGATGTTAACTTTGGCATCAGTTCCAATTATATATTTAGAACCTCTGATACCATATCTAGAATGTTTCTCTTCATAAAATGTCATATGAGTTTTTCAAGTATTAATTATGCAGAAAGTAACATTCTTGAGGCAATTGGGCATTACTGTATTAGTAGCCACTGTAAGGGACACAAAGAACATGGTGTGGTTCCTGGCCTTCAGGGACTTAAGGAGACTTACGGGTGAAACAGACATCTATGGAAACAGGAAATACCTGTCATTTGAGGTAGAATGTGCTATAAGTCATGGGGGTACAGACAAATGCCCAGTAAAGACAAAGCGGACGTTTTACAGGTCTCTTGTTGAAGTGAAATACTATTATCTTGACTTTTCCCTCCTGCCTATTTAAGAACACTTCGTCAATGCTGTCTGTCCTACTTCTGCCACCTCTTTCCTTTAATCCTCTTTCCTTCAGCAACCATGACATGTCCATCACCTACCTGGTTTGTATTCAGAGAATAAAACTTCTAATATTAATCCATGCAGAGTTAGGAAGATCCTCAATAATATCAAACAAGAAAATAAAATGTGTACATGCGTTTTCCTTTATCCTCTGATCTGTTTTACGGAATGTTCCTCTGTATTAGCACAGTAATTGAAAATTAATACATCTTTTGAGAGATGGGGTTCAATTTCTAATTCCTTATATTTTGTTATCTTACATGAATAGAATTTGGGGGCTAACATTTTGCTGAACAATCTTGTATGATAACAGTGAATGTTGTTAAGGTACTTTTTATGGTTTGGGGTCAGAATTTATATTTAGACCTCTTGAGTATATGTAGTCCTCTGGGAAAGCATAGGTAGACAAAGATGGAAGACACATCTTTTTTACACATCTTTGGTACACATAAATAACTGATGCAGAAAAAAATGACTGCAAAGAAGGGATAGCAATGTCATATGAAGTGTTGGTTGTGGGATATATAAAATAGACAACCCTTCCTTCTGTGATGCAGAGTGTGGGGCAGGGAGGGGGAAGGATTTCATGGAAGAGCAGCATTTGACTCTGAAGGATGAGTGATGTTTTGTCCAAGTGGGGATGGTGATTCATACTGGGGAACAAGAGGTTCAGGTGAGAGAAGTTGCTCCTTGGCTTTAGCCAAGAGAGATCCAGAACTTGCTTTGAACTATACTGGGCTACATTTACATTGTTTTCTTTAAGAACACCCTTTCTTTGAACATAGGAGAACCTTTAACAAAGTTTTAAAAAAGTAACTATGGCTCTTTGATTTGTAGGTATTCTAAACAGGAAAATGTGGTTTGAAATATTATCCTTTTGATTAATTTTGAACAGTTTATTTTGTGTTTCATCACCTAAAATTTGCCGTTTATGAACTATGCACTCCAGTCACATGAAAGTTTTTAGAATCCCCCAATACTTCATGTTCTTTCTTACCTCGGGTCCTTGGCACTTGATACACCCTCTGCAAGAAACATTATACTCACTCTTTACCAACTCCCATTTATTCCCTCATCCTTCAGGTATTTTGGACGTCATCTCCACTGGAAAGGCATTCTTGAACCTGCACAGTTGTGTTTTGTAACTTTGTGTTCCCTTCGCTCTCCCAATGCTAACCCATCCCAGTACCTACCCATCCCAGTGCCTGCCCATCCCAGTGCCTGCCCACCCCAGTGCCTGCCCACCCCAATGCTTACCCACCCCAATGCTTACCCGTCCCAATTCTTACCATCCCAATGCCTGCCCACCCCAGTGTTTACCCACCCCAGTGTTTACCCATCCCAGTGCTTACCCACCCCAGTGCCTACCCATCCCAATGTTTACCCATCCAAACAGAGCTTATCTTTTACATTGGAATTGTTTGTTCACTTGTCTGTGTCTCACCAGACTTGTACCCTTTTCCAGGATGAGGACTAGATCTTACTTGTGAATCCCTGGCACCTAGTACAACCCTATTTCATAGTAAACATAGTAAATATTGGTTTACTATAATGAGTGAAATTAGCTTTACATTTATGTGAGAACATGTGCTGAAATTAACTAAATCCACTTTACTGTTTGGGGTTTTTGCAGATGGAGCTTTTTATTGTGCTTGTCGTAAATCCACGTATTCTCTTCTTCCAGATGACTATAATTGGTATGTGTTAAAATTTAATTGAAAAAAATAACCGTCTGTTCTATCTGAAATGGTTTAATTTTATTTCTTGTTTTGGGGATTTTTCTTCCTTTTTTTAAATCATTCTTTAATTTTATTTTTAAAAATGATTTCAGGACCGGCCAAGTGGCGCGGTGGTTGGGAGCTAGCTGGCTTGGGACGCCAGCGGCCCGGGTTTGGATCCCACATGTGAGGGCCAGTGACGCTGCCCTCTAAAAAAAAAAAAAAAAAAATAATTTCAGTCAAATTCTTTACCCAGTATCTGGGCTTATAAATGTTTTAAATAAAAATCATTATCATAGTGTTTCAGTGAATACTTAGTTATAAGACAGATATGCTGTTAGAAATGCTATCTTTCTTCCTGAAGCATTCTTTAGCTTCTTGGAGAACCTAATTAGTTTTTATAGTTTTAGGGTTCATATCTTATGCATATCTTAAGCATATCTTAACTTATGCAGTTATTTATCTTTTGTTTGACACTGAATACTCCTAAATTATAAATATTTAATTCAACCACAATTTATTTCATACTTATTCAATTCTAGTCACTGCTGGGAATAATGTATAAGATGTTATCTTTATTCCTGTATAGCAGAGTCTGATGTGCAGAAATTATAACATGTTTTCTTATGCTACATTTTTTATTGAGAATTTTAGTAAAAATGTATTTTCTTTCCTCTTAATGCTACCTAGTTTTAATTGCACCCTACCTAGTTTTAATTGCACCGTTAATAAGTGCTAAGATAGAGATGAAATTTGACAAGGTAGCATTGGTAATGCTTTTTGAACCTGAGAAGAACGAGTCTTGCATTATGTAAAACTCCAGCCTTCTCTGATAGATTAAATGTTCATCATAGCCATGTTATAGTATTTAATCATAAAATCTTGGTGAAACAACCTAATTCCTTATCCTGTGTTAGTTAAAGTACACTTTTTAGTTTAATTGCTAGTCTGGCTCAAATCTGGTTGGTGTTGACATCCTAGAAACTTAAACGTATAGACATCTAGAGAACACATAAGTTTAATAAAAGCTGAAAGTTGTGCTCCTTGGAATGTATATGATTTAAATACAACAGTAGTTGCCAAAGTCTTTGAAAAACAGGCTTGGTTAGTTGGTACCTGAAGGAATGAGATCCAGTCAGAGGATTCCTGGAAATATTTAGAGGAGTATTGCCCAAAATGTGTTCTTCTGAGGGATATTAATGGAGGAAGGGATAATGTTCAGTAATTCCCAAATTTGTTTGACCACAGAACCCTTCTTATGGGAAGCTCCTTACAGTTGTCCTGTTCTGCCAAAGGCACTTGGAGAAATGCTGATCTAGACGAGCGCTCAGCAACAATCTATGATTAGAAATTCAGGTGATCCTTTACCTGGGAGATTATGTACTTTGCTGATCTTCAACTTTAGTAATTCAACCAAGTAATATTCTTCTTACAGCTTTTTGAAGGCAATCATTAGGTAAAGAAAAGAAGTTCTAATAATAGTGATGAATAAAAATGACAGTCTCTTCCAAAGATTTGGATAGTCTGAAAACAAATAATTTGAAGACTAACTTAGATAAAATAGTGGGTAATTAAGGGTTTGCTGTGGTAGTTAAACTGACATATTAATATTTTGTGGGACAGTCTGAGTTGTCCTGTATAATGTGGGTACCACGTTTGCCAGTCTAGTGACATGGTGTCCATTCTTCAGGGATTCATGATTAATTGTAGCTCTTAGAAATAATGATTCTGCCTTGAATATAGTATAACTCTGCTTCTAAAACATTCTTTTTAGCAAAGTAGAGCTTGCTTTGACATCTGATGGCCGGACAATAGTATGCTACCATCCTTCTGTGGACATTCCATATGAACACACAAAAGTATGTATGAGAAAATCTTTTATGGTTTTTAATTTGCTGTTAGACATATTCACACTTTTTTACAGTATACAAAGAGAAGGATTTTTCTTTTATTTGATTTTTAAAATTTGGCTTAGATCTTTTGACTTTTATTTTACTGTTTCAATTTTTCTCTTATTTTCTTTTCATCTTTCTTTAAAGACTATTTTCAGCACACAGAGTGAACCATTTAAACGCAATTGTGGTATCAGTATTCTGGTATAAAATTTGGTAGATTTCTGACTAAGGATCAAACATAACTGGTATAAACTTATAAAACACATTGTTTCATACTATCCTATCTTACAATCTAATAAATTATGAAAAACTTGTATTTTAGAGTGCTGTTTCATAACCTTTATATTGTGTTGGTTCTGATAATCCTTTTACTGTTTGATGAATTTATTTTTATTTTTTTAAATTTTTTTTCTTGTTAGTTTTTCCTAATTGGCCAACATAGGTATATATTTTAAGTGGCCTAATTTAATTTTTTCCATATTTCTTTAAAAGCCAGACAGTAGATAGAAATTTTGTTTTTAATAAATTTACGTTAGCTTGGCTGAAGTCTTTTCATTATTTTATATTTGAAATGTTTTCTCCTGTTTCTTTAAGCCTTCTTCTACTATATTTGGTAATGTTTGATTTGCTATTTGAAGAGAAAATAATTAGATAATTCAAGTCATCACATGATGCATCTAGTGGTACCTATGTTTAAAAATCATCACTAGGGGGCCAGCCGAGTGGCGCATTGGTTAAGAGCTGGCTTGGGACACCAGTGGCCCCAGTTCAGATCCCACATATGAGGGCCAGCAACACTTCCCTTTACAGCTAAAATGGTGAACAACAGCTCCACCTGGAGCTGGGCTGCTGTGAGTCCCCAGGATGGTATAGCTGCAGCCCCTGCTGCAGTGGGCTGCCATAGGCTACAGTGAGTGGCTGGCAGCCAGCGTGAGCAGCTGGCAGCCGGTGTGAGCTGCCAAGCGCTGCCGTGAGCAGCTGTCCAGAGGCCGGTGATCGATCTGCCTCACCCGAGAAGAACGCAATGACAGTACCAACATGGGCCAGTGAAGCAGCGTCCTCCACAACTAGACTGAAGAACAAAAGGACAGCAACTTGTCTGTTCCCCTTCCCCCAGTTCCCCAACGCTGTTCCCCTCCCCCAATTCCCCAATAAAATCTTAAAAAAAAAAAATCATCACTAGGACCAGAGTACTGGTTGATTTGATAAAATAGATTAATGTTATTGTACTAGTTTTTATTCCGCTTTTAACCTCACCATCTTGTCTTTCTGCTTTGCATTCTAGACACATATCATAGGCAATAATCCAGTACCTCTTTTTCATTTCCTTGCAATGTGTAGAAAATGGGCCTAAGTCAGTGACTTTTGGCCCGTAAACCCTCCAACTCTCACTATTTTGTGCCTTCTTCCACTCTTGTTCTGTGGTATGTTTCTGG
This sequence comes from Aselliscus stoliczkanus, assembly GCA_033961575.1. NCBI lineage: Eukaryota > Metazoa > Chordata > Mammalia > Chiroptera > Hipposideridae > Aselliscus > Aselliscus stoliczkanus. The sequence continues at coordinate 118,900,056 of CM066727.1, read as the reverse complement.
TTACATGCTTTATCCTGTCTTAGTAGATATACCAAGAAGCCCAAGACTGCAAGGTCATTTCTCAGCATCCAGACTCTCATCCACATATGGCTGTTTGCATCCCTGGATCTGGCCCTCACCTCTCCCTTCCAACTCTGAAAACTTCTCCACTGTACTTTTAAAATTTATGTCAACTGCAAAATCTCTCATAAACTTCTTCCAGAATGTTGCCCTCACCTTCTGGCTTTACAGAAAGCTGGCTGTACCCTGGGGCCAGTGCATCACCAGCAGCCTTTTAGGTAGTTGCTGTTTTCTCTCTTATATCCTTTTATTCCTGGGCCTACATGTGGGTAGGTGTCTCTGTAGTTCTTCATTGTCATAAACAAACCATTTTTCCTTCTCCCACACAATTTCTAGCTTTGTAGTTTATATGATTAACCTGTACCATCTGCTACCATTTTGTTGCTATCACCTACTAGCCTGTAGTTTATTTCTCTCCCCCAATCCTTCCACTCTTCTTTAAAGATTTTAAATGTATTATCACACTCTCCACACTGTTTCTCCTAATTCTTTGTTATTTCAGTATCCATGTAGATGATCTAATACCCTGGCCCCTCACTTCTTGCTCTTTTCTCCCTATCTTGGCCCCCACTCCAATGATTGTACCCTAGAGCTATTCTAATCTTCCCAATCTCGATTTCAAGAATTCCATAAGCTTACTACCAACTGCCTTTAGTCTTTCAGCTCCAAGAATTATTCATCTCCTATTGAGATCTATACTAATTGATTGAATACGTATTCACAGTTCCTCATGTATCTCACACATTCTCACAGTTCTTACTCAGTATAGATTCCATGGCCCATCATTGTAATCATTCCTTTGCATACATGCCAGCTCCCTGCTTCCCCTTTTTTGCTGCACTCCCCTCATTATAGCAGTTATCTCCCCTCCTACATCATCAGTATTCCTCTCCCTGGTCTGGACAATCCCTGCTGTTACTCCTCTGTGACCACACTGGCCTCCCTGCTGGTCATTAAGTACTTTAGCCAGTTCCTGCCTCAGCGCCTTACTATGTTCTGTTGCTTCCGCCTGAAATGCTTCCTCCGCAGAAATCCTCATAGCTTATTTCCTTTCCTTTAGATATTTCCTGTTCATTACCCAGTAAGATCTTCCTTGACCACTGCATTTAAAGTAGTATCTGTCTCCTTGTCCTTCTTCGCGTAACTTTTCTAAATAGTATTTATCGTTTCTGGCACACTGGTTTTCTGTCTGTCCCCCACCACTAAAAGGTAAGCCTCTCTGTTTTGTTCCCTGTTGTATCCTCAGCACCTGGAGTCATACCTTTTACTTGGTAGGTGAGCAATCAATATTTACTGATTAAATGAATACATTTGTTTCTCCCTCTACACGTTTAAGGGTTTTCTGTTTTAGGGCTAAGAAACATTCACATGGGGAGGCATAGATTTTTGTTTGTTTGTTTCTTTCTCGATTAATAAATTGTAGATTGGGCTGCACAATAAGAAACAGTCTTAAAACCATATTACTATTAAAGTATGTTCTTTTTGAGTCCAGGTTTACAAATCTCATGATAGCATATAACATTAAATAAACATCCTCTGATATAACTTAAAATTTAGCCTTGATTTTCCTCTTTCCTCTCAGAAGTAGGGCTGCAACTCTAGTGTCAGTCCTTCGATTCTCTAGGCCCTGGAGAGCATGTTTTATACAGAGATCCTGGTCAGGGTAGAAATACCAACTAAGACTGGCTTTAAGAGAGTGAACATGATTTTGATTCGTGCCTAGGTCCGGCTGCCTGCCACTTGAAAAAGTTAAAAATGGAGAGACAAGGTTGGTGAAAAGAAAAGCAGGTTTATTCAGAATGTCAGCATTCTGGGAAGATGGCAGACTCCTTTCCAAAGGTCATCTCCCTGTTCCTAGAACGGGCAGAAAATTTTATAGGGAGAGTCAGTCATGCAGTCCCAGGGCTGACATCCTTCCTGGGGTCTGGTCTGTTTTAAGGTAATGTTAGATCTGGACTCAGCCCCATGGCCTGAGCCTTTATGCATCACTAAAAACTACAACGGAGTTGCAAATTGGATTCCTGAGTCCAGGGTCTGAGGATTAAGAAATTGATCTTTTCAGGTTAGGATTCTGTTGATTACATGAATTAATGAGGTATGTGTAGATTTAGAAAAGGGAACAAAACCGAGTTTTTAAGTCAATTAGTGAGGGGAGAACTAAAGAGAAAACAGCTGAATATCAGGGTAAATCTAATTGCAAAGGAGCTAAGTCTAACTACAGGTGGCTAGATAGTGAGCTATGCAGTGAGTCAGACTGCAAACTAGCCAAGTCTAAGAACGTTATTGATTTACCAAATTTCATAGTTTTCATCTTTGGTTTTCTGGTAATTTACATTTGAATCTAAAACATTGATTATCTTCCATAGATCCAGGTAAAAACATCTTTCTTCTTCTGCCAGGTATATGTTTTATTAAATACCAGTATTCTAAAAATGTTTTACAAATTTAAGATTTCTAGTTTAGGAAAATAAAGATAGTATACCAGAGGCAAAAAAATAATGACTTGGAAAAATAAAGTAAAATGTAAGCACTAGGCAATAGTTTTTGGTGGTTGATTTAATGGGAAATTTTGAATGTCAAATTTTTAAAATTCTTAAGAAAAATGGGAAATTCAGGATGACTGTTATAAATGTTTTTATAAAGTTGATACACAGTTTTATTTTAGTTTTTCCTTTTTTTTGAAACATTCATGTATCCTTTCTTTGAAACTGATCAAGAAGAACAAATACTACCTAAAAATCAATTCTGAATCTGCCAGAGCTCTTGGGATAGCCTTCAAAGAATCCATTAATTCCAGTGTCTTTTATCTATGTGCCTTGGGAGGGTGGGGTCCCTGTTTTTAATCAAATAAAACAGAGAATTTGTGGTATATTAGAATTGAGCCTGTTTGGGAATAGGACCAGAGACCGTGAACATTTATTAATACCTGAAAATTACTTTTTGATATTATTGAAAACATTTGATCTTTAGCAACAACTATAACCTAAAGGAGAGAAAACTATAGGCTCTAATCCAGGGGTCGGCAAACTGCGGCTCGCAAGCCACATGTGGCTTTCTGGGTATGTTCCGTCCCAAAAGTTTGCTGACCCCTAGAGGAGCTAATAGTATCCCTCACAACAATTTAAAAATTATTCAAGAGCCATAAATATATTTTTACATAATCACCATTATGTGAATAATATCCTTTAAAAATATTATAAATGAAACTATGATTTTTTTTTTATTTTCATTTTCAGTTTTACTTTGGAGCCACATGTATGTACCCAAAGAGCCGCATGTGGCTCGCCAGCCAGTTTGCTGACCCCTGGTGGCTCTTCCATCTCAAAAATTTGCCGACCCCTGCAGTCTAATCCCATATTTGCTAGTACCTCTCAGGGTCTGATAGTAACGTGCAGAGACACTTATTAATATTTTACTTTACATAAACTATTTTTAAACCTAAAAAAATAGTTTACAAACAAAATATTTTAATATTACTTTAAGTCTTTAAGGAACACTTTTTCTTTAAAATGAGTTTATATCATTTTTTTTTTTTTTAGCTGAGCCATCCTGCCACCTGTTGGCAGCTCAACGGCAACTCAGCTCGGGCTGGCCTCGAACCGCTGTTGCTCAGAGCTCAGCTTGCACTCTTGAGCCAGCTCTTAACCAACTCAGCCATTCAGCCGGCCCTTATATCCCTTTTTTTTAACGTCCTCTAGGACATAAAAGAAATGTTAATAGCTACCTACCATTACTGAGAGACAGCAAAGCATTTTATATATTATTTAACTTAATCCTCATCAAACTCTTTATTAGGTAGATGTTACTTCTTTGATTTTACAGAAAGAGAAATTAAGCACTTTAATAACTTGCCCAAGGTCACAGAGCTACTGATAAAAACAGAGACCAAAGCCCAAGTCCTTAACCTCTTTATTATACTTTCTTTTTTCTTTTTTTTTTTTTTTTTTTGAGGGCAGTGTCACTGGCCCTCATATGTGGGACCGAACCGGGGCCGCTGGCTTCCAAGGCCAGCGCTTAACCACTGCGCCACTCGGCCGGCCCTTATTATACTTTCTCCTTATTCCCTCTCATAATATGTAAGTGGTTCCTTATTTCTATGTATGCCAAATTGTTACTTGTAAGTCTAACTTTGGAGGCCTTTCATAATCAGGTTTCTTGAGATTAATTTTTTAAGATACCTCTTTATCTCGCCTACGTGCCTTTACTCATGTTTGTTATTCCTTGTAGACTGCATTGTGCACTCTGTGACAAGCCTCTGACTTGGTGCCCATTCTGCTTCTCGCTGTATTATTGTTACTTTGCATTTCTGATGTACTTGTGCCACCTCCATGCACTTATCTATTACCTTATAAAGAGGTCTTATTGTTTTATGTACATAAGCTAAATAAATATAAGTACAGTAAGTCCCCGACTTACGAACATTTGAGTTGCGAATTTTCAGATACCAACGGACCTCGCATTACGAACCTTCGTAGATGCGAACAAATCGCGGAAGCAGCTCACATGTCTGCTCTTGTCAGTTCGTTCCATGCAATCCCCTATATGCCCGTTGTTATACTGTACTGTGCCACCATTTTAAGATAACTGTAAAAGTAAAAATAGTTTATTTACGTGTGTGTTTAGTTTGTTTATGCTTTACATTGTATATTTGTGTCAAAGGTGTATAAGACTCACTTTGTCGGATTCACGAATGAATCCGACTTACGAACTTTCTCCTGGAACAGAACTTATTCCTAAGTCAGGGACTTACTGTATATACTATAATATACGAGTATACTCCAGTTACCATAAAGCATCATTTTTTGGCAATACAGTCATTAAAATACATTGAAATTTTTCCTGCTTGTGTTGGATATAAGAAATGTCATTTTCAACGACAGATTTTTCATTGTATCTCACTTTAATGATATACACGGTAGAGACTGTAAGGTTTTAAGTTAAAAAATAATAATAGGTACAATTTATAGTTTTGTGAGGTTTTTTTTTAAAGATTTTATTGGGGAACTGGGGAAGGGTAACAGCGTTGGGGAATCAGGGAAGGGGAACACCGTTGGGGAATCAGGGAAGGGAAACAGCGTTGGGGAATCAGGGAAGGAGAACAGACAAGTTGCTGTCCTTTTGTTCTTCAGTCTAGTTGTGGAGGACATTGCTTCACTGGCCCATGTTGGTATTGTGATCATTGCTGTCTTCCCGGGTGAGGCAGATCAGTCGGTGGCCTCCGAATGACCAACCACGGCGGCTCTTATCAGCTCACGCTGGCTGCCGGCAGCTCATGCTGGCTGCTGGCCACTCACTGTAGCCTGTGGCAGTCCACTGCAGCAGAGGCTGCAGCCCAAGCTGTTGCCCGCAACTCACAGGAGCCCCGCTCCAGGTGGAGCTGTTGTTCACCACCTTAGCTATAGAGGACAGTATCACTGGCCCTCATATGTGGGATCTGAACCCGGGCTGCGCTGCTCAGAGCTGGCATCCCAAGCCAGCTCTTAACCAATGCGCCACTTGGCCAGCCCACAATTTATAGTTTTGAGAAATAGAAGCTAAAGTAATGTCTTTTATAATTGAGGGGGAAACAACTTTAAATAAGAACTTTGTTATTGGAAAAGAAACTCAAAACTTGATGTGAGAAGAGAAATATTTCTGATTCTTTAGTGAATAATTCAGCTAAGTGAAACTCTATTCTGATAACTTGCCTACCCACCTTGATGTGTTATAATGAATTCTTGAGAATGGTACGTGTTGTTTTATCGTAAACTCAATCAAATGCTAATAGTCCTACATTTCCATGCTCTTCATTACTGATTATTTTGTAGCCTATCCCTCGGCCAGATCCTGTGCATAATCATGAAGAAACACAGGATCAAGTGCTAAAAACCAGACTAGAAGAAAAAGGTGAATACGTTGAGGAAGGACCCATGATAGAACAACTTAGCAAGATGTTCTTTACCACTAAGCACCGTTGGTATCCTCGTGGACAGTAAGTTCTGTTTTTTTCCCTCTATTCCCACTAGACACACACTGAAAGAATGTGCAATTTTCCTTGCATGGACAAACGTCTGCAAATGGAAATTAACACCCAATATAATCACCTACTCTGTATTTTAATTGTGATATAATTGACAATAACATTATATTAATTTCAGGCATACAATATAATGATATATATATATATCACATTTTCTCCATCCATCCATCGGTAGACAGGCTATTATAAATAAAAATAATGCTGCAGTGAATGTGGAGTTGCATATATCTTTTTGAATTTGTGTTTTCATTTTCTTCATCTAAGTACCCATAAGTGGGATTGCTGGATCATATCGTTCCATTTTTAATTTTTTGAGGAACCTCCATACTGTTTTGCATAGTGGTTGCACCACTTTACATTCCCACCAGATCATTTACTATATTGTATTTTTAAATTTGCATATACTCTAGCTAAAATTAAATAATACTTCTTTTTTTCCTTTATTTTGGTGGGGGACTTTAACCAAAACTTACAGTGAATTTTACAAGAGGTCTTAAAAATTTTTCCATTCTGTTAGTCTATTGTTTTTTGTTTTTGTTTTTTAAGATTTTATTGTGGAATTGGGGAAGGGGAATAGCGTTGGGGAACTGGGGAAGGGGACCAGCCAAGTTGTTGTTCTTTAGTCTTCATTTGTGGTCTTCTTTTATGGAGGGCACCAGTCGCTATCTGGCTTCCTGTCGGCAGCTCGTGGCCTCTAAGCTTACAGTGCTGTGTTTAATCTCAGTTGTGGGTGGGCATAGCCACCATCCCATGCGGGAGTCGAACCTGGCAGCCTTGTTGTTAAGAGCACATGCCCTATCCACTGAGCCATCTGGGCAGCACCTCAGCTCAAGGTGCCGAGTTCAATCTTAGTTGCGAGTGGATGTAGCCCACCTTTGAAAAGCAATCTTGTTGTTACACCAGCTGAGCCATCCTGCCACCTGTTGGCAGCTCAGAGACAGTTCAGCTTGGGCGCATCGTCACTGGCCCAGGTGGAAATCAAACCGGCGGCCCCTTTGCTCAGAGTTTGCGCTCTTAAGCCAACTCTTAACCAACTAAGCCACTCGGCCCGCCCGTTAGTGTATTGTTTTTATTCATCTTCCTGATAAACAAAAAAATCTTGATCTCCCCCTTTTATCCATTTCTTTAACAAATTTTGAGTTATTGCAAAACAAAAATAAAAACAAAAAACAAAAATCAAAAACAAACTAGGGTACAGCAAATGATTGGGCCATGTGAATTGTTCTCAGTTCCTTTAGTAGTTTACAATTGCCCCTCTGTTTGCAAGTACTCAACATTTTATTACGTTGATTCTAACTCCTTTCTGACTCTGGCTTTAATTAGTTTTCTTCTTTTGACCTACCTTCTTTTCTTCCTCCTCTGTTCCTTCCTTCCCTTCCTTCCACCAAAACTATGAGGTAGCTTTTTTTTCATTTTTTATGTTTGTTTGAGACCCTTTGTTCATATTCACTTTAGTCACCCACTGGACTGGCCCATTTATGACAGGCCACACTATGGAATTAATGAATACACATTCAACGAACGGCTCTACTAAATGCTGGGTGATCAGAAACACAATCCTTATTTTGAAGTTGTTTATAGTCAAGGAGGAAAGATAGTAGAGTAAAAATTGAGTGCTTGAACCTTGAAGGATGGTCAGTAGTTAACCCATGGGGGGATAGGGAAAAGGCTCCACTAGCAGAGAACAGCATGTGTTAGAATACACTGGGGAATTTGCAAGTAGTTCAGCTTGGGAAGAATCCAGAGTATGAACAGGGAAAGTAGGAAGGGTCTTATTAAGGGTTTGATGTTGTGCTGAGGAATTTATATTTTATTTTCATTGCCAAATTTTAAGAAGCAAACTGAAATGCCCAACTTTTATACATTTGAAAATCATTAAGTAGGCTCTTTATTTGGGATAAGGTGATCTATGAAAAGATCGGAGTCAGAGATCTGTTAGGAAACTATGATAATAGTTCAGCCAAAAATGTTGAAGATATAAGTAGAAGGACCAGCAATGGGAATAGGGAGGGGGGAAATAAAAAAAAGACTATCTTTAAGAACTTTAACAGCAATTGGTGACCTGGCTGGCTATGGGTGGGAAAAGAGAAGGAAGAGATAAGAGACCTCTCAAGTGTCTGACAGAGGTATTTGGGTGGATGGTGCTGCCATTCATACAAGTGGGGAAACAGGTTGTAGAGTTCGGAAGATGAACCCCCTGTTGGTTACATGGAGTCTGAGGGATCTGTGGATCCTCTGGTGGGGAGGAATTCTGAAAGCAGGTGAATGTTCAGTGTACTTCTTTAGTTTCTCTTTAGAAGATATTTCCTCCCTTGTCTTTAGTTCTACAGAGATTCCTCAGAGTTGTGCTTCATACTCCATGTCCTGCTGAAATTCATTCTGAGAGTTGTATTTACATTTGTTATGTAGATGACATGCAACCTACTTTGTTATAGATTTTTTTATTTCCTGGGTCTTATTCCCAATATCATTGTCCTAAGAATATTTCAAACTAGGTATGTGTTCAAAGTTTTAAACTCATTATAACAAAACACAGCTCTTTTCCTGAATTAAAAAAGTCTTTCCGGGGCAACCCAGTCTGGACCCCCCCTCTCGTTTTGAGAGCTGTTACTTTCTACTCTAATATACTGTCCTCTGCTGTAAACTTTAAAAAAAAAAAAAAAAGTCCTTCTTGGGCCCGCTGAGTGGCACATTGGTTAGGAGCTGGTTTTGGGATGCCAGCAGCCCTGGTTCGGATCCCACACATGAGGGCCAGTGACACTGCCCTCCACAGCTAACAACAGCTCCATCTGGAGCTGGGCTGTGCAAGCTCCGGCGATGGTGTAGGCTGCAGCCCCTGCTGCAGTGGGCTGCCATAGGCTACAGTGAGTGGCCAGCAGCCAGCGCCAGCGGCTGGCAGCCAGTGTGAGCTGCCAAGAGCTGCGATGAACGACCATCCAGAGGCCAGCGACTGATCTGCCTCATCCGGGAAGAGCGCAATGATGATACCAACATGGGCCAGTGAAGCAACGTCCTCCACAACTAGACTGAAGAACAAAAGGACAGCAACTTGTCTGTTCCCCTTCTCCAATTCCCCAACGCTGTTCCCCTCCCCCAATTCCCCAATAAAATCTTTAAAAAAAAAAGTCCCTCCCTTAATCTTGCTGTAATAAAAGTGATATTTCTATATCAATTTACCAAGAAAAAAAAATCTGACATTTTTTTGGCTGCCATGGTATCTCAATTCCTGCTTTTATTTTATAGCCCTTTCCTTGATTTTTTTTTTTTTTCCTAACCCACTTTGTTTATGTACGCTATCTGGCTTTCCCTCTATTTTTGTGATTATAAGTTAGGGCATGGGAAAACAATATAGCAAGCCCTTTTATAAACTCAAATCTAAATCATTACTGTATTCTAAGATTTCTTTCCATGATTTATAACATGTCTCATGTTTTATCTTTTATTTCTGTGCCATTACTCAGATATTTTATTAATAGTTTAAGACCTGCCTTGAAATTCTTCTGTAATGGCTTTTAGTACATGCTTCCTTCCTGCATGTTCCATATTGCTGCAATCTTTTGTCATCATGACTATATCATTGAAGTTATGAAAACCCTCTAAAGGTGTGTAACCTGAAGGGGGAAAGACTGAAGGTCAGATGACCATTGGGAAGCCTTAAAACCAAGCTTGTTGGGCCGGCCGAGTGGTGCGGTGGTTGAGCGCTGGCTTGGGAGGCCTGCGGCTCCAGTTCGGGTCCCACATGTGAGGGCCAGTGGCACTGCCCTAAAAAAAAAAACAAAAAAAAACAAAAAAACAAGCTTGTTATCTTCAAATTTTTATGTCTACTACCCCACCTATGTATAATCTTACTTATTTAATCTTATTGCTGCTAATTAGCCTTTGACTGCTAATTAATCCCCTGGTATGTCTTGTCCCATCAAGATTACCAGGCATTTTTACTTGTAAGCACACTTTAATAAATGCAATTAATTGTCCCAGCATCTATTCTAATAAAGAGCTCAGCAGAAAAACTCCAGATACTATAATAGCTTATATATATATACATATATATATATATATATATATATATAAAGAAAATATTAACCTGTAGGTGTTGTCCTCGTGATGTGTCATCTTTCAGAATTTTAAATAAGGCAATGTGTGATTACCAATCATTTGACAAGTATTTATTTGCCATCTACATACATATTTTGGATTAATGTAAGCCATTTTCAAGCGTTGATTTCTAGATGTCAGAGATCATTTCTAAACAGCAGACAGTGTATAGAAGGCTGTTTCACCATTTTGAAGTTATAGCAGTCAAAAAAATGGACCCATTATAAATTTCATAATGGAGGATAAAGAACATTTTTAAAAATAAGTTTTTATTAAAAGGTAAAAATGCTTGTTTTAAAAAGGTATTTTTAGAGCCAGCCGAGTGGTGCGGTAGTTAAGCGCTGGCTTGGGAAGCCAGTGGTTCCGGTTCGGCTCCCACATATGAGGGCCAATAACACTGCCCTCAGAAAAAAAAAGGTATTTTTAAACAATGCAGAAATCTTTAACGTATAAAATAGAAATCTTCTCTATACCTACTCGTACCGTGTTTCTTATAGATAAACTCTGTTAAACTCTCCCTACCTTGTATTATACTCCTACTTCATGTCTACACATATATATCAGTTTTGTACTTTTTGAACTCCAGTAAAGTAAAACTCTTCTGAGAGTACAACTTTGTGTGAAAGAGGCCTGGACTGACTCAAATCATCTTGTCTCTTCTGCTTACTAGCTATTCAGTCTTGTTTTCTATAAAGAAAATAGAAATAATAATGCCTATTTTGTATGGTGGTTTTGAGTAAATAAAATCATATAGGTTAAGCACCTGGCACATGGTATATACTCAGAAGAGTTTTACTTTACTGAAGTTCAAAAAGCACAAAACTGATACTGATTAATATTGTCTCCCTATAGTTTTCCTCTTAACTCACTCTTTTTGAAGAATCTTTTCTTAAATAGGCTCTTGTGAGGTATAATTGACATACAGAAAAATTCATTAGTTTTAAGTATACAATTTGATGAGTTTTAACAAGTGTGTACAGTTGTATGATTAATACCCCAGTAATAATGTAGACTATTTTATCTCTCCAAAAAGTGCTCCCATATGCTCTTTTGCAGTCAGTTCCCTTTCTTTAACCCCCACCCCTAGCAATCACTGATCTACTTCCTATCACTTTTTAGAATTTTATGAATTCTAGAATGTCATCTTTTACCCTTTCTAAAATTTCATATAAATAGAATTATACAGTATGTTAGCTTTCGTGTCTGGCTTATTTCACTTAGTATAATGCTAATGAGATCCATCCATGTTGTTGTGTTTCCCAGTAGTTGTCCCTTTTTATTTCTGTGTAGTATTTCCTGAGTAGTATAGACAGTAATTTGTTTATTTACCATTGATGGCCATTTTGGGTTCTTTACAGTTTCTAGCTGTTACGAATAAAGCTGCATGAACGTTCAAGTACAGGTCTTATATTGACATGTTTTAATTTCTCTTGGGTAAATACCCAAGGATTACTCAGTTTATGATCAGTGTATGTTTAAATTCATAAGAAGCTGTCAAAGTGACTGAACCATTTTGCATTCCCACCAGCAGTGTGTGATAGTTTCAGTTGCTCCACATCTTCCCCAGCACTTGATATTATCAGTTTTTAAAATTTTAGTCATTTTGTAGGGTGAGTAGTATTTCATTGTGGGTTTTTAAATTTTAATTTAATTATATTAGTTTCAGGTGTACAAAATAACAATGATTAGACATTTACACCCTCACAAAGTGATAACTCCCCTCCCAACTTTACAACCCCTCTGACAACATATATAGCTTTTACAATACCATTGATTATATTCCCTATGCTGTACTTTAATTTACATCCTGTGACCACACACACACACATGCACGCACACACACACTGTGCTAAAAAAATGTATACACATTTTAAGAAAGGAAAAAACTATTAAAATTACGCTGATGGTAACCACTTTGAGTACCTCTTGTAATTGCAGAAGTCAAACGTGACTTGTGTTCATCTTTTGTCATCGGTATATATTATTACAATTTTATACAGTTTTTTCCTTTCTTAAAATGTGTATACATTTTTTGGCACCCTTTGTATTATAGTTGACTTCAACTTCAGGGTACAGCACAGTAGTCAGTTTTAATTTATGTTTTGACTAAAACATATGACTAAAGATATCGAGCATCTTTTCAGATGCTTATTGGCCATTTGTGTGTTTGAGATTTTCTAGTTTTTTTGTTTTTTGGTGAAGGCTGTACAAATCTTTTGCCTATTTTTTTATTTTTTTATTTTTGCCTATTGTTTTAAAAAGGTAGATTGGTTGTCTTATTAAGATGTAAAACTTATGGTTCAAAGTCCTATATGAGATAGATATATGTTTTGCATATATTTTCACTCTGTGCGTAGCTTATCTTTTCCGTAAGTGTCTTTTGATGATCAAAAAGATTTTTTAATTTTGGTGAAGTCCAATGTACAAATTTTCCTTGTAGTTCATAATTTTTGTGTCCTATTTTAAAAACCTTTGCCTAATCCAAGGCCACTAAAGCTTTTTCCTAATGTTTTCTGCTAGAATTTTTATAACTTTAGCTCTAACATTGGGGTCTATAATCCATTTAGAATTAATTTTTATATGTAGTATGAGGCATAGATTGAGGTGTATATATATATTTTTGCATATGAATATCCAGTTGTTCCAACACATTTGTTGAAAATTTACCTTCCCCCATTGAATTGCCCCAGCACCTTTTCTAAAAATCAGTTGACCATATATATAGGTCCTATACTCTCTATTTTGTTCTGTTAATATATGTGTCTGTCTTTGCAATACCATACTGTTTTGGCTACTATAATTTTTAAAAAGTCTTGAAATCAGGTAGAGTAAGTCCTCTAACTTCTTTGTTTCAAAATTGTCTCAGCAATCCTAGTTCTGCATTTCCATATAAACTTTAGAAATACCTTATCAATTTCTACAAAAAGACAGCTGGGATTTTGAAGGAGATGGCATTCAGTCTATAGATCAGTTAATGTGTTAACTAATATTGAATCTTTCCATTCATGAAAATGGTATATTTCTCCATGTATTTAGGTCTTTTCAAATTTCACTAAACAGTGTTTCATAGTTTGCTGTGTATGAATATTGCACATTTTTTTTGTTAAATTTATCTCAAACATTTCATATTTTTATGCTGTTATAAGTAGTATTGGGTTTCTAATTTCAATTTCCAATGGTTTATTGTTTGTATATAGAAATACAACTGATTTCTGTATATTGACATTGTATCCTGTGATCTTGAGACTAGTTCTGGTACCTTGTTTATATATTCCTCAGGATTTTCTGCATAGATGATCATGGTATCATTGAATAAAGATCGTTTTACTTCTTCTTTTACAATATGTGTGCTTTTTATTTTATTTTTCTTGCCTTATTGCACTGCTTAGGGCCTTAAGTACTTGTACTTAATGTTGAAGAGATTTGTTGAGAACAGACATCATTGTCTCTTTCCCAGTTTTAGTGAGGGAAAGCATTGAGTCTTTCAACATTAAGTATGATGTTCACTGTGAGTCTTTTTGTACAATACATGCCCTTTATCAGGTTGAGGAAGTCCCTTCTGTTTCTGTGTGGAGAGTTTTTATCATGAATGGGTGTTGAATTTTGTTAGATGCTTTTTCTTTCTTTATTAAGATGATCATATGGTTGTTGGTTTTTTTTGTCCTTATTATGATGAATTATATTGAATGATTTTAAGTGTTAAACCAACCTTTTATTTCTAAGCTAACTGTGGTATGTTATTCTTTTTATGAATTGTTGAATTCAATTTGCTAAAATTTTGAGTAGAATTTTTATATCTTTGTTTATTAGGACTATTGGCCTGTAGTTTTATAATGCCTTTATCTGGTTTTGGTATCAGAGTAATGTTTGCATCATAGAATAGGCTTGGATGTATTTCCTCCTCTTCAATTTGTTTGGAAGAGTATGTGTAGAATGGGTATTATTTCTTAAATGTTAGAATTCACCAGTGAAGACATTTGGGTCTGGAATCTTTGTGGGAAGGTTTTTAACTACAAATTCATTGACCGTAGTTGACATATAGGACTGTTCAGTGTATCTATTTTCTTCTTGAGTGAGCTTTGGTAGTTGGTATCTTTCAAGAAATTTTTCCATTTCATCTAAATTGTTTCTTTGCACAGTTGTTCATAATATTCCCTTTTATTCTTTCAGTGTTTCTATAATCTGTAGTGATGTCACATCATTCATTTCTGGTATTATTTTGTTGATCTTTTTGAGAATCAGCTTTTGGTTTCATTGATTCTATTGTTTTTCTGTTTCCTGTTTCATTGATTTTTTGCTCTTTGTCCTTTTTTTTTTTTTAAGATTTTATTGGGGAATTGGGGGAGGAGACCAGCCAAGTTGTTGTTCTTCAATTTTCGTTGTGGAGAGCGCCAGTTGCCATCTCGCTTCCCGTCAGCAGCTCGTGGCCTCTAAGCTCAAGGTGCTGTGTTCATTCTTAGTTGAGGGTAGGCATAGCTACCATCCCGTGCAGGAGTTGAACCAGCAGCCTTGTTAAGACCTCACGCCCTATCCACTGAGCCATCCGGGCAGCATCTCAGCTCAAGGTGCTGAGTTCAGTCTTAGTTGCAGGTGGGCATAGCCCACCATTGAACCGGCTCTCTTGTTGTTACACCAGCTGAGCCTCCTGCCACCTGTTGGCAGCTCAGCGGCAGCTCAACTCGGGCGCAGCATCAGTGGCCCATGTGGGAATCGAACCAGCGGCCCTGTTATTCAGAGCTCGCGCACTAAGTCAACTCTTAGCCAGCTGAGCCACTCGGCTGGCTCCTTTTTTTGTTGCTGCTAATAATTCTTATTCTGAAATCTAATTTGTCTGGTAATATAGCCTATCCAGCCTTCTGTTAATTAGCACCTGCATGATATATCTTTTTCTGTTCTTTTACTGTCACCCTATCTGTGTGTGTGTGTGTGTGTGTGTGTGTGTATGTATATATTTTTTTTTTTTTTTTGAGGGCAGTGTTACTGGCCCTCGTATGTGGGACCCAAACCGGGGCTGCTGGCTTCCCAAGCCAGCACTTAAAGCACTGCGCCACTCAGCCGGCCCTGTGTCTTTATATTTAAAGAGTGTTTCTTATAAGTAGTGTATAGTTGGGTTTTGCTTTTCAATCTGACTTTTCAGTATCAAGCCATCTTAAGTGCTTTCTCCTTTGGTTTTCAGTACTTTCGCTCTTCCTCTGCCATTTGCTCTAACTACTTCCTTCATGAAATTTCATTTGATTATAGTCACTTTGAATAGCTACTACCTCTATTAGCACAACTATATATGACTATCGTTTATTAGATATTTTTTAATGTTATACGTGTAGGTAAATTTTTGGTTACACCTTCTGCTCTAGACTATCCTCTTTTCATCAGGAATGCATCTTCCATTTTGTAATTTTCCATAGGGCCTTCAATACAATGTATGAGCGCTCAGTTACTGTCTAATGAAATATTATCTTACCTAATTATCTTCACACCAACTTGAAAGATGTTCAGTGTCTTTTTTTTTTTTTTTGAGGGCAGTGTCACTGGCCCTCATATGTGGGACCCAAACCTGGGTTGCTGACTTCCCAAGCCAGCGCTTAACCACTGCGCCACTCGGCCGGCCCTGTTCAGTTTCTTTTTGAAGTGGTACTTTATTTATGATAGTCCTTGGGATGGTCCACTGGTAAATTTCCCAGTGATTCTTGGAAGTTTTATTCTCAGAGTTCAGCAATCAAGTTAGGTGGATTGATCTAGTTTCCACTTTAGTTAGGTGGGTCACAAAGTTTTTCCTCATTATCAGATTCTTAATCAAGGTCAGCAAAAGCTCTATGATCTCAAGGTGCTGTCCCACCTCATTCAGTCCTGAAATACCTGCATCTAATTATTGGCCTCACCCTAGGTGGGAGGACTGGGAGGGTAGGTAATATGACTATACACAATTGATGCTGAAATAGTCTAGTGACCCATAAACATTGCTGATTAGATTATCTGAAGTCTGGAGATCTAAAGTTAAAGTTGTTACTGCTAAATCTGTGAATTGGATTTTGCTTTTTCCTGATTCTAGTAATCCTGTTGATTTTAGGATGGCAATTCAGAGTTTTAGTTTTGGGCTTTATACCAAGACTGAGTGCTGGAATTGTTTGAATTCTTGGTGTGGGAGATGGGTAATGAAGAAGCCCAGGACACTGGGTTTGGAGTTAAATTGAATTTTTAGTTCCCACTCTCTGACTTTGCCTGAATTACTATTTTTATATGCAGTTGTGCAAAGGTTGATTTATTTTTTTATTTTATTTTTTTTATTGGGGAATTGGCGGAGGGGAACAGCGTTGGGGAATCGGGGAAGGGGAACAGACAAGTTGCTGTCTTTTTGTTCTTCAGTTTAGTTGCAGAGGATGTTGCTTCACTGTTGGTATCGTCATTGCGCTCTTCCCGGATGAGGCAGATCGGTTGCTGGCCTCTGGATGTCGCTCACCGCGGCTATTGGCAGCTCACGCTTGGCTGCCAGCCGCTCACGCTGGCTGCTGGCCACTCACTGTAGCCTATGGCAGCCCACTGCAGCAGGGGCTGCAGCTCACACCATCACCGGGGCTCGCACAGCCCAGCTCCAGGTGTTGTTAGCTGTAGAGGGCAGTGTCACTGGCCCTCATGTGGGATCCGAACCGGGCCGCTGGCATCCCAAAACCAGCGCTTAACCAATGCGCCACTCGGCCAGCCCAAAGGTTGATTTTTAAGAAAGCAAATATAACCATGAGGCTCCTGCTACTTCCCGTTTGACGCTATTACTGGGGATGAAAACAAACTAGCTTAACTATTCCATTATATTTGCCTGAAGTCATGGGGCCTGACTACTGCAATGTGCATTTGATAACCCTCTGTAAATAGTTGTGGGGGACATGATTCTGAGTTTCTTTGCTCATCACAGCTGCTCCTGAGGTGTCTCTTGCTGGCCTGTAGTGTTGCTTGTACCCAGGAAGCAGGGCATGTCAGTCCTCTCAATTGCCAGCATCTGTGTACAAGCTCTTTATTCAGTCCTCAGTTGGCATGAAAACAGTCAGAAGGGACGGAGCATTCCTTCCAGTGTAATTCTTTCCAGAATGTATCATTTTGCGACATTACAGAGTTCCTGATGGTTGTATTTGAGTTATCTATTTTCTCATTAATTCAACCATAATAACTTGGTGAAACTCTTCTTACATTTCTAAAGTTCATAGACATTACAGAGTTCCTGAAGGTTGTATTTGAGTTATCTATTTTCTCATTAATTCAACCTTAATAACTTGGTGAAACTCTTCTTACATTTCTAAAGTTCATAGATTTGCTTGGTTTCTCTTGCTGATTCCTTTTCATCTCCCCTATCAATAAATTTTGGAGTGCCCCAAGGATTAGTCCCTTGGATCTCTCCTCTTTGTCCTGTTCTCTAAGACAATAATCTTATTCAGTCTCGTTGCTTTAAATGCTATCTGCATGCTGATGGCTCCCAAATCTGTGTCTGGTGAGGACCTCTCCCCTGACCTACAGACCTACATATCCAGCTGCCTGCTCAACATGTCTAATAGGCATCCCTGACTTAATGTGTCTCTAAGTGAGCTGATGGCCCGCCACAAACCAGCTTCTCCTGCAGCCTTCCCAGTCTGTGCTTATGCCAAGTCCATTCTTCTCACTGCTTGGGCCACACAGCTTGCTGCCACTTTGTTTTGTTTTGTTTTTAAAGATTTTATTGAGGAATTGGGGGAGAGGAACAGCGTTGGGGAACTGGGGAAGGGGAACAGACAAGTTGCTGTCCTTTTGTTCTTCAGTCTAGTTGTGGAGGACGTTGCTTCACTGGCCCATGTTGGTATCATCATTGCGCTCTTCTCTGGTGAGGCAGATCGGTCGCTGGCCGTTGATCACAGCGGCTCTTGGCAGCTCACATTGCCTGCCAGCCGCTCACGCTGGCTACCGGCCACTCACTGTAGCCTATGGCAGCCCACTGCAGCAGGGGCTGCAGCTATGCTGTCCCCGGGGATTCACAGCAGCCCAGCTCCAGATGGAACTGTTGTTCACCATCTTAGCTGTAGAGGGCAGTGTCACTGGCCCTCATATGTGGGATCCGAACCAGGGCCATTGGCATCCCAAGCTAGCTCTTAACCAATGTGCCACTCGGCTGGCCCCTGTTTCTTTACTATAAAGACGATCATTTATTTTTAAAGATCAGTCATCCAGGTTACCGTATTGAAATTATCCTCAAGATCTGAAAGGTGATTTTCCAAAATGTTTCATTGATAGAAAATGCTTTTAACTGTGGGAAAATGTACCTGAGATATATCTAACTGCATACACACACACACACACATACACACACACACACACACACACACACACACACACACAGTTTGATTGATTTCTCTGAATACTAATAAACAGAAAATCATAGAAATTTGATATTTCTATCAGAAACAGTTAATTTTTGTTAAAATAAATAATCTTAAATATTTTCTTCTTTTCAAGGTATCATAGACGCCGTAAGAAACTGAATCCTCCAAAAGACAGATGATATTGAGGTTTTCAGTGATCAAAGAGAAACGTTATCCTGTGTTTCATTTACCATTTGAGAAAATATAGTCACGTATATTCACTAATATGTTATATAGTAAAATAATAATAAAATGTCTTTTTATCTATTAGAGTGTGTATTTCTTTATATATATTAAGTAATTTTGGATTTGACATTCTTACTGAGAGAAACCTATTTCATTTTCCCTGTGAGATATTGGTCTATCATTTATTTTTATGTGACTAGTATGATTCAGTATTTTACATTATCAGCCAAGTATTGCTGGTACTGTAATATGATTAATAAAAATGTGCATGGTTCGCCTGCTGAAGGAGATTTTTAAATTGTCTTTGAAAAAAAACTTATGCGGTCCACCCAGAAAATAGATGTTATAATATTTCCTTTATTGTGGCTTCTAGAAAATAATTAAATTACAATTTTAATCAGTTACTACTATCTGCTAGGTCCTTTACATACATTATTATTAAATGCTCACAATAATCCTCTGAAGAAAGAGCATCATGCTCATTTTACAGGTAAGGCTAAGTGACCTGCCTACCTGGCAAGTGGGAGAGCCCGGATCCAAACTGTCCAGCCTGAAAGGTTTTTTACAGCCTATCACAACGACAGAAGGGGGTTTTCTTTTTCTTTCCTCCAGGAATGTACTTTCCTATAAAGAATTTTGTGTGTTATATCATTTGCTTTGAGATTTATTTTGGCTATCTTAAAATTATGCTAGCTTTGGGACACGTACCACTCTGTGGTTAAAATGTGAATGTCACTAAACTAGTGTTATGGGAATGTTAATAGATTGTCCTGCTATTGTTTGTTGCTACTGGCTTGTATATGGTTCTTAATAACATTGCTGCCCCTGTGATTTCTATTTAGGAGGTGAGGAATCTTTTAAGAGGGTGGAAAGGTGCTTTATTCAAACTCCTAAAATATTTGTGATATTTAAAAAACTGATGTGAAAAATGATTTCACATTCAAAGCCTATTGTTTAATCTAGTTCTTTTAATAAAGAAACTAACTGTAGCTGAAAGTTCAAGTAGCTGAAAGTTGAAATGTAAGGAATAGTGAATAGGAAAGGAAAGGAAATAATGGCCACCCTGTGTTACTGAAAGGAAATGTTTTTAAGTGTTTTACTTTTTTTTATTGATATACATCTTGTGGAACACTTGCAAGCCAAATTACTCGCAATCCATGGTTTTACTGCATTATTAATTTGGGGGGAAAGATTGAGCTATGTCACATTACAGCAGTAGAGAGAATAGTTAATTAATTAAATGACAGATTTTCTTTTCTTCAAGTACAAAGAGCTACTTAACAGAGATTATCCAGTTAAAAGATGTCCAAACCACATATTCACAGGTCAATGCCTTGGAGAATGAACTTTGATTTTATTATACTGGAGATACAGGTTAATACTGTAGTTAATAGGATTTTGGTTTTCATGGGTTGCTGATTTTTAATTTTGCTAAGTAAGTATATACCCCATTACCACCCTCACCATCCCCTGCTCCTCCACTTTTTTGTCTATTTTTTCAGAAATTAAAAAATTACATAAGGTGAGATGGTCCTTCAAATGGAATAAACGTCGTTTCATGAAAAACTCACTACCCAGTCCTTGTATTTCCATTGGGGAGATGGATTAACACACCTCAAATTGATAAAGAACATTGTCGGTGAAGCCACCAGAGGGCGCTCTCACATAGGTTCAATTGGAACACCCTACACCCAAAGGTAGTGCTAAAGAACATCCAAATATTAGCAGAGAACGTTGGGATGTTCAGGTAAGAGTGACTAGTGGATTAAATGGCAGTAGTGAGATTAAGTGTTGAAATATTCTGAGGCCATTATTCTGTTGATCTAGTAGCTGTCGAGTATTTATTGACCCCTTATGACTTGTGAGGAGACATTATACTTTTTGCTAGGCCAATAGCAAAATATAGTCTCTTCTTAAGGACTATAATTTCTATTTAACTATTATCTAAGTATCTAATGAGCTATCTCATTTTTCTAATGACATTTTTTAAACCATGAATGTAATGCATCATTATTTTTAAAAATTGGAGATGAAGCAAAAATTACCCATAATTGTCCCATCCAAAGATAACACCAACATTTTTGTTTACCTTTTTTCCTTTTGTTTTGCTGCATAAATATACTTGAAAAAATAAATATAGTATTTATTAGGCATGCTGCTTTGTAACTTGCTTTTTAAATTTAATATGAATTTTTTTGCCATATGATTTAATACTCCAATGGACACATTGTCATAATTTAATTAATTCCCTATTGTTGGACATAATCGTTTCTGTTTGTTCCCTATTACAAATAATACTGTTATTAACAACCTGGTGGATACTTTTTGTTTTTTAAAAAGACTTTTTTTAGGGCCGGCCGAGTGGTGTGGTGGTTAAGCGCTGGCTTGGGAAGCCAGTGGCCCCGGTTCGGGTCCCACATATCAGGGCCAGTGACACTGCCCTCAAAAAAAATAAATAAATAAATAAAAAGACTTTTTTTTGAGCAGTTTTAGGTTCATAGCAAAATTGAGTGGAAGAGATTTCCCGTGTCCCCACACATTCATAGCTCCCCCATTATCAACATTTCCCACTGAGTGATACATTCATTACAATTGACATATTAATACATCATCGCTCAGCTTCCACAGTGTACATTAGTGTTCACTCTTGATGTTGTACATTCTATGGATTTTGACAATGTAGAATGGCATGTATCTACCATTACTGTATTGCACAGTAGTTGCACTGCCCTAAAATTCCTTCATATTCAGCCTGTTCATCCTCCTTTTCCTTCCTAACCTTTGATAACCACTGATCTTTTTTTGTCTCTATAGTCTTGCCTTTTTCCTATGTTATATGTTGGAATAATAAGCATGGAGTCTTTTACACATTGGCTTCTTTCACTTAGTAATATGTATTTAAGGTTCCTCTATGTCCTTTCATGGCTTAATAGTTCATTTCTTCAGTGCTGAATAATATTCCATTGTGTGAATGTACCACAGTTCATCCATTCATCTACTGATGACATTTTGGGTTGCATCCAAATTTGGCAATTATGAATAAATCTGCTATAAACATCCATGTTGTTTTTGTGTGGTCATAGTTTTCAACTCCTTTGAGTCAATACTAAGTAGCACGATTGCTGGATTATACTGTGCGAGTACAAGTATGTTGAACTTTGTAAGGAACTGTGAAACTGCCTTGCAAAGTAGCTGCAGCATTTTGCATTCCCACCAACAATGGATGAGAGTTCCTGTTGCTCCACATCCTTGTCAGCATCTGGTGGTGTCAGTGTTTTGGATTTTGGCCCTTCTAATAGGTATGTGGTGGTATCTTGTTTTAATTTTCATTTCTCTGATGACTTATGTGGATCATCTTTTTATATGCTTATTTGGTCTCTGTATATCCTTGGTGTGGTGTCTGTTAAGGTCTTTGGCCTATTTTTAAATCAGGTTGTTGTTGAGTTTTAAGAGTTTTTTGTATATTTTGGGTATCAGCTTTATCAGATATGTGTTGCAAATATTTTCTCCCAATCTAAGGCTTATCTTTTCATTCTCTTGATAGTGTCTTTTCACAGAGCAGGAATTTTTAATTTAATTAAATCTAGCTGAAATTATTTCTTTCATGGATCATGATTTGGTATTATATCTAAAAAGTCATCACTAAACCCAAGATAATTTGTATTTTCTCCTATGTTATTGTCTAAAAGTTCTGTAGTTTTTCGTTTTATATTTAGGTCTATGATCTACTTTGAGTTAAGTTTTGTGAAAAGTTTAAGATCTGTGTGTTTAAATTCATTTTTTCTTTTTCTGTTTTTGCATGTGAATGTCCAGTTGTTCCAACACCATTTGTTTAAAAGACTCTATTTGTGCCATTGTATTGCCTTTACTCGTTTGTCAAAGATCAGTTGACTGTATTTATGTGAGTCTATTTCTGGGCTCTCTGTTCTGTTCCATTGATCAGTTTGTCTGTTCCTTCACCAATACCACTGTCTTGATGACTGTAGCTTTACAGTGAGTCTTGAAGTCAAGCAGTGTCAATCCTGACTTTGTTCTTCTTCAATACTGATGGATTCCATTAATAGATTTGCAAATGTTAGACCAGCCTTACATACCTGAAATAAAGCCCACTTGGTCATGGTGTGTAATTCTTTTTATACATTTTGGATTGATTTGCTATTACTTTGTTGAGGATTCTTGCATCTATGTTCATTTTAGACACTGGCCTTTAGTTTCCTTTTCTTGTAATGTCTTTGTCTGGTTTTGGTATTAAAGTAATGCTGGCCTCATAGAATGAGTTAGGAAGTATTCCTTCTACTTTTATTCTCTGAAAGAGATTGTAGAGAATTAGTATTACTTATTTCTTAAATGTTTGGTAGAATTCATCAAATGCCAGTAGGGCCTATTTTATGTTTTGGAAGGTTATTAATTATTGATGCAATTTCTTTGATAGATATAGGCTTATTCAAATAATCTATTTCTTGTATGAGTTTGCCAGATTGTGTCTTTCAAAGAATTGATACATTTCATCCAAGTTACCAAATATGTGGGTATAGAGTTATTTGTGTGTTTGGTTTTTTTTTTGTTACTCTTAAATGTCAAAGGGATCTGTAGTGATCTCTTTCATTTCCGATATTGGCGATTTGTGTCTTCTCTATTTTTTATTAGTTAGCTTGGCTTGTTGGTTTATTGATTTTTATTGATCTTTATAATGAATCAGTTTTTGGTTTGTTGATTCATTTCCTATTGATTTCCTCTTCTCAATTATGTCAATTTCTGCTCTAATTCTTTTTTCTTTTCCTTACTTTGGATTTAATTTGTTCTTCTTTTTCTAGTTTCCTAAGGTGGAAGCTTACAATGATCAACTTTAGATCTTTCTTTTTTTCTAATATATGCATTCAATGCTAAAATTTCTTTTAAAGCTGCTTTCACTATGCCCCACAAATTTTGTGTTATTTTTTTATTTAGTTCAAAATATTGTTTAATTCCTCTGGATATTTCTTCTTTGATCCATGTGTTACTTAGCAGTGTGTTGTTTAATCTCCAAGTATTTTAGTGTTTTCCAACTGTTGTGTTCTCAGACACCATATGATTTCTTTTAGATTTGTTAAGTTGTGTTTTATCGCCCAGATTTTAGTCTGTCTTGACGAATCTTCCATGTGAGCTTGGCATATGTATTCTGTTGTTGTTGGATGACGTAGACTATACATGTCCATTATATCTTGATTGATGGTGGTGTTGAGTTCAACCATGTTCTTGCTGATTCCCTGCCTGGTGTATTTGTCCATTTCTGGTAGAGATGTGTTAAAGTCTCCAATTATAATAGTGGATTCTTCTATTTTTTTGTAAGTTCTATCAGTTTTTGCCTCACATATTTTGAGATTCTGTTGTTAGATGCACATATGTTAAGGATTGTTATGTCTTCTTGGAGAACTGACTCTTTAATTATTAGTATCCTTTTTCCAGATAACTTGTTCTGAAGTCTATTCTGTATGAAATTACTATAGCTAACCCTGCTCTCTTTTGAATAGTACTAATATGTTATATCTTTCTCTATTTTTTATCTGTATGTGTCTTTGTGTTTATAGTGGGTTTCTTGCAGACAACATATATATTGGGTTGTTGGAAAAGTCATGATGCATTTTTGCAATGAAAAACAGAGAAAATATGTCATGACTTTTCTGACAACCCAATAGTTGGGTCTTGTTTTTTGATCCTCTCTGGCAATCGCTTTCTTTTAAATGTTACATTTAAACCATTGATGTTCAAAGTGGTTATTGATACAGTTGGAATACTATGTACCATATTTGTTACTGTTTCTATTTTTTGCCTTAGTCCTTTGTTCTTATTTTTGTCTTCTCTTCTTTTACCCTTTGTGGTTTTAATTAACCATTTTATGTGATTGTATTTTCTCTCCTTTCTTTGCATATCTGTTACACTTAAAAAAAAAACACCTTTTTAGTGGTTGTCCTAGAGTTTTCAATATATTTGCAAATAAGCCAAGTCCACAGTCAAAAAACACTATACTGCTTCATGGGTAGTATGGGTACCTAATAATAACAAAATAATCCTAATTCTTCCCCCACCCATCCCTTGTATCATTGCTGCCATTAATTTCTCTTATACATAAGCATATAGGCATAGATAAACATAAATATCAAATACATTGTTGCGATTATTTCTTGAACAATATTACATGTTAGATTATTGAAGAATAAGAAAAATAAGAGGTTTTATTTTACCTTCAGTTCTTCACTGCTCTTCCTTTTTTTATTATGACACTTTTTTTTGAGGGCACTGTCACTGGCCCTCATATGTGGGACCTGAACCAGGGCTGCTGGCTTTCCAAGCCAGCGCTTAACCACCATGCCACTTGGCCGGCCCTGCTCTTCCTTTTTTAAAAATGTAGATTCAAATTCTGACCTATATCGTTTTGCTTCTCTCTAAAGAACTTTTAACGTTCTTGCAAGGCAGGTTTACTGGCAACAAATTCCCTCAATTTTTATTTGAAAAAGTGTTTATTTCCTGCAAACGATACAGAATTTTCAGGCTTCAGAATTCTAGGTTGGTGGGGTTATTTTGCTTTCAACACTTTAAGTATTTCATTCCATTCTTATTTGCATGGTGTCTGAAGAGAGGTAGGTTGTAATTCTTATCTCCATAACACTTGATCAAAGTTTGTAA
The DNA here is from genome assembly GCA_033961575.1 of Aselliscus stoliczkanus. Lineage (NCBI taxonomy): Eukaryota > Metazoa > Chordata > Mammalia > Chiroptera > Hipposideridae > Aselliscus > Aselliscus stoliczkanus. The sequence goes on along the minus strand of CM066727.1, from coordinate 118,874,655 downwards.
TTAGGCCTGTGTGTGTGTGTGTGTGTGTGTGTGTGTGTGTGTGTGAGATAGTTTGATAAATATCTGTCTCCTCTACTAGACTCTAAGCTCCACGACTTACAAAGACCTGACTGGTATGTGTACCACCATGTCCCCAGTGCCTCATATGGCCTGGTACATTCATTGTACTTCAGTCATCTATTAATAAATGTGATTTTGTAAAAGAAATTGCTCTAGTGCAAAGGATTTTAACCTAAGGATCCCATGAATGAGATTTGGGATTGGGGGTATCTACAGTATGAAACTCCTGAAATCGTGTTGAATTTTGAGACTATGTGCCTGTGTATTTTCCTGGGGCTAGAGGCTGTAGTTCAGCAGCTCATTATAGACCATGTCACATCATGCCCTAGTTCTTACTTGCCTGCAGCTAAGCACATAATGATATTAATGCTGGAATGATACTGATAGGCAAGAAAGAAAGTGTGGTTTTTACATATTCTAGGAAGCAGCCTTAATTAGATTCTAAACATTTTTTAAGAAAAGAAGAAAATAAGACATATGCCTTCGTTTTTGATGATTGTAGCATTTTAGGCAAACCCTTACTCAGGGAACATTTTTCCAGTTTCAGATGTGTATTTTTTGATTTCCAGAAATGAATCCATTTGAATATCAGTGCACAAATACAAAAAGTTAACAAACTTTTATTTGCTGAAGAGGGCATAAATAAATGTCTCCGTGGCTTATAGACAAAGATAATGATTTCTTAGATTTTTCCCCCTGAAAAGTTCAACATGAGTTGCTTACCAAAATGAGTTGCAAATATTCTAATGTCAAAGTAATATTTTCCCAATTACATCTCAGCCAGTTGTCCCCTACTATTTTCTAATGTACTGTTTAACCTTCAGAAAATAAGAATATATATATATATATATATATATATATATATATATATATATATATATTTAAGATTTTTATTGGGGAATTGGGAGAAGGGAACAGCATTGGGGAATTAGGGAAGGGGAACAGACAAGTTGCTGCCCTTTTGTTCTTCAGTCTAGTTGTGAAGAACTTCACTGGCCCATGTTGATATTGTGATCATTGCACTCTTCCTGGGTGAGGCAGATCAGTTGCCGGCCACTGGACGGCTGCTCATGGCAGCTCTTGGCAACTCACGCGGTTGCCAGTCGCTCACTGTAGCCTATGGTAGCCCCCTGCAGCAGGGGTTGCAGCCTACGTCATCACTGGTGACTCAAGACATCCCAGTTCCAGGTGGAGCTGTTGTTCACTATCTTAGCTGTAGAGGGCACAGCTTCACTGGCTCTAATGTGGGATCTGAACCGGGGCCTTGCTGCTCAGAGCTGGCATCCCAAGCCAACTCTTAACCAACGTTCCACTCAGCCGGCCCAAGAAAGTGAGAATATTTTTAATGCACTGGAAAGAGATGCGCAGGAAGGGCATGCAATGTGCTTTCTAGTTTTGCATCAAGGCATTCACTTTGGTTTATTAACATCACCTCATATTTATATAGCATCTTCCTGCAGGGAGCCTAAAATGCTTCACAGTCATGGTTGCCTGAATTCTTGTAATGTTGCTTGTAAATTAGTGCCTGTTCTTTACATGGTGAAACTGAGGCTGAGTCTCACAATTACACCTGAGATTGCAAGTAGTATCCTTCTAATTTCTACTGAGTCTTCAATTCAGCAGGATTTTTCTTCTTTCTAATGTTTTTCTCCAGGCATTTAATCATTTTAGCAAATTTCATTAAGCACCTATAGAGTTCCAAACACTATGGATTAAAAGATAAGAACTGATTCCTGATTGACAGAATAGCTTGCCCAAACCTTCCCTTCTTTCCCACCTAGTCAGAATTCACCTCTTCTTCCTCTTCGATAATCTAAAGCACCTTGAATTATATTACACCACTTACTTCAATTTGTCTTGAAATAGAGCATCATTTGTGGTTCGTAATATGGTCAGTGTGACAATTTTGGATTGATCCCATTGGTCTTTTCAATTGTTGCCATCCAGGTATAGCTCTCATCACTAGGATCACAGAAGATAGAATAGTAGAGTTGAAAAACATCTTAAAGATTATTTTGGGGCACAGACTTTGATTTTACAGATATGGGAAATGAGATTCGGTGAGACTAATTGACTTCCTTAAGATCACATATCATAGCAGAACCACCCAATGCCTTCTTTACATTAAGGATGTTTTCATACTGATGAAATTTGCCTCCAACAACAGATGTGCCTAGTGGTATACTACTAGTAAAGGTTTAACAATTGGTATTGTTTGCCAATTTCCATGTTGTAAATACTCTCATCATAGCTGACTTTAGTTACCAATGGTTTAACAACTGGCTAACAAAATTCCTGAAAAGTTAATAACTGGATCTCACAGGTTGATATGAATCAGCTCTAGCATTTCATTGCACGTGCCCCTAAAATCATACATTTATCATTAAAATATTAGTTCATTTCCTCCCACATTCTAGTTATCCATTCAGAGCCCTTTAATATTTCCAGGGAGAAATAAATTATTCCGTGCATATCAGCTTCATCCTTCACTTTTAGTTTCTTTTAAGGCTATAACAAATTGTTTATAAATATTTAAAACTGCTTGAAGAGTGTTTTTAAGAGAACTTGGGATGAATCCTTGAGTATTGGTTATCTGTTGCTAAGTTACAAATCACCCCCAGATTTGTTGTCATAAAACAACCACCCTTATTTATTCACAGTTCTTCTGGTAATTCTTCTCGTCTAGGTTGGGCTCAGTCAGGTTGAATCTGACTGGGGTTGCCTATGCATCTGAGATCATTAATTGGGTTGAAAGGCTGACTGGCCTTGGGTGGCATCACCCACATGTCTGGTGATTGAGTGACTGTCATCTGGGACAATTAGGGGGACCTGTGAGTTTTTCGTTATCCAGCCAGCCAGCCCTGGCTTGGTCACTTGACTTCAGGGTTCTCAGGGTGCAAAACTAAGCTACCAGGCTCTTGAGGCCTAGTCTCAGAACTGGCACAACACCACTTCCACAAGCCATCCCACACTCAGGGGGTGGAAAACAGACTCTACCTTCGGAAGGGAGAAGCAGCCAAAACTGGCCATTCCATCACAGGAATCATTACAGCTTAATTGATTTGTTCACAGGTTTAGGTGGTCATGTCTGTAGGACAGCAGAATGCACATGGTATGGTTGGCTCTCAATCAGAAATTAATTGGAGTTTTCTTTATGAATGTCCAAAAGAAATTTATAACTTTTACTTAGAAATCACCTCTATTTGAATAATCACTCATTGATACACTCAATAACTGATAATTTCCTTCTCAATTGAAATCATATTTTTTTTTTTTTTTTGAGGGCAGTGTCACTGGCCCTCACATGTGGGACCGAACCTGGGCCGCTGGCTTCCTAAGCCAGCGCTTAACCACCGCGCCACTCGGCCGGCCCTTGAAATCATATATTTTAATACTGTCTCTTTTGCACATGTACCAGTTAGCTAAGGATAAGGTGGGACTGGGGAAAGAGCTAACTTGTAAAGCAGTATGGCCTGCTTAACAACTGGAGACCAAAATAAGACATTAAGTAATAAGTTGGAAAATTATTTACCATTATTCAAGTTCAGAAAAAGAAGTCTATTGGGGAAGTTTGCTTCATGGAGAAGCACTTTTTAAATCTACCTTATTAAGGTATAACTTACATACAATAAAATGCACACATTTTAAATATACATATGGTTTGATGAGCTTTGACAAATATATACACCCATGTAACTGCTACCGTAATATGTCAAGATATAGAACATTTTTATCACCACTCACAAATTGTCAAGTTGTCTATCTGATACCCTTTTGCTGTCAATTCTTCTCAATCCTGACCCTAAACAATCATAAAGTGGTAAGTCCAAAATAAAAAGGCTTCTTTGAAAGAAAGAGTAATGAATTTAAAAAGCTGAAAAAGCAGATGTTCAACATTTCACAAACACCAATGTTTTCTAGGCTTTGTATAAAGTAAACAATTTAAATTGCTAAATATTGTCAATTGTCAAGACATTAATAAAGTAGAGAAAAGGGAACCCTTGTGCACTGTTGGTGAAAATATAAATCGGTGCAGTCACTATGGAAAACAGTATGGAGTTTCCTCAAAAAATTAAAAATAGAGCTACTATATCCAAAGAAAATGAAAACAACTCATAAAGATATATGCACTGTTATGTTCATGGCAGCATTATTTGCAATAGCCAAGACAGAAACAACCTAACTGTCCATCGGTGGATAAATGGATGAAGAATTTGTGGCATATATATGCAATGAAATATTCAGCCATAAAATTTAGAATGAAACCTTGATATTTCCAACAACATGGATGGATCTCAAGCTCATTATGCAACGTGAAATAAGACAGGGAAGGACAAATATCATATGATGTCTCTTATATACGGAATCTAAAAAGAGAAACAGAAAAACCAAGCTCATAAATACAGAGAACAGGTTGTTGCCGGAGCTGGGAGTGGGAGAAATGGGTGACCTATTTGGGGGGTTTTGGTTTTTTAGTTTAATTAAATTGAATAAAAAAGAAAAGAAAAACTAAGAGGGAACCAAATGAGATGTTTTTTTTCTCATATCAGAGAATCAACTCAGGGCTGAGTTTTAGCTTGTTGCTGTTGGAGAAAGTCCTCTGGAATCTAGCTAAAAGTCCTGAAGGCAAATGAAAATAATATGTATATCTCCATCTCTTTTACCAACAAGGATGTGAGGTGTGCTCGACCCTTAACCTAAATTTTAAAAGTTGGGTACTGACATTTCAAAGTGTTATTTCCATGTTTCCTGTTCATTAAAGTTACTACTACACAAAACAGGCCTTTTATACAATCTTTTCAGGCACCAACTGCAAATATGGGGTTTTATTCAGCAATAGATTGGACACTTTGGAAAGCCAGAGTAAACGCTGACAAAACCCTGAGATGACAGCATGAAGCTCCGAGTGTTGTGAGCTCAAGGAAAGGCCTCAAACTAGACTGTTGTGGAGAAAGGCTTTTCTAACCAGACGATTCCTGATAGGTGGACAAGAGTTAGCAGAAGAGGAACATTCCAGGTAGAAAGAGCCCATGGGCACAGGCCTACAGGCAAGAGTGCGTGATGACTTAGAGTTTCCAGAATTGCAGTGATTCAGTATATGCCTAGAGTATGAGGTGGCCGATGGGAAGCAGAAGAAAAAAGACTGGAGAGGTGCCTCCAGCAGGTTTCAGAATATATTTCAGGAGGAAGTCTATTGTGAACAAATATGAAGTCATGTATGCAAGAAAACATTAAGTATGAGTGCAGGAATAGACTTCAGACAGCTCTGAAGCCTGAGGTGAGAAAGGGACCACGTCACCCGTGTTTCATTACACAACTTTCATAGGTAGAATGTACAAATATGTTGTAGTACATGCATACCATGGACAGTGAAAGTGAATAAACTGTAGCAACGAACATGGATGAATCTTTAAAACTATGGGCAAGTTACAGAAGAATACGTAAGAAAGGGAAGAGGAATCAGTGTAAATGAAGGTCCATTTGAATTCCAGTAAAAGAATCAAGCAGACCCGTTACTGTTTATAGCTTGCTTCATTACTACTGTATTTCTTCAATTCTAAGATGCACATTTTGTGGCATTTTAATGTTTCTAAAACTGGGATTGCCTCTTAAAAACAATGGACAATTTAATAATAGTTCTGTTTTCCTCCTAGAAAACTCTTATTAAAATGAAGATGTGTCTTTAAAATGTATTATATATACTATATACACCATTGTCAATACATTAGTGAAAACTGCATCAAAAGTTCTGTCTGAAAAAGGCTGGGAGAATCTGGAAAAGAAGGTAGCTCAAATATCACTTAACAGCAATACAACAATTCGAATTATGCAAGTAGATTAACTCATAGAACGAATAAAACTAATAAATTATTTTCCTTGCAGCCCAATTGATGGATGTGAATGTATACATATTGCTAATATGTCAATTCTCTTAATTTATATGCTTTTTGAATATGATAGTAATATGAGGAATTCTTTGTTTCTGCTTCATTACTTACAAACATAATTCCCGATACTACAGAAAACTATGAAAAATTAAGTTGTCAATAAATGTGGTATGGGGGTTTGTGTAGGAATACGATTGGATACATAGCTGCAATGACAACAAAACATTTTTAAATAGTTACCTAAATTAAGAATCTTGCCCTAGAATGTAAGTTAACATACTACTTCTTTCATTGAGTCTTATTATAAAAAGCTTACCAACTGGCCGGCCAAGTGGCGCGTTGGTTAGGATTTGGCTTGGGATGCCAGCTCTGAGCAGCAGGGCTCTGGTTCAGATCCCACATAGAGGACCAGTGATGCTGCGCCCTCTACAGCTAAGATGGTGAACAACAGCTCCACCTGGAGCTGGGCTGCCCGGAGTTGCTGGCCATGGCGTCAGCTGCAGTGGGGCTGGCTGGAAGCTGACATGTGCTTTCCTGAGCTACCATGAGCCACTGTGAGCCATCCTGAATGGCCGTCCAGAGGCCGGTGGCCAACTGCCTTAGCCGGGAAGAGGGCAATGATCACAATACCAACTTGGCCCAGTGAAGTGACATCCTCCACAACTAGACTGAAGAACAAAAGGACAGCAACTTGTTCGTTCTCCTTCCCCATTCCTCAACGCTGTTTCCCTCCCCCAATTCCCCAATAAAATCTTTTTTAAAAAAAGCTTACCAACTGAAATAAACAGTGTGCTTAGTGACTTAGTAAAGATTATATTGGGTTGTCAGAAAAGTCATGATGCATTTTTGCAATGAAAAACACAGAAAAAATACGTCATGACTTTTCCAATGACCCAATAAATTATTTAAAGTCTAATGCAGTAATTTCAAGATTATTCTTGTTATTATGTGGTAATATGGAACAACTGTGATTATATGCTAAGATATGATGGTTATCTAAGGGAGATGTTTTTTTGAGTATATTTGAACATTTTGCATCACTGCAAGAAACCGGTTTGGTCCCATCTTTTTTAAGGTATAAAGTGGCCAACTAGAGTTATTAGTGTTTTGATGTCTTTAGCATTTCATCTTCATAATTTTTCCATGCAAGGCAGGAATGCAACCTGTTTTACAATGGCAAGTAAAGTCAAAGAGCAAAAATCAAAGATAGAAGCTTAGAAGAATAAGGTTTCTACAGATTGTTATTATATGTTATTACATAATAAGATCAGTTGTCAATGTAGTAGGTGATTACCTTGATGCTGTGTCTCTGCAAAACATTATCACACCATTATGAGTTTGATCGAATGTTTGAATTTTTGTTTTCCATTAAAGCATGTCAACATACAGCAAATTCATAGATATGGAATCATTTATTTTATCAAAAGATGATTTAAATTTAACTATAAACTTACAGGCTACATTATTCTAACTGGCAATTAATGAAGAATTTAAAATGAATTTTGAAAATACAACATCACTTGCTTCATTTTAGACAAAGTTAAAAATGAATATGCTGAGTATGCTGAAATTGTTTTAAAATCTATTTCTATTCCCATCAACATTCCTTTGTAAACCTGGTTTTTATGAATGTTATTAAAACAAAACATAGAAGCAGTTTAGATAAACATCATTCCCTGAGAGTAGCATTGTTGTCAGTCCAACCTGGATTAGATAGTTAAATGAGAAAGAAACAAGCTCATTTGCCACATTAAATACTTAAAACTATTAATATGCATGGTGATTATTCAAAGAATGACTAAAATGGTCTAATCTAAAGAATTACTAATTCACTCATAATTTCTTCAATTACAATAGAACAACAAAAATTGAGTTATAGAAATTATATTCATCTTAAATGAACATTTTCTTTTTTTTAAGATATTTTATTGGGGAATTGGGGGAGTGGAACAGTGTTGGGGAATTGGGGGAGGGGACCAGCCAAGTTGTTGTTCTTCAGTCTTCCTTGTGGAGGGTGCCAGTTGCCATCTGGCTTCCCGTTGGTAGCTCTTGGCCTCTAAGCTCAAGTTGCTGTGTTCAATCTTAGTTGTGAGTGGGCATAGCCACCATCCTATGCGGGAGTTGACCAACATCCTTGTTGTTAAAAGCACATGCTCTATCCTCTGAGCCATCCGGGTGGCAGTTCAGCTCAAAGTGCAGAGTTCAATCTTTAGTTGTAGGTCGGCATAGCCCACCGTTGAACAGGCAATCTTGTTTTTACACCAGCTGAACCATCTTTCCACCTGTTGGAAACTCAGCCACAGCTCAGCTAGGGCACAGCTTACACTGGCCCATGTGGGAATCAAACTGGTGGACTTCTTGCTCAGAGCACGTGCTCTAAGCCAACTCTTAACCAACTGAGCCACTCGGCTGGCCCTTAAATGAACATTTTCAATGAACAACATTTTTTAAGGCATTATTTTCTTTCCATTTTATGTTTGTTCTAATTGTATTTATTGAAATTTAATTTTATGTTAATTGAATGAGATAATAAAAAATTTGAGCTTGTATTTTTTGTTGTTTTCTTTTTATTTTTACTAATTTAGTTTTGTTGTAATTGATAAAAGCATTGGGCCACAATGGATTAAAGAACTGTCTCTTTATCATAGATGGTTTAAAAACTTTTGTTTTGCCATATACTTTCCAGATGATTATTCAGCTTTGACCTCTAGTAACTAGGGGTCCATTACCTTTCCAGGAAGCTCACTCCATTATTGGATAGTTCTAAAAATTAGAAAGTATTTCCTTATATTGAGTAGAAATCAATCTTTTTATGATTTAGAATCTTCAGGGTTGATCCTGCCCCTGGAACTGTACAAAATAAATTTACTCTTTCTCATATGTGACAGTTCTTCGTATATTTGAAAACATTGTCAAGTCCTTCCTTATTTTTCTCTAAGCTCCACTTTTTCTGATTATCTGTATGACATGGTTTCCAGAACCATCCTATCCTGGTTGCCTCTTCTGGACGTATTATTTTAATAATGCCTTTCTTAAAACATATTACCCAGAACTGAACTGAACGTAATTTTCTTGTTCTGGACAATATACTTCTGCTAATGGTACCAATAATGCATTAAGTTTTTTTAGCAGTCATGTGACTCTGTTGATTTGTATTGAGTCATAATTTCTCAAAAGGGAATCAGAATATCAAAATAGTTTCCAAATTCAGCTTATTCCTTGTATAAATACACTCTTCCACCCTTCTTATTCCTTTTAGGGAGAAGAGAGAAAAGCTTATTTTTATTGCTATTTTATTTTTGTTGTTAACCTCACTGATTTTTAATTTTACTATTTAAATGTTAACAACATGGTTGGTAATGTAATCAAAGGTGATTTTAAGCAGGGTTTTTATATTTAGAAACTTCATTCTGGCTAAAGGATGGAGGGTAGAGGATGGACTGGAACAGGAATAAGATGAAAGATCAGGTAAACTGTTAAGTAGCTGATGCAGTAATTCAAATGACAAATGATAATGGCCTGGATTAGAGAAGCAGCAAAGATTGAGAGAAGAGGACAGAGATATACAGGAAGTAAAAGTAATGGGACCTAGCAACTAATTTATATGGAGATGACAGGGGGCCAGCGAGTGGCCCGGTGGCCCCAGTTCAGGTCCCACATGTGAGGGCCAGTGACACTGCCCTCAAAAAAAAAAAAAAAAAATATGGAGATGACAGAGAGTAATGAATGAGAAAGGAGGTAAGCAGCTCTTGATATCTAAAAGCTGACCTGGCATTTACAGCTAGGTCGTGTTATTTTCCTGTTGGGCATAAAAACTCACAGAATACCAACATCAGACAAGATTATTCTGAGATCATAAAAGCATGACACAGAAGAAGTTCACTTCATAATTTTGTATAAGCACAGACAAAAACAGGGTCACTGTGCCATCCACAAAATATCAAACACGCCTCTCTCTGCTAAGGTGAGTAACAGCCACTTTGTTTTTGTTTTGTTTTTTGTTTTTTTTTTACCAATTATAGTGTTATCTTTGCTCGGGACTATCCTTCCTGTAGATGACGTATTGAGATCCCAATCATAAAATGCCCTTTCTTTTTGACAGCTTCCAATCTACAGCAGACCCTTGCTTCCTTAGACCCTCTTTCAACTCACTCAGCCAAATTCCAAATTCTATAATAATTTCTTTTTTTTTTTTTTTTTTCTGAACTATAATAATTTCTTAATTACAATCTCTTTACTGAGTCCCATCATTCCCTATGCTGTGCCTTCTGCTTCACTGCAATGAATAATTAACTCAACTTCCACTAGAGATCTGTTCCTGGTGGTCTCAGACTGAAGAGCATTGATGTAAGAATAATCCCAGAGGGCCGGCTGAGTAGCGCGGTGGTTAAGCGCTGGCTTGGGAAGCCAGCGGCCCAAGTTTGGATCCCACATAGGAGGGCCAGTGACACTGCCCTCTTAAAAAAAAAAAAAGATTAATCCCAGAGTTTCTTGCTTTGACAATCTTGTGCCAATAGTACTAGTAATAGATATAAAACATGGGTAATAAGAAGATACCTAACTTTCAACTGAATCTTCTTTCCCTGGAGCTAACGAGTAGGGTTCCCACCTAAGTGGGACCTGATCACATGACTATGGTGACCTTTCCCTAAACTAGAGATCCCTTATCTGGGGTCTGTGTACACCTTACAGGGTTGATGGATGAGTTTCTTTAAGGGCTCTATAAGTCTTGAGCTGGATGCAAAATGTGTTTAGGGGCTTAGATGTACTTTCTGGGGAAGGCATCGATGGTTTTCACCATATTCTTAGGAATAGTTGACTTAGAGGTGTTATAAGTGCACAGTTTTTCAGTCTTAGTCTCTCCTTCCCTCCAACAATTATTTATATAGAACCTGTATTCTTTGTGGTGCTAGGTGGCTGTGTATAAGACAGACACATATTCCAGTGGTGAGGAAACAGGATGGTTTCATGAGCTTGTGATCTGTGCAGTCACCCAAGACTCTGCTCTCAGGAAGGTCCTGTGATTGGTTTAATAGTCTGACGTTCCATCTCAATATTTTTAATGATTTTGAACAAAATGTTCCCCGTGCATTTTCATTTTGCAGTGAGCCCTGCACATTGTGTAGCCAGACCTATCATGGAGTGAGGGGCAGAGGCAGATGTAAAACAAGTAACCAAATACTTTCAATAATTACAAATTTTGGTAGATTCTTTGGAGCACAAAAACAGGATGCCGTTATAATAGATAATAAGACAGGGACCAGCTTCAGATGGGGTCTTTCTGAGGGTCTGAATTTAAGTTGAGATGTGAATCACTGGAGCACCCAAGATGAGGAACTTAACCAGAGGAGAACTTCAGTTTAGCTCTGTTTTCATATGTGGTTTTACGATCATTTTTTTTTTTTACGATCATTTTAAAAAATACAAAACAAATTTTTCTAAAAAGAAGCAAAAGTAACAGAAAATACTGAGGGAACTTTGTTTATGTTTTAATTATGCATACAGAAATATACCCAGAACTATATAATTGAGAGCTATTTCTGTAATTATTGAAACTGGTATTAGCTAAAATCATCAGGAAGGGAAAATAGAATAAGAAGAGGAAAGGGCTGAGGACAAAACCCTGAGGAACACCTGTATTTATGAGGTGGGCAGAAAATGAGATACCCAGAAAAGACTTAGAAGGAGCCATCATTGAGGAAAGAAGAGAATCTGAAGTAGAAAAAAGAACAGAAGTTAGAGAAGGAGAGTTTCAAGAGGGAGGATGAGATTAGTAGTTTTATATGCTGCTAAGAAACCAGGTAAGATAAGGAGCCCTTCAAGCTGTGTGACATGTCCCCATCACTTTTTGAGCAACTCTTACTTTCTGACACATTAAGATGTTTCTTACACTAACCGTCCCCTAGTCCTGGAATCAGACATTTCTCTAAGGACTTCTTTTTCCTTTGAGTGGAAAAATGGTATTTAGAAACCAAGATCTGGTATATACTATTCCTTTTTTTTTTTTTTTGAGGGCAGTGTCACTGGCCCTCATGTGGGACTGAACTGGGGCCGCTGGCTTCCTAAGCCAGCGCTTAGCCACCACGCCACTCGACTGGCCCACTATTCCTTTTAAGAAGCTTGTCTGTGAAGGGCTGTAGCTATGCTGTGGTCACACAAGGAAATGAAAGGGGGAGGATGGGACTTGGTTTAGGTAAAGATGAGCAAAGCAGAGAGGTCTGTTATCAGAGCTGAAAGTCAGAAGCAGGTTAAAGATGATTTGATTTGACTTTGAGTGCCAGAGTGGCACATAAAACTCCAAAGGTATCTTTAAGGCTAAGATTCCTTTCAGGAATCTGGGCAGAGTTCTGCCTTTCAACAGTCATTAAATGGTCTCAGCAGGGGAGAGAAGCCATCAGCCAGGCTGGGCACCAAGCAAAGCCTGAAACAACCTGTGAAATATTTGGGTTATCTACCTGTGCCAAGCATTTTACCCTGGCATGTGGGCTTTAATGTTGCAATTGTAACCCTCTACTTATTAAAGTGATCATTATATTTATTGGCTTTAATTTCCTTTATTATTAAGAAAATAATTTCATATTTGGTGTGAACACCTCTGGTTTTGTTGACTCAGCCTTCCAACGGTCTTTCTTCTGGAAAATTCCCATTTTCCTACCACAAACAGATCTTGTGGGGAGTCCCAACTCATGGCCATTGAACTAGAGAGACGAGGAACCACAAAGCAGGGCTGATTGAAACACAGTGTTTTGGTGCTGAGTGACCCAAGTTAGGCCAATAGCAATCCTTTCTCATGGTTTGAACCAATGGAGGTGGACAAAGAGGCGGTAGGACGTTCGATTTGTTTGTGGCATAATTCCTAGGAAGGAAGTCTGTGCAAAAGAAACATAGAAGAGATGAGACAAGACTCCAGGTGGTGTTTGAATCTCTGATTCCTTGTCTGTGGGGGCAGGTGTGCTCGTGGCATCACAGAACTTTATGAGCTTTCAAACACACATCCTTTTTGCCTAAACGGGTTTGACTTTGGTTTCAGTCACTTATCACACACAATGACTTCAAATAATTATGGTTTTAATTTACATTGTCAAAGGTATATTTACACTGTCAAAAGCTAACCTCATTTCAATAAATATCTCCAGCATCCCACCGAAAATGGTAATAAAATGAACATAAATAGCTGTTGAGTTTTCCTAATAAAAGCAGAAGTTGTTTAAAATGTGCTTTTTTTTCCTATTTATGTCCAATATTAGAACATTTATCCAGGCATTCTCCCAAAGATCATTCTTACTAATAGCCTTACTCACTGTTTCCATCACACCGTTGTACTGAATGTATATGATCTTGTCAATTTATTAAATACTTCTTTTCTAAAGCAACAAGAAATAAATTATTCATAAAAGAAAGTATACATACTTTCTTATCTTTCTTCCCTGTAGTTACAAACGACTCCTTAACTGACTAGTCAAGTTTATACTTTCTCTAACCAAAAGTTATTTTAACAAGTTTTATTGTCCCTGTTTACTTTTTTAGCTTTTCTAGTCCTTAAGGGTAAGTAGAAACCCTAATCCTCTGTTTACTCAGACATTTGCTGTGTTCAAGGACAGCTAACCAAGCTGATTAATGTTGTTCTTTAGAAAGAATCTGGGTTTGGTTCAATGCTTATAATCATTCAATACAGTGTTGCTCATTACATTCCACAGTTTTCTCTACCCTTCTGTACTGAAACAGCCTCCAGTTTTCTTCTGGGGATTTGCCCTTTCCCCACTCTCACTTTATGAGGTCTCAGTGGCATTCTAATCCTTACATCAAGAGTGGATTCATGACCCAGGCCAAAGCAACCTGCACATGTGTTCCTGAGGTGGTAAGTGATCTAAACAGTGCAATCAGAGGACATTTCAAGACATTTATGAATGCTATCAGCAGACATGTTTTTCGTCTCCACTGAATATGAACTTAAGGGGCTGGGAGGCTGGAACTCCTGCAGCCATTTTACAACCATGAGGAGATTGTCTGTCTGAGAATGGAGCCAACCCAAGTACTGTAAAGCTGAGAGATGGAGAAAGAGAAGTCAGGTCCTAATTACTTGAACCAAAGTTTAATTTTTGCTTAAGTCCATTTGAATAGATCTTTCTTATAACCCAAAGAGTCTTAACTGATATAATAATAATCATGTAACATTCACTTGAATAGGAAAAATTAGATAAATACATGTGTATCTGATTTTTTAAGCAAGATCTGAGAAATAAATGAAAACTCGGACTCTATTGGCCACGTCAGCTTGTCCTATATGCTTGTCAAAATTACTTGTCTAGAAAACAGAGTAAAGCATAAGAAACTAGGCTCTTAAGTACTCTAAAAACTCCAACCAAATTCTTGGGCTATCCCAAGTCTAAGAGATTTAACCCAGCCCCTTAATGATTAATTACAGTGAGAAGAACAGTTGTTCTGAGCACCGACCATGAGACACCAGAGGCCACAGTTATTAGAGAGAAAGATTAATAAGCTCATAGAATTTTTGATCTGAAGAAGTTAAAAATCACCTACTTGCTAATGCAGGGAAATGCACTTATGCCATTTTCAACAATGTAAACTGAAATACATGTTTTAAGCTAATCCTTATATAACTAAACATTTAAATATATGAAAATAATGGCTTTCTAGTCCTTTCTACTGACGAAGGCTCTAGAAGGGAATTTTACCATGGCTGGGCTTTCATAGATCTTGAGGAACATAGAAGCTTAACAAACAATCCCTCCCTCTTTTTCTCTATCCTATAACTCATATGATGAGACAAATCTTCTATTTTTCAAAGTAATCTTTGAGAAATGTCATACAATTCAAATTATTTTGGAGGAAGCACGTGGAGTAGAAATTAGAAGTGTTGACAAAAAACATCCAGCCTAAGAGAAAACTTGTGAGAGTTTATTTGAGCCAAACTGACAATTGCCAGGAAGAAAAATCTCAATGGATTGAGAAAATGTTCCACGAAATGGCAGTTTGCAGCTTTTTATTTTTTTTTTTTAAAGATTTTATTGGGGAATTGGCGGAGGGGAACAGCGTTGGGGAATCGGGGAAGGGGAACAGACAAGTTGCTGTCTTTTTGTTCTTCAGTCTAGTTGCGGAGGATGTTGCTTCACTGTTGGTATCGTCATTGCGCTCTTCCCGGATGAGGCAGATCGGTCGCTGGCCTCTGGATGTTGCTCACCGCAGCTATTGGCAGCTCATGCTGGCTGCGGGCCACTCACTGTAGCCTATGGCAGCCCACTGCAGCAGGGGCTGCAGCCCACACCATCACCGGGGCTCGCACAGCCCAGCTCCAGGTGGAGCAGTTTGCAGCTTATTTTATACATTGAATCAAAGGAGGAGGGTCACATGAAATCCATTGGTGATAGATTATGGGAGTGGGAGAAAGCAAAGTGGGGAAATCTCTGGGATTGGATAAAAGTAAATTGGAGAGACAGGTACTTCTTTTACATAGGTGGGTGCAGGATAGTTAACAGTTCACTTGTTACAACACATAGAGATGATAATCAGGAGACAAGCATAATAATGAGGAATTTTGCACTTTCCAGCTCTGGTCCAGAAAAAGGATTACTGACATTCCAAAGATGTTATCTTAGGTGCAAAAAGACAATAGGCAGGACCACTGAAAAGGCACAGATGAACTTTATGAAGGAAGTTAAGATGTGACGTCCCACCATGGCTCAATTAGTTATGATTTTTTTTTTATGGTTACGCCATTTTATGTGGTTATGTTCAACCCCTTGAGCTTGTCAGGTTTAATATGTGGCCCCTTTTCCAACCACAGAAGAAATTGAGAGTTGGCAGATTTTTATTTGGTCCTAGCCGTCTATAACTGTGTGATTTACTAGATGTAAGCTCCATGAGGACATGGCCATGATCTGTCTTAATTCTTTGATGTATGCCCAATGCCCAGCACAATGTTTGGCACATATAATAAGTGCTCAATAGATTTCTGTTAAATAAATTAATACATGGATTTTGCATGACACCCTTAACTTTTCTATGTTACAACATTGGTACAGTAACCACCAAAACCTCAGTGCCTAAACACAAAAAGGTTTGTTTCTTACTCCTGTTACACTCTAAATCAGGTCAGTGAATGGGGATAAATTTCTCTGCTCCATGAAGTCATTCAGGCACCCAGCATTCTGCCAAGTGGTGGCTTCACCATCCCCTGGGGCTTTCGACTCCTCTACTGGATTCTGTTCATCTGGATGGCAGGTGATGAAGAGAGAAATGTGGAAAACAAAGGGTTGTATGCAACGTTTTAGAGGCCAGGCCTGAAGGGGGCTTCTGCCACATTCCATTGGCTAGAACTCTGCCAGCCCACACTGGCTACTGCAAGAGAGCTAGGGATTGTAATCTAGCGCATGCCCTGGAAGAAGAGGAGAAACTCAAATAATGGTCAGAATTAGCTTTGTCTGCTTTACTCTCTGAGCCCCAATTTTTCCTTCTGAAAAGAAGAATTAATAATTGCTATTTGCCAGCCTTTATGAGAATTTAATGAGGCAATAATGTGGAAGTACTTGGTAAAGTTCTAATTAAATGTTAGTTGTGATTATTCCTGGGTAATCGGTCCCTTTCCCTGTGCGTTTCATCTGTGAAATGTGTAGGCTGGAATGCCCTCTAAGAATCCTTTCCAGCTCCAAAACACCTTGATTCTGTGGTTCTTTTAAGCCTTCAGCAAACAGGTACCTTTCCAACATTTTATTAGTGTCTAGGATAAATCCTTTAGGATCCTGTACCTGTCTGGACAACCTGGTCCTCCTGTCCCCAACCCTCTTTCAGGCTATTTTTCCTCAACATAATCATTTTGAGAGTACGTCATGTTGTTATATGTTCACTACTTTCAATTGAGTATGAATATACCACAATTTATTTATTCATTCTCTTGCTGTGATAGTGCCCATGTTGTTTCTGAGACATAACCTGACTCTATCTTATTTTAATTGTTTATTCCAATTGGAAAAAATATAATTTTTGTCTTTCTATTGCATCCACCAGTCCAAACTGCTAGATTTCTTAATTTTCAAAAGAAAATTAAAATGTGGGGAAGAGAACCTAAGAAAGTATTCAATACATTTGCAATATTAAAAACAAACATGACTACTTGAATCCTGCCTTTAAAGATGCTATGTAATACAAGTATGGTTCAGTCTATCTCCTTTGCCTGTGGGTTCCTTACTTCTCTTACAAGTTTCCCAGGTTTTTTTCTCTAGCTAATTTCTTTTGCGGTCCATTGACAACTGTTTTGTACAGTTCCTAGGGGAGGCCAGCCAGAGGAGGCCTGAATTCTCCTGTACTAAGCGCAGGTGAGGGGCTGGTATGCACTGAAAATCAGGGGTGTTCTGGCTTGTAGCTGATTCACATGAAGCAGAGGAACCCGTATACCTACTTCCATTCCTGCCCCTTCTTATCCTTCTCCACACCACAGTCATGTGGCTCTTTTCACATTGCAAATATGATAAGCATTTCCATGCTTACAAAAAAGTACATGTTACAGTGTACTTTTAACAGAATTTTGATATATATTATGCAAGTAATACAACGTACCTATCTTCAGTACAGTTTGAGCTTTGGTAATTGGATATGCCTGTGAAAGCACGATCTCAAACAATATATAGAACATTTCTATCACCTCAGAAAGTTCCCTTGCTCCCCTTTTCAGTCATTTTGCCCCCTGCCTGGCCCCCACACCCAGAGACAACCACTATCTGATTTTATCACCATAGACTAGTTTTGCCAGTTTTTGGATTTCATACAACTATAATCACATAGTATGGACTTTTTTTGGTGTCTGGCTATTTTTACTCAACATAATCTTTTTGAGAGTATTCATGTGGTTATATGTTCATTCCTTTCCATTGAGTATGAATATACCACAATTTATTTATCTATTCTCTTGTTTATGGACATTTGGATTGTTTCCAGGTTTGGGCTATTTTTAGGCTGCTATGACTATTCATGCTAATTCTTTTGGGGACCTAAGTTTTCATTTCTCTTGGATAAATACCTAAAAATAAAATTGTCAAGTAATAGGGGCCTTCACAGTCTAAACATCCATTTACCATGAAGCCCAAAACCCTGCATGGCCCTAATCTGGGGTCTGGGGTCTGAGATTGCCCCGCACACGCGCCCCTTCCTGCTTTCTGAACTTCGGCTCCTCTGTTCATGCTCTTCCCTTTGCCAGAAACTCTCTTTTCCAGCCCATCCCTCAGAAACTCCAGGAACAGCTGCCCAGTGTCCACCTGAAGGTAAATCCCTCATCATGGGCGTTCACAGCTCTGTGTTCTAGATGCCCCAGCGCTTACCGAGCCTGCAGCTTTATACTTACGGACATGATAACTTGCTTCATGTTCGCCTCTGAGGCAGTGGCAAGCTGCATGAGGCCAGTTATCTGCCTGTTTTATTCACACAACAACTTGCCTAGTTCCTGGCACATACTAAGAATTCAGTGCGTTCTTGTTGGATGAATGAATAAGGCTTTTCTTCACCCTACCACAGATTCTGTTCTTCACTTTGGAGTAACCTTTTTCCAGAGAAGAAATTCTGTCCTCCTCATGGATTTCTCCACAGCCTGGACTTAGCTAGAAGGAAAAAGTCCAGGCAATCAGGGATGTTGAGGCTGCCTGGCTTCCAGAAAAGAGAAAAGCTTGAATTTTAATCTTCATAAGCAGACCATATATAACAAAATTCCTGCTGCAGGGCTTGTGACTCAAATAAGACAAGGCAATGCAGTTATTCTACCTTGAACTAGGCCAAGGGGACTGGCTCCTGCTTTTGTTTGTTTCCCCTAATTTTTCTTCTTGCGCACCAAGAACTAAGGGGAGGAAGGTTCTCAAGATGGCACTGGTTTTCTTGGAAAGCAGGAAGTTTTCTTAGTAGAGAGTCAGGGAATAAAATTCCAGGAAAAAAAAATTAGGATAAAGTACCATGCAATAAAATTGCTTTTGTATTGAAATGCTTCTCTGTGAGGCATTTTTGCTACTTAACTGGCCTGAGCTGAGATGCTGATGAGCTAGGAAGGCTCATTTACTAAATGTGCTGTTATTGTGAGCAAGGCTATTTAGGGATGTCGTTAGCTACATACCCTCCTTCTTCCCCGCATTCCCCCAAACCCCAGTAGTACAGTAATGAAGATGATTACTGTAATCTTACATACCTTCACATGACTGTTTTTTCATGGACGATTTCTTCCTGGATTGACTTCTTGTCTGCCAGGAGTAATAGTAACACGCAGATGAGTGTGTAGATGCTTTCTCCTTTAAGTGTTTTGCCTTTGCAGAAAGAATGCAGAAATGTGATCCTCAGGTGAGTGTAGTAAGGAAAGGGCATTGAGAGTTCAAGAAAACAACATTCATCTTGTCACACCAGGTGACTTTTATTGGCATCAGCACATAAAATTAATTTAGGACTCAGCAAAGCTCTACAGAAGGAATAAAATATACTTTCCTGTCTTTAAATAGGGATGGATGATTCTTCACTTGAAGAAGATTTGAAGAATGTCCAGGTGATAGTATGCATTATAAAGTCTGCCAGAATATTTATGAAGAAACTTCAAAGTGTTCATACCCTTTGATCTAGTAATTCCACTCTGAGGAGAGTCTATTACAAGGAAGGTCATTGCTACATTATTTAACCATAAGAAGAAATTAGAAATGGTCTAAACATTTCACAAAAAGAGAATGGTTAAATGAATTCTGGAGCCTGCTTATCATAAAATATTATGATATTAAATAATGTTTGTGGGCCAGCCGAGTGGCGTGTTGGTTAGGAGCTGGCTTGGGACGCCAGCTCTGAGCAGCGCGGCCCTGGTTCGGATCCCACATATGAAGGCCCGTGATACTGCCCTCTATAGCTAAGATGGTGAACAACAGCTCCACCTCGAGCTGGGCTGCTGTGAGTCGCTGACGAGGGTGTTGGCTGTAGCTTCTGCTGCAGTAGGTTGCCATAAGCTACAGTGAGAGGCCAGCAGCCAGCATGAGCTGCCAAGAGACGCCGTGAGCGGCCGTCCAGAGGCCTGCCTCACCCGGGAAGAGCGCAATGATGATACCAACATGGGCCAGTGAAGCAACGTCCTCCACAACTAGACTGAAGAACAAAAGGATAGCAGTTTGTCTGTTCCCCTTCCCCGATTCCCCAATGCTGTTTGCCTCCCCCAATTCCCCAATAAAATCTTTAAATAATAATAATAATAATAATAATAATAATGTTTGCAAAGACTATTTAATAACATAGGGAAATTATCCTAGTGAAAGAGGCACCTAGAATAGTGTCTGAAATATTATAGGCATTCAGTAAATATTTGTTCAATCAATACCTAAATGGATTACTTTTAAAACCAAAAAAATGATTTACAAACTTGCCAGAAAATGAATGTTAACGTTTTAAAAATGGGTTAATACTTCTAGAAAGGCATTTTACAGGGGGGAAAATGATGAAAACAATTCATCCCTACACCCCAAGCCTACCCACCCCTGCCAATAAAAGACTTGATCTTGAAAATAGGCCAAAGGAAGAACTTTTTTGTAGGACATTTTAGATGGCAACAGAGTCCATGTGCAATAACAGGGGTGCTTTACTCTAAAATGAGATTCTGTTAATAGTTCTTGAGCACTGTTTTTGTGTGCCAAAATTTTGCTGAGATGTTGATTTGAGGCAGTTTTATAATTGAAAGGAATTCTCTTTTTACTGTTGGAAACATTTCTACCTCATTAGATAGCCTAAGTTCCAAAGACCCAGACAGAGCACCTGCCACATAAG
Source organism: Aselliscus stoliczkanus (assembly GCA_033961575.1). Taxonomy (NCBI): domain Eukaryota; kingdom Metazoa; phylum Chordata; class Mammalia; order Chiroptera; family Hipposideridae; genus Aselliscus; species Aselliscus stoliczkanus. The sequence continues at coordinate 118,853,923 of CM066727.1, read as the reverse complement.
TCTGATATTTACTCTTGCCCTCTAAAGTTAAGACTGGCAGCTGTGGGCATTCTTGGAAGTGTTTGCCTAGTACATGGGAGCTCATTTTTAACAACTGGCTTCTTGCCAATCTGAACTCCAGCTTCTGATATTTAAATAGAAAATTCAACCGAATCATCAGATATAGGAGAGGGGGGGGGGAGTGTGTGTGTGTGTGTGTGTGTGTGTGTGTGTGTGTGTGTGTGTAGGGGGATGGTGGGAAGAGGTACAAAAAGAAAACCAGGAAAGATGTGGGTTGGAAGCCATACTCTGAGCTAAGGGCTCTACTTGATAAGGGGAAATTACGGGTCCACCTACAAAAGGAGTGTTTCAAGGTCCAAACAGTCCTAGGAATATGGGTTCTGAAGCAAATTACACTGTGCTTCACTGTGGGGGAAAATCCAGCTTTGGAATGTGGAAGAAAGCATTATAATTTGGGGGAACGCTCTTTAAGAAAAGAATACAATTTTAGGATAAAAATACTGTAATACGAAGACATGACAGTGCTTAAAAAACATGTACACATCCACTAAACCCCACTGTGTATCCTCAAGCCAGCTTGCCTTTAGCCGGATCCCATAAGCTCTCTGAGCCTCTCCAAAGCTCTCTGAAACAAGGGAGATTTTGATGGGAGAACCGTCTGAGAGTAAAAGCAGAGGTCTCTACTGGTTGTGGTAAAAATGTCTTAATTTTGCAAATTTAACAAAAACGTGCTCTTGTGAACACATTGTTAGGATCCCTCCTGGGGCCTTTACCAATTAGGGGCCTTGAAACTCAAGCTTTATTAACTTCAAGATAATCCCCGCTCTGACTGTGCTGGAGGCTCACGGGATGACCAAGAGAGAACTCAGCCCGGAGCAGTGACGACTGGGTTTTCATCTCCACACAGGAAAGAATTCAAGAGTGAGATGTATGCAGGGAAGTAAGTGATTTATTGAAAATGAAAGTACACACTTGAGAGAGAAGTGTGGGCAAACTCAGAGAATTAGTGGACCCTAGGAGGTCACGATCGGGGTTTTTATCCCTCCTGGGAATTGGTGATGTCCCATTGACATGGTTCATTCATCTCCACCCCCTGGGGGGAAACTCTCCATTTCTGGCTTTTCCTTCCTTATATGCCCCCTCTGGAACCGTCATGATGTCAGATGCATGATGGGAATCCTAGTAACCATAATGCAAATGAGATTATAATGACATTATAATTAGCTAAAGGTCAGGTTCAGGTCATAGAGGTCAGCCTAGCTGAAAGAAACTGGTTCTTGTTTTTCTCCAGCTGCAGGTAGTGGATATATTCACTTGTTACTTGTATAACCAGTGAGGCACCTCACCTTATACCTTGGAGGGGGTTGTCAATTTCCTAGGCAATGGGGCCTGCCTCATGCACAGGCCCCACTCTGCATTTTTCTGCAGATTAAATCAGACTAAAGTTAAAGGCAGCCAATGGGATGAATAGAAGGCAGGAACTATAAAAAGGTCACATACATTTCTATTCCTTTTGCAAAAATGTTGAGCTCTCAGGCTGGGAGATGAGGAAGACATGTTAGGTCTTTTGGAAAATAAATAAAGGAGTATTGAGGCTGAAGATCAGGCACAAAATGGGAAGCAAGGTGACTCCATCCAGGGGAGAAGAGAAAGGGATGCAGGAGGGTAGAGGAGTTACTTGGAAGTGAGAAGGCTGGAAGACAGTGCCTTGTCCAGGTTCCTTAGTTTGGGGTCTGCAAGAAGTGCTCGTGACTGGGCGCTCATTGCTAGCTTTGGGGTTCCTTCCAGCTAGCAACTAGGGAAACTGTACCATGTTTCTCAGTAGAGTGGGCTACACATACAGGGGAGAAAAAGTCAAGTTGCCTTTGGGTGGTCTAATGAACCTTAAGTACTGAGGCACGGGACTGGGAGTGGCTGATGGAGGACATTCTTACTGCTCCAGGAATCCCCAAAGCAGCAGAGGCAGAAAATGTGATGGAAGTCGGGGGTGGGCAGAGAGCACCCTTGAATGAGATATAAGATCATTTAGGTCAATTAAAAATACAAGCTTATCAAACAATGCATATTTTATTTTATTTAGCTGAGCCATCCTGCCACCTGTTGGCAGCTCAGCAGCAGCTCAGCTCAGGCTGGGCATCGAACTGCTATTGCTCAGAGCTCAGCTCGCACTCTTGAGTGAGCTCTTAACCAACTGAGCCACTCGGCCGGCCCTCAACAATGTATATTTTATAAGAACACACAGAAACAAAAGGATGCAGATTCAATACATTAGAAGGGCTGCCTATGGGAGAGGGATAGGAGTGAGAATGAGGGTTAAAAGGGAACACATTACTCACTCAGTCCTTAATGAACAAGAGAGGGGACATGAAAACAATCAAACAAACAAAACACTCCAACAGCAATGGGAGAACGTCAACTTTTTGTGAAATGGGGAGATTCCCAGTAATGATGCTGGGTGGCATCTGCACAGAGCAGTTTTAAGCTCTCAGTGGTCCCAAGGTTGTAGGGTTTTAGGAAACAAGAGCTGGCTATCCGTGTATGAGGACAGAAGAGATTTTTTAAAAAACTGCTTCATAGTTTGGGGTACATGATGCATGCTTTTGTTTTTGTAAAATATGCAAACAAAATATTATTAGATGAATTTAATCCATGTAAAGTACTTAAAAGAATGCCGGACATATAATAGACCCTCAGTAAATCTTAAAACAATAACCTGAAATTCCACCATCCAGAGAGAACCACAATTAAGCTTTTGGTAAACATCCTTTCTACGAAATATGTCCATTTACTTACTCAATTGTACATAAATGAGATTAAATTCTACGTAGTATTGAGAAACCTGATGTTTTCACCCAACATGATACTGTAAAGATCATTTCATGTCTAGAAATATAGACCAACCTCACTCTTTCTAAAGTCTAGGCTGTATTACATTATATAGATGTTTAAGCATACCTCATTTTACTGCATTTCCCTTTACTGTGCTTCACAGATGTTGTGCTTTTACAAACTGAAGGCAAGACCCTCCACCAAAAAAAAAGATTACGACTTGCTTTATTGTGATACTCGCTTTATTGCAGTGGCCTGGAACAAAACCCACTGTATCTCCAAGGTATGCCTGTACTATAATTTACTTAGCCTGCTCCCAACTGATGGACATTGAAGCTACCTCCAATTTTCATTATTATATATAAAGTTGCAGAGCACCCACATATGCCCACCATTTTGTACTTGTTTGAATATCCCCTTAGGGTAAGCTCCTAGACATGGAATTGTAGGGTCAAAGGATAGGTACATTTGACATTTTGATACTGCCAAACTGTCTTGCAGAAAAATTTTTTGTATCTGTGGCCCCATCAATGGTAAATGAGTATTCTGTTATCGTCCAATAAATCTGAGTATGGTTCTTTTCAATCTCTGCACACCTGTTGGGTGAAAAAATTGCTTATTGTCAATTACATTTGCTTTTTTTTTAAAGCTCTTTATTAAAATATAGCTAACATACATTATTAGTTTCAGATGAACATCATAGTTATTCAATAGTACCCACCTAGCACTATACAGAGTTATTAACACATTATTGATTATATTCCCTATGCTAACGAAGTGATCACCATGGTAAGTCCAGCAACCATTTGATACTGTAACATGCTATCACATTATTGATCTTTTCTCCCCTTTTAAAATTTTTCAATTAGAGTTGACATTCAATATTATTTTATATTAGTGTCAAGTGTACAGCTTAGTGGTTAAACATTCATATAATTTAGGAAGTGATCTCCCTGACTAGTACCCACCTGGCAATATACATAGTTATTACCATATTAGTGATTATATACCTTGTACTTTAGATCCCCATGACTGTTTTGTAACTACCAATTAATTTCTTAATCCCTTCACCTTTTTTACATTTGCTTTTTAAAAATTAGTGTGATGGTTAATTTTATGTGTCAATTTGGCTAGGCTATGGCACCCAGTTTTGGGGCAAATACCTGTCTAGAACTCTAGATGCTGCTGTGAAAGTATTTTTTAGATGAGATTAACATTTAAAGCAGTAGGTTTTAAGTAAAACAGATTACCCTCCATAATGTGGGTGGGCCTCATTCAATCAGTTGAAGGCCTTGAGAGAAAAGACAGGTCAACTTTTCCCTGAATCACCAGCCTGCAGGCCTCCTCTGTAGATTTTGGACTTGCCTGCCCAGACAATGGCATGACCCAATTTCTTAAAATAAATTTCAGTCTCTCTTTATACACACATCCTATGGGTTTTCTTTTGCTGGAGAACCCTAATACAATTAGTGAAGTTGCCCAGCTCAAATGTTTATTGGCCATCTGTATTTCTTTTGTTTTCTCTTCTTTTCTTTTTGAAATTCCTTTTCTTTTCCTCCCTCTTTCCTTCCCTCCTTCCTTCTTTCCTTCCTTCCTTTCTTCCTTCCTTCCTTCCTTCCTCCTTCCTAAACATTAATCTTTGCCCTGTGCCTAGGTGTCTTTTTTAGCCCCTCTGTTCATGCCTGACATGAGGCAATGTAACCCAAGGACCCTCAAAGTGAGGAACTCTGGTCTATACTCCCCAATTTTCTGACTAGGTACTTGGAGCACAAGTGAGGTTATGCAAATAAATAGAGTGCATAAATAAAGCCAAGTAATTGAGAATACTACTTAGTTAAGGGAATTTATTTTTAAAACAGTCCCTCCTTCATCTACCAGTTAACAGTCGAACACAGAATTTCCTGTTGTTTATTTTTTTTCCCCTCCTAGCAGTTGATGTCATCACAACTAGAAGAACAATTTCTTACAGTGGTGGAGATTCTGCGATGTCATTGGGATTACAAAAGCTGGCAAGGAAATTTGCTATCAGCACTTATTACCGGAAATTACAAAGGAAATTAATTTTAAGCTTTCTGGGAAAGGAGCTGTTCAGTGAAACAGACTTTTTCATAATTTATTATACAAAGAAAATCTGTCCCCTGACTATCAGAGAGAGAATGGCCTACAACTTCAATATACTGAATAAACAGGGCCCCTGTAAGAGACAGATAATCCTGTTTTGGTGCCCTAAGTATCTGTGCCAATACGTAACTATCTCCATACTTGATAGGCTGGTGACTGGACTAGTTTTCAAACAACCAGAGGGAGCTTTGAAATTTCCTACTTTCTGTATCTTACTTAGGTCAGATATTTTAGGCAGGGTTTACTGCCCACATCACATTTGAATGGAAGCAGGATGTATTAATATTAGTTTTCTGTGGCTGTTGTAACAAATTACAAGCTGGGTGGCTTAAAACCACAGAAAATTATTTTCTCACAGAACTCCAAAATCAAGGTGTCAGGAAGGCTGAACTGGGAATCACACCTGAACTGTACTGACTAGGGGGAGGAAGTGGCTGCAAATAAAGGGCAATACTGTTGCCAGAAGGAGGGGAACACACGCAGCGAGGCAGGTTCAAACATCAGACAGAGAGTGTGGGGAGAAAGAGGGTGAGTTCATTTTAGACTCGCTGAGTTATGACATAGCTGGTGACATACCCAAGTGGGGATGTCCCCTGCCTGTTAAATTTGGTAGCAGGTTTATCAATTTTAACCTCAGCAAGAATACTTTTAGGGGGGTGGGGGAGCAGGAGGACCCTTGAAGGGAGCTGAAGAATTAATGGGGACAGAGGCAAGTTGAAATTGGGGATGGTCAGAAGCCAAAGAGAATTAGGGTCTGTTTGGGAGCATTCTTTGTACTAAGGACAGTGTGGCCTCTGCAGCCTTTTGGGCCCAAGGCCATGCCCTAAGCCAGTAGTTTCATTGGCTGCTACCGTGACCCTCAACATCAGGCAGCTGGGAAAGTATTAGCAAAGCACATTTTGGAGACTCACTGAAGACCTACTGAGTAACAACTTAGGGTGGAGCTCTGCAAAATCTTTGTTTAACGAGCCCTCCCAGGTGATTCTGATGCAGATGCAAGTCTGAGAACCGTAGCCCTGGGAGCCCTGAGGGACGAGTTTTTTATAGAACTAGTGGTGCCATCTGTCTCCGGGAGGCATCTGTGCGTATTGTTAACATATTTATTTTAGCTGGGCTTGCTGGAAGCGGGAGTCTGGTTTGGGGTGTGGTTGAGGGGGCAGCGGGTGAGGGTGTTGGGTTTACGGGCATGAATTTCTGCAAAGCAAGCAAATGGGAAAAAGGACCAGTTCCTTCCCAGGGTAGGATCCCAGCTGCTTGAGTATGAAACACTCTTGTTTTGATCTTTCAAGCAGATCTGCAGTTTGACATCTTCCCACTTCTCAGAGCAGCACAGTACGAAGCTGCTCTCTGGAAGAAGGCTGGTGTTCAGCTGAGCTGTCACAAAATGATGTTTCTCACACTGTTTGCAGAGCCCATGAGAAATGTTAACCAGAAACTTGGTTTGCTGTTCGACATCAGTCTTTATGGTTGAAAACCTTTCTAAAATGGATCTTTTTGCCATTTTAGAGACTAGAGTAATATCCAAAGTGGCAAAGTTGTGAAAGATTTATTGTCTTTACAGAGCGGAGTGGGTTTAAGATGAGCTCTCCAATAGTGTTACCCTTACTTGCATTCTGATTTGCTTCCTGGAGAGGAAGAATTTGGGATGGATGGAGTTCCTGCTGACTGCTAGGATTTACATTATTCGTGGCACGCTCTGTCATGCGTCTTATTTCCCCTTCATAGCTGCACATGAAAGTCATCTGTCCAGTGGGCAGATTACAGGAAGTGTGGCACAGTGTACACGGATGAGGGCAGGGCTGGTTAGTTCACAGTTTTACCTCTAAAACCTAGAATTACACCAGCACCCAACAAACATGTTGAGTAAATGAAAGAACATGGTCATTGTAATTGAATTTTGAATCATTCTAGAATCTATAGGTCTCAGAGTTACCATGCTAAGCATTAATTCCCACCATCCGGTACCATAAGGACAGCCTGTGTAGGCAGGACCAGTTACATAATTCTGGGGGCCGATGCAAAATAGAAATGCAGAGCCCTTTATTCAAAAATTATTAAGAACTTCAGGACAGCGACAGCAGAACATGAAACCAAGAACAGGGCCCTTCCGAGTCAGGAGGTGGGGGAGGGGTGGAGGCTTCTGCACAAGACCCACGAAGTAGAACCTACCGGTAGAAGGTGGAATGAAATTTTACTAATCCTGGTAACTTCTGGAAATAGCTTTAATTTTTTTTTTTTTTTTTGCAGAAATCCTTAAAATGACCTTTTTATGTAGTTGTTTCTCCTTTTCCATGGAAGAGAAGGGCAATATCAAAAGGGGGGTTGGTATCTGTGATAGGATTGGATCATTCCAATTCTCTCCCACCTCGGAAAGCATGTTGCCCTACAGTGCCTCCCACTGCAGAGATCAGAGGGTTTCCCTTCCATTGATGTTGGACTCGGCATATGACTCGCTTTGGCCAATGGAATGCTAGTAGATATGGTATGAGCAAAGACTTTAAATGTCCTCCTGTAGTTTGGCCTCTTGTTCTCTATAAGAACTGTCCTGGGTAGCTGCTGGTCCAAGGAAAATGAGAGAAACATGGAGCTGACCGGATCCCTATCTGCAGCCCAAAGCAGAGCTGCTCCAGCTGCTCCACAGACCTGTGGGGAACAAAAAAAAGAAATGCTTTTGGAAAGCCACTGAGATTTCAGAGTCATTTGTTATGCAGCATTCACACAGCAGATATCTGACTTGTAAGGTGTCCTTCAGGTGGATCTTAGCAAACAGATACTTTGCTGTGGTTTTTTTAAACTTTAGGAATGCTGAGAATAATGACAGTGGAGTTAGAGAATGAGTCAAAATTAATGTTGAACACTGATGTACAATCCTGATGCTCGAATCAAGCCAATGAGCACAAAACAAACTCAGCAAGTACTAAACAAAGTTCTACTAAATAGTGCTAAGCTGGGTATCATTAAAGAGATCTTATTTTAGTTGCTGTTTTTTTGGGGTTTTTTTAGAGATTGCCACATAGTAGCAGCAGAAGCAGCAGGAAGAAGAGGCCTCATTTTTAGGAATGCTTGTTCCATGTTTCAGCAAAGATGGACACAGCAGCTGCTGGCACATCAGCCCTGGCAGCAGGGAGGACCATCACCATATTTTACAGAAAAGGCTCCCACCACTCAGAGAGAGTCTCTATTCCTGACCCATCTTTGGAGATGAGCTGTGATTAGCTCTTGGGGGTGGGGTGGGGCGTCTTTTCTAAGAATTCCAGTGAAAGTTCCAAGCCCATCCTTTGAGCTAGGGTTGAATTGGATTCACCCAGAAGATATGATCCAAGAGTGAAAAAGGGAGGTTCCCTGTGGCAGGCAGAATAATGCTTCCAACCCCATTCCAAAGAGGTCTATATCCTAATCCTGAGAAACCACGAATAGGTTACATGGCAAAGAAGATTTAAGACTGCCAACCAGTTGACCTTAAACTAGGGAGATTATCCAGGTAAACCCAATATAATCACCTGTGTCCTTAAGTGGAAGAAGGAGGGCCGGCTGAGTGGCGCGGTGGTTAAGCGCTGGCTTTGGAAGCCAGCAGCCCCGGTTCGGTCCCACATATGAGGGCCAGTGACACTGCCCTCAAAAAAAAAAAGGGGGAAGCAGGAGGCAGAAGAGGAATGAGAGAGAGAGAGAGAGAGAGAGAGAGAGAGAGAGAGAGAGAGAGAGAGAGAGAAGCATGAGAAGGACTTGGCCTGGTGTCACGGGCTGTGAAGATGGAGGAATGAGACTAAGGAATGTGGGAATCTCTAGAAACTGGAAAAGGCACAGAAACAGAGCCTCCCGTGGGCCTCCAGGAGGAACACAGCCCTGCAATACCTTGACTCTAGCTCAGCGAGACCTCTTTGGGCCTTCTGACCTCCAGAACCTTACAATAATAAAATTTGTGTTGTTTTAAACTACTAAGTTTATGATAGTTATGATAATGATAGAAAACAAACTCATTCCCCCACAGGAAAATAGAGTGCTCTTACCAAAGCAAAGGGCGAAATGCTGGGCAAGCAAATAGACCAGGACAGATGTATAGTGAAGACTAGATCTCTGGGCCTCTTGCTCCATCACTCCCTGGATATTTTCCAATGGAAACGGAATTTACGAAGCGTGTCGGTAGCAGTGTTCCAAAAGCCAAACCTCATAGCACCTCTGAGCAAGAGCAGAAAAGCCCTCCGAGCACTTCATCGGAGGGCACTCCAAACAGGTTCAAAACCTGGTCCCTTTACTCACCTGCTAGGTAACCCTGGGTAAGTTACTTAACTTCTCTGTGCCTCAGTAAAATGAGGATCATGAGTATCTATCTGATGGAGTGTTTATGAAGATTAAGGATGTTAATACATATAACTAAGAATCATTGCTGGCATACAGTTAAGATTCAATAAATGTTAACAGTTTCTATTACGACTCATACCGCTGGGCCGTATCTGTAGTGGGTCTGGAGCCAGACTACGTGCGGTCAAAGCCAGCTCTGTCACTTAGAACTTAATGCTTGGGCCAGTTATTTAACATTTACAGGGCCCAGTTTTTTTCATTGTAAAATGGAGATATTAAAGTTACCTACCTCATGGAGATGTGATGGGGGATTAGTCAATTAATACATGTGAAGTATTATCCTAGAACAGTGTCTGACACATCCAATAAATATCATTTATCATCATCATGACTAGTAGTATGGGTCACCATCACTCTGGATGATTAATAACTAAACAACTAATGCCATGAATTCAATGGTATCATGGGATCATGAAAACTTAAATTTAAGCTAGGAAGAGCAATGGGAGTTATAGGGAACAATACCATCTTTCCTCTTTCAGGAAATCAAATCCTGGTAGCACCTGGGTGTGATGCATATGTATGTAATATAGTAAAAGAAAGTGGCAGAATTAGTTATCAGAAACACACTGTAAGGAAAGACTCATAAAAGGAATGTGCAAAAGGCCCACCGCTTCTCTTTTCTCTCTGTTCCGCTATTATGGAGGGCTGTACTTGGCTTTGCTTTTGAGTCAGTGTTTTTACACTTTGTAACATAATCAGAACATTAGGTTAAGGAACCTTGCCATTTTCCTTTTCAGAGCAGTCCTCAACAATACCAAGAATTCCCACTTTGGTAGATAATGACAAGAAATATGACAGCCCGTTTGTAAATAAGCAAATCTTTTCATGGCAACTGATTTAATCAAAACATTCTGGTTCTTCCTCATCTGAACTCACACAAGGAATGAACCAATCCAATTGGAAAAAAATATTTGTTTTATCTTTGCCACATTTATTTACTCTTAGGGACTGGTTAACTTGATCGGACAGAGAGTTGGAAAGAACAGAAACACTCAACACACTGACCAGCTCTCTTTATCTCTGGCACCAGGTGGAAAGGGTCTGGTGAACAGTTCATTGAAATCCTTTGCCCCCATCTTCAGGGGAGAGAATTAAACTGTCCATGTGCCAAGTTTTGGGGGTGGGAGTGCAGAATGGGAATTCAAAAACATAAGTCAGTCGTTTAACTATCCTCCCTAGCCATGCAAAAAATTAAAAAATATGGAATACTCATGTCAGAAAATTTACTGACAATTTTAGATGTGCAAGGCCTCTGTGTAGGTGTTACAGAAAGGCGACGATATGGATTCAATCTCAAGGAACTCCCAGTCACAGGAGTCTCATAAAGAACACACAGACACCTGTGCGGAGTAGAAAGCTGCAGGCGTGTGTAGGGTGGAGTCTTAGGAAGCAGGGCCGAAAGAGGGTTGTATGCAAGTGCTACATTGGGGGAGGGGTCTGGGTGGAGCCTCTGAGGCAGGACAGGGCACAGAGGAGCTAGTGGAGGTGGGTGCCATCTCAGCAGGGTCCCACGAGGAGCTCTGGAGAAGAACTGGTGCCTGTGGTATAATAAAAAATATGTATCTGGTCTTAGTCCCTGGAATCTAGCACAGAGCTCCCCAAACCCTTAGAAATTATTATCTCTTGTATGCTAATGAGATGAGCCCTGTGTGGGGGCCCTAGACAGCTTCAGGATGGGGGCTGGTTACCAGAAAAACCAACCACATGATAAGACGGTTAGAACTTTCAGCCCCACTCCCCAACCTCTGGGGAGGGCAGAGTGGCTGGAGGTTCATGTCAATTAACAATGGCCAATGATTTAATGACAAATGCCTATGTAATGAAACCCCCATAAAATCCCTAGATGACAGGATTCAGGGAGCTTCTAGGCTGGCATACACATCCGTGTGCCGAGAGGGTGCTGCACCCTACTCCACAGGGACAGAAGCTGCTGGGACCCCTCCAGACCTCGCCCTGTGCACCTATTCATCTAGCCCTTCATTTGTATTCTTTAGAATAAACTGTAGTAGGAAGTGGAGCACATTCCAGAGTTCTGTGAGCTGTTCCAGTGGATTATCAAACCTAGGGGGATGCTTCTTCTATTCTCACAGGGTGAGCATCATGCAAATTCCAAACTACGGGTGATTTTCTTTTTTTATCCCTACAGCTGACAGGTCTAGACACACCTTCCCATCTTAATTCAGGTTATTCAAGAAAGAGAATACTTCAGGTTCAGTGAAACTACAGATAGAAGATACTGACTTACCTTTAGTATTAAAACCAAATTTAAAAATAGCGCACTTAATATATCTTAAATGTTCTCAGCACACACAAAAAATGACAATTATGTGACATGACAGAGGTGTTAGCAAAAGCTGTGGTGAGAATCACATTGCAATATATAAATGTACAAAATCTATGTTATACACCTTAAATGTACTCAATTTGTAGTTCATCAGGTGGAAGTGTGGGTCCCCTGGGGACCCCACGTGACGATGGCATCTGAAGTGGGGGCAGTGTTGTGGACCTGTGGATCTGATGCTAGCGAAGCCTAGGTAGGTAGTGTTAGAACTGAGTTGTTGGACACTCAGCTGGTGTCGGAGAATTGGTTGGTGGCAGGAAAAACCACACAAAGCCACTATCAGGCAGGGTGAGGATGGGGTGTGGAGTCATTTTAGGGGGCAGTGGGAGGGTCACTGGGTCACACAGGTCTGCACAGGGTGAGATCAAACAGGAAGGGATTTTAGGGTGTGTCTAGAGTATGTCTCCCGGAAAGAAAATGAATAAAAAATAAAATCTTCTTGGAGGTTCTGAGAGCAGTCATCTCTGTGTACCAGCCCCTACACTCGGTGTGGGTGCCCAGTGTTTATGAGAGTTTTGCCTGGTCTGCCCTCTCTTCTCTGCCAGACACAAACTGTTCAAGTACAACCTCCTGACCTCAAATCAATTCTGCAAACATTTAGGGAACATCATTTTTCTGATGGGCATTTATGCTAGGAATGAAGGAGCACAGCATAAATAGCTATTGTTGTTATTAGTAATCTTCTTAGACCTAAAGCAAGTTACTTGCCTTTTGGTATTTTAGTTTCCTAACCTGTAAAATGTGGTAATAATAGGGTCTCCCTTGAGGGGCTATTGTAAAGTCTAAATGAGTTAATATATCAAAACACTGAGAAGGAGGCCTGGCATATATTAAGTACCTAATAAACATTAGCCAGTATTATTACTATTTTCATATCATAACAATGTAATATATTATAGTATACTATGTATTATATAATATTACATTATGATATTATATTATAATATTTTATTATGATTAAGACAGATACAGTCTTTGGTCTCATGCAACTTATAGGCTAATGGGGAAAACAAAAAATTATAATAGAATGGTGAGTGTTAATATACTGAGTAGTAGAGGAACGTTCAGGAGAGGCCCCCATACCAGGTTTGGAGGGTCATTGAAGATTTTCTAAGGGGAACAATGGCTTAGCTGAGACCTGAAAAATGATTAAGAGATTTTCAGATATGGGTGGATTGTGGGGAGGGAGAACATTTCGGGCAGAGAGACTAGCACTGCACAGTCAGCCTGTGAGAGAAAAAGGGCTTCGTGGAGAAGAGTGGGACACAACAGCAAAGTCATACAGACCTGGTAAGAGATGATAGGAGTTCGGACTTGATCCAAAATGGAGAAGACACAAGTCCCGCCCTTGAGTAGCTCCTACTTAAGTGGGAGAGATGGACATAAAATAGGTACTTTATTATCTTTATTAATTATTTAATATAATGTGAGACTAGAAGAAGGGGCCCCCAACCCTGCCTGTGGCAGAGAAAGAAGGGCTTAGGGAAAAGGCCGACATGCAATGCACAGATCAACATGGACAGGAGTCACACAGGAACACCTCTTGTTCCCAGGCACGCCCTCTTACCTTCCTTCTCAGGTCCCTTTGGTGGAACAACAGTCCTCATCAAGTGAGAGACTTGAGTGTGATCCCCAGCACCATTTTGTCTCTCACCTCTCACGTTCAACCAATGGCCAAGACCCAATGAGTTGCCACCCCAGTTCTGTTACCTCTAATTCACTAAGTGAGGGCTTTATTATTGGTCAAGGAATAATTTCAACCACCGTGTCTACTTCTCACTTTGCCTGGATCAAATTCACTTCTGCGACCATGACTGCCAGAGTGGTCTCTCCAACATGGAAATCCAGCTTTGTCTCTCTCTGGGGCAAAACTGTTCAATTTCCACATCGTCTTGCTCTTCCTTAATTTTTACTCATCCACAGAGCTAGTATGAGCTAACAATGAATGTGTGTGTAATACCTTCAGCCTCTCTGGGGAAATACGAGTGCTATTTTCATTATTTATTTTTTTATTGAGATATAACCAACATATAACTTTGTGTAAGTTTAGGGTGTACAACATATGGATTTTGTACATTTATATATTGTAACGTGATTCTTACCATAGCTTTAGCAAACACCTCTGTCATGTCACATATTTGTCATTTTTTTCTTTTTGTGGTTGAGACCATTTAAGATATATTAAGTGTGCTATATTTAAACTTGGTTTTCATACTAAAGGTAAGTCAGTATCTTCTATCTGTAGTTTCACTGAACCTGAAGTATTCTCTTTCTTGAATAACCTGAATTAAGGTGGGAAGGTGTGCCTAGATTTGTCAGCGGTAAGGATAAAAGAAAAAAAATCACCGTTACCTCCCTTTTTTTTGTCTTCCTAGGGTGAGCACTATACAAATGCCAAAATATGGGTCAGAGGGAAGAAAGGTCATTCAGGGATAGAGTCTTTCAAGTACAATGACTTCTTAGCCAGAATAACGTAAGATTCCAGATTCCCCTGCTTTTTTGTCCTTCTCCAAACTTTTCTAGTTTTACTTTTTTTTTTAATTTAATTTTTTTTTTTTAATTTAATTTTTTTTTTTTTGAGGGCAGTGTCACTGGCCCTCATATGTGGGACCCGAACCGGGGCCACTGGCTCCCCACACCAGCGCTTAACCACCGCGCCACTCCGCCGGCCCTAGTTTTACTTTTTAAATAGTCAAGTTTATTGGGGAATATTTTACATAAAATAGAATTTACTCATTTCAAGTGTATAATTCAGTGCGTTTTTGTTGATTGTGTACAGTCATATAACTGCTGCCTTAATCAAGATATAAACCATTTCTATCAATTCTAAAAGCCCTGTCATGCTCCTTTGCAGCCGCTCTCCTCACCTACCCCCACTTCCTGGCACCCGATCTGTTTCTCAGAATGTCACATAGATGGAATCTTAAAATGTGTAGGCTTTTGTGTCTGGCTTCTCATACTTAGCATATTGCTTTTGAGATGAATTCACATTGTTGTGTGTGTTAGTAGTTTGTTCTTTTTTTATTGCTGAGTATTATTCCATGGTCTGGATGTAGCACAATTTGTTTTACTACTCATCTATTGGTGAATATTTGGGCTATTGCCAGTCTTTAGTTATTATGAATAAAATTATTATAAACATTCATGTACATCATCTTGTAAAATAACAGCTTTGTTGAGCTATGTTCACATAACATTATCTTTTGAAGAACAGAAATTTTTAATTTTGATGAAGTCCATTGTATCAGTTTTTTTTTTTTGTGATGTTGTGTCCCAGCTAAGAACAGACATATGAGTTAATTTTTCTCACATAAACATTGGGAGTGGTATTGCTGGATCATATAACAGCTGCATGTTTAACTTTATAAGAATGTGCCAAACTGTTTTAAAGAGGTTTTGGTTTTACCATTTTCCATTTTCACAAGCAATCTGAGATTTTCAGTTGCTCCACATGTTCGCCAATGTTTGGTAATGTCAGTTTTTTTATTTGTTTTAAATTTAGGCATTCTAGTGGGTATGCAATGGTATCTTCTCATGTTTTAATTTACATTTCCCTAAATTCAAATTAGCATCTTTCTTTTTTTTTTTTTAAGATTTTTTTATTGGGGAAATGGGGGAGGGGAAGAGCATTGGGGAATTGGGCAAGGGGAACAGACAAGTTGCTGTCCTTTTGTTATTCATTCTAGTTGTGGAGGATGTTGCTTCACTGGCCCATGTTGGTATTATCATTGCACTCTTCCTGGATGAGGCAGATCGGTCACCGGCCTCTGGATGGCTGCTCATGGAGGCTCTTGGCAGCTCACACCAGCTGCTGGCCGCTCACGTTGGCTGCCAGTCACTCACTGTAGACTATGGCAGCCCACTGCAGCAGAGGCTGCAGCCTGCACCGTTGCCAGGATTCACGCAGCCCAGCTCCAGGTGGACCTGTTGCTCACCATCTTAGCTGTAGAGGGCAGTGTCACTGTCTCTCATATGTGGGATCCGAACTGGGGCCACTGGTGTCCCAAGCCAGCTCTTAACCATCGCACCATTCGGCTGGCCCAAATTAACATCTTTTAATGAACTAACTTGCCATTCATACATATTGGTTGGTGAAAATGTCTCTTTAAATATTTTAACCCTGTTTTAGTTGGATTTTTTTATAGCCTTATGGAGCTATAAAAGTTTGTTATAAGTATTGTGGAAACAAGTCTCTTATCAGATATAGAATTTTCTAATAATTTTCCAAGTCTGTGGCTCCCTTCACCCTGACACATTATCTTTTAAAAAAAATAACAGCTTTATTGAGATATGTTCACATTGTCTTTTGAAGAACAGAAATTTTTATTTTGATGAAGTCCAGTATATGAATTTTTTATTTTGTGGTTTATGATGTTTGTGACCTAAGAATCCTTTGCCTAACCCACGGTAATAAAAATTTTCCCATTTTTCACAAGTGTTATAGTTTTGTTTCTTACATTTAAGTCTATGATCCATTTTAAATTAATTTTTTTTTCCATGTGGGAGTCGAACCGGCAGTGTTGCTGTTAAGAGTGCACGCTCTATCCATTGAGCTATCTGGGCGACCAAATTAGTTTTTCTATATAGTATGAAATAAGCGTTGAGGTTCATTTTTTCAGTATGGATGTCTAATTGTTCCAGCATCATTTGTTGAAAAACTATTCCTTATCCATTGAATTACCTGGGCAATTTTGTTGAAAATCAGTTGACTATATTTTGGTGGAGCTATTTCTTGATTCTCTAGTCTGTTTTTTTAAATCTATATGTCTCTTTAGATGAGTACTGCACTGTCTTTATTACTGTAGCTTTAGAATAAATCTTGAAATCAGATAGAGTGAATTCTGCAACTTTGTTACTCTTTCAAAAATCATTTCTAGGTCTTTTGCATTTCTAAATAAATTTTAGAATTAGTCACTTTTACAACAACAACTAAATGCTATTGAAGTTTTATTTAAGATTGTGTTGAATTTATAGATCAATTTGGGCAAATTTACATTTTAAGAATATTGACCCTTCCCATCTGTGAAAATGATCTTTCTTTATTTGTTTAGTTCTTCTTTAATTTCTTTGGCATTACTTTTTTTTTTTCAGTGTACAGGTCTTTGCACATATTTGATTAAATTTATGTCTAAATATTTCATGTTTTTAATGTATTATAAATGGTATTTTTAACATTTTCAATTTCCAATAGTTTGTTCCTAGTAAATAGAAAAACAACTTATTTTTTTACCTTGACCTTGTATCCTGAAACCTAGCTAAACTCACATATTTGTTGTAGTAACTATTTGTATTTTTGATTCCTTAGGATTTTCTATGTAGACCATTATTCTGTTTGCAATTTAACACATTTTTACTTCTTTTACAATCTATATACTTTTATTTATTTTCTTTTCTTATTGCATTGGCTTGGACCTCCAATGCAATAGTGAAATGAAATTGTAAAAGTGGACATTCTTTCTTTGCTCCCAGTCTTAGGGGGGAAGCATTCAATCTTTTACCATTAAGAATCATGTTAGTGACTGACCAAGTGGCGAGGTGGTTAAGCGCTGGCTTGGGAAGCCAGCGGCCCCGGTTCGGTCCCACATGCGAGGGCCAGTGACACTGCCCTCAAAAAAAAAAAAAAAAAAAAAAAAGAATCATGTTAGCTAATGGTATTTTTGTTGATAAGGTTTGTCAGATTGAGTAAGTTTCCATTTATTCCTAGTTTGCTGAATTTTTTATTTTTATAATGGAAAGATGTCAAATTATAATTTTCTTACATGTATTGCGATCATTATATGACTTTGCTATTTTAGTCTGTTGAGATTGTGAATTTTACTGATTGATTTTGAACGTTGAACCATCCTTGCATTTCTGGACTACACCCACGTGGGTCATTATTATCCTTTTTATATATATCTGGATTGAATTTGCTAATATTTTGTGACTGTGCTCATAAGAGACAGAGGTCTATTGTTTTCTTTTTCTGTCTCATCTCTCTTTGGTATCTCCTCTAAAATGAGTTCTATTTTTTTTTTTTTAAAGTTTACATAGAATAGGTATTATTTCTTCTGTAAGTATTTACCCATGAAGCCTTCTGATTCTGGAGTCTATTTATTTATTAATAATATAAATAGGTCTATACAGGTTATTCATTTCTTCTTGAATAAGTTTTGGTAGTTGGTATTTTGTTCTTTTGCAGTTGTCTCTGTGAGATATTGGCATATAATTATTTTCTGATTTCCAATTCTATCAGTGATATCTTATTTATTATGCCATCTTTATTTTTGTCCATTTAATGTCTGGAATCAACAGATTACAATAGAGTTAATCTGGTTGACAATGAACATGTGGCAGAGAATACTTGGTGGTTGTGGCAGAGTGAAAAGCATTGTAAACCTGGGGCTAAAAATATTATGTTGAGAAAGACAGGATTTGCCTGATGACTTTGTCAGATGAATTTGTCTCTTTTAAGCATGAGTTTTAAAAAGGGGAACATAATTAAGGGGGAATTTGTAATAAGAATCTCCTTCCCAGAAAGCATTGAAAAAACAAAAGGGTAAATAAAGAAACAAAAACCCATAGACACAGACAATGGTTTAGTGGTTACCAGAGGGTTAAGGGTGAGGGGAGATGGTAGAAGAGGGTAAAGGGGGTCAAATATATGGTGATGGGAGGGGGAGTAACTCCAGGTGATGAGCATAAAATGTGATATATAGGTGATATATTATAGAATTCTACACTTGAAACCTATGTAATTTTACTAACCATTATCACCCCAATAAATTTAATTTAAAAAAGGGAAAAATGGCAGGACTTACCAGCATGACATTCAGTTTTTTTTAAAAGATTTTTATTAAAATGTAGCTAACATACAATATTATAGTACAGTTTCAAGTGTACACCATAGTTATGCAGCATTTATATACCTAAAGAAGTGATTACCATGATAAGTCCAGCAACTACCTGACACCGTACTATGCTATCACAATATTAGTGAGTATATTCCCCATGTTGTAAATTACATCCCCACAACTTATTTGTTTTATACCTGGAAATTTGTACCTCTTATTCCTCTTCACTTTCCCACATTTTTAAATATTTCAATTACATTGATATTCAATATTATTTTATATTAATTTCAGGTCTACAGCATAGTGGCTAGACATTTATATAATTTAAGATGTGATCCCCTGATTAGTCTAGTACCCACCTGGCACTATACACAATTATTACCATACTATTGATTATATTCCCTATGCTTTACATTACATCCCCATGATTTATTTTGTAACTACCATTTTCTAAATCCCTTCACCTTTTTCACCCTGCCCCCCAACCTCCTCCCATCGATCACTCCAATGAATCTAATGCCCATCTGACACCATACATAGTTATTACAATATTATTATGCTATATCCTACACCCCCACGATTACTAACTATGTAACAACCAATTTGTACTTCTTAATCCCCTTCCCTTTTTTCACCCACACTCCCAAACCCCCTCCTATCTGGCAATCAAAATGTTTTCTGTATTTAAGAATTTGTTTCTGTTTTGTTTATTGTGTTCTTTAGATTCCATATATAAGCAAAATCACACTGCATTTGCATCTGTCTTTCTCTGTCTGACATACTCCATCAGCACAATACTATCCAGGTCCAGCCATGCCACCACAGATGGCAGGAACCATTTCCTTCCCTGATCAAGTAATATTCCAATGTATA
Source organism: Aselliscus stoliczkanus (assembly GCA_033961575.1). Taxonomy (NCBI): domain Eukaryota; kingdom Metazoa; phylum Chordata; class Mammalia; order Chiroptera; family Hipposideridae; genus Aselliscus; species Aselliscus stoliczkanus. The sequence continues at coordinate 118,834,564 of CM066727.1, read as the reverse complement.
TATGTACCACCTCCTCTTTATCCATTTATCCATCAACAGACACCAGGCTGCCTTCACATCTTGGCCATTGTAAACAATGCTGCAATGAACATATAGATGCACATGTCCCCTCAAAGTAGCATTTGGGTTTCTTCAGATGAATACCCAGAAGTCCTTCTTTGTCTCTTTAAAGTCTATTTTGTCTGGTATAGGTATTGCTACTGGTATAAGTTATTTGCTTTTTTTGTTTGTTTTTTCTGTTTTAGTTTCCATTTTCATGAAATATCTTTTTCCATCCCTTTACTTTCTCTCTCTGTGTGTCTTTCAATCTCAAGTGATTCTCTTGTAGGTAACATATGTAAGGTTTTTGTTTTCTTATCCATTTAGCTCTCCTATGTCTTTTGATTGGAGCATTTAATCCATTTACATTGAAAGTAATTGTTGATAGATATGTAGCTATGGTCATTTTAGCATTCATAATTTTGATCTTTTTTTTTTTCCATATTAAAGAAGTGCCTCTAACATTCCTTGTAATACTGGTTTAGTGGTGATGAATTCCAGCTTTTTCTTGTCTGAGAAGCTCTTTATTTGTCCTTCAATTCTAAATGATATCTTTGCTGGATAGAGTTTCCTGGTTTTAAGTCCTTGCTTTTCATCATGTTGAATATTTTGTGCCAATTACTTCTGGTCTGCAAAGCTTCTGTTGAGAAATCAGCTGACAATCTTATGGGAGCACCCTTATAAGTTACTAGCTGCCTTTGTCATGCTGCTTTTAGGATTCTCTCTGTCTTCAAATTTTGCCATTCTAATTATTTATAATGTGTCTTGGTATGGGCATGTTTGGGTTCATCTTATTTGGGACTCTCTGCACTTCCTAGACTTGTATGTCTATTTCCTTCACCAGATTAGGAAAGTTTTCAGTCATTATTTCTTCAAATAGATTCTCAATGCCTTGTCTCTCTCTTCTCCTTCTGGTTACCCCTATGATGCAAATGTTGGCATGCTTGATGTTGTCCCAGAGGTCTCTTAAACTATCCTCATTTTTTTGGATTCTTTTTTCTTTCTGCTGTTCCAATTGGGTGTTTTCTGCAACTTTCTCTTCCAAGTCGCTGATTCGATCCTCTGCTTCATCTATTCTGCTCGTGATTCCTTCCAGTGCATTCATTTCAGTTATTGTATTCTTCACTTCTGACTGGTTCTTTTTTATATGGTTTCTATGTCCATTTTTATGCTTCCTATCTCTTTGTTGAAGTTGTCACTAAGTTCCTTGAGCATCCTTATAACCTGTAGTTTGAACTCTTTATCTGGTGGGTTGCTTGCCTCCAGTTTGTTTTATTCTTTTTCTGGAGTTTTCTCCTGTTCTTTCATTTGGGATGTATTTCTTAGTTTCCTCAATTTATCTGCCTCTCTATCTGTTTCTATGTATTAGGTAGATCTGCTATGTCTCCCAGTCTTGGCCAGGTGGCCTTATATAGTAGGTGCCCTCTGGAGCCCTGGCACTGTCTCCCTGGTCACCTGCTCTAGGTGCTCTAGGAGTGTCCCCTGTGGGCTGTGTGTACCCTCTTGTCTCCTGTTATAGTTGAGCCATGATTGCTATTGGCACATCAGTAGGTAGGATTTATCCTCAGGCTGATTGGCTGTGTGGTTTGGCCACATCTACACCTACAAGCTGCTGTGCAGTGGGCTTAACCACTGAGTGGGATTTGCCCCAGTGGGCTTTTGTGCCTGCTGAGACTGACCTTTGGGTGTGCCACTTGTGGTACTAATCTTGCTGTGCTGTGGTCTGAAGCCAACCTCCAGATATGTTGGTTCTGGAGCCTTTTGGGACGGGCTTTGGTGCACGCCTGGGTCACCCACTGACTGTGTCTGGTTGGGGGCTACCTGGTAGGAGCTACAAAGTGACGGTGGTTGTTTGTTGCCTGTGCTAACGCTGTAAGCATGTGGGAGAGGCCACTCTGTGAACCGAGGACATCTGCCACCAGTACCAGGCCTGGGGTTGCTCTGCAAAAATCCAGGACACACTGAGTCCTGCTGCCATCTGCCAACTCCATTAAGGCTCAGCCATTGATAAAGCCTCATGCAGTACATGAGTTGGGTGAGGCAGGGCCTTAGGCAGTCACTAGAGTGGGAAGAGTTGTGGTCACCAGGTTAATGTAGATTCTGGTTTGGTGCCCATGCTGAGCCTAGAGCTACTCAGCAAATGTCTCAGAGCACACTGAGGCCAGTTGCCAACCACCTGAGTCCTGAGGACTCTGATAGTTTTTCAAGAAAGAGTGCAATGTGGGCAGAGCTGGCTGCTCTCAGAGAAAGTGCCTCCAGCATTTGGGGAGCTGGGTAGGGTGGGGTCCCAGTGAGTCAGCAGGGTGGAGCAGCAGAGCTCACCAGGCCAATCAAATTCAGATTTTCCCGGGAGGGAGAGGGCTCAACAAAGGAAAGATGGTACCTGCCTGCCAGTTGTATGGGAGGAAGTCCTTGCAAAGTCCTTAAATTGTAACTGTCCTCTAGCCCCAACTTGAAGCCACACGCCTCAGTCTGCCCCCCGTATGCCTTCAATATCCCCGAGTTACTGTCCCTTCACCAGAGCCCAGGGTGAGTGCCTGTGAGTGAGTCTGTACGTGGGCTGTTGGAGAGGATGCTTTGGTTTCCCACAGCTTTCTATCCTACCTGGATGGTTGTTTTTCACAGCCAGATGTTGGGGGGCGGGCTCCTCTTTCCGGCTCCAGCACTCTGGGCTGAGGAGACCTGTGTGGGGCTGGAGTCTCTCGCTTCTCTGAGGGGAACCTCCATGGCTGAGTTATCCCTTCTGGTTCTCATCTGCCACCCAGAGGTTTGGGACCAGCCGGTTTTGTGTCTCTCTCCCTCCTATCAATCTTGACGTGGCTTTTTCTTTATATCCTTAGTTACAAAACTTCTGTTCAGCCAGACTTCTGATGGTTCTCCAAGTTGACTGTTCTATAATTGAGTTATAATTTTAATGTTCACAGAAGGAAGCAGGCAGTGTTTATCTACTCTGCAATCTTGGATCTCCTCCCACAGTTATTTCTACATAGTTTTTTTCTTTTCGTTCCTTCTTCTTCTTTTTTTTTGTTTTGTTTGTATCTCATAAGAAACAAGACTTTACTTTAGTGTTTGTTTTAGAATTGTTGGCACATACTGAAATGTAACAATTTCCTGATTGGGAGTATTTTAAAACAAAACAGAATGAACCCAATTTTCTCCCACAATTCTTTATCCCTAGTCTATGTTTAAATACGGTAAATTACCTTTGAAAATGTTACAGCCACATGTGTTGGAATAGCACAGTCAGAGATATGAATGGCCTATTTTAAAAACAACTTACCCTCCAACCTACTTTTCCACTTCAAAGGTCTTCTTTGTTCATTTTTAAACCCTATACTGCTTTCCTAAAGACAAATTTGTTTACAAGTACAAAATATCCTACTTAATCTATTTTGGCTTAATTTATTTACATGTAAAGTAGGCATTTTTTCCTACCATCCTCAAAGTACTGTGATAAGAATAAAATCAGATATATACTTTACCATATTGGTGAAAAGAGGGTAAAACCATCACATAAAGGCACATTGATGATATTACATTGCTTTCCTTTATGGTAGGGTATGACCATATAATTTTGATGTGCTGGGATCACAGAAAAGGCCTGTGTGTGATTAGCTGCCCTCTCCACATGGTACAGACATGGAGGATGCCCTGTGGCTTGAGGAGGTGGCTACTGTTTATACTGTTTAGAGCTTGCCTTTTGTAGCTCTACCACATGCCTTTAGTTAAAGTTAGTCTCACCCATGATTGCCAATCTCCAGGTGGGTTCACTGGGTGCTGCTGCTTCTCAGAATTCCATGACTAAGCCAGGAGTGGTGTTTGCTATTTACTAATAAGTATCTCTTCTACCTGCTCTGCTTACCTCATCATCACACCAGGCCTTGACCTTCATGAACTTTTCTGGAAAAATCAAACATACCTAGAAGTTGCCCAGGCTTAGGTCTAATTATACCATCAATTGCTCTTTGTGAGGTTATGGAACAGAGCTTGGAAAGTGATTTGAACAACAAAAAGCATAGCAGTTCATCAAATCCAAATTTTTCATGAGAAAACAAGAATCCAGAGAAGCAAGGGGTTTGATCAAGGTCTCGTTTCCTGTCCCCATGAATCCTTTCGGGGCTTCTCAAGGTGGTTAGAGTGGTGCCCTCCAGCTGTTTGCAAAACTACTCTGTGCATTCCTCCATGAAGTTTCACCCTTTGTTAATGGTGTCTCTTTCACTAGACTGAGATCTTCTTAAGAGTGGGCTGAGTTATATTTGTCCATAAGACCTGGAACATTTTAAGTACTCATGAATGTTTGTTGAGTGGGTGAGTCTCTCACATGCTACCTACTAGGTACTAAATTGTGAGGCCAGGCTCAGGCAGATTAAGGAGAAACTCCAAAAGAGCCAAGCTCCTCTTGGTAGCAGACTAAGTCTGAAGGCTAAGCCATAGATGATGATAAGAAGCACAGCTAGGGCCGGCCGAGTGGCACGGTGGTTAAGCGCTGGCTTGGGATGCCAGTGGCCCCGGTTCGGGTCCCACATATGAGCGTCAGTGACACTGCCCTCAAAAACCAAAACAAAACAACCACCAAAAAGAAGCACAGCTAAACAGAGGAAGATGAGAGTTAAAGGGATCCAGGCCAGGAAGAAGGTAGTAAAAGTGTTTCAGGTTCCTCACTTGTGGATGCAGTCAATTCATTCATTCATTCAGTAACTTTATTGTGGGTATATACTATGGACCAAGCGCTGCTTCAGGCTCTGCGGATACAGTTGTGAATATAACAAAATCCCTGCTTATGTTCCAGTGGGAGAGAGACATTAAACATATGACAAATAGAAAACTGTTAAAACATCAGGTGGTGTTAAGTGCTGGTATGAAAAATAAAGTAGGGGAAAGAAACAGTCACTGATAAGAAAGGGGAGGCCTCTCTGAGCAGATATCTGAATGGAATGAGGGAGTGATGTCATGAGAATATCAGGGAAAGGGCATTTCAGGGAGAACAACAAGTACAAAGGCCCTGAGCATGCTTGCTGTGTTCGAGAAACCAGGAGTCCAGAGGGTCAGAGCATCATGAGGGAGAAGAAAGGAGATAAAGAAAATTATTCTGCACTAGTGAAATCCAACACCAAAGTCTTATGCTTGATGATGATCCTCTGACTAGATAGACCAACTCCAACAAAGAGAGTCCCGCAGAATGCTACACGCTGACCTTTGTCTCTCACGGGTGCTTTAATGGGGACCATCCACCACTGGGACCTCACCTGAGGTCAACAGGCCCCTGTGGATTCATAGTCAGGCTTCAGGTTGTCAGTTAAACCCCCAAGTCTGTGCCTCCAGAACACCTGTAGAGAAAGTCTTAGATGGAGCCTGCACACATGACTGCAGGGCCAGTTCGGAATATAGAATAATGGCATAGGTCAGGTGTGAGAACCCAGCCACACTGCCTATTGAACACAGAGAAACATGCTTCACTTCCACAGAAAAATAAATTCACTCCCATTTATCTCAAAATATTCATTCTTTTGGGTCTATCTTTTAATTCCCCCTTCTAGTAGGGACTTGGGTCCAGAAAAATACTTCTCCACCATAAGAAAAACAATGAAAAGGTGATAACAAATGGTAAGTAGTGCTCAGTGTTGGAGAGACCAGGGAGGATGGTGAGGGCTGTGGTGAACGTGCTCCCCAGAGGGAGAAGCCACTGCTCGGCTTCCACTGATCACTACCTTGAGTGGGGAGGACCCAGCATTGACAGGTTTTAGGGTTGGTTAAAAATAGGCAGAAATCTGTATCTCTTTGGGGCTGAAATCTCCAGATTAATTTAATTCACATTTTTTAATTTTAAGAACCCTGGCATATGAACCATAACACCCTGGGGAGGGGGGTGGAATATGGCCCATAGACAGGTGGTTTGTGAACTGTCTCTATAGATTTTACCAGAATTCCTAAGAGATCTGTGACTTAACATTAACAACCACTGTCCTAGAACATGATACCCCTTAATTTCTGTGGTAGGAAAGACCGAGGGCATGGCCATCTCCCACGTTCCTAGGTCCGGGAATTCTATGGGAAAGCCATCTGCCTGGTTTCTTTCTCCCTCCATTCCTAACCCAGAGTGCTGATGACAGCAGCATCAGTTTCTCTTCCTCTTCCTTTGTTCACTAGGGAGTGTCCTCTATTATGGGGATGAAGCAAGTAGGACATTATAAAAGGAAATTGGTACTGAGAAATACCAGAGGAGAAGTAAGAGATGCTCATTAAAGTAGAAGGGTAGCTCTCTTCTTTGTCTTCTCAGTTCTCCATTCCACTGTTCCCCATGGGTCCCTCCACATCCAACCCACTACACCCCAAGAGAGTGCCTTTGATTATAAGTTACAGAAACCCAAATCAAACTAAGTTGGGAAAAGATAAACTCATTGGCTACTGTATCTGAGAGGCCCCAGGGTAGCACAGCTTCAGGCATGTTGGATTCAGTGCTCATCATCTCACAAGGGGAGGGATTGTTTCTCTTGTAGCGCTTATGTCAAATCCTAAAAAATAAAATAATCTTCTTGGGCTGTGATACTGGACAGAACCCTGTATCCAGGAGCATGGGGTATTCCTAGTGGCAAGCCTGGGTCACATGCTCTCCAGAAAAGTATGTCCCAGAATCACAGGGAGTCTGAGAGCACGGTGTGTGTGTGTGTGTGTGTGTGTGTGTGTGTGTGTGTGTGTGTGTGTGTGTGTATGTTGGTTGGTGGTGAGATAGCGAACTCAAAAAGGAAGGGATGGTGGTCACCTAAAAGCATACCTTCTGCCCACAAGTGCTTCAGACACAACAGTCAAGGATCATCCTATACTTCCCCAATCCTCAAAACAAAAATTAATAAACTCTCCCTGCAACTTGGCAGAAGCTCATCAATTCCAGTATTAAAACATGTGCATTGCAAAACCAAGAATGTCTGGTCCAGGTTTGGAACATAGAGAAGATTTTCAAGCCTTGGCAATTCCTCACCACAAGCAACAGTAGGAACTCTGCAGCTTCATGAAAACCTCCCTTCCTTTCCTCCCAAGCCATGACAGTTCACTACTGTAGTCATGCACCTGCCCCACCGAACAGAACAGGTATGTTTCTGAAGATCTAGGAACAAATGGAACCACTTTTTCACCCTATAAATTTAAAGCTGAGGATGAGCTCCAGGGATAAACTACAAGAAATTTTCCAGCAGTCAAAGGAGGGTGACTGTTGAATTTCCTACAGACAAAAATGATGATCTTACCCATGGGGAGAAAAATCCAAACACACTGAGGGTAAAAGGATGATTGATAGTTGAAATAACAGCTAATATTTATTACCTGCTGAGTGCCAAACGATTTTTCATAGATTATCTCATTTAATTCTCACAACAGTTGTATAAGGTAAGTTCCTCTTTGTAAGAGGCTAAATAATTTGCCAAAGATCACATATGTAGAAAGTGATGTCAGAGTGAGGATTCATGCCTTGATAGTTTAACTTTAAAGCTATTCTACTAAAGCATCCATCCATCCATTCATTCATTCAGCAATTATGTGAAATGCTTACTACATTCAAGGTGCTAAGATACAACTGTGAACAATGCAAAGACAAATACATGTCCTCATGAAGCTTACATTCTAATGGGGGAGAAAGACAGGAAACCAGAGCAATAAATAAAATATAAACTAGGTTAAATGGTGATCAGTGTAAAGTGTAAAGAAAAAGACTAGAGCAGGGAAGAGAGATAAGTGAGTGGGGAAGGGTCGATTCTGAATAGGGTAATCTAGCAAGGTCCCACTGAGAAGGTGACCCTGAATAAAGATCCAAGGAAGCAAGGAAACAAACCATGCAGGTATCTGAAAGGAAGAGCATGATAGGTAGAGGAAACAGTATAGATAAAGGCTCTGAGGAAGGAGCAAGGGCAGCATGTTCTAGAAATAGCAAAGTCCAATGTGACTTGTGCAGAGTGATCAAGGAATAGAACCAGAGATGAGATCAGAGGCAAATGGGACCAGGTCTTGCAGGGTCTTGGGAGTGGCTATTAGGATTTTTTTCTTTTACTCTGGTGTGATGTAGCCATTTGGGTTGTAGCAGAGTGATATGAATTGACTGAGTTTAAATCACTCACTCTCACTGCTCTGTTAGGAAAGCCTGTAAGGGGGGCAAGGATGCCAGCATGGAGGCTGCAGCACTAAGCCAGGCAGAGATGAGGTGGCTTAGACTGATGTGTGGTCGAGATGTGGCAAGTGCTTCAATTCTTGGTTTATTGTGAAATCAAAGTCAAAGGATTGGCCGACAGGTGGGACGTGGATGTGTGGGAAAGAGGCTTTGGCTAAGGTTTTATTTAGCCTGAACAACTAAAGACTGGACTTGACATTTTCAGAGATGGGGAAGATTGGAGGAGGAATGGGTTTTGTTTTTGTTTTAAAGAGAGGTTGTCTTAAAGGGTTATCAGGTCTCAGTTTGTGACATATTAAGTTGGATATGTCTTTAAGACATTGAAAAGTAATGCTGAGTGACAAGTCTGGAGTTCAGGCGAGAGGTCCACCAGGATTGGAGTTATAAGCCCTACAAACTACTATACTCCCTTAGAGTAATTGAAGACACTGACCCATGTGCAATTTTGGGAAAATGGTGACTGTATGAAAAAAAACAAAACAACTTGAACAGTATTAAGAAAAGTCAAATTTAGGGCCGGCCGAGTGGCACACGTTGGTTAAGAGTTGGCTTGGGACAACAGATCTGAGCAGCAGGGCTCCACATTTGGATCCCACATGAGGGCCAGTGATGCTGCACCCTCTACAGCTAAGATGGTGAACAACAGCTGAACCGGGAGCTGGGCTGCCGTGAGTGGACAGCGTAGGACTGAAGCGGGCTGCTGTAAGCTACCGTGAGTGGCCGGCAGCTGGTGTTAGCTGCTCTGAGTCACTGTGAGCAGGGCAGTCCAATGGCCAGCAAGTGACTGCTTCAGCCAGGAAGAGTGCAATGATCACAATAGCAACATGGGCCAGTGAAGCAATGTCCTCCACAACTAGACTGAAGAACAAAAGGACAGCAACTTCTGTGTTCCTCTTCCCCCATTCCCTAATGCTGTTCCTCTCCCCCAATTCCCCAATAAAATCTTTTAAAAAGGTCAAATTTAAAATTTCACCTATATCCTGCCACGTTAACACCTTTCATTTCTCCACATTCCCTTCTGTTTTTACCCACATGCAAACGTAAATGTTAAAATGTAGTAATAGCATAGATACAATTTCATATTCTACTTTTTTTTCACTTAACATGATCCCGTGAACATTTTCCTAAGAGGCCCCCGTTTGTGTTTCTTGGGGATTAAAAAGACCAACAAAGTGCTGAGAAATGTTCCAGAAACAAAAATTGAAAATCCTACTTTGGTACAAAGTTTGGTGCCCTTACAGCTGCTGTTGTGCTTATTGTAAGCTTTGTGTACAATGACGCTCTGGGAAGGTGGCTTTGAGCTGGGACCTGAATGATGAGAGCTGGTCATGCACCCTGGGGAAGGGCATTTTAGGAAGAAGGAACAGCCCGTGTTAGGAAGCAACAGGAAAGCACATTAAAGAAATGTTCCTGGAAGATTCACTTCAATTGGCAATAGAAATTTATCTTTGAAAAAAATGTTAAATGTCTTTTAACTACAGAACAGTGAGTACACCCTTCTTCTGGGATTCTCTAACAGGGAAGGAGAAGAGATATGGAATAATTTAGTGAATCCCAGTAGATGTAGTGGTTCTTAAAGGTACAGGACCTCAGACTACACACAAGCTCTATATGGAATCTGATTTGTTCATTCATTCCAGTCCCTCACCCGGACCTGGAGTCCACTCCCTTAATTTTAGAAAAAAGGTCACGGGCCTAACGACGGTAAAGGATCCCTGAGAAGTCTTCCATTACTCTATAGAGGGTTTCAATTAGCTCTGCCCTTCACATCAAAGACTCTAAAAAACAAAACATGATTCTGTACATACGACTTCATCGTAGAGAAAGCCCTTTATTAGCTGGCAAATGCCTCACCCCTCCCTAGCTCACCTGCCTATCATTTGCATAGTTATTTACTCAAAAGCAGTAATATGGAGAAAACAAACCTCCTTTGACTTCTGGCGGGAAAGGCGGGGAGCTGGTTTACGCTTCCTTCCAGAGCCAGTAGGGGGGGCACCAGGCAAGGTTTGTGAGCCTCGCCTCCCCCACGTCTCCTCCGACTTCCTCGCCCAACTTCCCTTAGCCACCGCTTCAACTAAAAGTGGCCATTGACCTTTCAAGCTTTGGAGTAGTGATGCAATAGAATAGTATTTCAAAGAAAAATGATTATCGATATTTGGGATCCGGTTTTCCCACGAATGTTAATGGTTTTTAAAAAGTAGGTCACATTTAAAGTAGGTCACATTTCGGGGCGGGCATGCAGGCAACAGGAGTTTCAACTGAGCCTAGATGACCTTCATCCGGGTGGGAGGAGGTGAAGGGTCCCCGAGCAGGGAACAAATGATAGGTCTTACCGAATTTCCCGCCAGCCTTGCGGGAAATCGCAGAAACGCTCGTTCTCCGGACTGCAGACAAGCAAGGCCCACGGCCCAGCATTACCCGGCGAGCTGGTAAGGGACCCCCGCTCGGCAGTCGGCGCAGGTGAGCTGGGACCAACCGCCGGCAGGAAGACCAGAGGAGCGGAGAGGAGGGGAGGAGCCGGGCTGGGCTAGTGAGAGCGACCGCGAGTAGCACCGCCTGGGGGAGGGGACTGAAAGCGGCCAGTGCAGCCTAAGGAGGAGCCATTCTCCAGCCGCTGGCTGCCTTCTAGGACCAGGGCCGAAGGGACTGCCTCTGGTCCGCTCCCTTCGGCTGTCGGGCGTGGGCACGGGGGCTGGAAGGCAACCTCCCCCAACCTATCAACTGTCTTCGAGCGGGAAGGGACCTTTCCGAGGACCTGCGGTCTCTCCTGCACGCGGTTCACAAAATGTGCGGCCTGAAGGGTCGTGTGGAGAAGGAGCGGAGGGGATTGGAAAGACCACCCCCCGCGGCAGACTGTGGGGGCGAGGATGTCTGTTATTCGCTCGACTCCGGCGCACCCCTAGCATGGTTAGGGGAGCAGGCACTGGCAACCAAAGCGGAAACGATGGTAGCCGGGGGCTTCTCCAGCGTTCTTGGAGCATTCCCGAATGCGGGGTCAGGGTAGGACGGGTTCCCAGACAGCCACACCACATTGCCCAGCGCCCGCGCGCTTTGAGCCCGCCTCCTCTGAAGCCTGCGCAGTAGCGCCCCAGCCTTTTTAAAGCAGTAGCGGGGGCCGCGGTCACGTGGGGCGAATTCCTGGAAAGTTCCTGGAAAGCGGCCTCCGCAGCAGCTGGGCGGGGCGCACAGGGAGCGCGGACCCGGCGGAGAGGCGGGGAGCGAGGGAGGCGCGACCGGCTGGGAAGTCGCGCGCACACTTCGCTCTGGGGACAGACGTTTAACTCTTGCCAAGTCTCGCCGCCGCCGCGGCTCGCGAGCCTTGGGCTTCCCTTGAAGCATGAGCCTTTTTGCCCGCCGCCACCGGCGCTGCACGGGCAGCGGACAGTGCGCGCCAGGGCCCCGGGCGCACAGCCTCGGGATCCCCTGTGCCTGCAGTCCCGGCGCCGGAGGAGCTCGGGCCGGGGCTGGCTGCAGGTACTGGTCATAGGAGCCCGAAGGCTCCGCCCCGGAGGGTCGCTGGGGAGGGCAATGGGGCGCGGTCGCGAGCGGCGGGCGGCCTTGGCTTCCACAGTTTAGAGCCGTTGGGGGAGAGAATCTGAGCCGTGGTTCTGTCTCGAGGCTAGGCGCTACTGCCGGCTTTCTCCGGTTCCTTCCCGGCGTCGGGAAGTCTCTGGAGTTTTGTTGTTTTTTTTTCTCCCTGCTAAACTGCCATCCAAATTAATAATCCTCCTAATAACCTGATCTCCCGCTCCTCCCCACCCGCCAGCCTCCCGCCCTGGCTCCTTACTCCTCCCTCTGTCCTTCCCACCTCCTTGGTCACAGCCAGAGGGAAACCCAGCCAGCTGCCCGGGGTTGGGGGTGTCCGAGCCTGGAAGGGGGTGTCGGAGCCTGGGGGGGAGGGTGGTCTAGGCGATGATTCCCGGAGCTTTTGTTTGTCCTCTGCGCTGAGAACTCCGGTCGCTGCCGTCGCTGAGCGCCGGGCTCGTCGCATCCCCAGCCATTTCATTCCCAAATTAAAAGTCGACAGGGAAAACTCGGGCAGACACCTCCTCTCCCGGATCCCTCCTGTCTCCCCCCGCCCCAGGTCCGCAGGGGTGGCTGCCGGGTGCGGTGGCGGCGGCCGAGGCCGAGGTAAGGGCTCGGTATTCGTTATCTTGCACGTCCCGCGGCTCTCGCTGCCGCCTGCTCGGCCTCGGTCCCGGCCGGGCCCTGGCTCCGAACCCCCGCGAGGGCTGCGCGCGAGGGCCGATTCCTCGACAGCGCCCGCGGCGACAACAGCAGCCGCTGCCGCCGCCGCCGCCCGGTCTCGGGAGCGGCCGCCAACCGCCCTGCGGCGCCCCCCAACCCAGCCCGAAGCGGACACTGGGAAGGGGGGTGGGGAGGGAGAGCGAGGCAGCCTCTGGGCCGGGGATGCAGCAGCTCGCGCACCTCGGCGCCCATGGCTGGCGGCCCCGGCCCCAGGAGCCCCGCAGCGCTATACGGCGGGGAACCAGGTTTGTGCCGGGTGCTTCCTCCAGAGGCTCCCCGAGCTGTGCGGAGTGTGAGATAGGAGTGCCAAGTTGAGGATCTCTCCTGTTCTTTCCTTTAAACAAATTTTCCACTTGTCCTTGACTTGGGCCTATTTACACCGTGCCTGCAGGTGACTCTTTGCTGTTCTTGTCCACCAGTCTGTGATTTCAGCCAGCAGTCCTGGGAGGGAAAACACCCTGTTCCCCACCTTCATGCTGTCCCCTCTTAAGGCCTCCTCCCCCTCTCCAACTGGCGTCTCCGATCCCTACTCTCTTTATCCTCCGGTCTCTAGAGCTGGGCCAGGGCAGTAATTGGATGCTTGGGGTTAAATGGTGCGGGAGCATAGACGCGGAGGAGTCCACGGGATTTTCCAGGTCTCTGCCTCCCCACCCACACCCCAGCCAAGGATTCCAGCGCGGACCGACCCAATCCCACACTTTCTCTTTGCAGGCAAACTGTGGTGACCGCGCTTGTGGGGGACTTTGCCATCCGTACACTGGGACCTGGGGAGGAAGAACCAGCAGCTCCTCACCCCCCTCCCCTCCACCACCATTTTGGATACTCCGCAGGGACGCGTTTTGGGGTTCCCACTGACTTCCAGGAAGGACGCGTGCCACTCTGTGACCCCAGCTCGGGTGGCCACCTGTCTTTGCCGTGGTGACCCTTCTCCCATGACCCTGCGGTGCCTCGAGCCCTCCGGGAATGGCGCGGAAGGGACGCGGAGCCAGTTGGAGACCTCGGGGTCGGCGGAGGAGCCGTCCCCGGAGTCGGCGGGTCTGGCGAAGGCCTTACGGGAGCTCAGTCAAACAGGTAGGGAGCAGAACGGCCGCGACGCGTGCGAGAGGGGGAGCCTCCCCAAAGACGCTGCTGGGGGCTGTGCTGGCCCCAGGGAGCACACCTGGGAACTGGGGCCGAGATGGGAAGCAAAGAATGGGATGGGAAAAACGTCCCCTCGCATCCAGTCCCCGCCTCAAGGTGGGGGACCGCAGAGAGGATGCCCGCAAGGCCCCGGATCCTTGGGAATGCGAAAGGAAAGTGATTTTCGTAGGCACAGCGCTAGAAGGGCTCCTTAGAAATTGCCCATTAGGGCGTTGGAAACTTGACTGTTTTCCGCACTATGCAAGGGTCGTCACTCGACCTCGAACCCAAGCAGGAGAAAGTGCCTGGCGCCTCCTTTTCCGCGGGGTGCGAGGCGGCTAGTGGGCGCAGCGCTGCCCGCAACTTCAGCGGCATCCGGCTCCCGGGCGGAGCTGCCGCTGCAGCCGGGAGTCTTGGCGGCCAAATTGAAGGACCGACAGATTGCGGCGCAGGCGGCTGCCGCGGAGCCGGGATGAGTGCGGCCCGCAAAGCCCCCACCGAACGCGCCCTCCAGGGGTGGCGCGCCCAGGGTCTTGCTGGTTTCAAGTGTAGTCCTGCGCTTTGCGCGGCTCTCTTTGGTCTCGGCCGCTGAAAGAAGAAAAGTGAAAAAAAAAAAAAATATATATATATATATATATATATATATATATATATATATATGGCAAAGCATCAGGCTTTCAAAATCTGGATCCTAAAAGCTCACGTTTGGGGCAAAGTTGAAGTTTTGGTAACGCTAGTGAGAGAGGCAAGTTCCTTCCTTTGGAGTTGAGGTCTCTTGGAGTCAGGGCCATGGGTTTGTCCCTCAGCGGAGGGACCAGCAGATTTGGGAATCCGAGCAATTTGGGGGGGCATGCTGTTCAAATTTCTTAAATGCGTAATGTCTCTAACGCATTTTTGAAAACGGGATGGGCCCGGGAGATGGTGCAGGCAGATCAAATCGAGAATGGAGGGGAGACCGACGGTTGGGATTGGATTGGGATTAGGGCAAAGTCCAAAAGATTGTAAACTTGAAGTACTGATTATCAATTGGGGTTTCCCTCATTTCTCAGTGACTGATAAGGTAGTTGTAATCGGAGCAGCAAACAGAAGCTATTGTATTAGGACTGCATTTTTGAAACAAGTAAATAACAGTACTTTCCAGGGCTTTGCATAGAGAGATGCAGCCATTGACAGGAGGGTGGGGGTGGGCACCAACCATCCAGAAAGTTGCTTCTGTTTTTTTCTCTATTGGAATTGTTGGGTTGGGTTTTCCACTTTTGTAAGGGCATGGCTTTTATTTCTAACTTCTGATTAATTTCTAGTTTACCTTTGGTTTCGCTTGAGTGGTGCTGGAGGCATCATGCTTTGTCATATTGCAAATATCTTTTGTTTCGTCTGGAGAAAAAGCTGTTTAAAGAACAGCTACAGAAAGTTACTTTAAAAAAAAGAAAACTGGCTCACTGTTTGTGTTCATAAAATAACATGGACCCATGTTTTCATGAAATTTTTACCCTATGTATTTGTGGTAGCCTCTGGTAAACTTTCACTCACACACTTTTTAGAGCTAAAAAAAATTGTTGTCAGGTACTTGCCCCATTTAAAACATTCTTTCTAATAACAATTTTACCTTCTTTTCTTTTTCTTTTTGAACAAAAACCCCAGGTTGGTACTGGGGAAGTATGACTGTTAATGAAGCCAAAGAGAAATTAAAAGAGGCACCAGAAGGAACTTTCTTGATTAGAGATAGTTCGCATTCAGACTACCTACTAACAATATCTGTTAAAACGTCAGCTGGACCAACTAATCTGCGAATCGAATACCATGATGGGAAATTCAGATTGGACTCTATCATATGTGTCAAGTCTAAGCTTAAACAATTTGACAGTGTGGTTCATCTGATCGACTACTATGTTCAGATGTGCAAGGATAAGCGGACGGGCCCAGAAGCCCCCCGGAACGGCACTGTTCACCTTTATCTGACCAAACCTCTCTACACTTCAGCACCACCTCTGCAGCATCTCTGTAGACTCACCATTCACAAATGTACCGGTGCCATCTGGGGACTGCCTTTACCAACAAGACTAAAAGATTACTTGGAAGAATATAAATTCCAGGTATAAGTGTTTCTCTTTTTCTAAACATGCCTCACATAGAGCATCTCCGAATGCAGCTATATAAAAGAAAACCAAAACTTGAGTGACTGCTCTGGATAACTGCACGGAATTCTAAGAACAGCTGAAGTCAATCTAATTTAAATGTGTGATGAGGTAGCTAGGTATTTAAAGTTCCCCCAAGTATTTTCACCTGAGTAATGCTTCCCTTCCTAAAGCTGACCAAGACTAGTTGATCCTTTTAAGTTAAAAATTAAATGTCCCAAGTAAAGGCTGAAGTAACATTTTCTCAGAATGTCTTGCCTTGCTGAGGTTCCGTTCTTTTTGGTGGAAGGTCTAGTAGTGGAGAACTCAATGTCCGTAGGAATATGTAGGAATACTGAAGAAGGTGGAGGAAGCTGACACAGGCTTATATATATGCCTGGCGATTAGAGTCTATTTTAGGACTTCTATATTTTGCATTCTGATGTAGTTAGGGGTTTTGTTGAACAGATATGCTTGTATTTATCCTTCATTTTATGCAATTAACCAAATCAACCAAAAAAGTGACCATGAAATCCTGTATTTGTCTTTTTACTACATGTATGAATCTCTCATGTGAATGAGTACTGTAGTAATCCATTTTAAGGGAGCCTTACTTCAGAAATATTTCAAACTGGTGCAAATGGAAAAGACTTTGTTTTTTCCTTTAAGGCTAAAGACGAGAATGTCATGCTCTACAGGTGCCACTTAATCCCTGTTAATAAAACCATATAGATACAGACATTTTACCTTTTGAAGTAGCTGTTACCAACCTGGTGTCACAACCTGTTGCCATGGATTTTTTGGAAATGGCTTCAGAAATTTCCAAGTTGTCCTTGACCATGGACATCAGCAGTTGTCTCCCTTCTACCATGTAGAAAACTTTGACTTAATTTTCTTCCAGATATAGGGGGATACCTGCCTGTTTTTCAAAGTGTTTATTTACTGCTGTTACTATTTGATTAGAATGTATTAAATAAATAAATAAATAAATAAATAAAAAATCTGACTTTTACAAGTTGCACTTATTACTTTGAATCATAGAGAACATACACTTCCATGGTAATAAAAGGTTGCCGTAAAAACTTACGTCAAATGAAATAAGCCAAATATTCAGCGAGAGGTAGAGCATTACTTGCCCTTCCCTGAAGTAATGGGTCCTACTTGCCCTTTGCATTTTGGAAAGCATGCTTTAGAATCTACAAGAATTGCTCAGTGGCCCTGATCTTTTACAAGGTGAAGAGGCATAACTCTAATGCCCTTTGTATTTCCAAAAATATGGTTTAGAAATGATAAGAATTGTGACACATCTGAGTTCTTTGCAGGTTGAGTAGGCATAATGCAAAATAAAAACTAAACATTTTATGGCGATTTATTTTTGGCCTCACAGTCTCATGACTGTTGCAACTGCACCATTTTTTCAGGAGTCCAGACGTTGTTTATTGGACACCTTGAAAAAACATTTCCTGTATAGCTACATATAATGGTGTGTCACTGGAAAGGCAAACCAAGTATATGCGCCAAATGAATTATGCTCAGAAACATATAATTTATGCTTATAAATTACAGTAAAACCTGCTTATCGCAAGCTCTTGAAAAATGGTTTTGTGCCTGGAAAGAAGACAACCATGTGTGTCCAAACAGAAGCTTGCTAGGTGTCCCTTAGGAAGAGTTTGTAGTCTAAAATTTAAAGAAGAGCTATACTTTTAGGGTATATGATTGGAAGATAATCTTTCTACTAAGATGTTCAGGTTCTGTGCATTATTTACCCTTTTTCTCCACTGACAACAGTTGTCTAGTGTAGAATGTTTGACTTCTCTGGCAAAACGCCCCCATGGCTAGTGCCATGGGACTTGGTGGAATTTCTTAAGGTCTTTTGCATTTCTTTTCTCATTTCAAACACTCTACAGTTTCTCATTTATTGAGAGTTGCATGCCCTAGTCAGGTATGAGTACTCGTGAAACTCTGGAAAGTTCAGCATTATTGCTATCAAGTGACCAATTATCAGAAAACCAGAGGACAGCAAAGACATCTCTGGAGTCTTCCCTATTCCAAATAAGTTGATAAGCATCAGGAGACAATCTCTGTCTTTCTCTCTCTCTGCAATAACTAATATTATTTATTTATTGAGTTTTTGTGTGCCAGGTTCTCACTCAGCACTTCACATGCATTAGTTCATTTAATCCTCACGCAGACTGAATGAGCAAAGTACAGGGATCACAGAGGTAGGTATGGCTTCTAATTTGTGTGTGAGGAGGCATTCCAGGAATATCCTAGCCCTTTTTATGCCTAGAGAGGAATTACGAAGAGCCTATTGCTGCTATTTCTACATTGATCCAGACGAACAAGTTAGAACAGGCTATAAAAGGAACCCTCAGCATTTTTATTGTTGCCTCAACCAGCAACCAGAAAAGTATAGGTACCTTAATGAGTGTTGTGCTCTGTGGAATTGCAGTCAGCTGGGCCCATTGGTGTTATCCTGGTGTGGGGGTGAGTCAGGAGGGGGTTCACTGTTTTACTTGGTGGCTGGTAAATGATGCCGGTTATAAATTATTGGTGCCTCATTTTATGGACAGTTGCACAAAAAACGTTAAGACGTACCCCTGTCTAAATTAACCTCAACAGAGCCAGGAAAAATACCCAGAGTTATCTCCCTATGCAGGGCAGTTTGGGACATTAGTGAGGGTATATATTATTGTTGCTATTGTTGAAGAATATTGTATGGGACTTATATGTCCCCACAAATTTAAAATACTTTGATCTGAGTTTCCACTGGGAGCAGAGTTGAGGCAGTAGTTTTTCATTCCATCCCAGTGGGCACTGGGGACTGCTTTTTGGGTTTTTTGTTTTGTTTTGTTTTCCTCAGCGCTCTGGACAGTGGTGGCGAACAGGCAGTTCAGTTTATGAGCCGAGAGTTCTTTTTTTGGCGTGTCAGTAAGAAAGTCTTGACTTCATAGTAATTATGTAATCCAAATAGGTAACAGAATGGGACAGTTGTTTGGGAGTATTTATTTTCTTGGGAAGGATTTTCTCTGCTTTTAGAAAATTGTACCCTGGTAGGAGGGTAGGAGACAGAGACGTCATCAAATAATCCACAGGGTGGAATGTCCTGAGACCAGGCTGTGCCCTGCCTGGTGTGGGTGTGGGGACAGGGTGGATGGGGGTGAGTGGCTGTGGTTACATCGAACAGCTGGGCTGAGGCCTCTCTTGTTTCCCAGTGGTTGTTTCTACCCTTTGGGGCAAAAAAAAGTATTGTCATTCCTTCGAGGCCTTTCCTTTACTAAGGCCTGTCTTCTCTTTTCCCCATTTTTAACTTCCTAGAACATTAAAGCTTGAAACACTTTTCAGATCGTGTATTTTAGTTTCGTCATGTTACTAAAGAAGGCTTTCTGACCCTGGGAGGTCAGGAGATTCGTGTGAATATGTGCATGTGTGTGTACACACACACAACACATACACACGCGCACACACACACACACTCCAGTACATCAATGGAAAAGTCAGTGAACACATATTTTAACCTCAGGTTTAATATTTGTGAATGCTGCATCCTTCTACTCTGTTTAAATTGTCAATACCCTTATTTTCCACCCTAAAGCCCTACAGTTCTTTTAACATCACCTTTCTTTTTTCCCTCTGAAATTAGACAGCAGGCCTTTGAAATACGCTATAGGATAATTCCAGTTCTTGGCTCCTTCCACCCCGCTCTAAATAACCAGCTTTTGCTGGGTTTTATGATGTCTTGATCCACATTAGAGTTCTGCATTCATTTTAACTCCTCCATGTTTCTAACCTATTTGCAGTTTTAAAGTCTAAAACCTGCCATCCATGCTGTTTTGTGATTTCCTTGCTGCCTCTGCCAGATGTGACCCACACACAGCCGTGTCCGGGTGACTGCTTACCTCCTGTCTGCACCAGTGGAGCCCATTCTTTTGCCCACTTATGGGCACAATGGCACTGTGAATTCCTGCCTTACTTTTTCCCTTTTGTACCATAAAATTGCCCTTTTGGCTCATTGGACACCGACAGCCCTGCTGGCCTGGCTGTATTATACTCCAGTGAAAGAGGGTGATTCTATTCTCCTTGAGCTGGGTAATTGAATGATTTAGAATACCTTAAGATTAAATCTCTCTCAGTCTCTCTCTCTCTCTCTCTCTGATTCCTTTCAGGTTTCAAAACAAGTAGCCCCAAATAGTACGCTTTTGTGATGAGCATGTTTTCAGTTTGTTTAAATTTAAAGTATCAGAGGCTTCTTTTTCACTGTCAAGTTCTCCTTCATTTGAGTGGAATGGAAATATATAAGAATGATTCTGTGATAGTCTCGTTTCACTCCTACGTAGGCATGTTTTTCTTTTATTCCCATCTTCACATATTTTTGATTTTTCTAAATTTTCCTCTATGTGGCTTAAGTTCAGGTTACTTAACTTTATTACCAAAGTGAAGTAACAGCTGTTGCTACGGTAGCCTCAAAAAGCCTTGGAGTCCCAAATGCCTAGATAGTAAGCTGAAATCATGGAGCGATGTGGGATATTCCTCTCTATCCTTTCAAGAGCTTTGTCAACAAAAGAGGCTGGATCAGAGAGTGTTGTCACAGAGAATGGGGTTCACGTCAATAAGCATTCACTGAGCTCTAAAAATAAAACTGCTTTTATAGATGCTCTCCCTCTGAACTACATCCTTAGCTTACAGGAACTCTTAACTTGCCCTAGAGATCAGGAGTGCATTTTGTGAAGTATTATTAGGGAAGAGAAAGGCAAGCCCGAGTCCTGGTGAGGAGAAAAAAGATACTCTTTTTGTCTAAGTATTAATACCACCCAAAGAGCCCCTATGCTATGGTGGAGACCATGAGACCTAATCACAGAACTAAATAACATTTTTTTTCTGTCACCCCAGTTTTCAACCATGTTAAGATGAAAATTCATATTTTGCAAAATGGTTTTCCATTCTCTTGTTTGGTATGCTTTTTCCTGTTTAGATTTTGGTCCAGAGGGCCGCTGTGATCTTTAACATTCAGGAAAATATTTTCCATGTTGTTTCTACCCAGAGAAGTTGTTTCATTTCCCATTTTAACCCTCCCACCGCCATCTTGATGAACTTGACCCTTCTTAGGTTTCCAGCATAGTTTATTTCTCCTCGTTTGTATTTCCAGGCTGTGGCCATCAATTCTATATTTGGTCAAAAAGTGTATTTGCATTTTGCACATTGATTAGGGCATCTACTTCCAGTTATCTGCAGTAATAGGGGCAGTGAGAACAGGGTAATTGAAACTCATAAACACATCTAGCTAATACTAGTTTCAACTTCCTCCCCATTCCATCTCCTTTGCTAGAACCATGGATAGAAAAATCAGCTGCTTCTCTGTTATCGTTTTATATATTTTCCCCATCCATCAGGCAATGAGAATGTTAATAAATAACAAAGCAACTGAAAAGATGGCAAGAATGTGAAAATGAAGGAGGATGGAGAATCAGTGGTGTGCTGAGGGCTCCTGAGAGCCAATTGTTAAGTACTTGGGGATTCTGTGAGCTAAATCATTATGAGTAAATCATCAGTAGATAGAAATCAAGCTGTGTGAGGGGTATTTACACCACAGAAACTGGCAGACACTACAAATTAAGCCCCCTCCCCCATCCCCCATGATGGCTGCTTTAAGACACTACTGAGCTAGGTAATGATTTTGCCTCAGTAATTGAGACCTCACTAGAGTAAGATCAGTTTATTTGTATTCTCCTTTGTGTCAAGCCCAGTGTTTAGGGCAGAGTAAAATAAACAATGAGGAATGAATTGTTTTTAAAAATACGTGTGCCACTCCTATATTGAGCTACACTACCTTCTCTTGGTAGATCTGCCAGTCTCCTGGTTCAGTGTCTTTTCCTAGTTACACAGCAATATCTGCAGATATCCTTTCAGTGTTTATTAGTAAGGAACGATAGGACATTCTCAAAGTCATACAACTAATGTTTAAAACAACTCTTTCAGCTCTGAATACCAGGGTCTCTTTTTTGCTTCCAGCTTCACTCATTCATTCATTCATTCATTCACTCATTCATTTCATTTTATTATTTAGTTTCCTTTTTCCTTTCTTCCCTTCCTTCTCATTTGTTTTCCTCCCTCCCTCTCTCCTTTTTTTCTGCCAACATTTATTGAGTGCCTACTCTATTATTAACCAGGAATACAAAATAGTAAAAAATGTTCTTGCATTAAAGGAACTTTTATAGTCCATGGGAAGGGATGAAGAAGAGAGGAACTAGCGTTTATTAAACAATCTAATATGTTCTTTACCTTACATTGTCATTTCATTTAACCTTTGCAACAAACTGGTAAAGTAAGTATTTCCCCAGTTATTGAAAATGAAACTGAGGCTTGCAGAGAGAAAATATCCTGCCAGTAAGTGGTGAGGACATGGTTTTTGTTGGGCTCTATCTACATCTCAAGATACCACATTTCATAGGAGCTTTAATTAGATGAGCTGTTTGTTGTAAAACACAGTGATTAAGGCAGTGTGGACAAGGTGCCATCAGCCTGCCTTGTGGGGTCAAGATTAAAGGCAAGGAAGTCCTCCTGGTGAAGAAGGTCTTTCTGCAGAAAGGTTGAAGAGGAGGGTAGAGGTGAGCAGGGGGCAGATCTGGTCGGCCTTGCTGCAGAGCTTGGAAGTCACCCAGAGGGCAGTGAATAAAGCTTTTAAAAATAGGGGAACTGAACTAGGTTTGTGTTTTATATCATCCCTCTGGAGGCCCTTTGGAACACGGCTTGGAAAAAAGCAAGAGTGGAGTTAAAGAGGCTGGTTAGGTGTGAACTGCTAGGGGTGAAGGGATGGGAAGGAGGCAGTGGCTGGGAGGAGACTAAAGAGGGGCATGCAGACATTGACTCCCCTTGTCTGCAGGCTCCATTTGTGCTGGAGTTTGGGGCTTTGGGTCTCATGCTTCCTGCTGAAGGCCAGTTTCCACACCAGGCAAGCTGAAGTTAACTGTCAGATTCTGTTCCCAGGAATGTGGAAGTGGTGATGCAGTGGCTTGATGCAGAGCCTTGAACTAGGAATTGGAAAACTTGGGGTCCACTTCTGGTTGTTCAACGTTAGGCCAAACACTGAATCTCCTCGGGCCTCAGTTATCCCATCTGTAACATGAGGAGCTTGGCACCTTCATGCTTTTGGGTCATTCCAGTGAGGCACCTCATGTGCCCAGATGTGAGAGCATCACTGACACCGTAGTGGGAGGGGCCAAGGGAGAGGTGAGCTCCACATTTCTGGGGAGTCTCAGTTTCAACTTAAACTGTAATGTAGATTTTGCCTGTATGCCATAATATTGTCTCATTTATTTTGAAAAAATAACTTCCTCTTACCTCTAGACTTTTTCACTGCTGGAGTCAGTTGACTCCATTTTTATTTTGTTTAAAAGAATTTTCTATTTTCATCTGGCTGTGGATCTTTGAGCGCTATCCTCTAATCAAAGAGTTTGGACTTGGGTTTTTAGATCTTGGTTCTGATGGAGAATAGGAATCTGCTCTGTATCAGCCATTATCACAGTAACACTTTGGATGACTTTTCATTATCAAGGGACCCGGAGGGCTGTCTGCTCTGCTCCCTGGCCAATATAATAGGTGTGATCCCAGACAATTGTGGGCAAATGCTATGTTTCCACAAGTCATTTTTCCCATTTCCATAGATTGTTCTAATCCCAGATTAATCCTCAATAGACAGGGATGCCATTGAGCTTTATTTATACTTTTCTCTGTCAAGCAACTCATAGAGGAAAGAGGAGGGGAGAAGTAGAGAGGAGAGGGGAGGAGGGCAAAAAAGCCTGGGAAGTACTAAGGGAATTCTTGGATTCTTTGGTAAAATGAAAAGAATCTTAGAGCATAAATGATCCAGCCTTATTCTATCCCTCTTGCATATTTGGATTTTCCTGGATCTGTTGTAAAGCGAGGCACACCTCTGATATTGGGGCACACCCTAGGAAGGTGGGTGTGTGCACACCTCATGGGCAGAGACAGAGAGAGGTACATCGCTGAACCTGGTAATGGCTGAAAGCTCCCAAGAGGTCCAGTTTGCAGCTGCAGCTTCATGAAGTTCCAGACATGGCAGTGAGGTGGCCATTCTATAGCAAACCAACTGTTGGGGTTCCAGGGGACCGAAAAAAGCTAGAACAGTTAGTAATGCCCGGTATTGCATTTGATATGTTACGAATGTGACCTCATTTAGTGCTCCCAAAAAACCTTTGATGTTCTGCTTTTATCTCCACTTTACCGATAAGGAGATTGACACACAGAGAGATTTAGTGACTTGAAAGGGAGAGCTGAGATTTGAACTGAGGCCAATCTGGCTCCAAAACCCATGCTTTTATTCACTCTTCTTTTTCTCAATAAGCTTACAAATGCTTTTAAGCTTGGAGACCTGCAACAAGCATGTGCCTCAATGATGTATGCTAGGTGTGTACCTTTTAATCATATGCAGTTAATATTGAGAGCTATGACTCTGTCTGTCCAATTTGTAATTGTGGTATTATTAGGACTTTGATTTCAGAAGTACTATAAGACAGCCCCTCTCCCCACAACCCTGAGCATCCAGCTTGGAAGGATCCCTTCCATCTGAATATTGATCTCTTCTCCCTTCTCCTAATCTCGTTTAAGATAGATTCAGTGTGACCATAACTCACCATCTCTTCCCTATCGCCCCATTTCTTTCTCTGGAGGTAAATTATATGAATAATGTGTCCGTAATAATAAGCTAAGCTATGCTATAAAACAACCCCAAACTCTCTGACTTTATTTATGTATTTTTTTATTTCACACACCCCCCACCCCGCCCCGCACCCGTCAGTGACTTTAAACAATACCGGTTTATATTTTAAAATACATAACGAAGAATTCTCTACCCATACCTATCTGTCATATGTCACCAGGGAGTCTCTTTTCTTAGTCATTCCCAAACCGAGGCTGACAAAGCAGCCACCTTCTTGAATGTGGCTGGGATGTTGAGCCAATGGTAAAGAAGAAATCCAAGAATCTCGGCAATTAAACGCCCTGTCACTTCTATTCCTAACTCATTGGCCAGAACTCTGTAAAGTGGTGCCACCCAACCACAAGGGGGCCAAGCAGTCCAGTCCTCCCCCGGAGGAGGAAAAAACAGACATAGTTGGTGAGCAGCAATATTAGCTACCATATACACAGTGCCGTATATACCTCTTATTTCTTTTTTTCGTTCTGGTTTGGCTAATTCAACCTCAGGCAAACTTTATAGACACACATAGCCTCTTTAATCCCATTCCTCCTTTCTTTTTGTCTTCCCAAACTTTTTCAAGAACCTCAAAATAACCTCTCTCTTTCCTTTGTGTGAGTCATTTGTGAGCCAAAAAGAAAGGTCTTAAGTCTTGAAGTGAAATTATACATATTAAAGAGCTAAGGCTTCTGAAATAAAAAGCTTCTCAAAAGCTTCTGAAATAAACAGATTCCTTCTGATCTTCACAAATATCTCTCTGGCTTCCTCACCCTGCTAAAATTAAACTGTTGTTCCTCCATTGTCAATATTCAAGACAAATAACGTTCACATTCACTTCTACTGCTTATTGGTTTTGCTTTATTAGCTATATTGCAATAGTATTGAATAGTATTATTTCTATCAATTTTCAATTAAACATGGACCCATTCAGGTACATTAAAAATCAAATGGACTTTTGTGTGATAAATTGGGTATCTTATCACCACTTTAAATGGGATTCTGAGGGAAATTGTATTCTAAATTCCAGACAATTTGTTTGCAAGCCTCGTTTTAGAGTGCAACCTATTTCTAGGTTGGGGTCTTTTTCTACAGTGTATTTATGTATTATCAGAATACCAGAATAAATGCTGTATTTTAATGGATAAATATTCTCCACTGTATTCATGGGTTAACTTTGAAAAAATTAGAATATGTAAAATGTACTTAATTCAAAACTTTATGAACACAGCTTTTTCTTTTTTCTTTTTTTTTATTAGTTTCAGGTGTACAACACAATGCAATAGTTATACTCTTTACCACCGAAAGTGAAAACCCCCCTCCCCCAGTTCGCCACCCCACTCCCCCCACATATCCATCACAACTCCCCTGACTCCCCTCCACAGTATACTGCACATCCCGTGACCATCCACATATTCAGTTGCAGTTGGCATACAATACTGTACAACATCAGCTTCAGGTGTACAGTGCAGTGATCAAGCCTCTACTCCATCCATGAAGTGGTCTCCCTAACAAGACATGTGACTATCTGACACGCCACAAAATTTTTACAACATTATTATATTCCCCGAACTGTGTTTCATATCCCTGTGGCAATATTGTACTTGTCTATTTATGCTGTCTAATCCCTTCCATTTCCCCCCCGTCCCCACCCCGCTCCCAACTAGCAACCCTCAGATTTTCCTCTACATCTACGAGTCTGTTTACTTTGATCGTTTACTCAGCTCTTCGGACTCCACACACAAGTGAGATCACATGGTACCTGTACTTCTCCGACTGACTTATTTCTCGCAACATAATGGTCTCTTCACAACAATATCAATTACATTCCCAGAACTGCCCCCATATCCCTGCGGCAACATTGTAGTCCTACATACACTGTCCAAAACCTTCCCCCTCTCCCTCTTCCCCACTCCCTCCCAGCCAGCAACCATCAGTTTTTCCTTTATATCTGCTTGATATGACTTCAATCTTCTTAAATTGTCTCTCTGGGTTAGCTTGTTTACCCCTTTCTTTTGTTTAAAAAAGCCCTTTTAACATTTCTTGCAATGCTGGCTTGGTGGTAATGAATTCCTTAAGCTTATTCTTTTCTGAGAAGCTCTTTATTTCTCCTTCAATTTTAAGTGATAGCCGTGCTGGGTAGAGCAATCTTGGTTGTAGGCCTTTATTTGGTGTCACTTTGAATATCTCCTGCCACTCCCTTCTGGCCTGCAGAGTTTCTGTAGACAAGTCAGCTGTTAGTCTAACAGGAGTTCCTTTGTATGTAACCGGCTGTCTTTCTCTTGCAGCCTCTAGGATTCTGTCTCTGTCTTTAACCTTTGCCATTTTAACTATGACGTGTTTTGGTGTGGACCTGTTTGGGTTCAGCTTGTTTGGAACCCTCTGCACTTCCTGGGCATGTATGTTGATTTCCTTCACCAGGGTAGGGGAGTTTCAGTCATTATTTTTTCAAATACATTTTCGACCCCTTGCTTCTTCTCTTCTCCTTCTGGTATCCCTATGATTCGAAGGTGGTTGCACTTCACCTTGTCCCATAGGGCTCTTAAACTGTTTTCATTGTTTTTTATTCTTTGGTCTTTTTGCTGTGCCAACTGGGTGAGTTCTGCTATTTTATCTTCCAAATCGCTGATCCGCTCTTCTGCTTCATCTACTCTACTGGTGATTCCTTCGAGTGTGTTCTTCATTTCAGTTATTGTATTCCTTAGTTCTAACAGGTTGTTTTTTATGGTTTCCCTCTTCTTCTTTATGTCCTTGATAAGTTCCTTAAACATTCTTATCATCAGTGTTTGAAACTCTGTCTCTGAAAGGTTGGATCCCTCTGTTTCATTTGGTTCCATTTCTGGAGGTTTCTTCTGATCTTTTACTTGTGACATGTTTCTTTGTTTCCCCATTCTGGCTGTCGCTCTGGGATTGCTTTGATGTATTAGATAGATCACCAGGAGAGCCCTGGCTGGATCATGCAGGCACAAAGCTCACGGCCCAACACTCCCAGGAAAACTCCCAGTCTCAGCCTGTCCCAATCAGCCGCTTGCAGATCAGGCCGAGCAGCCCGACAACCAATCACCAGCCTGGCAACTCTGCAAGCGCAGTGCGGAGAGCAGGGACCCCAGGCGGCTTACGCACTCCCGCGTCTCAGTGAGCAGCCTATTGGAGCCGGATCACTCCCACTAGGCGTTTCCCTGGCAACGCAGCACAAGCCATGCAGAGGGTGGGGATCCGAGGCAGCTCAGTGCACTCCCGGGTCTCAGTGAGCAGCCTGTTGGAGCCAGAGGGCACCTGCCCTGCATTTCCCTGGCAACGCAGTATAAGCTGGGCAGAGGGTGGGGATCCAGGGCCGCAGGCATGCGCGCACGCACGCACGCACGCACTCACGCACGCACACACACGTACTTCTGCGCCAATTCCACCATACCAATTAGGTCTCGGACCTGATCCTTTGTGGGAGGGCCTAAGCCTGACAAAATGGCGCCCTCCCTACACCACTCGCGTGCAGGCTCCGCACCACGGGAACAACAGTTCAAAAACCTCCAGCCTTTGCACCAAAGGTGCTCAGTTCAGTCCGTCCCCGCAGGCTCCCGGCTCACACAGCCACTCCCTCCACCAGGAACCAGGTAAGTGCTCACCGGCGAGCAAGCCCGGGCGCCAGCCCCACTGATTCTCCAGCTGCTCTTAGCCTCACCAAGCTGAGCAAAGAGAGTCCTCACTAATTTACTGCCAGCTATCTTAGAACTCCTCTTCCCGGCAAAGGAGCTCTGGGATGGTGAGCTTGGTGTGCGGCCGGAGGGTCTCTTCCTCAACCGGAGAAGCCTCCCACGGCTGGGACCTCCCTCACGGGGTTTGCCCTCTCTCGTCTCCGCCCGTCCTACCAGACACAACGCGGCTTCCTCTTTAAGTTCTTCATTTAGTGGTTCTGTTGCTCCAGTGTTCCGGGGACCTCCAGGGTTGAATGCTGTATAGTTTGCTTGTAATTTTGGTGTGATCCTGGGAACAAGTTAGCACAGCGTCCATCTATTGCGCCATTTTACCAGAAGTCTGAACACAGCTTTTTCCTTCATTCTCCATGTCATGGTTTCTACATTAACCCAGATTAGAAACTGTGTAGTGTTAGTTTTGACTTCTCCTTCTTCATATTTATCTCTGTCATGTATTTAGTCATTCATTCACTCAATCATTCAACCAATATTTACTGAGCATCTACTCGTGCAAGGACAAAGCAAAGTCCTAAAGACAAACAGCCTCTGTCCTCAAGGAGGTTCTGGGAAGCGAGGAGACATACATGCTAGCAATTTTATATATAGTACAGCTGACCCTTGAACAACACAGGTTTGAACTGTGTGGGTCCACTTATACATGGATTTTTTTCAATAAATACTGTAAATGTATTTTTTCTTCCTTATGATTTTCTTAATAACATTTTCTCTAGCTTACTTTATTGTAAGAACACAGTATATAATAATATGTAAAACACAAAATATGAGTTAATCAACTGTTCATGTGATCCGTAAGGCTTCCAGTCAACAGGCTCTTTGTTTTTTTGTGTGTGTTTTTTTTTAAGTTTTGGGGGAATCAAAAGTTATCTGGATTTTCAACTGTGCCGGGTAGAGTAGGAGGGTCGGCGCCCATAACTCCCATGTTGTTCAAGGATCAACTGTACAATAAGATAATCAATATGATGAGGTATGTACAAAGAGCAGCAGAAGCAGAGATGGAACATCTGGGTCTCCTTGAAGGTATCAGGTGAGGCATCAGAGTGGAGGCTGCTTCTGACTGGGCATTAAGGAGGAGTTGGCCTGACCAACCTGCAGGGTTAGGGAATTTCAAGGAGGGGACATCATGGAGCTGTG
The DNA here is from genome assembly GCA_033961575.1 of Aselliscus stoliczkanus. Taxonomy (NCBI): domain Eukaryota; kingdom Metazoa; phylum Chordata; class Mammalia; order Chiroptera; family Hipposideridae; genus Aselliscus; species Aselliscus stoliczkanus. The sequence goes on along the minus strand of CM066727.1, from coordinate 118,805,335 downwards.
AGAACTGAGCTCTAGCATTATGGGTGCAGCTTCAAATGCAAAAGAGGAAGCTAAAGGGGTTGGGGGATAAGCCTGAGATGGTGAGCAGAAAAACAGAGGACCAAGGGGCTTTGCCTGACTCTCAGAAGTTTGTGTTTCACCCAGGAAGTGAGGGAGCCATTGAAGACTTGAGCAGAAAAATGACAGCATCAGATTTGTGGCAATGTGGAAAGCTTGTCTCGGGAGGCATGAAGATCAGATCTCCTTAACCCAGTCCTTGGACTTGCAAGAGATCCATGGATGGAATGCTCAGGATCTGTGAACTTGGATAGGAAAAAAATGACATTGTTGTTGTCACTAAACTGTAACTGAAATTGAGCATTTCCTTCCAGGCAGCATATCAGAGTAGAATTAGCAAAAGAAATGAATTTATCACTAAATACCTCAAAATACCCTTTACATGTTACGCTAAACCCAAATTACTCAGCCATTAGATCCACAGCTACATCTTGTCATTTAATGAATTAATAAAGAAGTACATATATTATTATGTCACAACTTAAAATAATTTGATAGAATTCTATTTTTGTGATCTGTGTATTTAATTTTGATTTAAACACAGTATCCTGAGAATGGGTCCATAGTCTTCTCTTGACTACCCAAGGGGTCACAAAAGGTCAGAGTTCATACATCAGAGGAAGGTGATTGGGAGAGGTCATTGCAGCCTACAGCAGTGGCAAGAAGGACAGTGAAGAGGAAGAATTTGTGGGAAATTCTGGGGCCAGAGTGAACCTGTTGATAGATCAGGGACATAGCATAGAGGGAGGATTCCATATGCACCCTACCTTCCCCATCAAGTTTCTGGCTAGAGCAAAATTCTTCCCATTGCTTCTGTACTTCCTTTTCATTGCTATCGTTATTTAATTCTTAAACTTTTATCAAAGCCATACATGTAAGTGTGGTTTTAAAAATCAAGTAGTATGGAAACACACATCATGAAAAACCACCATCCCTTGCTCCCCTGTCTCCATCTGCCAATCCTACACTTTTTTTGCACTCTTATCTCTTCTTTAGCTAGACTGCAATTCTGTGTAGGAACTGCCTTGTGATCCCTACTATGTTTCTCAGTTTAGGTGTTGAATACAGGACTGATAGATTCTAAAGGCACTTCCTGTTTCAAGGTAACTACGGACATCAATTGTACCCTACTCTAGTGACAGATGTTATACCAACTGTGACATTCTAGGAAATGGTGCTTTTACTTAAATTCCGAAGTTTTCTGTCATTTGTCTTCACATAAAACAACACAGTGTGCAAATAAAAATTCCATTTACTTGGGCTTTCTAGTTGTTTTTGTGAAAGGAAGTTGAGTGCAATGGTGGGTTGAATAATGCTCTGTAATCATACACCAGAAATTGAGAAGGTGGATTTGAAATTTCTACTCATTAATTTGTGTGTGTGTGTGTGTGTGTGTGTGTGTGTGTGTGTGTGGTGGGGTGTTACCTGTCCTGTTTTGGTAGCAGTGGTTAACTTGAGTATTGAAGACTGCAGGTGGAGTTGCAGCCGAGCTCTTTGGTTGGCTGAAATTCCTTGCCATGCTTCTTGTGAGGTCCAGAAATGTATAGTTTTGTGGTCTGATGTATTTTGATGGTTTCCAGATAAAAATTGATGTCTGGCACTGTTTCTAGGAAATACACATTTAGATGTCTCCAAATTGATTTGTAGGAAGTTACTGTTATTAAAATTTTGTGGCAGAACTTTTCCTCAAGTGGCAGAAGAAATAAAGGAACTTCAGGTTTGAGGGCTGTTAACAGCACCTTCCATTATTGCCCCAACTGAGAAGGTTGACCAAGTACTGGGTTGTTAATATGGATTTATGACAAAAAGAAGCAAGTATCTGGACTTCTAAGAATTACCGATACAGTAAAATACAGTTTTAGCTACCGACACTAGACTAGCCCCCACACTTTCAGAAAAAAGCACCTTTTCCCTTTATTTTTTAATAACATTTCTCAACCAGAGAGACTACTCTGGGGTTAACCTTAAGATTTGATTGTTGTTTTCTGTTCTTGTTGTTTTTTAGGAGGGAGAGCAGGGTTTGAGAAGAAACGAACTCTGGAAAAATTAGCTTCCCAATTTTACACATGAAAATCACAGTCTTTTCTTCATTTAGATTATAAATATTTGAAGAGCACGTTAGAGGTGGTTAGTGAAGAAATGAGAGCTATAACCTGGTAATACGATGAGTTATCTGTTCTTTAAACTTACTGACTTCTCCCTTAACATTGACTGGCTGGGTAACAAGTTCGTACTTGCTGGCGTTGCAGTTAAACCTCAGAATATTCTTGGCGCAAAATGACTATTTTTTAAAAATGCTTTATCAAAATCTAATTTTTAGTGGAGGAAAATTTTAGATTTGGAAGCTGCAGACCTTCAAACCCAACTTTTTCAAAAGACAATTAATGAGCAGGTTAATTAAGCACTGGAAGAGAGAACTCGTACAGTTAATAAAGGAGGTAAAAACCAGGAGTCAGCAGAGAGACTGGAAACGAGTGACTTTGATTTACATGTACGAGACCAGAAAAGGAAGCAGCCGGTGGATATTTCTAGGAACTAGTTAAGGGAGAATGAAAAAGACAGGAGTGAGAAGACAAAGTGTCTGTCTGCGGGAGGAGGAATCTCCTAGTAGTTTCCGCTCTTTCTACTTGAGAGTTTCCAAACGCAGTTCCTCCAGGGCTGGCTGAAGGTCTAGGACGACGTGCGCTCAGGCTGCCGACAGGGAAGTGATCGTGGCGCCACTGGGTGATGCAGGAAATGTTGTTTGTGTGCAGCCTGCTCCAGCCGGAGCCCAGTCGCGGCAGTGACCCGGACAGCTCCTCCCAGATGCGCCCCAGCGCCCCTTCGGGCTCCTGGACCTCCTGCAACGTAGCCTAGGAAGGAAGGGGGCGTTTAGAAACTGACCATCCTCAACGTGTTTAATATTGAAAGCACACCAAATGAGTGGAGTACTGAGATTGAGTGTGAGGGTGTGTTTACCATTTTACTGTGTATCGAGTGGGTTAACATCTGTTCACGTAGCCTTAGTTATCCTGCCGCGGAACAGAATATGGCCAGGCACGGAGGGTTCATAAGGAGCATCCGTTCTGCTTCTGTTCGTGTAGGTCTAATATAAGCTTTTATTATTAGCTAGTTGTTAAGGTCATCTAAAAGTAATAACATAGTTATTACCATGGTTAGGAATCCAATCAGCTCACAAGGGGAATGAAGTGAAAAATGAAATTGCCAGCCCCCCTTGTCCCATTCTCCAGAGGTGACTATTATTAAAAGTTTCTTTTTTGTTCTTCTGGAATTTCTTAATGCAAGGTAAGTATGTATTTAAACTGTTAAACACACACACACACACACACACACACACAAATAGATTATACATTCTGCTCTACAGTTTGCTTTTTTAATTTAGTATTTGGGATCTTTCTATATCTATATAGCTTTATATATCTTTTATTGTAACAAAGAGCACTACCTCATTCTTATCAACATTTACACAATATTCCATGGTATAAATGCACCATCATTCATCGAATCAGTCCCCTACTACTGTGCATTTAGGCTGTCTCCAGCTTTCTGCTATTACAAACAACAATGCAGGAAACATCTCTACGATGATGTTGCTTTGCACTTCTGGGAATATATATGTTGAATAAATTTCTAGAAGTGGGATTTCAGGGTCAAAGTTATGCTCATTAACACTGAAATAGGTATTTACAATCATGTTCCTAAAAGGGTGCACCAATTAATATTTCAGGCTTAAATAAGTTACTATCCTTCAAGTTGTAAGTATAATTGAGGGTTTTTCTTAAAATGCTGTTAATTTTTCAATAGCATATTTAGTACTGAGGCCAAATAAGCTTGTTCATTTGCTAATTAAATGACCTGGAACTTAAGTCTTCATTCCAGGGAGGATATCTCTAGAGTGCTAAGTGGTATGGCCTTTAGAACCAGCAAGAGACTGAGCCCAGCCGCCTGGAAAACCTCAGAGCCGGCACTACCAGAGACATCCAGAGCTAAGGGGCAGGCACGTGGCTTCAGGCTTTGCCTGTGGCTCCAGAGAAAACAAATGACAGTCTTCAGAAATCCTGGGGTAGAATCGGGGGAAAAAAAACTTTCCTTAATGTTTGATAATATCATCTTCCATTAGCTTTGGTCAAAAGACATTGATTAAGCACAAGTTTCTCCTTCTCCAACTTTCTGTCATCCCACTCTCCTTATCCTAGCTTTCTCTCTTATCTCTGTCTTTTTGTGTTTGTTTCTTTTCATATCAATGACTTACCCTCTACACCCACTCATGATACTAGTTCTAGGGACAACAGAATCGATTTCCTGCAGCTGAAAGGTCGTTGAGGAGAGGGAATTAATTTTGCCAACTGGTTATGAACACTGTGAGCTGACTATAGACTCTTTCCCCCAACAGCAGATATTTGGTCTGCTTATGGTTCCAAATGCTCAAAGCGCGCCACCTATACAGGAACATTTCATTTGTTATTTTTAATTTAAGTTTTTTTTTATAGTTAACACCTATTACAGATGAAACTAATATATAACCAGAGACCAAGATGTAAATCAAGTTTCGAAAATCCTGTGGTTCAAGTTGCTTTGAAATTGTTTTATATGAGCACCCCAAAATACCTTTTAGATGACAGTCAACTCTTTGGGGATCAAATAACTTCGATAAGTGTTTTATTTCACAAATTACCTGCTTGTTTGGAAAACGGCCTTTTCAAAACCCAGCTCTCTCACCCTCAAAACTCATCTTAAACTCACAATCACATCGGAATAAGATCTAGGTGTCAGCAAAAAAGGAAAACAAACCAACCCCAAACTAAACTAAACTAAAATGATTTTCCTATTTAAGGTCTGAATCTCTGTGGCTTTGTAAGCTGCTCCATTATCATAGAGCCTAATTCTTTAAAATAAAGGAGATAAACCAACAAACATAGAAAGCCTGTTTAATCAAAACTCTTCATTTCAAACTCTTTTTTCCCCAGTAACACATCAGAAGCCAGCAGGAAACTAGAGGAGGTGAACAGGACTGTTCCCTGTTATCCCTAAATAGCACGCCCTTCACAACTGGCAGGAAGCACCTGGGGGATTGCTTTAGAAATCTGGAAATAAATTGTTTTTGAGATAAGAAGGGAAAAATAAATTGGTTTCTAAATTCAGATGCTTTTAACATTTTTACATATTCGCACATACAGTTTTATAATCTGAATTCTGATAATAATTGAATTCAAATTAAAAATATATTTAAATTTAGGGAAGAAGGCAGATAAGGTCAAGTTAGGAAATCGAGACAGGAAATTTTAGCTTAGATGTGAATCTCCTTTTCTTTGGCTAAAATTGACCTTCAATATTACAGTACTTTCATTTTTACAGCTCTTTACATATTCTGTAAAAAAGCTTAAAAGTGAAACAAAGATGTTTCTTGACTATTGTAACCCCTACTGCCCAGCTCTTCTAACTTTTTAAGTCTATTAAGACTTTAGGAGATATTCTTTCCCAAATCTGTTCTTTAAAAATTGACAGTTTACTAATAGAATTGATATGATTTTTCCTTTTTTAAAAATTTTCCATAAGAAGAAATATTCTGATTCCTTTTATTATTCTTACCTTATTTCTTTAGATGTAATTCTCTTTTTTTCTTTGTAAATAATATGAAAGTTATTCACTCTAGAGAATTCTGTTATTCTGACAGCTGATAATATGAATACACATTTACCGACATTGCTAGGAAGAATGTTATATAAGGGAGTTAGTGGGAAAATATCAGGCACTGAAGTCAAGGGAAAAATTTGTACTTATAGACCACTGATGATTTAAAACTTGGTGTTTTAAATAAAAATTTGAAAAGAATGTCACCATTATGTAACCAGTACTTTAAGCAAATTTTACTACATTCTGCTAATATGTCAAATTGAATAATCCAACTAGAAACTCAGGGTACCGATTCTTCTTGTCAGCAATATTTTAAAAGTAGGGATTTATTAAGGGTTCTTTTATTACCTCAACTTCATTACTTTTGCAAAATATGTGATTGGTATTCAAGTTAGATTTACTAGTGTACTTAAAATGTTGTCAAAATGAAACAAGCACTTTTTGTCATAAATATTACTGATTTAAAAGCATTTGTGGGGGGGGAATGGTTATGCTTTTGGAATCTCACTCATTACTGAAAATAAAATATGCTTTACATATGTTTTACTGATTCCAAGAAACTTTAGAAATACTTCCCAAATTTTAACTAATATTTGTGATTTAGTTTTTAAAATGAGTTGTATTTTAGATTGTTCCCTCTTAGATACTTGGTTTATATATTTAAGAAAACATGTCATAGACCCTGTCATTATAAATTCAATTGAAAGACCAATTTTTTTCTACCATTCTTTGTTTTCTGATTTCAGAATTTCAAGTGGGTTTGTTGTCAACTTTAATGTACCTTTAGAGAATAAATCAAGTCTCCAATTTCTTGCATGTGTGGTGCTCCTGGAACTGGAATGCTTTTCTTCAGCCAACTGAAAGTAGAGCCTGGTCCTCCTCTCACTGATTAAATCTAGTTTCAGTAGTTTTAAATTTAGTTGGTTCCTGACCAAAGAAAAGAAGTGCCCTCATTTTTCTGTTTAATTTTAGGCAACCACAACCTATAGTCTGACTGTAGTCTTTGGGAACTTCAAGTATATAGCTATTTTTGGCTTTGTGTCTGGTTCATCTAATAGAGTCTATATTCTTTTGCCACTGAATTTGTGATTATACTCTATTGTAGTCTACATGGTTACACAAACAAAATTAGCATTTTCTTTTATGTTCTTTTTCTGGTTAGGATATGATTCTCCCAACCACTTTTTCATAGCAAATAGAGGGCATGGGACCATCATGGTGATTTTATTGAGTTTGCCTTACCTGTGTTCTCAGCCCTACCTTCACTTACCCACAATTTAATACTTCTCAGTAAGAACTTTCACACTTCACCCAGCACAAAAACCTGGTTATATGCTGGAATAGTATCATGTATAGGACGGTTCTTGGGACACATATTAGATGTATTTGGACTTATTTCACAGGTAGTATAGGCTGTGTTTCTTGACTTTTAATTGCAGTCTTACTATGTGCCAAGTTGTATACCAAGCATTTTACATGAATTATTTCACTTAAACACCAGATATGGCATATAATCACATTGTCTCCCTTTTGCAGATGAGGAAACCGAGACTTAAAGAGGTTGAAGTAAAAGGTCAACCTTTTCCTAAGTGGTAGAGTTGGGATTTGAAGCCAGCTTGCTTATGCACTTTTAATATCTGATTTAATATTTCATATTTGGGGTCTTTGGCTATGCTGTGCAGCCTGTGTTACTCGCTGGGAAGTCACTGTGATACAAGTTGTTCAAAGAAAACTGTAGGCTCTGCAGGCTTCTCTGCCCTGCCCCATCCATACATCACCTTCTGTAAATTGCTTTTCTTCTCTGGGGCCTCACTTGACTCATCTGTCAAATAGAAATAATGTTATTTTAGGTGGGTTATGGAGTTCTATTTTTATAAAAAGAAACCCTTTTTATTTTGAAATAATTATAGATTCAGAGAAAGTTATGAAGATAGTACAGAGAGGGACAGAGAAGACCTCTGTAACCTTCACACAGTTTCCCCCAGTGGTTACATCTTATGTAACTGTAGCACAAGCAGAACCACAAAATTGACATTGGTATAAAGTGTATGTATAATTCTGTGCCATTTTATCACCTGGAGATTAGTGTAACCAATACCAAAATGGGGATACTGAACATTTCCATCACCACTAAGATCTCCCTCCTGCTACCCATTTGTAGTCACTACCTGTCCCTCCATCCGTAACTACTCGCAACTACTATTTGTTCTCCATCTCTATAATTTTGTCATTGCAAATCTCTTTAAAAAAATAATTTTGTTTTTATTATGAAATATCTCGATCAGAAAATTACAAAGAATACTGTAGCAATACTTACATGTAAACACCACTCAGATTTAACAAATAAGCAGATTTAATAAATGTTGTGTTTCCTTCACAATTAAGAAAAAATCACATATTGAGATTAAGTCCCCTTTGTCCCACTCTATGATCCTATTGACCATTTACCCTCCCCAGAGATAAACTCTACCCCAAAGTTATTTTGTATCGTCCCCATTCATGTTTTTTTCCTCTTTTTCTCTTTTTTTTTTTTTTTTTTGAGGGCAGTGTCACTGGCCCTTATATGTGGGACCGAACCGGGGCCGCTGGCTTCCGAAGCCAGCGCTTAACCACAGTGCCACTCAGCCGGCCCTCATCTTTTTCTACATACCTAGATGCCTATAATATTATGTAGCAGAGTTTCGTAAGTTTTAAAAATTTACATAAGTCAACAAATATTTCTTGAGTGCTTACCATATTCTAGGCACTACTCTAGACTCTGGGAATACGGTGGTGAATAAGAAAAACCTTTGTCCTAAATATATAAATGTATGAATAAATAAGATAATTGCAGGTATCTGTAACTGTCTGAAAATGATAACAGGATACAATAGTCCCCCCTTATCAGAGGGAGATGTGCGCCAAGACTCCCAGTGGGTGCTTGAAACTGCGGTTAGTACTGAATTCTATACATATTATGGTTTTTCCTATACATACACACCTATTGTAAAGTTTATCAATTAGGTATAGAAAGAGATTAATGACAATAACTAATAATAAAATAGAGCAATTATAATAGTATACTGTAATATAAGTTATGTGAATGTGGTCTCTCTTTCTCTTTCCCTCTCCTTCTTTCCCTCTCTCTCCAGTACCCTCTCTCTCCCCTGTCTCTCTCTCTCTTTCTCAAAATGTTGTACTGTACTCACCCTTTTGTGATGCATTGGTGGAACCATTCCATGAACAAGATGGCTGTCACCCATCTCTCTGATTGTGTTTCTAGAACACAAACCGATAATTTTTGGTTTTGTTTTTGAGAGTGGGTGGGTTCTTTGCTCTGTACTCTACAGCTGAATTTATCATATGCCCTGCAGCATTGCCAGAATACCACAGTTAATCCGCCCTTCCATGTTTTATGCCCTTGTGCCCCCTTTGCAGTTTTATGAATGTAGGTTCTATTGGACATCTTCCAGAAGGACCCAGTTTCATTGCAGATGAAGACTTGCTTTGGATGGTATCCTTTCTTCTTAATCAACTTCTTCAACTGTGCCAGAAACAGGGCAACCGCTTCTTCATTGGCAGACAAAACCTCTGCAGTAATTTTTATATTTTTCAGTCCAAACCTATTCCTGAATCTGTGTAACCATCCCTTACTTGCACTAAATGGCTGGCGTCACTGGTTTCATGAGCTCCCTTGCTGAACGAAGTCTTCGTATAGGCTCAGTGCTTTCTGACGGCAACAAGCTGCTGTCAATCAGAACATATTTTCTGTTCATGTCTTCCACCCACAAATTTTATCCTTTTTCCATCCTAACTAAGCACTTGTCATGCACTGTGGTCAGAATTTTTGCAGTTTGAGGTGCGACGCAAAACTAACCCATGGTTTCCTTTTTCCTACTCAATTCATGGATATTGGGATTCGTTCTCAGGGACCTCAGCGTATGATTTTTTTTCCTTATTAAGTTGATGACTTTCACCTTTTCACTTAAAGGAAACACTTAACGGCTTTTCTTGGGCATATCTGAACTGCCAGCATCACTACCCTTGCATTTTGGGGCCATTATTAAGTAAAATAAGGGCTATTTGAACTCAAGGGCTGCGATCCTGCAACGGTCCACCTGATAACTGAGAGCTGACTACTAAGTGAAGACGGGGCAGGGAGCAGTGTATAGTGTGGAGACGCTGCATGAGATTTCATCACCCTACTCAGAGCAATGCTCTACTTAAAGCTTATGAATTGTGTATTTCTGGAATTTTCCATTTAATATTTTCCAACCACGGTTGACTGCGGGTAACTGAAACTGCGGAAAGCAAAACCGCGGACAAGGGGGGACGACTAAAGTGTGGTTGGGATTGGCAGGGCTCTGAGGAGAGGCCTTGCTGAGGATAATGCATTTAAAATTGAACCCTAAATGATGAGAAGGTACAAGTCAAACAAAAGGAACAGCTAGCAAGTGCTGATGTTCTCCCGAAAGAATGAAGTGGGCGTGTCCATGGCAGAACAATGCATGCACTGAGGCTGTCGCAGTGTGTAAACACCAGGGTGAGCGGAGGTAGGTGAGGCCTGAGGGATGGAAGGAGGAGGTGAGAGTGGGATGGGCGAGATTAGAAAAGCCAAGGAGACTTTAGTAAGGAGTTTGGATTTTATTAATGCTGGGGGTGGAGAGGTAGGGGGGAGAGAACCATTGCAAGGTATAGGCAAGGATGTGCCTAGTTGCCATGTGGAAGATGGCATTAGAAGGGACAAGAATGGGAAACAATTAGACTGTTGCAGTTTTCCAGGGAAGAGATTGTCCAGGGGGATGGTGATGTCTTCTAATAAGATGAAAAGGCTTGGTGTCATCTTATCCTTCTGCCATTTAGGATATATATATATATATATATATATATATATATATATATCCTATTCTATGAGGATACCAAATTTTCTTTATTCATTGTCTCACAAGAGACTTTAAAGATATATATTTTTCCCATATACGGTTCTGTCCAAAGCATTTGTGTGTGTGTGTGTGTGTGTGTGTGTGTGTGTGTGTATAAACTATTTATTAACAGACAAGGCCTACAATTTATTGCTTCTTGGATATACCCACAGTGCGGCCTCAGAGGCCTGTGGTCCTGGCTTCCAACACAAAGTCTTCAGAAGTGGCGCAGCCCTCTGTGGGCCCGAATTCTCTTCAGTCGCTCCAGGTCTTCATGGAGCTTGTTGTCCAGACTATTGACCAGGACCTTGCTGTATTTTCCGTCCTTCGCATCCTCTGTCTGTTCCTGGACCAGTCCGGGATCTCATACTGGCGGGGATTCTGTGTAATAGTGACCCACATGCCACCTCATCCTCAGTGCTCTCTCCTGCCCTTGGTGAGGCTGTGAGGTCACTGTTTGCTCTCCTCAACACCACACCCTTAACTGCAGTGATTGCAAAGGCTACTTTCCGCCACCCGTCCATATTGGTGGTGAGCACTCGCAAAATGTGCTGGGACTTCTCAGGGATCAACAGAGACATGACAGCAGCCCCAGTGTAGGCCTCCTGGGGAAGAGAGCCCAGACATTCTTATCTTTGGATTCTTGTGGATAGGATATAAAAGCTGGGGTCTTTCCATATGCTCATTGTCAGCTTTGTCAGATAGGTCAAAATTGCTCTCCAAAGAGGTTGTACCATTTTATAGTCACTGGCTGTGCAGAGATTTCCATTTCTCCACGTCCTCAACATTTGGTATTGTGCTTTTAGCCACTGCTGCTGTGTTGGATATGAAGTTGAAGGTCCTTGTTGTTATAATTTTCATTTCCTAATTACTAGCTCTTATGTTTTTTGGCCCTTTAGGCTTCTTTTCCGAGAAGTTTTTGTTCCTTATACCTACTTTCCTGTTGGGTTGTTTGCTTTTCTCTTATTGATTTCTAGGATTTCGTTATATAACTGGATAATTTCCCTTTGTTGGATTTAAGGCGTTGAAATATGCATTGAGAACATATTTTTTGGGTTTTATGCATTAAAATATTTTATTCCAAGTTTTAGCTTGTCTTTTCACTTTTTCTTTTTTTTTGAGGGCAGTGTCACTGCCCCTCATGTGTGAGACCCGAACCAGGGCCTCTGGCTTCCCAAGACAGTGCTTAACCCCTGCACCACTCGGCCGACCCAAATAATAATCAATCTTTTTTTTTTTTTGTAAGAGGGCAGTGTCACTGGCCCTCATATGTGGGATCCGAATCCGGGCCGCTGGCGTCCCAAGCCAGCTCTTAACCACTGCACCACTCGGCCAGCCCTTTCACTTTTTTTTAAATGAACATTTACATTTAAAAATTTGGTCAGATTTACTAATCTTGTGTTTTATGTTTTGTGTTTTCCAACCTTGAGGTCATGAAAATATTAAAGTTTTGCTTTCCATTTTAATTATTGAATTGACATGGAAATTAATTTTGTGAATGAGGGAAGTATGAATTTAAAAAAATTATTTTTCCAAATGGAAAACGAACTGATCGAGCACCATTTATTAAACAGTCTTATCGCTTTGCCACTGATTTGCAATGTTATCTCTGTCAAGTGCTCTGCTTATGGGCTCTCTATTCTCTTCTGCTGCTCTATTTGTCAGTCTCTACACCAATGCCATTCTTTTGAAATCACTGTGGCTTCATAATAAGCCTTGCTATCTAGTGTGGTGAATTGTCTTTCTTTGTTCTTCTAAGCTATCTTGGGTATTTTACATTCTTTGTTCTTACGTTAACTTATGGACCACTTGTCATATGCCATGGGGGAAAAAAAAAACCTAATGGATTTTAATTGTAATTGCAATGAATTTGTAGATTAATTAGGAGAGAGTTGCCATCTTTGAGTCTTCCCACCCCATACATTAATATGGTATTTCCATTCATTTACTTTAGGTCTGGTATGTGCCTCAATAAAGCTTTGAAAAAGCCAAAGGAACTTGCATTGCTTATAAGTTCCCCAAGCTTTTGTTGCCATTATTAATATAATCTTTTTGTTTGTTTGTTTGTTTTTAAATTATACCTTCTATTCATTTTCTGTCGGTATATGGGCTCACTACTGATTATTTTTTTTAAAGATTTTATTGGAGAATTGGGGGAAGGGAACAGCATTGGGGACCTGGAGGAAGGGGAACAGAAAAGTTGCTGTCCTTTTGTTCTTCAGTCTAGTTGTGGAGAACATTGCTTCACTGGCCCATGTTGGTATCATCATTGCGATCTTCTCGGGTGAGGCAAATCAGTCGCTGGCCTCTGGATGGCCGTTCACAGCAGCTCTTGGCAGCTCACATCGGCTGCCAGCCGCTCATGCTGGCTGCTGGCCACTCACCGTAGCCTATGGCAGCCCACTGCAGCAGGCGCTGCCGCTATGCCATCCGGGGGACTCACAGCAGCCCAGCTCCAGGTGGAGCTGTTATTCACCATCTTAGCTGTAGAGGCCAGTGTCCCTGGCCCTCATATGTGGAATCCCAACCTGAGGCGCTGGCCAAGCCAGCTCTTAATCAGCTCGCCACTCGGCCAACCCCCACCATTGATTTTTAAATATTTATTTGTATCCAGCAACATTTCTAATTCTAGTAGTTTGAAGAGTCTTTTGAATTGTTATGTGTACACTATCATATTGTTTGCAAATAATTATTAGTTTTTTCAATTAACCAGCATTTAGTCAATTTTCCTTTAGTCCCTTCTAAACTCTCGGATCCTTGATTCTATTCAGTGCTTCTGTATTTCTGTGTGGGTAAAAATTAAACATGGGTTTCATTCTTGATATATGATATCTTGATACATTGTACAATAATCTTACTTTATTCTTGCCTTCTAGTCCCTTCTCCACTGAACTTACTAGGAAACATTCACCAAAATTTTGATAACAAAAATAAAATAGATATAACTTTAAAAATCTTTAAGAAATATGACATCATTCATCACTTGCTGGTGACTGTGACTCAGACACATGCTGCACATATTATACATTACAAATTGTGCATCAAGAAGAAATGAGAAAAAGAAAATTATGTCAATCCTCAGTATTTGTAGAACACACACACAGGCACACACACACACACATACATGCATGCATACGATACATATGTGTATGCATAAAGTCACATGAGCTACACAACATATTAGCATGAGAATGTAGTTTCTGCTGTTGGAAAAATCAAATCCAGCAAATGGATCCAGTTTCCAGTGAAGGTTCAAAGGTATATGACAGGTCCCTAAGAGACTTTGGGAAATATTTTTTCTGGAGATGAATCCCTAACCTTTGATGGGTCCCTTGGACCAGGACTGGTTCAAGTTTAGGTGGTTCTTACCTCCTAGGATTATGGGCAAACTAGACCACAGGGTGGGTGTTAGCAAAACCCCCCTTCACTGCTCAGCTCCGAGGAAAGAAGAGGCTCTTTTTCTGCCTCAGAACCCTGTATTCTGTAGTCCACTAAGACACTGGCACTGTTGGGGTGGTGGTGGTGAGAGAAAACACACCGTAAGTCAGTGAACTCATACAATTGACAATCAGGTCATCACCTGGGTCTTCTGCCATCTTTGCAGTGTCCTAGGTAGAACAGGAAAGGCAATAGGCCCATTCCTCTTGAAAACTCTTGTGAAGGGCCTGGCCTATAGAAATTTGCTGGGCCTGCTTTTCTGGGTTGTCCAAACCTCCCCAGAGGGAGGTCCAGTCAGGATGTGGTCTGAACTGACAGGCAGTTACCAGGTCGTTTACTCTACCACCAAATCTGCTTGGTCAGAGAACAAGTCATAGCTCTTCCCTGCAGCTATGAGAGTAAACACTGCCTCCTATTTTTAGTAGCTCATTGCTTGCAAAAAATAGCTTGAAATCCAGACCTTTGAATCTCAGCAGCCTTCAGCTTAACAGGCTCTTCTGTTAACAACCATCTCAATAACGACAATAACAGTCACCACTTACATTTACTGGGGAGTTACTGTGTGCAGGTTTTGTGCTAAGTACACTATATGCATAATTATGTTTCATCCGTATACGGCATAGTCATTGTTATTATCCGTATTTTTCAAATCGGGAAACCAAGACTCAGAAAGCTTAGGCCACGTGCCCCAAGTTACACAGCCCTTCAGAAGCAGTCTGGTCCTGAACCCAGGTCAGTCCAGCCAGATGCCACAGTTCATGTTTTGACCACTGCTTATTCTTGCCTTTCCACATTCCATGATGGCATCTGTGATGTGATGTTTATTATGTGGGACCTGGTCCAGGTTCCTTAAAGAATTTCAATTAATAATTGAATTCCAGTTAAATAATCAAGATATTATGTCCATTTATATGGGAGATATTAAATATCATTTTTATCATTCTTTTATTATTTTCTAAACCATTCGATTTACAAGTTACCTTGTTCTTCTCATCATGTTCTTTTTTTACAGATAAACCCAAGATATTTTTCCAACATAGTGGTATTTGGGGTGATTGCTTGACAATTTAAAGAGCGCCCAGCAATTGTGTAGAATGTAGTCTTAAAATGGCCAATGAAACCATTAAAGTACAAGCAAGCTCCAGGGCAGAACCTGAAATGTGGCTGCCTGTTCCCTGTTGATTGCTTTAGCAGGAAAAAAATCAAGTTCAGGATCTTGTGTTTTCAGAGATGATTGGTATGCATTATCAGAATAGCTGCACCTGGGAAATTTTGACTTATATCTATTGATATCATGTAAATAGCATACGGGAAACAATAACTGATGGTTAAGCTGCCAAATAAAAGTCCAGGGAACACCCACATGGGCACATTATGCTTGTTTCTAATTTGACAGCTCTCGGAGGGAAAACATTGTGGTGCAGGCTGTTTCTTGGTGAGTCCTCACTGGGTACATGAGTGTATAAAAGCTCCACCAATTAATTATGTGGCGAGGTGGGGTAACAGGTGGTGGCCTCACAGAACGCCTGCACTTGGAGTTAAGAGTCAAGACTCTTTTGCTTGAAAGTAGCAGAAACCTACTTTAAGCTAGCTTAAGCAAAAATAAATGAATAATAATAATATTTACATATACTGTCACTGACCCTTAACAACATGGGTTTGAACTGCTTGGGTATACTTATTTGCTGGTACGTGGATTGTTTGCGATAAATACGTAGAGTACTGTAAATGTATTTTCCTTATGATAGTCTTAATAACATTTTCTTTTCTCTAGCTTACTTTACTGTAAGAATATAATATATAATACATATGATACACAAAATATGTGTTAATTGACTATTTAAGTTATCGGTAAGGTTTCCAGTCAACAATAGGCTATTAGTAGTTAAGTTTTGGAGGAGCCAAGTTATACAGAGATTTCAACTGTGTTGTGGGGGTTCTCTGCGCCCCTAACCCCCATGGTTTTCAAGGGTCAGCTGTATACATATTCATGAGATAATGTAAACAGTACAGGGGTCTTGCTCTAAGGATACAAGGTTATCTCATGGAATCCAAGGATGGCAAGTATTGTGGGCTTCAAGAGAGACCAGAATGCCTTTGAGTCAGGGCAGCTCCCCTCAGGCACCTCCTCTCACATCACCCATGGCTAAGGGGTCCCATGACTCCTCATCCCTGCTTCTCCATCCTCCTCTTTTCGCTTAGTGTTCTCAGTGGACCAGCTCTATCTTGCTTCTCTGTGCACAGCTGCCTCACAACTTACAATGTCATCTGTCCTCAGCTTATGTGACCAAAAGACCCTGCTCTGCACCTCAAGTCTAAATTCTGGGTCAGAGAATGTAATTAACTCAGCTCAGCTCAGGTCAGCAGCCCATTGTCAGCTCCTGCCTCAGAGGTGGAGCAGTTGGACTCAAATATGGCCTTAGGGGACTATGACTGTGCAAGACAGGTCAGTTTCCAAACATTATTTTCTTTCTATTCTTCTAAACACATATAGTCTAAAAAAAAAAATGAATTTTTGTCACTGTTACTCCTTTAATGGTGGGGAAAATATGAGAAGTAGATGCTATCTTTGCATGGATAGGACCCATATAAATGCAGTATTGGGGAATGCCTGTTTTAAAAAAATTGATACCCCAATAATCTGCATTTTTACTCCTTAGACCAAGAGGAAATGATTCATTGTATCCCAATCTAATGTTTTTATGTTTGAAAGAATTTTATTGATCATTTATCAAAATTAACCACATTAATTATAATAAAGAAGTAGTTTCATCTGACATATTATTTCAGGTAGAGTTATGCCTATTGAATATAAGTGATTTGAATTTTTAAAGAAAAAATCTAGAAACATTTAGATTTGTAAAGTTGTTTAGTCACCTATTCATATATCTGCGGGGTAAATTCAAGATTTTTGCATGTTGCATTTTCTTTCATTGAGGGCAGTGTCACTGGCCCTCACATGTGGGACCTGAACCGGGGCCGCTGGCCGCCCAAACCAGCGCTCAACCACCGCGCCACTCGGTTGGCCCGGGTTTTTCTTTTTTAAATTGATTGCTCATACATACAGGGTAAAATGTTTAGGAAGCAACCAGCCATGTCCTGTCCATCTCCTGGTCCCAATCAGAGTGGTCTTGGTGATGTAATATGTCAACACAGCTTTTGAGTAGTTTAAAAAATTCTCTTATTTCTTTTATTAAAATTATGCTTATAATGTATTTCAAATACACAAAACGCATAGAGAATAATATGACCCATTGCCACCCCCCACACACATTTAACAAAGATGATTGTTGTGGCATTACTTTGATTTATTTTTTAATTTTTTAAAAGATTTTATAGGGAGTTTGGGAAGGAGAACAGCGTTGGGGGACTGGGGGAAGGGGAACAGAAAAGTTGCTGTCCTTTTGTTCTTCAGTCTAGTTGTGGAGGACATTGCTTCAACTGGCCCATGTTGGTATTGTCATTGCACTCTTCTCGAGTGAGGCAGATCGGTTGCCGGCCTCTGGATGGCTGCTCACAGCAGCTCTTGGCAGCTCACATCAGCTGCCAGCCGCTCACGCTGGCTGCTGGCCACTCACTGTAGCCTATGGCAGCCCACTGCAGCAGAGGCTGCAGCTATACGGACCCGGGGACTCACAGCAGCCCAGCTCCAGGTGGAGCTGTTGTTCATCATGTTAGCTTTAGAGGACAGTGTCACTGGCCCTCATGTGGGATCTGAACCAGGGGCACTCAAGGCATCCCAAGCCAGCTCTTAACCAACGCACTACTCAGCCGGCCCAGTGGCATTGCTTTTTTTTTTTTTTTTGAGGGCAATGTCATTGGCCCTCATATGTGGGACCGAACCGGGGCCGCTGGCTTCCGAAGCCAGTACTTAACCACCGCGCCACTCGGCCGGCCCCCAGTGGCATTGCTTTTAATAGCTTTCTAAATAAGCAAGTTGCCAAGTGTTATATGCAGTGAATAACCAATATTTAAAGTTACCCAAAGCTGAGGGCCGGCCAAGTGGCGCGGTGGTTAAGCGCTGACTTGGGAAGCCAGCAGCCCGGATTCGGTCCTACATATGAGGGCCAGTGACACTGCCCTCAAAAAAAAAAGTTACCCAAAGCTGTACTGTATATCTCTTATGGATATATATGCGTATACTTATTAAGACATAAATACACAATGGGGAGGATATTCTACCACTTCCGAAGGGCCATAACCTGTCAGAAATTGAGTGGGTGAGGCCAAGGACTTCAACTATATCTACGGTATTTTATTTTTAAAAATTATCTGTAGCAAATATAGAAAATGTTAATTGTTGATTCTTTGGAGGTTTTTCATCTAAAGCATATGGTGAGACAAATTGACTTTTCAAGTAGAAGCTGGTCCCTTAGAAATGACACGCCCCCCTGCACATTTGTAATCATAGAAAGGAATTGACATGAGTGATCATGGGTAGATGTCTTTTGCATGTGTATGCATTACATGAATATCACTAGAATCAGATGATGGAGTAAAAGGGGGAAAGGGAAGTGTATTTCAAATTGTGTAGCCCTAATTTTATCCTCATTGATGCTCTTCTAAGGGATAGTAGAGGTAGAATTCATAACCATCACTATCATCATCATCATAGCTGACATTTATTGCATGGTTTATAAGGTTTCAGTCATTTGAAAACACTTTCCATGGGGTATTAGTGGGGATACAGGTTTACCCACAATCACAGAGACCCAAAGTAACAGTGGCTTAAACAAGATAGAATGTTATCTGTCACTCACATGACAGTCTGGAATATGCAGTCCATGGCTGTTATGATGGCTCTGTTGGGGTCAAAGATCCAAGCTTCCCCTATCTTGTTGCTCTGCCATTCCTAAGGTATTGCACTTATAGTCTAGGATGGCTCTTGACTCGCCATCACTAGCTGTTGCTCGTATTTCTTTGGCCAGAGCTGAACGACATGAGCACATCTGGCTGCAAGGAAGCTGGGAAACCATCTTTATTCAGCACAGCCATATGGCAAGTATAAAAGTTGGGGTTTCTATGCTCATAGAATAAGAGGAGTTGGAGATGGGAGGGCCATAAGAAGTATGTGCCACAAGTGGATCATTTCTATTTAACCTCACAACAATACTAGGAGTCAAGCTAAAATTGGTCCATACACTTGAGAAAAAGAGAGATCAAGTTACGTGCTTAAGGTCACAAAGCTAGTACTTTGTGGTGCTGGGTGTGGCTGTATTTTTTTTTTTTTTTTTTTTTTTTTTTTGCGTTTGCATCTAGTTTGCTGAAAAGTTCTAACACTAAGATCTGGGCTGAGACTTCTCAGCCTCCTTGGGACTGCCACACCTCAGCAGTGCTTGCTTGATTTCATCACAGCATTTAACCCAATCACCCAGGAAGGCTCTGTGCTTGAGTTTGAAAGCAATTTAATTTTGCTTTCAAAAGAAATTAAAACATTTCATTTTGTTCAAGTAATTCTATGATATTTATTGAGCAATGGGTAGGACATCTGCTCAATCAGAACTGGGAACCTAGACCAGAGAAATGTCATTCTTCAGTTTGATCCAGATTATACCTGGCTTCTGGTTTGGCTACAAAATATGCCTCCAAAATCTTTTTTTTTTTTTTTAAGATCAATTCACACCTTTATTACATGAACTATGATAGGAGGAAGGATGATTTATTTGCCTTTCCGGACTTTGGTTTTCCTCAGAACTCCAGCTCCTTGTCCTCCAGCACACAGGCATCTGCTGGGCCCCCTTGGCCTGGCCATGCAAGCAAGAAGCCTGCCCCGCTGGAACTGCACCTCTAGAAGACTGCTGATTCGGGCATTCTTTTTACTTTCATCATATTTCTTCTCAATTTTCTTTGAAAGCTTAAAGGTTTTTTTTCCTTTTTTTTTTTCTTTTGAGGGTAGTGTCACTTGCCCTCATATGTGGGACCGAACTGGGGCTGCTGGCTTCCCAAGCCAGCGCTTAACCACCGCGCCACTCAGCAGGCCCTCTCCTCAATTTTCTTTGATTGTTTTTTGTTTGAAATCTCTTTCTCTTCAGGAGTCAGCTTGGACACCTTCTTGCAGCCCCAGGAGCATGTGCAGTGGGACTCTACCACTGTCAATGAGCATGGTGCAGTTCTTCACTGAAGTCTGGGTGTGGACCAACCAGTTCGTTGTTGCACGCACTGGAGAAACATCGATAGTCCTGGTTTTGCACGTACAACACTCAGAGTTCCAAAAGTCCCCACGTGTTGCCTTGGCGCACACGGGCTGTGTGTACGCAGCAGGGGCCAATCTCAGTGTTGGCAGCAGGGCGACCGAACCCATATCTTCGTTTCTTGTGCGAGAGCTTTCTCTTGCCCCCGGTCTTGCGGTGCTTGTATCAGTTGTCCCGAGAGATGCCCATAGCTCGGCGCCGGCTGGAAAGAGAGCTCCAAAATCTGTTTAATAAAAAGGAAACGCTTTAATAAAATATATGTTCTAATGTCTTTCTCTGAGCCCAGTAATAAGACTGTGGACAACTTCCAAATTATTAAATAAAAAGTAGCAACTTTTCTAGAAATGATTTTATTTTAAAAGGAAAAAAAAGTAGCATTGAAACCAGATGTTGCTTTTCTACAACGCCTCCCAGCACCAGAGTCTTCCACACAACAAAATTTGGCAGGACAGTGACCCTCTTCTTCCACCCAGATCTCAATTTCCAAGCGTTGGCATGTGCTGAAAACAAAATTGCAAAAGGGAAACCTAGTTCCTGAACGTCCTGAACATCTGACATTATTCAAGCTCATGCTGTATCAGGAGGATACACCGTAGGAAAAGGCACACAATCATACGTGTTGTAGATCTTGGCCTTTGGAAATATTAAAAGTTGAAGTTTTTGCATGGTTCAGGACCAGGGTCAGGGTTAGGGTAAGGCAAGTGAGGCACTCACTTCTGGCAGTAAAAATCACAGGGGTGCCAAAAAACTTAGTAATCAAGAATAATATTTTAAGGTAAAATTTTTAAAAATGCAAAATAAAATCATGATGAGCAAATATCAAATTTGAAAATACAGGCTATTGTTGTTAGAGTTGCCACACTGTGTTGTGTGCTAAGAACAAACCATTTCCATTCAGCCCCAGGTTCCTGGCCCTGAGGTCTCCACATAACCCGCCAGGCTGATTTATGAGGGTTGATAATGTGTTAATAATGTGTGTGAACAGATTGGGCAATATGGGGCTTTGTATATTGTCATCTTTTGATTATAGACATTGTATTATTTATTTTTTTAATTTTTATTGAGTAACAGTGTGTTTTTTCCAGGGCCCGTCAGCTCCAAGTCAAGTCATTGTCCTTCAATCTAGTTGTGGAGGGCACAGCTCAGCTCCAAGTCCAGTCACCATTTTCAGTCTATCTATAGTTGTATGGGGCACAGCCCACCGTCCTATGCGGGAGTGGAACCGGCAACCTTGTTGTTAAGAGCACGTGTTCTAACCAAGTGAGCCATCTGGCTGCCTTTAGACATTGTATTAATGTTTCTCACTGAGTTCAAAATGTTTGGGAAGCTATTTTGATGAGCATATATAGGAGTGCACATTTTCCCTTTGCCTTGGGCTCCAGTATGGCTCCTTAGGGCACAGTTTAGGACCTCCAGAAACCTGCTCTTCATGCTAGATAAGCCATTGCTACAGGACTTCCAAACTCTTGGAATACCTAAAAGTGATGGTTCCTTCTCTGAGACCATTTGGCTAAACACATGAATGCTCGACCTTTAATCACCATGCCCCAAATGCACTCAGTCTTTTTGGGAATCTGAGTTTGTTTCTCTAGAAATGCATGAATACCATCTGACCTAGGCTGGAAATCCCTTGATCCCCATCTGCTCAACCCTTCCCTTCATAAATTAGTTCCCTTTTCTTTTTCTCCCTTTTTAATCCTTATTCACATTTATAATTTATTTCACACGGGTCTTGCCTGCTGGACTGCAGGCTCCATGAGGGCAGGAAGCATGTCTGCCCCCTCATCACTCTGCCCCCGGGACCTAGCACAGTGTCTACACATTGTAGGGGATTCATACAGAATTTTTAATAGTTAAATTAATTTATAAGTGATTTACCTGCATTGCTCAGTTCTAAGTAAAACTTCAGGAGCTTTATAAATGTTATTGGTAATGATGCTACAGGAGTTTTTAAAAATCAAGAATGCCTTCAAATGTAAATGGATTAAATCTCTTTCTGTTACTTTTTTCTTAGCTCAGTCTTTATTAAGCAATATTTCTCCTACCTGACAACTACTGCTACAGCTTAAGCAATGTTTAGCAATATCTGGAAAGGCAGTAATACAAGGGCAGTGTAAGTGGAAAGAACATTGGATTGGAAGTCAGGAGGCCTGATGTGAAGTGTAGCTCCAACAGAAAATGGGATTTTTCCATAGCACAGGCTGGGTTTCCCCTGGACATTCTCATACTCTTATAGGTCCTTAGCCATGGGCAACTCCCCTTGGTGCTTCTAGGTTTGCTCTGCCCACCAGCTAAATCTCAACATTAACCCTTACAGCAGAGGCCTCCTCAGAGTTCACCACATCCACTCACTCTACCATTCTGCAGCCAGCACAACCTCCATGTTCATTGCCTTCCCCGAGTACCTTCTCTTTGGTTCTGGATAGTACCAGGAGAATCTAGGAGCTATCTCTTTGAGGAACCCAGTAAATATTTTTGCAATCAGGCACCAGACCAAGCAAGGAGTCCTGTCTTCTACAGCTGTTTTATCAGGCTGGGAGAGGCAGGATGGTGATGGAAACAGCCCTGACTTTGGAGTCAGACAGACTGGGCTCTAAACTCAGAATGGCATTCACTAGCCAGGTAGCCTCAGTTTGAAACTGAGAAAGTAGAAAGAGAATAATATTAATAGTCCATCAGCCAGGACTCCTCATTGCACATGACAGATAGCTAACTCAAATTAATTTAAATGGGTATAAATAACTTAAATGGCATAAGTGGGATTTAACCAGAGGGGCTTAGTTTTCTCTTATAAGCCCAGGAAGGGTGCGGTATAGCTGAATTCAATGACAACTGGAACCAGGGTCTGCAACATTTTAGGGCACTTCTTTCTGTTTCTGTTCTCTGCTTGTTTCTCTGTGCAAAGATTTTAGTTCCTAAGGATGGCTTCTTCTAGTAATGGGAAATGTGACCTCATATTTCACAGCTTCTCCACCAGAGGGAGATGGCTTCTCTTCTCTGAGATCCCATTTAAAAAGTCCTGGGAAGGATCTGATTGGCCTGACTTGGATCACATTCTGAACCTTGGACCAGTCAGCTTTGGCAAGGGCAGGTTGTTTACTGTGACTGACAATCCTCAATAGCTGTACATGCTGGAGTTGGTAGAGGGGTAGTCCTCAAAATAAGGAAGGTTGTTTTTTCCAGACACAGACTAAACAATAGATGTTCACCACACATGTTTACCTCTCAGGGTTGTTTGTGAGGATTAGAGATAATGTATATAAAGCACCAGTTGTGAAATGGTGATAGTGATGATGATAATAACAAGTATTATCTCAGCATCTCTGGATACCCGGTCTCCACATACGGGGCCATTATGTCTTGTAGACAGAAGCACACTCCCTTTTTTTGTTATTCTCTTGACCTTGGGACAATCATCATAATAGAATCCTATGAAGCCTTTTAGTCATGGATAAAGAAAATAAAACCTAAAAAGAGTATGTGACTTGATCAAGGATATATAGCTAGTTAGTGGCACAGTGAGGCTTAGACCCAACCCTCAAGGCTCCCAATCTACTTTGTCATTTGTATACCACATGGTGATTAAAAGTACTGGCACCAAAGACAGCCTACCTGGTTTTAAAACTCAGCCCTTCTTACCTTGTGACCTTGGATAAGTTTATTGACATCTCTGAGCCTCAGAGAGTCCCATTGCAGGGCTGTTATGAGGATTGAATGAATTAATATGGGTATATTAGCTATTAGGACTATTCCATCCTCAGATACTTCCCCTTGGGCCTCCTGCCCTAGAACTGTCACCTCCTCCAAGTGTGTCTGGGGACATGCTAGGCATTGGAGTAGAGCCGCAGTGCCTGGCATATAGTCAGGGAAGTATAGCATTAGCAATTTGTAGTGTTATTTCTTACAATGTGGTGTCTTACTTAATGCTAAAATCATCTCCTATGCTACATTAAATCATCTCTCATTCCCTGGTAAGATGCATCCCACTCCTGGGGAAACAAGAGTTTAATGGAGCTAGCACAGGCTCTCGAAAGCAACATCCTTAACCCCAAGCCCTCTGGCTTTATTGGTGATCCTATATGTAGGTTTCTAACTTCCTTAAATCTCAGTTTTCTAGATGAGGGTAAAAATACCTACCTCCCATACAATGCTGTAAGGTTAAAGAGGTAAAATAGGGATTGTAAAGGATGCTTAATAAATATTGGTTTACCTTAAAGCAATTATCCACAGCTGTCCTCTTGAGATTTGTGGGAACCTCTAGTGGAACCTGCAAACATGTTGCCCATGATATTATGTTAATTTAAAAATACACATACACATGTTAAAGCAGCGGTTCTCAGATTTAAACACCCAGAAGAGTCACATGGAGTTAGAGTAACCAACTCATCTCAGATTGCCCTGGACTTTCCGGGTTTTTTTGTTTGTTTGTTTAGCTGAGCCATCCTGCCACCTGTTGGCAGCTTAGCGGCAGCTCAGCTCGGGCTGGGCATCAAACTGCTGTTACTCAGAGCTCAGCTCGCACTCTTGAGCGAGCTCTTAATCAACTGAGCCACTCAGCCGGCCCTTGGACTTTCCAGTTTTAGCACCAAAAGTCCCTCGTCCCCAGAGACTCCTCAGTCCCAGACAAACCTGGTCACTGAGTCACTGTGCCTGGGGAACTGTTCCAATCCATATTCCTGGGCTCTCCACTCCAGAGATTCTGATTCAGCATTTCTTACAAAGAATCTGTATTTCTTACAAAGCTTTCAGGTGCTGCAGCTGGTCTGAGGACTACTCTTTGAGTAGCACTATTTTAGAGTACTTTATCATACTAATGCCTGGGCTTGGGGTTCCGTTTCTAAAAGATGAGAGCTTTTAGAGCCTCATGGGGGTTCTCACAGCCCTCTGAGGTTGGTTTTATTACTCCATTTTGTGGACAAGAAAATTGAGGCTTAGCAGGGGTTTAGTAATTCGTCTGAAATCACATGTCTAGGCAGTGACTCATGTTTCCTTAAACCACAGACTCATTAGCTTCCTTAGTTTGGGATGGATTCTCTCCAGGGAGGTGTCCTAGACCCCCAGAGAAAAGGGTTTCTGGCCAGTCATTATCATAGGTCTGCAGTGGACACAGCAGAGACTCAAGTAGGGACCCCTGCTATGCAAATTTTGCTTACATTTATGTGCCTTGTCTAATTAAGAGACAAAAATTTTTCAAGATGTGGCTGTTGCTTTGCAGATTGCATTATTTCAACAAATTTTATACCATCAGATATAGAAACCAGAGCTACATACTGCTTGCCAAAAAAATATTTTAAAAACCCTCTTTCATTACAATGTATTATTGGTTGCCTTGAGAGTCATTTTATTCTGATTCTCTGTTTTGGCACAGTTTACTTGATTACTGCCCTTCCCCAAACACAGCATTGCTAAATGAATGTAGGCATAAACTGAATCTAATACTTTATTGAATTTTGTTACAATGATCAATGCTATTTTGTGTAGATTTGGTAAAACTGGCTTTGGTATTCAGTTTACACTAACGACTCTCCTTTTTCATTTCCCACAAAGGAGTCGTAGTTCAGCTTGCTTTTCTGCTTTCCTCACAACTCCCCTTTCTGCTCAGAATTTGCATCAGAACCACAGGACTGGTTCGTTAGCTTGACCACGGCCCCCATCCATGCATTGTACTTTGGACTTAGTGTCCAGCAGACCTGTCATTTCTGACTTGAGGGAATGTGGCTGCAGGGAATGTTGTTCTTTGATCTGAAGGATGCTAGAAGGACCCTGGGAGCAATCCCTATCTTGATGCATTGTTGTTAAGTCCAACTAGAGGACATATTTAAAATGTTGAATGTGGCGCCTGACATGTGGGGACTGCTCAACCCCAACCTGTCCATTTTACATTGAGAGAATCTTTCCAATCTGTCTATTTCCTTTCCCACTCCCTCCCAACCCAGGCCTTCACTTCCCCTGCCTGAAATCCAACCCCTCCCTCCAATCTAGACTGCAGTTTTTTAGGGTACTAGGTACGTCTCCTTTGTAACCAATCACAGTGCCATTACATGTTTTTTTCTGGGATTATTTGATGGTTGTCTGCTGCCTCTCCCAGATTACATGTGCTGTAGGCTCTGATGAGCCACTCAGATCTGCCTTAAATATTGAAGGCTGTTTTTGCCTCAGCTGCTAGCCCTCTTGGCCTTGCCTCCGCTGAAGAGAGCTGCCCCCTCAAGGTCACAGTCGACTTCCAATGGTCGATCTACAGGGGATATGGGGCCTGGCCTTCTCACTCACCTGGGCACAGCTCTGGAAGCTCTGCCCATCTTTAGAACCTCTTGCAGCTCTGGCCCAGACTTCCCTTGAAACTGTTTCATATTTGATTGCATCCTCTGCTTATTCCTGCTTGCTAGCTTTCCTTAGGTGTTAATCTTTTTTTTTTTTTTTTTGAGGGCAGTGTCACTTGCCCTCATATGTGGGACCGAACCGGGGCCGCTGGCTTCCCAAGCCAGCGCTTAACCACCACGCCACACAGCCGGCCCCCTTAGGTGTTAATCTTAAGAGCGCTCCCTGGCAGAATTCATGCATTCTCATCTCTGACTCATAGTCAGCTTCCTGGGGAACAGAACTTGCAATAATGTACCATCAATAAAGGTACAAATTATATTGTTTTTGCCAACTGAGTGTATTCTCAGAGCCTATTATAGTCCCTGCTATCAGCAAGGTCTCAGTAAATATTTGTGGAATGAATGAACAAATTAGTGAATAAATGATAGTAGCATCACTGGTCATTTCTATTTTATGCTCCACCCCTTCTCCTTTCTTCAAAGGGGATATAGCTTTTACACAGAAATGTCTTGGGTTTCTATCCAAGGATCTATTTTCTTCCTCTCCATCCCCCTGTTTTTTCACTGCCCCAGTCCCTTTTCCTCCTACTTGGTCCCTTTCTAAAACCTCTACCTATAGCGAATCCCTCTTAGAGAGAGCTGAGGAGGGAAGAGGAGGCCTTGGGAAAGCAGCTGAGAGATGGCGAGGGAAGCAGCTAAATTAGTTTAGAGGCCAATTCAGTAGCTGCAGCTTTCCTTTCTATCAGGAGTCTCAGTGCGCCCTTTGAGGAAGGGTAATGCCAGGGAACAGAGGAAATCAATATCTGAAGGCTCTGCTAATTGCATGGCTGTCAGAAGGTATTTTCCCATTTTGAATGAGAAGAAAGGGCCTTTTAAAACAACAAAGCTTTTGTATAAATAGAAAAAATAAAAACTCACATTTTGAGTCCATGTGAAAAATGGCCTCTTTGTTATTAATTTCTCATTCTCATGTAAAGCCCAGGCAGTCAATTCTTTATTTTCTTCAATCCAGTTTTTCATTTTGTTTTTGGCTCCTTCTGCCCCTTCTAGAAAAAAAATACTGGATTCAAGTTAGAAGACTGGGTTTGAGGCTGACCTCTGCTGCTTTAGGAGCTGCAGGGTGTTTCTGGAGCCTTCTTAGTCTGTAAGGTGGAAACTTGCTAATCAACTCAGAGAGCTGGGTGTTGAGAAGCTCAAAAGAAACAATGGATAGAAACAAGCTTTGAAAATTGTAAGACTCTAAAGAGAAATTGTCATTGTCACTGTCATTGCCACTTAATCTTCAGTGAAGCAGAGCTTGAGGGTTTAAGCTAGTATAAATAGAATGCACTTCAAAGCTAAACATAAAAGTAAAAAAAAATATACTTCTCATTTTGCATGATGTTTGACACCATGATTAAAAATCTACTGTCCTGGGCCGGCCGACACTACACTCAAAAAAAAAAAAAAAATCTACTGTCCTTGCAGAGGACGGAGAATGTCAAACTTCTATGTAAACCAGCCACTTTTTCCTTTATTCATTAATTCATGGTGGATTTGGGACACCATATATTCTCTAGACCAGGGTTGTAGTTTGATCAGGTAGATGTTATTGTCACAGCTCAAATAGCACTTTTCCTTGTTTCTCTTCTATCTAAGGCAGCCCTGGTATTCAGAAGCATCTCTGCTGAGGATTCATGCTATTAAGAATAAGCATGAAGGGACCACACATGACTTCCTTTGTGGAAAGCAATTTTCTGTAGAATATAGGACTTCCTCCTTTCTACAAAGGCAGACGGATGAAGCTTCTGGAGTAGCCAGAAGAGGAATATATATCTGCCCTTTTCATGCTAATGCATTGTTGAAACTTTATAATAGCTGCAGAGATCTTGAATTGTTTTATAATCAGGCATGAGGTGTGATCAGATTTTCAGCAGAGACTTATAGATCACTTGTAAGCATTTTTGGAACAGGAATGGGCTTCTAAAAGTCTTTGTCCCAGGTGCAGGCATTTTTCTGAAGAGTGAGCTTTATATTCCAGGTGGAACAAGGTGAATTGTGAATAAACAGACACACGGAACACAAAAATAACAGAAGCAAGCCGACAGATACTGTGCATGGAGTCCTCCCTCTACCATTAAGATGACAGCAATCCAGTCTTATGTCTCTCTGACCCCACACAATACTCTCGATTCTTTGTACATAGGATATTATGTTATTCTCCCGCTTAAAATCCTTCAATGGCACCAAATCCTTCAGTGGCACCAGTGCTTCCATGATAAAACCCAATCTTCCTCATTTGGTCCTCCAGGTCCCTTACAATCAGGCTTTGCCTCGCCTCTTGCCATAGCCCCATTTAAACTTCAAATGGCAGCTACTTGGAACACACAGCAATGTCCTGAGCAGCCCCAGCTGCGCGCATTGTGAATGCTTTCTCTGCTTTTCTCATCAGGCTAAATTCTTTCTCTTTCCAGGCCCTGTTCAGGATCTTCTTAGGGATAGTTTCCCTAACTATCCTCCCTTCTCCTCATGCCCAGAGCCCTATCTATCTCGCTCTGGGCTAGTTGCCACTCATCTGAGCCTCTTTATCATCTTGCCACAGCCCTTGACATTCTAAATTGTGAATCAACAGTTTACTTGTCTGTGCCCACCTGGACTATTGTCTTAGAGAACAGGGGCTGTGCATTGTTCACCATTCATTCCCAGAGCCTAGTCTAGTGCTTGGGATACAGTAGCCCCCCAGCCCCACCCCTTATCCACAGGGGACCTGTTTCAAGTCTTTCAGTAGATGCCTGAAACTACAGGTAGTATTGAAACCTAGCCACAAGAGGCCGGACAATTAAGTTTGCGAACTTTCCACTGTGCACTCATATGGTGGAAAGTTCGCAAATTTAATGTCTGAGCTTTTCGTGTACTATGTTTTCCCATATACATACATACATACATACATACATACATACCTTTTCACTTAAAGGAAACACTTTACAGCTTCTCTGGGGCATATCTGAATTGTCAGCACCACTTTTCTTGTGCTTTGGGGCCACTATGAAGTAAAATAAGGGTGTCTTGAACAGAAGCATTGCAATACCAAGACAGTCGATCTGATAACCGAGACAGCTGCTAAGTGACTAATGGGCAGAGAGTGTATACAGCATGGACACACTAGACAAAGGGATGATTCATGTCCTGGTAGGGACCAGCAGGAGTGCATGAGATTTCATCACGTCACTCAGAACAGTGTGCAATTTAAAACTTATGAATTGTTTATTTCTGGAATTTTCCATTTAACATTTTCAGACCACAGTTGACTGTAGGTAACTGAAACTGCAAAAAAGAAAACCACAGATACATGGAGGATTGCTTTAGAGAAAGTGCATAATAATTGTCAGTGGGATTCATCAATGAATCCTTGGTTCAGATTCCATCTCTCCCCCTCCATTGGCACCAGCTCTCTGGTTATTTTTCTTTGAGGTCACTGGGCAGGGATCCTGCAGAATGGATGGTGAAGGCCTAGCATCTATGATGGGTCTTGCCCCTCCCAGATGGCTTATTATGTAGGCCGTTTGTCTCTACTGTTCCCCATTTTAATTGGATAAGGCTTTATCCTTTGAGTGGTGAAAACACTACATAGCATTCTCACTAGAAGTTAGATAGAATTATAGAACTTAAAGTAGAAGACATCTTAAAGGTTATAAAGCCCATCCCTCTTATTTTGCCAGTGAGAAACCAAGGCCCGGGGTGGAAAGATTTGTCAAGCTCTCCTGATCAATTAATGGCTAAAGAGTATAAGGGTGAAATTCAGGGAATCAACAATGCATTAGACTTAGCTGTAATAGTTTGCAGTTTAACTCACCACATAGCTTGCTATCTACCACCTGTAATTAAACCTGGTTTGTTTGCAGTTTGATCCATCCTGAAATTCATCTGTTTTCCCTTTGTTTCTCCTCTTACTGATTAACTGAAGAGCTCTGTTTGTTCCCTTTCTCAAGGCTACCCATACCTCATTAATTAACAACCTCCTAATCTGGAAAAGAGCAATTTCTTAATCTTCAGGAGCCCGGCCACTGGAATCCAATTTACAACTCCCTTGCAGCTTTTACTAGTGACACATTCAAGTCCAGGCCTCCATGGCTGAGTCTGAGTCCGGAGTCCTGAGATAATATTGTCTTCCAACAGATCAGACCCCAGGAAGGATGTCAGCCCTCAAACCTGCCTGCCTGACTCCCCCTTTCCTATATAAGAAAAAGCTAACCTGAAGTTAGGGCAGCTGTCTATCAGGCTGCCTTGGCAAAGGAGTCTGCCAGTATTTGTCTCTTACCCCTCTGTCTCAGCAGCTGTCCGCTCTCAGACTCTGGACTCTGTCCCAGCGATCCCCCCACACCACCACCGCCATTGTTTCTCTCCTTACTACTCAAGGTAGCCTTCATCTTTGGACACTGCCATGGACATTTTCTCTTTTTCTAACTTTAATAAAACCTTTCTTCACCCTCCCACTTTATAGAGTCTTGTGTGAATGCTTTCACCTTTTGTGAATGACCAGGGGTTAATTCCATGCCACAACAGAGGACATTTGTTGCTTTTGCCTGCCTCAGTCCCTTTGAGGAATCAGCACTTCCCACTTTGAGTCGTAGCATTTTGACTGGTGCTGACTTCACTTCCAAATCCAGGGTGAGCATGTGAAGTAGGCCTGGGCAATTAGAGCATCAGGACTCCTCTCTAGTCCAAGGAGGTCAATCAAAGCTAATGAGACTGATTTCAGGATGTTGGAACACAGAAGATCATATGCTCTATTGGTGTTGCTGAGAGGATAGGACTGTTGGCAGCCATCTTGTCACCATGGGCGGAAAACCAATGAAAGCAGTGCCAAGAGACGGAGAGACTGAGTATGTCCTAATGAGATCTTGGAGACCCTGATATAGCTGTATCTGATCCCTAGCCCCTGTAGGAACTCATTAATTACTGTTTCTTTTTAAATCTTTGCTTAAGTCAAATTCTGTCCCTTTCAACTAATTTACCTGACATAATGTTAGAACTAGACCCAGGACTCTTAACTCTCCAATGCAGTGCTCTTTCAACTAAACAACACTGGGCATTCCTCTGATGAACCCAGCCACCATAACAGAAAGCAGAATTGGGAGTGCTTTGTTCTTATGGGTAAGGGGTGTGTACTTCCAGTAAAGGACTCTGGAGACAGCGTGGGAGGCATGAGGTCACTGGGGTCATGAGAGGGGTTAGAACTGACATGAAAAAGGGAGTATATCAAACACAGAGTATATCAAACACAAAATTTGCCTGTTTCCCGTTTTTGACTCTGGCAGTCTAATGAGTAAGGGCTGATGGAGTGGGGTTGGGGGTATACATGTGCCTAGAAGCAGATTCAGCTGGACTTTTCTAGATTAATCTTCTAGATTAAGAAATCTTCTAGGCTAATAAAAACACCTTTTGGTCTGGACCTGGGGAAGTTGCTGGGGTACAGAGTGGAAAAGCAAGGACAAAAGTCAAGAGATTACCATTTTGTTCTTAACATCTCATGACTCACCTAAGGTGTGGGAAAATATTATGCTGCAGAACAGCCGTAATAAATAAACATTTGGTGTACCCAGCACTACTGCTCTGACTGTTGGGCCATATCCATTGATGGGGATCCAGGCAAACAATGATATCACTGTGATATGCTAATGAGGTTGCTTCATGTTTTGGGGATAATGTAGTTTCTAGTCTCTGAGATCAGATCTTTATCACAATGCCCAGGAAGCATGAAATGAAACAGAGGCCTGTCCTTAGTGGGAATCCCACACTGCCCACACACCAGGATGGAATTATGGGGTAAGAAATCAGGATGGTGGTTACATTTGGGGGTGGGGTGAGGAACAACTTGGAGAGTTCAAAAGGGGTGCCTGGAATATTGGGTTCTTAAACCATGTATTGGTTAAATGGAGATGATTAATTTGTGAAAATTTATTGAGCTATGTACTTATGAGTGGTATATTTTCCATCTGTGTGTTACTTCAATAAGAAGCATTACATTATGTGCAATGCTGTCATTGTAGGCAATTACTTAGCACTGGGGAGATCTTAGAAAATAAATGAAATGGCAGCCACTGAAGTGATGTGATAATACTATTCTGTTACAAGGTAGGCATACAGATGATCCAGAATACGTACATATTAATCTTGAACTATATAATCATCAAAATGAAATATAAACTTAAAAAAATATGGCAGATTGCTCACCATCCTCCAGGAGTCTAGGACCCTGGTTGGAAAAAACTGAAGTATTATGATACCTCAGAATCTCAGTGTAAATGGATCTTAAATCCGTTAATGTCTCGCCACTTCCATTGCCAACACTCTAGTTCAAGTCAGCAGCAACTCTGGCCGAGGCCCTGTCAATAACCTCCCACTCTGGTCTGATGTACAATCCATTGCCCACAAAGTAGAAGGTTATAGATTCAAAATATGGCTCTAATTACTCCCCAACCTGAAGCCCCTCAAAGACTTCCTAATGTTTGTCTTAAAGTCCAGACCCCTTTCCACGGCCCACCACACCCAGCATTGACTGGTCCCCCGTGCCTCTCTGACCATCCTCTCACCATCCTTTCCCCAACTCACCAATTTCCATCTCCTCTGGACTCTTCATTCTTTCAACACCCATGCTTGTCCTTATCATAAAGCTTTTACATATGCATTTCTGCCTGGACTAGGGGTCTCTCAGATCTTTGGATTGCTGGCTCCCCCTCAGCCTTTAGGTCTGAGTTCAAAAGTCATCCCCTCAAGCTTCTCCCAGCCATTCTTCATCACATCACCTTACTCTCTTTTCCTCATGGTATTCATGGCTATTTTGTGTATGTAGGCCCCATGATGGCTGGGACTTGTAGGCCTTCTTCATCATTTATATCAGTGTCCCAGCAAGGAGCAGAGGGCATAGTGAAAAGAGTTTAACTGAAGGGAATTTAACAGAGACCATGTACAGGAATGCGGGCAGGGTGAAGGGAATCCACAAGGCATGGTGAGGCCCACAGGGGAGGCCATCCCACCTCTAAGCCTGAAGCGGCAAGAGGAGAGAGCCGTGTCCCACACACAGTGAGAGCTGTGCTGTGGAAGAGGCGCTGCCCACCATGCCCAGAACAAGGCAGGCAGGAAGGGAAGTGCGGGGTAAAATGCCCAACTTCTTTCTCTTCCCATCCTCAGATTTCCTGCCAGTGTTTCCTGGCCAAAACCAACTAGAAGCCAGAGGACAAGGGAGTCAGAGGGCAAGGGAGAGGCAGTCCATCATTGTCAGCCTCTGGGGCATAGACAGGGCAGGGAAGAGTGTACAGTGGCACGGAATGGGAACAAATAGACAAGAACCAGTTCATTGCCAGGTACATGGTCAGTGTTCAACACATGCTCATAGAATGAATGAATGGGAAACTGACTGACTGACATGTAAATGATCTTGTTTAAATCCACGAGATACATTATTAGAAATCCCATGAGATACATTATTGTCCCACATATGGTTGAAGAACCTGAGACCTCAGAGTTTAACGTATCTCATTCAGGAGAAATCATGGAGTCAGGATTCAAATTCAGGCCCTAAATTTTCTCCACTGTATCACATTAAACACACGTTGCACATTTTCATATTTGTGTCAGCCCTCCTGCCTAGGGTGCCCTTTGACCTGCCACTGTCCCAGCAAACTTCTAGTTCAGCTCCCCCCCTCCTCATACCCTGCCCTGGATCACCACTGCCGAGGAGGTCATCTTTCTCTTTTCTGGATATTATAATAACTGTTACATATCATTCATATATCACCTAATTTATTTATAATGTAAATTATTTGAGAGCATCTCATCTCCTTAACTATTTTTTTTTCTTCTTTTTCTTTTTTTAAATTTTTTTTTTTCTCCTTAACTATTTTGAAAGTTCTTGGAAGCAGGTTTTTTTGTTTTTGTTTTGTTTTGTTTTGTTGTTTCTTGTCATTACTTTGCATTTATAATACTTAGTAGGTAACTGGTAAGTACTTATTAGTTTCTCTGTTTACTTGTATTATATGTCATTTTCAATGTTTTTTGTTGTTTAAGAAAAATTCACTTAAACGACGCTTTTGTTACATATATTATATAAACAACTTGTATCCTTTTCTCATTAATATTGGATCTTAGGTATTTTTCTATTACACATCCTTTGAAACAACGTTTTTAATGGTGATATAACAGTTAATCCCATGGATGTACCAAAATTGACTTTTCTATTGCTGGACATTTGTGTGTATTGCTTTCCCTCACTCTTCCCCCGCCCCCTATCCTGCCCCATATCAATGTTGTTATGAAAATTTTTGAAATTTCATTTCTGTCAATAGCAATATTTTTGTAAGAGCCCATTTTTAGGAAATGTTTAGTTAAGACTGATTAAACACTACAGTTGATTACACTAAATGGATTTAACTCAATGACTGTAGTTTATTTTGTAATCCATTTGGGATTGACTCTAAGGGAAGAGTAAAAATAACAGTGTCCCTTGCTATATGCAGATGTATGAATACCTTTGGGCAGCCAGGCAATCATCTAGCCATCCATCCATCTATCATCCATCCATTATCTATCCATCCATCCATTCATCTATCCATCCATCTATCCACCCACCAACAGATCCAGTCCACACCACCCAGGAGCCTTGGTGAGGAGGGTGGCAGTCACCACAGGAGGTTGGTGGCATTCTCTGCAGATGTAACATTTCACCACTTTCAGTGCAGCCTTGTTTTTGGTAGCTAAGAAACTGAGCACAGATGTTGTCACAGCTGTTCTACCTCTGAGCCCAAACCACACAGATTACACTTATTATGATACGGGTCACCTGTCTGGATATTACAGCAGCTTTTGATGCACCAAACTAAAATGACAACTTTCATTAGAATCTAAAATATCAGGCTGTTCTCTCTAGCATCAGAAAGTCCCCAATTCTATCCCAGAAATTGCCTCAAAGCATAGGAGGGGATGTGAGAAGGGAACTTATACAAACTGAGTATCTATTATGAGTCAGGAATTTATGTGGTATGTTTTTGTTTGTTTGTTTGTTTTCTTAAAGATTTTATTGGGAAATTGGGGGAGGGAACAGTGTTGGGGAATCAGGGAAGGGGAACAGACAAGTTGCTGTCCTTTTGTTCTTCAGTCTAGTTGTGGATGACGTTTCACTGGCCCATGTTGGTATTGTGATCATTGCGCTCTTCACAGCTGAGGCAGATCAGTCACCAGCCCTTGGACGACCGCTCACGGTGGCTCAAGGCAGCTCACGCTGGCTCCCGGCCATTCACATTAGTTTACAGCAGCCCACTGCAGCCCCACTGCAGCCTACGCAGTCACTGGCGACTCACGGCAGCCCAGCTCCAGGTCGAGCTGTTGTTCACCATCTTAGCTGTAGAGGGCGCAGAGTCACTGGCCCATGTAGGATCCAAACCGGTGGCCCTGCTGCTCAGAGCTCATGCTCCCAAGCCAACTCTTAACCAATGAGGGACTTGGCCAGTCCTGTGCTGTATGTTTTACAAGCATAATGTTTTGATTAAGAGGAATGAAATTTGGAGCCAGGTTCTCTAGGTCAGGCTCAAGTGCCTGCTTCACTTCATCATGGTGGTGTGACCAGGCAAATTTCTTAACTTCTTTTTTCCTTACCCTCTTTATCTGTATAGTGGAAATAATAATTACATCTCCCCATAAGATTGTTGGAAGACCTAGTTACATATGAAGGACCAGATTGCCTGGCATATATTAAGTATTCTGTGAGTGTTTGCTCTTATTATTATCGATCTCATTTTAAACTCATTTAATTTAGTTCTCACAACTGTCAGCCTATAGGCTGAACTTGGCCTCCAGATGTGTTTTGTTTGGCCTGCACATATTTCTTTAATTTGAACCAACATTTTAGAATCTGGAGATTTATATCAAAATCTGGGTTCCTGGCTCTTCTTGAAAAATCCTCATCTGGCAGCCACCAGTAGGAGCTAAGTGCTGCTGACTCTTTAGATGAGGAATGCACCTCAACAGCTGCCGCAATACTGTGGGGGGCAGGGGGCTCAATGGTGAGTGACAGAAAACCCAACCAATAGTTGCTTTAAGCAAGGACTTCTCAGTTAAGCAGTGCAAGGTAGGGTAGGTCCAGGGTTAACACAGTAGCACAAAAATGTTGTCAAGGACTGCTGCACCCCTGCCATCAATGTTTTCTGCCTTTTCATCTCTGACATTTTCATCATGTCAGCTATAAAGTTTCCCTCACTTCTACCAATGCCTCTGAAATACTCACATGTCGCATGCACACCCACACATGCCCAGAAGTGGAGAGCGTGTCTTCCCGTTGGTCTCTTTTTTAAAAAAACTTTTATTGGGGAACAGTGTGTTTTTCCAGAATTCATCAGCTCCAAGTCAAGTAGTTGTTTCTATCTAGTTGTGGAGCACGCAGCTCACTGGCCCACGTCGGAATCCAACCGGTAACCTTGGTGTTATGAGCACTGTGTTGTAACCTCCTGAGCTAACCAGCTGCCCCTGGCCTCTTTTTCTTATAAAGGAAAACATTAAAAAACAAAAACAAAAAACAACCTAGCTAACTTCCCACTGAGCTCACAAGTAGCCAAGACTGGCTTATCTGTCAATACTCTAGTTGCCGGGAGTCTAGAAAGCATGCCTCACACTCCTGCTATTCTAAGTGGGAAGGCAGCGTCTGCCTACAGGAAAGAAGAGGCAAGGTTAGTGAGCCAGGCCACTGAGAAAGCCGGGTACATCTCATCCAACAAATGCTCATGTGCTTACTCCCAGCTCCCTCCATTTATTTAGCTACCTGTGGGCAACTGACTGTGACTCTTGAGGAAGAGAGTGTTTCCCCATTTTTCAGTTAAACTGAAGCTCATGGAGAATACATAATGTACCCAAAGTGACACAAGTAATAAGTGTTTAGAAGAGTGTCTGCCACACAGAAAGCATTCAACAAACGATAGCTACAAATGCTCTGTCTTGTGGGAGGTTTGAGGCATGAAAATTTAGGTGGATTACAGTTTGGGTTTTTTAGAAAGGAGCATTACATAGGTTCAAAGTGGCACAATGACATTGCTGTTTAGAGTTTGAAATTAAATTGGTGTATTTACTTCTGCCTGGACGAACCACAGCACCAAGCAATATTTATGGTGTCTCCAGGTGAGAGTAAGGTGTCATTTAAGGTGCTTCACAGGGATGTGGACGTGATCCTATAGGAACCCATGACCTACACAACCCCAGGCAGCATTGTTTTCTAAGAGAAGGACAGAGCTGGAACTTCTTAACATGGCTGGCATGCCCTTCCCTAAACCAAGGAGGAAAAGCTGTAGAACTCTTGTAGGTAAAGTTGTTTCTGATTCCATATGAAAGATAGAACCCCCAAACTAGCCCCAGCAATAGGTATCTTGGTGGAAAGAATCTTCTTGGGTTAGCAGTGTAATGGCTGGTGCTTCTTATTGCTGTTTTCCAGCTGTATCTTACGAGCTACTTTTAGAGTGAGTGGTTTGGAGCCCAGTCCTTCACTGATCTTCTGAGATAATCTTTTTAAAGCTCTCAGCAGCAAGTAGCAAGTGAAAGTCCCACTGTTTCCCCATGTCTGATGTCTCTTTCAGATCCCTTCCCTGTTGGTTCGTACTGGTTATTTCCCATGCTGAATCATTCACCGACTATCTGGCCATCTCCTGGGAGAGCCAAATAGTTGTAAACATTCTCGGTGACTCATGTATCCTTACCAGTTCTTTTATGTATTTATTTTTGTTGATATGTTTCTCACACATGAAAAATAAGATGTACAAAAAGTTTACTTAGGATACTTATTCATGTAATAGTGAATCTCTGCTTTCTCAGTGTCTTCACTTATATTTTAGTTTCCTAGTTCATATGGTTAAAGTAAAAGTATGATTATTTAGTCTTCAACCAAGTCCCAGGTTGAGCCAAGAGTGTCCATTTCAGGTTTCAGCCCTACAAAGCTTAAGAGTTAGTTTCTCGATGAAAAAGAATGCTGTATCATTAGTATTTTTCCCATTTGGTCAGTTGTTTTGCTACCTTCAACTGCTCTGGGGTAAAAATAAACCCTGTGTCTGAAATCATTCAGTAATGAGACAAACAGAGCTAGTGGTGCAATCCTATTTTATTATTTTTAAAAAGCTTTGAAAATATGGGGTACTCAGGGACTAAGTAAAGAAGGCCTGATGAAAGTGACATAGAAGTAAGAGGGACCCAAAGTGGACACCACAGTGAGTACTTAGCCCCAGAGTTAGACTGTTCAACCATACTCTTGGTTCTTACACCCTGAGATCACTACTTGGGTCTTACTAGGGAGCATTTCAAGTAAAACGAGCCTCTTTCAGTTAATCCCACAGCTGCCGTTTTTTTGTGTTAACAATGTATTCGTAAGGTAATGCTGACCTCTGCTGAACCGCAGGCATACCTTTGCAGACTATACTAAGTCCTGTCTCCTTAGCATGGCACACCCCTGCAGTCTTATCTTGTTGACCTTCCTCCACCATCGCCCCTATCTCGCTACACACCCTACAATCCAGGCATATCTACTAAATCACACAATTACCAAGCAGGCCCAAAGCTTTACACATCAGATCTTCTAAACACACTCTTCTCTTCCTAGAATGCCCTTTTCCACCTTATCTTCCTGGAGAACTCCTACTTATCTTTCAACACCCAACTCAAGCATTTCTTAATGTCTCAGGTCTTTCCACCTCTCCAAATAGCACCAGGACATTGGATCCACCACTGTACCTTGTATACTCCTCTATTACAGCACTCACTCTCTTGAGCTTTATGTTGGTCTCGCTCGTATTTTAAAGTACCCCTAGCAACCACTTATCTACACTCTGCCTCTATAGATTTGCCTATTCTGGGCTTTTCATATAAATGGAACCATACATTATTTAGTTCTGCAGCTCTTTCTGTCTGGCTACTTTCACTTAGAATATTTTCAAGATTCATCCATGTTATAGAATATGTCAGTACTTCATGCCATTTTATGGCTGAATAATATTCCATTGTATGGATACACCACATTTTCTTTAACTGTTCATCAGTTGATGAACATTTGGGTTGTTTCCACTTTTTGGCTGTTATGAGTAATGCTGCTCTGAATATTTGTGTACACCTTTTTCTGTGGACATACACACTTTCATTTATCTTGAGTGTATACCTAGGAGTAAAATTCCTGGGTCATAGGGTAACTCTATGAACTTTTTAAGAACATCTAGACTTTTTTCCAAAGTGGCTGCACCATTTTACATTCCTACCAGCAATGAATCAATGAAATCAGAATCAATGCATCAATTGAAACCAGCAATGTGGTTTGAAATTCTCCACATTTTTACCTACACTTATTTCTTTTCTTTTTTTATTTGTCAATTACAGTTGACATTCAGTATTGTTTGATATTAATTTCAGATTAACAGTATAGTGGTTAGACATTTATATAATTTTGGAAGCAATCCCCCTGACTAGTCTTGTACCCACCTGGCACTATGCATAGTGATTACCATATCATTGACTATATTCCCTATGCTGTACTTTACATCCCCATGACTATTTTGTAACTACAAATTTGTACCTCTTAATCCCTTCATTTTTTCACCTTGTCCCCCAACCCCCCTCCCATTTATCACCCCAATAAACCTAGTACCCATCTGACACCATACATACACCATACATAGCTATTATAATATTATTGACTATATTCCTTATGCTATACCCTACATTCCCATAACTACTTTATAACAACCTATTTGTACTTAATCCATTTCCTTTTTTGACCCACAGCCTCAACCCCCTCCTATCTGGCAACTATCAAAATGTATTCTATATCTATAAGTTTGTTTCTGTTTTGTTTGGTTATTTTGTTTTTTAGATTCCACATATGAGCAAAATCTCATTGCATCTGCCTTTCTCTGTCTGACATACTCCACTCAGCACAATACCCTTCAGGTCCATCCATACCACTACAGATGGCCAGAACGCATTCCCTTCCATGGCTGAGCAACATTCCATTGTGTATATGTACCACCTTCCTTTTATCCATTCATCATCCATCAATGGACACCCAGGCTGTCTCCACATCTTGGCCATTGTAAACAATGCTGCAATGAACATATCAATGTATACATCCCCTCAAAATAGTGTTTTGGGTTTCTTCAGATAAATACCCAGAAGTGGTGTTACTGGGTTTTTCTTTGTCTCTTGTTATAGCCTTTGTTTTTAAGTCTATTTTGTCTGGTATAAGTATTGCTACCCCAGAATTGTTTTTTTTTCGTTTCCATTTTTGTGAAATATCTTTTTCTATACTTTTACTTTCAGTCTCTCTCTCTCTCTCTCTCTCTCTCTCTCTCTCTCTCTCTCTCTCTCTCTCTCTCTCTCTCTGTGTGTGTGTTTTCTGTCTTAAAAAAGTCCCAATAACATTTCTTTTAATACTGGTTTGATGGTAATGAATCCCTTTAGCTTTTTTTTTTTTTTTGGTTTGGGGAATTCTTCATCTGTTCTTCAATTCTAAATGATAGTCTTGCTGGGTAGAGTACTTAGTTGTAGGTCCTTGCTTTTCATCATGTTGAATATTTTGTGCCAATTCCTTCTGGTCTGCAAAGTTTCTGTTGAGACATCAGCTGACAATCTTATGGGAGCTCCTTTATAAGTTACTAGTTGCCTTTCTCTTGCTGCTTTTAGGATTCTCCTTTTGTCTTTAAACTTTGCCATTCTAATTATAATGTGTATTGGTGTGGACCTGTTTGGGTTCATCTTGTTTGGGACTCTCTGCACTTTCTGGACTTCTATGTCTATTTCCTTCACCAGGTTAGGAAAGTTTTCAGTCATTATTTCTTCAAATAGGTTCTCAATGCCTTGTTTTCTCTCTTTTCCTTCTGGTACCCCATGATACAAATGTTGGCATGCTTGATGTTACCCCGGGGGTCTCTTAAATTATCTGCATGTTTTTGGGTTCTTTTTTCTTTTTGCTGTACCGGTTGGGTGTTTTCTGCTACCGTGTCTTCCAAGTCTCTGATTCACTCCCCTGCTTCATCTAGTCTGCTGGTGATTCCTTCTAGTGCAGTCTTCATTTCAGTTATTGTATTATTCACTTCAGACTGGTTCTTTTTTATGGT
The DNA here is from genome assembly GCA_033961575.1 of Aselliscus stoliczkanus. Lineage (NCBI taxonomy): Eukaryota > Metazoa > Chordata > Mammalia > Chiroptera > Hipposideridae > Aselliscus > Aselliscus stoliczkanus. The sequence continues at coordinate 118,763,684 of CM066727.1, read as the reverse complement.
TTCTATGTCCTTTTCTATGCTTACTATATCTTTGTTGAAGTTCTCACTAGGTCCCTTGAGTACCCTTATAAACATTGTTTTAAACTCTGTATCTGACAGGTTGCTTACCTCCATTTTGTTTTGTTCTTTTTTTCTGGAGTTTTCTCCTGTTCTTTCATTTGGGGAGCATTTCTTAGTTTCCTCATTTTTGCTGCCTCTATGTATTAGGTAGATCTGCTTTGTCTCCCAGTCTTGGTCAAGTGGCCTTATACAGTAGGTGCTCTGTGGGGTCCTGGCACAATCTCCCTGGTTACCTGCTCTGGGTGCCCCATGCATATCCCTTGTGTGGGTTGTGTGTGCCCTCCTGTTATAGTTGAGCCATGTTTGCTATTGGCACATCAATGGGTAGGATTGATCCCCAGGCTGATTGGCTGTGGGTTTGGCCATGTCTACAGCTTACAGGCTTCTGTGGAAGGGGCTTACCCCACTGAGTGGGATTCACCCCAGTGAGCTCTGATGCCCGTTGAGACTGCTCTTCAGGTGTGCCACTTGTGAAGCTAATTGGGTGGTGCTCTGCTGTGGTCTGAAGCCAACCTCCAGGTATGTTGGTTCTGGGGCCTCTCAAGAGGGGCTCCGGTGCAGACCCAGGTCTCCCACTGCCTGTGACTGGCCGGGTACCACCTGATAAGTGCTACAACGTGATCCGTAATTGTTTGCTGCCTTTGTTAAACCTGGAGGCACGTGGGATGGGCCATGCTGTGAACCAAGGACATCTGCCACCAGTACTGGGCCTGGAGTAGCTTCACAAAAAACCAGGACACCCTGAGGCCTGCTGCCACCTGCTGGCTTCCTTAAGACTCAACCACTGATAAAGTCTCATGCAGTTTCACAAGTTGGGTGAGGCAGGGTCTCATGGAGTCACTAGAGTGGGAAGAGCTCTGGTGTGTTCACCAGGTTAATGTTGATTCTGGTTTGGTGCCCGTGCTGAGCCTGGAGCTACTCAACACAAGTCTCAGAGAACACTGAGGCTAGTCGTTGCCCACCTGGGGCCCACAGACTCCAATAGTTTCTCAAGAAAGAGTGCAATACGGGCAGGGCGGGCTTTTGGCCAATAAAGTGCCTCTGGTATTGGGGGAGTTGGGAGGGGTGGGGTTCCAGAGGAGCTCACCAGACCAATCAGATAAAGATTTGACAATGGGCATTGTGGGGAGAGCTCAACACAGGAAAGATGGCACTCACGTGCCAGTTGCATGGGAGAAGGAACCCACACAGGGAAAATGGCAACTGTCTTCCAGTCCTTGCTGTAAAGCCACACACCTCAGTCTGCCCCCTGTATGCCTCTGATGCCCTCTGAGTCACTGCCCCTCTGCCAGAGCCCAGGGTTAGTGTCTGCGAGTGAGGCTGTATGCATGTCCTTTAACAGGATTTCTAGGTTTCCCACAGCCTTCCATCTCACCCAAATGGTTGGAATTTCCACTGTTTTCTACAGATATTGTGGGGGCTTATCCTCCTGGCACCAGTCCTCCAGGCTGGGGAGCCTGGTGTGGTCTGGGGTCCCTCGTTCCTCCAGGGGGGAATCTCCATGGCTAAGATATTCCTTCTGATTCTCAACTGCCACTCAGCAGTTTGGGGCCAGTCTCTTTTGTGTCTCTGCCCCTCCTACCAGTCTCGAAGTGACTTCATATTTATATCCTTAGTTATAAAACTTCTGTCCAGCCAGACTTCACATAGGTTCTCCAGGTTGATTCTTCAATAATTTAGTTGTAATTCTAATGTTTCATGGAAAGAAGCAGGCACAGGATTTATCTACTCCACCATCTTGGATCTCCTACCCACACTTATTATCTGCCTATTTGATTATAACTGTCTTGGTGGGTTTGAAGTGGTATCTCATTGTGGTTTTGATTTGCATTTTCTTTTTCTTTTCTTTCTTTTTTTTTTTTTTTTGAGGGCAGTGTGAGATCTTACCGGGGCCGCTGGCTTCCCAAGCCAGTGCTTAACCACTGCGCCACTTGGCCAGTCCTTGATTTGCATTTTCTTGTTGGCTCATAAAGTTGAGCATCTTTTAAATGTGTTTATTGATCATTTATATGTCCTCTTTGGAAAAATGCCTATTCAGATCCTTGGCCTATTTGAAATTGGTTTATTTGTCTTTTTATAATTGAGTTGTTAAAAAAACTGAGTTGTTTAAAAAAAATTTTTTAAATGTATTTCAGATACAATTTCTTTATCAGATACATGAATTGCAAACATCTTCCATTCTGAGGATTGTCTTTTCAATTTCTTGATAGTGTCCTTTGAAGCAAAATGTGTTAAATTTTGATGAAATCTGGTTTTCTATTTTTTATTTTGTTGCTGTGCTTTTGGTGTCATATCTAAGAAGTCATTGCTTAAACTAGATCGCAAAGATCTTCATCTATGCTTGTTTTTCTAAGAGTTTTATAGTTTTAGCTCTTAAATTTAAGAGGCTTTTGATCCATTTTCAATTAATTTTTGTAAATGGTGTGAGATAAAGGTTCTGCTTCACTCATGTGTATATCCAGTTTTTCCAGTACCATTTGATGAAGAAATTATTCTTTCTCTATCTCATTGTTTGGGCACCCTTGCTGAAAATCAATTGACTATAAATGTGAAGATTTATTTCTTATTCTCAGTTCTAGTCTATGATATATATGTCTTCCTTGTGACAATACCACACTGTCTTGGAAAGTGTGAGTTTTCCAACTTCATTCTCTATTTTAAGATTGTTTTGGCTATTCTGGGTCCCTTGAATTTTCATATGAATTCTAGGATCAGCTTGTCAATATTTGCAAAGAGGTCAGCTAGGATTTTGAAAGGGATTACATTGAATCTTTGGATCAATTGGGAAAGTATTGCCATCTTGACAATATTAAGTCTTTCAGTCAATGAACATGAGATGTCCTTCCATTTATTTAGGTCTTCTTTCATTTCTTTCAGCAATATTCTGTAACTTCCAATATATATACTTTGCCCTTTTTTTGTTAAATTGATTCCTGAACACTTTTTTCCTTTTGATGCTATTATAAATGAGATAGTTTTCTTAATTCATTTTCAGATTACTCGTTGCAAGTGTATAGAAATATAACTGACTTTCATATATTGATCTTATATCTTATAGCCTTGCTGAACTCATTTTTTAGTTCTAACAGTTTTTTAGTGGATTCCTTAGGATTTTCTATGTAAAAGGTCATGTCCTCTGTAAATAAAGATAGTTTTACTCCTTTATTTCCCACTTGAATGCCTTTTATTTCTCTTCTTGTCTAATTGCCTAACTCACTGCAGTATAGTATTGAATGCAAGTGGTAAAAGTAGACATCCTTGTCTTATTCCCAGTCTTATGGGGAAAAAGAGTCAGTCTTTTACTATTAAACATGATGCTGCCAGCCGAGTGGCACGGTGGTTAAGTGCTGGCTTAGGAAGCCAGCGGCCCCGGTTCGGTACCACATATGAGGGCCAGTGACACTGCCCTCAAAAACAAAACAAAACAAACTATAAACATGATGCTAACTGTGCGGGGTTTTTTTTGTTTGTTTGTTTATTTTTTATTTTATTTTATTTTATTTTATTTTTTAACTGTGTGTTTTTTTATAGATGCTCTTGTATCAAATTGAGCAAGTTCCTTTCTATTCCTAGTTTGTGGAGAGTTTTGTTTTGTTCTTTTATTCATGAAGGGATGTTGAATTTTGTCAAATGCTTTTCTGTGTTTTAGCATCTATGGTCATAAGGGATATTGGTCTGTAGTTCTCTTTGGTTGTTAATATCCTTGTCTGGTTTTAGTTTCAGGGTCATACTGACCTCATCGAATAAGTTGGGAAGTGTTTTCTCTTTTTCTTTTTTTGGAAGAGTTTGTAAAGACTTGGTATTAATTCTTTAAATATCCATAGAATTCACCACTGAACCCATGTGCACCTGGGGGCTTTCTGTAAGTAGTTTAAAAATTACTAATTATTCTAAAACACAGGTTTATTATTATTCAGGTCTGGTGATGCCATTAGATTAGGAGATGATTGCCACTGAAAAGAGTTTGTTACTCATAGCTCCCAAGTTTCCACAGACATAGGGAAATCATAGGGTTAGTCGGGAGACAAAGGGAACCAAGGGAAAACATTAACGAGAAACTGTGTTTTTTCTGTTGGACACATTTTAAACAGGTTTCTGAATAGCTAATCTGAATAATTTCATCAGGCTCTGGGGCATAGGAGATGTTTCTAGTTGTCTGGTAGCTGGACCTCGGGTGGTTAAGGTGGGGGAATAGTGGCTTAGAGTATAAGAGCCCAATACAAGAGCTGGTGATGTGTAGGCTTCAGATTTGTTAGTTTGCACATGAAAGGTTCACTCACAGGTGAGTAATTTTCAATATCTGGGAACTGGCTAACCCTGGAAGGAGCAGTCTCTCCTGGATCCATCAGGCTCCAGATGTCAAAGCTTCAGAAATACAGGCAATAAAAAAGTATGCTTAATATACAAATTCAATCTCTTGTTATAGGACTATTAAGAATTTCTATTTCTTCTTGAATAACTTTTAGTAGTTTGTGTCTGTAGAAATTGCCCATTTCATCTAGTTATCTAATTGGTTGGCATTTAATTGTTCATAGTGTTTCCTTATTATCCTTTTTATTTCTCTAATGCTGGCAGTAATGTCCCTCTTTTCATTCATAATTTGATTCATTTAAGCCTTTTCTTTTTTTTTCTTGGACTTTTTAAAGAACCAACTTCTGGTTTTATTGATTTTTCTCTATTGTTTTTCTATTCTTTATTTCATTAATTTTCACTGTAACCTTATTTCCCTCCTTCTGCTTAGTTTAAATTTAGTGTGCTTTTCTTTTTCCAGTGTCTTAAGGTATAAGATTGGGTGATAGCTTTGGGATTTTTCCCGACTTTCAGTAATAGCGTCTATAGCTGTAAATTCCCCTCTAAGCACTGCTTTCACTGCATCCTATAAATGTTGGTATGTTGGATTTTCATTTTCATTCATCTCAAAGTATTTTCTAATTTCCCTTGTGATTTCTTTTTGGACTCATTTGTTATTTAGAAATGTATAGTTTAATTTTAATCTATTTGTGATTTTTTTCCCTAAAATCTTTCTGTTGTACTTTTTTCATTTCATTCCATTACAGTCAGAAAACATACTTTGTATGATTTGAATTTTTTTTAAAAAGATTTTATTGGTGAATTGGGGGAGGGGAACAGTGTTGGGGAATTGGGGAAGGGGACCAGCCAAGTTGTTGTTCTTCAATCTTCATTGTGGAGGGCACCAGTCATCATCTGGCTTCCCATCAGCAGCTCGTGGCCTCTAAGCTCATGGTGCTGTGTTCAGTCTTAGTTGCGGGTAGGCGTAGCCACCATCCCATGTGGGAGTTGAACCCGGCAGCCTTGTTGTTAAGAGTGCACACTCTATCTGCTGGGCCATCTGGGAGACAGCTCAGCTGAAGGTGCCGAGTTCAGTCTTGGTGATAGGTGGGCATAGCCCACCATCAAACAGGCAATGTTGTTGTTACACCAGCTGAGCCATCCTGCTACATGTTGGCAGCTCAGCAATAGCTCAGCTCGGGCACAGCATCACTGGTCCATGTGGGAATCAAACCGGCAGCCCTGTTGCTCAGAGCTCGGGCTCTAAGCCAACTCTTAACCCAAACTAAGCCATTCGGCTGGCCCCTGTATCTTTTTTTTTTTTTTTTTTTTTTTTTTTTTTTGAGGACAGTGTCACTGGCCCTCATACGTGGGATCCAAACCAGGGCCGCTGGCATCCCAAACCAGCTCTCAACCACCACGCCACCACTCGGCCAGCCCCCCACCCCGAATCTTTTTTAAGTGTATTGAGACTAATATAGCATCTATCCTGGAGAATGTTTCATTGTGCCCTTGAGGAGAATGTGTATTCTTCTGCTGTTGGATAAAGTGTTCTATAGATGTTTGTTAAGTGTAGTTGGTTTATAGTGTTGTTCAAGTCTTCCACTTCCTTTTTGATCTTCTGCCTTATTCTATCAGTTATAGAAAGTAGGGGATTGAAGTCTCCAACTATTATTGTTGAATTGTCTGTTTTTGTTTTTTCTTTTAATTCTGTCATTTTTTGTTTCATGTGTTTTGGGGCTCTGTTGTCAAGTATAGAAGTATGTTTATAATTATTATATCTTCCTGATGAATTGATTTTGTTATCATTATAAAATGTCCCTCTTTATCTCTAGTAACATGTTTTTTGTTTGTTTTAAACTCTATTTTGTCTGATATTATATTTCCACTCCAGCTTTCTTATGGTTGCCATTTGCATAGTATATCTTTTTCTATCGTTTACTTCCAACATATTTATATTTTTGAAACTAAAATGTGTCTTTTGTAGACAGCATATATTTTATCTTGTTTTCTTATCCTGTCTGACAATCTCTTCTTTTTGATTGGATTGTTTAATCCATTTACATTTACTGTTATTATTGAAATAGTTGGATTTATGTCTTCCATTTAACTTTCTTTTCTGTCTTATGACTTCTTTGTTCCCCTAGTCTCCTTTGCTGCTTACTTTTGCATTAAGTGGTTATTTTTCTAGTGAACATTTTAATTCCTTTAGTGATTTTTTCACTGTATTTTTTGTTATTTTATTAATTGTTGTTCTAAGTCTCATCAAGTACACCTTAGCTTATCAGAATAGACTTCAGATTTATTCAAACTTAATTACAGTGATATATAAAAGCTTTATTCCTACATAGCATTCTCTCTTAGCCTTTTTTGTGCTACTATTATGATACATTTACTCCCCTTTCTTCTTTCAACTTCTTTAAAAGATATAAAATTATATAAAATGATAATGATAATGTATTTGGGGGTTTGTACCACATATAGAATTATATCTACATACATAATATATACATATACAATATATACATATATGTCAATATTTTATATAATTTTATGTCTTTTAAAGAAGTTGAGAGAAGAAAGGAGAGCAAGGATATATTTATAGAGTTTGTTATGTTAGCCTTCTTATTTACTCTTGCCAGTTCTCTTGATTTTTTCTTGTGGATATGAGTTATCATCTGGTGTCATTTCCTTACTCTAATACAGCTTTGGTTCCACCCACCCCCTTTCTGTGTTATTATCAAATGTATTATGTTTATATATGTTGTAGGCCCAACAATACAATTATATACATATCATTTTATACAATTGCTTTTAAAAAAATGTAAGAGAAGAAATATGCATTTATCTCCTCTCTTGTAATTACCTACATGATTACCTTTCCTGGTGCTGTTTGATTTTTGTGTCTGTGGAATCAAGTTATTCTCTAGGGTCACTTGCTTTCAGCCTCAACAACTTTCCATAGTGTTTCTTGTAAGGTGAACTATATTTTTTGCATTGAATCTTTGTTGTTGCTGTTGCCGTTTTCACTTAATAATGTACTGTGTCATTCCTGTCAACTTTTCTTTAACAATATAACTTATTATGCCTTCATGATATTCCATGGCCAATATGTGTCTGACCATTCTTCTAAGGGGTTATTTTCAACTTTTCATTGTTACAAATGATATTACCATAAACATGTTTGCATATACGTCTTTTTAAAAAGTATGCAATTAACCTGAGAATATACAGATGGTGCCCCCCCAAAAAAGTGCACACATTTTAAGAAAAGAAAAAACTATTAAAATTGTAATAATATATACCAATAACAAAAGATTAATGCAAATCACGTTTGACTTTTGCAATTACAAGAGGTGCTCAAAGTGGTTACCATCAGCATAATTTTAATACAGTGTTTTCCCTTCTTAAAATGCATATACATTTTTTTGGCACACTCTGTATTTATATCAAAACCCATTCAGACAATCAAAAGTCCATTCTCATCTTGTCCCCAAACATAATCATTCTTATTGGCTTGGTGTGTGTACCCTTTCATATCTTTGTATATTCAGTGAAGTGACACACACACACACACACACACACACACAGAGAGAGAGAGAGAGAGAGAGAGAGAGAGAGAGAGAGAGAGAGAGAGAGAGAGAGATTTTGTTTGTTTGTTTGTTTTGGTGCTGGTATTAGTTTTACATCGATGGAATCATCCTGTATGTCCTATATATCATCTTGTTTTCTTCACGTAACAGCATGCTTGGGAGATCTTTCCATGTCATAATTTGAATGCATTCTTTTCTAAACTGGTACATAGAATTCCAGAGTCATTTAACAAACATTTTTTGTGTCCCTACTGTGTGGCAAGTCCTGGGGATTCAGAGACTGTCTCATGGAGCTTAATTATTGTAACAGTATGGATGTATCAACATGTATTCCCATTTTGATGAATGTATAGGTCTCTTCCAAAAGACATGTTTAGCAGAGAAATTACTAAATATAATGAAGTATAAAAGTCTCTTGACATATAACGTAAAATTGCTTTCTAAGAAATAGTTCTAGTTTATAGTCTCAGGTGGAATGTATGAGAGTGGTAGGTTGCTAATTTAGTAGATGGAAATTTTATTTCAATTTGCATTTTTTATATTACTACTGAGATCAAATTTTTTGTGTGTGTTTATTGGCCAATTGTATTTTTTTGTAGATTGTTAAAAAAAAAAATTTCCCAACTCTTAATAAGGTTAATTTTTGTGTTTTCTTATTTATCTGCATAAACTTTTAATGTATTGTGGATTTTTTTTTTTTTTTTTGAGGGCAGTGTTGCTGGCCCTCATATGTGGCACCCAAACCGGGGCCACTGGCTTCCCAAACCAGCGCTTAATCACCACGCCACTCGGCCGGCCCGTGGATATTTTTATTTTGTAGTTTTTGTTGGTAATATTCTTTCCCACTTGTTTTCTATATCTGATTTTTTCTTTAATTTTTTTTTTAGGGCAGTGTCACTGGCCCTCATATGTGGGACCCGAACCAGGGCCTCTGACTTCCCAAGCCAGTACCTAACCACCGTGCCACTCAGCCAGCCCTCTATATCTAATTTTTAATGTCCAATAGACAAAAAGTTTTATTTTTCAAAGATTTTATTTTAATGAAGTCAAAGTGTCCATGTATTTCTCTTTTGTTGTTTCTTCTACCGTGTTTATGCTTACATAGTCTTTCCCAAAATCAAGATAATATAATTATTTAGCTATTGGTTTCATTTTTAATAAACTTTTCATCCACCTTAAAAAAAAGTTACTGTAGAGAGCGAGAAAGGATTTAACTTTATTATTTTCTCCCCAAAGTTGTCCTCACATAAATTACTAGATGACTCTTTCATTGCCCATTGTATCTGATGCTATGAAACTGTGTCTCTATTCACGCATGTGAGATCCTTCTCTTTATTTACATTTTTTACTTTCATCCTTGATCCCACTCCCATTTTTTTTAATGCTGTATAGCCATCCATCTTAATGTGTTTGATATAGGTCCTCAAATAATATATGCATCTTTATAAATTATGCATTCTTTGTTTTGTGTGCTTAAAATGTACATTTAATGTAAAATCCCTCAGATCGTTCTGTTTTTACTTGATCAGGCTTGCTAGAGTTGTGTCTATTTTGTTCATTTTTTCAAATAATCTGTCATTGGTTTATTAGTTTTCTCTACTTTATTTCTGTCCCTACCTTTTTATGTCTTTCCCTTACATCTTTTACTGTGCTTATTCTATAATAGTCATGACTCTTTCATTGCAGGAATGTGCTAAACATGTCAGTTTCCTACAGCTGCCGTAACTAACAAAGTATCACAAATGGGGCGGCTTGAAACAGAAATTTATTCTCTCACTGTGTTGGAGGCGAAGTCTGTAGTGAAGGTGTGGGCAGGACCACGCTCCCTCTGAAGGCTGTAGGGAAGAACCCTTCTTTCTTTCTATCTTTTGGTGGTCGCTGGTAATCTTTGGTGCTCCTTGGCTTATAGCTGCATCACTCCAGTCTCTGCCTCTATCATCATATGGTCATGTTCTCTCTGTGTCTGTATCCAAATTTCCTTCTTATAAGGATACCAAATCCAGTATGATTTTACTTTAGCAAGGACCCATTTCCAAAGGTTTTGGGTGGATATGAATTTTTGAGGGAACAGGAATTCTGTGAGAAAGATTGTCTTTATCTGAGTTTCTGTAACCATTCATTCTTCCTTCAGGAAGAGAGAGTAATTGGAGGTTGAGAGTAGAGGTGAAAACATGCTTGACTCTGACACTTAAATATAGACCTCTGGGTAAGCATCTTATTGTCATTAAGCCTCAATATACTTATTTGGAAAATGGGACCATAATGCTGACCTCAAACTGTTGTTAGAAGTTCATGAGATAAGCACTGTATCTGTCCCATAATAGGTATTTAATAAACCTTAGTTCCTTCCCCCAAATCCTCCTCAATATTATTTCCATTTCCATTGGAAAGTTAAAAACATGGGGCAAGAGAATGAATGCTATAATTTTCAGGGAATGTGAATGTCTTGGTTTTTCATTTACAATTCTTTTTCTGGTTATATTGTAGCTATGTTTCTTTAAGTTATTGCAAATCAGTAACACAATTTGCAATTAAAACTGGTGCATGGGTATCTGAAAGTCAGAGACAGCCAATCAAGGAAAACTGCTTCGCTCTTTCAACCCTGTCCCTCTGCACTGTAGCCTAAGCCATTTCCTTTCCCAACCTGCCTCCTTTCGTTACATGCCTCGGTCCTAGAGTGTAAGCAGGTGGTGGGGAGATGTAGTCCCCTTTGTATAGAAACATTTATAGCTTCTCTTCCAAGAGTTACATAATTCATTTTCACTATTTGTTCCTCTTGTTCTTTCACCCTTCTTTTGCACATTTGCAAAACAGCTGCTACTGTGAATTCTCCCAGAACCCTTGTGAATATTGGGAACCATTCTGCTGTCAAAATCTTTGCAGCTGGTTCCTGGCTAGTATTTTGTAATTCATTCTGAAAAATTTAATAGCCCCTGGTTTTTCATGTCATTTGTGTTTTCTGTCTTAGATATAATTGTGAGTAAAGGTTGAGGCTGGACTGGGTCATCTACTTCCTTTTCCACATGCTTTTAAGAGGCCCAGGAATTAAAATTCCTAAGGCTAGTAGAAACCGACTAATTCTTTTCTGTTTGGTGTTATGACTTTTCTCAAAGATGCTATTATTTATTTCACTTTTAAGAATTGATTTGTCCATGAATTTGTGTGATTTATGCTTCCAATATATGTGGGTATTTCCTAAGTTTTCTTCTTTTTTTGTTTCTTTGTGAATGATTCTTAAAGAGTTTCAGACTTTTGAATGGGTACCAGACTTCAATTTCATGGACAAAAAAAAAAAAAAAAAGGAAAAAGAAAACAAAAGAGTTGTGGACTGAAATCCTGTTGCCAACATTTTACTTTTCCAGGAATAATAATTATAATAAAAGAATACCATTTTCAATCATCATTTCACAAAAGGACATTTTTAACATCAAAGCAAGCAAGGAAATACTTTGTAATAAAGGACAGTCCTTTAAGTGGAATGCATTTAAAAAGAAAAATTTACTACATTGTCCTTTTTCTCTTTTTGCCTGGGAGTGGTGAAAATTTCTACAAAGCCATGTGGGAGCTGTTGCCTTAAGGCCTCTAGGTATCTTCTTACCAGTTTGCTTTGAGCACTTTCTGTTATCTTTCTTTTGTCAAGGTTGTTCCTATCTGGCACGGATCACTCCTGTACCAGCAGCTTTCAAAGACCTTTCCCTTCGGCAGAGGCTTCACTGTCACACCGGAGAGCCTTTCTCATCAATTCTGTTAGGCTGCGTGTCAAAGTTGCTGGTGGCAGTGAAAGCCCAGCAGAGGCGGCAGCTGTTAGCTCTGAGGAAACCGAACAGCTGTTTCCTGTCATTCCAGAGCTATCTCATCATTTATTGTGCACAAAGTTTAGCTTTCCAGTTCTCCTTCACCCTATTCTTCTCACCTGGGCTAGGAGCACCCCATGCCTTTCATCTTGGTGCCAGGACTCAAGGTCTTTGCCATTTGTCTTGCTTTCCTTCAGGGCTTTCTATATAAGTTTTGGTGCCATAGTCTGGAATGTGTTCAAATGTCAAACAAAATGCAGGTGCAAGAGTCCACCCTTTTGGCTTTGATCAGATTTTCTTTCTGAATTCCAAGCACAGCCTCTGAAATGAGGAAGAAGATGGAATGCCTGGTGTGCCTGAGCTTTCCTCTCTGCACCCTTTATTTCATTTCCATGTACCCGTTCTCCTAAGAACTAGTGGCTTCATGCTGTCATTTGCTTTCCCTCCAGAGTGCAAGTAATGTGATAAAACTGGTCACAGTAAGGGGTTAGGAATGTAATTTTTTTCCTCCCAGAGGTTTTTACACACAATGAAGTGGAAAGGGAGCTCATTCTGAAGAGTTTCATTCCAGCCTTGCCTGTACTTGTTGCTGTGGGATGTGGGCGATTGATATACTTTCTCTGAGACTGTTGCTTCATCAACAAAATGAGAATGATAATATTGATCCCACAGGTTTGATATAAAAATTAAATGAGATTGTGAGTGGCCAAAGTGCTTTATAATCTGAAAAGTGTTTTGGTTATTTGTTAGTCTTAGTCTTCTTTTTGGACTGTAAATAGTAAAAACCTACCTGAGCTAACTTGAGTAAGGATGCTGGGTTTGACCAACCAAGTCTAATCTAAGGCAAGATTGAAATGTTATGGGAAACCAAGAGGTTCTCTTTCTCCATATATAGCAGATCCTTCTAGTGTTCACCAATATCTGGTTCTGCTCTCCTTCATACACAGAAAGTGAAGCTTTATTTCATAGCCCTTCTTGCTTCTAGGTGGGACTATGTGACTGATTCTGGCCAATAGATTATGGAAAGAAGTGACTATCCCTCTACTAGGCCTGGTTACAAAATATTCCATGTGATTTTTCATGTGCTCTCTCTTCAATACTGGGATGGGATGGGATGGGATGGGATGAGATGGGATGGGATGGGATAATGCCAGGGGAGTCCTGAAACGACAAGTTGTAGAGACAAGAGATGAGATGAAAGGAGCCTAGGTCCCAAGTCACCACCTGGAGAGAGTTGCCCCACCAAGAACATTACTGTTGGACTTTGTGTGAGCAAGAAATAAACTTGTATTGTGTTAAGTCGCTGAGATTTGGGATTGTTTCTTACAGTAGTTAGTCTACCCTAATACACCATATCTTGAGTTTAGTGCCCCCTGCCCCTGAATATTTGTCTCTCTTGCTGCACACCTGCTTTCCCTGCTTTCTTATTTATCATGGTGGAAAATGGCCACCAGCAACTGCAAAGACGCTGACTTCTCTTCCATTCAAAACAACAGCTTGATTGCAACTAAAAACACTTATTTCATATTTCAAATCCCTTTGAGAGATCTGAGTGAAATCCAGCTAGTATTGGGTGCCGATCCCTGAACCAATCTATATGTGATATCTGTGAGGATAAGGAGGAGGAGCAATTTCTAAAAAAGTGGTACTTGGCAGCCAGTGCAAAACATATTTACCACATTTACCACATATTTAACACATTATCACATTTACCAAGTGCTCCATACTTGCGGTTAACATTTAAAAAAAGGAACATCAGAAGAGTGGAGACATATTTTTTTTCTTATATACCTCCAAAAAAATAAATCTCTAAGGATGACTTTGGCTTTTTAGTTATCAGGTAATGATTTATTTCTTGGGGCTGGTAGCCTTTCCCAATTTTCCTCAAACTACATAGATTTCATGCAGCAATATTGTCCATCTGATACTGGGAAGCACTGGGTTAGGAGCTGCATATTCTGGCCCGTGGGTCATACCAGACATGATGACCATTCTGATGTCTGCAGTAGGTTAGGGATGGAAATCATTATCTTGTGCATTGGTACTTCACATATGATGCAGGAAGTCCATAAGGTGACATTGGGAATGTGCTGCAATAGGTGGTAGACAAGAAGAGAAGCTTGATTCTCCTAAAAGCACAGAATGAATATCACAAAACAAAAAAAGTAGACAGAAATATCTGTTTTTCATGTAAACAACTCTCCACATCGTTGTTACATCCCACTGCCTACAAGATAAAAGTTAAGATTCTGAGCATAACACCGAAGGCCCTTTGAAAGCAGCTCTTCCAGCCTGATCTCCCATTGGGTTCTCTTACATGTTCCATCCATCAGCGTCTAACCAGGTTAAGCCATGAACATTTCCCTGAAAGGACCATGTTCTCTAAAGCTAAGTTTTAGTGTATGCTTTCCCCTCTGCCTGGAATATCCCTTCCCCCTCAGGAGCAAATAATTCCAGCTGATTTCAGGATTCAGCTCTAGCATACCTTCTGAGACTAATTACAGCCACAGGTAGGGGTTAGGCCATCTCTCCTTCGTGCTCTATTTTAACACTTAAATATATTTCTTTTTTTTTAAAATAATGTTTTTTACCCCGCTAGTTGCAAGATCAGAAAATGTTAATGCTACAAACTTTGGAAACTCCAAATAAGCGCACACACTTGCGCGCGCGCACCACATGTACATATACATATAATTTTCCCAAATTTTCGATTTTGTTCTTACTTTCTCTCTTAACAATGTCATGAAGATTTTCCTATTCATCAACAGTATAACTTTTAAAAGTTAAATTGATTGGGATAACATTGGTTAATAGCATAAACGTCAGGTGTACAACTCTATAATACGGCATCTGTGTATTCTGCGTGCCTACCACCCGAAATCTAGCTTCCTTCTGTCTCCTCTCTTTACCTTCTTAGTTCCCCTCTTGTAACCATTTTGTCATCTGTTTCTATGAGTTTGTTTTGTTTGTTCAATTGTTGTTTTTTGTTTTGTGTCTTAAATATGAGTGAAATCATATAATTCTTGACCTTTACCATCTGACTTATTTTACTTAGCATAATACTCTTAAGACCCATCCATGTTGTTGCAAATAGCAATATTTCATCTTTTTTTATGACTGAGTAGTATTTCATTATATACATTTACCACATCTTCTTTATCTAATCATGTGTTGAAGGATATTTAGGTTGTTTCTATGTCTTGGCTGCTGTGAATAGTGCTTCAATGAATGTGGGGATATATATATCTTTATGAATAAGCGTTTTCAAATTTTTCAGGTAGATACAAAGAAGAGGGATTGCTGGGTCATATGGTAGCTTCATTCTTAATTTTTTTGAGGAAACGCCATACTGTTTTCCATAGTGACTGCACCAATTTACATCCCACCAGCAGTGTGCAAGGGTTCCTTTATTCCACATCCTCTCAAACACTTGTTATTTCTTGTCTTATTGATAATAGCCACTCTAATAGGTGTGAAGTGCCATCTTACTGTGGTTTTTATTTGCATTTTCCTAATAGTTAGTGATGTTGAGCACCTTTTCATGTATTTGTTGGCCATTTGTATGTCTTCATAGGTAAAGTGTCTGTTCACGTACACAGCCCATTTTTATTTATTTATTTTTTATTTTTTTAAGGTATTTTATTGGGGAATTGGGGGAGGGGAACAGCATTGAGGCATTGGGGAAGGGGAACAGACAAGTTGCTGTCCTTTTGTTTTCCAGTCTAATTGTGGAGGACATCGCTTCACTGGCCCATGTTGGTATTGTGATTATTGCGCTCTTCCTGGGTCAAAGGAATGCAAACAAGATCCAAAGACAGGAAAGCAAAGGGAGTTACTGTCTTGGTTCCCATCCTCAGAAAGAAGAAAACCTTCCCAGGAACCCCACTTATGTCTCATGGACAGAATTACATCATGTGCATTAGTATAAACCAGGCATTGTCAAGGATAGCCAGGTTATATGAGTGGTTTAGATCATCCAGATATATCCTATCACATCTAATACCTCAGATAATGATTTTTTGTTATTAAGAATGATTTGAGAGTAGCTGTTCTATAGGAACCAAGTTCCTTCCATAGTTACTACAGGGTATTAAAATGTTTAAAAGCCTTTTCTAATTTGATTGGTGACAAATAGTTCCTTATTGTCATCTTTATTTATATTTCTTTGACTACTGATGGGTGTGAACATTTTTTCAAGTATTTATTGGTCATTTTACTTCTTTTATGATTTGCTCAATCATATTTCATATATAACCCAAACATACACATCCTTTCAAAAGTGATTGTGTTTTCTTTTCTGAACTCTACAGATCCCAAGTCTATGTGTGCCATATAGTCAGCTCAAAATAAAGGCTTGTAAGATGAATGAATGCCTACATATATATGTGCTTACACACAGACTGTGTTTGTTTTGTAGTAATAAGTAAGACTAG
Source organism: Aselliscus stoliczkanus (assembly GCA_033961575.1). NCBI lineage: Eukaryota > Metazoa > Chordata > Mammalia > Chiroptera > Hipposideridae > Aselliscus > Aselliscus stoliczkanus. The sequence continues at coordinate 118,747,514 of CM066727.1, read as the reverse complement.
GTGGGAGAGTGGTTCACAGTGCAATTGACCTCTAGAGACTGGAAAGTTGTGTGGTATAGACTCAAGGCAGCCTGGGAACAGAATAAGAGATTTCCCCATGACAAGTAAGGCAGTCACATCCAAAACTCAGCTTACATTTCTGTTAGTTCAATGTATTTTCCATTGGCTAGCCTTTAAATCAGTTTTATAATGCCCATTACAGTGCTGTATTTCTTTAAACTGAAAGAGCTTTGATAGGCTATGGAGAAAAAAAAAACCCCACCACCTGGTAGAAAAAAAGCAACCCAGATATTAATTCTAAGATTGTTCACCTTGACAGTGATCCTTATGTTAATGAGTCCTTGTATAATTCTCACCCAGTTTTATGAGAATGAATTTGCATTTGTGAGAAATTATCATGGTCTGTTAAGGCTAGATTTACGTATAGAACTATGGAGAGTAATAGCAAGAAATATTTGACTATTGCTGAAGAATATGGTAAGTCATTGGTTTAAATCCTGAGGTTTATGGGAACTGAATAAGTGTGTGTGTGTGTGTGTGTGTGTGTGTGTGTGCGCGCGCGCGTGTGCCTGCGCTCCTGAAAGCTTCTGTTGACAATGCGGGGCTTGGAGGTTTGTCTTATAAACCCAAGAGCTTGAAGTTCTAATGAGGAAAGGGCACAGTTTTTTTTAATTTCATGATTCAAAATTAAAAGAATTTTTTTTTTTTTTAGGGACAAAAATTAAGAACTGCCTTCTATGGAGCCTTAAATCAATAAACCAGGTCTCCTTTCCTATGTGATTAATAATGTCCATCAAGGCAGCAATGAATCAAAGCCAGCCAAGTAGCTCAGTTGGTTAAGAGCGTGAGCTCTGAGCAACAGGATCACCAGTTCGAATCCCACAAGGGCCAGTGAGCTGCACCTGAGCTGCCAACAGATGGCATGATGGCTCAGCTGGTGAGAGCACAGTGCTCCTAACAAGGTTGCCGGTGCAACTCCCACATGGGTGGGCCATGCCCCTTCCCTCCACCGCAACTAAGATTGGACATGGTGGTGCTGAGTGGCTGTGAGCTGCCTATGACTGCTAGATGGTCACTGGATATGGAGCTGAGTTAGGTGCGCCCTCCCCAACTAAGATTGAAAGACAGCAACCTGGCTGTTCCCCTTCCCCAATTTCCCAACACTGTGCCAATTCCCCAGTAAAATCTTCTTCTTTTTTTTTTAAAAAAGGCAGCAATTAATCAGCATCATCTCCGAAATAATGAATGATTGTACACCCTTTGGTTCCTCAATAGCCAACTACCCAGTTATGTTAACATAACCAACCTTCATGTGAAAACACTTATTTAGATTTGTATTTTTGATAATGGCATTAAGTTGATTTTTACAATAATTTCTAAATCTGGTTCTAAGAGTTTATGCTTCTGGTCGGCTTTTTTTAAACCATAGGGAATGAACACACCAAATAACGCTTTCTTTGCTGTCCTGAGATTTTCCAATAACTAACCATTGAAATGACTTTTGCATGGTGAAGTGGACATTCAAGGGCTGTGTAATTGATTATGAAATTCTATAATTGGTTGCAAAACTCTATAATCCTCCATCATCTAGACATGAGAGCAATCAATAACAAGCTGATGAGAATTTTGAAGTGAATTACACGGTGTTAAGTGTTAAAACTCATTGGCACTCAAGTGTGTGTGATGAGATTATAGAAATGTGCTTGTAAGAAAACAGCCATATGGTTCTGCCACAGTTGTCCTCTCCATGCCTCACCAAGATGTGAGTCTCTGAGCGTGCATAGTGGTCCCCAGAGCCCATGTCTTGCCCGCTTACTTTGTAATAATGTTCACATGTAGAGTACTACGTTTGCTCTGATGTTATGAACTGAATGTCTGTACCCTGCCCCTGTTCATATGTTGAAGCCCTAACATCCAGTGTGATAGTGTTTGGAGATGGGGCCTTTGGGAGATAATTAAGGTAGGTGAGGGCATGAAGGTAGACCATCCTGATGGGATTGGGGGTCTTATAAGAAGAGGAAGAGACATCAGAGCTCTATGTCATGTGAAGACACACCAAAAAGTCAGCCAGGAAAGAGAGCTTTCACCAGGAATCAAGTTGGCCAGCACCTTGAGCTTGGACTTCTTAGCCTCCAGAACTGTGAGGAATAAATGTCTATTGTTTAAGGCACCCAGTTTCTGGTATTTCGTTATGGCAACCTGTGCAGACTCAGACAAACTGAGATCTAGGCTTCTGAGACTTTGATAAATAAATTGGATTTCTCAGGGGTATTGTCCCACAACTATACCTTTCTTTGTATTAATTTCTTTCCTCCTTTTTTATTAGCAGTCATATCATACTTCACCAGCAGTTATGGGAGATGCAATTTGGCTTCATTACTCATTGCATAAGAATTTATTAAGCATATAGTAATGTAAGCCACCTTGAACTTAAGCTTTGGATAGGATACAAAGATGAATAAGTGCCTTTCACTGCAACAGAGAATCTAATAGTTTACACCTGAGTTGTAAAAAAAAAAAAATAACTAACAACAGGGGACTGAACTAGGTGCTATGAGAACCAGGGAGTAAGGCTCCCAGAGGATTCCAGGAAGGCTTCCACGAGGGGTGAATTCTGAGTTTTACTAAGTAATAAAAATGCATGTGAAAATTAGTATTAACACACTAATGTTATAGAGTGTAAATTAAGAAACATATTAAACATACACAAAACACAGAAAATACTATAACAGACTGCATATCCACTACTACCCAAATGTAATACAAGTCAGCTTTATTTTAGGTATCTCCTCTCACTCTTCTTTTTTTAATTTTGAGAATGAAAATGCAATAGTTACAGCTTAAGTTCTGCCTGTCATCCATTTGTGTTTTTCCTTATCCAGAAGTAACATCTATCCTGAAATTGATATCATCATACATATTTTGGAATAGTTACTGCATAGGTGAGTATGTATATGTGGAATTGCATAAATGCATTTTTTAAGTGCACACCATAGTATTTTAATAAAACTTGCCATCTCTATATTAGCATATGTTTTTGAGGTTTATTCACAACTAGATAAGTTGTTCCCTACTTTTCCTGGAGAGGCTATAAATCAGTAATGTAATAAGATTTCTTATATGTATCTCATATGCACTTGAAAGAGTATTCTTTAGTTTAGATGCCTAGAAGTAGAATTTTTAAACTTCTTTAAAGAAACTCTCAGACTGTGTTTTAATCATTTCAAGAAGGTATTGTTCCAACCTAAGTAATTGCTACATCACTTGAACACAAACTGCAATATGAACCTTGCCAGTAACAAAAGAAAATAACACAATCATTATGTATTGGCACATCCTATGTGCCAGGCATTGTTACATGTGGTTTAGGTGAATTTCTTCTTTTACCTTATTTGGTTTCACCTGTTCTTTATGCTTTTTCATTTCAACTTTATTATATAACAAAAAGCTTTGTCCCTAGTTAAAGGATTTTCCATTTTAATGAAGTCTAACATCAATTTTTCTTTCATGGTTCATGCTTTTAAAAAATTATTATTGTGGTATAAAACACATAATTGACTGTTCAACCATTTTTAAGTGTACAATACAGTAGTGTTAACTATAAGCACATTATTGTGGAACAGATCTTTAGAACTTTTTCATTTGTAAAACTGAAACTCTCTACCCATTGAACAAGAGTGACCCATTTTCCCCTCCTGGTAGCTGCACTCTACTTCCTGCCTCTATGCATCTGACTACCTTAGATACCTCATGTAAGTAGAATTATATGGTGTTTGTCTTTCTGTAACTGGCTAATTTCACTTAGCTTATCATCTTCAAAGTTCATCCACGTTGTAGTATGTGACAGAATTTCCTTCTTTTTTAAGGCTGAATATGACATATGTAAATACCACATTTTGTTTATCCATTCATCCATCATTGGACATTCGGGTTGCTTCCACCTTTTAGCTATTGTGAATAATGCTGCAATAAACATGATTGTGTACATATTGTTTCAAATCCTGTTTTCAGTTCTTTTGGATATATACCAGAGGTAGAATTGTTGGATCATATGGTAATTCTATTTTTAATTATTTGAAGAATCTCCATACTGTTTTCCATAATAGCTGAACCATGTTACATTTTCACCAACAGTGCACAATTTCTCTATATCCTCACCAGCACTTATTATTTTCTGTTTTCTGTTTTTTGGGTTTGTTTTTTTGATAGTTCCATCTTAATGGGTGTGAGGTAATATTACATTGTAGTTTTCTTTGCATTTTTCTCATAATTTGTGACTTTGAGCATTTTTGCATATGCTTTTTAGTCATTTGCATGTCTTCTTTGGAGAAATATATATTCAAGTCCTCTGCCCATTTTTTAATTGGGCTATTTATTTATTTTATTGTTGAGTATTAGGAATTCTTTATACATCCTGGGTACTAATTCCTTATCAGATATATAGTGTGCAAATATTTTTCCCATTTCGTAGGTTGCCTTTTAACTCTGTTGATTGTTTCCTTCCTGGATAGGAGAAATCCTTTGGATGTGTATAAGAGTTCTCATTTCATTGTACTCTAGACAGTGCTGGATAGTGTCAGATGTTTTTATTCATGTCCCTCACATTTTATAGACCCAGAAAGCCTCAGGACTTGGGCAGAAACAGTTCTAGAGACCAGGAATCCTCATTCCCAACCCAGCGCTCAGTATTTGTTTAAATATTAACCATTTATGCTCTTTTACCTCTGCTTTCTGCAATGTTTTCAGACATATTTTAAGATAACTGATAAAGTTGTGGGCCTGACGTTTGGGTTTTGCCCTGATATCCCCCTCACTTCAAGTCTGGTAGTAAGGAGATTCAGTCAGTCTTCTCTCTCATTTGAAAAGCCTCCTGGAAAACATAACTACTTATCTTATTGTGTTTTTCTAAGTGTGTATGGGGAATGGGGGCAGAGTGTTGGGCGTGAAATTATAAGCTGTTATTTAGAAAGTCTGGGTCACTTTAAGACAGGGCTAGAGATAAAATTCAAGGAATAGTTGAATCAAAAAAGGTTCATCAAAATAGACCCAGGTGTTATGAATGCAATCAAGGAGAAAAATTGTTTGGACAGAGATGCTAAACAATTCAAATCTGGAAGACTGATGTGTTTCTGCTATTATGAAAACTCAGAGTGTGCTTTTATAGGTCAACATACTTCTATGCAAATCATATATCATTCAGGCCAGCCAAGTGGCTCAGTTGGTTAAGAGCTAGCTTAAGAGCGCCATCTGAGCAACAGGGCTGCCAGTTTGGATCTCACATGGGCCACTGATGCTGCGCAGGAGTTAAGCTGCCCCTGAGCTGCCATCAGGTGGCAGGATGGCTCAGCTGGAGGGAGCACGTGCTCCTAACAACAAGGCTGCCTGTTCAATGGTGGGCTACCCCCACCAGCAACTAAGACTGAACTCGGCACCTTGAGCTGAGCTGCTGCCAGGATGGCTCAGTGGGTAGAGCATGTGCTCTTAACAACAAGGCTGCTGGTTCGACTCCTGCATGGGATGGTAGCTACGCCCACCCGCAACTAAGATCGAACACAGCATCTTGAGCTTAGAGGTTACAAGCTGCTGATGGGAAGCCAGAGGGTGACTGGAGCCCTCAACAAGGAAGATTGAAGAACAACAACTTCTCTGTTCCCCTTCCCCAATTCCCCAGCATTGTTCCCCTCCCCCAATTCCCCAATAAAATCTTAAAAAAAAAATCATATATAATTCTACAGAACTCATTATACAAAAATAATATAAAAAGAAATCCTCCCTCCTTTACCTTTGTCTCAGAGGACTTCCTGTTGACTGAAAGGATAGGTATTCACAGGAGTTTATAGGCATGAATTAAAGCTTAGGTCTTTTCTCTGAGGAACCTGTGGCATGGAATTAGGCCTGCGTTTATGAATAATGCAGAGACACCAGGGAAAAGGGCAGCATGGTTAGTGGGTCTCAATCTAGACACACTCCAGAAAGCTCTCTTTTCCTTAACCGTGACCTGGGTTTGTTTACTCACAAGCTAATTAACCTTTAAGCCTTAGTGCCCTCATCTGAACATAAGGATAGTAACAATTCTGACTTCACAGGACTGTTGTGTAAAAGAGAGCATGCATTTGAAGTGCCTAGCATATAGGAAACACTTGGTAAATGCCATCTCTTCTTATTAGTTTCTTCCCCCTCTGAATTCTTAAAAGGCTTTTGTTGGAGTGATTCATAACTTAGTAGCTAATTGCCTAGTGTCTTATATAGATAGCTTGCTACTGTTTAAGTTTATTGTGTCTTTCTTACATATCATAGAGCGTATAAAGGAGACACTGTCTTAATAATATTCAAAGCTGCTCCTTTACAGTATACAAATGTGTCCACAGGTTTCTTTTACATGTCCTTTGAATCCTCCACTTGTCCAACCCACAGCTGTACACAGATGAAGCACTCTACAATATGTATTAACTGATTGATGGCTCTTTGTCAGAAGGATGAAACCACCCTTTCAGAAGTGAATTCAATAATTGTGAATCATGGAGCTTCACTTTGAAGAAAGAGCACAGTGTATATTTAAAAAACATCTTAAAAGAAAACTTCTTACTTTGAGAATTGTTGGTCTGCTAGATTAAATAAAAATGATTATGAATCCTTTTTGGTGAAGGCACTCTGGTGAAGTTAAAAAGTACCTTTGGCACACTGTTCCTCTTTGAAGAGGAAAACACAATGCTGTAACGGTATGTGAAGCCCATCGCTAAGCAACAGAACCAGGTCTGGACTCCATGGGTGTCAAAACTCTTCTTTGTTCACTACGATGAAGAATTACTAAATGGAAATGCTTAATAGAATCTTACCTGCAACAATAACATTCATTATTTTTCAAAGCACTAATCAGCATTTGATAAATAATTTTCATGGGAATTTCTGACAATAGCTCACACTTCTGTTCTCTGAATGAAAGAGTTCAACAAAAAGGTTTCAGATACTCATTTTTGTGCGAGGCGTGGATCTGGCACCTGGATTAAAAACCACCAATCCCTGTGCTCTACGTTTAATTCAGAATTATAAAAATCCATCTCAAGTAATTTCAATACTGGCTAATCTTCATGAAAATGTGTTTCTTGGCATAATTTAAAACAATGGTCCTCAGACAACATCACCTGGGAACCTGTTAGAAATGCAAATTCCAGAGCCTCATGGCAGGCCTCTTGATCAGAAACTCTGTGGGCGGGGCCTGATGCTGAGCTTTCACCAACCCCTTTGGGGATTCTGATGGGTTTTTTTTTTAACTTTTTTTAAAAAAATTTTAATTAGTTTCAGGTGTACAACACAGTGCAATAGTTATACTTTTTACCTCTCAAAGTGACAACTCCTCTCCCCCATTTAGCTACCCCACTCCTCCCCCCAATCATATATATCTATTACACTTCCTCTGACTCCCTTCCACATTATAATCCACATCTCGTGACTATCTATATATTCAGTTACAGTTGGTATACAATATTATACAACCTCAGCTTCAGGTGTACAGTGCAGTGATCAAGCCTCTACTCCATCCATGAAATGGTCTCCCTAACAAGACATATGACCATCTGACACCCCACAAAATATTTACAACATTATTAATTATATCCCCTGAACTGTCTTTCATATCCCTGTGGCAGTATTGTAGTTGCCTATATTTGCTGTCTAATCCCTTTCCCTTCTCCCTCATCCCCACCCCCCTCCCAACTAGCAACCCTGTTTTTCCTCTATATCTATGAGACAGTTTCTGTTTACTTTGCTCATTCATTCAGTTTTTCAGATTCCACATATGAGTGAGATCATATAAATGCAAAAATTCTCAATAAAATATTAGCAAACAGAATTCAGCAATATATTAAGAAGATCATACATCATGATCAAGTGGGTTTCATCCCTAGTATGCAAGGCTGGTTCAACATCCGTAAATCAATTAATGTGATACACCACATCAACAAAATGAAGGATAAAAATCACATGGTCATTTCAATAGATGCAGAAAAAGCATTTGACAAAATCCAACAGCCATTTATGTTAAAAACCCTTAGCAAAGTGGGAATACAGGGATCATATCTCAACATAATAAAAGCCATATATGATAAACCTACAGCTAACATCATACTCAATGGGGAAAAGCTAAAACCATTCCCCTTAAGATCAGGAACAAGACAAGGCTGTCCACTTTCTCCTCTTTTATTCAAGATAGTTCTGGAAGTTCTAGCCACAGCAATCAGACAACAAAAAGAAATAAAAGGCATCCAAATTGGCAAGGAAGAAGTGAAATTGTCATTATATGCAGATGACATGATACTGTATATAGAACCTCAAAGACTCCATCAAAAAACTATTGGATCTGATGCTTTTTAAAGTCTGAGAACTTAGAGGATCAGGAGCACTGTGTGAAGTGCATAAAAGTAGATAGTTGAAGAATGAAGTTCAGTTTGGCACTAGTGGAAACTTTGGACCTCTGGGCAACTGTTGTCCCATTTTGAACTCAGGAAGTAACCATAGAGAAAAAAAACATATATTATGGATGAGATTCTTCAAGGTAGCCTTCACTTCCTGCTGAGATTGGAGCCACCTATAAACACCTCCCACGTTGCGTCTGTAACAATCAATTTTTTTTTTTTTTGAGGGCAGTGTCACTGGCCCTCATCATATGTGGGACCCGAACCGGGGCCACTGGCTTCCCAAGGCAGTACTCAACCACCGTGCCACTCGGCCGGCCCTGTGACAATCAATTTTTGAAGAGCTCATTTATCAAGAATACATAGTAATTTCCCTCTCTTGCTCCCTCCAACGTTAAAGTGAAATTATGTCCATTGCTTATTATATGGGAAATTGGTAACCTGAAAAGTTTTAAACAAAATAAAACAAAGTCTAAAAAAAAACATGTGCACATCAATATCATAAACTTGGCATCATTTTGAAAATTTGAAATCATGTGTATTAACTCAGGAAAAATGACTGAAAAACCCATTGCTCAGTTATATGTTGAGAATGAAATTTGGTAAATGATGTAACTTCATTCTATCAGCTACCAGCCCTGCAGACACAAGTCACTTTAACCTCTCCATGCCTCTTTTTTCATTTTTTAGCTCCTTTCCATTTCCTGAATTCTGTGATTGTATGATACTCCACATTCTGTGAAATAGCTCATATTTTTTTCAAGGAGATATCATATGCACTAGGTCACTTGAATTATATAAGAACCCAATCCTTCTGCACAGTAAAATAAATGTTTAATTTTGGAGACCTGAATCTTAGAAAGCATGTAATAATCGTTGTATAGGTTTAGCAGAAGGTTCAGGCCTCTACTAATTAACTAACTTGGGTAATGCTGTTTTGAATGATGCAGGATGAGCATCATAGAATGCTCTTGTGTAGCCAAGCCGTGGTCTCCATGTGCTCTCTAAGTGGACGTAGTCACTGCAGCCTTCCAGCAGAGAAAGCCATGAGCTCTAGGTTGCAGTCAAGCTGTCCCAACCTTGCTCTCCTGGGTGAATGTGCCCAGGGAACCTGGCCAATCTGAAAGGAGCATGGTACTTAGGACTTGGGACTTTGGGATAGGACTTGTGTTTGAATCCTGGTTCTGTCATTTAGCAGGTTGTACCTACTTTCTAAGGCTGTGCAAGGATTGAATAAAATTAAAGGAGGTTGATATATGTAAAGAATATCCACAGTTCCTGGCATGTAGTAAATATTCAAGAATTGTTAGCTCAAAAAATGGAATTAAAGCTGTTCAGGGAAACTGGATAATTTATATTAGGTCTCAGTGAATATGTTACTTTACCTGAAACCTTATTGTTCTGCATTCTGCTTATTCTTCATGTTCAAATGTGTCTTAGGCTTATTCATTGATTAATTTATTTATTGAGCTGTTTATTGAACTATTTATTGCGCACCTATTATGTGTCAGCCTCTCTTATAGACATTGGAAATACAGCAGCCAACAAGACAGTAAAGGTCCCTGTTCTTATATCATGCATTTTAATGGGGGAGAGACTTAAAATGCTTCCCTTTCTAATAAACAAAGAAACAAACAAATAGAAAAATAAGAAAATTAACTGGTAGTGATAAATGCTAAGAAGGAATGAAACAAAGTGATGCGATAGAGCCTGGGGAGCAATTTTAGGTCAGGTGTTCAGGGAAGACCTCGCTAGAGAGGTGACACTTAAGATGTCACCTGAATGACAAGGTAAAGTTCTGGAGTCTGAGCAAGATACAATAATGATTTAGATGAGGGTAGTGGTGCTTAGGAAGGAGACATGATTGGGTTAGGAGATGTTGTAGAGATTGAATCCACAGGACTTATTGATGGATTGGATGGAAGGTGTGAAGGAAAGAGAATCATTCTTGACTCTTACAGTTTTTGGCTCGGTGACATGTTGGTACCATGTTACAGAAGTGGAGCAGGCTGGAGAGGAGTAGGTTTGAGGTATGAAAAATCAGGAGCTCTGATTTGAAAGATTAAGTTTGAGTGGCATATTGAACTCCAAGTGGAGATGTCAAGGAGACAACTGGATACATGAAGCCAAAGCTAAACGTTTGGAAGATTTTTTGCCTTTAGATAATATTTAATGGAATGGGCTGGATGAGAGTACTCAGGGAAAAACTCAGGTTAGAAAAGGAAAGAGGTTCTAGGGGTATTCTTAAAATTTTCAAGTACTTATGACTCATAACAAAAGCTTATAGAAATAACCACATTCTTTCTTTCTATCTATCTATCTATCTATCTATCTATCTATCTATCTATCTATCTATCTATCTATCTATCTACCTATCTATCATCTATCATCTCTCCTATAACCCTTATAAAATTAGCCACATAAAAGTGAATTGATGGGAATTTTTGACTTTCTCACATTCTTTTTTTTTTTTAATTTTTATTGGGTAACAGTGTCTTTTTTCCAGAACACATCAGCTCCAAGTCAAGTTGTTTTCCTTCAGTCTAGTTGTGCAGGGCGCAGCTCAGCTCCAAGTCCAGTTGCTGTTTCCAATCTAGTTACTGGGGGCGCAGCCCACCATCCCGTGCGGGAGTCAAACTGGCAACCTTTTTGTTTAGAGCACACACTCTAACCAACTGAGCCACCCGGCCGTCCCTCACATTTTTTAGTATTCATAAATAGGGACCAAATAAGAAATCTGGTTGTAATACACTGGTTTTATATGCATTTAATGACCCATGTTTTTTAGTGTCTACTGCAAGACATCATATGAGGCACTGTATATAAAATGAAATAAATAGGACAGTCATGTTATTTATTGGGCAAACATATTTACTGAGTGCATGCTGTGTGCACAGTACTAGATCATTTGAGCAGAGACCACAAAAATGGAAAATCGATTCTCTGTTCCCAAGAGAAGACAGTCTAAAACTGCCACTCAAAAAAAGAACAAACCACTCAGTATTCACAATGATAGTGTCTTTCTTTTTCCTTCTGCATATCTGATGTTCTTAGGCCATTGGGAGAACAGTATATGGACCATGAACTTGGTGAGGTAAGCCACAGCCTGTAACTCATTCAGTCTTTTCCCTTCCCTTTTACTTCTGGTCAAGGGGAGAGCTTCTCTGGTGGAGAGAAGCTTATTTCAGCCCATCTCAAACTTCTAGCTGGCTGGTACTCCAAGCATCCCAGCATTCATTTTCTCATTATCTGGGGAGAAGAGACACAAAGAATCCATCAGCACCTTTAATGGCTAAGTTCTTTTCCTACTAACTCAAACACAATCTCCCTGAAGAACAGTTCTAATGAATGCTTCAATATAAATATACACCATTTGTTCAAAATTTGATACTTCCTGTATGGCTAGTGGATGGATTGGCTATATGCCCACTTATCAGTGCAAATGACAAGGAAGGGAAGGGCTCTGGTCTGAGATAAGGGTTGTATTTGCTTTCATAAGATGCAGCTAAACCTTTGGTGGATTGTTGTCAGAGAGAACAGCCCAGTCTCAATTATGCTGACACAAAAAATCATTATTCTCAGTAGTCACTGTTTAATTTCTAAAAGGACTTTATTAAATAATGCCAGATAAAAGCTTATTTCGTTCAACTACCTGATACATTTACTGATAAGCCATCTTGGCATACCCATGATGATGTAGTTCTGCTTGGAAGGAAACCTTCAGGAAAGTCCACGTGAAGTTTTTTTGTGGCCACTGTGGCCAATTGGTAATGGAAATACTCAGGGGATTTTGTGGGGGTGTCAAAATAACTTCTTTGTACTTTATGATGTCAAATTCTGTGGTTGAGTCAAATACTTGGCCACATGCTTAAACAGGTTCAAACTCCTTTTTTTGTTGTCATTCATTGAGAAACGTTGGCCCCTTTCCCTGATAACAATGCAACTTGCTTCTATGTTGCTACGTGTGAACAAGAATGGAAAGAACACTAACTTACTCATCTCAGAATGTTAAGTTTTGTTAGGGAGACCACTTCATGGATGGTGTAGATGCTTGACCACTGCACTGTACACCTGAAGCTGAATAATATTGTATGTCAGCTAAATATGTCAAGGGATATGGAGTATAGTATCAGAGTCAATGGAATTGTAATAGATATATATGATGTCAGAGGGCAATAGATTGGGGGCAAGGGGTTATCACTTTGTGAGGGTGAAATGTCTATTACATTGCTTTGTACACCTGAAACTAATTAAAAAATGTTAAGTTAATCCTCTTTATGTCTGCTATCCAAAGTGTATGGATTTCTCTTCAATCATTGATACATTATATCTGCCCGGTAGATATTCAGCAGAGAATTTAGCTATTAAATTTTGCCATTTAGAATACTTAGGTTTGGTTATTAGCTAGTTCTTGAGAGTTTAAATAGCATCCATTTACCAGTTTCTTTCAATCACTGCATTTAATTACACCAGTCAGTACATAGATTGTATTATTTTGTGCTTTATATTGGGTTAATATCAGAAATATATATCTGAAGAACATTTTAGTATCTTATGTAAAGTAACACAGGAAAATCACAGTTTATTAATTTATCTGATGTTCCTTATATAAAGAATCATGTGATAAATTCCTGCTTGAAACCAATTTCAGAGAAATTTCAGCATCTTTGGGTGACTCAGTATACTTTTCTTTCTTCAAGAGATGGGAACTACACAATACAATTCTTTTTTTTCTTTTTATTGTGAATGCTGGGAAACTAAGAATTTATTTTAGCATGTCCAAATATCTTTAGGTATCCTGATACATTAAATTCTTAACTAGTTTCTTATCCATCTTTTCAATGTGTATAGCACAGTTTTATAACTACTGCAAGTTTTTTTTGAAGAAAAATAGGAAAGGTCAACCCCTTAAAGAGGCTTTCTTTGCAGACTCAGTTGAAATCAGCTGCCTTTCCCTAGCTCCAACTATTTTTTCTTATCAAAACACTCTTTCTTCATGCATTTACAATTATTTATAATTATTATTTTTGTTTCCTTGTTTGTTTGTCTCCTCTTCTAGACTCTCAGCACCATGAAGTCAGAGAACCTACCTCTCTTTAAGTATGTTAGCCCTACAGATCCTAGCAAGTAATAAATGCTCAATAAAAACTTACTGATGTAAATTACAATAATCCTAGTAGTATCAATCACTAAAGTTTTATAGCATAAAACTTCAATCATCTAGAAATGTTGTATTAAATTAGTACATGACAATTTACATAATAACGTATTTGGCTCTTTTAAAAGATTTGAAATTTGGGTTTTTGTGAGCTGTCCCAAGATTTTCACAGTAAAAATTATTAGCTGAAGATAAAAATGAGATACCAGAGAACTGAAGGAATCATTGGAATTCATAACTTAGTAAAATTAAAATTAATTGGCACACATTATTCTGGTAATATTATCTACAGCATAACACATTTACTGGGAGTTCTACAGGATGAAGGGACAGCGTGGCTGCATATTCCAAATGTAGTTTTAGGATTTACAGTTACAGAGATAGAGGCCTATATTTCCTTGGACAAACTCTGTTTTTATCTTTCTTGTGGAGTGATGGGTATGGGGAAGGGAGGCTGTAGGGGATGCTTGTTGCAGGTGAAGAAAATTGCAAAGATGGAATGGCGAATAAGAAATTAGGTTCAGAAGTCTCCTGATAATGGGCAAGTCCTTCATTATCTTCCTTTTCTACTCTTTTCTCTCCTTCCCCTTCCCTAACTCTCTTCTTTTCTCCTTCTTCCCTCCCTTCCTCCTCCTCTTCCTTTGTTGTCATATCTCCTGAGTCTCCTCCAATCTGTGACAGTTTCTCAGTCTTCCCTGGTCTTTTATGACCTTGATACTTTTGAATAGTAATTGTCAGATATTTTGTGGACGGTCTCTTAGTTTGGGTTTGTTTGATGTTTTCTCAATATAAGACTGAGATTCAGAATTTTGGAGAAGAATTCCACAGAGGTGATGTGTCCTTCTTGTCACATCATATTGGGGGACACAATATTGACATGACTTACTCCTGGTGATGTTAACCTTGATCACTTGGTTTAGGTAGTGTCTATCAGGTTTCTCTGCTATACATTTTTTTTCTTTCTGTCTCTATTGTTTAGAAGTGTGTGACTTTTCATCCCCGGCCTCATTGAAGTATATTTCAAAAATAAAAATTGTATATATTTATGGTATATAATGTGATGTTTTGATATACATCTATATTGTGAAATGATTACCAAAATCAAGCTTATTAACATATACATCACCTCAGTTATCTTTTTTTTTCATGCATTTATTTCTTTATTTTTCTACTTAATTAGTTCAAGGATCCTTTTTATTTAATGCCCAGCAGCCTCTTAAAATAGTCCTTTTTGCCTTAAAAACCACGCCCCCTCATCCCCTGGCTTTTTTTTTTTTCAAATTAGCTTCAGGTGTACAACACAGTGCAATAGTTATACTTTTTACCCCTCAAAGTGACAACTCCCCTCCCCCAATTTTCCACCCCATTCCTCCCCCCCCCCATCATACTATCTATTACAATTCCTTTGACTCCCTTCCAGTGTATAATCCACATCCCGTGACTATCTATATATTCAATTACAGTTGGCATACAATATTATACAACATCAATTTCAGGTATACTGTGCAGTGATCAAGCCTCTACTCCATCCATGAAGTGATCTCCCTAACAAGACATGTGACCATCTGACACCCAAAAAATTGTTTACAACATTATTATATTCATAGAACTGTCTTTCATATCCCTGTGACAATACTGTAGTTATCGATTTATGCTGTCTAATCCCTTACGCTTCTCCCTCATCCCCACCTCCCTGCCAACTAGCAACCCTGTTTTTCCTCTATATCTATGAGACTGTTTCTGTTTCCTTTGCTCATTTACTCAGTTTTTCAAATTCCACACATAAGTGAGATCATATGGTATTTGTCTTTCTCCAACTGACTTATTTCACTTAACATAATAGTCTTTAGGTCCATCCATATCATTACAAATGGTATGATTTCATTCTTCTTTATAGCAGAGTAATACTCCATTGTATAAATGTACCACAGTTTCTTAATCCAGTCATCTACTGATGGGCATTTCGGTTGTTTCCAAGTCTTGGCTATTGTAAATAGCACTGCAATAAACATACGGGTGCATATATTTTTTTCGAATTAGCGTCTTGGATTCCTCTGGGTAGATACCCAAGAGTGGAATTGCTGGGTCATATGGCAGTTCCATTTCCAGTTTTTTGAGATACCTCCATACTGATTTCCATAATGGCTGCACCAATTTGCAGTCCCACCAACAGTACACCAGGGTTCCCTTTTCTCCACACACTCGCCAGCACTTGTTGTTTGTTGATTTGTTGATGATAGACATTATGACTGGAGTGAGGTGGTATCTCATTGTGGTTTTTATTTGCATTTCTCTGATGATTAGTGAGGTTGAACATTTTTTCATATGCCTGTTGGCAATCTGTCTGTCCTTTTTAGAGAAATGCCTCTTCATATCCTCTGCCTATTTTTTAATTGGGTTGTTTGTTTTTTTGGTGTTGAGTTTCATGAGTGTTTCATAAATTTTGGATATCAACCACTTATCAGATATATCATTGGCAAATATCTTCTCCCATTCAGTAGGCTGCCTTTTTGTTTTATTGATGATTTCCTTTGCTGTGAAAAAACTTTTAAGTTTGATGTAATCCCATATGTTCATTTTTACTTTTATTTCCCTTGCCCGAGGGGATATATCAGTAAAAATATTATCAGGGTAATGTCTGCAAACTTACTCCCTATATTTTCTTCTAGGAGCTTTATGGTTTCAGGTATTACATTTAAGTCTTTAATCCATATTGAGTTTATTCTCATATATGGTATAAATGGGTGGTCCATTTTCATTTCTTTGCACATGTCAGTCCAATTTTCCCAGCACCATTTATTAAATAGACTATCTTTACTCCAATGTAAATTCTTTCTTCCACTGTCATAGATTAAATGACCATATATAAATGGGTTTATTCCTGGGCTCTCTATTCTATTCCATTGGTCTATGTGTCTGTTTTCATGCCAGTACCATATTGTTTTGATTACTGTAGCCTTGTAGTATGTTTTGATGTCAGGTAGTGTGATGCCTCCCACTTTGTTCTTATTTCTCAACATTGCCGTAGCTATTTGGGGTCTTTTGTGGCTCCATATAAATTTTAGAATTCTATGTTCTATTTCTGAGAAAAGTGTCCTTGCTAGTTTGATAGGAATTGCATTGAATTTATATATTGCTTTAGGTAGTATTGACATTTTAACTATATTAATTCTTCCTATCCATGAGCATGGTACGTTTTTCCATTTATTTGTGTCTTCTTTGATTTCTCTCTTCAGTGTCTCATAATTTTCTGAGTACAGGTCTTTTACTTCTTTAGTTAAAGTGATTCCTAGATATTTTATTGTTTTTGAAGCAATTGTAAAAGGGATCGATTTCCTGATTTCTTCTTCTGATAGTTTATTATTGGTGTATAGAAATGCAACTGATTTCTGAATATTAATTATGTATCCTGCTACCTTACCAAATTCGTTTATCAGTTCTAGCAGTTTTTTGGTGGAGTCTTTGGGATTCTCTCTAAATAATATCATGTCATCTGCATATAATGACCGTTTTAATTCCTCTTTTTCAATTTGGATGCCTTTGATTTCATTTTCTTGTCTGCTTGCTGTGGCTAGAACTTCCAGAACTATGTTAAATAGAAGTGGTGAAAATGGGCAGCCTTGTCTTAAGGAGAAAGCTTTTCGCCTTTCCCCATTGAGTACGATGTTTGCTGTGGGCTTATCATATATGGACATTATTACATTGAGGTGTGATCCCACTATTCCCACTTTGCTAAGAGTTTTTTATCGTAAATGCTGCTGGATTTTGTCAAATGCCTTTTCTGCATCTATTGATATGATCATATGATTTTTATTTTTCATTTTGTTAATGTGATGTATTACATTAATTGATTTGCGGATATTGAACGAGCTCTGCATACCAGGAGTGAATCCCACTTGATCGTGGTGTATGATCTTTTTAATGTGATTCTGAATTCAGTTTGCTAGTATTTTGTTGAGAATTTTTGCATCTATGTTCATTAGGGATATTGGCCTGTAGTTTTCCTTTTTTGTAATATCTTTGTCTGACTTAGGAATCAGGGTGATAGTGGCTTCATAGAAAGAGTTTGGGAGCCTTCCCTCCTTCTGTATTTTTTGGAATAGTTTGAGGAGAATAGGTACTAATTCTTTTTTGAATGTTTTGTAAAATTCACCTGTGTAGCCCCTGGACCAGGGCGTTTGTTTGTTGGAAGATTGTTGATTACTGATTCAATTTCTTTAGCAGTAATCAGTCTGTTCAGAGTTTCTGTTTCTTTTTGGTTCAGACTTGGTAGATTGTATGCTTTTAGATTATCCATTTCTTCCAGATTGTCGAATTTGTTATCATATAGTTGCTCATAGTATTTTCTTAAAATTTTCTGTATTTCTGTGGTATCTGTTGTCACTTCTCCTCTTTCATTTCTGATTTTATTAATTTGGGTTCTCTCTCTTTTTCTTGGTTAGTCTGGGTAAGGGTTTGTCGATTTTGTTTATCTTTTCAAAAAACCAACTTTGGTTTCATTGATCTTTTGTATTGTTTCTTTGTTCTCTACTTCATTTATTTCTGCTGTGATCTTTATTATTTCCTTTCTTATACTCCCTTTAGGCTTGTTTTGCTGTTTTTTGTTTTTTTTCAAGTTCCCTTAGGTGTAAAGATAGTCTGTAGATTTGAGATTTTTCTTCCTTCTTTAGGTAGGACTGCACTGCTATGAACTTCCCTCTTAGGACTGCTTTCGCTGCATACCGGAGATTCTGCATCCTGGTGTTTTCATTTTTTTTTTGTCTTGAGGTATCTTTTGATTTCCTCCTTGATCTCATTTTTGACCCACTCACCATTTAGTAGCATGTTATTTAGCCTCCATGTATTTGTAAGCTTTCCAGATTTCTTCTTATAATTGATTTCTAGTTTCAAAGCATTGTGGTCAGAGAAGACACTTGATATGATTTCAATCTTCTTAAATTTGTTGAGACTAGTTTTGTGGCCTAACATGTGGTCTATCTTGGAGAATGTTCCATGTGCATTTGAGAAGAATGTACATTCTGTAGCTTTGGGGTGAAATGCTCTAAAAATATCAATTAAATCCAGCTGGTCTAAAGTGTCATTTAAGGCCACTATGTCCTTGTTGATTTTCTGTGTGGAGGATCTGTCCATTGGTGACAATGGGGTGTTGAAGTCCCCTACTGTGATAGTGTTACTGTTGATCTGTGCCTTTATGTCTATCAGAATCTGTTTTATATATTTAGGAACTCCTATATTGTGTGCATAGATGTTTACTAGGGTTATGTTCTCTTGTTGAATTGATCCCTTTATTATTATGTAGTGCCCTTCTTTGTCTTTTATTGTAGTCTTCATTTTAAAGTCTATTTTGTCTGAAATAAGTATTGCTACTCCAGCTTTTTTCTCATTTCCATTTGCATGAAATATCTTATTCCATCCCTTCACTTTCAGTCTGTGTGTGCCTTTTGATCTGAGATGAGTCTCTTGTAGACAGCATATGCATGGGTCCTGTTTTCTTATCCACTCAGCTACTCTGTGTCTTTTGATTGCAGCATTTAGCCCATTCACATTTACAGTAATTACTGATAGGAGCATATTTATTGCCATTTTGTTATTTGTATTTCTTGTCTGCCTAGGTTTGTTTGTTTTCCCCTTTCTTCTGTTTAAAAAAGCTCTTTTAACATTTCCTGCAATGCTGGCTTGGTGGTAATGAACTCCTTAAGCTTATTGTTTTCTGAGAAGCTCTTTATTTCTCCTTCAATTTTAAGTGATAGCCGTGCTGGGTCGAGCAATCTTGGTTGTAGACCTTAATTTTGTGTCACTTTGAATATCTCCTGCCACTCCCTTCTGGCCTGCAGAGTTTCTGAAGAAAAGTCAGCTGTTAGTCTCAGAGGAGTTCCTTTGTATGTAACCTGCTGTCTTTCTCTTGCTGCTTTTAGGATTCTGTCTTTGTCTTTCAGCTTTGCTATTTTAACTATGATGTGTCTTGGTGTGGGCCTGTTTGGATTTAGCGTGTTTGGAACTCTCTGCACATCCTGGGCTTGTATGTCGATGTCCTTCACCATGGTAGGGAAGTTTTCAGTCATTATTTCTTTAAATACATTCTCAATCCCTTGCTTCTTCTCTTCTCCTTCTGGTGTTCCTATGACGCGAAGTTACTGCGTTTCATGTTGTCCCAGAGGTCTCTTAAACTATTTTCATTCTTTTTTATTCTTTTTTCTTTTTGTTGTTCCAGCTGGGTGATTTCTGCTGTTTTGTCTTCTAATTCGTTGATCCACTCCTCTGCTTCATCTCTTCTACTGGTGATTCCTTCGAGTGTGTTCTTCATTTCAGTTATTGTATTCTTTAGTTCTAACTGGTTGCTTTTTATGGTTTCCCTATCCTTCTTTATGTCCTCGCTAAGTTCTTTAAACATTCTTATCATCAGTGTTCTAAACTCTGTCTCTGAAAGGTTGGATACCTCTGTTTCATTTAGTTCCATTTCTAGAGTTTTCTTCTGATCTTTTACTTGGGACATATTTCTTTGTTTTTTCATTCTGGCTGTCATTCTGTGAATGCTTCGATGTATTAGATAGATCACCTAGAAAGAAGAGAAAAGAAAAAAAGAGAGAAAAAAAAAGGGTGGGGGGGTATCTGTCCTCTTTAATCTGCAGACCACTTGCTCAGGCTTGCAGTGAGGTTTCCACAATTAGTGACTGTGTGTTCTGGAACCGTGCTCACCACCAAAAAAAAAAAAAAAAAAAAAAAGAAATTCTTCACAGCTTGTGGCAGGTTGTCCGCTACTCCAAAAAAACCCCCTTCTGTGGCCTGTTGAGATGTGGGCCAGGCACTAGGGGCTCAGGGTGCCTCTGGCAACACAGCTCTAGGTCAGTGGGCAGGCCCGCAAGGCACCAGTTGATGTGGTAAGTGGCCCCCACCAAGTCCAAGTAGTATGCACTGTGCACCAACAGTCAGTCCACACAAACTCGCCAGGAAAGCCTCAGTTGGATCACGCAGGTGCACAGCTCCCTGCCCAACACTCTCAGGAAATCTCCCCGTCTCAGCCTGTCCCAATGAACTGCCCGCAGATCAGGCTAAGCAGCCCAACAGCCAATCCCAAGCCTTGCAACTCTGCACAAACAGTGCAGAGAGTGGGGACTAAGGCGGCTCGGGCACCTCTCCATCTCAGTGAGCAGCCTGATGGAGCCGGAAGGCACCTGCCAGGCGTTTCCCTGGCAACACAACAGAAGCATGGCGGAGGGTGGGATTCCAAGGCCACATGCGCATGCACGCACGCACGCACGCATGCACACACACACTCCTGCGCCATTTCACCAGACCAATCGGATCCCGGATCTGACCTTCTGTGGGAGGACCCTACCCTGAAAAAATGGCTCCCTCCTGTACACTGCTCCTGTGCAAGCTCCACAGGACTGGAAGAATGGTCCTCAAACCTCCAGCTTCTGCACCAAAGGCGCTCAGTTTAGTGCTTCCCTACAGGCTCCTGGGCCCGGCTCATACAGCTACTCCCTCCAACAGGAACCGGGTGAATGATCACCGGTGAGGGAACCCGTGCGCTGGCCCCACTGGTTCTCCAGCTGCCCTCAGCCTCACCGAGCTGAACAAAGAGAGTCCTAATTTCTACTGCCCTGCTATCGTAGAGCTCCTCTTCCTGGCAAAGCAACTCTGGACTGGTGAGCTCGGTGTGGGGCCGGAGGGTCTCTCCCCCAACTGGAGAAGGCTCCCCACAGCTGGGGCGTCCCTCACGTGGCTCCCCCTCTCTCGTCTGCGCCCCTCCGACCAGATTTGACGTGGCCTCCTCTTTAGGTACTTCGTTTCGAGATTCTATTCATCTAATGTTCAGGGGACTTCCAAGGTTAAATGTTGTAAAAATTATTTGTAATTTTGATGTGATCCTGGGAGGCAGTTCGGAAAACATCCATCTATTCTGCCATCTTACCAGAACCTCCTCTTTTTTTTTTTTTTTTTTTTAGTGAGAACATTTAAGATCTGCTTTCTTAGAAAATTTCAAGTAAACAATATAGTATTAATGATTGTCACTATGCTGAACATTAGGTCTCCAGAACTTATTTATCCTGCATAATTTAAACTTTGTACCCTTTGACCAATATCTCCCCATTTACCCCATTCCCCACCCCTGACAACCACCATTATGCTCTTTGCTTCTATATGTTTGACTTTTTAAGATTTTACACATAAGTGAGATCATACAGTATTTGTCTTCCTGCGTCTGGCTTATTTCACTTAGCATAATGTCTTTCATGTTCATCCATGTTGTAGTATATGACAGGATTTCCTTTTTTTTTTCAGGCTTTGCTTTTGTTTTTTAGTTAAGACTTTTAATTTTTTTTTTTTTTTTTTTTTTTTTTTAGCTGAGTCATACTGCCACATGTTGGGTGGCTCAATGGTAGCTCAGCTCGGGCTGGGCATCAAACTGCTGTTGCTCAGAGCTCAGCTCGCACTCTTGAGCAAGCTCTTAACCAATTGAGCCACTCGGCCGGCCCCTGGTTAAGACTTTTTAAAGAGCAGTTTAAGGTTCATAGCAAAATTGAAAGTAAGGTGTAGATATTTCTCACATACCCTCTGCCCCACATGTTCATATCTTTCCCCATTATAAACATCACCCTCCTGAGTGGTACATTTGTTACATTGATGAACCTACATTAACACATCATAATCACCCGAAGTCCATAATTATCCTTAGGGTTCACTCATAGTGTTGTGTGTTCTGTGGATTTGGACAAATGTATGATATATACTCATCATTATGCTATCATACAGAGTATTTTCACTGCCCTAAAAATCCTATGTACCCCCTCACTCTACTTATCTCCCACCACAACTTGCAGGCAACCACTGATCTTTACTGTCTCCATAGTTTTGTCCTTTCTAGAATGTCATATAATTGGGATCATACAGTATGTAGACTTTCCATATTGTCTTCTTTCACTTAGTAATATTCATTTAAGGTTTCCCCATGTCTTTTCATGCTTGATAGCTCATTTCTTTTTAGGGATGAATAACATTCCAGTGTCTGGATGGACCACAGTATATTTATCCATTCACCTACTGAAGAATATCTTGGTTGCTTCTAAGATTTGGCAATTATGAATAAAGCTGCTATAAATATCTGTGTTCAGGCTTTTGTATGGACATAACTTTTCAACTCCTTTGGGTAAACACCAAGAAGCATGACTGCTGGATCATATGATAAGAGTAACTGTTTTCCAAAGTGGCTGTACCATTTTACATTCCCACCAGCAATGAATAAGAGTTCCTATTGCTTCACGTCCATGACAGCATTTGGTGTCAGAGTCCTTGATGTGATTTGCTTCTTTTTAAATATATACAAGTGTATATAATATGTATATACAAACACATATATATCCAAAAAATGTACATGCATTTTAAGAAAGGAAAAAACTGTATTAAAATTGTTATACAATAAATGATGCTAGCATTCATTTGATTAATGCCATCTTTTGAGTGAATGTCACACTACACTTTGCTACTGCAATTCAGTTCAACTTTGAAAAGGAATACATAAATAACATCTCTGAAAATATGTACATTTTTTGGCACCTCTGGTATATATCATTTATCCATTCATCTGTCGATGGACACTTAGGTTGCAAGTGTTCTGTATAATGCTGCAATGAGCATGGGAGTGCAGATAGCTCTTTGAGATACTGATTTCATTTTCTTTGGATTTATACCCTGAAGTTGATCATATGACAGTGCTATTTTTAATTTTTTGAGGAATCTCCATATTGCTGTACCAATAGAATTGTTTGACTTTGTAAACTAAATGAAACAAATCTTAAACTCCTGAGCAAAAACAAAGTTATGGGATTTATGAAGGCTATCCTTTTATTAAAGTTTCTGATTTTGTTGTAAAGTGATAGAGTCCATAGTTTGTATGCTGCTGATTTTTTTTCAATTATTGAAGTTCCTCTGTGACTTATTTCATGACCTATTTCTGTGACTATTTCAAGTATGCTTGAAAAAAGAATCTGTTTTTCTCTGTGGCTTAATTTCCACATTTATGAAATAGGAAGAACAAAAATATCCAACTTCTTTGATTTTTGTTTTGAAGGTTGCAAAATCAAAGACTAAATTGAAAGACAGCAAAACACTACACTCGTTCTTTTCCCTTTTTGACTCTTGCAAACTCACAGTGGGTATATCTTGATGCAAGTTAACATGGTAGGGGAGAGATAGAAAGGAAAATATCTGTCCTTCTTGAAAAGGAATTGGTTATCACTTGGTAACAGGTGCTTAATCCTCTGTGGGGGCATAATTCCAGCTGAGAGAGAGAGAGAGGGATTGGACAGAGTGGAGGAGTAACCACCTGTGATAGTGATTCTGATCTATGTTGGATTCCTTCAGGGCCTGCTGGTCTTACATATTATATAAGTAAAAATGAACCTTTGGTGTGCTGCTCATAAGTATTATTGTATGCTAGACTGGGTGGTAGTCCTCCAACTGGTTGTCTGATGGTATCTGGCTAGTCAGTCAGAGAGCTGACCTGATCGTTTAGGAGGCAGCATGGATGCTTATCTACATTTCTCATAGGAAGAGGACTTTGATGGTCAAGGGCTTCACCTTACGGATTTAAGTCAGATCTTTAATGCGAACTTCTCAGGTTGTTCACATAAGACTCCATGAGCCTCAGCTCCTGTACTAACTCTTCTCATGCTGTCCCCCACTCTCTTTTCTTTTGTTCTGTGAACTCTCATGGAACCCACTGTTGGCTGTTCACCTACCCCAGGATGTCATCAACATCGCTGTCTCGTTCTGGCTTCTAGGAGATCTCAAACCTTTCCATATGTAAGTCATCAAGAAGTGTTTTAAAGTAGGTAGTTTTATATGGGTGCTTTTTGTGCTGTTTACCTTTATTATATGTTTGAAAATTATCAAAGTTCACAGTTCGAAAAAGTACACATTTTTTTCTACTCCAGAAGTCAGTAACCTCAGTTATTGGCAGTACCTGGACTTTATCTGGATGAAGACTGAAAATGTTGCTAACATCTTTCCACATATAGAAGGGAAATCTTGTCCTATTTAAGAACAAAAGAAGACGGAGAGAGGAAGAGAGTACCTGGAACTTAAGAGAAACATCAATGCGAGTTGGCACAGAATGATTTGCCAATATTTTGGCTGTCATTAGAGCAACAGACTCTTCACCATACAGGGCTATATGGTGTACAGTGTGCTGAAAAGAGCATGAAATCAGAGGGACCTGGTTAGAATTCAGGTTTTGTTACATATTAACTGTGAGATTTTGGTTAAGACACTTAAACACTTTGACTCCACAGTCTTCACATATGTATAATGCTAGTTATTAGTTTGTTTGTTTTTTCCTGAGGGCAGTGTCACTGGCCCTCATATGTGGGACCCAAACCGGGGCCGTTGGCTTCCCAGGCCAGCGCTCAACGACTGCACCACTCGGCCGGCCCTTATAATGCTAGTTATAATAATAATATTTGCCACCCATATAACATATTGTCACTACTGGTATAGTAAAATGGCAAATTGGTATAATAACACTTAAACTGGTTACAAAAATTAGAAGGTTTTGAGGAGTGAGATTTAGAATTGCTCTCCACTGATTTGCTTACAAAGATATTTTCACCTTCCACTAGCGCTGTTGGTTGTGAAAACCTCTATGGAAATAATGACACTTAACTTTTTTGTTTTTGTTTTTATTTTTCATCTAATGTTTAGCACATCTGTGACTTTCTGTATATATCATTCAATTGACTTGGAAGTGAATCAATACATGTATTTATTGACTGTCTCATTTCTTAAAGGAATTTGATGTAGGACCCTCAATCTGATATTCCCATACCTGTCTATATTTGGATCATGCACTTCTCTTGCCTTCCAAATGAAAAATATGGTCCACTTAGCAGATCTGTCCCCAATATCAGTCACTCTCTCTATTTAGCATATCCTTCTGTGCTTAAGAAGCTGGAAAATTCCAAACTACATGTGCCAGACACTTTTGATGCTAATGTTCTGCATGCAAACTAAGTTTTACCAGTTGCATGCATCAGAATAAGATTTGCATGTTCTGTTTTGATGCTGTTGGCAAACATAGCTGTGGAGATCTTGGTTTTTCTGCAACTGTCTTCCATGTCCAGTTCTTGCTCCGTCAGTATTGAGAAGACTAGGACTGTGGAGTAGCAGCTTCCTGACTCCATCTTCCTAATTTTGGCCACGAGCCAGTTTGTCAGTGTTGTTGATGGAGTCATGCTTGGATGCCCAGGAATTCTCCAGCCTTTCCAAAGATTGTAAATGTCTCCAATTCCAATGACAAATACTGTTCTGTCTAGAGTAGCTAGCTGATTGCTGCAACTGAATCTTGAATAACTGACTTGTAAACACGTTGTGGGCAGGAATCTTGTTATATAAAGAAATTGAAGCAGGGTCCGGTTTGGACCCCTGTAGTAGAGGGGTCACCGCATCTCCAGCCTCACCTTTCCTTAACCTAAAGCTTAGTAATAGATTATTCCCCTGCAGCGTGTGCCTAAAATTCCCCTGTCCCAGTTCCTGTTTTAGAAAATTGTCCTGAAACTTATAATTAATAACCCCATGCTTACTGATCACAATCTCAATGATCTAGCATTCTTTACAGGTTACTGTCATCACTGCTCCTGGGTTGATGGGCACACGGGAGAGCCACATTGCCAGAAGGAAGACCCCTGGAACCATCATATAGCCTCTGGAGGAATGCCCAGATTTTCCCTTAAACATCCCAAGCTGGTCTGAGAATGTTAAGGCAGTTTTTGAAGGTCTTTACCCCTGCCTTCTCAGACCACTGGGTGATCTGATAATAAACTCTTATTCTTCCACTAAGTCCTGTGTTGATCTATTGGCTGAAGGGCGCAGGCAGCACTAGCCCTGGATTCGTTTGGCCTCCAGGTTCAAAACGACTGCATTTTATGTGGAGGGAAACAGAGGATAAATAAATGACTAGGTAAAAGTTTTGGTAAGATGGTGATACCTACTACAGAGAAAAATAAAGCTGGTAAAGGGGATGCGAGTGCAGGAGATGGCTGTTGCAATTTTAAATAGAATCATCAAGGAAGGCCTTGCTGATAAGGTGACTTTTCAGACCTATTACTTCAATTGTGTACTAGGCCGTGGTGGAGTTACTGTGTTAAAAAAGCAATTATCCGATTACGTTTTTCCTTAGGTAACCCTCTAAGTGATGCTACTATTTATTTTTCAACTCCAGGTGGCTTGATTGTTTACCCACAGCAAACATGGCGGAAAAGGCTTCAGTCCGACACTTGGCCCCCAATAAAGATGGCTACAGAACTTCCTGTGTTTGCCCTCAACAAAGATGGCGACAACACTTCCTGTTCACGGCTTTCGCCTTCAACAAAGATGGTGCTTACGGTGTAGGTTCCCTAACATCTGGATTCCGGTTGCAGTATTTTTTTTTTTTTTTTTTTGTTAAGACGTGTTTGCAGACGTAAGTAACAGGAAACCAGAAGCTCCGTATTCATCTTTTCTCCAAAGCCCAGCGCCGTTGCGTCTGCGGCCTGGGCCCGGCGTGGCTCCCCCGCACCCTTATCCTGCTCGCGGCTGCCCGAGCTGGGCCGGGTTGGGGTGGCAGTGGGGGTGCCTGAGGCCCGCCCTCCCCTCGGTCCGCTATGAAGGTCGTTTCCAGCACCCTTTTTAAAGCGGGTCAGGTTCCCCGAAAATCTCTCTTAGTTCTTCTTCTTCCTGTTCTTAATACTGCAGGGCTTCAGCTGGAGAGACAGGACATAAAAAGAAGTTCCAAACGGCCAAAGTGCACACCCTCCTCCTCACCTACCCCTCCCAGACTTCACTGAGGGCTGCCAGGTGGAGGGGAGGGATGGGGTCGGCCCGGTTGCACCCTCCGTGGTGTCTGGAAGCCCCATTGGCCTCCCCTACCGCCGTCCTCGCCGCTTATTTACCCTCATGGTCTGCACACAACCTCCCAACTCACTGGTTCAGTGGTCTTGGCAATACGCCTTCAAATCGTGCGTGGCTACTGACCAGGACTAGCATGTGGACGTTTTTCTTAAAAAGAAAAAAAAAAAAAGTCCATTAAATATCCCAAGCATGTGTAGCCGTGGCAGGGTCAGTGATGGAGATTCTGAATTCTTGAAAGGGAGAGAGTCTGTCACCATAAAGTTTACTGTAGACCGGGCACAAAGGTTTAAGTGTTTTTCTTGAAGGTGATGGTGTATATGCCTTTTCTCTTAGGGGGAAAGATCCTTAAACTTGTTGGTATCCTCCGGTTTTTGCCCGCCATGCCCATTGCTGATGAGGTTCTGCAAATGTGCATGTTCAGAAGGGCACTGCATGCTTATTGGCCGTTTCTGCAACGGTTGGGTAACTGATGAAGGCAGTGTTAAAATAAAACCACTATTTTTGCTCAAGTGTGTTAAAATAATGTGTTGTTCTATAATCCATACATAACAGTTGCTTCTTAAGCAGGGCCTCTGACCCACTTTTTTCCAAATCTCTTCATAGTACAAGGTGTTGAGCTAGGACCCCATTGTGTGGAAAAGCAAAAACAAAAGATGATTCATGTTTAGTGTTGTTATGTTCAGAAACATTTGAAATTAATTTGGCTTGGCTTAACAGCCATGTGCTAAACACCATGGCCTGGCAGTTCAAAGCTATCCATGACCTTAAGGAGCTTGCATTATAGGACCTTATCTTTAGGGGCTCATCAGTATTCCTGTAACCTGAGCTACAGTTTTGTCTCTTTCCAGGGGGAAATGGAGGCAAGAGATAAACAAGTGCTTCGCTCCCTTCGCCTGGAGCTGGGTGCAGAGGTACTGGTGGAGGGACTGGTTCTTCAATATCTTTACCAGGAAGGAGTCTTGACAGAAAACCATGTTCAAGAAATCAAAGCTCAAGCCACAGGCCTCCGAAAAACAATGCTGCTGCTGGATATCCTACCTTCCAGAGGTCCTAAAGCATTTGATGCATTCCTAGATTCCCTGCAGGAATTTCCCTGGGTAAGGGAGAAACTGGAGAAGGCAAGAGAAGACTCCATAACTGAGCTGCCTGCAGGTAGGCCTCAAAGAGATCACTTCAAGCCAGCTCCAAAATGGTCCAACAATGGCCTTTGAGTTTGCAGTTGGGGTTTTAGGCTGGGAGGGGATCAGCAGCTCCTGAAAGTGAATAAGGAGTTTGGGCTGAAGGCACATGGCATTAGAGGGACAGGATGAGGAGGTGCAATTAGGAAGTGCAGGGAAGGAAGGAAGAATGAAACATGATTGATAGGGTGAGGAGAGAGCTCAGAGGGTACATTTACAAATGCTTCCAGGGAAATTTGGCAAGTCACTTGGGAGGCATGTTCTCATCTGAGAGCCAGGTCATATCTCAGCCCTTGGCATCAGAAGCTATTTGGAAAACGCAGATGGGAAAGCAGGCATTAGGCCTTCTGATAACTGCCTCATGGGGTGCCAGAGCTGCCGGCTGGGAAAGGTCAGATTGGAAAAGGAGGAGACAGCCTTTAGGAAGGCAGACCTTGCACCTCTTCCCTGGGCTGTCCTACATGGCCAGAGAGGATTGTTTGGAAGGCTGGCTTAGTTTGTTTTGAAAGATTATTGATTTAAAGTTGTCCTTTTTAGTTTGGCTTTGTTCAGACACCCAGAGTACTTAAGTTTATAAGGACAGTAGTTTGTGTAGGGTCTCATTTTGATTTTAAGAAAAGTTGGAAGCTATGGAAAAGAGAAACGGTCCTTGTACCATTAACCTGGCTTATAGCAGGAGGATGTGCTGTGCTGTGGAATACTTGTTTCCTCTTAACAGCTCCCATAACTTATACTTTTTACAAAGACTGAGCCGCAGAGAACTGAACTGACAAAAAACTTGAAAGTTAACAGAGTTAGGAAGTCAACATTCTCTGGAGTTTTGATAGCAAGTTCAGTGGTCCCCAGACTGCATTGTTGCTATTTTTTAAATAATAGTATAACTGGTTAAAAGCAAATACCAGTAATAAAAGACCACATTTATTATTTTGGCCTCATAGACTTCATATTCTGAATGATTTTCCAGACCACATGTATTAAGTACTCATGATTAATTCTTCTATTTTTATTAATGACTGAATATCTAATCAGCATGAGATAATCCGTTAACTTAGAAAGGCCTGGTTAAATCCCAGTGGAAAAAAAACACAACATTTTCATTTTCTAGCATGGCCAAATTACAGGCAAATGTATGTTCTAGGCTTTTTGAAGTACTGAAAATAGCTGGCCTTTGAGGACCACTGGAATTCTCAGGTGATTGTCCTTACCAAATTAAATAGGTGTGTGAACAAGGCCAAATGAAAGTATTTAAGACATTTCTACCACTTTGTTGAAAGCAGAATAAATAACAAAAAATGGGGGAAATGTTAAAAGAAAAATTAGGGTGTCCGATGTCTTTTCCTGGTGTTTGATTTAGAGGTTCCTCTTGGCAACACAGACTTGGAAGCGACAAAACCTGTTCCTACCAAAATATTTAATTTAGTTTTATAATCATTTTGGGTGATGGAAATGTACTGTTGTTTGTTTTTAATAAAGGTGTGACCTTATTGTCATTTCTTCAGATTCATTCAAATAACAAGAAAAAATTAAGATGGTGAAAATTATAGAGGAGTTGAGGGGAAAATAGTGTTTTCTAAAAGTAAGCAGAATGAAATAGCATAGAGTGTGGAAAAAAATAGAGTGTGGAAAAAAATAGAGTGTATCTGTGTTGAAGTTTATAAAACTGATGTCAGTTTGTTAATTCTGTGCAAGTGGTCAAATAGAAGATGGGTTGGGTACTGTACAAATTAAGTACTCTTAGTTGCTTGTTTGTTGAGTAACACTGATATTGAAAAAATTCTGAAGAGAGTTTGATTAAAATGTGTCTCTCTATACCTTCTACAATGACAATTACATAAACTCGCTTTTCAAATAGTTATTGTTAATTATTGAACAATTTAAATACGATTACAAAATATAAGTAAGGTATGGACAATGGTGCAGTGAACACCTCTTTTCCCATCCATCGCGCCGTTAAAAAAAAAATATTACCATTGCCTTTGAGCTTCTGGATGCTCCTCCACAATCCTAGCTCTCCCCCAACCCCCACTTACTGATAAACCCTGAATTTGGAGTTTATCATTCCCTTCTTCACTTTGTGGTTTTTCCATCTCATAAAATCACTTTAAAAATCCACATATGTTATTGAAAATCCACTATACTATGAGTTTTAGCCATATATACATATACACACACACACACAGCGTGCCAAAAAATGTATACACATTTTAAAAAAGGAAAAAACTGTATTAAAATTATACTGGTGCTAACTACTTTGAGCACCTCTTGTAATTGCAGAAGTCAAGTGTGACTTGTACTCATCTTTTGTTATCGGTATATATTGAGTATTACAATTTGATTATAGTTTTTTCCTTTCTTAAAATGCGTACATATATTTTTGGCACCCTCTGTGTATGTAAGGGATGGAGGAGGAAATAATATCATTTTAAAGGAGTTGTTAATTAACAGCCTTATCTTATTTAATTAATTTGATGGCAGTATTTTAATTCCAAAATTTAATTGGGTCATAATTGGAAACCTAATTTTTCTTTTTTTTTTTTTTTGAAAGTCCTGGAAAAAGTATCAGAGTTGAAATGCCTTCAATTTAATGTCCTGGTAAAAAATGCAAATGGACCCAGAGGTCCATTTCCTAGGACCACAGTGCTTCTTCAGTGTTGTAATAGACTAATTTTAATAAGCTTTTAAATAGTCCATTTAAATTTTTGTAAAGGCATTTTCAAATTTTGAAGAACTAGACTGTTAGAAAAATGTGGATCTTGGATCTTTCTCCAAGAATGAGCTGATTTTATTTTATTAAAAAGTTTTCTTGTTTTGGTCTTCTCAGGGATTCTTTGTTACCCCCTTTGTTTGTTTGTTTGTTTTATAAATGTGTTTCACTTGCAAATTTTGAGCTGCCTCAAAGACCTTACTTGGTGACTGATCTCAGTTAGTTCTTTTTATTTATATTCTGGATTTAAACCTTTGATTCTCTCAGAATCTGCCTAGATGATTGGTCTCCCTTTCTGTTGATAGAAAAAAGTCTAAGATGTTAATGGAGAATTAATTTTGCGTTTTTCTCACCCTGTAAGGATTCTTATATTTTAAAAGAGGAATTCTGGAAATAAAATGACCTAATCCAACTTGACACCATGGAAGGAACACTTGATGTTATATCCCTTACTGGCCAAGGTCACGTAGTAGACACTAGATCAGCTGGAAATCTCTCTGCGCTCCTGTCTGGTCAGTTAGGAGATGAAGATAGTGCTGCATTTGGGTGAAGGCAGAGTGTGCCCACCTGTCTGCCTTCCCACTGCTCATGGGCCCTGTCTGCACTGACAGGCTCACTGCAGCACCTGAGCTACTCTGGGTCTGGAAAGGAGGTTTATGGGCAGCCCTGGTCTCACCAGCTGGTGGGACTCAGCCTAAGTCATGGTGGTAGTGACTTCTGGGCCCAGGACTTCCTGTTCCACTGCGTTGGCCCTGGCTGTGGGACTGGGTCTCTACCATGATTCTTGTTTAAGCGTCAGCCTGGCAGCCCTGCCACTAACCCCAGCCTTCCTTTAAACTTGGGAGTTATTTATTTATTTCCATCCTTCCTAGGCTAGATTCCTGCTTTGTGTTCTCTTAGCTACTGGCAGGCATATCTTAGAACATAGCTTCGTTCCTCCTGTGTTGCATCAGATGCCCCTATTCTTTAGCCTGTTGGAGTGTCTGTCCTGGGGCTGACGTTCGCATCATCCTTGTCTGAGCTTGAGCTGGTTCTCACCATGGACCCTGTACCTGGACTCCTTGGGCGTCCTCACTGGAGCAGGATGCAGGGCTGGCCTGTTTCCCCTCTACCCACTGGCTCCCGGCTCAGCCTGTCCCTTTTGGAGCTGGCGTTGCCTGACCATGTAGGGCCACATCTACACTGACTTGAGATGCTCCCACGCTCTCACATGTATACTTGGATGCATCTTAGGTTACTGAGCAATAATAGTAAACATTTTAGATATTATAATGAGTTTATTTGAGGGATTTCTAGCCTGGGATTTTCCAGTCATACCATGACTTGACCCTACTCTGCATATAAGTTCACTGTTGATCTCAGTTTATTTAGCTGTGGCCTTTCCAACACTTGCACTGTGACTAGGTGGAGTTCCCCTCGTGGTATCCTGTGTACTAAGAGGGCATGATGGGTGAGTATCCATAGCAAGACCCCTCCTTGTGGTTCAGGCAAAGTGTACAGAGAGCCCAGATTTCCGTGTATCTCCAGCATGACGTCATATACTCCCTGAGGACCGACTAGGTGCCAGGCACTAGGTAATACACATATGAAGGCCCCGCAGATCACCTGAGGGGTTCATTTGTTCATTCACCAAATACTGAGTATTGCCCATGTGCCAGACACTGGGTGTGGGGATATTATAGTAAACACAGCCCCGACTCTTATGAGTTCACTATATTCTACAGTCTGATGAGGACAGGCAACAGGCAGGTGAATAAATGATACAATCATGTGCTGCATGACAATATTTTGGTCAACGACAGACTGCATATACCATGGTGGTCCCATAAGCTTATAACGGAGCTGAAAAATTCCTATCGCCTAGAGACATCATAGCTGTCATAGCATCATAATGCAGCGCACTCCTTAGGTGTTTATGGTGACGTTGGTGTGAACAAGCCACTGTTCTGCTAAGCCTATGAAAGTATCACACACAGTTATGTGCAGTCCATGATACTTGATAATGGTAATAAATGACTATGTTACTGATTTATGTATTTACTATGTTTTTGTTATTTCAGGGTGCACTTTTTCTACTTACAAACAGTTTGCTCTAAAACAGTATGCCGTATCATGCCAGCAGCAGCCTCAACATCTCGTAGCTATCGCATCTCTTGATTGCATCATTTCTCTTGGGCTTCATTTAATCTCCTGGTTTGTACAGGAACATGCTGTACAGGTGTATAGTCCAGGAGCAATAAGCTGTACCCCATAACCCAGATGTGCAATAGGCGGTACCATCTAGGTTTGTGTAAGTGCACTCTCTGATGTTTGCACAATGGCAAAATCGCCTAACAACACATTCTTTGGAACGTATCCGTGTCGTTAAGTTGCGCATGACTGTGCTATGAAGAAAAAGCGAGGGTGGTGGTGAGGATGGGTTAGCATATTATCAGGGGTGGCCAGAGAAAGCTTCTCTGATGAGGGGGTGTTCAGCAGAGATCTGAATTCAGCGACAGAGTGGACACAAGGAGGAGGGATGTTTCAGATCATGGGGGACCCAGGTGACAGTGTATAGAGAGCCCAGGCTCATCTGGGGTAGGAACATTCCTCATGGACAGATGAGGTCACAACAACATATGTCAGCTGTTGGAACCATTTGTTGTTGCACGTCTCCAGATGTGACATGTATGCACAACCATTATCTTGGGTGGTTCTTAAAATGATTTTTGATGATAGGTGGATATGGAATTGAATCGTGTGGTAAGAGTTATTTTTCTTTTCTCTCTGTTTCAATCCTGATAACATCCAGGTTTAAACCTCTGTTTGGTACATATATTTCTGAAACATCTTTTTTGATATTTGCCAGTTTTTCATTTTTTTTTATTTAAGCTGAGCCATCCTGCTACCTGTTGGCAGCTCAGCTCGGGCTGGGCATCGAACTGCTGTTGCTCAGAGCTCAGCTCCCACTCTTGAGCAAGCTCTTAACCAACTGAGCCATTCGGCCGGCCCAACCAGCTTTTCTTTTTAACAGATGAAAAAAGGTCCTCAGGCTTAAAACCTTCTGTGGATAGCAGTATTCAGCTAAAATTTTATTGTTTTTTTTTTTTTTTGTTCGTTTGTTTCCGTTTAACATGTTCCTTCCTTAATGGCAAGTAAAACTGTTTTCTGTTTATGAAGTTCCTTTAAAAAACACATTGCTTTCATTTAAGTTAAAATGAGTCAATATAAACAAAAACACTAAGAAAATAATAATGGTATGAGGATATGGCAAAAGTGTGAGAATGCTTTTCATGTATTTTCTCATTTAAAAAGAGCAACAGGAGTTTGGGGCAGGAACCATTGCTCTGCTGGCATAGGTGGGGAAGGAAGGCTCTAGCTCTAGTTCAGATGGAAGGAAGTGCCATATTCAGGGCATTTTACTCTTGTGCTCATTCCGTTTATGCACAGTGGCTAGGAACTGGTTAAATTTATTAGTAGAATTTCCAGAATGACAATTTTAGGTTGTCTAAATTGCAAACACATTAATTTGCTAATGTAGCAAAGTCAACAGGATGGAGACATAGCCTGGTATTCCCAGACTTTTGGACTCGAAGGGATTTACAAATCATCTAATTTTTCTGAGAAAACTGGGTCTTTGGGAGATAAAGTCAACACCCATGATCACATAGCTGGTTAATGTCATTTGTTGCCAGGACTGGAATTCAGGCCTCCTGACTCTTGATTTAGGACTTTTTCTGCTCTGCAATCTTGGCCTTGGGTTTGAAATGCAATTGTATTATCCTGTAATGTTAATAGTTGCAACAAACTTGTTAAAAAATTGTACTAATGCTTTTTTATTTTCATTTTAAGAAGAAAATTTTCAAGGGCTTTAGAGATATTTTGGGATGAGATTTTACTAAAATATTTTTATGAATGCCAGTTTTAATCATTTAAAAAAAAATTGATAGTTCAGTACTGCATTTTATCAAAAGTCCTCCCCCTACCCCTTTTTGCAAGACTGACAAAAAGGAAGAGCAGAAGAATTTAATCGAGTATTTATGGGACTGATGAAATAATGCATCTGTTGGCAGCTAATTGCAGCTCTTTCTAGGAATAGCAAACCATGTGACAGGTCTCACCCAGCAGGGATGCATCCATTTCACTGTAAAAAGTGGGTTTATTGTTCTTTTCTCTTAGAAATTCTCACTGTGACATTTTTTTTCCTCCCTCCTGGGGCTGTATGGGTCACATGGCTACATCATCAGTCCCCTTATTGACCATCAGGGTTGATGTAGCTTCAACTCTGGGTTTAAAAAAAAACTGCTGATCCCAGGTTTGGCTCAGGCCAGTACATGCCAAAATATGTGGAGGTGGGGTCTGGGCAGTGGCATTAAAGTCACACACACACACACACACACACACACACACACACACACACGCACACGCATGCACGCACACAAACCCATGCACAAATGCCTTTGTAGATCACTTTAAAGTGTAGCCAGGGGGCCAGCCGAGTGGCACGGTGGTTAAGAGCTGGCTTGGGACGCCAGTGGCCCCGGTTCGGATCCCGCATGAGGGCCAGTGACACTGCCCTCAAAAAAAAAAAATAATAATAAAGTGTAGCCAGGGTTGAGAACCCTGAGCTATGACTAGCTGACTAGGCACATGGCTCCTTTTCTACTTACTGCTCCCCAAGTATGGGCCTCCCAAAGCCATGTACTTGCTTGAAGAGTTGTTCTTGTTTTGCGGGGAAGAGGGAGTGGAAGGTGAAAGAGTGGTAGGAATGGAGATGTAGAGAATATATAGTTTTATTTTAAATCTGTAATCACAATGTTTTTAATTCTCTGAATTTCTTTTTTTTTTTGAGGGCAGTGTCACTGGCCCTCATATGTGGGACCCGAACCGGGACTGCTGGCTTCCCAAGCCAGCGCTTAACCACCGCGCCACTTGGCTGGCCCTGAATTTCTTAAACAGTGTTGTTTAAGAATGTTCCAGAATCTTAGACCCCATGCAGATGTGACTGTACTACCAACCTCAAAAGCCATTAGAATGCTATGGAGCTACATAGGCTAGATGTACATAGAACAAAATTGACTGGAGGGTTTTGAATTAGCTGGTGAATTTGGATTTGAGGGGGATTAGTATCATTGCCTATTCACATTGCTTGGTAATTATAAACCATCTACAATACTTTGCGCTCTGTAGACCAAGCTATACCCACATGGAGGCAGAACCTGGCTGTGGAGAATGAGTTGGATGCTGTTTTCAGATAAAAAGTGAGCTGAAGATGGCTTGAGGATGGATAGGAGGAGAGAAACAAGTGGCTAGTTGGGAAGACTGGGACTGGCTTAGTCTGTCTTTCTAGGTGGTCAGGCAATCTGTTTATCTGGCCAGATAGTCTTTTCTGTGTCTCACAAAGAACCTCAACTAACATCAGTAAAATAATAATCCTAGTACTTATTGGGGTGTTCCTCTGTGCCAGGAGCTGCTCCTGGTCCTTGGCATTTATTACTTCATGTAATCCTGAGAGTGACTCGATGAGGTAGGTGGTATTATTGCGCTTAGTGCACAGGTGACAACACGGAGGCACAGAGATGTTAATTCACTCGCTGAAGGCCAGCATGGTGGAGCCTCATTTGGAATCCAGGACTTAGACTTCTAGCCTGCTAATTCACAGCCTATGAAGACACATTCTCAAAATTCGCTTTTCTGTGCTTCCCAATTCTGATAACCTGTGGGTGCCCCAGAGCCCATCATTTATCAGCCCCCATTCTTCTTTCCTTTCCTTACTATGCTCTTAGGGGCGTTTCTGTCTTTCTCTTTCCTGCCTATGGTCGGAAGACTAATTCCTGGCCGGTATCTCTCTCTCAGTTTATCCTTTTATTGGTGGGTAAGGTCTAGTGTGAGGCCATTTGGGGCCATGGAGCAGAGTCCCTGGGTTGCTCACCTCCCAACTTACTACCTAGAGAGTAAAAAAAGACTATATCTTCTTTGCTGTGATCAGGAGGTGGTCAGTGTGTTGGCCTTCCTGATACTAGAACCAGGTCCCACTTTCGCAGTTTTTAAATCTTGCCATCAAAAACCATGAGTTCCAGCAAACAACCTTTCTGGTGGCACAGCCTCAGAGTCTAACCATAGGCTTAGCAAGATAGCTTTTTATTTTACGGGTTACAGTTCAAACTTGCAGGCTGCTGTTGTAGCTAGCTGCAGAATATTTGCCTTTACTTAATTTTAATAGGCAGCTGTGTTTATACTTGCTCCCCAGTTTGAGCAGTAAGGAGTATAAGTGTATGATTCTTTGGAGGACTTTTCCCCCAGAGAGAAAAAAAGAGTACATTGTACTTTTCCAAACAGTAAATTTTAATTGAGAAGGAAATGTAACCTGTAGAAGGAGTTTGGGGTAGGTTTTATTCGTATGCTTTATTTTTGTTAATGTTATAAAAGAAATCTTAACTCCTCATAAGAAGTGCCAAGTTGACAATTCCTGGAAATGTTCATGTTCTATTTATGCTCAGCACCATAGCAGAGAGGTTGGTGATGCTGTTACCAAAATAATACTGCTGAGATGTAGTAAGTGGCAAATGAGAGGCTTGCGGTTTTAGAACCTAAATATAAGACTTTAAAAGCAGCTCTTGTTCCACCATTTGTATGTAAGGTATATGGGTGCTTAGTGGGAATGGTGAAGTTGCTACGGAGAATTCCAGATCAAGCAGAGCACATTTGCTGGGACTTGTCCTGTTATTAGAACTGTAGAAGATTACAGCTTGGAGGGACCTCAGGGACCCCCACTTTACAGATACGGAAACTAAGGAATGTAAGTCAGTCTACCAGCATGTATACAGGCTCTTTGGTTCCAGCAGTAGACTGACTACATGCTAAGATAAGCAAAAGTAGGAATTTCTCTAATGTTTGCTGGGTGGTTGACAACTCTGAAGGAATTCCTCGTAAAGTTCCAGGGCTCAGTAACTGCAGGAAGGCGGCACCTCAGGGGGTTCTCTGGCCATTGATGACTATCTCTGGCCGAGTTCCTCCACTTTGACTTCTCTCAAGATTCAGAGTCTGCTTGGCCTAGCTTGAGTCATGAGCCCTTCCCTTAGGGCAGCACAGTTACCTGGAGTGAGGAAGGGACAGTAGCAAAAGGAAGAGGGGAAGGCCAATTAAGAGATGTCCACTATACTATGTCACTCCCATTCATTTTATATTGAACACGTTGCACACTTCGGGACCTGGAAAGAAGTGATAGCCCTTTAATGAAGGAGAATGGTCTTCATCTTAATAAGCAAGGCCCAGATCAAATGGCAGAAGTGGCAGGAAAAGTACAGGAGAGCAGCTTGGGGAGCAAGATAGGTCTTCTCAGACCTTTTCAAAATCAGAAGATATTGGGGAAAAAATGGATTGAGGATGTTAAAGTAGAGAGGAGGTTAGAGAATGTGGGTTGGGTTCTGACCTGGTATCCTGGTTATCTTTTGTCGTGTAACAAGCCACTCCAAAACTTAGTGGCTTAAAATAACAGTCATTTACTCATGAATGTGCAGTTTGGTCAGTGCTCAAAAGAGACAGCTCATTTCTGCTCTACCTGCTGTCACTTGGGTGGCTTAACTGGAGTGGAAGGATCCAGTTCCCAGAGAGGCCACCCTCATTTGTGGTACTTGGTGCTGTTTCTTGGTTCCTCTCCACCTAGGCCTTTCTGGAGGTGTCTGGGGTTGCCTCACAGTATAGCGGTTGAGTTTCAGAGTAGAAGCTGCCAGTCTCTTAAAGTCTGGATGGGGATACTGGCCTAGTGTTAATTTTTGCTGTATTCTTTTTTTTTTTTTTGAGGGCAGTGTCACTGGCCCTCACATGCGGGACCCAAACAGCGCTTAACTGCCACGCCACTCGTCCGGCCCTTGCTGTATTCTTTTGATTAAGCCATCCCAAGGCTCAGATTCCAAGAGAGGAGTGCATTTCTTTGGGAGGTGTGTCATTTTGGGGCCTTATAGCACTTATCAGAAGCAGTGGTTTAAAAATATATATCTGTTATCATAAATGAGAAATCAACTGCCATACATGAAATTGACTTGTAAATTAATAACAAATGTTTGTTATTAGTATGACAAAAAAATAGTTTTTAAAAGTGAAATAGCTCTCTTTTTCTGAATATAAAAGCAATCCATATTTGTTCTTTTAAAAAAAAAGGCTCTAGAAAGGTTATCAAGAAAATGGTAATCACTCATTATTTTATTATTCAGAGATAATCATGGTTTATAATAAATGAATAATAAAATGCGGTATTTGGGTTTTTACCATAGGAAATTCTGTTTTAGAAGTTCTCTCTTTTCTGAACTGCAGTCATTTTCAGAAAGTTATTTACTTGATGCTAGCACTTAAACCCAGAATTTCTTGTGATGCCAAATAAAGAATAAAATTCAGAAGATTATATGTATATATGTAAAAAAATATATAAATATATATATATATATATGTATATATATATATATATAGTATATATTTTCTTCAGAGAGTAAAACTTTCTGAATCAATGTGAAGTAGTAGCCATTTTTTTTTTTTTTGAGGGCAGTGTCATTGGCCCTTATATGTGGGACCTGAACCAGGGCTGCTGGCTTCCCAAGCCAGCGCTTAACCACCACGCCACTTGGCCGGCCCTAGTAGTAGTCTTTTCAAATTATTACCAAGGCTAGTTGCTATTTCAGTTAGAAAAGGTTGGGGGAGGGGAGCATTGGACTTAAATGACCTCCGAATGACTCTTAAGGAACTATGAGGAGTATTTTTCATTCTGCTGCTTTGTTTGTTTTCTGTTTATCTTTCTGAGTATTCTATTTCAAAGCGTTTCACTAGATTATTGTGTAATGATTTTTTCAATGTCTCCCGTTTGTGTGCTTTTTTAATATTACGATTCCAAATCTTTTCTCTTTATTGTTTTCGCTAAGCTATTAGATTATAGATAATTAAGGCTTTACCTGTGGCATTTTAAAATAAATTTATATCCCTTATATAGACTATATTTGTAAATATGTAAGTGTCCTGGATAGTAGATTCGGTTTTTCCCCCGCTGGTACTTAGAAAGGCATTCCTAATGATGTTTTTCACCTAATCAGAGTCTATTTCAAAGAAACTGTTAAAACCTTTGGTAGAATAATCATATCCCATCCCTTTCACTCCTTATTACCAAGGTAAACACCATAAACCATTGTAGGAAATAGGAGGTGCTGGATAAGTCAGTGGAAAGAACGCAGTATGAGAAACTCTAAAACTTTGTTTCCTGAAAGCATTTGTTGAATGGCTGTTATGTGCCATGAGTTAAACAGGTACAGAAATTAATAAGGTTTAATCCCTGTCCTCAAAGGTGCTCCAGATAAATGTGATGATTTATGTAAAGTGCTTAGAACGGAGCCTGGCATATATTAACTATTCACTGACTGTTAGTTGTTGTCCTTACTGTCATTCGACATGACTGAAGAGTGTGACACAGAGAGATATGGGAAAGGAACAGTGATGGCTCCACTTGGCTTGTTGTAAAACAGTTTTGCGGAAGGCTTTAAAGAACATGTGTCTAACCGATGTTGAGTACTGAAGGGTAAGTAGGAGTTCGCTAGGAAGGCACCAGAGGAAGGGCAATCTAGGCAGAGGTAAGAGAGAGTTCCAAGCATGGAGGCAATGGCTGTACGCTATGTGCACCTGGTGTGTGGTGGGGTGGGGTGGCAGCTAAGGTGGGGGGTTCAGGCCCAGGGCTGCTCAGTGGGGGCCTTGAATTTCGGTATAGGTCCAATAGATGATGGAACACCACTGACGAATGTTGAGAAAGGGATTGACATGGACAGACTTGCATTTAGAAAGCTCACGCTGGTGGCATATGGATGGGGGAGCTGGCTGAAATGAGGCAAGGCGCCCAGTTAGGAGGTTGTTGGAGTAATCCCGATGAAACATTGTGAGGACAAGGCCATGGAGCCGAGGATAGAGCAAAGGGGAATAGCACTGAGAGTTTTGGAGGAAGGATTAGTATGCGCATTCTCAGTGGGGAGATGTGGTTCTATGGGGGCAAAACTTGGTTTTGGGGGGTTGTGTAAAAAAATCTTAGTTATTACAAAGGTGTGTGGCCTTCCAAAGGGTCACAGTACATAACCAGGTATGTTATGATTTTAACATTTTATAGGCGGGGGTGCAATTATGGAGAAAATGTCTAAAAAGTCTTTTTTGGAAGACAAAAATGAAAGTAAGGGTGAGAAGCACTGAACTAAAAGGACTCATCGCTCAATTGAGCTTTGGGTTGAGGGAGAAGGAGAATTGTAGGCTGACTCCCAGATTTCTGGTTGGAGAACTATTCCAGTTCACCAAGACAGGACACACAGGATGTATGATGGGTGTGCAGGTTATGCTTGTTGAATTTAAGGTAATAATGACTCACATTTATTGAGCACTTATTATGAGCCAGCCCCTTTAAGTGCTGACATTTATCACTAGTGTGAGGTAGATATTATTATTGGTACTGTTTTTCAGATGAGGAAGCTGAGACTCAGTCCAGAGCCACAGCATTTTCTTCAGTGAAAATGTTTGGTAAGCATTTGGAGATATGGGTCTGGGCTTAGGATGAAGTCTTGTTTCTTCTACTTTTATCTGATGTGTGACCTCAGGTAGATGATTTTGAGTTTTTGTTTTGTTTTTTTTTTCCTCCTCTAAATTTTAATTTCTTCATGTTTAAAACAGAGCTGCCTCTTGCTCATCTCCAAGAGTGGCTGTTAAGGTTAAATGACAAGATACATGGAGGAATCTTTTAAAATATAAAGTGTGATGTAACTGTAGGTGGTATTTTTAACATGAACTGGTACTCCATAGGTACTCAATAAATGCCATTTTTCTCACTTGCCTCACTGTTTGCCTTTCCACTGTATGTTTAAGCAGCTCCCCAAGGATCGAAAGGGCAGATTTTTTGTTGCAACTACATCTGTGTCCTCTGACTCTTCCCCCTCTCTGTAATCCCAGAAGATGATTTGGGCAACTTTTATTTCCTTGGGTTTTCATGAATGCCCTGCCATCTAAACACAGTGCTTTACTTCGCAAGCTGTGGCCACTTGATTTCTGCCCCTTACAGCTGTTTTTGCAGAGGTCATCAGTGACCTTTGGTTAAATCCAGGGACCTTTTTCAGATCTGCACTTGCTGTCTTGGCAGCATCTGACCTCAGGAACACTCTCTTGCATTGCATTCTGGGTATTGCCTCCTTCCGTTGGTCATGTTTTTCTTCCTGCCTCCCTCTCCATTTATTGTTTCTTGGCTGCTTCTTGCTTGCCTTCTACAATAATTGCTTATCTTCCCCCGAGTTGTGTTAAATCTTCTTATCCTCTTACTGGCACCATGCTTCTTGGGCAGAGCCAATGGCTTGACGACCGCCTCATTGCTGACTGCTGCTAAATTTCTTATCTCCAGCCCAAATAGACGTCTTCACTCGGGTCCTCTGTACCTTAATTCAACAAGGCAAAAAATCAAACACCTCATCTTTCCCACACCTCCTCCTCCTCAATTGATATCTCCAGCTCAAATAATATATTCCTGCATATTCTCCTACTCAGATAATCAGAAGAATATTTTTCTTTTTCTTTTTTAAAATAGCCCTTAGCCCAGACCCCTCTTTCTGGAAGCTTTGTGTGACCCCTCATGACTGGTTGGGACACTCCTGTGTTTCCAAAGCACCAAGGGCATATTTCTGTTATGGCACATCTGTACTATGGTAGAATTTTGTCCTCAAGTAGACTGTGAGTTCATGGAGGGCAAGAATTTATTTTTTTCCTTATATACTCAGAACCTAGCATATCACCAGGTACCTAATGGGGTCAATAAATATTGGTTGAATGAATGAGTCCGTAGTGGTCTTATTTGCTCCCTCACCTTTCTCTTAATCTCCAACCGTCTTAATTATTTATATTAGTTTGCTAAGGTTGCTATAATAAAATATAATAAAGTAAGAGTAGGTGGCTTCAACCATAGCTATTTATTTTCTCACAGTTCTGGAGGCTGGAAGTCCAAGATCAAAGTGTCATTGCATTTGGTTTCTTCTGAGGCCTCCTTGGCCTGCAGCTGCCTTTTCACAGGGTTATCCCTTTGCCTGTGTGCATCCCTCAGGTATCTCCCTGTGTCCTAATCCCCTTTTATAAGGACACCAGGCCAATTGGATTAGGGCTACCCTTATGGCCTCATTTT
The DNA here is from genome assembly GCA_033961575.1 of Aselliscus stoliczkanus. Lineage (NCBI taxonomy): Eukaryota > Metazoa > Chordata > Mammalia > Chiroptera > Hipposideridae > Aselliscus > Aselliscus stoliczkanus. The sequence continues at coordinate 118,704,022 of CM066727.1, read as the reverse complement.
AACTTAATTACTTCTTTAAGGACCCTATATCCAAATACAATCACAGTCCAATGTACTGAGGGTTAGGGCTTCAACATATGAATTTTGAGGAGACACAATTCAGCCCATAACACTATGATCATTATTTTTTAAAATTTTATTTTCAGCTTTTCCTGGATATCCAGCAGCCAACTCCTTAGTTCTTCACTTTTCATGGAAGTGATATTTTGGCATTTCTTTTTTTTTTTCTTGAAACTTTATTGGGTAACATTGTATTTTTCTAGGACATATCAGCTCTAAGTCAAGTTGTCGTTTTCAGTCTAGTTGTGGAGGGCACAGCTCACTGGCCCATGTGGGAATCGAACCTGTAGCCTTGGTGTTATAAACCCATGTTCTAACCACCTGAGCCAACCCACCACCCCCATTTTTAGCATTTCTTAGTGGTTGCTGTTTAGTGTTTGCCAAATGCCACAGTCATCAGCCATTCAAACTTAAAACAGAATTTGTTCTGTTCTCTGTGCAAGGCAATTTCTAAGATGCCTGGTTACTAATCCATTTTATCAGCATTATTCGAAACTGTTGTAATAATGAAATCTCACATGGGAAGGTATTTCTTACCTTCCTTATTGTTGAAAATTCCAGTTGTGGAAGTACAGGTTAAGTATAAGAGTGGGTATTGTGGTCAGAACCCTTGAAGCCCAGTTCTGCCAGGGGCCAAATCATTTTAAAGATGAAGGAAATTCTAAGACCAAAGATTTGAGGCCCCTCAGTATTAATTAGCCCCTCTGAACTGATACTCCCCCAAACACTGCACAAAACAAAAGCAAAGTGAAAATCCCCCCTCACTCAAAAAAACATGCGCATAGGACAATGACTGTTAACACCAGAACTATCTTTGCCTCCTGCTAAGAGAATAATTTTGTGCAAATAGTAACCTCGGTTCTTGAATTCTGGGCTCCCCTGTGAATCTGCATTTTGATGATGTTCAACTTCCTTGCAGTTTAATCTACAGCCCATCCCAGGGCTAGCCATTGGCTGATCTCCTCTTTGCCCCTTTATTTCCTACAGATGCTCTAGAAACTTGGCCCCCTGCTTGTTTTTAAAACACCCCACCCCTCTGAGCTTTCACTTCTTTTGCTTGGGTTTCTCGTCCTTTAGGCCCTAGTTTTTAATATTCATGAGCATCCCTTCTTCCTCTTTTATTCACCTTCTGTTCTTTCTTTCCCCAACAGCTTTCTCCTTTCAGAAACAAGCTGAATGGTTTCTAAGCTAATTTTGAGTTTTTGCTGCCACCCTGCTTTTGGTGTAAAGCAGAGCTTGCAAACCTTGGCCAGTTTTGTGGGGGTCGAATCAGGTCCACTCCCTGTTTCTGTTTGGCCTGTGAGCTAGGAATGATTTTTACATTTTTAAAGGGTTGAAACACAAACAAAGTGAAAGAAGAAGAATATTTCATGATGCATGAAAATGAAACGAAATTCACATTCAGTCTGTAATAAAGTTTTATTGGAACACAGACATGCTTGTTTACCTATTGTCTGTGGCTGCTTTCACACTGCACCGGCAGAGCTGAGTAGTTGCAACAGAGATTTTTACGACATACGGAGCCTAAAAGATATTTACTACATGATCATTGAAAGAGCGAGTCTGGCCACTCTTCGTATAAAGAGTGAGAAAGGCTGGAAAACAGCTTTGCATGGCAGAAATCAGCTTTGTTTACCTTCCTGGATACTTAACAGAGTGCTGGATTAAAGCTAATGCTTAGTTCTAAAATTGTTTGTGGAGAGTCAAAACTGGAGAGGGCTTTCTTCAGGGTAAACTTGCTGTGAAAGGATGTCATTATCTTTGCCATTTCTTTTGAATTTAATTTTGCCAGAAGAGATTTGTCATACCAGGGCCATTGAACCTTTTGTTTCATTTCTAAAATTGTACATAAGAAAAAAAGATTAGGTAAACCAAACAAATGATCCTCCTTTGTACTCCGCACATTCGCACGAGGATTTAATTTCAGCTTATCCTGTATCCTTACTCATGGTTTAGTTTCAAGATTTTTAAGTATTGGGGCAATGAGATAATGTTAGCATTTGAGTACTAACCACAAAAGAAGTTAAGCAAGGTTTGCATCATGGACGTTTGCTTTTTGTTCCCAACCATTAGGTATTTTGTGTACTTTTTACAACACCCTCCCTCCCCCCAATCTTGTCTTTGTTTTCACCTCCTTTGAAGGAAATTGTTTATCGTTGAATGTCAACCTCCTGACAAGTAATGACAAGCAAGGGTAAGGATTGCTTCCCTATCCCCCAAGATGGCGGCGGTGCCTTTTCTGGCTGTTATTCGTAGTGCTCTTTCCGGCTGTATTAGGTTTCTCAACCCCCTCAAGCCTTTGTTAACAGTACATTTGAAGTCCTGTGGGCTCTGAAAGGCATCAGAAGGATTACGCCAGAAAAGTACTCCTTGTCCTTCCAGGAGTTTGTCGTCTATATGGCAGGAGAGGGGTGACGCGCATGTGAATTTCTGAACATTTGCCAGTGGCCTCCAAAGAAATCCCGGAGAATGGGCTCCCAGCAGGGCGTGCAGCACGAAGGAGTGGTCTTAATGGGGAGGTGGGTGAAGGGGATGTGCTTGAGGGTGACTGAGTCTCGGAGGAAGGTAGTCACTGATTACTAGGGAAGAGGCCAGTGTGGACAGAGTAGATGCCTGGTCATCTTCTCAGGATGCCTTGCTAGAACATTAAATCCATTATGGAAAACGGAACGAGTTTTTCCCGCGAAATCCAGCTCCTCCACCTGTCATCAGTATTCTCATCAATGTCATTTTGTTTCCTGAGGTAGGTTCTTGAATGTGTGGGTTCCATGAGGGGAAGGACACCAAATACATTGTTTGGCTCAAATGAAGAATTGATGTGTCTGAAAAAAAGGAGGTCAGAGAAGAGATGAGCTGATGGATGACTTTGGATTTGGGCTTGATAGGTAAGACAGCGAGTGTAAGGAAGCTGGCCTAGGAAGAAAGGAAAATATCACTCCAGCTCCCATGGCTGACTTCATTAACTGCCCCATATCGTCTAGATTTTCCCAGAGTAACTTCCATTCCATTTCTCATCTCTGCTAAGAAAAGCCATCCTGAATTGGCTTCAGGTTGGTGCTGCTGCCAGGCCTGAAAGTATGGGCATTGGGGTACCCCGAGAATCCTATGTTCTGGTGCTTTTGGCTGGAGCCCTGCAGGACCTGAACACGCTTGACTCTGCCCTGTCTCTTGTGGGAGGGAAATACCTCAACCTGTTTGACTCCTTTTCAGAGTCTTCTTGCCTTTAGGCTGCTAGTGCCATGTTCACCCCGTCCCACCGCTGGGAATCTGTATCTCCCGTTCCTTCCACCCCTCCTCTGCACCCTACAAAACAAACAACTGTGGGGGAGGAGCTAACTTTCCTCTACCCTCAAGGTTCTTCTGGCTGGTCTATTGGTCCAAGAGACATGAGACAGATCAGCAAGAGAAAATAGCCAAATTTAATACATACATATGTATGGGAACCCCGCATACATGAGAGAGTCAGAAACCCCACATGCAGAGGTTCCCAGGTAGAAAGGAGGACTGAGGTATATGAGACATCCTGAGCTGGGATGAGGTGATGCACCATGGGGGCTTCAAAGGATCACTGCAGGGTGAGAAGAATAGCCATTTAGTAAATAGAAATTTGTCCTGCCCTATAGATAGGTCAAAAGAAGTTATCTCTGATAATATTTTGTTGGAAAAATCATGATGCATTTTTGCAACGAAAAACATAGAAAAAATATGGCATGACTTAACCCAATAGCTTGTTATGGGCAAGGCCCCGAATTCAAGTTCTTCTAGATAGCTCAAGGAGGGGACAGAAGTTTCTGCTGAGCCCGCAGCTAAAGTTGCCTTTAGCTCAGAGTAACTTGCATACCACTGAGGCACATCTTGGAGTGGCTCTTTCTGAACCCCCACACAAGCAAACCAAGAAACCCACAACTCTTTTGAAGCATGTGCACCTCATAAACCTGTAGCTGGGGACTCAGCTGTTGGCCTTTGGCATTATGGATCGTTTTTTGCAGCCATGAGAGCCATGGCCCTGGATAAACAGGATAAATCATCTGCTTTGAGGCTGCTGTTTTTCTGCACTCTGGGCCACTCAAATTTGGTTAGCTCCATTCCAATTCATTTCAAAAATGGCTTAAATCATTTACGTTGTTCCAGTCAATCTACTTACGACATGAAAGTATAGACATTTTAATTGTTTTAGCACAGTGTTTCCCACCTACTAAAGACTCCCAAAGCCAGTCAGATGCAGTTTGGCTCCAAGGTTGCTGACTGTGTACGGTGCTCTTGTGGGCAGGAGAAGTGCAGATTCTCTTTTCACTAAAGGAAACAGCCGCAAATCAGGGGGTGCTTTTTAAAAAAGTCCTTTAATTTAAAGAACGTTTAAATAAAAATTGTGGTATAGTCAAAAGAACTAGACCTCAGTTGATCTAGGCTCAAATATAGGCTGCTTCCCACTGGTTCTGTGTCCTTTGGCAAATTGTTTTGTTTTGTTTTTAGATAACTTTTTACTTTCTAATAACTTAAGACAAGAAGTTAAAAAAATAGTACAGAGAGTTCCCATGTACCCTTCACTCAGTTCCCCTCAATGATATCTGACATAACATAGTACTTTGTCAAAACCAGAAAATTGAGGTTGATACAATACTATTAACTCAAGTAAGACCTTATTGGGATATTTTTTATGCATTTTATGCATATGCAGTGTGTGTGTGTTATATGAAATCCTATCATGCGTAGATTTGCATGTTTTTGGTTTTTAATGCACACTTATCTTGAAATTATATTGAGCCTTTGTGTGAATAATTAGTAACAGCAAAATAGCAAAACTACAAATTATTTATTCTGGAATCTCAATTCAATACTTAATTGAAAGACTTCTAGATTAGGAAGTAGGAGGTCAGGTTGTAATTCAGCTCTCCAACTGAAGAAGAAATGAGGGCACTAAACCAAACAGATATCTCAATTGCCCATGTTCCAGCTAAAAACCTAGGCGCCATCCTTGGTTTTATCTTTTGCCATTCCAGCCTTCCTTCCCAGTGTGTATTGCATTAGCAAGCCTCTAAAATACTCCCCAAATCTGTTGACTTTTCACCATCCCGTGCCAGGATTACTGCAGTAGCCTTCACATGTCCCTGCTCTACAATCCATTTGCCACACAGTAGCCAAAACCGTGGTTTAAAAGTACAAACCAGGTTAAGTTATCCCTCTGCGTAAACCCTCCTCTGATGGCTTCCTACTGCACTGAGCCCTTGTGATCTGAATGAAAGCTCCGCTGTTGCTCTAGCCACATGACCATCCTCCCCACTCGTGGCTCCAGCCACATGCCTCCTTTGCTTCCTTACTCAGCCCGGTTAGTTCCTGCCTGTGCCCTTTGTTCTAGCTGTTCTATGTCTGGTGTGCCCGCTCCTGGGTTTGCTCTCTAATTAGCTCCCTCTGGTACTTTAGGTGCCAGGCCTCTTTAGTGAGGCCTACCCACTTAGTCCAAATCAGGCACCTCCCAAGTCACTTTCTCTCATACGATCATGTTTTATTTCCACCATAGCATTCATGAGCTGCAACTATCCTCTGCACTTGACTGGACTTGTTTGTTACTTGACCGGGGAGTTACCCTCCTTAGACTTGAGAAGAAGGGCTGCCTTAGCTGCCTGCTTCACCTTGCATTCCTGGAGTCTAGCAGTGTCTGCCCCAGAGAAGGCATTGATGAGTATTTACTGAGTCGATGCCTTCATTGGCCAGGTAATCACAGAGGTTCTTGAAATTGAAAAAAAATTACTTGATTAAATGAAATAATTTGATGTTTAAAATTATTAAATTCTTTCCATATTTGGGGCTCTGAGGACAACGTTATGATGAAATTCCTATGTATTAGAGGTTCCCTTTTATGCAGCCACATAGTAATAAAAGGTCTTTTTCTGAGGCAGGACCATTTCAGATAGGAAAGATAAGTTCTCTGGGACCTGGTCACAGGCTCCTATATGCCTAAACATGTCAGGCAGACCACCTTAGTCATTTTGAAGAGGTCAATTTGTAATACATTCATTTTCCCCATTAAATGCGCTTTTGCATCAGGAAGACTATTGAGCAGGGTTTGGCTTTGGGTTTGATTATACCGAAGGTGCAAGAAACTTAGTGTCATGTGGTTTGACATTCAGCCAAGCTGGCTTCATTATTATCCTAGACACATTTCTTTTCTTTTGAATTTAACATGTAAGTAATGGCTCCCAGATCTGGAAGACACGAGCTGCAAATGTTCTTACTTAAATGAAAAGAACACGATTTATGTCTTCTGCTTCATTTCTTAAATTCCTGTTAACTTTCATTTTATCGATTGTCAGAGCCACATAACCAAAATGTCATCATATATACTTTTGATGGTGTTACCAGCTACTTATGCCTTTTCAGCAATTTTAGAAATGTGATGCAGTGTAGGAATGTAAGTTCATATGTTTTTAGATATAGGTTATGCTGATTTAATGATTTATTGCCATTTGGGGAATGGTTTCTGTGTGAAAGAAATGGCTAGTCTTTCATTCAATACTCTAATCAGAAGTTAATACATTTTATCTTCTCTACTTAAATTTTGCAGTTCTTTTTTGAAAAATACCTGTAGCCATATAGTTTCCAGTGATTTAAATTGTTGACATTTTTATTCCTCTTGTTAAGATTTTATTGTTGTTATTGATAAAGAAGTAATTTTCAAGCAAATCTGTCCTCATTTTCCCTTAAAGGCATTTCGTCGTTTTCACATTGTTATTTATGCCCCTAGCTTGTAGGGTGCTTCCTTTTCTTTTTTTTTTTTTTTGAGGGCAGTGTCACTGGCCCTCATATGTGGGATCCGAACCGGGGGCCGCTGGCTTCCTAAGCCAGCGCTTAACCACCACGCCTCTCGGTCGGCCCCAGGGTGTTTTCTTAAGAAGTTATTTTGTTTTGTTGATTTTTTAGGAATTGAGTAACAATGGTGAGTGTGAATGCATATTATGAAAAGCGTGATTATGAAAAGTGTGATAGGGACTTCCGGTAAAATGGAGCAATAGACAGACGCTGTGCTAACTGCCTCCCAGGATCACACCAAAATTACAGACAAATTATACAGCATTCAACCCCAGAGGTCCCCGGAACACTAGATGAACAGAACCACTAAACGAAGAACTTAAAGAGGAGGCCACGTCGGGTCTGGTAGGACGGGCAGAGACGAGAGAGGGCGAGTCCCTGAGGGAAGCCCCAGCCATGGGAAGCTTGTCTGGTAGGGGGAGAGACCCTCCGGCCACATACCAACCTCACCAGTCCAGAGTTCCTTTGCTGGGAAAAGAAGTTCTAAGATAGCTGGCAGTACATTAGTAAGGACTCTCTTTGCTTAGCTCGGTGAGGCTGAGAGCGGCTGGAGAATCACTGGGGCCGGCGCCCGGGCTTGCTCGCCGGTGAGCACTTACCTGGTTCCTGGTGGAGGGAGTGGCTGTGTGAGCCGGGAGCCTGCGGGGACAGACTGAACTGAGCACCTTTGGTGCAAAGGCTGGAGGTTTTTGGATTGTTGTTCCCGTGGTGCAGAGCCTGCACGCAAGTGGTGTAGGGAGGACGCCATTTTGTCAGGCTTGGGCCCTCCCATGAAGGATCAGGTCCGAGACCTAATTGGTCTGGTGGAATTGGCGCAGAAGTACGTGTGTGCGTGTGCGCGTGTGCCTGCGGCCTTGGATTCCCCACCCTCCACCCGGCTTATACTGCGTTGCCAGGGAAGCGCTGGGCGGGTGCCCTCCGGCTCCAACAGGCTGCTCACTGAGACCCGGGAGTGCGCGAGTCGCCTCGGAACCCCACCCTTTGCACGACTTGTGCTGCGTTGCCAGGGAAATGCCTAGTGGGAGTGATCCGGCTCCAACAGGCTGCTCACTGAGATGCGGGAGTGCGCAAGCCGCCTCAGTCCCCGGTCTCCACACTGCGCTTGCAGAGTTGCCAGGCTGGTGATTGGTTGTCGGGCTGCTCAGCCTGATCTGCAAGCGGCTGATTGGGACAGGCTGAGACTGGGAGTTTTCCTGGGAGTGTTGGGCCGTGAGCTGTGTGCCTGCGTGATCCAGCCAGGGCTCTCCTGGTGATCTATCTAATACATCAAAGCAATCCCAGAGTGACAGCCAGAATGGGGAAACAAAGAAACATGTCACAAGTAAAAGATCAGAAGAAACCTCCAGAAATGTAACCAAATGAAACAGAGGGATCCAACTTTTCAGAGACAGAGTTTCGAACACTGATGATAAGAATGATTAAGGAACTTAGCGAGGACATAAAGAATAGGGAAACCATAAAAAACAACCTGTTAGAACTAAAGAATACAATAACTGAAATGAAGAACACACTCGAAGGAATCACCAGTAGAGTAGATGAAGCAGAGGAGCGGATCAGCAATTTGGAAGATAAAATAGCAGAACTCACCCAGTTGGCACAGCAAAAAGACCAAAGAATAAAAAACAATGAAAATGGTTTAAGAGCCCTATGGGACAAGGTGAAGTGCAACCACCTTCGAATCATAGGGATACCAGAAGGAAAAGCGAAGAAGCAAGGGGTCGAAAATGTATTTGAAAAAATAATGACTGAAAACTTCCCTACCCTGGTGAAGGAAATCAACATACATGCCCAGGAAGTGCAGAGAGTTCCAAACAAGCGGAACCCAAACAGGTCCACACCAAGACACATCATAGTTAAAATGGCAAAGGTTAAAGACAGAGACAGAATCCTAGAGGCTGCAAGAGAAAGACAGCAGGTTACATACAAAGGAACTCCTGTTAGACTAACAGCTGACTTGTCTACAGAAACTCTGCAGGCCAGAAGGGAGTGGCAGGAGATACTCAAAGTGACACAAAATAAAGGCCTACAACCAAGATTGCTCTACCCAGCATGGCTATCACTTAAAATTGAAGGAGAAATAAAGAGCTTCTCAGAAAAGAATAAGCTTAAGGAATTCATTACCACCAAGCCAGCATTGCAAGAAATGTTAAAAGGGCTTTTTTAAACAAAAGAAAGGGGTAAACAAGCTAACCCAGAGAGACAATTTAAGAAGATTGAAGTCATATCAAGCAGATATAAAGGAAAAACTGATGGTTGCTGGCTGGGAGGGAGTGGGGAAGAGGGAGAGGGGGAAGGTTTTGGACAGTGTATGTAGGACTACAATGTTGCCGCAGGGATATGGGGGCAGTTCTGGGAATGTAATTGATAATGTTGTGAAGAGACTATTATGTTGCGAGAAATAAGTCAGTCGGAGAAGGACAGGTACCATGTGATCTCACTTGTGTGTGGAGACTGAAGAGCTGAGTGAACGATCAAAGTAAACAGACCCGTAGATGTAGAGGAAAAACTGAGGGTTGCTAGTTGGGAGGGGGGTGGGGATGGGGGGAAAGGGGAAGGGATTAGACAGCATAAATAAACAACTACAATATTGCCACAGGGATATGAAACACAGTTCGGGGAATATAATAATGTAAAAATTTTGTGGCGTGTCAGATAGTCACATGTCTTGTTAGGGAGACCACTTCATGGGTGGAGTAGAGGCTTGATCACTGCACTGTACACCTGAAGCTGATGTTGTATAGTATTGTATGCCAACTGCAACTGAATATGGATGGTCACGGGATGTGCAGTATACTGTGGAGGGGAGTCAGGGGAGTTGTGATGGATATGTATGATATGAGGGGGGAGTGGGGTGGCGAACTGGGGGAGGGGTGTTTTCACTTTGGGGGGTAAAGAGTTTAACTATTGCCTTGTGTTGTACACCTGAAACTAATAAAAAAAAAAAAGCGGGATAGAATATGATAGATGTACTTCAAGGTAATCGTTTATCTGAACAAATGACGCTGTAAAGCATTTACTACCAAAATTCGTTCTTTTTGTTATCCCTCCCCACCGCCTCCCGTCTACTTAATGGTTCTATATTATTTTGGAGAGCCAAACATGACTCGAAGAAGGTAGTGGCAGAGAGAGGGAGTAGGAGGGGTATACAATGAGCAGGCTCCTTTCCCAGGTGTCTCTCACTTGCAGGAGCTGAAGTAACTGTTGTTGGGGAGAAGTGATATTCATACTGCAGAGGATAAAAATGCCTGCTCATTTTGGGGAGCTTTTGTTCTCATAATAGAACCTCTTCGGAAAAACAAAAGGATGTCCTGAAGGAGAGGACAATTTGCAACTAAGCGCTTTTCGTTTGGATAGCAGCATCTGATTGAGAATAATTTCAGAAATTCCTACTGTTGCGTATAATCATTGCTTATAGTTGGATCTTTTTACCTTTATGATAGACTTGTACATTTCATTTCTGTTTTAAGTCCCACCCATGTTTTTTAAGTAATGTAATAAATTGCCTTCTTGCCAGCAGGGTAAGTGAGTGAAAATATGTGTAATTTGCCCGGTAGCATAATTCTGTGACCTGTGTAATCCAAATAGGTTCTGTGGCTTTTGCACTGGATAAATCTCAGGTAATTTTTGTTGGCTTGCAATTTTATCAGTAAGATTGATTGAGGGTACTCATTTAAAGTTACCTATCTGTCTTCCTCATGTCCTATGAATCAAATCTCTGGGCAGAGCAGTCACTGGACATAGGACAGACCTTGGACTTTGTGTATGTTTCATTTTCGTAAATGATTAGGGGAGAGGCACTCTTGTGAGGTGTGATGTTACCTGATAGTTTAAAAAAAAAATCTTCCTGTATATAACAAACTACCCTAAAACTTAACAGATTAAAACAGCTGTTTTATTTTGCTCATGATTTTGTGAGTTAGCAATTCAGGAGGGGCTCAGCTGGGCGGTTTGTCTCCAATCCACATTGTGTTAGCTGAGGCAGGAACTACTTCTAAGATGGCCTCTTCACTCATATGTCTGGCTCCTGGGCTGAGATGGCTGACAGTTGATGTTGGCTCTTGGCAAGGTGCTCAGCTGGGGCTGGTGGTCAGAACACTGACAGGTGGTCTCTCCATGTGCTTTTGTTACTTACAGCAGTGGCAGCTGGGTATCCATAGGAAGCATTCCCAAAGGTATGGATAGAAACTTTAAGGCTCAAGGCTTCTTACGACATAGCTCCATAAGTCCCAGACCCCCACTTCTCAAGTAAGTCACTATGATTAACCCAGACTCAAGGGGAGAGGAATTATCCTCCACCTTGGGAGAAGTAACAAAGAATTTGACTCCATCTTTAATGGCTGGTAATGGGATCACATTAGAATAGCATTTATTTAATGGCAATTTATGCTTCTCCCAATGTTCAAGTGGCTTAAAGTACAGATACTAATAAGTAGTTTCATGTAAGGAGGCCCAATTCCAAGTGGCACAGCCTTCATTTGAACAAAAACCTTGATATAATCATGTGATGGATGGGAACTCTAAGAGCGGCTTGACTGTAATAATCTCAAGATATCTAGAAAGATGTCAGTCCTCTGAGTCATTGTGTGAACTAATTTGTCAAAGGAGTTCAAAGGAATCATAGATCTTGCAGCTGGAAAGGACTCAAAGGGATTACATCATCATTATCACCTTCCAAAAAGATTTATCGAGCAGCACTTAGGGGCCAGGCCTTGGGAATGCTGTGGAGAGTATGACAGAGTCCCTGCCCTGTGCCTTGAGACATAGTTGAGGAAATAGGACTGATGCATAAGAGATGAATAGAAATCCATGGAATGTTGATTCAGTGGCAAATAAAAGTACAGGTGATATGTGCACAAGAAAAAGTGATCAGTAGAGACTTCTGGGGCTGGGTTGGGGACTGGGAAAGGGGGTAAGGAGACAGGCTTCTCATCACACTGAAAACATAAAACCCGAAGTGTTGGCCATTACCTACAGGTCCCCGTGTGACCTGATATCTGCGTCCTCTCTTGTCTCCTTTTCTACCTCCTTTTCCTCCTTTGAATATGCAGGCATGTCAGCATCTTTGCATTTGCTCCTTCCTTGGCCTGAAATGCTCCCACCCCAGATATTCCCATGGCTTGCTTTCTCACTTCAGTAGATCTCTGTGCCCTCCTCAAACCTTCTCTGACTACCCACCCTGTCTACTTCCCACCCCTCATCACCATTTATCTCTGTGAAGGCAGGGCCATCATCTGCCTTGTTCATTATTGCATCCTCAGCACCTAGAACAGTGTCTGGCAAATAGCTGGTGCCCAATAAAAGGTGACTGAATTAATAAATAACTGAATGTAGAACCTTGAAACAGGGGAAGGAGTTAGCAAAGTGGAGACAGATGATAGTGCTGGCTACCTGCAAGGTAGAGTGAAAGAGAAGAAAAGTATCTGTTTCACACCCTGTCCTCGGGGGTCCTCATTTTCAGACTTGGGTCCTGCAAACCAGCCTCTTTGTAGCTCCATGTGATAAGCATTCTAATAGGGCTTGCACAGGGAGTGATTGGCTTGGATCAGAACAGCTGGGTCATGCCTGGTCTTAGTTGCCATTCCTGAAAAGTACTCTGTATGTACTACTTATTTTTCTGTGCTCTTGTTCATATTTCTGTCTGGAATATTCTGGTTTTGTCTTCATCTATTGAAATTCTGCATGGAGGATCCCTTTCCTCTATTGATTTGATTATCACATAAGCACATTCTTCTTCAACTGGAAATATTTGTGTACACGTATATCTTTCCCTTGAACGTAAACTCTTCGAGGGCAGAGCCTGGGTCTAATTCATCTTTTATTTACTCATATAGTACATAAGAGATTCTTACTAAACTTGTGTTCAATTTAGTTGAATATGAGAAATCAGAGTACTTTAGGTTGTAATGTAAAATGAATACATATGCCTAGAAATCAGAAGAGGCAATGCTAAATTCCCAAAGAAACTAAACAATAATGAAGCATCTTCATCAGTGGGTTTTTCTGATTGGTTTGATTTGTTTAGTTTCCTCAGATTACATTCATGATTTACAAAAGGATTGCAGAATCAACAACTCACACATTTTTATTTAAGTTATCTATTGCTGCATAGCATTCTATCCCAAACCTTAGTGGCTTAAAACAACAACAGTTTATTATTTCTCACAATTTTGTGGGTTGGCTAGGATCAGCCAAATGGCTCTTCTGCACCATATGGTGTTGGCTGGCGTCACTAATACAGCGGACGCTTTCAGTTTCAGAGCTTGGCTGGGACTAGAAAGCCCAAGAAAGCTCCACTCACATGTCTCCTGTTGGCTGGAGGCTGGAGCACATTTGTTGCTTCCATGGGCCTCATTTCTTCCAGTATCTAGACCAGCCTCTTTATAGCATGGTGGCTCAGCTTTAAGTGTTTGTATAATGGAAGCTGCCACTTTTCTTGAGGCCTAATTCTAGAACTGCCACAGCATAACTTCTCCTACATGTGAGTCAGAGGGAGTCAAAACCCAGATCATATTTAAAGGGAGGAGAAGTAAAGTCTATGTCTTGCTGGGATGGGTCGCAGGTGAATATAGGGTTGGGAGGGGTTATCAGTGAAAATGTTTGCTGACAGTCGCCTCAGCGTGCTTAGATATTCATCAGTGTTTCTTTTCAATGAGAAGTAAAGCATTGTTAGTGAACTCCCAAGACTTCAAGTATTATTTGAACCCTTTGATTTTGAATTGTGAGTTATTTATAGAGAGACATGCTGTGTACATTTTGGGCTTAATCGAGCAGTAGCTGAAGAAAATCACTGTATGTGTTGCCCTTGATTTTGTTTTCCTTGCCTTTAAATTGTTTGTACATGTTCCCCTAGTTTGAGTGGAAGTTGGAATCAGAAGCCAGAGGATCTAAAAGGGTGTCCTAGACTCTTCTCTGGTTCTCGTGTAACCCAGAGCAAGTGACCCCATCAGCCCGGCAGTTTAGCACAGGCCAAGAAGCAAAAGGAAACAAGCCTGTTGTTGCTCTGGGCTGGTATTAAAATGTGAACAGATGGCAGAGGGAAGCCAGAACTACTCCATTACTGTTTGCCTTCCATCGCCTCTGTCCTAACTGGTTTCTCTGATTCCATTCTTGCCTTTACAGTTCATTTCCCCATAGCAACCACAGAGTCTTTTAAAAATGTCAATTACATGATGTCATTCCCTAGCTTAAAATACCCCAATGGGTTTCCATTGTACTTGTAATAAAATATGAGCTCCTTATCATAAATTGGCTCCTGTTCTCACCTCTCCAGCTTCACCCCCTGCTGCTGTCTCCTTTCTCTTTATGTTTCAGCCGCATTTTATTTCTTTCTGTTCCTGGAATGCCCTGGGTTCATCCTGCCAGGTTCATCCCGTCTTAGGCCTCTACACATGCTGTTCCCTCTCTCTGGTACACTCTGCCCCTAGATCTCTGACTGGCTCTTCATTCAGGGCCCAGCCCAGATGACCTCAGAGAGGCCTTTCCTGAACCTCCAGACTGTGGCAGTGCACCTTGCACTCTCTCTCTCACAGCTTCTCTCTTCTCTTCTTTCCAGCACTCAGTCTGTTTTTCCATTCTGTCGTGTATCAAATGGGGTTGATAATAACAGTATATACTTCATAAAGTTGTTTCAAGGGTTAAATTACGATATTTAGAAGGTTATCTGGCATAAGCTCTTAAATGCTAGCAGTATTATTATCTCTCTTTACTACCTGAAATTGTCCTGCTTATTTATTTGCTTGTGTGTTGTTTTTTTATCCATCACCAGAGTGTTCTTTGAAAGCAGGGACTGCCTTTGTTTGTCTTATTCATGTATCATCTGTATTCCTATTGTGTTGGCATGTATGGTAGCTTCTCAACAAGTCCTTTTAAAATGAGTGAATGAAAGGCAGGAATGGTCATCCTGAACAGGCCAGAAAAATCATTGGTAACATGAAATGAAAGCTTGAGACAGTTGAATAGATTGTATGAGATTGTTTAGTTGCTCAAAATGAGTTTAAGATTTTTGATCCAGAAGAATTCTATTCTAGGGCACTGAACAAACTTGGGGATCATTTGTTGTTAAGTTTTATTGTTATGGAATTTTGAAAAGTGGAAAAATTTTGGAATTATGAAGGTAGGTAAATGCAATCTGATTTTCAATAGTGAGGAATACGGGTTTAAAAATCATATATTGGGAGGGAGCTTTATGATACATGTGGGCAGAGTTCTAGAAAGGATGGTTTGTGCATGCTTAGAACAGTGTTGTTTACTGGGAAAGTGGGGCACCCTTAGAGAAAAGAGGACTGGAAAAATAATTTTTTTTTTTTTTTTTTACTTTGGTGGCAGAATGGAGATGAGAATAAAGACCTCCTGATTCTGCTTCAACAGTGTTTTCAACTGGAATCTTAGAGCTCCTCAAATTCTAAACAAAATACAATCTTTTTGTGTGTTTTTAATTTGAGGATAAGCTAAAAAAAAAAAATAGCCAAAACAACAACAACGAAGCAAAACTACTTTCGAAAACAGTTCTCAGCTGGGGAATATTGTTCCTTGAAGTTCACGGGCATAGTTTCAGAGGTCCATGAGATATAATTTCCCCTTGTACTCCTTTAGAAAAGGCCTGTGCAGTATTGTAGCTTGAGAAACTTGGTACTATGATATTTTGCCATTTTTCCTGATTAATCAAACACTCCCTGTTGTCCATCTACAGAAAACAGCATATGTTTTTCCATTAGACCTGGGCTGTCTAACACAGTAGCTTCTACCACACGTGACTGTTGAACAGTGAAAGTGTGACTACTCCAAACTGATGTGTCTTGAAGTGGAAAGTACATAGTGGATTTCAAAGACTTGGTCCAAAAACAAAAGTACAGTAGCTCATCAGTATTTGTTTTATTTTGAGTGTCTGTTCAACTAATATTTTTGATATGATAAGTTACATAAAACATATTAGAATTAATTTCACCTTTAAAAAAATGTGGCCACTGGGCCACTAGAAAATTTAAAATTACTTATTTGGCTTGCCTTATTGGATAGTGCAGAATTGGTGAACACCACTCTGCATGCAGATGAGGTGATATGACAGCTGCTTTCAAGCAGTTGGATGGCTCTTATTCATAAAAGAGATTCTCTCTGATCTGTATTTCTCAGAAGGTAGAAGACAAATACATGGAATGTTAGGTTAATATAAGGAAGACCTTTCTGAAATAGTTGTCTAAAGATGGTATGGGCTCCTTCTAGAGGTAGTGAAGTCCTATTATTATACATATTTCAAGCAGAGGCTAGATAGCTGCCTCTGGGTTATTTGAAGAGAGTTTGTGTGTTTAAAATTAATTCCCCTACTAATCCTGAGATTCTCATCCTCAGAAGAAAACAGTCAGAGAGTTGATTTTGTAGAACATGAAATAAAATAAATGGATTCTGGAGCTTACTTCACTCTGTGTGTTCTTTTACTTTAAACTTTTTAATGATTATTTTTAGTTGAAGAGCTTTGCATTCTTGGTTTCAGAAAACTGTTTGGTTCTCCAAGCCTAGTGAGTTTGTTGAACAGTGTATCAGTATCAGTTAGGAATGTGCTTGGCAATAAGTGAAAGAATAAACAAAAACACACAAAAAACCCAACTGACAATGGCAAAATAAGTAGAGATTTATTTTAATCATATAACAAGTCTGCAGGTCAGCTGCTTCTGGCATTGGCTCATTGGCTCAAAGGCATCAGGGTGTGTGTCTCTGCTATTGCTTGGCTTTTCTTTTTCTTGTGGTAGCAAGATGGCTGCAGGTCCCAACACTGTATTTGTTAGGCTGTAAGATAAAGGGAAGAGGCTCTCACTTTTATCAGGAGTGGCAATGGTCTTCCCAGAATGTCCCAGCACACCTCCTCTTTTATTTTATTGGCCAGAACAGTCACATGGCCATTCTTTGCTGCAAAGGAGACTGCAAAGTGAACGTTCCCTCTTCTGGTCTCTAGAACAGATAATACTGGAGAAGGAGGTTGGGAATAGTGGTTGTATTTTGGGTTCTTAGTCTAAAGAACAGAGTCTTTCCTAAGTAGTTTTAGGTGTGACTGAGGGCACTACGCCCAAATCAAATTCAAGTGCTTTGGAGTCAAGAGAGAACATCATCCAATCCCCTCGTTTTATTTAAAAAAATTTGTTCACCATCTGGTTTTAGCTGCTCCAAACGATTGTTGCTTAGGTTGAGTTTTGTTAAATAATACCTTCTTTTTTAGAGATGAGAAAACTGAGGATCAGAGAAGTTCATCCTTTTGATTCTTACATAGATTACTTGCCGGTTAGGAGTAAGACTTGTCACCTTGCCCCCTTTCACCTCTCTGACTTGATTAGTAATGAGAGTATATTCTCCCCAAATGATAAGGCACATTGAATATAATTGGTACTATCTTGCATCTTTTTAAAATAGATTTGGACATTTGTTTCACAACAAAGGAATTCTGAGTAAGTGAATGTAGCATGTATCTGTTAACGAACAGACTTATTATTTTTATGTTCATCTCCCGATTAGCATGATTGGCATGTTGTATTTCCCTATCAGCGTTCCCTGTGCTTCCCTTTAACCAGCGGCCCCTTACTGGCAATGTTCAGCTGAGTTTCTCATTATCATCAGCTGCATCCCATACTCCTTAGATTTGCAGTTGCATGTTCTCAAACTGTTCTGTTTTGAAGAAAACAATATTGATTGATTAAAAAATAGAAATCGAACCAGATGCCACAACTGCCTGTAAAGACTCAAGGTCCCCACCCCACTGTATCGTACTCCACTCCTCCCTTGCAGATTCTTGTGAGTTACTTAGAGAAGTGAAGATGATGGCAGTAATGTGATAGTGTTCATAAGAGTTTGAAAAAGGAGGGTTGGAAATACATAATAAATGCACATTTTGTTGCAGAGGAGAATTAAAATGAGATTAGTGTGTTGTAACCGAAAGAATTTGATACATTAAACAGTAAGGGTCCCTTGTAGATTGAGAAACTGGGAACATTTTTTTCACCATTTGGTGTGCAAAGAATTTGCATAGGAAACTAGCTATGTAGGGTGTGCCTCCTTTGTCCTATCCAATGTTGGGCTTTATAAATACCTATTTCTCTTAACTCAAAAACTTTTTCCTGTGAGGTAGGTATTTGCCACATTTTGCAGAGAAGGAAGCCCAGAGAAATGAACTTTTCTAAGGTCTCAAAGCTAATATTGTACATCATGGTGCTGTTTATTCAAACCCAGACCTGTGATTCTCTTACTGGCCTAACCTGAATGTTTGCAGAGTCTGCAGCTCTAATTGTTTTTCTGGTTAATGTTCTTGAACTGGCAGCAAGTAAATAATTTAGTTAGTTCATGACTCTCAACTTTGTTGGGCTTATTTATTGGAGACCATGCATTATTTATTTTGGACAATAAATATAATTTTACATTTAACTACATATATTTGATTTTTTCTCAAGTCTGTCTTTCCTTTCCTTTTCTTTTTTCTTCTCTTTTCTTTTTTATCAGAGAACCAAGCTTTGCTAGTACTCTCTTTGGAGGGGTGCATCTCTTATCAGGCAGTAATCTTATTCAGACAAATACATACCATGACAATTGAAGCATAAAGAACTAATAGAAAGTTATTATTTTTTTTCCTGCTGTGAATCTTACCAGGTGGAAGTTTGATTTTCATAAGAGGGAAGAACAGGTAGTGAACTTTGTGAATTGTGGCATTTGAGATTAGAATGATCAACAAGGCCCCCTGGTTAACAAAGGAATTGAGCTGTTGGTGGTGACTTAGGAAGGTCTGTTGTAACTGAAAGAGTAATCTTTGGCATTTGGCCATCTCAGTTTCATGATAACATGAAGAAGCAGGAACCTTGGAATTACTCTTCTTTATGTTCCATTCCTGGATAATTACCAACTCTACTCAGGTTTTGAAAGGTCCTTTTATTTTGTGATTGCATCTTTCAGCAACAACTCTTATTATCTTATTATGCAATTTGTCTCATTTATGATGCTCAGGTGGGAAAACTTTCAGCCTCGGCAATTGAGATCACTATGATTGAGCATTTTGTGGTGCTTTCACTTGTTTTGCTGTTGAGCAAGCAGGGTTCAAGACAAGTGAATTATTTCCAGATGTGCTTTTGAATAACTGGACATATCCCTGGGGTCTCTTCAGGAACAGTACAAGTGACTGTGTATCCTCACCCCCTTCCTCCACGCACAGCTTCCTGTGGTGACTGTGGAAAGGACTCTGCGGTTGTGAGATGATTGCTCAGTTGAGACTGAGCCTAGGAGGAGGGTAACCGTTCATCCAAGCAGCGGATCTCTGGCTCTAGACTCCTTAAAGCCCATAAAGTGCTATCATGTATTTCCACACAGGGATAGTATGTTCTGGGAGAAAATGGTTCCATTTCATGCCTATGATGGTAACAAACCAAAGGAAAGCAAAACTACTGGGTGTCTCCTGGATAGTGAAGCTGTGATGACCCAACTTGACACTGATGGCCTTTCCCTGAGGTTACTGAGGAGAGGAGGGTATGGGAAATGTGGCTTTTTGACCTACAGTGCCCAGGCTCAGCTCAGCGACAGGCAGCCAGGATAGCTTAGCCAGTGGGACAAGCCAGCAAATCGAGGGATTGGCTACCACGTTGAGACATGAAAGAAGGCACACTCAGCTCTAGATTGGTGGCATTCATTAGGGCGAGAGGACTCAATGCAGCTTCTAGATGTACCTACTCATTGCCAGCCATGTTCAGGTGAGAAATTGGGACCTACCTCAGGGATCAGGGGTCAGCTCTTGAGGGAGTTTTTCCTGACAACACTCTACACCTGGAGGAGGGCTTTGCATTGTTCCCTTGGGCTCTCCCCTGACACAGAACTTACCTTGCTGTATGATGCTTGTGTGTTCCCTTGTTTACCTCCCCCTCTGGACAGTGAACCCTCAAGGACAGGGATAGCATGCCTTGTCGCCTAGTGCATGTTGTGTATTCAATAGATGTTTGTTAAATAAATGAAATGGTGATGCTTAGTGTCTTTCTTCTACTTGGTACTCCATCCCTTCCAAGGAAAAAATTATACCAGTTATCCACAACTGGCAATTGGAACAAATGAAACATGGTAGTGTAACCATGAATAGAGTTGAAAAATACAGGTGATTATAAAATATGTAGGAATTGGGCAGGACATATATGAAGAACATTTCTAAACTTATCTGAGGCACATAAAAGTAATAGAATAAATTATATTCCCAATTTTTATTTATAATCTTGTGCTACTAAAGATCTTTGTAAGCATGATATCAGTGGCAGAAACTAAAGAATTAAAAAAAAAAGTAAAAGAAAAGAGAATTAACTTCTATATAACAAAGAACACTATAAAGTTAAAAACTAATGCCAGTGTGGGAAAAATGTTGGCAACATGTATAGCCGCCAAAGAGTTATTACCCATAATTTATAATGAGCTCTTAAAGATTAATAAACAAAAGATGAATTCTCCAGCACAAAAAATCAGCCAAGGATATGAAAAGGCAGTTTGCAAGAGAAGAAATACAAATGGCTGACTGGATTAAAGGCTTTACATCTAATGCTTAAGAAAATACTGGGACAGGTGAAATTACTTACATTTTGCAATGAGGGGAGTCCAGTTTAGGGAGCTAAGGCAGCTTGTTCTGGGTCACACACTTAGCAGGGCTTTTGTAACCCAGGACTATTTGCCTCCAAAGCTGTAGCCCTTCAGTAGACATTGACTTAATGCCTCTCAATATATATTGAAATATATATTTCAATATACTTAGGAAAAGAATATGCAAATGAAAGCAATCAGAAGTTGCCAATTATTTTGTTTATCAGATTGGCAACAATGTAAAAAGAATACTCACTGCCAGGGAAGGTCAGGGTGTGGAGAAGCCTGCACTCTCTTCTGTTGCTGGTGGGCGTGTCAACTGGCATGATCTTTCTGGAAGGCAATTTGGCAATATGTATCAAAAGCCACATCCTTTGACATAGTATTTCTACTTCTAGGAATTTGTCTGAAAGGACTACTTTGCCAAATATTCCTGTGTACAAGGATGTTCAGTATTGTTTATAAAAGCCCAGGGTTGAAAGAAATTTACTTGTCCATCAATGACAGATTGGCTAAATCAATTATGGGAGAATTAAACAGGTAGAGCTGTATTTATTAATTTTAAAAATATGCTCCCTGATTTATTATTGCGTGGAAAAGTAAAACAAAACAAAGCAGGTTGCAAAACAGTAACATGTGGCGCAACCATATAATTGAGAAACTCAGTGTTTATACCCATATATGCCAAGAAAAAAGTCAGTCGTGGTGTTGACAGTGGTGTCATTAAAAGTGATTTGTGTTCTTTACATTTTTCTGCAGAATTTATTGATTTAATTTTAACGTTCATATATATACTGAGTTTTAAAAAATATTTTAAAATATGCTTTGTAATTTCCCCATACTGATGGAACATCCCAACTTGAAGATAAAGCACAAAATTTCGGGATTTCATCCAGGCTTGTATATTTACTTTGCTTTTGTTAGGAAGGAGTTAGGTACTTCCTGTACTTACATTTTACTGTTTGAGAGTTGACATGGGCATGAGTTCACACACGTACCGTGATTTCCCACAATTGGTAATCAGAACGAATGAAACATGGTAGCAGAGACACGAATAGAGTTGAAAAATAAAGGCAATTATAAAATACGTAGGAATTGGGCTGGACATACATTTCCAAGAATTGCCAGGCTTCTTTTTCACTGATTGTGTTTAAAGTAATAGTTTGCCAGCTCTTTGGTTTACAAATCCAACCAGTGTGAAATTGAGGTGAATAAACTTCTCAAAAGGTATAAGGAAGTCCTATTCATGTTTGCCTAGTCAGTAGATCAACAAGGTCGGGTTACCTTATTGGGCTGACACCATCTTAATAACAAATGGAATTAAAAGTAGTCTTAACAAATATAGCTAAGGAGTCCTGCCCCAGGGATCTCCTGGTTTAGAAAAGTATTGTTTCTGATAGGGAGATAATCATGTTGGGAGTATCTTAAAAGGCTTGATATAACCTAGAATTTCGTATGAAATGAGCAATTTGCACAGTGACTTTGAACACCTTCCTAACACTCAGCATTGTTTTATGATGAGAGTTGTGGACTAGACAACTAGTATACATTTTGGTTGTCTCTGAAGATTTGGACGTGGAGATATGAGTTCCATTTGATTGAACTGATAATTTAAGAAATAGATTTTTAAATTGCTTACCAAATGAAAAAAGAAAACACTTATAGTGAAAATGCTGGTTGTAGATCGTTCTAAAGGTCACTTGGGGCAACAGAACAAAGTGACAATCACAGAGAAAATGGTTAGTAATGGGCTCTTAGAGACGATGTCTTGTGCAGTAGTTATTTTGAATTATCTTTAAAATGGTTTATTGACCCTGTTCTTCTATTTTGATATTCTCTTTCAAAGGCATACAAGTTACACTGACAGTATTTTAATAGTGGAATTCTTATGAAGCAGTTAAGAGGGTGCATTTTGGAGTCAGGCAGACCTTGGTTAAAACTCGGCTTTACTATGTAATAGTTTTTTTAACCTTTGGCAAGTTACCCAGTTGCTCTAACTTTCAGTTCGTTGTTCATCTCAAAAGTACCAATTTACAGGGTTGTTGAGAAGCTTAAATGAGATGGTTTTTGTAAAGAGCTTAATAACACCTGGCACATAGTAAATGCTCAGGTTGCTCTTACATATAATCCAATCTCTTTTAGAAGATTTTTATAACATGTAGTATAATGGAAAGAATGTATGCCATTGTCTAACAGACTCAGATTTGAACCCTGTCTGTGCACCGTAATAGTCCGGTAATCTCGAGCAAGTCATTTATGCTCTGAGTCTTAATTTTCTCCTCCATGAAATGGAGTCAGTGCTGTTTACCTTGTCAGATGTTGTGAGGATTAGAGATAATAGGCCAAGAGTCAAACTATGTTTGGAACAAAGTAGGTATTTAACAAATGGCTGCTATTATCATTGCTATAAAACTAATAAACATCAAAGAACATCTTAAGGCTTTTTATATTTTCCTTCTTATCTTTGTTTTTATCTTTAGTTGTAATTCTTTAAGAAATTGGGTACACATATCCAAGATGACGCAATGTAAGAAAAATTTAAGAAGTTATAGGGCCCGCCGAGTGGCTCAGTTGGTTAAGAGCTTGCTCAAAAGCGCAAGCTGAGCTCTGAGCAACAGCAGTGAGATGCCCAGCCCGAGCTGAGTTGCTGCTGAGCTGCCAACAGTTAGCAGAATGGCTCAGCTGGAAAAAAAAAAAAAAAGAAGTTATATAAAAATTTGTCATAATGCTGCATTTGGTAAATAGAAAGAATATGAATCTGAAGTGATAGGTTATATTTGTAAAGAAAGATGTGTACATAGGGCCTGACTTTGGGGTGCTTGTCAGGGACCTGTCTCTTAGGAAGAAGCATGAATGGCAGTGGGTCTCATTTCTCACGATCACCCCCTCTCACTTAGGACCCTGAGGAAGTGGCTGTCGTGGGCTTCCAGTCCTGTGCTGGCAGGCCAGCCTGCCAGTCCCCTAGGATAGCTGCTGGAGGTGGTGGTGCACTGGCTCTGAGGGGAGGCCCGCTGGCTGGCGAGCATCTGTGATGCCGAGCTGTCAGTTCTCCTGTCTCGGAGGCTGCCCTCCCAGGTGGGCTTCGTGCACACAGGCTTCGTCTTGCTTCGTCTTTGTACAGGATGCTGCTTGATGTGATGCATTCATCTGCCCATGCCTTCATCCCCTCTTTCCATTCTTTCCATCTGTCCTCTAGGTACTAGATATAGCAGAGAACAAAACAGATAAAATCCATGCCTCAAGGAGCTTATATTTTTGAGATTCAAAGCATTTTCAAATGTATCATCTTATTTGCTTTTTACAAGTATGTGAATTTTGAATTTTTTAGTACTTTCATTTTTTGAGATTATGGAGATATTTTTAGATTAAATGACCTACCCAGGGCAATAGTGCTATGAATAGAACTCATTTTTTTTCATTCTTAGTGTAGCACCCTTTCTTCTCTGACACTCTGCTTTCTATTCTAAATATGTTTTCCATCATCAAAACACTTTTTCATACTGTTTTTCTCATAATACAACAATAACCGGTAGCCAATGGAATTGGAAAGAACATCAAATGAGTTCAGGTTACCTTTCAGTACATTCCCATTACTTTTCAGGTGAGATTTGAAATCTAAAATGCAGTCTCCAAGGCCTGTGTCATCTGGCTTTAGCTTGGGACCCTTTCCCTCTTATTACCTGTCTTCCAGAAATGTTGGCTTTCTTTCTTCCTTCATTTCATTATGTTCTTTCCAGCTTCAGGCCTTTGCATATGCTGTTCCCTCTGTCCTCCCTGTTCTTCCACCCCAACCTTCATCAAGCTTCACTCAACTTACAGATCTCAGCTTTAATGCCACTTGTGAGGGGAGGCCTCCTCATCCCCCAGCCAAGGTCAGGTCCCTGTGCCATACGTTCTTTCTCATAGCAGCCTGAGGTTTTCCTTCATAGCATACCTACCTAATTCATGTTTACTGCCTTCCTCCCCTCCTGGAATGGTTAGAAAATAAGCTCCATGAGGACAGGAATCCTGGTTATCTCCTTGCCCCTAGTGTTTCCCCAGCTAGTACTGGGCTTTATATTAAATTTTAGTAACATAAAAATATGTGAATAAATGAATGAATGAACACTCTAGCAGCACAGAAACGAGAATGGCACGAGCAAATTTAAATGCTATGGTTTGTTTAATTTTACTTCTCTCCAGAATGTGATCCTAACAACGAAGGCAATTTTTCAAATGGTGTACGTTTGTCATGTTTTACTAATGTTTAAATAAGGAATGGAAAGCAACAACTAAGATTGGGAAGGTTAGTTAAGTGGTAGCAAAAAGTAACAGAGGGGGAAAACAAAACCCAATACAGAATCTGGGTGAAAACAAAAGAAATCAAGTTATTTGTTTTTGTGTCTCTTTCCCACTAAACTGTAAGCCATTTGAAGTCAGGTACCAGAACTTGTTTGTGTTTATGTCCTCAAAGAGAATCCTGGCTTATAGTAGCTGTTGAATAAATGCTGAATGAATGATATACTGCTTACCTTTGAAGCCGACTTTTGGTGTTCTTTTTAAAAATTTTTTATTAAGTTTATCAGGGTGACATTGATTAGTAAAATTATATAGGTTTCAAGCATACATGTCTATAATACATCATCTATATATTGCATTGCGTGTTCACCACCCAGTTCTCCTTCCATCACCATGTATTTAACCACTTTTATCCTTCTCTACCACACCCCTGCCTCCTTACCCTGTAACCACTAAACTGTTGTCTGCGTTTATGAATTTTTGTTTCTGTTCGTTGCTTTCAGTTTTATATCCCACATATGAGTGAAGTCATATAGTTCTCAAGTTTTTCTGTCTGACTTACTTCGCCTAGCGTGATAATCTAAATAAAGATCCATCCATGTTGTCACATGGTAATATTTAATCTTTTCTAATGGCAGAGTAGTATTCCATTGTGTATAAACCACATTTTTATTCAGTTATCTATCGAAGGACACTTTGGTTCTTTCCATGTCTTGGCCACTATGAATAATGCTGCAGTGAACAGAGGGATTCATATATCTTCATGGATAAATGTTTTCAGATTTTTTTGGGTACTCAGAAGAGGAATTGCTGCTGGGTCGTATGGTAATTCTGTTCTTAATTTTTTGAGGAACCTCCATACTGTTTTCCATACTGGCTGTACCAGTTTACATTCCCACCAGCAGTGTATGAGGATTTCTTTTTCTCCACAGTCTCTCCAACACTTGTTATTATTTGTTTTGTTGATAACAGTCATTCTAATAGGTGTGAGGTGGTATCTCATTATGGTTTTGATTTGCGTTTCCCTAATAGCTAGTGAAGTTGAGCATTTTTTCATATATCTGTTGGCTGTTTGTCGTCTTGGGAGAAGTGTCTGTTCGAGTCTTCTGCCTGTTTTTTAATTGGACTGCTTTTTTTTTTATTGTTGATTTGTATGAGTTCTTTATGTATTTTGGATATTAACCTCTTATTGGATGTGTTTTTTGCAAATATTTTCTCCCATTTTGTTAGTTTTCTCTTTGTTTTGTTGATGGTTTCTTTTGCTGTACAGAAGCTTTTTAGTTGGATGTAGTCCATTCATTTATTTTTACTTTTACTTCCTTTGCCTTTGAGTTCAAATTTATAAAATCCTCTCTGAACCCAAGGTCCATAAGTTTAGTACCTATGCTTTCTTCTGTGCAATTTATTGTTTCAGGTCTTATGTTTAAGTGTTTATCCATTTTGAGTTAATTTTGGTATATGATGACAGTAGTCTAGTTTCATTCTTTTGCACCTGGCTTTTCAATTTTCCGAGCACCATTTATTGAAGAGGCTGTCTTTTCTCCATTGTATGTTTTTGGCTTCATTGTCAAAATTTATCTGCCCATGTACAAGTATATGGGTTCATTTCTGGGTTCTCAATTTTATTCTGTTGGTCTGTGTGTCTGTTTTTCTGCCAATACCAAACTGTTTTGATTATTGTTGCTTGTAGTATACATTGAAGTCAGGGAGTGTGATACCTCCAGCCTTGTGCTTTTTTCTTAGGATTGCTTTGGCTATTTGGGGTCTTTTTTGATTCCATACAAATCTGATGATTCTTTTGTTCTATTTCTTTAAAAACTGCCATTGGTGTTTTGATGGGGATTGCATGGAATCTTTTGCTTTGGGTAATATGGAGATTTTAGCTATGTTGATTCTTCCAATCCATGAACATGAAACATCTTTCCATTTCATTGTGTCGTCTTCAATTTCTTTTTTTTTTTTTTTTTTGAGGGCAGTGTCACTGGCCCTCATATGTGGGACCGAACCGGGGCCTCTGGCTTCCCAAGCCAGCACTTAACCACCGCGTCACTCGGCCAGCCCTTTCAATTTCTTTTAATAATGTCTTATAGTTTTCAGCGTTTATGGTCCTTCACATCCTTTGTTAAGTTTATTTCTAGGTATTTTATTCTTTTAGTTGCAATTGCAAAAGGAATTGTTTTTTAATTTCTTTTTCTGAAATTTCATTGTTAGTATATAGGAATGCAATGGATTTTTGAACATTAATTTTGTATCCTGCAACTTTACTGTATTTTTTAATTATTTCTAGTAGTTTTTTTATGGAGTGTTTACTATGTAAAGAATCATGTCAGGCTGGCCGAGTGGTGCGGTGGTTAAGAGCTGGCCTGGGATGCCAGCTGCCCCGGTTCGGATCCCACATATGAGGGCCAGTGATACTGCCCTCTTAAAAAAAAAAAAAAAAAGAAGAATCATGTCATCCGCAAAAAGTGACAATTTAGCTTCTTCATTCCCAATTTGGATGTCTTTTATTTTTTCTCTTGCCTGATTGCTCTGGCTAGGACTTCCAATACTATGTTGAATACAGTGGTGACTGGGGCATCCGTATCTTGTTCCTGATCTTAGAGGTAAAGCTTTCAGTTTTTCACCATTAAATATGATATTAGCTGAGGCTTTTTTGTATATGGCCTTTATTATGTTGAGGTACTCTCCTTCTATACCCACTTTTTAAAGTGTTTCAATCATAAATGGATGTTGTATCTTGTCAGATGCTTTTTCTGCATCTATTGATATGATCATATGATTTTTTTCCTTCATTTTGTTTATGTGGTGTTATCACATTGATCAATTTGAACCATCCTTGGGCCCCTGGAATGAACCACAGTTGATCATGATGCATAATCTTTTTAATGTATTGTTGTATTCTATTTGATGGTATTTTGTTCAGGATTTTTGCATTTGTATTCATCAGAGATATTGGTTTGTAGTTTTTTTGTGTTGTCCAACCAGGTTTTGGTATCAGGGTAAGGTTGACTTCATAAAATGAGATAGGAAGTATTGCATCTTCAGTTTTTTGGAAGAGTTTGAGGAGGATGGGTATTAAATCATCTTTGAATGTTTGGAGAATTCACTAGTGAATCCATCTGGTCCTGAACTTTTGCTTTTGGGGAGATTTTGGATGGTTGTTTCAATTTTCATACTGTTGATCGGTCTATTTAGATTTTGCAGTTCTTCATGATTCAGTCTAAGAAGGTTATATATTTCTAAAAACCTGTCCACTGCTTCTGGGTTATTGATTTGGTGACATATAGTCCTTCATAGTGTTCTTGTATGATCCTTTGTGTATCTGTGGTATCCATTATAACTTCTCTTTCATTTCTGATTTTATTTGCATCTTTTCTCTTTTTTTCCTTAGTGAGTCTAGCTGGGGGTTTGTCAGTTTTATTAATCTTTTCAAGGAACCAGCTCTTTGTTGCTATTGTGTTTTTGTTCTCTAGTACATTTAATTCTGCTCTAAGTTTTATTATTTCCTTCCTTCTGCTGACTTTGGGTTTCATTTGTTCTTTTTTTAGTTCTTTAAGATGTAATGTTAGATTGTGTATTTGGGATATTTCTTATTTCTTGAGATAAGCCTGTAATGATATAAATTTTCCTCATAATACTGCTTTTGCAGTATCCTAATAATTTTGATATGATGTATTTTTATTCTCATTTGTGTCTATGTATCTTTTGATCCCTCCTGTTATTTTTTCTTTGACCTAGGTGTTCTCTAATAGTATGTTGTTTAATCTCCACATATTTGTGGTTTTTCTTACTTTTTGCAGTTGATGTCTAGTTTGAAAGCATTATGGTCAGAGAATATGCTTGGTATGATTTCAGTCTTCTGAAATTTTCTGGGGCTGGCCGAGTGGCGCAGTGGTTAAGAGCTGGCTTGGGATGCCAGCAGCCCTGGTTTGGATCCCACATGAGGGCCAATGACACTGCCCTCTTAAACAAAAAAAAGTTTAAAATTTTCTGAGGCTAGTTTTGTGTCCCAACATGTGATCTATTCTTGAGAATATTCCATGTGCACTAGAGAAGAATGTATAATCTGATGTTCTGGGATGAAAGGCTTTGTAAATGTCAATTGTGTGCATTTGGTCTAATGTATCTTTTAAGGTTATTTCCTTATTGATCTTTTGCTTGGTTGATCTATCTATAGCTGTCAGTGGTGTGTTTAGGTCCCATACAATAATTGTGTTTTTATCAGTTTCTCCCTTTAATTCTATTAGTAATTGTTTTATATATTTTGGTGTTCCTTGATTGGGATCATATATATTGATATGTATTATGTTGTCCTGTTGTATTGTCCCTTTTATCATTATGAAATGTCCATCTTTGTCTCTTGTTCCTTTTTTGATCTTGAAGTCTGTTTTGTCAGATATAAGTATGGCTGTACCTGCTTTTCTCTAGATGCTATTCACTTGGAGTATCGTTTTTCACGCTTTCACTTCTAGTGTGTATTTGCCCTTGTAACTGAGATGTGTCTCTTGATGGCAAAATATGGTTGGGTTTTGTTTTTTGATCCAGTCTGCTACTCTGTGCCTTTTTATTGGTGGGTTCAGTCCATTTACATTTAGGGTGATTATTGCTATATGAGGATTTCCTGTAGCCATTTTATCTTGTGTTTTCTGGTAGCTCAGTGTCTCCATTGTTTCTTTTCCTTTGTGTTTCTGTTAGTTTTGTTTGGCAGTATTCTATGATTTTTTTCCCCCCCTGTTTCCTTTTTTTTTATGTTGCGTGTCTCAGTTCTGGATTTTTTTTTTTTGAGTAGTTACCATTAAGTTTATGTTAAAGAAAGTTTCATATAGACAGTAGTTCTTTTTCTTCAGCATGCATCTTATTCTCCATTCCCCTTTGCAAATTCAGACTTTTACTCTCTCCCCTTTTGTTTTTGTTTTTACAAATTATCCCTGTTTATGCTGTGAGTTCATTTCTGAATTGCAGTAGCAAATTTCTTCTTCTCTTTTTCCTTTTTTATGTTTCTATCTCCTTTACCCTTTATGTTATGTTTAAGTATATTGTGTCCTATTCTGTGTAGGCTTCTGTCTGTTAGTAATCTTACTTATGGTTTTGTATCCTTTTGTCTTTTTGTTTCAGGTAGGATAGCCTCCTTCAGTATTTCTTGTATTGCAGGCTTTGTGGGGGGAAAATTCCCTCAGCTTCTGTATAACTGGAAAGGTCTTTATTCCTCCTTCATATCTAAAGGATAATGTTTCTGGATATATTGTTCTTGGTTGGTAATTTCTGTATGTCAGTAGTTTGAATATTTGATTCCACTTTTTCCTGGCTTGTAGAGTTTCTGATGAACTATCTGATGGCTATCTAATGGGCATTTTTTTTTTTCAGGTTACCATATTTTCTCTGGCTACCTTAATTATTCTTTCTTTGTCATTAATATTTGACAGTTTCAATATAATGTGCATTGGAGAAGGCCTTTTAGGATTGTGATAATTGGGTGGTCTGTTTGCTTTTTAGATTCGAGGATCCAGTTCTTTCCAAAGGTTTGGGAAGTTCTTATCAACAATTTGTTTGAATAGGCTTTCTGTACTCTTCCTCTCTTCTCCATCTGGTATACCCATTCTTCTTCTTCTTCTTCTTCTTCTTCTTCTTCTTCTTCTTCTTCTTCCTTCTTCCTTCTTCCTTCTTCCTTCTTCCTTCTTCCTTCTTCTTTCTTCCTTCTTCTTCTGATTTCATTGGGGAATTGGGGGAGGGGAATAGACAAGTTGTTGTCCTTCAGTCTTAGTTGTGGGGGGCACAGCAAGCTCAGCTCCCAAGTCCAGCCGCGCCACACAGCTTAAAGTGCCGTGTTCAACTAGTTGCAGGTGGTGTAGCCAGCATCCCATGCAGGAGTCAAACCAGCAGCCTTGTTAGGAGCGCATGCTGTATCCCCTGAGCCACCCTAGCAGCAGCTCAGCTCAAGGTGCTGAGTTCAGTCTTTAATTGCGGGTGGGCATAGCCCAGCATTCAAACCAGCAGCCTTATTGTTAGGAGCATGTGCTCTCACCAGATGAGCCATCCTGCCACCTGTTGGCAGCTCAACGACAGCTCATCTCAGGGCATAGCATCACTGACCCATGTGGGAATCGAGCCAGTGACCCTGTTGCTCAGAGCTCGCACTCTTAGGCAAGCTCTTAACCAACTGAGCCACTCGGCCGGCCCCCTTTTTGTTTTTTGTTTTTAAAGATTTTATTGGGGAATTGGGGGAGGGGAACAATCAGGGAAGGGGAACAGACAAGTTGCTGTCCTTCTGTCCTTTAGTCTAGTTGTGGAGGACGTCACTTCACTGGCCCATGTTGGTATCATTGTGCTCTTCCCTGGTGAGGCAGTCGCTTGTGGGCCATTGGACGGCCACTCACAGTGGCTCATGGCATCTCACACCAGCTGCCAGCCACTCACACTGGCTGCCGGCCACTCACGGTAGCCTATGGCAGCCCACTGCAGTAGGGGCTGCAGCCTACATTGTCACTGGCGACTCATAGCAGCCCAGCTCCAGGTTGAGCTGTTGTTCACCACCTTAGCTATAGAGGGTGCAGCATCACTGGCCCTCATGTGGGATCCAAACCGGGCTCCTGCTGCTCAGAGTTGGTGTCCTAGGCCAACTCTTAACCAACGTGCCACTTGGCCGGCCCCGCCTTTTTTCTTTTTCTTTTTTTTTTTAAAAGATTTTATTGGGGAATTGGGGGAGAGGAACAGTGTTGGGGAATCGGGGAAAAGGAACAGACAAGTTGCTGTCTTTTTGTTCTTCAGTCTAGTTGTGGAGGACGTTGCTCCACTGGCCCATGTTGGTATCATTATTGCGCTCTTCTCGGATGAGGCAGATCAGTCGCCGGCCTCTGGATGGTCGCTCACTGCGGCTATTGGCAGCTTACGTTGGCTGCCGGCCACTCACTGTAGCCTTTGGCAGCCCACTGCAGCAGGGGCTGCAGCCTATACTGTTGCTGGGGCTTGCACAGCCCAGCTCCAGGTGGAGCTGTTGTTAGTTGTAGAGGGCAGTGTCATTGGCCCTCATATGTGGGATCCGAACCGGGGCTGCTGGCATCCCAAAACCAGCTCTTAACCAATGCGCCACTCGGCCAGCCCCATTATTCTTATATTGCTCTTTCTGATGGAGTCAGATAGTTCTTGTAGAGTTCTTTCACTTATTTTAACTCTCAAGTCTCTCTCTTCTTCCATCTGTGTCATTTCCATATTTCTATCTTCAATATCACTAATTCTTCCCACTACAGGGTCAACTGTATTTCCTAAGCTTGATATTTCATTCTTCATGCCTTTTATTGAGTTCTTCAGTACCAGAATTTCTATTTGATTGTTTTTTAAAATTTTAGTCTCTTTGGGAAAGTATTCATTTTGTTCACTGAATTTATTTCTGAGTTCACTAACCTACCTGTTTGAGTTTTTTTGCATCTCATTGAGTTTTTTTCATAGTTGCAGTCTTGAATTCCCTGTCATTAAGGTCATATATTTCCATGTCTTTAGGTTTATTTTGTGGAGATTTTTCATTTTCTTTCTGAGCTGCCTTGTTACCTTGGTTATTCATAGTATTGGGTCATCGGGAAAGTTATGATGTATTTTTCTATGTTTTTCAATGCAAAAATGCATCATGACTTTCCTGACAACCCAATATTTCATGGATTATATATCTCTTCCTGGGCATCTGTGGGAGTGAACTCTGAAGAAGGTTGTTATGGAGAGGTCTTCCTTTTGTTTTCTAGTAGGTAGCCCTGGAGCATTTTATTTTCTTTCTCACAGTGGAAGAATTTCTGGGGAGATGGGCATCTCTGCGACCAGCTCACCTCCATCTCAGGGCACCACACCACACAGTGTGATGGGCAATGGGGTTCTGAGCCTCTGAAATTCCAGTGCTACCCCTACAGTCAGATGCAGAGCTGTGAACCTCAGCAGTTCTGGGTGCCCCTGCTGGGATCAGCCAGGAAAGGTCGGTCAGGATGGGGTGGGCTGGGAGAGGCCCCTGTCTTTGTTTTTCTGTCTTTATTCTCCTCCAATTAATGGTGACTGCCAGACCACAGCTGTCTTGCCCCTATAGCTCCTCTCTTGTCACTGGAATTAGCTGCAGTGTGTATCCGCCTCTCAGGAACTGTCTCTCCAGTTCTCAGAGCTGTAGATATTCTGCTCTTTAATCCAACACTGCTACCGTTTTTTTTTTTTCTGGGGCCTGTTGCTAACAGTGGGAGGGTGTGTGTGTGTGGGGGGGGTCGGGGAGGGTGGGGGGAGGCAGCCAGGTTCCATGGCTTTATTTCCTGCCTGACAGTGAGGGCTGTTGGACCACAGTTGTCACACTTCTGTATTTGGTCATTGCCCTGAGGCCTCTGCCTCATCACTGGATTTAGGCAGGATTGCTGGGGCCACAGAGAGTGCATCTGCAATCTCAATTCTCCCCTGTCTTCTCCAGAGACTGCAGTAAGCTCTGGGCTGCATCCTGCAGCCCCTGTCTGCACACTTCTTCCTTTCCTCCTCCCTTTTTTGCCCCAATTGGCCCACTTTCAGATGTTTCAATGCACGGATTTCTCAGACATGTTTGTGTGTTGCGTGGGGAATCCTTTGTTGAATTATAGCTGTTCAACTTGTTGTAACCTGACGGGGAGAGATCAAGGGGGACCCCTCATGCTGCCATGTTTCTGATATCATCCTGGGAATAGTATGGAATAGTATGATTTATGGAAAGAATACTGGATTTAGAGCCAGAGAGACCTAGGTTTAAAACTGCATTGAAAATGGGAATAATTATGCCTATCAAGTGGGCTTGTTGGGAGGGTGATATATAGATGTATATAAAGTGCTTAGCAAGCATCAGGCACATGTAATAGGTCCTCAAGAGATTTTAGCTCCCCTTTTCTGTCTCTCTCCCTTTGGTCTAGTCCCAGAAAGACTTTTAAAGACTATGATCCATAAATTGTTAAATAGAGAAAGAAAACCTCAAAGCCGAATCATGGCAGCGGAGGTATGACGTGGATCAGTAAATAGCACTTGTGTTTATCAGAGCAAGCATGACGCTGGGACTTTTGAACAGTAGTACAGTACCTTGTGTAGGAATTGAGGAATAATGTTCCTATTATGCTTGTCTGTGGTTAGTCTATTACTAAAAAGAGGGACCAAACTGATTTCTAAAATCCTTAGGTTCAAAACTTTCTGTTTTGACCTCTACGATTTATGTTTTCCTTATTTTTAGTTAAAAATGTCACCTAAGCCCAGCTTTTCCTCATATTATTTCTTCTACTAGTTTTATTCTGTTCTCCATGGCAAACTCTCTTTTATTTCCATCAATGCCAATTCAAATAGTTATGATAGGTAGATGGAGAGTGTGTCAAATTTTGATAGATCCACTGATTTCCTTGAGTTCTCCACTGATTTCTTTTAGGATATGACTAGGTAGGCCAGTTATTCTCCAGTCCCCCAGCTGTCACCCCTTATCTAATTATGATACAGAGGACAGAGAATTGTGACCATTTTTTCCTTTTCCTCTGAGGACAGAGGAAGAACAAATGCTTTCAGAATATAGCATGACTGATTTAGGATCAAACAACAGGATCTATCTGAGCCGAGTAGTAGGCTTATTATGGTCAAAAGCTAGAAGTCATTTTATAGCCACATCAGTTTAGTTCCCTTTGATAGCATCTATTTGGGGTATAAAATATACAAGAAATTGGATAATGTACAAAAACAACTACTTCCTCAAGGAATTTGAACCCAGAGAGGGGATAGACATGAACGAGCATGGCACTTGTCTGATAGGGACAGTATAGGTACATGTAGAAGCAACAAAGGGTGCAAGGATGACAGGGCTGAGACAGGTGAGGGGTGATGATATAGGGCACCTATTGAAGAATAAATGAGAGTATGTGTAGAAGGTTAAAGAGGGTATTTTAAGTAGAGGAATGTGTACACAGAGACAGGGAGACATGGACTAGCATGGCTTTTCCAGTGAATTCCAAGTAATTAAATATTGCTAGATTGTTAAGTACAAAGGCTGTTGTGAGGTCTGGCTGTGCCAAGGTAGGTTATGGAATCTTTTTCTTTGGAGTCTTAAAAATCAAAATAAAGCACCTATATTTGCTTACTATGGTTTGGATAGTTTTTATGCCAGAGGTAGAGACATATACTAGATATCTCCAATAACAGTCAATGACTACTGGTTCGGTCCCACATATGAGAGTTAGTAACACCGCCCTCAAAAAAAAAAACAAAAAACCAAAAACAAAAGTCAATGACTGGGCCAGCTGAGTGGCTCAGTTGATTAAGAGTTGACTTAGAGCGCATGCTCTGAGCAGCGGGGCTGCCGGTTCGATCCCATATGGGCCAGTGGTGCTGTGCCCTAGCTGAGCTGTCGCTGAGCTGCCAACAGGTGGCAGGATGGCTCAGCTGGTATAACAACAAGATTGCCTGTTCGATGGTGGGCTATGCCCACCCTCAACTAAGACTGAACTCAGCATCTTGAGCTGAGCTGCCGCTTCAATGGCTAAGTGGATAGGGCATGCGCTCTTAACAGCAAGGCTGTTGGTTCGACTCCCACCTGCAACTAAAATTGAACACAGCACCTTGAGCTTAGGGGCCACGAGCTGCCCATGGGAGCCAGATGGCTACTGGCACCCTCCACAACGAAGCCTGAAGAACAACAACTTGGCTGTTGCCCTCCCCTAATTCCCCAATAAAACCTTAAAAAAAAAAAAGTCAATGACTATTATGTAAACATTGAAATTGTATTCCATTAATTTAAAAGGAAGGACTCAAACTTTGTACTCTTCTATATTTGCTCTTTTGGTATGGACATTTTTCAAGTCACCTGACTAAAGCAGCCTATTATATGGGATTCTGCTCCCTCCTAGTGAAACAAATGCCTTCATAAAATGCAGTGCACATTCAGTGTCACCCTTTCCTAGTGAGGGGGGTGGTTTCTTTTGGAGCAGGGGTGGCCCCTTCAGAATCAATGTAATAGTCAGAGAAAATGAAGGGTGGCCTTTCCTTGTCTACTTTTGGCTGCCTAGGAGTGAAGTGGACTCTTGGATTTTGTATACCTTTAAACTGTCCATGTTGCCTGTTTCACGGCTTTCCCAGGCCAAAGAACTGGATAGTCAGTTTATAGTTCTAAGAACTGGAGCGGGACTGCTGTGCAAGCAGTTGCACGCTTTTTATGGAACAGGGAATGTTGTTTAGGGAAT
This sequence comes from Aselliscus stoliczkanus, assembly GCA_033961575.1. Classification (NCBI taxonomy): domain Eukaryota; kingdom Metazoa; phylum Chordata; class Mammalia; order Chiroptera; family Hipposideridae; genus Aselliscus; species Aselliscus stoliczkanus. Next base: position 118,668,107 of record CM066727.1, on the reverse strand, counting down.
TTAGGCAGCTGGAACCTGCCGCCTTCGCAATTTGGACTAAGGAAGAATTTCGGAGTGAGAAAATAAAGCTCATTATATAATTTCATTTGGGCATTTAGGAGGCTGAGAAGGGAGGGGATGAGGTATTATGAAGACAAGCCGGAGAGTTTCATAAACAGCTCCTTCTCTGCTCCGTTTTACTGTAAGAGCTGGATTTAAACGGGGTGATCACGTGGCCAAATTTGAAAAGGGCAGTCATGTTCTTTTGCTGCTTCTTAGCTCTTTTGTCAGTTGGAGCAAAACAACAGCGCTGCTCATTTTTTGCAGGGTTAGAGGAAAAAGGAAGGACTGGCAGAAGAGTGGGGTGGGAAGCTGAAGGAGAGTGGAGAGGCCAAACGTGTCAAGCTGTGGGGACAAGGACCTGAAGGGGGCCTGCTCGGCCTTGGGGATGGGACCTGGAGCTCGGCCTTTCTGAAGCCTGCTGACAACCTCATCCTAATTTAGTCTTTTGTGGAATCTTCCATGAGATGCAGTTGCCAACTTCAGCCTTCCTAGAGAATAGAGCCTGCTGACTGTTATGACGTCTATCCAGAAGAGCTGGCAAAGCAGGTCCCCTCCTTAGAACCAGGATAGCACTGACATGAAATGAAAATCCTCTCCTCCTTTAAGAAAACCACTCGGTTCCTCCCACCTGCCTCACACCACCCTCACTCCCACCCGCCGGCCGCCTGCGAAAGAAAACACCAGCCCTCAGCAAAAGCTAAAATTGACATCACTGTAACCTTTGGTCATTCTGTTTTGTCCATAGAGTGTCAACCTTTTGTTTTATCTTCATAAACAACAGATATTTTATTTCTTGCCAGAAAAATCACAAAAGATAGCAGGGACCACATTCAAACAGAGTCAAAATCATTAGCAAGTCAGAGTCAGGCTTAAATAAAGAAAAAAGGAAAACAAAATGAAAAAAGGAAAGAAAAAAAAATGTGCCCTTTCGTTGGCTTTAAAATGTGTCTTAAGGGGAAATCATTTAGGCTACTGGAGGCTTCTTTCTTCATCAGACTGACTTACGTTAGTGAAGTGTGATTTTGAAAGCATACGGGGAGTTTGGGAATAGGGATGTCTACGTTTTTTATTTTTTCCCTTCTTCTCACGGCAAAATATATAAGGATCTGATTGTAGAGACACTTGACTGATTGACTCTGCCCGATGATCAGGATATAAAGCAAATGTGGTGCCACCTGATGGGCAGCTGCTCTGATACAGAACCAGGCTGGCTGTGCTTACTTTCTCCCCATCTCGCTCCAGCACTCAAATGTGAAGACTGACCAGTGGTAATACAGCCTGTTCTTCAAAAAATGTGTACCCTGCTCATTTCCAACACAGATTTGAGGTTGGTACCCACTAATCTTCACAGGGCATGTGTATTCAAAATATATAACATATATTATTTAAAACCTAATACAATGTGTTATTTAGGTTTTATTAAATTATCCTGCTTACTAAGGTATGCTTATGGGTTAAATTGTCAGAACTACTGAGATTTAGATTATCCAGCTTTTATTGGCATTGAGAATTTCTTTTAAAAAGCTATTAACATTAAATATCAATATCTTATAGATCTTTCTAGGAAAATATTATTATCAAAAACAGCCAGGTTATCTCCTACAGTTGGTGTTTTCTATTATCTTGGTTCTCAGAGCTATGACAATGTCATTGAATTTCAGTAATTCAAAAAGACAAGTAAAAATAGAACTTGTAGTTTTAAAATGGGGAAAGGGGAAAATCCTGGAAGTTGTCTTCTGTGTTTAAAGTTGTCGTCCTCATCTTAAAACCAGAAAAAAAAAACAGAAACTTATTTTTCATTTATTAAGAAAGAAAACTGAGCTTGTTCTTTTGAATTAATACAAAGACCGTATTTTATAGATAAACACTAATAATCATTGTGAAGGCTACTAATGACAACTCTCTTGATTTATTGTAGACATGCCTTCAATTATCTTCTTTATTACCAATCACCTTTAATAATAAGAGGGCTTTCATTAAAACATTTAAATCATTTTATTTTGAAGCATCTACTTTTGAAGTTTGCTGATTTTTATAGCATAAAATACAAACATTTTTATTTTAGGATACAAATTATGAACTAAAACTTTACTGGGTGCATTTGGCTAAAGACACAAAAGTATATAGAAGGTAAAGTATATTTAACTAATACTGTACACATTTTTTAAAACAGTATATGACATTTGGATTCAGAGTTTTAACTAGTAGTAACATCACCTGTTTAGTAATGATTAAAAAAAAATAATAAATCTACAGAGGCAGACCAGGCACTTACTAGAAATTTAACTTCAATAAGCTGAAATTAGGTAGATAGTAAGGAAAATTAGAATAACTTTTTTATCAGCATCTAAATATTTCTCCTTTTCTTTAACATTACAGTTAAGTTTGAAGAAATCCCAGAAATGAGATACTAATAAGCTGTGTGAAAGGAATTCTGAGGATTATAAGCTATCGACATTTTTCTATGGCATGAAGACTTTTTTTTTCAAAAGATAATTTGGGGAGGGATTTTTAAATATGTTAATCTTCCTTAATGTGTGGTTTACCAAAAGTTTTATTTTTAATAAAATTTTTTTAAAGAAGCTTTCTGAGTCAATTCATTTTTGTTTGTAGTTTTCTGTTACTGTGATTAACACATGAAAATAACATAGAATGGAATATATTTCTGTGATATATTCTTAACACCAGTACCTACCTAGAAAATGTAGGAGTCATAATCATTTTGAAATTCTCTGGTCATTTTTTTTTAACGCCAGCATTAACTAATAATTTTGTGTGACTTGATACTTATTCTTGTCACAGCAGTTTAGTTATTTTTGTGTAACTTACTAATAGTTAGAAATAAGTCTATTTGTGATATCAAAAAAAGTATATGCATTTCATAATTTTGTTGTGTCAAATACTTAATACCTGTTAAAAGCTGTTTGACTTTCGGTTTTAAAACAGCTCTAGTTTGGTGAGTCCTGCAAAGATTCTGGCTTTCTCCGTGGCCTGCCAGCCAAATAATTTTTGCAGCATTTTTCTTTGCTTTCTTATAAACACTTAAAATTTTTACTTGCTTTTCTGTAAGTCCAGCCATTAAATTAGAAAGCACTGAAGTTACTATGAAATTGCCCTTTCGTTTTTCATCTATCAGGGAGGAATGATAGATTTTGTGTATCCCTTGTGAGTTGTTAAAACAGAAATACTTAGGGCTGCTTTTTTCATGGAGCTGTATACTTTTCTTATTACAGATGAAATGATTTGGTCTGACTGCCTTGCTTTAAAATGAGTTTTGTTGCTTTCACACTTAGGCAAAGATGTTTAATTTTATTTTTGTTGAGAATATCGTGTAATATTCTTCTCCTCAATTCATACTCCTAAGTTTGGGATAAGTTTAGAATCCTTTTAGGACTGCAGAATACTGTCTGATTTACTAGAAAGCATGACACATGTAAAATAATGGCTAAGGATTATGGAGTCCATCCAGCCTTAAAAGTTACCAAGGAAACAAAGTTAAAATATCAAGGAAAGTGCTACTACTACTAAAAACTTTATTTCCTCTTTAAAAAGGAGGATATCTCATAGGAAGCCTTGGATCTTATTCTCAGCTATCAAGACTGTTTAAATATGAAAGTAAAGATAACGTGAAAGTGTAATATATTCTGTACTTAAGGCTCACCATTCCCAAGGTGTTTGTTTATTAATCTTGGTTTGAATTGACAAATAACATGAGATTAATAAGCAGATAGGGGCGATGAGGTTTAGAAAGAGGAGGCTGATAAAATATTACTCATAAGCCTTTCTGCTTCTGTTTTTGACTCTCTGGAAATGCTATTAGTTTTACTCTTTTGTGTTCTTATAGCAGTGGTCAAAGTAAATAGGCTTAGAAATAAAGCATATATTATTTTCTCTTTGGTAAAATAAGGGGGCTGGACCGTGTTATTTCTAAGCAGTTTCCAGAGACATGAAGCTCCGATTCTGAACTCTTATTACTTAGTGAGGGCTCCACCTTTCCAATCTGCCTGCCATGCTTTTTTGTTATCTGATTTGCAAGTCAATGTTATGGAAAGTTCTCCATTGTAATGCAAAAAACCCCAGCTTCAGGTCCTTGCTGATATCAACAACCCGAAGATGCAATTCAAACCACCTTGGAAAGAAAAGTCTTTTTAAAAGATGGCAAACTTTGCTTTCATGTTAGCTCCAAATGAATTCTCAAGTAACATCTGGCAGAGCAGGGTAATTCAATCTATTTTAATGCAAAGATTTTCCAAGAAGGCAGGAAACAGTCAAGGGGAAAGCTTTTGGGCATCTGCTGTTTCGTTTCCAGATCCCTTGTGTTAATTTAATGTTTCTAGGGAACCGGGTTCTTATTTTTTTCTCAGAATCCCTTCTCTAGGAACTGGTGAGTGCTGTGGCGCTGTGCAAACAGCAGATAAGCCGACAGAGTTTGGCTTGGTGCGCGCCGCGGTCCTGTGCTGCCTTGTCTGGGAGGCGGCAGGTCACCCTGCAGCCCCAAGGGGCACCCGGGGTGTGATCTGCGGGTGACGGGGCAGTTTCCCTTTGTTCCCTGCACGTACGCAAAGGCGGCACCCGAGTGACAAAGGTATATATGAAAGACGTGTTTATTTGCATTTGTCCAATTTGGCCCTAGTGAAAGGTAAATATGAAGTGATTGGCTCGTCCTCAGGCCACCAAAACCGGTGAAACTCTGCCAGTTTTATGGAAACCAAACCTAACACGAACCTGAGTGAAATGCGAATCTTACATAAACACTTGGATTTGTGTTTGGGAAAGCGAACACTGGGAAAATTGGCATTCCTTATGACAGCCTGCTGCCTGTCTTCCCTAAATTAGCAATCCCAGGTAGCTGGGAAATTTGCTGTCTGATGAGCAGGTTCCCCTGCTTTTGTTCTGAAGGGGCAAATGGTACAGACTAGTAGAGCCAGGTATGGACAAATTGTGTTCCCCGTCCCTTCCCATCAGAGCAGGTTAGCCAGGCCTTTCTCTGGCTGCCATTCTCATCTCCCGCCTCAGAACCAGAAGGGTGCATCCAGACTTCACTTTTGAAAAGGAGTGCTGCAGTATTAGAAATAAAAGGCTGCCCTTTAAAATGGTTTCATTTTTGTATATTCGTATCTGCTATTCCTGTTTAGAAACTTAGAATGCTAGTAATTCATGTTGCTGTGAAAATTGCCCTGCTTACCTAATGTTAAAGATTAATGAGTTCACGTGGCCCGTGGAATAATAGTAATTTAACTCATACTCTGATAAGCCAGTGTTCTTGTAGCAGTCCATATAACTGTTACTAAGTAGATGGAATCTCAGAATTTCGGAGTTAGAATAGAGTGTAGAGGTCATTTAGGCCAATTTTTCTTGGAATTGTAAGAAACTCTTTATAACATTTCTTTCTGACTGCTTTTTCAGGCAGTCCATTGCTTTGTTGGAAAGCTCTAGTTGTTAGAATGTTATTCCTTACATTAAATTGAATTCTCTGTGTAATTGTCCCTCTTGGTTCTTGTTCTTTCTTAAATAATAAAAACCTAAAATTATTCATATATTTTAGTGAGTGTGGTATATACTTGAAGACCATGAGAACATAAGAAATTAGATTCATAGTAATGATAACCACATTTTGGGCTCCAAATCCTTGCTTTATGCCATATGAAACTTCTTTTGAACTGCTTAGTTCAAGGTAGTACTTGAGATTAAACAATAAAATGTTTATTGGCAACGTATTTAAAAAACAATCCCTTTGATGATTTCACACATATCCTAAATTTCTGTTCTATGTAATAAAAAAAATGTTCTGTGCTTTAGCTGAAATCATTAAGTAAAGATAAATGAGTTTAACAGACTCAGAAATGCTAATCCTTTGGTTCATTTTTGCTTTGTATTCGTTTTCTGTTGCTGCTGTAACAAATTACCTCAAAATTAGTAGCTTACAACAACATTCATTTATCATTCCCCATTTCTGTGGTCAGAAGTTTGGCACAGTGTGGCTCTTCCGGGCTTCTGCTCAGGGCCTCACAAGGCCAATGTCAAGGTGTCAGCAGGCCGGGACTTTTATCTGGAGGTCCTGGAGGAGAATCTTCCAGGGGCATTGGCAGAATTCAGCTCCATGTGATTGTAGGACTGAGGCACTGCCTCCTTGCTAGCTGTTAGCCAGGTGTCTTCCTCAGCTCAATATTCCTTAGCTTATGATCATCTTCCATCTTCAAAGCCAGCAATCGTGAGTGGAATCCTCATGCTTCAAATATCTCTGCCTTCCCTTTCTGTTTTCTTCTATGGTTTTTAATGGACTCATGTGATTATATTGGGCCCACCTGGATAATCCAGGATAATTTCTCTAAGGTCAACTGATTAGCAACCTTAATTACATGGCAAAGTCCCTTCATAGCAATTACCTAGGTTAGTGCTTGTTTGAATGACCAGGGGATGATAATCTTTGGGGGGACATTTTTAGAATTCTGCGTACCACACCTTTCTAGGTACAGCTTTCCTGTGATAAAAATAGTTGCAACCCATCATTTTAAACAGATTTTATTTTATTTTATTTTTTTGCTGAGCCATCCTGCCACCTGTTGGCAGCTTAACCGCAGCTCAACTCGGGCTGAGCATTGAACTGCTTTTGCTCAGAGCTCAGCTTGCACTCTTGAGTGAGCTCTTAACCAACTGAGCCACTTGGCCGGCCCCTTAAACAGATTTTAAGCATCTTAATTCTCAAAATTTTTAAGGTAAAATTAAAATTAAAAAGTCAAGATAACATAAAATATTACTTACAAAGAATTTTTAGATGTTTAGTAAAACAATAAACATTCATCTATAAGTTGTTTTATTTAAAAACTCAAAGTTTCTACATTGTAAAATCTTCCCCAATCTTCTTGTTTTGTTTTGTTTTTGGCATCATAATAGGGTAGTAGCATTAGATAGAAGTCAGTTTATAGAACCATACTATATATACTACTAACAGTTGTATTTTAAAAAGAATAGTTTTCTTTTGCAGTCTCATTTTAGCCTTGAAGAGTTTCTGATATATTCAAATCAGATTCTACTGGAGTCCAGTTTTGGATAAATAACAAGGTCCCCTTGACCTAGCTGCTGGTTACTCATTCCTAGAATGTCCTTGAATATGCAATTTCTTAGTTGTAGGGCACATGTAAACCCCTCTACACCTCTTGTCAAGCTGTATGGTTCTTACAGCTTGGGGCTGGCGGAGGGTAGGCTTATATTATGTGTCCTAATTTCCTATTTATTACTTCTAATTTTTCCCTTCAGAAATTTTAACTAGACAGCTATTCAGAAGTATGGATTGTATGCAGGAAAATTCTAGTGCTTTGGAACTACTGAAGAAAAAAACAATTAAAGGACGTTCACCAGATGTAGCAGTAGAACAGAAAGTGTTTGGCTCTTGGGGGAGTTTTATGAATACTCTTTAGGACTTCCCCATCTTTTTCCAGTAACTCTAGTGTCTTGCAGAACTACAGTAAGTGAGGAGACCTGATGCAAGAAGAGGGGATCTCACAGTCTCAGACCCTGCTGTGGTACCAAGGGGTAGTAACTGATGGTCTGGAGTTAAGGGGTGGAGGATAGGCAGCTGAGGCTGGAAACTCAGCCTCCTCAGCCTTCCAGGTAATGCGATGATCGAATCTCAACCACATGTCTTTGTGATGGTAACTAGTTGGAAGAAACAACATAGCGAAGGTGCTTCTTTGCTTTTCCTAATTTATGATCATTTTCATGTCATGAATGATGGTCATGGCCATTCAGTATAGAAGGTTTTAATTACGGCTCAGAATCTGTGCAGTTGATCAAGTAGAATGATGTTGAGTTCTGTTATTACTGTAGTTTCTATAGCTGGAAGTAGATGGATCCATGCCAGTACATTATTAAGTCTGCAATTATTTGTTTATCCATATTTCACCTTATTACCAAAAGATTTCAAGGCAATTTACACATATGTGCACACCCACCACCACTACTACCACCACCACCACATAAAATGAATAAATGAAGAAATAGGGCAAAAAGAAAGTAAGGTTGGAAGAAAAATAACAAGGCTGGTTATGGGTTGGGTGAGTGCAAAGAACATATAATATAAAATTATATACAGGTGCTACAGTTAGGCTATATGTTTGGCTCTGATTTTTCTAGCAGCCAAAACAAAATGGGAGAAAGATAATCAGCTACAAGATTCATCACATTCATAAGATGATTATAAGAAGGTTGGAGTTTTCCTTCTGATAGAAAGGTTCACTTTGAGTTGCAACAAAAGTCAAAAACCATAATTTTGGCAGAAATATAAATGAATAGAACAGCAGAATGAAAACAGTTAACAGGATTTCTAGTTTTACTCCTCTTCCTTGGTCCATGTCCTCATATCCCAGCGCTGTCCTCAGTCCACAGAGAGGCCAAAGAAGATCGGCCATTTTTTTGGGAAGCTGGAGACTTCCCTGAAGATTCTGTGGGAACAGGAAGCAGAATCTGATCATGTTTTTTGCAGGATGGAAAACTTTTATCATGAAGAGTTTTTCTTTATTTATATTTTTATATAGCTTCAACCCCAAAATTAGGGCTGTTCCAAAAGTTCATTTTTAAGTTGCTTGTTTGAAATTAAGAATATATTTCCCCCGCCAAATGCTGTTGTTTATGACCTAATTTCAGACTTGCGATGAAACCAAGGTTCAGAGAGGTTAAATTTGAATAAATACAGGTCTGCAATTCTGTATTCAAAATCTTTGAGGCCAGATTTTGCTGACTTTGGATTTTTTTTTTTTTTTTTTTGAGAAGGATAATATTGTACATATACCAGTCATTACATAGCACTGCAGTGTGGTCTGGAGCATGATCCTATAATCAAACACATTAATACTTCTGCAGGGAAACTGATGAATATTCACACTCAGTGGGATAAATAAAAACTATAAATAGCCTCATGTCAGTTCAGGTCGGCTTTTGCTGCCAAATAAATTCAGGCCCAATGAGTTCAGGTCAGGTCAGGTTTTGCTGCCAAATGAGTTATGAAAAAACTGGTTTTCAGAGCATTTTGGATTTCAAATTAGTGGATCTCTATTACACTTTTTTAAGGAAAAAATAAAAAAGCCACTGGTATTATAAACCCTAACCACAATGTAATGTTATTTTATGGAAAAATGTGTTGCATTCCAATTAGGGAAGCCAATATTGCCATCAGTCTGTTGCAGCCCTGCAGCAAGAGTGAAGTGTTTTCATGGGGCTGGAGTGGGAGCAGAAGCACCCTCCCATGTAACCCAGGAGGGGCAGGTGCTGGTGAAGATGCAAGGCCAAGGGCAAGGGACTGGTAAGAAGCATGAGACAGGGGAGGATGGAGAGCAGATATTGGAACTTTCTTTCCAGTCTCCTGTTATTCATTTCTCTACTTTTTTTTCCCTACTCTTTTTTGTTTTTGTCTCCCTTTCTTTTTAACTTTTCTTTCCATCGACTGTTAGGGCAGGGAGCATGTCATTTTCCCTCTTTTCTCCTCGCACCAAAACTCCCTGTAAAGTTACACCAACAGATGGAGCCGGAGATATTATCTTTTTTGAAGGTAGTTAAACCTATATCCAGATCTTGCTTCTGTTATCCTTTAGCTGTGTGACCTCAGGTGGTTTGCTCAACTTGTAAAATGGAAAAGAAAAAAACTGGTCTGCTTCCTAGGCTTGTGAAGAACATGTTAGGTTATGTGAAAGAGACTCTCATGAAATGGGTGTTCAGTAAATAGTAGTATCCTTCAGCATTGTTGTCCCCTTTCGTACCTTCCACTAACCTCCCTGTGAACATTGGCTGAGAAGCACAGAGCCAGGCCCTGGGGGGAGCAGCAGTGCATCTGTAAGAGGGTGGGAGAAGCTTCTCAGTTGAAGAGTATGGCAGCTGTGATGGAGCAGTGGTCTGCAAAGGCATAAGGCCCCAAAGTGTGGGTATTTGTGTCTGGCCTGATCGAGGCATCCAGTCCCCCAAGGAGCCTGATCTTGGCATTGGTGAACCCTAGGACATGGAAGTTTCTGGATGAAGAAACAATCTCCAGGCTTTTCTGGGAGTTAGGCTAGAACCAGCTATATTTGGGGCTTACCAGAAGCTGTTTGCAGCCATGAGGGCTGATATTGCCCCACTGGCCAGGGCCTAACAGGAATTGCAGTAAGCCTTTCAAGAAGCCACTAGAAATTTTACAACTCTTTTAGGACTTTGTCATGGGCTGTGTTTGGTGGCTAGTTAGCTCTTCATAGTGACTATATCCATTCTTTCCATGATATTAAGTGCTTGGTGTATGCCAGGCACTGTTCTGGGAATATAATGGTTAAGGACATAGATAAGATCTGTGCTGTCATGGAAACACATGAGGGTACTGTTTAGAAATAATAGGGTGCAGGTGGGTGGGTGTGGATGAGGGCTCCTTGAGATGGGGTAGTCAAGAGAAAGTCTGTCCAAGAGATGACACTGAAGCTGAAACCAGAAGGATAAGTAGGAGTTAGCCATGCCAGAATCATCCGAGATAGAGAGCCGAGCAAGCCCCCAGATGGGGAGGACCTTGCGTGTATTCAGACCTCTGTTGTTGGAGCTTCATGAGCAAAGGGGCGAAGATCAGGCAGGAGGGAAAGGCAGGCTGGGGCTAGACCTGGCTGAGCCTTTTAAGGCCTGGACATGAGTGTGGATTTCATTCAAAGAACAAGAAGCCCCAGAAGGTTTTTAAGCTGGAAGGGTATGGGAGGGCCATGGTTTGCATGAGTCCACTTTGGCTCTTAGGCGGTCGTCATGCAGTATTAAAAACTGGTAGAGTGCTAGGCTCCTTTGGAATAGTCCAGTGTTTCCTTGTTTTCAACTCAAATGTGAATAATTTGAAGTCACATGTCCCTCTTTATCTTTTAGATTTTCTCTTCAAATCCAGTAAACTATCATTAATTTAGCTTTTTGGTGAAAGAATGCATGACCAGGCACCTCAGTAATATTGAGCAATTCACCTGTTACCTGTTTTTTGTTTGTTTGTTTGTTTGTTTGTTTCCTACTATGGATTTCATCTGTTTATCTTCCAAACACACCATCCTTTGCTGCCAGCATTGGCTTGCTTTCTCTTCTAATCCTTTCTCTTTTCTTCTCACAATTTTGCAATTGTGATAGATTTTTTGTGTTCATCCATTTCTTTTATGACTTTTGGGGCATTCTCTCTTGGTTACATAGATTTCCTTTATAGAAAACAGTTCAATATAACAAACCAAATACATCTCCTTGTGCATAATAGGTACTTAGTGAAGTTTTTGAGAGATGTTGAAGAGATAGTCCCCAAATATAAATCTTGCTTCTTTTGCTTTTTAAAAAAAGCAAGAACATAATTATAGAAAAGTAGATTCTGAGTTGTATACCATAAGTACATGACCAATAGCATAGGAAGCCACTAAATACAGATCACAAAAACCTCACCAATCGTATTTGGAAGTTCAGTGCTGAATGGTGTTTATTTCATCAAAGATACTTTACCTACCATGAGGGCAGGCTGTCACCAGCTGATGTAAAGTTCAATTAAAGTCACCATTAACTGAAACCTACATTAGTATGTGTTCTTCCCCATTAAAAACTGTCAAGAAAAGGAAGATTGATACTGTATTTGAACAGATAAAACATTAAGAGAAGAACTAAGGAAATAAAACATTTATTTAGTGCCTTTTGATAAATTGTTAACTTCTCAATTGCTGCTTAAAGGAATCATAGTACTGACTTTTATCAAGGTTTTAGTATAATGCTTTACACGCTTGATACTAAATCCTCACCTTTGACTGCTCCTCTCAGGATAGCTCTGGAATTTAATCTTCTTTCCAGAGCTTTATTCTCAACTTCAGTGTTTTTCATACTATAGTCATGTAAGGGTATTTATATACATGGTTTGTTAGGAACAGCCCTGTTTTATGCCTGTTTTTTCAATACCATTCTTAATAGGGCTCCTTTTTATTACCAGAGGGATCACTGTTTTTGTGATAAATTATATGGCCACCCTACTTTACTGTGACCAGATGTGGTTAAGACTTAGTAACGCAAATCTTGTCTGCCTTCTTTGGTCTCTGTTTCCTTTTTTCCTTCCCTACATGTGGCAGAAGCCAAAAAAAAAAAAAGCCAATGGCCAAATGAGTGTGTTTTCCCAATCAATTCTATTGTCATGTCCCCCTTTTATAAAGAATGGCCTCATTTATTTATTCATACATTATAATAGCTAGCATTTATTGAGCACATACTATGTTCCTGACATTGTTCTTTACTAGGATTAACTCAGTTTTCATAACAAATTTACAAGATACTACTATTATTATCTCCACTTTTCAAGATTGGATAGATGAATAACTTGGGTCACACAATATGGAGCATAGAGCCTAACTTTACAGCCCATGTTGTTAGCTACTAGTTCATATGTATTGTTCATTCAAATGCATTTAGTTGCTGGACCTCATATGAACTGATTGTTAACATCTAATGGTTCATTTGTCAGCTAGCAATGTAACAATATAAAGTTTTATATTAGTTATCGCTGTGTAACAAACTACCCCCATATCTAGCGTCTTAAAACAATAAGCATTAATCTCACACAGCTTCTCTTGGTCAGGGATTCAGAAATACCTTATCTGAAAAGCTCTGGCTTGGGGTCTGTCATGACACATTAAGATGTCAGCTGGGGCTGGAGTCATCTGAAGGCTAGTGCAGAGCTCAAGGATCTGCTTCCATGATGGTTCACTCATGTGGTGTAAATGCCTAGAATTAAGATTTTTGATTGTAATGTAAGTGCCTACCTGATATTAAGCTTTTGATTCCCAAGCCTTCCGTTTCAAAGATATCCACCTTGAATAAACATATTTTTGGCTGTATAACACTAGCAAAACAACTAGATAAGAAACTAGGCCACTCCTCCCCACACCCCCCCAAACATGCACACACCCATGAACTTCCCCTTTTAGAAAGGGGAAAACCCTGGGTACCCTAGATAACTGACCACTAAAGTGACCTGCTTCTCCCTTCCCATGCCCTAATTCCTGCTCTTACTCTTTATTAATCAAAGCGTGAACCCACAAAACCCTAGGTATACCCCACCCTCAGACACTATTAAAAACAGAGCCCAGGTCCTCCCTTCCTTTCTCTCTCCCCCTATGACTGCACTATGTGGCCTTCAGGCATGCCATGTAACCTCCAGGACCTGCGAGAAATAAATCTTGTTCTTCAAAGTTCCCTGATGGTTTGCTGAAGTGTGTCCTGTGATCATAATAAGAACCACAAGGGCCAGTCCAGTGACAACATTAGTTTCAGTCCAGGAAATGTCTGTAAGGACTCACTACAAGTAACACGGGCCCAGGCGAGTGCCTCCTACATTCCTAGCTGATAGCATCATTATCAATAGGCTGAGAGTGACACGACTCACATGGTGCTGGCTGTTGGCAGGTCTCACTTCCTCCCCATTTGGGCCCCTCTTTGAGCTGCTTGAGTGTCTTCCCAGACTAGAGGCTAGCCTTCCCCCAGAGTGAACAGTCCTAAAGAGCAGGGTGGAAGCCACAGTGTCTTTAATGACAATCTTGGAAGTCACACTACTCCTTCATTTCAGCAATATCCTATTGGTTACACAGGCCACCCTGGGTGTGATGGGGTGGGGTAGGGTACGAGGGCTACAAAGTGGTGTGCAAAAACCACCATCATTTTGTGATCTGGCTATCAAAAAAGTACTAACACGAGGTGTGATCAAACCATATGGTGAATGTTTAAATAAAAAAAATTTATTATGGTAAAGGACACATTGCCATTGATCTTCCTTAAAATACTCCCCCTCCCTTTGAACACTTTTATCCCATCATTCTTGCCACTTTTTGAAGCAGTTCTGTAAGTCCTCTTTCCTGAGTGTCTTTAGTTGCGCTGTTGTGGCTGCCTCGATGCCCTGAATCATTTTGATTTTGACTTTAGGGAAGAGCCAGAAGTCGCATGGTGCCAGATCTGGCGAATAAGGTAGATGAGGACACATTGTAATGTTTTTATTTGACAGAAATTGCTGTACAACCAGAAACGATGTGTGACACGGAGCATTGTCATGATGGAGGATGATTTATGGCACACTTTAAAACACACCTTCTCTCAACCATAGCTCACACTCAACCAATTGCACTGAGTAAGTTGAAATCTGTCACACACTGTTACTAAGGTTTGATGCACCGCTTCCTGTATTGAAGATCCTTGTCTTTCTGTTGCATGGCACTTGGCAGCAGCATTCACCATATTTTGTGATCAAAACAGAAGAAAGGCTCTGTGTCACACATTGATTCTGGTATAGCAGTTTCTGTCAAATAAAAACATTATGGTGTGTCTTCATCCACCTTATTCACTGGATCTGGGCTGTGGGACTTCTGGCTCTTCCCCAAAGTCAAAGTGACCATAAAAGGTAAACATTTTGAATTGATTCAGGACATCGAGGCAGCCAGGACACTGTAATCCAACTAAAGACACTCACTAAAGAGGACTTTCAGAACTGTTTTGGAAAGTGCCAAGGATGATGGGATCAGTCTGTTTGAAGCAAGGGGGAGTATTTTGAGGGAGATTAATGGCAATGTGTCTTCTATTGTAATAATTTCTTTTTTTAATTTAAACATTCACCATAGTTTTTGATCACACCTCATCATATGTTATAAAACAAATAATTTTTTAAGGCTTAACTTTTTTTTTTTTTTTAAATTAGTTTCAGGTGTACAACACAATGTAATAGTTATACTCTTTACCCCCCAAAGTGAAAACACCCCTCCCCCAGTTCGCCACCCCACTCCCCCCACATATCATACATACCCATCACAACTCCCCTGACTCCCCTCCACAGTATACTCCACTCCCGTGACCATCCACATATTCAGTTGCAATTGGCATACAATACTATACAACATCAGCTTCAGGTATACAGTGCAGTGATCAAGCCTCTACTCCATCCATGAAGTGGTCTCCCTAACAAGACATGTGACTATCTGACATGCCACAAAATTTTTACAACATTATTATATTCCCCGAACTGTGTTTCATATCCCTGTGGCAATATTGTAGTTGTCTATTTATGCTGTCTACTCCCTTCCCCTTCTCCCCATCCCCACCCACCTCCCAACTAGCAACCCTCAGTTTTTCCTCTACATCTACGGGTCTGTTTACTTTGATCGTTCACTCAGCTCTTCAGACTCCACACACAAGTGAGATCACATGGTACCTGTCCTTCTCCGACTGACTTATTTCTCGCAACATAATAGTCTCTTCACAACATTATCAATTACATTCCCAGAACTGCCCCCATATCCCTGTGGCAACATTGTAGTCCCACATACACTGTCCAAAACCTTCCCCCTCTCCCTCATCACCACTCCCTCCCAGCCAGCAACCATCAGTTTTTCCTTTATATCTGCTTGATATGACTTCAATCTTCTTAAATTGTCTCTCTGGGTTAGCTTGTTTACCCCTTTCTTTTGTTTAAAAAAGCCCTTTTAACATTTCTTGCAATGCTGGCTTGGTGGTAATGAATTCCTTAAGCTTATTCTTTTCTGAGAAGCTCTTTATTTCTCCTTCAATTTTAAGTGATAGCCGTGCTGGGTAGAGCAATCTTGGTTGTAGGCCTTTATTTTGTGTCACTTTGAGTATCTCCTGCCACTCCCTTCTGGCCTGCAGAGTTTCTGTAAACAAGTCAGCTCTTAGTCTAACAGGAGTTCCTTTGTATGTAACCTGCTGTCTTTCTCTTGCAGCCTCTAGGATTCTGTCTCTGTCTTTAACCTTTGCCATTTTAACTATGATGTGTCTTGGTGTGGACCTGTTAGGGTTCCACTTGTTTGGAACTCTCTGCACTTCCTGGGCATGTATGTTGATTTCCTTCACCAGGGTAGGGAAGTTTTCAGTCATTATTTTTTCAAATACATTCTCAACCCCTTGCTTCTTCTCTTCTCCTTCTGGTATTCCTATGATTCGAAGGTGGTTGTGCTTCACCTTGTCCCATAGGGCTCTTAAACTATTTTCATTGTTTTTTATTCTTTGGTCTTTTTGCTGTGCCAACTGGGTGAGTTCTGCTATTTTATCTTCCAAATCACTGATCCGCTCCTCTGCTTCATCTCCTCTACTGGTGATTCCTTCGAGTATGTTCTTCATTTCAGTTATTGTATTCTTTAGTTCTAACAGGTTGTTTTTTATGGTTTCCCTCTTCTTTATGTCCTCGCTAAGTTCCTTAAACATTCTTATCATCAGTGTTGTAAACTCTGTCTCTGAAAGGTTGGATCTCTCTGTTTCATTTGGCTCCATTTCTGGAGATTGATCTTTTACTTGTGACATGTTTCTTTGTTTCCCCATTCTGGCTGTCGCTCTGGGATTGCTTTGATGTATTAGATAGATCACCAGGAGAGTCCTGGCTGGATCACGCAGGCACACAGCTCACAGCCCAACACTCCCAGGAAAACTTCCAGTCTCAGCCTGTCCCAATCAGCCGCTTGCAGATCAGGCCGAGCAGCCCGACAACCAATCACCAGCCTGGCAACTCTGCAAGCGGAGTGCGGAGACCGGGGACCGAGGCCGCTTGCGCACTCCGGCGTCTCAGTGAGCAGCCAGTTGGAGCCGGATCACTCCCACTAGGCGTTTCCATGGCAATGCAGCACATACCGAGTGGAGGGTGGGGATCCTAGGCGGCTCCCCTACTCCTGGGTCTCAGCGTGTTGGAGACGATTGCACCCGCCCTGCGTTTCCCTGGCAACGCAGTATAAGCCGGGCAGAGGGTGGGGATCCAAGACTGCAGGCAAGCGCGCACGCACATACGCACTTCTGCGCCAATTCCACCAGACCAATTAGGTCTCGGACCTGATCCTTCGTGGGAGGGCCCAAGCCTGACAAAATGGCGTCCTCCCTACACCACTCGGGTGCAGGCTCCGCACCACGGGAACAACAGTTTAAAAACCTCCAGCCTTTGCACCAAAGGTGCTCAGTTCAGTCCGTCCCTGCAGGCTCCTGGGCCCGGCTCACACAGCCACTCCCTCCACCAGGAACCAGGTAAGTGCTCACCGGTGAGCAAGCCCGGGCGCCGGCCCCACTGATTCTCCAGCCGCTCTTAGCCTCACCGAGCTGAGCAAAGAGAGTCCTCACTAATTTACTGCTGGCTATCTTGGAACTCCTCTTCCCGGCAAAGGAGCTCTGGGCTGGAGAGCTTGGTGTGCGGCCGGAGGGTCTCTCCCCCAACCGGAGAAGACTCTCCACAGCTGGGACCTCCCTCACGGGATTTGCCCTCTCTCGTCTCCGCCCGTCCTACCAGACCCGACATGGCTTCCTCTTTAAGTTCTTCGTTTAGTGGTTCTGTTCCTCCAATGTTCTGGGGACCTCCAGGGTTGAATGCTATATAATTTGCTTGTAATTTTGGTGTGATCCTGGGAGGCAGTTAGCACAGCATCTGTCTTTTGCCTTTTTTTGTTGATTTTTAAAGATTTTTTTGAGGAATCGGGGAAGGGGAACAGACAAGTTGCTGTCCTTTTGTTCTTCAGTCTATTTGTGGAGGATGCTGCTTCACTGGCTTATATTGATATTATCACTGTGTTCTTTCTGGCTGAGGCAGATCGGTCACTGTCCATTGGACAGCCACTCATGGCAGCTCTTGGCAGCTCCTGCCGGCCACTGGACGGTCACGCTGGCTGCCAGCCACTCGCAGTAGCTTATAGCAACCTACTGGAGCTCCATTGCAGCCTACACCGTCACCACCAACTCACGGCAGCCCAGCTTCAGGTTGAGCTGTTGTTCACCATCTTAGCTCTAGAGGGCGCAGCGTAACTAGTCCTCATGTGGGATCCTAACCGGAGCCGTGCTGCTCAGAGCTGGCGTCCCAAGCCAACTCTTGACCAATGAGCCACTCAGTCGGCCCAAGGCTTAACATTTTAAAACGTAAACATTAGGTTTTACGGTTCGGTCCCACATGTGAGGGCCAGTGACACTGCCCTCAAAAAAAAAAAAAAAAACCAAAAATTAGGTTTTATTTTTAGGACTCCCTTGCATGTTATGGTTTTCTTTGGAGTAGATTTGCTCTTACATTCTTTTACCCACAAATTAACAAAGTTTTTAAAAAAGTATATCCATATGTGCTGTTTTTCTCAGTTTCCATTGATAATAAAAAAATTTTTATTTGCATTAAAAACCACGGTTGCTATTAATCTGGTACAAACTGAACTCAGAAGTTCTATCCACAAAGTGTGGCAACAGAGCAGCCATTTCTGAATAACTGACAACAATAAATTGAGTGCACACGGGCACCTGACTGTGAAGAAAGTAATGAGGAAACCGAAATAGGATAGTTTTGCCTTCTGAGGGCTGAGGTAGAGGGCACGCTGTAACTGCCTGCAGTATACTTGAACCCTTGAAAGCATCTTTACTTGCCATTTGGGGGGGCACAACTATTTTTCTGAGTCTGTATTCCCACTGAACTCCAGTGGAATGTAAAGCAGGGCTTCCACTGAAGATTGCATTCTGAAGTACAGCCGTCTATCTGATTCTTCCCACATGCCTGCCTCAAGAGCTCCTAGTCAACAACAGTGTATGTGGGAAAATGGATGACCGAGTTGATTAGGTTTCTCTAAAATAAGAGGGGACTTTCAGGTATGGACGTTGGGTAGTCGTGAGTCTCCTTTCCCATTTGTTGCATCTCTGGTTCTTCTCAGCAGTTTCTGGAAGGTTGGGTTCACCAGACATATAGTGTTAATGACTTGTAATTTTTCCATTCCAAATTTTGAAAGTACATAGTAGGATACCACTACTAAAAATACACTAATTCAGGGTACCACTTTTCTTCACCCCATTCTTATCAGAGCTTAAGAAGGAGAAAACAATGGGATGTTTGGCCAACATCTATTTCTGTGAAGGAAGGATAAAAAGGAGGAGACAGGGAAGGGAAAATGTACCGGTGAGTGTCATATATTCCAATAGGTTTGCAGATTCCCCTGGCTTTGGAGTGGAAAAATGGATTATAGGCCATCAAGGAGGGTGCAGGGAGGTCAGTTGAGAGGCCATGGCAGTGGTGCCAGCTGAGGGAGGATGTGTCTTGGATGAGGGTAGAAGTGGTGCAGATAGCAAAGGGTGGTGGGACCTAGAGTATGCCATGCAGGCAGAGCCCACAGGGGCAGGGGCTAGGCCTGAGTAGATACTACGGTGCGTTAGTCCTATTATTAGAGTTTAGTGGTGTGTTTAGATTTGTTTTTTTGCTAAGGAATTAAGTGCCACTTAAACATTGCTTCTTATTATCATGATTAGATTTGTTTCAAAAGGTATATTACCACATATAGAATGAAAACCAGCCTCCATCCTGTGGGCAAGCAATCCAAATGTTTGAGAATAGAATCTGGTTCTGAAGATCTATCAGAACCTATCTCTGTTTAGCACTGAATAGATTTTTTCTTCCCTTGCTATCCTTATTATATTATTTATCAAATAAAGATAATTAGTGGGCTTGTTATAGAAACTCTACAATTTTTAAGGAAATAAACACACATCTCCAAATCAGTAATTAAATATTTCCAGTAGGATACTAAGGAATATAACTTATAATTTGACTCATTTCTTTTAGTTAAATTTTTTTTGCAGTTCTTTTAGTTCATGGAAGTTTTGACTAAAATATGATCATCTCAGAGTTTCAGAGTTTTAAATGCAGTAGAGGGTAATACATTTGAAATTATTCCAATTGTTTGAGTTGTTACTAGTTTGATTTACATGAAAATTTTATCATTAACTTTAGATTTGATAGATTTTAACCTGATACCACTTTATATCAATTATATTCAAAGACTTCATTAAGATCTTGGGGGTACACAGTTTAGCCCCAAGTGTTAAATTTTATTATAGGAAAGAAAAGTTTGGAACCTTGAGGCTGGGACCATTTACAGCTGACTCTTATGAAATCAAGTTAAGTTCTCATAATCATTTTGCAGCCATTATTTGTTATGCTTTTTCAGTACCTTGTTTCTTCTGAGCTATCCTTATATAGGTTTCCAGGAATTCAAGGGCTAAGAAACATACTACTAAGAATTTGAAATGCCAAGACATTTAATTTTATGGGAGTGTAGAATGTTTATTAGATTTTCAAGTTTGAGGACCAGCAAAGTGGAGAAGTGTATTGTGTTACACAACATGTTTTGTTATGTTTACTTTTATTGCACATGATGTAACTAGAATGGACAAAAACATGGAAATACTAATTGTTGATATAATTTGCCTCGGAGGTGGTGGTGGGGCGGGGAGAAGGGTAGTATGGCACAAAAAGAGAAAAAAAAATTTGTTACCAATTAGAGTAAAAGTTCAAAAGAGTTGCACAGATGAATGAATAATAATAAAATCTTCACCTGGCTTTCCTAAAAATTTGCAAACTTCTTTTGTCTTTCTTTGCTTAGGTACTTGGTAAAGGAAAAAAGTTCCTCTGGTTCTTTGGATGAAAAATGAGCTCCATTAGTTTGCTCTCTGAAGCTCTTCATCTTTCATTTTAGTCACCAGAGGATACTGTTTGGCTATTTTGAAATCGTTCCTGTTTTCAACTTGCACTTTGCCGGCTGAGGGCCTCTTCCCATCTCATTCTTTTCCTTTGCCCCACTGCTCACTTTGTGCCACTTCTTTTCCTATAGCCAAGGAAGGAACTTGTTAACCAAGACTTTCTCCAAATCAGACTTTCTCCAAGTCTATGAACAAACTGAAAAATTCCTTTGGTATGATTCATTCACAAGTAGCCCACCTCAGTCTCATCCCCAGAGAAACAAGCAACAGGAAATACAGGAAAACACACAGTTCAACTCAACACAGACAGAGTAGCCAAAGGAAAGTGGCCAGAACAACAAATTTTGCTCATTGGATTTCCAGGAAGGAAAATGATTGGTAATCTGCTCTTTTCAAAATAAACTTTGATCCAGAGCTGACCTCCTTGTTAATTATTCCCTTCTTATGCTGAAGAGTGACAGCTATCCTTGTGGCGTTTTCAAAGTCAGTCTGCTAGCTGTAGAGATGGTGGACTAACCCAGCTGCAAGAGAAGTGGGGAATACTAGTCACTGGTCAGTCTGAGCCCCAAGATAAAAACAGCACAAGGGTACAGGAAGGCTGTCCAGTTGAAATGGGAAAGAAAAAAAAAAAAGACAGAAAAGAGGATAGGGAAAAATATGGTAATGTTGGCCCAAAAATTATAGTTAGGAGAAAACCATTACCTTCCTAATCTGTATGTTATGAACCAATTATAAAGGAATTTTTCTTTGAGATTCATGTTCCCTCTAGACCCCTTCCTTTATCCTTCTCTTAGGATGTCCTTCCCATTTCCCCCTTTCCTTTGTTTTATGTCTTCCTTCCCTCTTTCCTCTCCCCAGTCCTCCTTTCTTTTGTTCTGACTTGAGCTTAATGTGATACTATGGCAATCAGAGATGATGAAGAACAAACCCAGCTGGGTTGGCAACAAATCGAATCACTGTCATACAGGGCACTCCATGAGAATACTACTAGAGGGAGAAAACAGAGTTCCGGGAGGGTCTGAGAAAAAGGACTCCCTCTGCTTGTGGAGACCAACAATTAGCCATGACTTTGGCATTCATTCATTCATTCATTCATTCATTCACAGGCACTCTGCCTGGAACTGAGGGGACAGTGTAAGAAAACAGAGTTCCGGGAGGGTCTGAGGAAAAGGACTCCCTCTGCTTGTGGAGACCAACAATTAGCCATGACTTTGGTATTCATTCATTCATTCATTCATTCACAGGCACTCTGCCTGGAACTGAGGGGACAGTGTAACAATGGTGACAGTGCAGGTATGGTCACCACCTCCCAGGAGCATATATGCCAATGGAGAGACAGGAAACAAGCATCGGAATAGTAAATAGTTACAGTTCATGAAGAGGGCTATCAGGAAAACAGTTACTCTTAGCGGTGGCAGAGGAAAGGGGGAGGCCACCTTCCTGGAGCCACCTGGGAAGGCTCCTCGAAGGGGGCCATTTCAGGAGACACATGACGGGTTGGTTAGAGGAGGCCAGTTTTGGGGAGAGCCTAGAGAAGTTTCCTGGTCTGAGGGAGTGGTAGGTGCAGAAGCCCTGAAGGGAAGACTGAGCTGCTTTGCATAACAGGCAGGTCAGGAGGGCTGGAGCTAGCAAGATTGGAGGAAGGGTCCAAGGAAGGCCCAAGATGGCCCAAGACGAGACCCAGCATGGAAGTGGGCCTAGAACCCTAAGGATTTGGGGTTGTGTTCCAGGTGCAGTGGGAAGCCACTGAAAGGAATTGTCTTGCTGGGGTTGCATTTTTTTTTTTTTTTAAAGATTTTATTGGGGAATTGGCGGAGGGGAACAGAGTTGGGGAATCGGGGAAGGGGAACAGACAAGTTGCTGTCTTTTTGTTCTTCAGTCTAGTTGCGGAGGATGTTGCTTCACTGTTGGTATCGTCATTGCGCTCTTCCCGGATGAGGCAGATAGGTCGCTGGCCTCTGGATGTCGCTCACCGCGGCTATTGGCAGCTCACGCTTGGCTGCCGGCCACTCACGCTGGCTGCGGGCCACTCACTGTAGCCTATGGCAGCCCACTGCAGCAGGGGCTGCAGCCCACACCATCACCGGGGCTCGCACAGCCCAGCTCCAGGTGGAGCTGTTGTTAGCTGTAGAGGGCAGTGTCACTGGCCCTCATGTGGGATCCGAACCGGGGCCGCTGGCATCCCAAAACCAGTGCTTAACCAATGCACCACTCGGCCGGCCCTGGGGTTGCATTTTTAAAGTCCAAGCTTTTTGATATTTGGAGAATACACTTTAAGGGGCCAGAGTAGAAGCATGGAAATGACAATTAAATCTCTATACAACAGGAAAAAAATGGAATATTGGGAAGTTATGGGATTAGGAAGTTTGTTATGAATGTGGTGACATTTTTTCTGGGCTTTTAATTTTGCCAAGCAGAGATTTGGAGAGAAGGTAATTCTAGAGCAAGAGGCAGGATGGAGGGTGAGAGGCCTGAAGAGAGTTTGGAAAAGAGCCAGCCTATTTAGTATGACAGGAGGGGAAAGCGTATGTAAGGAGAGGGAAGTGGACCTTTTTGCTTGATAACATAAGGTCTTGAAAGCCGGGCCATATTTTTCATATTTGGCATATACTGAGGGTGCCAAAAAAATATATACACATTTTTTTTTTTTTTTAGCTGAGCCATCCTGCCACCTGTTGGCAGCTCAGCGGCAGCTCAGCTCGGGCTGGGCATTGAACTGCTGTTGCTCAGAGCTCAGCTCGCACTCTTGAGTGAGCTCTTTACCAACTGAGCCACTTGGCCGGCCCTATATA
This sequence comes from Aselliscus stoliczkanus, assembly GCA_033961575.1. Lineage (NCBI taxonomy): Eukaryota > Metazoa > Chordata > Mammalia > Chiroptera > Hipposideridae > Aselliscus > Aselliscus stoliczkanus. Next base: position 118,644,798 of record CM066727.1, on the reverse strand, counting down.
CACATTTTATGAAAGGAAAAAACTGTATTAAAGTTGTAATACTCAATATATACTGATAACAAAAGATGAATACAGGGCCGGCTGAGTGGCGCAGCGGTTAAGCACTGGCTTGGGAAGCCAGCGGCCCCGGTTCGGTCCCACATGTGAGGGCCAGTGACACTGCCCTCAAAAAAAAAAAAAAAAAGATGAATACAAGTCACGTTTGACTTCTGCAATTGCAAGAGGTGCTCAAAGTGAGTATCATCAGTGTCCAGACATTTCTGATTATGGCAAACTACTGCTTGAGCAACCTTGACCAAAGTGTCCACTTGTATACATGTTTTTGTCACCCCAGGTATATATGACTAATTGTTTATTTTATTGAGGCATATTTTATTTACTGTGAGAAGTCTTCCTAGTTCTCTTGTTTTGTAGAAAAATTTGTTAGATTAGTCGTTCCCATTGTCTATTTTTAGGAAATTAAGATGTGTGAGATGTCAGGCTCTCCATACTCACTGGCTTTTCATATCTCACCACTTGCAGTGTACCAAACCAGAGTCCCAATATATAATGGTGGTTCCTCAGTTGGAGCTTACATTTAAGGGTTCATGTCTTCGTTGGCTCGTGCATTCATCTATTGGACAAGCATGCACTGAGCACCAGCACTGTTGCAGGCACGGTTTATCCTGGGTGAGTGTGAGGGGCTTCTACTCTCCATGGGTCTCACTGTTTTCTACCAGTTCCTTTAGTGACAATTTAGGGATACTGTGCACAGTGGGAAACGGCTTTCCCCAAGGTCAGGAAAGTCTCCCTGAGGAATGGACATTTGAGCTGTGATAACCAAGACGAAGATTGGTTCAAATAGGTGGACATGCCATGTAAGGGTTGTAAGGTCGGCATGAGCTCAGGGCCTGTGAGGAAGGGACTGAAGGCTGCTGTGGTCCGGGTCCTGGGAACCAGGTAAGAAGTGGGAGATGAGACCGGGCAGATCGGCGGTGCTCTCAGCTCTGCCTGCACATTGCAGTCCTCCAGTTGGCTCAGGTCATACCCCAGACCAGTGAAATCAGAAGCTCTGGTGGGACCCAGGCGTCAGCATTTTAAAGAAGCGCCCCAGGTGATTCTCATGTGAGTTTGGATTTGCTCTGATTGTCCCGGGAAGCTTTTGGAGGGGAGGGACACAGTCAGATTGTCATTGTTTAGAAGATCACTTTGAGGCAATGTGTAGTGTGAAGGGTAAGCTGGAGGAGAAAGGTAAATGATTTCATTGGGAGGACTAGGTAGGAGGTTCTAGCAGTTGTCTGGACTTAGATGATGGTGCCTTAGACTAAAGCGGCAGTCGGTCAGTACAGAGTCAGGGTGAATTATAGCCTGAGGCTGGGGGAGCTCCCGTTTAGCAGATACTTGACAGGCCATGTTTTGTTTGTTTGGGGGAGGCTGAGTAGGTCTGGTTAAAGAACATGGACTCTGGGTTTGAATCCTACGTCTTCGACTTCCTCATCATGGGACCTTGGGTGTGTTAGACCCACAAAATGAGGAACAGAACAGAATGTCTGCCTCAAAGCTTTACATGAATTAAATGAGTATAAAGCACTTAGAACAGTGTTTAGTCCAAAGTAAACACGCTCTTGGCTGTTGTTATTTTCTTAGTCCCGCCCTATTTTCTAGTTTCTATTCCTACTTCTTGCTTAGAATGATTGCTGAGTCTGTGGCTTCCATAGGAAGAATAGCAGATTTACAGGCTCAGAAACCATCAAGATGTTCACCTGTTTCTTCTGCTGCTTACTGTGACCTTCCTGTTAAATGAGAGAAATAAACCCTATTTCTTTAGTTTTCTCTGGCATTCCTACAGCCCAGAAGCAGAGAGAAAGTATGAGCTGTTGGAGAATTCTAAATTCAGTACGGTGGGCTGGTGGAGTGTGAGAGACCAGCCAGTATTGAGAGGTGACACTGGAGCCATTTACGTGGCTTAGATTTTGAAGGGTCTTGTAAACCATGTTACAGATATAGGATTGTTTTTCCTGGGGAGTTAGTTTAATCAGGGAGTCAGACATTTTGGTCAGGATTTTGGCTTAAGAAAGATCATTCTGGTGCTCTGTGAACAGTAGCTTGGAAGTGACAAGACTGGGAGCAGGAAGGAGAGCTGTTTGAAGGCCATTATAGCATCCTTAGTGAGTGGCGATCATGGCAGTGGGATGGAGGGAAGTGAGGAATTCTGGAAATAGTACAGATAGATGAGAACAGGGCTTGATGTTGAGGAAGAGGGAGATGGAGGACTCAAGAGTAAGCTAGGATTTTCTGGTTTGTTTAACTGGATGGTGGTGCTCTTAGGTGACAAAGGGCATAGAGAGGACATGTTTCTTAGTCTTTCTTTTATTGATGGATTTTGATAAGATAAAGCCATCTCAGGGTTTCTAATATCACATTTACTCATGTTCTTTCCATGTCACCCTTTTTTTCCCTTTCGTTTTAATTTTTCATAGAAGGAGGGTTTACGAGTTTCAATTGCTTAGGAAATTCACCTTCCTGCTGGGAAACAGTCTGTGGTATCCTTAGACAATTTTCTTCCTAACTGGAGAATAATTTTTGGTATTTAGTAATTAATATTATTGCTATTATTATTGTCTGCATGAAGTAGAGTAGATATCATTATGTATGTAAAAATTAATTTTATCTCATAATAATTTTTTGATGCAATTTTAGGTATGAGGAAATTATCTTTATGGAATTCAACTTTCTGTAAATGTGGTAAAGAGGATAAGTACCTCATATAAATGAAAGGCATCCATCCAATTTTGAATAATTTGGGAAAGAAATCCCCATGGAGAAATGAATTTAAGGGATCAATAAATTTCCCCAATTCAGAAATTGAGGTATGGATGAGTGCATATTTCAGATCTTGAGTGCAGTTATAAATTGGAAGTATAAGATTTAGTCTGAGTCCAATCTAGAGAGCAAAAAAGCCTTAGTAGTTTTGAAATGATTAAAGATTAGATTGTGAGCTTGATATGCTTGAATATAAATGTTTTAGTACAAATTACCTGCTGCTCAGGAGTAAAGGGCTTTTTTGAACAGTTATTCAGAGAGAGGTCAAGAGGAAGTTACTGATTTTCTTTTTTGTTTTTAATGAAACTTTTAGTTAATAATAATAGTAATAATAATAATACCTTATATTTGTATAGTGCTTTCTAATTTACACTCCTCTTTAAAATGCATGAATTCCATGTACCCTTCTGCAAAATAGACAGGACAAATATTATCTCCATTTAGGGAAAAGGAAACTGAGATCCAAGAAGCTTCCCTCAGGTCCTCTGATTCCTAGGATTTCTGGGTTTGAATCCTAGGTCTTCGACTTCCTTTTCCCCAGTAAATACCCATATTCTCTGTGCGTTACTGTGATATCCACAGTGAGGCTGTGTTGCGGAGAGGGGAAATCTCTGTAGGCTGGGTGATGTAGTAGAGAGGGTTCCCGGGTGTGCTCTCCTACGGTTACATTGGAGGTTTGCAATATAAAAAGCACAGCTCCTGGGCCAGCTGAGTGGCACAGATGGTTAAGAGTTGGCTTGGGAGCACCAGCCTGAGCAGCATGGCCGCCGATTCCATTCCCATGTGGGCCAGTGATACTGCGCCCTCTACAGCTAAGATTGTGAACAACAGCTCAACCTGGAGCTGGGCTGCCATGAGTGGCCGGCGTCAGCGTAGGCTGCAGTGGGGCTACAGTGGGCTGCTGTGAGCTACCATGAGTGGCCGGTAGCCAGCAAGAGTTGCCATGAGCCGCCGCGAGTGGCCGTCCAGAGGCCAGTGACTGACTGCCTCAGCTGGGAAGAGCGCAATGATCACAATACCAACATGGGCCAGTGAAGTGATGTCCTCCACAACTAGACTGAAGAACAAAAGGACAGCAACTTGTCTGTTCTCCTTCCGCATTCCCCAACACTGTTCCCTCCCCCAATTCCCTAATAAAATCTTTTAAAAAAATAAATAAATAAAATAAAAAGCACAGCTCTGATCCCACATGTGAACAGAGGCAAAAAAGGTGTCAGACTGAGCATGGTTAGCTATTTCTCATTTTTTTCCAGTAAAATTTATGTGTTCTTTATTCCCTTGTCTTACTCTGGCATTCTTTAGAGAAAGTATTAGTTAGTGCCACAGGTTTATGGGGAAAAAAAAGAAAATTATGAAAATTACTTTGCATTGAGAATGTTTTGTTTATTGACTTCCTTTCGGTGAATTAGTAAAAGACTGCTATGTGTGATTTTTAACAGAATATCAGGAGCTCCAACCAGAAATCCTTGGAGGCATAGTTTGAGAACCATTGACAAACATTTTGATAGTGATGAAATGGACATTCCTTGAAAAGGTAGTTGATTGCCTTCTGAGGAACATTTGTATGGATTTTTAAATTATTCATATATGAAAGAATAGCATTATACAAGAAACTTTATTTTTGAGGCAGAGTTGGTAAATATCTTATGGAAAACTGCAAACGTCTGCCTGTTCCACTTGTCATCCATCTTCTGACAGCTTCAGAAAGTGGCCTTGTTCCTAAGCCTCTGTTGTTTTTCAGACTCTTAGCCTAAGCCTCCTTAGTGCATCTTAATATTCTGGGGCCAAACTTATTGGATAGGCCCTGCCATGCTGTGTCTTGTCCTCACTCTCCCTCCCCCTTCACCTTTATGGTGTCTTTTGCTACACATGATTTAGCCAAAAATGTGGATGCAGTCTTTTAATGATGAGGATGTAATAAGAGAACACTCAACATAATTCAAGGTACTGCTTTTTCTAATTTAAACAAAAGCTAAAGACTCCCAATTGTCACCTTTAATAATACTCTTTTTTTTTGGAGTTGCCCATTGGGCTGTATCATCTGATTTGAATGGTTAGCTGCCTCTATCCACTCTGGGACTTCTTTCTGGCTTTAGTCCCTTTGCTAAACTGGCAAAGCTCCTGATGCTTCCTTCTAGCTCTCATTATACTTTTCGTCAAGTCTAAAACTAACTCTACCTTTCAGCTGGTCCTGGTGAAGGTGGCCGTGTCTCACTCTTAGTTATTCCCCTTTCTCAGAAGACAGATACTTTTAAGTATAAATGTTATCAACTGTCATTTGCTGGGGGTAGAGACTCTAATCCTCTAGAATATAAGCTCTATGAGGGCAGTGAACTTGTTTTATTCATCACTCTCTTCCTAGTGTCCAGAACAGTGCCTGGCACATTGGAGAGGAAGACTGGTTGACGAAAGGAATAAAACTTTCCTGTGGGTATTCCTTGAAAACAGGGGGTTCAATTTAGAGATCTGTGCATCAGGACCTGTGATCAAGGTGACAGGCATAGAATGGGCATGGGCACATTTCCAGGATTCGCTCCCTCTCACATGTAGCCAGCCAGAGACAACGGCCGTGTCCATTCTGTCTAGTTCTAGGTAGAAAGCCCATTGCCTGTGCTCTCCAAAATATGAAATCTCACATTCACAAAGAACCTGGTTTCTTCTGGTTTATCTGTATGTTCCAATCTCCGGCTATATGCAGAAGGTCTCAACCTTTTGGTATTTGGTTTTCTCTGACTGATTCATTCCACTTAGCATAATACCCTCTAGGTCCATCCATGTTGTTGCAAATAGCAAGATTGCATTCTTTTTTATGGCTGGGTAAGATTTTATTGTGTACATGTACCAATCTTCTTTATCTATTTGTCTATCCATGTACCCTTAGATTGCTTCCATATTTTGGCCTTTGTAAATAATGCTGCAGTGAACAAAGGGGTGCTAGTGTTTTGTGTTTCTTTGGATAAATACCCTGAAGTGGGATTACTGGGTCCTTCTTTGTCTCTTGTTATAGCCTTTGTTTTAAAGTCTATTTTATCTGATATAAGTATTGCTACTCTGGCTTTCTTTTTGTTTCCATTTGTCTGAAATATCTTTTCCCATCCCTTTACTTTCAGTCTGTGTGTCTTTCGATCTGAAGTGAGTGTCTTATAGGCAGCATGTATATAGGTCTTGTTTTCTTATCCATTCAGCCACCCTATGTCTTTTTTTTTGTTTCTCTTTTTGAGGGCAGTGTCACTGGCCTTCATATGTGGGACCCGAACCGGGGCCGCTGGCTTCCCAAGCCAGCGCTCAACCACCCTGCCACTCGGCCGGCATACCCTATGTCTTTTGATTGGAGCATTTAATCCATTTATATTTAAAGTAATTATTGATAGGTATGAAGTTATTGCCATTTTATTATTCGTATTTTTTTTCTTTTTTTTTAATTTATTTTTTATATTTTTCTTCTTAAAGAAATCCCTTTAACAATTCTTGTAATACTTGTTTGGTGGTGATGAACTCCTTTTAGCTTTTTCTTGTCTGGGAAGACCTTATTCATTTTATAACTGGAAGTTTATTCCCTTTTACCAACCTCTCCCTTTTCCTTCCCACCCTCCCCCAAAACCCTGGCAACCACCATTGTGCTCTCTGTTTCAAAGAGTTTGACTTTTTTTTTTTTTTTTTTTTTTTTTTTTTAGTTTCCATGTATAAGTGATACAATGCAGTATTTGTTTTTCTCTCACAGACCTATTTCATTTTAGCATAATGCCCTTCAGATTCATCCATGTTGCACATGATGGGATTTCTTTGGTAAGGCTTATAATAAAATACAAACTATAAATATATATCATAGTTTATTTATCCATTCATCCATCAACAGACACTTAATTTGTTTTCATATCTTTACTATTGTGAATAGTGCTGCAGTGAACATGGGGGTGCCGATGTCTCTTAAAGACAGTGGTTTAATTTCTTTCAGATATATATCCAAAAGTGGGATTACTGGGTCATATGGTATTTTATTTTTAATTTTTGGAGGAACCTCCCTACTGTTTTCTATAGTGACTGTACCAGTTTACATTCCTACCAACAGAGTAAAAATGTTCCCATTTATCTACATCCTCACCAGCATTTATTATCTCTTGTCTTTTGGTAATAGATATCTGAACAGGTGTGAGGTGATATTTCATTGTGGTTTTGATTAGCATTTAACTGATGATTAGTGATGTTGAGCATCTTTTCATGTACCTGTTGGCCATTTGTATGTCTTCTTTGGAGGTCCTTTGCCCATTTTTTAATTGGGGTATTTGGTTTTATTATTGAGTTGTATGAGTTCCTCATATATTTTGGATATTAATGTCTTGTTGGATATATTGTTTGCAAATATTTTCTCCCATGCAGTAGGTTCCCTTTTCTTTTTGTTGATGGTTTCCTTTTCTGTGCAGAAACTTTTTAGTATGATGTAGTCCCACTTGTTTATTTTTGTTTTTATTGCCTTTACTTTTGGTGTCAAATCCAAAAAACTTATTGCCAAGACCAATGTCAAGGAGCTTACCTGCTACTTTTCTCCTAGGAATTTCAGGTCTTATGTTCAAGTGTTTAATCCATTTTGAATTGATATTTGTACATGCTATACAATAAGGAGTCCAATTTCATTCTTTGGTCTGGGGCTGACTAGATTTCCTAGCATTATTTATTGAAGAAACTATTGTATGCTTTTGGTTCCATTGTCAAAAGTTAATGGACCATATATGTATGGGTTTATTTGTGGGCTATCTGTTCTGTTCCATTGACTTAAGTGTCATATCAAAACTATGATACGATCAAAATATCATACTGTTTTGATTACTATAGTTCTGTAATATAGTTTGAAATCAGGAAGTATGATGCCTCCAGCTTTGTTCTTCATTATTAAGACTGCTTTTGCTATTCAGGGTCTTTGGTTATTCCATATAAATATTAGGATTATATTTTCTATTTCTGTGAAAAATGCCATTGGAATTTTGATATGGATTGTATTGAATCTGTAGATCACTTTGGGTGGTATGGACATTTCAACAATATTAATTCTTCCAATCCATTAATACATAATATCTTTACATTTATTTGTGTCTTCTTCAGTTTCTTTCATCAAAGTCTTACAGTTTTCAGAGTATAGATCTTTCACTTACTTGGTTAAATTTATTCCTATGTATTTTATTCTTTTTGATGCTATTTTAAATGGGATTGTTTTCTAAATTTCTCTTTCCGATAGTTGTTAGTGTATACAAATACAACTAATTTTTGTATATTGATTTTTTTCCTGCTATGTTATCATTTATTCTAACAGTTTTTTTTGTTGGTTTGTTTTGTGTTTTCAGGTTTTGTATATATAGTATGTCACCTGTAAACAGAGACAATTGTATTTGTTCTTTTTTGATTTGGATGCTTTTTATTTCTTATATTTCCCAATTGCTCTGGCTAGGACTTCCAGTACTTTGTTGAATAAAAATGGTGAAAGTGGTCATCCTTGCATGTTCTTAATCTTAGAGGAAATGTTTTCAGCTTTTCACCATTCAGTATGGTGTTAGTTGTCGACTTGTCTATATAGGCTTTATTATGTTGAGACACATTTCTTCTATACCCAGTTTGTAGAGAGTTTTTTTTTTTTATCAAGAAAGGGTGTTGAATTTTTCAAATGCTTATTCGCATCTATTCAGATGCTCATAAAATTTTTACTCTTCATTTTATTAATATAGTGTATCCCATTTATTGATTTACATATATTGAACCATAGTGCATCCCAGGAATAAATCCCACTTGTTCAGATGTATGGTCCATTTAATGTACTGTACAATTCAGTCTGCTCATATTTTAGTTAATATCATCTGTGTTCATAAGGGTGATTCACCTATAGTTGTCTTTTCTTGCAGTGTCCTTATATGGCTTTGGTATCAAGGTAATGGTTGCTTCGTCCTTTATTTTGAAAGAGTTTGAAAGGGATTGGCATTAATTCTTCTTTAAGTGTTTGGTAGAATTCACCAGTGAAACCACCTGGTCCTGGACTTTTCTTTGCCAGCAAGCTTTTGATTATTGATTCAATCTCCTTACTAGTAATTTGTCTCTTTAGTTTTTCTATTTCTTCATGATTCAGTCTTAGTAGGTTGCATGTTCCTAGGAATTGATCCATTCTTCTAGGTAACCTAATTTGTTGACATCTAATTGTCATAGTCATTTCTTATGATCCTTAGTGTTTTTATGTTATCAGTTGTAATGTCTTCTCTTTCATTTTTGACCTTATACATTTGAGTCTTCTCTTTTTTCTTAGGTAATCTAGCTAAAGTTTTGTTAATTTTGTTTATCTTTTAGTAAACACTGTTTGTCAATTTTGTTTATCTTTTCAAAAACAGCTCTTAGTTTCATTGTTTATTTGTTTGTTTGTTTAGCTTATCTCTTTAATGTCTATTTAATTTTGTTCTGATCTTTGTTATTTTTTGATTTTGCATTTGATTTCTTCTTTGATCCATTGGTTGTTGAGGAACATGTTGCTTAATCTCCACATATTTGTGAATTTTTGTTTTCTTCTTGTAACTGGTTTCTAATTTCAATACCATTGTGGTCAGAAAAGATGATTGATATAATTTCAGTCTTCTTAAATTTAATAAGACTTGTTTTGTAGCTTAACATATGCTCTATCCTGGAGATAGATCATATCTATCTTTTGAGAAGAACGCATTTTGTGTTCTGTTGGATGGGATGTTCTTTTATGTCTGTTAGGTCTTTCTAGTCTAACGTGTAGTTTAAATCCAGTGTTTCCTTATTGATATTTTGTTTGGATGATCTACCCTTTGTTGAAAGTGGGGTATGAAGTCTCGTACTATTATTGTATTGCTATCCATTTCTCATTTCAGATATGTTAATATTTGCTTTATATATTTAGGTGCTTCGATGTTGGGTGTGTAAATATTCACAAATGTTATATCCACTTGATGAATTGACCTCTTTATCATTATAAGGTGACCTTCTTTGTCTCTTATAATTTTTGTCTTACAGTCTATTTTCTCTGATATAATTATAGCTACTCCTTATTTCTTTTGGCTTCTTTTGGAATATCTTTTCCTATCCCTTCACTTGTCTGTGTGCGTCCTTAAAGCTACAGTGAGTTTCTTATAGGTAGTATATGGTTGAGTCATTTTTTTCTTTTTAATGCATTTGGTCACTCTGTGTCTTTTGTTTGAATAATTTAGTCCATTTACATTTAAAGTAATTATTGATTGATATGGACTTACTTTTGCCATTTTAAAATTATTTTCTGGCAGTTTTATAGTTCCTTTCTTCCTCTCTTGCTTTCTTCCTTTGTAATATGATAATTTTCAGTAGTGGTATGTTTAGGTTCCTTTCTCTTTATTTTTTTATGTATTTTCTTAGTGTTACCATGAGACTTATATATGAGGTGATCAAAAAATATGATGAATGTTTAAACTAGACAAAAATTTATTATATTAAAAGACACATTGTCATTAGTTCTCCTCAAAATACACCCCCTCATTTCGAACACACTTATCCCATCGTTCTGGTCACTTTCCGAAGCATTTCTGGAAGTCCTCT